>OX438977.1:22876479-24136479 GCA_949316085.1 Hypercompe scribonia
TTCAATTTAGTTATAAGAATAAAATACCGGATGTCATGATTGAATTAAAATCTGTAGCAACAATAGTGGGAGACTTCTTTACAAATACACACCCAATGCTCTTTTCACGTTACCTTTCTATTGAATTCTTGCAAATAAATGTTTACTTATTCTCGTACTGAATGTCGACATACGTAAGAGCTTTTTTAAATTTACAATCCTTTTATCTAATCCATTAATTACTTCTTATTTTAGATGAACGTTATGTTAAATTGAGATGTGTATATTTGGCAATAACTTAACCAATTCTTTATGAACCAATGAAATGTAAAACTGCACAAGGTTCAACTTGTTGTTATTTGAATACCTTTTAAATATAACTAGTGGTCGCCCATTGGTCGAAATTCGATCATAATCAATTTAAATTGTAAGTGACTTAATATACATTATTAAAATATAATATTCAAACATTATTAAGGTTCTACTGTCCAAAATTAAACTACTATAACCACAGATTTGACCAAGACTGTTATTTGCCAATTTCTTTTTTGAACAAATTATATGAAATTAAAAAGAAGTAAAATAAAAAATACCTATTTAAAAAAGGTTTATTAAAACAAACATGCTATAAGAGGATGCAAAACAAAAAAACTTTTTTTATCGCATATTGCAATAATTTAATTAATGATTTAAAACTTCTCTGAAAACAATGTTTTTTGTAAAAACTCTTTCATCGTTTGCTAAATGTCCTTGGCCATTATATTCGGATATATAAAACCTCAAACCAGCGAATGAACGAACTCAACTTCCTGCGACATACAATTGCCCATGTGTAAAAACTGGCCGATTTAATAAAACTCCAATTTTTTGGACTGTTTTGTCCAATTCCAGTGAAATTTCAAGCATTATGTTGTTGTTACATGTTTGACTAATACATTTTTGTAATCTATAGTTAATAGCAGTGTCAACATCATAAAAATATAATTGTGAATAACATGGTGAGTGACCATATGCAGCAGTCATTGGGCCTGATCTGTGATAAAAAACATCATATATTTGGAAATAATACACTCTACTTGTACCTACCTCAGCAACTTTGGCTTCTGAGCTAACCATAGCAAAACATGAATTATATTTCCTAATATATTCTAATTAATTTTTTGATTTACTTTTTATTGAAGGTTCATTTGAAGTAAGTCCATTATACAATGATTTAAAATATTCATTTTGACTTAAGGGTGGTAATAATGCTCTACCTTTGTGACAACATGAAGTGAATGCAGTTTGGTCGCCTAAAGTCACTTCAGATTCAAAATGTTTCGCATTGCAAAACCTGCACTCTAAATTCATTAATCCACAATCATAACTTAAAAACACATTTGGAATGACATTTAGAGCACATTTAAATGTACGTATCTCTCAAAATCACTTATTTATCCTAAAGTATATACAATTACTGAAATCGTAAACTATATACTACAACTACTAATAATTGCTTTGAACCAGCAATAGCAAATTATATTTTTTTGTACCTGAATGTTGTCATTGCAGATTACTGCTACAGAACTTTCTTTATGCATATAATGAAAGTTCGTATACATTTAAATGTATCTTACTGCTACACAACTTATATATATGTATATATTACATAAATTTGTATAAGCGCTCAGTATTTCACGTACGATTCGTCAAATAAAACTTTTCTGTTTGACATTCAACTATGTGTATAATAAACAAAAGAGACACAGAGTATGTATACGTGTACAAATACTTGTGTATGCGTGTGTCAAATGCATGCTGGTTTGTGTAATGTTTTATTTATTAATTTAATGTACTTTTTATGCATTATTATTAAAATCTTTTTTTATATTAAATGAGGCAAATAAATTTTTTTGTTTTGATATGTCTATGTCAGTACTCTATGTCTATGGACAAAATGAAAGTATGCGTGTACAAATACTTGTGTATGTATGTGTGTGTGAAATACATGGTAGTGTGTGTAATGTTTTATTTATTGATTTAATGTACTTTATAAGCATTATTATTGAAAAATATTAGCGTTCTGCACTTCTCCTACACATAAACTATAAGTGTGCCAAATTTTACGCTCCTGCGTCCGCGCAATTTTCGTAAAAAGGTGTCCTATGTTTTTGCATCACGTATTAATATATAGATTCTACAAACCCCAGTAAGAAACAATTATGGCGCCATTTTAAACAGATTCGAGATAAATAATTTTCAACGTCTAGAAACCCCAGAACACGTCTCTTATCAAACACTTAAAGACCTCGTCACGAGCTCGAAACCGTTTGACCGTTCATCATAGAGCTTAACATACATTTACGAAGATTTTGTCAGAATTCAAAAATCTTAATTTATTCTAACCTACTTTGAAAAATTTTTTGTAACTACCGTCCTATATCTAATATTTTGAAAGAATAATTTTCCTAAACGTTCCCTAAAAGTAAAATCCTTAATATGTAAAACAAATAACCCCCATCGACACGCACACGGTTATCACGGCGCGCTGATTGCGACACGATACATTGGGCCCTTTCAGCGAGCGTGCGTGACTGAGACGCGACGTGAATATCTTGTCGATTGGCATGAATTAAATATACGATGAAACTGTACCTACTTTATAAATATATTATATTAAATTTAATAGTTAACTGAAATAAACAGACAGTAAATAAATAGTATAATATAAAGAATAGTAGTAAATGTTTATATGGAAAACATTGATTGCACGTGCGGTTCCAGCGGCCGTCACACCGCTGTGTACTGCGCTGAGTGTTGTGGGTTCAAACTCTACTACGGACAATACTTTGCACGATCCACATATTATAGTTCTGAGTCTGGGTGTACGTTTGTAAAATACCCCACAACACAGGATCAATTTCTAAAGCGGTCATTGTCTTCTTAATAAAAAAAAATTAGTAACAATAGAGAGCGACTCGGGTGGGCCAGCGTGACTGAACCGCAAAATCTGCCAAACGCCGCGTGGTAATTACAAACACCCGCCGAACACGGCCGAATTTTTCGATCATCTTAGGCTGAAACAGAAACAAATGCCGTCATTGGATTTTTTAGTCGAAGCCGAAACTTTCAGTCGTCACTTAGGGAAATGCACCTTGATACCGTTTAAACGATCGTCGAATACTCACGTAAACCCAATATAGTAGAAATAGAAATCAAAGGTACGAGTGGTACTTGTTACTTGATTATGGTTATTACTGCTACGTATATACATATACAAAATTACGAATTTATAACAAAAGAAGATTTAAAAGTTCATGTTTGTACTGTTTCAAGTGCTTCTTACAAAACAATGCCTACAATAATTACCTTTGACTATTGATTACGATAAATTAAAAGCTATTTTGTAATATTTCCATTAGACTGATTTGACAAATGCCGCCTTTCAACAATTGCCTTTTGAATCACAACGCACATCCGAATTTCAAACATCTCTTGTGATCGCCTGAACAAAAATTACTTATTGAATCCGAGAGAAATACTTTTTGCTTGGCAATTTCCATTTTCATTTATATAACAAACTTTACAATCTTCTAACCTCTATGCTGATGTAATAAGGTAGAGTTTACCGCAATTTGTCAAGGTTTGGATATTATTAAACAAAGTTTTTTGGTAAATATGTTAAGTCGTTTGATCTAGACTGTGACGGAGGTCGACCGTTGGGCACGATAAACCTTATAAAGGGACTGCCACGTTTGATATAATACCTTTGTAGCTATTATTTTTTATTTATTTTTGTATAGCTGTTTATGTGGCTTCGTTTATTGTAAATGGGGCTTTAGATCTCGTGTTAGATGTTTGTATATCACATTATTTGTCGTGAGCCAGCAATGTTATAAAGAGTAAGAAATAAATCTGTCTTTGTATGTAGGATTCAATTTTTAAATAACAATACTTCTTTTACTGTTAGATTTGAATGTCACACATATAAACTTTTTTTAACATTAAATACAATAAAAACAATTTGAAGAACTAAAAAAACGCTTTTATTGAATATCAAACTAAAAAGGTAAAAAATAATTTTCAATAAATTTAAATTAAAGATAGTGTGATTAACAAAAATATTAATGTTATTGTTAAATACTCAAAGCGTGTCAACCATTGGGCAACAGGACGCTAGGTGTGATATCACTTCGCCTATTCAGAGGGTCCTACCTTTATGAATGAAATATCCTTCCAACACAAAGGGATGATCCTCCAACACCAGTTCCTCCACAGTGGTGACCCCGACGTGGCTGGAAGCAGCCTTCAAAGAAGCAGATCTACAGCAGCAACGTCACTCCCACACTGATGAGCGGTAATCAAATCTCAGCGAGCCAACAACCTCGGCCTCAACAGGGATTACCATACACAGATAGCGACTACTCCAACCTGGTTACGCTGTGGCCTCATCAACATCTAGGCACAGCACACTGCAACTACAGTCTACATAAGAACAGTATCTCTCTCACATCTACGTAGCAGCCAGCCACTACACGGCGATTAGCATTTACTCAACATCCCAACAACGACCCTTGTAATATGTCCAAATTGGTTACCAAGTTTTTTTACGAATAATTTTGTAACTTGTCAATTTCACCGTTACATGTGATTTTCCCTGTCAATTTTGAGCCGTCAAGCTATTCTAACGCAATACCGTCCAGAATCCTTTCACGACTGAGTGGTACATGAGTGCTTCTTCAGCGGAAAACAATCGAGAACCTAGATAAATGATTGTATGATCAACTACACAGTCTTACATTTCGTGCACAGTTGGTGCTCATCTCAGGATCAATGGCAACATTCATCTTTCAGTGGCTCTTAACCATTATACGCAGGGAGCTGTATCGACATTGGTGTAATTAAATGTATGTCATCTGTTCCAAAATTGCAAATCACCTTCAAAGACTCCTGATATAGACACATACAAAGTTAATAAAAGCTTGTTAAGAAATCATTAATCCTGAAGATTCTATTAAGGACAATGAGACAAACTACACTAATTATTGCATTGTCATCGGTTCTTAATAAGCGTGCAGTTTCAAATCAATCTATTGTTTTGAAAGGGGTAAAAATCACAATCAAAGATTTCTTTGCTTTTCTTTTATTTCAAGAGTCGGCCAAAGTGACTCTACTCTGCTTAATGTAAGATACAAAGAGAATCCAAGGGTTGTGGCCACGATACTTATTGCGAATGCGGGCAATACAGTATAGTGACCAACACTATGATGCTTTTTCACGTTCCGCTTGGGGACGTAAAAGATATGACAGTCATCGTAACGGTGTAAGGTTCATACTCCTTCCATGATAACTATCACCCCTTCCTCAATGGAGATACAAAAACATAGATACATCCTAAGCTAATAAAAGCGTATTATAAAATGTAATGCATTTAAAGAACAGCTTATACTATTGCACTTATTGTGAGTTTCCGTTAGGTGTTTGGGCTAGTCGGATTCGAAAGATAGTGCGTCTTATCTGGAAACTTGGTTTAAGTTTTTTCTTTTACTTTTAACCTAGTGGGAGAGGTTACAAGTAGTTTAAATCTCTTCTTTTTTTCACTGGAGTGGGCACACAAGTGGTGTGGGGTGGTGTTTATACCTACTAATTCGAACACTACTTGATTATATCAAGTCTGACACTAGGATTGATTGTTAGTGTCATCAAAGCTTAATGGTTGTTTGGCACAACCACTTTTACAATATTGTTATAGTGTGGGTAAGTACTACCCCTCATTTATGAATTTTCAGATACATATGTTAAAAATCGAATTTCTTTTAAAAATACAAAATTCTAACGAATAGAAATACCACCTGTAAGTGACCATTCGTTTAAAAAAATGCTGAAAATGAATATTTATTTTTTCATTCGTCGTTGATTAAGAAAAATATCGCTACCAAAATAACTGGGGATTGTTTCTAAAGAAAGAAAAGGTTACTTGATGTAATTTGTCTTTTGTAATATTGTTCGACTACCAGATAAATAAATTAAAATAACTGTCAATTATACTACGTCCAGCAGTCTGTTGGTAATGGCGATAGTTATATGAGGATGTACTCAAATAAGAAACCGTGATAATTAATTTTTATTAAGCGAATTTGCTTAAATAAGCAAGAAAGGATGTTAACTTTGTATCATGTTTTGGTAGCACTTTGAAAATTTTTCTTGAGGAAGAATTTATGAGAAACATAGAAGCTTAAAGGCGATCATCAGAATTTTAATAAAGCTTTCAATGTCTGAGAGAAATTAAGTATTTTCATATTGGTTAGTCGGTTATTTCATTGCACGCAGAAATTAATAGCAATGGTGTCACAAAGTTTTGAACTGGCAACCGCGTTCTGGAAAACGCAGCATTGGTAGGCCCCCATAAGGTAATGTGACGGTGTGGTGAGGGTCACAGGAAGCCATTGGATATGGACAGCATGGGACCAGCTGTTGTAGAGAACCTGAGGGAGGCCTATGTCCAGCCGTGGACGTCTTTTGGCTGTGATGATGACGATGATTATGTAAGTTAGTAAGATTGTTGATTTTTTTTCATTTAATTGAATAGACAGTAAATACTATTGATATCTGATAAGTATATATAAAAAGACTAACTATTGTCCGCATTTTCAATCACGTGGTTAATTTTCATTTGTTATTTTTAAACACTGAACATGATAAACTTCCATACGATCATCATCAATCTCAGCCAAAAAATATCTACTGCTGGAAATAGGAGTACCTCATAATTCTTCTCATCAAGTGATCCCGTGCCGCCCGCGTCCAACAATCAATACAAACCTCAATAATATAATCGTAATCATATCGTTCGATACTTATTTTAGAAAGTAAAAGTTTTCATAAAAATATTTCTTTGTAGGTGCTTTAAGAACACACGTAAAGCATTAGCTGCTAAAGTTTCTATATTGTAGCCCAGAGGTCAAGGAAATTTAACATGTATGTAAATAACTCTTTATGTATAAATGAAAATATGTAGTGAGTGTGTCATATAGAAATATACCAGTCGAAAATTTCACAATGTTTTTGTCTCACGTAATAGGTGGTGAACCTATTATCTAGTTACACAGACACATGTAAAAAATATGCCAGGAGGCCATTTTTCACCAGTGTCACTGTTCATTAGATTTTTACGTTACATTGTATTTAGAAATCAAATAGAATATTAGCAGTTCTTATAATTTATTTTATTTCACTCAGAAAAAGAGTAAAAGAATACCTTCTTACTCCTATATTCATACTATAAATAGGAAACGTTGTCCCAAGTACAACTATACCAGTAGAACAAACAACAAATTACTTTCATCTTCGTTCAACCGTTGTAATTTAATTGGAAGCTAAAACGAAGGCTCGTTTATATTTTAAAGTACTTTGTCAAAGTTCGTACTTGCTTGTTTAAGTGTCCATTCGAATATACTATATCTGACAAACAATAGGTACAAAGTCATAATCAATATGTTAGAGAGCTATACTTTGGTGTAAGTTGATTGTCTCGACCATGGTGACAAGATGGCCTCACAGAAAATCGAAAACATTAAAATATCCACTAGAAGTAGACTATGAAACTGCTTTGCAGGAGCGAGACCTTTGATTCCTGGGTTGGGTCAAATATTTATATGATCTACAAGTATTTGTGCCCGAGTTTGAGTGTTTTCTATGTATATATAACATGTATGTATTTATTATCCATCTTTCAGTCAATTTAACTGTCATAGTACAAACTTAGTTTAATTTGAAGCTAGATGACGTTGTATTTCAGATGTCCGATTGATTATTTCATAATATCTACTAAGATTAGAGAAACACTCACCAGAAGTAATACCTTAATATTACAGAATAAAACCGTAAAATCACCAAAATCAAATCTCGATTTGTAGAGCAGGCAGGCAGCATCAGGCTTTTCAACTGGAAATTTCAAAGACATCTTATTGTACATTAATATTTTGTTCCTTTATTTTTCTCTCCCCTGTAACACAAGTACCTACTTTAGAATATTCACTCGCATGACCTGTTTAACCTTTGATAATTGAATTTTCGGGCTCAGAAAATATTCAGATTTGTGGAAATAAAGGTGCTTGCAAATGGTCGCTCGGTACTACGAGTGTCTAACATTTTCTAGATTATATAACGTAAAGATACTCGTGCGATTACACAACATTTGAAGATATGTTCTACAAAGAACAAAGGCTAAAAATATAGTTACAAGATTACTAAAAGCAAATGGTATCTCTAAAGATGTTTGGTGAAAATTTATACATCCATTGAAAAATAAGATAAAGGTATAATGTGATTAAGAGTAAGCAACCAGTGTATAATATAACTGTTCACTAAATATAGTATTGCTATTATTAAGGTAAATTCAAGTATACTGTAACAAATTTATGACAAAACTAAATATTGCTATCTAGTTAATTTTCCTCAGAGTATAGACGTCACAATTAATTAGGGTATTTAAATATTTACACATTCTGTCACGACACCATTTTAGACGCAGGTAATTTGCCCCTGAGAATTGAAAGCGCTCAAGAGTCTAATAAATTATTTGAACCCTTTACTAAATTCATATTAGAATAACACGTAAATTCTGCTTTCTAAATTCAGATTCATTCCACACAAAAGCTTCAGTTTCTTTAACTAAAATTTATTAACTAACACTATTAGTATACAAATAATCGGGACCAAAATTATTTTCTAATAAACGTTGTGCAGTAATTGGTGCCATTGTTTCGAAATTGCCCAGTTAGCAACTATAAGACGGTTAAGAACGAGCGTAAACAACATTAACATTAAATTAAAATGCGTTTAATGCGATTATTTCGGGTTAATCAGAGCGAGTGGTCCGAGATGGGGCGAAAAGGTGGAGATAAACCGGATAACCCGGGTATTGGGACGAGTTGGCGAAGGCGTGCGCAACGCTGATAGGGACAATGTGACACGGGCTATGCGAATACCTAATTAGATAGACAATATTAATTGTGTATTGCTTTGTTTAATATGGGTTTTCAGATTAAATGAAAATGAAATAGTAAGATAAATAAATAGGTTACAAGAATCATGAATTTTAATCTAATTGATTAGTTTTAAAAATTTTACAATTTCTACAACTTTCTACGATACTTTTACAACCAACATATTCATTATTATAATAATACCTCTTAATTAGGCAGTGCAATTAAAAATCCTGACAAAGGTTACTGTTAGACCATTTTACTATTTCCTTAGATTGTCATTTATCACATCTGTATTAAAATGTTTCGAAACGTTGGAACATAGAAGGTATTGTTAATTTTTTACATAATTTTATCGCAAATAAGTTTCGTAATTTTGTAAGGTTTTGTAAGGTAGTAAAGCTACACTGATTTCGGAGCCGCCGCCAACTCTCGAATCAGGGACCGTGGCGTAGACCCTCTCACTATTCGGACCTGCGACTCTACAATACGGGATATTTGTATCTGGTGAAGTGATGTCGGTATGGAGTTGCAGAGGAGTATATTGAGAGAGTAAGACGGTTCTTTTAACCTAAATATCTGTCTTCATTATAAGATATCAGTCACTCCTGCGTGGAGTACTGTCCTCATCTTTATGATAGATTAGCGCAATATTTGCTAGACGCTTTCGATCGTTGCACTAATGAGTGATCCACATTGTCGACAGTCCCCAAGTCACTGAATCCCTTGAACCTCTGCAATTGTGAAGAGATGTCACCTCTATGGCAGTTCTCATCGCGTTTATCATAGAGAGTGTTTTGATAAACTTTGCCAACAGGTCCCACTTCCTTCCTTTTCCCACAGGACAACAAGTACTGACTTTGAAAACACCGTTTCAGAGTGCTAGACATACATTCTCGAATTAAATGGTTTGATTCTGTTTTCTGAGCAAACCAGTTTAAGCTGGGAACCCACTGGTCACTATATGGCATTGTCTGCATTCGCAATGAGTATGGTGACCACAAGTGTTTATACTTTCCATCAGACAGAGTAGTCACTTTAGCAATTCCTGAATAAAAACGTACTAAGATAAAAGTAGACCACCATTTATGGAAAGAAGAGAATAAAATGCAACCGAACTTCCATAAGTAATAATCAAATTTTCAACATGAAATAACAAAGTTATTCTGAAAAAGATGAATGTACACTATTTATCTGAACCGCTTTCAAATCGTCTAACTGAAAAGCGGTTTTAAATCAAGTCTTATTCAGCAGGAATACAGAAGGCTTCACAGTTTCACAAAATTATTAATTTAAATTTTGACATTGATGACTTCCTGCTCTGAACAATAAATTAAGTTGGTTGAGTGGAAACCGACAAAGTGATAATTTTGGCATTTCGAGTGTTCAAGTGCAATGCTCAGGAGGTTTTAACCTTGGTGTGAATATTGTCATTGTCGTTAAAAGCTTATATAATATAATAACATATAAAGTGGTTTCAATGTGTCTATTGACTGAGCAAAATAAACCTATAAATAAAATATAAAGACATGAAAATGTGTTTGTTATATGATATTTTTACTCTTTGCTAAATAACTTCATTTAATCACCGAATTATACAATTTCTAAGACAAAGATGATTCAATAAAATAATCCTATAATAAGATTATACCGCGATTTAAATTACTAGCACAACACCACCTATCGAGTTCTGACAGAAGTTATCGCGACATTAAACAAATAACTGTCTAATCTTTAGTATGTTTGGACATTCACTTCAATTTCATTTTATTTTCATTTGCCTCTTTTAAAGTATGTTCAAACTTTAGCACTTACATATATCCATGTCTCAACAGAGGCTCATTTAAAAAGAATCCGAGAATGTTCACTACCTAACATACCATTAATAAAAAACTTCTAAAATAATAGTGTATGGTACACTGTAATAAACTGTACTCTTTATTCAATTTTTTTCACCTTTAGGGGTATGTCAATCTTACAAAATTAAATAAAACAAAACCAAGAACTTTTTCTGCTAAAAATGTGTAAATGACACAGTTTTATGTTAACAAATGCAAATTTTAAATGTCTCCCTTTTTAAAGACATATAAAATAACAAAAAGGCTAGTAATTATAGACCACAGTAATCATAGAGAAGAAATTACGCCTAAAATGAATCTCTGTTAAGACTAAGATCGTTTAAATGCCGTAAATACCACTCTAAATTGTTGCATCGCGTTCAAAATGGACATAATTGCCAGAAACTGTTGTTCTGAATACTGAAGCGATGTAATTACGCCAGTCTAGTGCTGGTAACTGGCGCTGTTTGTTATCAACAGACTGAAAAGAAAATATTTCAGCACAATGGGTTTTCTCTCGCTGTTTTGTAAGTTCTTTTTATAAATTATTATCTGTTGGAGCAATAAATGTATAAATTATTTGAATATTGTTTTCATTGTAATCAATTTAAATGGCAGAAGTTCTGATTCAAATTACATTCGTTATAATTTATCTCAAAAAGTAGAGTTCAGTCGTGTAAACAATCTAATAAAGTATCGTTCATCTAATTGTTAAATAGACGTGGAATTAAATACTGATCTTTTTTTATGAAAATGAGCCGACAGAAGTTATATAAATGAATAGGTAAGTGAGATTAACACTACAGTTCTCAAAACCTGGCAATTGGATGCGCTTCTGTCGACCCCTTCGGGAATAAAGACGTAAGGATATTATGTGTGTATTGAATACATTACAAAAGAGAAGTAAACATAAAACAAACACTTACTGCGCAATAGGTACGTACGATACAAATTGTCAACGACAGTAGAGGATTGTTTTAAACGATGTCGTATTAGCGCTAATGTTCGTGTTTAGTGCACATGCGTGATAATGCTGAATTAGCAGCCGTGCGTGTTTGCGAACGAAGATGGGATCCGACTTGGGAACGGGTAAGCCTTAAAATTGGGTTAATTTGAGTGGCTGGCTTCTACTTGCCGTAATTTTGGGACTCACACTCTGTGGGTAGTGTTATTGTTTAAATCTTTATAGGATAATGGTTTTTAAACGACTATAGTTTACATTCTATTTTATAGCATTTTTTTTTTAAATTCATTTATTCATATAATAAAGAACTCTAAAAAATCCTTCGAATATATCAAACCACCTGTATATTTAAAAAATACAAAAAAAAATGTTTATCAAATCTTTGTACGTATAAGTTAACTTACACGTGTCCAGTAATGATCATTTATCTTATTTTACACTGCAGTTAAATTTGTGTTAATAGGACCTATTAAACTTTATAAAAATTGAATTGAGAATGATTGCCAATCAGCCATAAATTTTCATAAATCCTTAATTATCATTCATAATGAAAAATGATAGGAAAACTCAGAAAAATTATTTATAATTAAGTTTTAAAACGTATCATCGACTTTTATAATTCTTTATTACCTTTTATATTACACAATATCATGTTGGACGTTCTTACCGAAATGAATTATGATCACTACCATAATTGTAGGATTAAATCATTTTTTGGCAAAGTTACGACTGAAATTTGAGAGCGAGAATCACGAAATTTGGTTTGAAAGTTTTAAAAAGAAATACTAATATACATTTACACTGAATTTTACTAAACAAGTCTTTGAGTTGCGCAGTCGGATAAAAAGATAACAAAACAGTAAACGAAACATGTAACATTTTACTCAACACTCAACTATAAATAAAACTAAATAAACATAAAAACATTACATAAATTTATATGATATTTTCGTTGCAGTACATTGTCCCACAAAATTTCAGCTTATGTAAATTACACACGAAATTTCACTGCATACGTCAGTACAACAATACCGAGTGTTCTATTTAACGAAGTCTGGGTGTCATAATGTCGCTCTGAAATATTTGTGAGATATTGAAAATTGCTTTCGTAACGAGTGTACCGCAATGTAATTTATACTTTTTCAAATCAAATCAAATCAAATGCTTTTATGGATGAATTTTTTTTGGAGGTTAGTAAATATCTCAACTTTTGAGTTTTAAAGGGGTTTGTTGCCCCTTTTTTAACTACAGTTTAACTTGACGTTTCGTTGCTTGCCTATCGGGGCAGTTAGAATCGTTATTGCATTATAGTTACAAAATACGCGTAAGATATCTCCTAACATAATGCGCTAATCTAAAGGCTTAATATTTTTGTTACTTCACCATAGTTCCCTACAATATTAATGATAAATTATATTTATCGTAAACTAGACTTTACGATACTCGAGGGATGTAAGCCAAATACAATTACCAAAACCAAGTAATTTGTATTTAGAAGTAATTTGTTGTATTTTTTTTTAATAAATCCACAGTCTAACACAAAACAATACATTTAACTAAATCGAAATCCATAAAAAGGTGTAATAGCAATGCGAGAGATGCCTATAAGAAGGGTCCATAAACTGAAAAATAAATCCCCAAATTTCTACAAGTGACAAATGAGGTAAGCGTGAATTGGGTCAGTTCATCTCGACTTAAAGCCCTATCTTCAAAGCCACGTACGATTAACTTGAACTTTGTAAAGTCTGGATTAGTGAGATGACTTTGCAGATACTTTAAATTGGTTAATTACGGAACTTTAAGCCCCAAATGAGTTTTATAATGAATGTCGGGATCAGGCATTTTTTCGGTGAAAGTTCTTTTATTTCCTTCGCATTTCAGTAGACTTAATGTCCTTCACCAATTTCGATAAAGTTTATTTTACGTGCGGGTATACTTATTTTCGAAATTGGAAGCAATTCGTGTTCTATTATACATATTAATTAGATGCTATGAGCAATTTAGATTAAGTAAAATAAAATGTCCCAAATTAGTTCTTGTTAATCACAAGTCTTTATTAAAATAGCCATAATACTGTATTTTTTATAATCATTTACATTTTACAATTATTCAACAAAATAACATATTTGTTATTCAAGAAATAAACAGAGATTAAATTATTATATTTAAAAGTTTTAAATTTAATCTTCATTAAATAGATGGATTTACTTGTGATACATAATGTAGGGATTGGTAAATAGTATTTATTCACAAACACATGTGATGAACATGTGTTTTATAATGTCTCTTTAATTTATATTCAATTTATAGTATTTTCTGAAAATGTAGGCTATTTTTTCTTTGTCTCCTTTTTTTGTGGTAGTCACATTTCAAAATATGGAAAGTAAAATCTTTATTCATATAATACATCAAACAATAATTAAGACCTCACACTAGAGTTCGACGATTTCTTCTTGTAATGAAAATCACTTTCATTACATTAGAATATCCAAATGTATTTTCTAAAAATATTCTCAGTAACCTTTTCAGAACTAGAACTTATAAGTATCTAACATATTCGAATTTTTATTATAAGAACCCAAAGTTTCCCTTAGAGGGTTCCACATGTATGTAGCATATTATGTTGAAGGCAAGTTAGCACAATGCGCGGCCAATAACATGATACGGAACATATTTGCCCCGTGGGTCCATTTGGGCAAAAGGTAGAAATCGAAAATAGTTGGCCAAACGAACTGTAAATGTGTTTGTGAAATCCTTTCGTGAATGTATGAATATTATTATTGGTTGGATTGTTTTTTTGATTCAAGTAGGTGAAAGCCGCCCCTTTGAATTCGTTTGGAGGATTCCCTTGTTATATATTTATGGTAAGGAATAGCCTTGTGTCTATAAATTGACTGAGATGGAAACTGAGTGATGGAAATGAGTGAATTTGTATGAATGAAATTGGATGAAATTGGATAGCCTCTAACGATGATAATTCAATTGTCAATAAAACTTTCATAGTACATATTAAATATATTGTGATGATTATAAGGTTCCGCAACTTAATCACATTTATGTCAATGCCACCCGTGACCTAGACCAGTACGATTCAATCAAAATGTTGTGTTAGCTCTGTCATTGGATACAGTGACTCTAATGATTTGAATTTTTGAAATTAAAACGATATGGTGCAAGCGATGTTGTTTTAAATCTATGTAGATACAGACGTATAACGAAACATGTCCTGAAGAGCACGGAGAGAATCTTTCCTCGGTGCTTTTTAGGAGACCTCCTACAGTTTTCTGTTACATATGTCCATATGTTTTAAAGTTATAGATAATTATATTTTACTTACGGTCACTTGATTTTTTGAATTACTTCAATTTTTAATAGCTATAACATCTAACCATACCTAAATCATTATGACATGGTTAAAAATGAATGATTTTTACACTAAAACTGAAAAATGGACAATAAAAAATCGTCATACACCTCCTGTGTATTCTAAAGCACCATATTCTAAAGCAGCCTGCAGGGATAAAAATATTGAATAAAGATTTTATAAAACCTCTTCTGGAACGACGTTTGAACAAACCCGGCTAACTGCGCGATCTTATTCTCCATGTTCTTTGGATAGACCAGATGTCGAGCACATCATCTACTTAAAACATTAAAAAAATTGAACAAAAAGTACTTGCCATATCTGAGTCTATAAAAAGAAAGTCAATCTTTTTAATTTACCAAAAAATTTGAACTGGCATCAACTGTTTTTTAGAAATTTATAATTTTATAGTAAAAATAAATAAAAAAGAATGTACATACATATGTTACTTTAAAAACGGATTGCGAAATAAGATTATTTCTTATACATGTACAAAACTAATGATATATTTCTGGTGGCATTAAATTATACTTGTAACAACGTTACCGAAGTCACACAAACTGTCCATCTATTCCATGGCTTTACTAATACTTAACTTGAGAGCTAACGATCCATTAAACAAACATCTAATGTATCAAGAAATTACTACAACATAACTATCTTCATCGTGACTAATGCTTTTAACGTTAATGATAATACGTCATAACTCAGTTTCATATCGGTTCATGAAAACGTTTTGTTCCTCAGAGAAAGCTTGGCAGCTGCTTTAGAAAAAGATAAAACACGTTGCCGGAAAACAGTTGCTCGTGAAAAATGTTACCTGCATTTGAAACGACTTTTGTTCCTACAATAAATACACTTTGTAGATGTATAGTTGAAGACTGGAAACACAAAACTTTATTTACTTCAAATTCGAAAGTATTAGTTCTAACTTTTCGGTCTTGTTTATATACATATCTTAAACAAAGTTTGGTAACGATTAAATTTAAAGTAGAAAAGAATAGCTAAAGTGATTATTAGGTATAGCAAAACTGTTATATAAGTTGTTCCTAATCCTAAGAAACTTCTGAACAAATAACAAATGGTACTCGAGTAATCAGTCATCCCACACATTAAAGTAACGAGCAAAGTTTTAATTCAATAAGTGGATCCTCTCACGATTGCGAGTGACTTGAAGTTTGAGCTCGAAGACGTAACGACTTATGTATTTTAATACATTTATATACAGACTGTCCTTTTAATAAAGTAAAGTATTGCTATGGTCGCGTTAAGTTATAGAGAAGCGAAAAGAAATAGAATGTTTCAGAAAAGTTTGGAAATTTGTAAAATATTCTAGCTTTATTTTGATTAATTCTACACTTTTAGTGTGAGTTTATGAAATTGATGATTCATATCTATAATAAGAAAAATGTTTTGTGACGTATAATATTAATGATTTCGATTTCATTAAGGCCTATTGTATTCATTGAAAGTAATTTAAATAAATTGTTTATATATAGTATAGTAGTATTATTACATTCTGACAAACGTTTTGGCGTAGTAATTCAAATACTGACAGATGACGCGCATCTCCATAGAATCTAGTATTAATAGGCTCTAAGGGTAAGAGTCAATTTTTATGAACTTATAGTTAATTTTATCACTACGTGATGACTAATACAGAAGACACTTTTTTTCATAATAGACGAGAGTTTGTCTGCGGTATTGAAAGCCTGTGTCCCAATGTATTATGTTGCAAGTTCAATCCTCTCATTCTGTACGATATTACTGCTACTTGAACCTATACAACGACACAACTACTTGCTTTTACATTACAATGATGTGGGTGATTAGATCACGTAATAAACTGTAAAAATCTACGCTAAGGTCCAGTTAAATTTCAACATTTTGAATACCAATAAAACAAATTTGAAAATATAATTTTTAAATTCATATCAAATCTTTTTCTACAGAAATAAATTTAACGTATCGCATTTGGCATATCTTTCTCTGAGAAAAAAACTGACAAAGTGAAGCAAAATCGTAATTTATCATCATGTTCTGACCCCTCTGATAGTTTTATCGTATGGGTCTAAAATGGCATTATTCAAATAGAGATATTAAATATGTTCTTAGAGGGGTAGTAGTCTTAGTGCAGTGATATTCGGATATCGCAATTATGCATCAAGTAAGTAAATATTTATCTGTCAGGTCATACCTCTTTTTAGTGTTTTTATAACACATTTATCGAATCTTACTTGTATTCATTTTCTCAAATTTACTCAATTGAACTTATTAGTTCATAATTATGAACTAAATATTAGTTAAAATCTTTCACTATTTCAAATAAACGCTGTTAGTAACTGATTAATTAATAATTGTATACTTTACAATTTGGGTTTAAAATAAATTTAGTCAGTAATATTTTGAGATTTTATCAGTTTTTTCATGCAACATGTGTGCAATTTATGTATGTATGTAATTAACACAGTTAACACACCTTTGATAGTTTAAGTCAGTGTATGACTAAGTCTAATGTAACTTACTGATAATGAATAAACACTTATATGTAAAAAAAATCAGAAGTTAAAACTTTAATTATCTTAAATTTGTTTTCATAACAATTTGCTATTCATATCTTTAAAGGCACATTGTCTCATTTTATCCTCTGTTGTTTCGAAATAAATTTCTGCTATCACCATCACAGAATTTCGACTCTTCCTCAAATAATATGTTTCAATTTCTTGCCAAGAAGTAAGTTTAGGGAATCAAGAAATTCTTAACAAGGTTTCAGTCAAAGAATATTTGTCGATATTAAATTTTTGTGACGTGTTCTTTCCTTTGATAAATATATTGCGCCTTTGTTCCTCTATGTCGTCATTTTCTGTAGGTATCACACGATCCATAAGGGTTGTTATATATCTTTCCATGACCGATCATGTTGGCAGTATTTATTATTTTGAAAGTATTTCCTTATATACATATATATATGTGGAGTTAGTATTGTAGGGATTTAAAAAACATGCGTCTACATACGAGATATATTGACAGTTTGTTACAAGAAAATGTACAAAAATTTTAGTTTTTAACACTTGCCATTTGAATATGCCTATTTTTCGACAAAAAAGTAACAAACTCTAATGTCTTCGAAGAGACAGGGAGCTTAAAACAGATTTTTTTTAAGGGCCTTACAAAATAGCTCTACTCTGTCTGATGGAAAACAAGAATAGAATCGAGGAATTGTGGTCACCGTACTCATTGCGAATGCATGTAGAATGGTGACCCACACAATGCTACTTTTCACGATCTACTTACAGGACCCGGGATTATAGTGGGAGGAAGAGTGTTCCTATTGTCGGAGGACATTAACCTCAAATATATGGCATTGGTAAATTAAAGGTATCACCTACCCAGGAGGGTCCCAGACGCACCGCGCCTGGGGAGTCCCTCCCGGAGCCAAACGGCTCCGGCAGCTCCCAGTCGTATTCTGGGGGGAGCAACCACTGCCAAACCCGCCCGTCGTCGAGCGGTAAATCCGACGACCAACCAATCGCGAAGGACGCGGAAAGACACGGGGCAGTGTTGAATTCTGACACTGCCTCTGACAGGAGTGGTGCGAGTACGCCAATAGCCTCAGCTGTAGAACAATACCAAAGGGGATCACAAAAGCGAAAAAGGCGCCAGCCCCAATCGGCGGAAAAAAACCAGCTGGAATCCGCCTCTAGTGACGAAGCCACGGCACCCAAAGTGCGAACAAGCCGTCGAGGAGCTCGCGGCGGAGGCTGACCTCCCAAAGCTGGGCGGGTCACCACAACAAGGCAGACTGCCGGAACTATGCCAATAAAGAAGGCCGAGGGCGATCTATTGCTTAAAGCCCTCTGTGAAAAGATCGAGTCCGAAAAGACTACGGATATCATGTGCGGTGATCTGAGCCTAAAAGAGCGCAGAGCAAAAAATCCTGTGGACCAGATTGAGGAGGCAATCAGTGTAGCCGACTGCTTCCTTCAGACGTTCCAAGGACCAGGAAGTCCAGAACAAGAGGCTCTTTTGGCGGTCGTGCGAATTATCGTCGGAGCGGGAAGACTCTTAGTGGCCGAAAATAAGGCCCACGAATGGGAGAAAGCCAGCCTTGAAGCAGACCTTGCTGAAGTGAGAGAGAGGACGTTAGACTCCTCTCATGGTAATGCTGGTGCCACGCCAGCGCCATCGACATCATCCTGCCGAGTGGAACCGGACATAGTCCGACTCATGGCGGAGATGGAGGAGCGGCTTTGCCAACGTATCTCTGCAATAGAGAACGTAATTTATCGCCCACCTCTAACTCCGCCAAGGGTAACATATGCAGCCGCTGCTAAAGCAGGTTCAACAGCCCAAACAGTAGCAAGAGTGGTCAAGCCAAAGACAACAACAACGTCGCAAAAGGCCACCCAGGAAAAAGGGAAGGAGAAGAGGAAGGCGAACTCAACCCAAATCCAAACCTCAGTCTCAGCCCCGGCTGATGTAGCACTGTAACCGAAGGAAGGGATCTGGATGGCAGCCGGTGATAGGAAGAAAAGACGGAAAAAAAGCAGATAAAAATGCCAGAAAGGCCGCCGCTGCTGCAACAGCAGCGACAAAAAGACTCCGAACCCCTCGTTCTGCAGCAATCGTCGTCACTTTGACGGCAGAGGCAGTATGCTGTATGCTGGGTCTTGTATGAGTATGCTGAGGTCTTGGCGAAAGTCAAGGCCAACGTCGACCTCAAGGCCCTCGAGGTACCGGGCGTCCGGTGCAAAAATATGCGAACAGGAGCCCGGCTTCTCGAGATCCCCGGTTCCACCAGTGGCCCCAAAGCTGACGCCCTAGCGGCTAAATTAAGGGACTCACTGGACGCAGCAGACGTCCGAGTGTCCAGGTCTATGAAATGCGCTGAAGTACGCATCGCAGGCCTGGACGATTCTATTACGACGGACGAGCTCAGATTCGCTGTGATGAAGGCTGGAGGCTGCCCTCTGGATTATATAAAGGCTGGAGTAATACGCTTCGGCCCCAGTGGACAGGGGGCAGCGGTTGTCAGTTGCCCTATTGCAGCGGCCCAAAAGATCGCTGACAGGCGTACTCTCCTAGTTGGTGATTTTCTGAGGGCACAGGCACGGCTCCTGCAGACCCGACCGGCAAGATGCTTTCGATGCCTGTCGGTGGGACATGTGGGGGTAAAATGTACAGCAGAGGTCACCGTAGGTGACCTCTGTTTCCGTTGTGGCCAGCCTGGTCACAAGACGAGTGGCTGTAACGCTCCATTGCGCTGCTTTAGGTGTGCAGCGGGGAGCAAACCTGCCGACCACCGGGTTGGCAGTAAGGCCTGCGTCTTGTCGGATCCGAAGCTGGGAGGTCGACCTCCTAGCCCCCGTCCGAAGAGCCCGGAGAGTACTGCCGGAGGGCAGCAAGATTTGCGGCGGGGGGCGGAGATGGAAATCCAATAATGGATTCGCATCTCCGCATCCTCCAGGCAAACGTGGGCCACAGTGCCGTTGCTCAGGATCTTCTGTTCCAGAGCATGGCACAGTGGTCTATCCACATTGCCGCCGTGGCTGAGCCATACGTCCACCGGTTTCTCGGGGCTGCCTGGGAGACCGACTTGGATGGCTCAGCGGCTCTGGTACACGGCACTGCCGCTGGCACTCCTCCCCTCACCGTGGTTGCAAGGGAACGGGGTTGCATAGCGGCGTTGTTTGGGGATATAGCGGTCGTGGCTGCTTATTTCACGCCGAATCGAGACATAACTGAGTACGAGCAATGGCTCGCTCAGCTGGCTGTCGTCGTCGACGCCTGTCGCCCCCACCCGGTTCTTGTGCTCGGTGACTTCAATGCCTGGTCAGAGGCCTGGGGTTCCCGACGCACGAACCCGAGGGGCAGGGCACTGCAGAACTGGGCCGAAAGATTCAGCCTAGTTACCCTAAACCAGGGGTCCGTTCCCACGTTCGTGACAGCGAGGGGTAGTTCGATCGTGGACATTTCGTTCGCGTGCCCCTTGCTGGCACGCCGTGTTGAGAACTGGCGGGTCATTGTGAGGGAGGAAACGGGTTCGGATCATCGATACATTAGGTTTGAAGTCTCCGCTCCCACAGATGGCGTGCCGGTTGGACGAAATCCTGAGCCGCGTTGGGCGCTCAAGTGCTTAGATCGAGAGGTCCTCCTGGAAGCCGCCATCGTACTCCTGCACCGGACAGGTCTATAGATGTGAATGCCGAGGCATTATAGTTCCGGGAGGCCATGACCCGCGTCTGCGATGCGGCGATACCTAGGGTTCAGCCCAACACTGCGAGACGCCAGGTCTATTGGTGGTCGCCGGAGATCGCAAGGCTGAGACAAGCCTGCGTGACCGCACGCCGTCAATGGTCTAGGTTCCGCAGAAGGCGTCGCCGCCCCAAGCTCGAGAGCTCGAGAGGCGGAGCTTTTGGTAGAATACAGGGTCGCCAAGAGGACTCTTCAGGCAGCGATAAAACGGGCCAAGAGCGAGGCCCGCCACGAGTTGCTGGAGACATTGGAGCGGGATCCATGGGGACGCCCTTACCTTATGGTTAGATGCAAAATGCGGCCATGGGCCCCGCCGTTAACCCGATGTCTTCAGCCAGAGCTGCTTGAAAAGGTTGTCGGCTCCCTGTTTCCATCGCATGTGGTGGAGCACATACCACCACCGATGGCTCCGCCTGCAGCGCCTGAGGCGCCTAACGTGGACGACGACGACGTGCCTGAGGTCACTTGGGCAGAACTAGCGCTGGCGGTGCGACGGCTTAAAGCCAAAAACACCGCCCCAGGACCCGATGCCATCCCAGGACGAGCATGGGTCCTGGCTCTGGATGATGAGGCGCCGGCTCTCGAACC
The DNA here is from genome assembly GCA_949316085.1 of Hypercompe scribonia. NCBI lineage: Eukaryota > Metazoa > Arthropoda > Insecta > Lepidoptera > Erebidae > Hypercompe > Hypercompe scribonia. The sequence continues at coordinate 22,898,434 of OX438977.1, forward strand.
CCGACTGAGAGAGTTTCTCAGCGCATGCCTGGTTTATGTCTGGCAAGTTTCCGAAAATATGGAAGACGGGAAAACTGGTCCTCATCCGAAAGGAGGGACGCCCAGCGGACTCACCATCCGGTTACCGGCCCATAGTGTTGCTTGACGAGGTATGCAAACTCTATGAAAGAGTGATTGCATGGCGCCTCGTCAAGCACTTCTTCAGAGTAGGGCCGGATTTGGCGGATAACCAGTACGGTTTCCGTCAGGGGCGCTCCACCGTGGATGCGATCATGCGCGTGAGGACTCCAGCGGAGGAAGCCGTTTCTCGGGGTGAAGTGGTGTTGGCGGTGTCGTTAGATATCGCCAACGCGTTCAACACTTTGCCCTGGAGTTGTATCAGAGAGGCGCTAGTATATCATAAAGTGCCTCTCTACCTCCGCCGCGTTGTCGGGGCGTATTCGTCGGAAAGAGCCGTTATCTACCCAAGTAGAACCGGTCTCAGTCGACGTGAAATGTCGTGTGACTGTGGAACATTGGCTACGACTGGGTGCTTCGCGGTGCATACCTAGATGGTGTAGCCGTCACATGTTACGCGGACGACACGCTTGTGACGGCGTGCGGCAAGACACACCGTGAGGCAACCCTGAGGGCCACGGTCGGTGTTGCTCAAGTCGTGCAGCGAATCCGGCGACTGGGTCTCGAGGTGGCTTTGCACAAATCCGAGGCCTTGTTTTTTCATGGGCCTCGGAGGAAGCCACCTGGTAGACTCAGTCTCACAGTAGGAGGTACTCGCATCGGCATCGAGCCCTCTATGAAGTATCTGGGGTTAGTACTCGATGGCCGATGGGACTTCGGACATCACTTCCGAAGTCTGGTTCCCAAGTTAGTTGGTGCAGCGCGTGCATTGGCACGTTTGCTGCCGAACATGAAGGGACTCGATGACTCATGCAGGAGACTCTACGCTGGAGTTGTGCGGTCCATGGCCCTTTATGGGGCCCCAGTATGGGCGGAAGTCCTGAAGGCCAGCAATATTGCGTTACTGCGACGACCACAGCGTATGCTGGCCATTAGGATTATAAGGGGGTACCGCACGATCTTCTTTGAGGCGGCGAGTCTCCTGGCCGGAACTCCACCATGGGACCTGGAGGCGAGAGCCCATGCAGCTCTCTATCAGTGGCGCAAGCACGCGCGGGAGTTGGGTCGGAGTCCTTAAACCCGAGTCATCGAAAATCAGAAAGCCCAACTTCGCCAGGCCCTCGTAGAGGAGTGGAAGGAACGACTTGGGCAGCCAAGCGCTGGACATGCCGTTGTTCCAGCGATAAGACCCCTTATGGAGGATTGGCTTGAGAGGCATCATGGGACCCTCTCATACCGACTGACGCAGGTGATCACTGGAAAAGGATGTTTCGGAGATTACCTGTGTCTGATCCGTAAGGAGCCAACGCCTGAGTGCCATCACTGCGATGGCCGGACCGTGGACACAGCGCTCCACACGCTGGCAGAATGCCCGGCATGGGTGGAGCAGAGGCGTGACCTCATGGCGGCCATCGAAGTGGGGACTCTCTCGATCGGTAACATGGTTGCGGCCATGATACGGAGCGAGGGTGCGTGGAACTCCGCCGTCTCTTTCTGCGAGCAGGTTATGCTTGCGAAGGAGATGGCGGAGCGGGACCGAGAGAGGTTTAGAACTCTCCCAGTCCGCCAGGCCCGGGAACAGGCTAGGTACCGCAGAAGACTCAGGCGCCGGAGATCACTAGAAGATTTCCGTCCTCCATAAGTGCAGGCCTGGGGGTGACAAATGAGGCCATCTGTCACCCTAGCAGAAGCAGGTTTCCAAGAAACCACGAGTCTTCCACACAGGAGGGGGCCACTGCAGCCGTAGTTGGTCCGAGGTACGTCGGGGTTCCAGGGATTTCCTTACTAGGGTGCACCTGGTCCCCTGGCTATTGGTACCTGAGACGGCGTGCGGTTTTTGATCGGTTTGAGTCCGACATAACTACCCTGCGGTGGTATCCGTGGGGATTTCCGCACAGTACAAAAAAAAAAAAAAGTGGGAGGAAGAGAATACATGCGGTGGTAGCCAGTTCCAGGTTTTAGGTGGTTGACACAGAAATGAATTGTCGAAACGTTTAGTTCAAGAGCTTATATCTATTTCTATAAAGTGGTGATTTCCAAGGCGAGCACGTGTTGCTGAAAACAGAGGAAAATAGAAGGTAAGACCGGTTGGGAAAGTTCGTAAGAACTCTCTCGACGATAAAGGTGATAGAGTAATGTCAAAGAGGCGACATCTCTTCGCAACTACAAAGGCTCAAGGGAATCGGTAGTATCAAGACTGTCGATAATGCAGACAGCGCACCGCTGTGACCAATCGAGAGCGTCAAGTAAATACTACGTGGAACCAAAACAAAATGAGAACAGTACTTGACGCAGAAGTGAACCTAAGTCATATGTCAGAAGAACTGTCTCACTTTATTCAGTACACCTACCTTCTACGAGATCGCCTTAATTTACTCACTTCTACGAGTAATGTTCTTAATTTACTCATGCGGGTTGAGCCCCGGTATATATCTATGCTATGGATATCGAACTGATCGTGTATTAGCAGTCGAATTTTGCGAAAAGTGGGGAGGGTAAGATAGATATAAACACATAATAAGTGGAAGAAATTTAGAAAGTATAACAGTATATAAAATTAATTTATTGAGTTTTATAATACATATCAGGGAGTTGATCTTGAAATTTAATATATTTAGATTTAGACCTGGATTTACAAGATTATTCAGAATTTATGAAGAGCGAGAGAGAGAGAGAAGAGAATTATGAGCGTGGGACCATGTGGAGTGAAATAAACTATTTGTAATCTTGAAAAATTTGATTAGAGATGATCTTAAATTATTCTTAGTAAGAGGCTGCCTAGGGGTCTATATCAAAATCACGAGACCTGTGAGAAATATTTTGAGAATTAAAAATATATCAACAATTTCACTTCTTCCTTACATATGTATTTTCGTTTGGTCAACTTATACTGTGTCACATTGTTTTTCGTCGAGTAAGCATAGAACAACAAAATTATACCAATAAAAATTTCGAATTATTTTTTTTTGGCAAAGGAGGCAAATGAATAGATAATGTTCACGTGATGGAAAGGGACTGCCGCCGCCTATGAAAACCTGCAGCACAGTGTGGTACAATTTTTTCAACATCAACAATAACTTTTATACCAACTGAGGATTTAGTATTTAATTTAAATATTCTATATACTGAAAAGTACATTATCTATTTGTAGTATACTGATAATATTATATATATTAGTCAGTTTTGGTTTAGTTCATATCTAATTTAACGTATTTAATGTAAACTAAGGTGTACTAAAACTATGCAAATATAGTGTAATAAACAGTCTAAATTACCATTAGCAAACTTGTTAAAATAAATTACCAACAACGAAATTTAGCTTCTCTTTTCCCTTCAGCCCTAATAATTTGAATAACAGCCTGCAGACGTCTGATAACTAACTTAGAGACATACACTAAACCTTAATAAGTTAACGGTAATAAAACAATATTATTATGTACGACTAACCCAAAACGGGATTAGTTTTGTATTGGAGACTCGCTATTGGCTTGAATTAAGCTGTCTTAGCTGATGAGATATTGATTCAGAACTTGTACGACTAAGTTCGCTGTAACAGTATGTAGAAGTTAAGACTTGAGATAGTATTACTTGATAGAAATAATAAGATACTAGCGATTTTGAAAACACATCGCAAATTGACCGAAGAGCAGAATATCAAATGTGAGTGTAAAGGGGGATAAGAGTGTGAGTGTAAAGACTGAAAGTTGCTGTGAGTGTAAAAACCTATACATAAAACACTTGATCCTCCCTTTAGTAAAATTTCTCGCTAAAAGAAATAGTAGTGTAGCGTATGCAACGAGCCAATGGGAAAGTTCTTAAATGTCACTTACTGTTTCTAAAGTAACTGTTACTGCCAATACTGTTAATGTAACTGTCCTTAACGCTGCCATTGTCACTGACACTGTTGCTACCACTACTAAAAAATTAACATACCTACTGTTGCAGACAATCAATCATCTCATTAATTTACACTGTATTCTAAGTAGTTAAAAAAACAAATCTAAAATTGTCTGAATATTTGTTATAACTGCTGTACATATTAGAAGTCGTAGACTGAAAAAAATTGCTTTTTAATATTCTTCTGGTGCCAGACAAATAAATGAAAATATGTGGACTTAATATAATTGAATCAGTATATTTTCCTCGCTTCATTTCATAACTTAAATACGAATAGAATTCAGGTGTAGGTACAGTTCGTCGCCGCGGGACGTGATCCGACGATAATCGATCCAATGCCAAGTTGCCAATATTTTGTTTTATCTTTCCCTGTATTAAGATAAGGTAAGTGTATATCTCGAATAAGATATTTTTGGGGAAAAATTCAGTTCAGTACAGATAAGAATATTTAATCCATTGGATTTTACGTTTTATGAGGCGATTTAAATAGCTATCCACTTGTAATCATCATCGTTAATACATTCCTGTCCTGTTTATCGTTTTTATGTAGGTTCGGTGTAGTGGGTGGTTTCTTTTGTGGCCGTCTGACTACCTGGTCACAAACTTGCTTAGGGAATAACATATACACTTTTTTTCTATATGAAGAGCCTACCAAAGTGACTCTACTCTGCCTGATGGAAAGCATGAATGGAATCCAAAGAGTTGTGGTCACCATACTCATTGCAAATGCAGACAATGCAGTATAATGAACCATACTATGGCGGCCTAGTGAGATGCTTTTTCACGCCACGCTCGGGGACGTAAAAGGCATGAAAGTCATCGTGGCAGTGTAAGCCTCACACATCTGTCACCCCAGCATCAATGGACCTCCGATCTTACACTCACTAACGAAACACGGCAGCACGGATGCTGGTGCTTTAGGTTGGTCTTCTGTGGGAGGGTAGCACTGCCCCGGTCGAACCGGCCCGTTCGTGCTGAAATCAGCGTGGCTCTACTATATTACAGATGAATAAAAAAAATGTAAATAAATATGAAACTAATGGCCTCTTCATTAGCTTTATGCAATCAAGCGATCCACAAGACTCGTATGGAACAACAGGATAAATACTGCAGTTGCTTGAAAAGGCTGCGATCTCGTCCATAAACTCAGATGTAATGAAGTAGTTGTAACCAAATTCTTCTTAAACCTTTAAGTTTCATTTTCATTGCAACTTATTCTATTGTATCTCACAAATCTATCTTCCATTTATATTCTCTTTCTACATCAAGTCCTTAATATTTTTCTAGTAGTAATTATTTCAGAAACTGTAAATAAACCCCCACAAAGGAAATACTTGTCTGAAAAAGAATATCTTTAGTTATCCAAAAATAGTTAAACGAAATATAGTCTTTGATACTTTACCATTGATTTATTAAATTTGTGTTTATTAAGTTACGAAAATCCTTTAACGGACTGTGTATAACTGATGTTGAATCTGATTTGTATCGACCCGGAAATCAAATATCTAAAATACTAGTATCCTTGGGACAGAAACATTGACTTCTCCAGCTCACTTTATTGACCGATATCTCAATACTGTTGACGCTCCAGAGGTCATACTGTGCGGAATACCAATTAATTATATCGTCCCTCCGGGTACAGTTAACTTATTCGTGCTGACAAACGTCTTCGAGCAATCTAATGACTTATAGATTCCGGATACAATTTGTGACGTTGAATAGATTATGAATTTAGATATAATATTAGATTAACACTAGCGGTGATGGTTACGGTGAGATTGTTGAGCTTATGAATCATCGTTCGGTTTTCGTTCTGAATTGATATTTGTCAAAAAAATTAAAATCTGACAATAGTTTTCTATCTAGATGTGTATGAAATATGAACATAGATCCAAATCTAATTTCCAGTAGGTTGTAAGCAGAGCCAAGAAGTAAATTTAATTTCAGTTCATCTTCTGGCTAGTTCTTTAGTGGTGAGTTTGAGTTATCAATGCAAATAAATTACTAAACGAAGCAGAAAGAGAATTTAAGCGTTACAGAAGTTATCACTGGAGGTTCTTTGGCTGTAATTTTTTACTGAAATGCAAATCTTTATTTAATATTTTAAATTTTTCCGTTACTCATTTTTACAATAATGTATTTGTCAAAAATATGTCATTGTCACTCTTCTCTCTTATTCTTGACGAATATATCCTTTAAGATCCTTAAGTTCAAAGGTTATTACCTAATACGACGACTGAGGTAAGAATAAAAGTTCTGAATATTAAGTCAACTGATTTTAGCAGCCAGAACCACTAAAACAAGAGATTAATTGAATCCAGAATGCAGATTTTAGAGTCTAAAACTCTAAAGGGTTTGACTGTAGCTATAACGTGTCATTACTTCATCCTATTTAAATTTTATGCTCTATAGTCTCAATACACTGAGAAAGTCACTAAGCATGTGATAGTTTTGTTATGCTTGCTGTTTGAAGTAATAGTTTGAGCGGAGTATTTGAAATTTCTGGTGGTCTAAAGCAATTATTTGATTATTTACTGATTCCTAGGTTAAAAGACGCAATTTGCTTGCATAATTTTACTTCTTTCTGACAAGAGTACACGTTTATGCTGAGCATTGTTTAAAATTTCTTCAGGAGATTATTTGAGATGTAACTAAATAACATTTAAAAACATTCCTAAATATGTTTTTCCATAAGGTTATTGACCTGATATGTTATTAAAATTAGTATAAAAACAAATGAAAGTTCTAATTAATTTTACTATTTCAATAAAATCTGTTAAACAAATAATCTCAATGTAATCATGTTTTCATGCGAAAGCTCTTTTAGCTTCAATTAATATACAGTGATTCTCCCACCATTTACTGCTCTCAAACCAAACATGAGTATTTGTTTAACGGAGTTTTCTGTGGATTTACAATTCTAAACTCCACGTGAATTTTATTTTTTAACTGAACACGTGTGTCGTGATATAAAAGCATGTTTCTTTTACCCGAAATCAGCATATGACTGCTTTTAAAATGTTATTTCAAAATCTCATCCCTGACATTTTATTCATCATACATTATAGACGAGATAAAACACGATTTTACACTTAATGTCAGCCAGAGAATTGGGGCGTCTTATAAATTCAAAACACAGTACGCGACTGTCGGGTCTTCAATAAAGCCAATGATGAGAGAGGCTGAGACAGCACGATCCTTAGTAAATAGACCCTTATTTGAGACCCCAGGTCTTCAGTTTTTTGTCACGTACTCCTGATTTTGTGATTGGATTTTATTAACATAAATTCACACTATTGTTCGGTTAATGGGGAAATTGTACCCTTTAAAGGGTAATACGGAATTCTTAGTTGTTGCACAAATAATAATTAACTATAATTTTTCTTCATCAGTAATAAGTAATAATAATAATAAATAATAAATTTTTCGAACATTTGACACACAACGTCATGTAGTTTCGAACTAAGTAGAGCTTGTGCTATGATAACTAGTCTGACTGATAGAATACTTATATACTTTTTTTTTAAATACATACATATTATACATAGAAAACACCCAATCTTTGAAACAAATATTTGCAAATCATAGAAACATTTAATCCGATCCGGGAATCGAACAATTTCAGTGCTTGTAGCAATTGATTAATATGAAATAAACGACTTTTTTTTTACCTTGGCTATTTTGTACGTTATGTAAAAAATACCTTAGTCGTTTTAATCTATCCCTGAAATAATAAAATTGAGATTATTTTAAAAAATATAGTTGTGTTAGAATCACGCGCAGAAAGTGCTCGGTCTCTTAATACATGAATCTTTAAATAAATAGTGGTGCAGAGATATTTGAACAGATTTTGTATGAAATTCTGAATGTTGAATGTATAAAAATTAAGTTCTAGCTAGCATTTAATTTAAAGTAATTACGTGCAGGTATAAAATGAACAGGGCCAGTTTCTGAAATTATGGGAGACGGGGAAATTGGTTCTCATCTGAAAGGAGGGGCGCCCAGCGGACTCGCCATCCGTTTACCGGCCCATAGTGTTGCTTGACGAGGTATGTAAACTCGATGAAAGAGTGATTGCATGACGCCTCGTCAAGAATCGCTTCAGGGTAGGGCCTGATCTGGCGGATAACCAATATGGTTTCCATCAGGGGCGCTCAAATGTGGATGCGATCATGCGCGTGAGGACTCTAACAGAGGAAGCTGTTCACCAGGGTGAAGTGGTGTTGGCGGTGTCTTTAGACATCGCTAATGCGTTCAACACTTTGCCCTGGAGTTGCGTCAGGAAGGCGCTAGTGCATCACCGAGTGCCTCTCTACCTCCGCCGCGTAGTCAGAGCATATTTGTCGGAGACAGCCGTTGTCTACCCAAGTAGAACCGGTTTCGGTCGACGTGAAATGTAGTGCGGTGTTCCGCAGGGATCGCTCTTAGGTTCGCTCCGTGGAACATTGGTTACGACTGGGTGCTTCACGGTGCTTTCTTGGATAGTGTCGCCGTCACGTATTACGCGGACGACACGCGAGTGGCAAGACGCACCGTGAGGCATTCCTGAAGGCTACGATCGGTGTTGCCCAAGCCGTGGAGCGAATCCGACGGTTGGGTCTCGAGGTATCTCTGTACAAATCCGAGGCCTTGTTCTTCCATGAGTCTCTTAGGAAGTCACCTGGCAGACTTAACCTCATAGTAGGAAGCACTCGCATCGGTATCGAGCCCTCTATGAGGTATCTGGGCCTCGTACTCGACGGTCGATAGGACTTCGAACATCACATTTGAAATCTGGTCCCCAAGTTGGTTGGCACAGCGCATGCATTGGCTCATTGGCTGCCGAATATGAGGGGATCCGATGACTCCTGCAGGAGACACTACGCTGGAGCCGTGCGGTCCATGGCCCTATATGGGGCCTCAGTGTAGGCGGTGACTCTGAAGGCCAGCAATGCCGTGCTACTGCGACGACTGCAGCAAGTGCTGGCCTTCAGGATTATAAGAGGGTACCACACGATTTCCTTTGAAGCTGCGAGTCTTCTAGCCGGAACTGCACCATGGGACCTAGAAGCAAGCCCTTGCGGCTCTTTATCAGTGGCGAAAAGAGGCGCAGGAGTTGGATCGGAGTCCTGAAACTCGAGCAATCGAAAATCAAAAATCCCAACTATGGCAGGTCCTCGTGGAGGAGTGGAAGGAACGACTTGGGTAGCCCAGCGCTAGGCACGCTGTTATCTCGGTAAACCCACTATAGAGGATTGGCCTGAGAGGCATCACAGGACTGTCTCATACCGGTTGACGCAGGTGATCACAGGAAAAGGATGTTTCGGAGATCACCTGTGTCTGATCCGCAAGGAGCCAATGCTTGAGTGTCACTGATAGCCGGACCATGTACTCAGCTCTCCATACGCTGGCTGAATGTCCAGCATGGGAGGAGCAGAAGCGTGATCTCCTGGTGGCTATCGGAGTAAGGATTCGCTCGTATCGTATCGTATCGGAGTAAGAGCGTGTGGAACTCCGCTGTCTCTTTCTGCGAGCAGGTTATGTTTGCGAAAGAAATGGCGTAGCGGGACCGGGAGAGGTGCAGAACTCAACCAATCTGTGAGGCCCGCGAACAGGCCAGGTACCGCAGAAGACTCAGGTGCCGCAGATCGTTAAAAGATCTCCGTCCTCCATAAGCGCAGGCCTGAGGGTGGCAGGTGAGGTCATCTGTCACCCTAGCAGAAGCAGGCTAGGGTGGTGGTGCGAGCGCTATGGACCGCGCTCGCCTTTTTGGCGCAGGAAGAAAAGAATACATGGGGTTTTCCACACGGGGAGTATCTACAAGCTGTAGGTGGCCCAGGGTACGTCGAGGTTCCAGAGATTTCCTTACGAGGGTGCACCTGGCTCCTCAGCTGCTGGTACCTGAGACGGCGGGCGGTTTTTGGTCGATTTGAGTCCAATATAACCACCTTTCGGTTGTGTTCGTTGGGATAACCGCACAAAAAAGTATAAAATGAAATTTCGACACATTCTACTTCATTAAACTAAAGAAATATTACTATAATTTAATTTTGTAAAACAAACATCTGAAAGTTGATTGTGTGGTGTACTTAATTAAACACAGCCTCGAACAATGTACCGTTCAATTATGTTCCGTTGATTAACTACCGTATCCGTTACTGATTGATTTACTTTCGCTTTAAGAGCTCTCTATCAATTCTTCCTGATTTGAAGTAGTAAGATAGTAACAATATAATACTAAGTTATAAGCCAAGTCGGTAATTATCGTCTTTGAGTCTCTCAGTTCTGTAAATCGCAATAAAACTACCTCGTAGTGTAATCAAATACTCAGAAGCCTTCCTGTAGAAAGGTCTTACATGTCATAAGAAGATCTTAGGCAAACTTTAAAGTTCGGAAAAACAAGCGATATGTTTATACTGACGAAACTCCGTTTTTTGATATTCATTTTGAGCTATCAGAGTCAAAAAGGTCACACACATTAATGCTTTTTTTTTATGGTGGAGTTGTCAAGCGACATCTAATGGTAAGTGACTCTCGTTGTCCATCGAAACCTTTAACTTACAGAAACATAAATGTATTGCTATACATTGAACCCTCCCTGCAAGAAATGTGAAGAAAGACTTTATGGGTGGAATGAATTCCTTAACGCTAACTTTCTGTAAGGACGTTGTGTCACTAAGGTCGAGCCAAAGCTTCGTTCTCCCACGACACATTTTTATAAAAGTATTACTTAAAAAAATCGACTCTGCAATGTCTATTTAAATTGATGTTGATATCGTAAAGATTTTAAATATAAAATAAGGTTGATAATGACATCTGAAACACAACATCATCATAGTCCGAAACTAAGCAGAGCTTGTACTATAGGTACTAGAGAAATGATATAAATACATGTATACTTTTTTTGTCATCATCATCATCATCATCTCAGCCAAAATACGTCCACTGCTGGACATAAGCCTCCCCCAAGGTTCTCCACAACAGCCGGTCCCGTGCCGTCCGCATCCAGCAGAAAAAGAACTTTTTTGTAAATAAATACGAATATTTGATCCGACACTGGAATCGGACCCGAAGCCTCAAACACAACCAGCGCAGATGTTACCACTGAGCCACCTAGACAGTCAATTATGGCAATCTCAATTATATAGTTGATATTTGACATATATACTCATTTCAGGTAACGTCATATTCAATAACTAAAATTTAATAGCATATATTTTCAGTAATTACCTGCTTGAGGTATTATTTGTTGAATATCCAATCCTTTTTTTTTATTCTTTTCCTTTTTTACCGAATTTTCTTTTAATATTGAATTACCAACTTTCCGAACTAATTTCTAGTGTGCTCTAGTTAAGTTCAATAGGCTTAATCCCCTATTGTACAACTAGGATAAAAATTATAGGTAACAAGATAACGTTAATGTTTTTTCTTCATTCTACCCGGGCATTTAAGCTTGATATATGTATATAAAAGTACATAGGCATGTAATAAATGGGGTGTACCTATATACATATGTACGAGTAAATGAACATTCACTTTTATTGTGTTGATAACATTACCAACATTCAATCCTTTTCATCACATCATCATCACATCATGTGTATACGTGCATGTGTGGATATGAAATAAATAAATAAGAAAGTGACAATAGTAATTTATACGTTATATGTGTAACATTTTTTCTTATTAATCCTTGCTAACGTGTGTTGGTTTGTTTGAATGTTTGTTTTTCTTTCACGTCACAACGGAGAGATTTTATGGTATGATTTTTATGTCTGGGGATAGTTAGCAGGCTGGAAAATATGGTTTTTTTTTACCGCGGTAAAACATCTCATCCTCACTTGAAGATCTATTACGATGCGTATTTGAATCATTTAAAATTTAATGAATTGCGGTAGATGACGCTATTAGATTTTTTTTCTGATTGCATGTAGTAAAAATTCTGTCATTATTTTAACTTTAATTGTTATAAACACGAAAGTTTTTAAGGATGTATGGATGTTTCTTAATCTTTCATGTAAAAACCACCTTACGGAAACTTTAAAGTTATATATCAGAATAATGCATATGCGGTTATTTACCACGATAACCACAGATATGGGCAAAAATTATTTATTTATACATTCAAGATCATCTTAGTCTTGTTTCATTATTAATTCTTTTATTTGATCAATGTAAATAAGTAGCCTCATATATATTCGTAAATACCGTGAGTTGCCTGGTATTTGGTCTAGCACAACACAATTGGACTGGTAGAGGTTACTAAGTTGAGTTAATAAAACTACAATTCGTCTTTTGTTCTAAAACACTATGTGACTGCACGGTTGGCCTAGTAGTTTAAGTGGTTTCTTTTGTGAAAGCCCTTAAGGACTCCTCTTCCGCTATTGCGGGGGTCGTGGATACCCTCATGGGCGAAGTGGCTCGTCTCCAGGCGGTCAACGATCGCCTGACGGGGCAAGTGGCTGAGCTCAGCGCTCAGTTCGCCCAATTCCGGGCGCGTCGTCCGGCTGTAGATCCGGTCCCGTCCCCGTCTCAGCCTACTTCCTCTTCCAACCTCGGTGTTATTCCTGATGCCCATCTGCGCCAAATTACGGATACAGTATGGCGCATGATGGACGGACGTCTGGCTGGCCTGGAGGCGAGACTGCCACCGGCCCCCGTTGTCCGGCTGCCACTTGCGGCGCATAAGCCGAAGGTCGCATTGGTACCGTCAGCGCTGCCCGTTGTGGGCGGTCGCGTGATCTATGCCGCGGCGGCGTCGGTGTCTACTGCTTCCACAACAACTCCGGGGGCACGACGGGCAGTGAAGATAGCGACCAAAACGCCTGCACCAAGGTTGGGGTCAAAAACAGCGGCAAAGGCTGGAGCGGAATTCCCTCCGCTCCCCACTCCAACCGCTGTATCTGGCACTTCCACATGCGCTCCCTCCACATCTGTCCCTTCCACCGAAGGTTGGCAGGTAGTCGTGGGGGCTAAGAAGTCCCGAAAACGGGGTAAGAAGGCTGCACAAACAGCAGCCTCTACCCCGCAGGCACCATCGGTTGCAGTGGCTACCGCGAAAAAGCCGCGCAAACTGCGGGTGCCTAAAAGCGCGGCTGTGGTGGTCACCGTAACACTGGAGGCAGCTAGTGGCGGACTGTCCTATGCGGCCTTATTTAAGAAGGCCCGGGATAGTTTCGCCACTGATTTCAGGACTGAAGGGGTCAGGTTGCGCCTTGCCCAGACGGGAGCTCGAGTCCTGGAGATCCCCGGGGCTGAAGGCACAAAGACGGCGGATAGGTTCGCCGAGAAACTGAGGGGAATCTTTGCAGCCACGGATGGTGTAAAGATCGCCAGGCGTACCAAGTACGCAGAGTTGCGCATTTCGGGCCTGGATGACTCTGTGACGGCCGAAGATGTCCGCGTTGCAATTAGCGAGAAGACGGGCTGCAACGCGGACAGCATCAGGGTCGGCACCATCCGCCCCGGTCCGGGAGGACTTGGCGCTGTGTGGATCAGCTGTCCCGTAGCGTCGGCTAAAATTTTGGGCGATGCTGGCAAGATCCTCATTGGTTTCGTGAACGCTATGATTACAGTCCTGGCGCCGAGACCAATGAGGTGTTTTAAGTGTCTGTCATCGGGACACACATGCGCCAAGTGTGTTAGTTGTTTTGACTGCAACGGACTATGTTTCCGCTGTGGTCGACCGGGGCACAAGGCGGCCGAATGCTCTGCCGCCCCTCACTGCCCGGTATGTGGGGTGGGTAACAAGCCCACCAATCACCAGATTGGGCAGGGAAGCTGCAAACCCAGCATTGCCCGCAATTCTCAGCAAGTGTCAGGGGCTAGCCAGTCGACCTAGGCTGCTTCTGACATCGTTCGTGCGTCGATATCGTTGCCCATGGAGGAGGTTGTAGACACGGTCAAGTAATGGACCAAGTCTCCAAACTCCTTGTCCAGACGAACCTGAACCACTGTGCCGCAGCGCAGGACCTTTTTCTGCAAACCATGGCACAGTGGTCGATCGGTGTTGCCGTAGCCGCGGAGCCCTATTACGTTCCTCCCCGCCCAAATTGGTTGAGTGACCGGGACGGTTCCGTGGCAGTCGTTGCCTCCACGGCGGCTCATTCGCCACCCTTGTCGCTAAAAGACAAGGGCACTGGATATGTTGCTGCTGAGTGGGGGAGGATCACCATATATGGTGTCTACTTCTCCCCCAATCAGAGTGTGAGCGGCTTCGAGGTTTTCCTTAACAACTTAGAAACCTCGATACGGCGACTAACGTCTGGGCACGTTCTGGTGCTAGGGGACTTCAACGTGCGTGGGGTTCCCTCAGGACGGACGCTAAGGGCGAGGCCGTAGAGGAGTGGGTGGCCTCGGCAACACGTGCGTGTGACAGCTGGGTGGGTCGATAGTGGACCTTTCTTTCGCTACCCCTGCCCTCGCCGCACGAGTAAGGAACTGGTGCGTCTTGGAAGAGGTTGAGACGCTCTCGGATCACCTGTACATCCTATTCGAGCTCTCCCGGACCCAGGACTCCAGTAGGGGTCACGCAGCGCGGCGTCCTTCTCGTTTTCCGCGGTGGGCTGTAGCCAAACTAAATAGGGTCCTACTAGAGGAGGCGGCCATCATCTATTCTTGGCTGTCTCCACAGGCCCCGGCCGAGAAGGTTGTCATGGGGGCTGGTCGCTTCCACGACGCGATTACGCAGATCTGCGATACGGCCATACCCCGCATCCGAGGTTGTCGGCCTCCACAGAAGGGGGTTTACTGGTGGTCCCAGGAGTTGGCGGACCTCCGTGCGGCCTGTACACGTGCCTGGAGGTCCTACACCCGTAGTCGGCGGCGACACCACAAAGAAGGCGAGGGAAACCAGCTTCACGAGGAGTACCGAGAGGCACGGAAAAATTTTAAACCGGCCATCAGCCGCGCCAAAGAAATTAAGAGAAAAGAGATGCTGGAGGGTCTCGATTGTGACCCCTGGGGTCACCTTTATCGTGCGGCGCGACAAAAGCTCCGCACGTCGGGCCCCCCCCCTTACAGAAACACTCCAGCCCAGCTTCCTGCAGGAAGTGGTCGAGGGGCTTTCCCGCAGCGGGTGGAACACACACCCCCGTCGATGGCCTCCTTGGTCATAGACGACGGGGAACGGAACGAGGATAATGTTCCGCCTGTCAGGGAATCGGAGATAGGGGCGGTCGTTCTACGGATCCGTTCTAAGAACACCGCCCCTGGGCCAGATGGGATACCTGCCCGAGTGTTGGCGCGAACCCTCGACCACATGTCGAATCGCCTTGGGGAAGTCCTAAACGCCAGTTTGGCGTCCGGGTGCTTTCCTGAGAGCTGGAAAAGCGGGAAGCTGGTCCTACTATGGAAGCCGGGACGGTCGGCCGATTCGGTCAAGGCCTATAGGCCCATCGTGTTGCTGGACGAGGCGGGTAAATTGTTTGAGAGGATACTCTCTGCCCGCATCGTCCGGCACCTCTGTGAGGTGGGCCCCGATCTGTCGGACGCACAATACGGGTTTCGAGCCGGACGTTCGACAGTCGATGCTGTGTTGCGCCTGAGGGCCGTGACCGGAGAGGCGGTGAGCTGTGACGGCGTTCTGTTGGCGTTATCGTTGGACATCGCCAACGCATTTAATAGTCTGCCATTTAGCTGCATCAGGGAAGCACTCCATTACCACGGGGTGCCCGAGTACCTGAGGCGGCTTGTGGCAGACTATGTACAGGAGCGTACCGTGATGTACGAAGACCGAGACGGTGTTCTGAGGCGGCGGCTCACGTCGTGCGGTGTTCCACAGGGGTCTGTCCTCAGACCACTCCTGTAGAATATGGGATATGACTGGGCTCTTCGAGGTCGTCTTCCTCCCGGGCTGGGCGTAATTTGTTACGCAGATGACACATTGGTCACGGCTCGGGGAATGAACTTTGCAGAGGCGGCGCGCCTGGCCACCACGGGTGTCTCTCTGGTGGTCGGGCGTATTGAGGCGCTGGGTTTGCGGGTGGCCCTGGACAAGACGGAGGCCCTTTTGTTCCATGGGCCCCGTCGTGGTCCACCCTCCGGCGCCTCCATCGTAGTCAATTCGGTCCTTGTACCGGTTCAGGCCCAGATGAAGTATCTGGGCCTGATCCTTGACGGCAGGTGGCTTTTCGACGAGCACTTCCGACAGCTTACTCCAAAGCAGCACCGACCTGCTTCTGCCCTTGGGCGACTTTTGCCCAATTTGGGTGGAGCCAGCGCCGCGACGAGACGGTTATACACGGGGGTTGTCCGGTCAATGGCGCTGTATGGTGCACCAGTGTGGGCGGCGGCTCTGACCGTCCAGAATAGGACTCGCCTCTAGCGTCCTCAGAGGATATTGGCGGTTAGAGCCATACGCGGTTACCGCACTGTATCGACGGACGCGGCGTGCGCCTTAGCCGGAACTCCCCCGTGGGATTTGGAGGCGGAAGTGCTCGCCGAAGTTTATCGGCGAACGGCAGACTTCCGGGTGAGTAACGGCATCCGGCCCCCGCCCGAAGAGATACGCGAGTGGCGAGAGGCAGCTTGTCGAGCCACGATGGCTCGTTGGTCGTCCCGGCTGGAGGCTCCACGTGCTGGCTTTGCCACCGTGGAGGCTCTCCAGCCAGTCATCTCCGAGTGGGTGTGGCGACAACACAGGACCCTTTCCTTCCGACTTACGCAGATCCTTTCCGGGCACGGTTGCTTCGGGAAGTATCTGCACTCAGTCGTCAGGAGGGAATTGAGTCTCGCCTGTCACCACTGCGACTGCAGTAGGGACTCGGTTCAGCACACGCTGGCGATTTGTTTCGCCTGGGCGCCTCACTGCAGTTATTGGAGGAGATCTCTCGCTACCGGCCGTCATACGCTCCATGGTCGGTAGCGACAGTTGTTTTACCACGGTCGCAACCTTCTGCGAAGACGTAATTTCGCGGAAGGAGACGGCGGAGAGGGCCCGGAAGGACGACCTCCACTCGGGCCCAATCCGCCGCCGGCGAACCGGGCGGCAGAGGCGCGTGTACCAGCGCCTCATGCCGCCTTGAGTGTGACCGCGGGTGGACGGGACAGGTTTTGCCCTCCATCCGCTATAGTGGCCAACCGCGAGGAGGTGACGCCCGCGTGTGCCGTACGTCGCCCAAATGGAGAGGTTATCCGCAGAAGGTGCCCGTGCTAGCGGGCAGGCGCTAGGAGGGATCTGGATGTCATAATAACAGCTGTTCCCGGATCCCTCCTATGTCAGGCGCAGAGTGGCACACCGTGTGGTTTTAGTCGGTCCAATTCCAACACACCACCCCGCCGTAAACCCCGGTGGGGTGACGGGCCGAGGGGGATTCCAAACGTTAAAAAAAAAAAAGTAGTTTAATTGGTTGATCTGGATGTCGTAATAGCTGCGGTTCCTGGATCCCTCCTATCTCAAGCGCAGAGTGGCACACCGTGTGGTTTTAGTCGGTCCGATTCGGACACACCATACCGCCGGAAACTCCGGTAGGGTGACGACCCGAGGGGGTTTCCACATGACAAAAAAAAAGTGGTTTAAGCGATCGCCACGTTGCTCTCTACTACGCTTAGTATAATGGGTTCAAATCCCACATGAGAAAACATTTTGTGTGATCCACGAATTGTTCTTCTGAGTCTGCGTGTTCCTTGTGTCCGTTTCTTGTGTTTGTAAAATCCCCCGTGACGCAAAACTTATTCTTTTTAAAAATAAAAAATTGTTTGCCAGGGATGGTTCCATTAAAAAGTAATATACTATGCTATAACACAGGATTGAGTAAAACAATATCACGATTCAGTTACACGAAACGAGGCGCTCTATCGAGATTCAAATAAAACTGTTGCATGTTCAATTTGTTGTATAACATTTAAAAATTTAAAATACTACTCTTATATATGTATATAATACCATCTGTGTTTTTATGCCTTCAATTTAAAAACAAGTCTTGCTTATTCGTAAAATTTTTGTAAATAATCATACTTATGTCCATTTATTTTTCGATATTTTAAATCCCAGAAGCAGTGAAGTGTACAAAACTAAATGCTAAATGTAATAAGCATTTTTTCATATATATTATAGAAACGATATTACTATGCGAGGTTGTACGTAATCTCATAAGAATAGTAAATAGTCTGTGAACTTCGGCTACCTCCAGGGTCAGGTTTCGAATAGTTTCTTCAACATTATGTATGCACATAAATTGAGTGGGCTGAAAGAAATTTGGTTTCAATTGATTCACATCACACATCAACAGCTTTTAAATGTCCACAGCTGGACATAGATCTCTCCTTAGAAAGGAGGTTTTGGCCTACTATACCATGTTGGCCAGACGGGTTGGTACAGAGTTTGTTTTAAGTTTGCCTTCTCTTTGGAGTGATGTTTTCCTGTATAATTTCTCACTCTCCTCCCTCCCACTCCCGTAGTAACCTTCTACAACACCCTTGTGATGGATATTCGGTTAGTACTCTTTATTTTTAATCCATCACCACCCGGAAAATTTATTAATAATGTTTTCCTTTTTGAACATTTTCATATTGTGTACGCTTATAATGTACAAGGAAATAGTCTACCTGTTTTTTAATTAACATTAATTCAGTAATAAGTGTTATTTGACTTTCTTACAACAAATATTTTTTAAATGTGTAAAAAAAACACACCGCTTAGAAAACTGTTTCAGATTTTTTTTTAATGCCGGGGTCTCATTTAAATTTGGAGAAAAATTATTATGGTACGTGCTAGTTTGAAAGTTATTACCGCCTCTAAGTGTGGAAAAACCCAGTTTTTTACAAATCAACCTACATAATGATGAATTGTAAATTGAAGTCAGTGAACATTTTTGATGGTTAAATATCTAAAAAAAAATAATGTTATTTCTTCGTACAGTTTTTACACTGAGTTATAAGTTACACTGAACAATAGAGATCTTGAATATTTCAATTCTGCCAGTCCTGCCATTTTTAGATATAAAACTTCAGCTTTTTTGCGTCCTTTCCACAGCCTATGTCTCTTAAATCGTACTTATTAAACTTTGAAGAAACTGTGGCGAAGTTCTTTAATTATGTTAGGAGCTTTTGTTCCATAATTTAAGTTTATAGTGTTGGATTTTGAACTTATACGACACCATTTATTTTTAACAAAATTTAATAAAAAAAGAATGGTTCTTCTTAGACTCTTAAAATACATTTAATTTGTAAGGGTCCATTGTGTCCTTTGTTCTATTCCTTTCACGTTATAGGATGCCGATGGACACCTGTAAGTCAAAAGACAGAAGTACCTCCTTCTAGGGCAAGGGAGGCGGTTATAACTTGCGGTAATCAAACTTAGTACCAACGAAAGTACGGTTTGCGCTGAAGCAAAGCTCTCCCACGTAAATTGCTTGGATACTTAGAAATATTAATTTCCCTAGACTTCTAAACACACATTACATTGAATTCACCGATTACTACCGGCATTCGAATGGATTTTTTTTTTATGTTGGTTAAGCCCATACGAAGGCTTAAGGCTTATCACTTTTACGCTACGATCAATAAGAGCTGAATATTAATGAAGATTGTTGTAAAAACGGTGAACATTTATTCCTTTTGAGAGAGGCAGACGAAGTCAGATTCGCTAGTTAAAAACGAAATATTAATATACAAATGCCTTTTATAAATCAGTTATTTGTAAGAAACCTTTAAATAAAAACTAGATTGGATGACTTTTTCCATGAAAAATATGTTAAAACTTTTGTCCTCTAGCAAGGGTAAGCCTCTGCTAAAAGACGACCGGGTCTTTTTAATTTTTTCTTCTAAATCAATCGTCGCCCTAATTTATAATATTCAGTTCCAAGTTAGTTGTTTCAAGAACATTTCTTTTTTAAAAACTGGTTCGATTGTTTTATGAGAGCTATATTTAATATATATTGGAGATAGTTTTAGTATTGATAATTTAACTTTATAGTTCAAAAGGTGACATGTAATTTAGCCTTCGTATAGTTTTTCCAAGGGATCCACCCAAACAGTCAATCAATAAAAAAGCATATAATATTCGAACCCGCCACTTGAGATAGTAGTAGCCGCAATAGGGGTTTGAAAAATTTCTAAGGAAAACGTCTAGTTTTAAAAGAATCTCACATTTGTATATACTCGTAAATAAAGTTAAGGTAAGGTGGAAAAGTGATTGGCTGTAATAACTTCTCGCATATGCTTCAACTAATATATTATCTTACCGATTATAATACCGTACATCACTAGGACATTAATAAGTTTTGTAAATATCAATACTTAATAAAATGACCAACAGTTATTTATTTATCCAGTGAAGAAATTTTTTTTGGTGTTTAACGTAAATGGAAAATTAAAGAAACGAGAAAGCACAGAAATATTGGCTTGTTAAGTAATACATCAGTTTCAAAGGTAAGTTTGAGTTAAATAATAGCGACAAGAGATGAAAGTAGGATAGTATTCGATCAATAATTTTCAATTTTCTTTGAAGTTCGTTGTAGCCTTTATCTTGTCACCCATGTCTTGATACTCACTTTTAGTAGGACAACAGCCTTAAGCTTTTATATTAGAAATACTTCTAACAAAGACATGACGATTCTTTCATGTTTCGAAAATAAAATTCGGATTTGATAGACAAAGGGTTAGTTCCATATTGTAGTAATGGGAACCGATTGAGGTCAATTGAGTTATTCTTTGGATGGCAACTTATTGTGTACCGTCTCTTGAGCTCGATGATACAGAGGGTATTAGTTCGTTTTTCTTGGTTCGATTTGTCAGTGAAATTAGTATGACAGGAACGTCTCAATTCTGGGTCGGCACGTTTCAATATCATTGTATTTATCTTAGTGATTTTCTTTGTATGACCCTTTCAGAATTACAACTGACAGAAATAAATGTTTTTGAAAAGTTGATTATGTTTATACTACGAATAAATAGTATACAAGTAAAGAGTAGCCTTAATGCTTATCAAAAACAAGAAGAAGTTTAAAAAATTATAACCTGATTACGTAAAAAGGGGTTTAAAAAGGACAAAACAAGAACATAATTCAAATAGAAATCCAGAAATGCATAGGAACTGGTCAAGGTAGAGTCGTGCCTATACCTATTGCATACCTACCCATGATTATGTGGGTGCCTAGAATACCTTTATTAAGACATGACGTGTCAAGACACCTTTATAAGACCCAGCTAGTAGTACATCTCTAGGTAGTAAAGCCACGTTGATTTCAGCACGAGCGGGCTGGTTCGACCGGGGCAGTACTACCCTCCCACAGAAGACCAACCTAAAGCGCCAGCATCCGTGTTGTCGTGTTTCGTTGGTGAGTGTAAGACCAGAGGCCCATTGATGCAGGGGTGACAGTTATCGTGGTAACTGTGTAAGCCTCACACTGTCACAATGACTGTCAAGCCTTCTACGTCCCCAAACGGAATGTGAAAGGGCATCTCACAGGGTCGCCACAGTGTGGGTTGCCATGCTGCGTTGTCAGCATTTGCATTGAGTATGGTGTTCGTAACTCTTGGATTCTGTTCATGTTTTCCATCAGGCAGAGTAGAGTCACTTTGGCAGGCTCTTAAGATAAAAAAAAAGCACCAAAGGCACAAATAGGAACTAGCTAATAGTAAATAACTGAAACGACTAGACCACGTGCACTAGATGATCGTATTTTGAACATAATTTGACTTAAACAATATGATATATATATACATTGACGATGTGCTTCTCAAGACTTATTTTTTGGATATTAAACAGGTGATGATTTTATCCATAGATTTCTTCTGAGGTTAGAATCTGAAGTTTAAATTCCGTTTTATTTAATTTCGATAAAATTTACATAACTTTTGTTACCTAGGCTATTATTGTAAATCTTTTCACCTCATTTATTATAATTGGTTCAGTGGCTTAGACGTTAAAGTGGAACACACAAACATACATAGACTGTCAAAATCTTTTTTTTCATTTCACCATATTCGGTTAAAAATGTACGTATTCAGATCTTATAACTTCAATTTTCTTATATATTTTTTTATTATCACCTGCTTCTGTGCACTAAAACTTGGTAAATACTAATTAATGGCATTTATGACATCTTGAGTTGAAACTTTAGTTTCCATTTTTAAGTGTTACCAACTTTAAATAAAAATCTTTACGAACAAGACCTACAGTGATAGTTTGTAATAAAATGATAAAGAACGAGAATTATAACAATAAGCGTTATGCAGAAAGCAGAGTACAGAAAAATAGTACATGCACAGAATTATATAATACTCCCAAGTACCTACAGAATAAATCTTTTACTCAGATTTAAAAACCACAATCTAAACTGGACCCTTTCTCCCCACACTCATTACAAGCTGAGCTCAAATAAAAGTACGACACACAAGGTGCATTGTCCCGTATATTTTATATGAAGACATAACGTCCCACTTCCGTGATGTCAAAAGTCTCCCGTTCCTTTGTAACGCGGGACTAAGACTCGTGTGAAGCACACTTTAGATTGTAAAAAGAATTGTTTAGTTTGTGTTGCTGGTATAAGTGCTATCCCGTACATTTATGTGACCCTTGAAAAACTTTATTTAATGAAAAATAAAGCTAAACTTAATTAGATACAATAAGGTGTATCGAAGTTAAACTACAGTGGAACTTATTTAAGATGATGTCCCTACATTGTTTCTTCTTCTAGTTTTGTTAGATTTTGATTTTAATTTGATTTCTGATGATTTTTGTATCAAGATCAAAAAATAATTAGTATAGGACAGTGTAGCAGAATCTTTGATTAAAGTGTTTTGCATCTATGCAGAAAAAATATCTGAAATGGCAAAGTATTCAAAAATAAAATGCATGCCAGTGTCAAAGATATATTCTTTCAACGCATCATTTTTCTGGATTCACCATGTATTGAAAACTTTTTTGAAATACATCGATATCGGATTTGTTTCTTAACTTAATATCAATTTTAACTGCTCCGTGACTTAATATTTTCCATACGAGCATTGCAAACTTTTGGCTGTCACTTCAGGCACATAGATGTTTCTCTGTGTGTAAACGTACCTAAAAATAGGATATCTGTATTTTATCTAGATTTTAGCACTTTACTCAATAAATCAACTGATATAGATAAAACATATGCATATATGTTCATTGAACTACCTAACATTGGGCTACAAGTGTATAAATGAACAAATACTTAATTTCTAATACTAGTAATGACAGCTTCTTGCTTGAGTTTATAATTAAATAATATAAGTTTAGCTCATATTTCTTAATATTTATTTATATATTTATGTGGTATACCAATTACATACATACAACACACTTTCAAACAAAATTTAAAAACAAAGTATTATATACGTTAGATACCCATTACAGGTATATACACCATAAAGAACAACATCTAACAATACAAATATTACGAGTAAAATAGTAAGTACAAAACAAAAACTAATAAAAATAAATACTTCTTCAATAGGAATTATATAAAATTAACAAAATCAACTACAGTTGATGATTGAAGTTAAATTGCTATATGAGTGATTAAGTCAAATTAAGTGGTTTATAGAATTACTTTATACAAGTAGTAGTATTAAGACAATTATTGGTATAAACTTCAGGTGCCAACAAACTGACTTAGTTTCTTGGCATCAGAAGATTATAGGTAATAAAACTTATTCACATTCCAACTTTATCAACTTACTTTATTGATATTTTTCTCTTATCTATTATACTGAAAACCAACAATATTTTTACAAATGTAAACATCTTGTTATGATTTCATTGATAAGAAAATAAGATGAAAGAAGAAAATGACATTTATTTGAGGAAATTGAAGTCTTTCAGTCCCATATTTCGAGAAAAAGGTTTAAAATAAAAGTCTTAAAAGATTAGTAGTAAGACATGAATTATCAGTAATATTTTCTTTTCTAAAATTAGTCTACGTGTGTGCTACTTTTGACTGTAATCTATTTCTGTATCGAGTTTTATCCAAATCCGTTAAGCCATTAAGGACCATCCGTGCGAACACTCGTGGCTCCGCCCGCCTATATGTCGGTTATTTGCGGTAAATAGTAGCCTATACGTTATTCTGATGTATAAACTATATTATTGTGAAGTTTCATGTTAACTTTTACAGTAGTTTTGCGTATTAGAGTAACAAACGTTCATACATCCTTACAAATTTCTGCATCTATTATATCAAAAGTCAAAAAACATGAAAAAACTTGTCGGTGTAAAGTCTAGCTCTAATCAATATAGCACTATTTATCAAAAAACCGCGGGTATTTTTTATAAAGTCAAAAACAAAGATTTTGCGCTGTGTACAATCGGGTGAAAAACCTGCTAGCACCATCTTTCAGAATTTGTAAAATTTCGAGTGATACAAATGCGCATCATAATGAATCTTCCCACGGGAATCAAATGTTTTGCCGCAATAAAAAGTATCTTATATCACTCATCAAACTTCTAACTTACTTCGCATAAAAATCACACCATAAAATCTCTCCGTTGTAAGTAAAAGAAAGACAAACAGACAACCATACACTATCAGTAAGGATAAGGACACTTACAATATTATAACAGTACCTTTCGAGTACAATATTACAGACCTCTGAAAAGGCAGCTGGTAGGGCAATTGTTGATAATTATAATTATTTTTCTTTTCATAGATTCTATTCAAATAATCCTAAGACTTATTCACGTCTTAGAATCAAATTTTAATGTCAAAATAAATTAAAAAGTGGACAGGACAAGTGGAAGACAATCAAATGAGACTGCTTAAGCCAATCTTTATTATTTAAGGCGTGTAAACTACAACAGCTTCAGATTCTGTAAACACAACACGGATAAATCAAATTATTAAAAAGCTACTGTTATTCTTGTGTGTTTCATTTCTTTGGAATTTGATTTAGATAATACTTGTGAATGTTTAATTTTTGTTTTATTTATGTAGCTCTATACTAATTTAAGAAATTCTAAATTCGTGCAAAACTTGAAAACTAGTCGGTCAGGGTCCGAAACTTGATTCGTCACTATTTACTAGAGCGAATGAACTCTAGTGTAACAAGTTTTCAGAGGTAAAGTCATGCTTATTGAAATACAGCATATAACAAAATAATTTCTGTTTTTTGTTTTTGTTGCGTTTTATTTTATTTTAAAGTATCATGGAAACATTTATCATTCCTACAAAATTTACATTTTCTTTCGTTCTAGGGGAGAGATATCAGTATCAACCCACTATTTTTAAAAAAAATGTTACCTATTCAAAAACTGAAAATCAAACAAAATTTCTTCCATGTGTTCTTAATTTAAGTTTATGATACATTATTTTACTTATTGTTCGATTACGTCAATAGAAGAGTATGATAGATCAACCGTTATATCAGTTGCAAGAGCAAATCTATCTGGCTCAGTAACAAAATCAGCCCAACTTCGAGATAAGGTTCGTTCAACAAATTGTCATTGTGACTAGGGAGCAAATTGAAAAGAAGAATTCTAACAAAACAAAAACATGTAGGTAGTGGAAGATGAGTCGGCGTGATCTCAACTTTGTCATTCGTGGCTGATGAGTTAGCTACGCAATGATCCATGTGATTACTGTGCCGGCGATGAACGCGGTACAAAGGACAAGATACTGAGACCTCAAACTAAATCTAAATTTTATAAAATTTCAAGATATAATTTATACAATTTCATCAAATATTAATTCAAAAAACTGGGTCGAAATAACATTTGCTAGTTAACAAAAAAAAATGTTAAAGAAATGTGAATTAAAACTATAATAATTATGATATGTAAAATTAATTACCATCATCGTTAGCCTATCGTAGTCCACTGCTCGGCATAGACCTTTCCCATTGCACACTACTCTGATCGATCTTGGACTTCTCGCATCCAACTTTTGCCAGCCATGATGGAATTAAAAGATATTTAATAATAATCTTCGTGCGGAACCGATGTTTGCATAAAACCCTCTTCCAGAAATTGACGGGCGTCCCATGTGTATTAAAAGTCAAACCACCTTTAGGACCTTTGTCGTGTGTACGTGAATGGCTTACGACTTGCGTGCATTCGTGTGTGCTCGTTTCTTTAGCACTTTTTTACACGTCTTCTTTTTTATTTGCTCTTTAGTCAGAGACTTTTGGTATTCCGTAAGATTGTATTAAGAGTAATGACCTAGATAGATTATGAGGGTTTGATATATGCATAGTTATAATAGACACAATACTCAACTTCCAAAAAAATTTGTCCTTGTGGTGACGGATTAAGAATACGTAGTGTTACCACCCCTGTTCATCTCGTGGGTGTCGTAAAAGGCAACTAAGGGACTAAGTATACAAGACAATATCATTACAAAGGGAAGAAAAACTTGAAACAAACCCTATTCCAACCTGTCTGGCCAGCGTGAAATAGTAGGCCAAAACCTCCTTGCTAAGGAGAGGCCTATGTCCAGCAAAGGACTGTAAAAGGCTGTTGATGTTGATGAAGAAAATTTAATGACTACTTTTTAATATATGTACATATGTTTTATTTTCGCTTAATATTATCACGCACCATCTTGTAACTTAGACCTTTAATTCAGAGTGCTACTGTCAATCATTATTGAAAGTCTACAGACATATTGATGATCACCAATACGAACAAGCCTCCTTGTAAATTACCTCTTAAATTATTATTAATAATTTGATATATTATCCTGTCTTATTGAATAATCGTGAATGGGAAAATAAAAAGGGAAAATGGGTTCACTTTACTGCAAGGTACTGCAAAATAAACGAGACAAATTTAAGGAGGAATATGGGTGAAAAAAAGTTAAAATTTTAAAATTTTAGATATTCTTATTTCAAAAGTTTTTGTTTCAATTTATATTCCTAGACACTCCACACAAAGACCACCATTTCATCAATTGCAGATGCTTTCAGTAGTGTAATATTAGAAATAAGTTTTTTAAGAGAAACAAGTATATATGATCATACTTTGTGTAACAAAATGTATAAATTATATTATACGTATATACACCAAGGGCAACGTCCGTTAAAATGTTAATTTATCATTATGAAACATACCAAAACAGAATACATTATATAATATACCCGATCCCAGTAAGGGGCTAACGCGGTGGGAATAAGATTTATATGGATTATGATAAATGAATAAGGTAACGTTAAGAAAGGATTGGAGAAAATAATATAAGGAAAATGTACCGGGATAAGTATAATATACGCCGCCTGAAGGAAGCAGGAGCGTTGAGTACGCATGAGTCTTCCTCAAAGGCTTTGCTTTGGTAATTGAACTACGTGCATGGAATGTCTTCTGACTAGTTAAGATTGGTGATTTCTTTTGCAATGAGAACTGTAGTTAAAAAATTTGTGATACGCCAATACATAAATCAAATCATTTATGTAGTAATACACTTGCTATTTATCTACTATTTGTTAATATTGACGTTTTATGAGCTTACGCTACTTAAAATGGAGTCGATCTATTTGTTAAGTACCGGCCAAAGGAGAAGCGAAAGTCTAAAGAAGTAGTTTAGTTTGTTACAATGAAAATTATTTCCAAGATGTGAGGGATGAAACGATCAGACAGTTTATCTTACGGTAAGGGTCTACCGCCACCCGTCATGTCTAATCAACAGCTTTTGATAGTCCACTTCTGAACATAGGCCTCTCCTTAGCAAGGAGGTTTTTGACCTACTATAACACGCTGCTCAGACGGGTTGAGATACGGTTTGTATCAAGTTTTCCTTCTTCTTGCGGTGATGATGTCTTGTATAACTTATTCCCTTAGTCGTCTCCTACGACGCCCATGGAATGAATAGGAGTGATGGCACACTTTATTCTTAGTCCATCAACACAGACAGACACTTACAATTTATAATCAACAAGTGTATTTGAGCCCTTCCACTCAATATCATAAAAGGAGAGTTCGGGGTCTGGTAACCTCTTTCCCTTGGTGAAAGAAACTAAAGAATTGCTTGAGACGGATTTTTTCTGGTCGGTTTTTTATAATAATCAAAAATAGGTAAAGAAAATTTTACTGAAATTTTAGCTATCCAAATTATATTTCAAATAAAAACATTGACCAATATTTAAATCCTGAGCAGTTATTCATTTTGACGATAAGTTTCGTCGTGTAGTCCTTGGAGGATACTAAGGGCTCTTATCTAAGTAATAGATCGTCTGCGGACATATCAGCTTGTACCTTGAGAATCTGTAACGTAATAACGTCTGTTATCTGGTCACTTAATCTGATGGACGATCCTTTGCGACGTTTCAATGATCTTAAATTTCATTAATTCAACAACATTCAAAACGGATAAAATCTATTTTAATACGATACTTCTTAATTTAATTTTGATAAAGACTGAATCATAGAATCTATATTTTCTTTGCCGTGGGAGACCCATGCTTCAACAGGACGAGACCAGATTAACAGGTGTAGTAGCGTGGCTTCACAGAAAAGTTGACAGCTGAAATTTTTAACTCTTGAAAAAAAAGAAAGTAAAACATACGATATTGTGTTTTGAAAACAACCATTGAAATATTAAACTATAAAACCTTACAAAATGAAAATTTTCATTACACTATCATATGCTCAGCTATATTGCGGCAACTTTTACCAACAAAGTTGTGTATTTCTTGCTGCATGAGTTTATTCCAACTGCCCCTGTTCTCAGTGCACACAGAAACGCCTGATATGAGTAATTTCGTTATTTAGTTCTACTCCTCTTTCATAATACTTTCCACCGTTTGAAAGAAATGTACGTTGGTGTGAACAGAGTCTTACATTTGATTTCAATTTCAATTGATCAGCATTTTAATTTTGAAATTTCGTACTCTCTTATATTACTCGCTAGAGTCATATTGGTTTTGAATTTTGAAACAATTTTTAAAAGTAACTGAAATCAAAACGATCAAGCGGCACAAGCAATCGCTGCTCTTGACTCATCAATATTGCTTACTATTGATTGAGATTGGGGATTTTTTCAATAATCAAAGTGTAGCTTTTTAGAAATTGTTTCATGACTTTTGTTATTTCAATTATGTTGTAAGTATAATATCCATATGCTGACGAATTGAAAATATGAAGCGTTACCAGTCCTATTCAGCCCATGAGTGTTGTAAGAGGCGACTAAGGAAACAAATTACGCAGGACAACATCACACCCAAGAGCAAGAAAACTTGAAACAAACCCCATACCTAACTGACCAGCGTAATATAGAAGGCAAAAATTTCCTTTCTAAGTAGTAACCTATGTCCATTTCAAATTAGTAGCGTAGTGTTGTGCCTCGATCACTGTCGACCACTTGTTCCTTGGTCAGAGTCCAAGGTACTCCTTGCTATGGGAAGGCGTATGTCCAGTATTGGACTGTTAAAGGATGTTGATGATTATACTGAAGTTAATACAGGAATATCATTTGTCATTATTATTCCTTTTAGTTTCATTATGTATATACATAGCATATATATGGTATGTAAGTATACATTTTTTATTTGTTTATATATACGTGTAGGTTTATGTATATGTATAATGATAATGGTTTAAATTTGTTTATGAATGTTTTCTTTATAATTTTAAATATTCACGTGATAATGTGTTGCTGTATCTCTTTCAGATAAACGTAACACGTTTATCTGAAAGAGATCGTGTGCGAGAACATTCGTGAACTAAATGGTTGTGTTATGTGTCAAGTGTATATAATATGTAGACAATATAAATAAATAATTAATTAGGCAATATTTTGTTTTAGATTTAAACAAAAACTGAATCTCATCACTTCTGTGATCGTAATTTAAATAGAAATAATAGAAAACACGACAAGATATAATTGAGTAATTTTTACACTTTTACATTGTCAGCTGTTATTTGTAATAAAATTGTTATTAACCAAATAAAAAATTAAAGGACAATTTAGGTAACTGCAGGTGTATTGACGCAATCACCAGCCAAGTCCAGTTTCAATCCAATTTGGCGGGATTGTTGATTGACAAAAGTACGGATTATGATCACATTGAAATTGACATTTGAATTGGATTGGTATAAGATTGTAGTAAATCGGAATTGTATTAAAAAGTAAGGCCGCTGATCTGTGATAAGTTAAAAATTCTTTGAATTTAAATATATGAATAGGTAAATTTTATAAGGTAAAAAACTATTCCTAAGTGAAGATTAATAAAAAAGGTCAAATAAAAATAATAAGGTTAAAAGATTTTAAATTAACAATAATTCTATTAGTTGACATATTTTTACGTTAGTAAACAAATGAATTGAAAAACACTGGAGAGAATGAGTGTCATGCACCTCCAACATTAAGAGAGGCCTCAGGCCAGCCCAGGTGATCATGCCTGACGGGCCACGGCTCAATGATTGATATTGGGATATTGCACATATGGTAGTCGACGTTGGAACTTCTAATTCGCGATACAGGATTAGTTAGATAGAGATTCGGTAGATAGCGTTATAGTATATTTTTATTTCCGCTGTATGTGAAATTCGCCACAATTATAATTATTATATATTTACATGTTTTTAACGAGATAACAGTGTTTTAATTTAAGCTTTGTAACAAATTCTAACCACAAAATCCGAAACAATGGCAGAATTATCTACTGTCGAACTACGAGTAACATTCACAAAGTCCGGAATTATTTCTCATCAGAATCGGAACATTGCCGGAAATACACAATTGTTACTCTACTGTTTTGTGATTAATTCCGGTCAGAATGGAAAATTATTTTAAATTTATAGATACGATTGCACAATTATTCTTATTTCTATCATTTGAACCTTTTTGCTTTTTTTAATGTTTGTATATGAGACGAGATGTAAAAATTGTAACTTTTATTATGGCATTAATTTCTTAAATTAAAAGTACCTTAGAATACCTAATGTTTATTAGAATTCAGTAGTTATGTTGTTTCTTCTGAAAGGATCAAAAAGCTAGTAAATATATAAGCAGTAGTATCCGCTACGGGATCAAATCTTCAGTGAAATGCTTGCGAGCTTAAATTGTCCCAAACTTCTTACACAAATATTGAGCAGACCTGGACAGGTAAGGTTATTGTCAATCTTGAAATCAATGTGAAATAAAAATCAGTTATAATCGATAAATGATTTGAATTTCTCTAAATAAATTTGTGGATAGACCAAGAAAGTTCTAATAATGTTTTCTTATCCTGTAATTACTTACTCAGTAATTGAAAAATCATTGGGAGAAGAATCATGAGGAAGAGCCAGGATCCCAGTAGTTAGAACTCCAAACACAGAACTCACTATACGAGTATAATGCATGCCTTATCAAGAAGTACTGCTTTCTTTATTTAATATTTGTATTACTTAACAGATGGTGTCGTGGTTTAAGCGACTGCCCCGCCGCTCTCTATTGCGCTGAGCATTATGGATTTTAAATCTCACATTGGAGAACTCTTTGTGTGACTCACAAATTGTTTTGTACTGAGTCTAGGTGTTCTTTGTGTCTGTTTCTTGTATGTTTGTAAAGGATGTATATCGAGAGCGTTGTCTATTAAAAAAACTATCACAGTAGATTAACGGATACTGTTATATAACATTTGTTAAATAAAACATAAAAGTATTTTAACAGCATCAGTTACAAAACATGCAAGACAATTGATTGTTGCTGATAAACTACAAATAAAACCAGTCTCATAAAGTTGCAAGTCTTTTTAATGTAAAGTAAAACGGAGAATTAAATTTAAATTCAGAAGTGGTATCTGTTATAAAATCTCAATTAGTTGTAGCTATAAGCCATGAAAAAGAAACTGAAAGTGAAATAAAGGAAGACTTGCACAAGAGAGCAGGAAATGAAGATTAATTTGGTTGTATGTATTTTATTTCTATTTAGATTTTTTTCATACTGATGAGGCAATTAGCTAGTCTCCTAATACTGCATGTAATGTGTGTCTTGAAACACTATTGTTTTTTTTTTTGGAACGAAGTTCCTTACGGCAGGCTTGGAGGGGATAGGGATTTCGCTGCGGGACCGACGGAAAAAAATGTGATAGTAAAACCGTAAGTGGAAAAAGTGCGTGGAATAAATCTGTGGAATAAATCTGTGGAAAAAAGTGCGTGGAATAAAACCGTTAAATGAGACGTGCGCAGGCGCGAAAGCGCGTCATGTGTGCTATTTTATTATTTTAAGGAATTTATTATTTTATTTCCTAAAATACTGAATTTCCTAAATACTTTCTTGTACTTAAATAAAAACTAATCAGCAAAATTTAAGAGAAAAATCAAGAAACCTACATAAAATTGAGCACGATTTTTTTTGCAAATTGTGTCGATTCCACATTATCCGAAGGAATTTCGTTCCTACCTGGTATCCCACGACACCATTCATTTTTTTTATTTAGAAGTGCATTAAACTAAGGTTTATGTAAAAATTTTGGAAAATGAAATTATTAAAAATCTCACACAGACGTTAATTTAAATATTATGGTGTTTTATTCACTTCTTACGTTCTTAGGACACCAATGTTGTTGCAAGATAAATAAAAATGTTTTATTTATATTTGGCCGAAATACGCTGCATTCAGTTAAATCGATGCTGCTGTGATAGTTATCACAGTAAGTGTGTGAGTCTTATACTGCCACTATGACTCTCATACCTCTTATGCCCCAAGTGGGACGTGTCATCTCACTACACCGACGTAGTGTAAGCCACCATACTGCATTGTCTGCATTCTCTCTACTAACTCCACTACAAGTCTTGGATTCCATTCATGTTTTTCATTAAGCTAAGTAGAAGCACTTTGGTAATTTCTTAAAAAAAATTAAGTTAACTCTGACAACCACAGATTAAATTTTCTTACAATCTAATTCAGAAAACTATCAAGATATAACATTTCTATGGCAGTGTTCAGCTGCAGTTCATTATGATATGTATAATATATATTATGTTAATCTGGAACTCGCAAACCTAACCAACGTAGGCAGGTATCAAATTGCATGTGAAGTTCAAAGTAGCTACGCTCAATTTAAATTTTAAAACACATTACCAGTTTTCATTCCTGCAATGGCTTGGAATAACCTTTCTGGAGTATGAAATTAGATAACCTTTTTTAAAATTTAAACTGAAGAACTAAGGGTGCAAATGCATTGTGGTTTAGTGTATATTAAAACTAATTTTACTTGGTTATGTGATATTACTCTTCATTACTCGGTGATTTGATTGGTCTATCATTACTATATCACATTTAAGTCAAAGTTGTGTGGAGGGAACGGGTCTCTTATCCCTCCGACACAAAGGGTGGATGCTCCGACCAGGCGAGGTGATCATGCCTGGCGGGCCACGGCCCAACGGTCAACGTTGGGATGTTGTATTTAAATCTCTATTTCGCGATACAGGATTAGTAGTTGCTTCGTAGTTCGTTACATTCATACGTTTCGTTCTTACTTCGTAGTTCGATGAATCTTCGCTAGATGGCGCTGTTGTATACTTTTGTTTGTGCTATAATGTGGAAGTCGCCACAGTTAGTACTGTGAGTTATTACAGAACAATTTATCTGTAACTAGAAGAATAAAGCCTAATAATTTGATAGAACAATGTCATTAATAATTATAATCGTTATTTTTATTTATATCTCATATCCTTAAATATATACGAATTTCTCTTCAAAATTTTTCGCTTAAAACAGTCAGATACTGTATTTATCAGAAATTGATACAAAAAAAATTGTTTAATACATACTACGATAAAACAATAACATAATGCATTTTATTTTTTGATGTGTTTCAACATTTTTGCAAGCTCCAAGAATAATTTATTGAAAGCGTAAAAAGTAGGGGCATAACCTGGAATTTGATTTGAACAATAAGTGTGTGCAGTGTAAGAGTTGATAATCAGAGGATAGGTAAGATATCAGGTGTTATGTGAGACGTATTTTTTTTCGTTTTCATCGCGGTAATTCTTATGGCAACCCCAAACCGTAGCTGAGGCACCAGGTGCACCCTACAAAAGAAATCCCCTAACCATTTTTATTCTATTGAAATGCCTTTGAATATAATATACATCGAATCTCTCTGGGATCGTGTCGAATAATCGTCTTATCGTATTGTGAGAGTGAGAGAACAGACAGTGTACCTGTGTGCACACATTTGTGCCCTCTTATATCTCCTGCGTGGTGGCCTGGTCTCTGTTGTGAATGGCCGTCGTGGCCGAGATTGGCTAGGAGTATCGTATGAAAGCGTTTAATCATTAAATAGTTAACAGTTAAACATTTAATTTTGACATTATTAACACATCCAAACAGTTTTGCGACTTTAATAAATGATGAACTATTTATATATCCACTCACCTCTCGTATCTAATTGAAAGCAATTCGCTTAAGCGATAGAGTACATGCAATCAAACAGATCACGGTATTTAATCAAACGGATACTTCAAATACACGCGATTGAATACTAATGAGGCAATATTGATGCACACTCTAACATCTTCAAAGCACTTCAAGTTTTATGTTGCGATAAAATTTTATATGTCTCCTGTTTAAGAAGTTTTATATAGCATTACTCCAAAAACAGTAGAACTGTTTAATACACCCTTTAATGGCTGGTCCTGGTTGTGGTCAGAAAATGATTTAATTTTATCACTATGGGAAAGCTATGAGAAAGGAAAGCATGTTGGCCCGTTAGGTGTTACGACGGCTACACTGGACGGTTTAGTTTTTGATTCGTAATATTTAAACTTGTTCGATGCGTACGAATTGTTACTTTTAAAAAACATTATTTTTACTTATATGAAAACAATTTATTAGCATAAGAATCTACACTTCAGAAATTTATAGTAGGTGTGACTTAGTTTTTGTTTTTAAACAGAACATTGATATACTCAAATCAGTAAAATATATAATATAAAAATTCATAAATCTTGGACTTGGAAGTTTGAAAATTACAGCCATTTATGTAATCGTGAAATATATATATGTATGCTAAATGATTTAGATAAAAAATTATCTCTTACGTCGAATAAAAGGAAAAACGAAAGACTATACGGATGGCATGTTGATTCAAGCGGTTACCTCACCACTCTAAACTGCACAAAATGTTGTGGGTTCAAATAAATGGATACATAAATACATTCGATATATGGAACACAACACTTTCTGTTCCGTGTGGAGTTCAAATAATCCACGAATTTACTTCTTTTCTGAGTCTCTTTCAAGGTTATCTTTGTGTCCGTTTCATGTGTTAGTAAATTCCCCCGTGACACGGAAATATTCCTCGCGCGGGAGTTATCTTAAAAAACTAAAAAGTGTATTAAACTAATATTTTGGTTTAACTACTATTCAGCCTATCGTCGTCCACTGCTGAACGAAGGTCTCTCCTAAGGAACACCAACCATCCCGATCTTGGGCAATTCGCAGCCATCTGCTGCCAGCCACCTTCTTTAAGTCGTCGGTTTATCACGCTGCAGGGCGCCCTACACAACATTTGGCAAATCGTGATATCCACTCTAGTACACCTTGGCTTCAGCAACCATCGGTTCGTTTGGTTTAAATGTTTCTTTGTTATCAAATATTTTATTCCTATCACTTCTGTGCGCTACTGTACTATTATCTTATATTCTGTTTAAAAAAACAACAAAAAAAAATTATACATATCACCTACAAATTACTGAAGTGTCGACTCGCACGTTAGTAAATTGTGTTTATACGAGTCGCCTCCAAACAAAAATATAAAGAGGCATATTATAAGCATCGTACCAATTTAAATCACACGAATCGAAAACTTACCCGACAGAATACCGGTGACAAGAAAGTTTTTTTGTGATCCACTCGTTTAATTTCCAGTGTCATAAAAAAACACCCTGTTAAACATGGCTAACATACAAGCGATAGGCACATTATCGTGTGTATTATTGTCAAATTTCTAAACTCAAAGCTTATAATTAATATTGTATTCCTGAATAATTACGGCCAAATGAACAATTTAATTGAAAACAGCTCCCAGAAATTATCGAAATAAACACAACATTAACGAGTAATGTGCTCGCGACAGTACGGCGGCAATACGCGACAATAGAGCAAGTAACAAAGCGGCCTTTGTTCCATTCCATTGTCACCAGAACATGTTGCGAGCGTGTTTTCCACCGTAACTTTTTAACAGGCACAAAATTGAAACATGGTCATCTGAGCGCCATTGTTAGCAGTTATTAGTAAAGTAGTTTGTTATTGTGTGGACTGAGAAAAGGTGAGTATCAGATTTCGCAGGATCGAAGTAAAAAGTATTCTTTTAAATAATAATTTAATTAAGAAGAAAACTATAACGTTGAACTTCTTCTCTGAAACAGTGACGTCAATAGTCATAGTATAGTGTTGAAAACCGTTTCATTGTTTTATTACAACTTATTAAGCAACTTTTTTAGTCTCATGTGGTAGTGATAATGTGGTACTATCCCTAATCTGAAGAAACATTATTAGTATTAGGTAGTAGAGCCACGCCGATTTCAGCACGAACGGGCCGGCTCGACCGGGGTAGTACTACCCTCTTAAAGAAGATCAACCTAAAGCGCTAGCATCCGTGCTGTCATGTTTCGTTGGTGAGTGCGAGACCGGAGGCCCATTGATGCAGGGGTGACAGTTGTCGTGACACTGTGTGAGCCTTACACTGCCACGATGACTGTCATGCCTTTTTTTGTTTCTGATTTTCATATCATTTCTTATTTTACAATCTAAGATCAATTTGTTTAGTTTAGTAAACAAATGTTTAAGAGGTACTGCAAACTATTTCACTGTAGAGATCCAAGGACACTTAATAACAAATGGTACTCACAGTTTTTGCCAAACCCAAGCGGAGCAGTGCTATTAACTAGTTCATTAATCTTTCCTTACATATTAATGAGGCTGTTTTAATTTTAATTCCGCTAATGGAATTTGTGTTGAAAGTTTCAAGTGAAAAGGTTTTCACAATATATCCTATGGTAAGGAAATAGTGAAGTAATTTCATTCTTGTGCTCTTACGAATACAGATCATAATAGCTTGTATGTAGATGTGATATAAAAACTTGATCTGTTTTAAATACCAAAAAAAGGTCTGAATCTGGTTACCCTCTGGAAACTTTTAGAAGTGATGTTATTTTTGTATTTGTTTAGTGAACGGGGATAGTATATACATATATATATATAAAAAAATAAAGACGTACTCAATGCATTTCTATTTTTTCGTTGCATAAGAACTCCATCATTCATGGATCCACCTTCACCTAAACCTTAAGCTTACTATACAAATTAAAAATTTGATGGATACCCTCTACGCTCAGTCCTATTCAATTTTTTATAAGATATATATTACGTAATGTTCGATAAGTAAGTAACACTCACTTTAATATTATAAAGCTAAGAAATTTGGTTGTTATTATTACACTTATGTGTTGTGTATGGGATGGCCCAGCCCATAGTTCAAGATGGATTATAAGCAGTATAAAATCACCCTACCACTGTAAGAAGCTAAGCATTAACAAAATCGGAACAACAAATGGGAAAAATTCATTCCCTTTGAGAGACGCAGGTGAAATTCGGATTGGTTATTACACATTATTAAAAATTTTTTTTTTGAACATGTAGTAGTGATATTCCATCAAAATCCCAAATTAATTAATAAATGGATGCGGCATCGGAATTATATGATACGGTTTGATGACTTTTAATTATTCACACTTTTGCACATACACACAGGTTGAGTGACTTGACACTCTTGACACTGACGTAGCTTCGATTAACAAAGTTTTAGGGTTATTCTCACTGGTGAAGCATCACAATATATATAATAATACTTCGTATGGCCAATATAGAATAACCTTACTATACATTTCTCAGTTCAAAGCGCCATGGATTAAGAATACGAAGTGGCACCACTCCTATTTTTCCTATGGGTACAAAAAAGCGACCTAGGAAGCAAAGTAAGTTGGACAACATCATTATAAAGAGAAGGCAAATTAGAAATAAACCCTTTACCAACATGGTCAGCGTGGTATAGAAGAACAAAACCTGTTTTCTGAGGAGAGATCCATATCTATATCCATGTAACACTGAACTGCTAAGTAATGATGATTTTTGATTGTTGACTGCTGCTTGATGATGGTTGTTAAACAGGTCATATAACTAGTAGATAAGGTAGTAGAACCACGCTGATTTCAGCACAAGCGGGCCGGCTCGACCGGGGCAGTACTACCCTCCCACAGAAGACCAACCTAAAGCGCCAGCATCCGTGTTGTCGTGTTTCGTTGGTGAGTATGAGACCGGAGGCCCATTGATGCAGGAGGAACAGTTGTCGTGGTAACTGTGTAAGTTTTACACTGTCACGATAAATGTCGTGCCTTTTACGTCCCCAAGCGGGGTGTGAAAAAGCATCTAACTAGGCCGCCATAGTGTATAGTAGGTCATCATACTGCATTGTCTGCATTTGCAATGAGTATGATGACCACAACTCTTGGATTCTAATCATGCTTTCCATCAGGCAGAGTAGAGTCACTTTGGCAGGCTATTAATATAGAAAAAAATATAGATAATGACGTCATCTTATCGCCAATGAATAAGGACAACATAAGTATTTAATTCATCTCACCGCCTAATCAATTTCACATGTTATATTACGATATTCGTATATGTTGCTGAAGTTTGAAAAATTTACTATACAATATATTTTATCTTTGAATGATAGGAAAGGTGAATGTGTTAGACTGAAATATTTTTTGCCAACTTTAATTCAGCCACATTAACATATATGTAGCCAATTACAGTGGAGTGACCAACGGTCAATTATGAAGTTTCATGTTGCTAGTTTAAAAATGACATAACTGTATCATCTAAAATAGCCTTAATTTTCAGGGTGTCTATTATATAACGTTAAAATTTAAGATCTTTTTATTACATCTAAAATTTTTACAATCTTATTTGTAAGCTTTGTTGTTGTTTTATTAGATTCCTTCGAGACTTTTGCTTCCCTCCATGCCTCAGAAATAAGAACGGCTCTTTTTATGATTCTACATGAGTGACCACTTTACGGCAATAACTAATACAAGTTATAGACAAAAGCGGGCAGTTTCGTCACATAAAGAGCACGCGGTCGACTGCTTCTTAAAAAAAGTGGAATCGTCGCACGGGTCGCGGAATCATAAAGTAAAAAAGAAAACAGTTATTTTTGATGCCTTTGGTGTCACGATATTGTGTATTATATTTGTTACTATTGTGTTAGTTAATTTGTGTGTTTGACTAGAGAAATAATAATATAGTAGAGAAGAAGGCAGCGGAGAGAATTTTTTGAGACACTAGAAAATTTACTATAAAATGTTTGATATGAAGTGCATACATACAAGCCACGGAAGAATCCTGAACAGGAATGCTACCCTTATTTGCTCGTGTTATTGCTTACTTTCCCCAACACATGCGTAGTAGGAATATCCCTTCTCTTTAATTAACTACCTTTCTATTCGTCCTTTCGTTTCAATTTATAAAAACATTTTCTGTCTTTATCCCTAATGTATCCTACGTGCGGTGACGGATTAAGAGTACAGAGTGTCACCAGCAGTACTCTTCCCATGGGTGTTGTAACAGGTTAGTCGCAACAAAATATGCAAGATAACACCACTGCTATGGTACACCAAAACCTCCTTGTTAAAGAGAGACCTATGTCCAGCAGTGGACTGTTAAAAGTTGATGATGAAAATACCAGATTTATACATATGTATGTGAAACTTCATAAATACAGTGTTCATGAGTAAGTAACAAATGCATTTCAATCAGGGATCGAGATTGTATAGATAACAAAGGAAGATAAAATACGTATTGTTTCGTTCAAAGTAAGAAACCATGTTAAAGATTTCTACATTATTATTGTGTTCAGTTGAAAGGTACCAGTTTAATCCATTTATAGTTTCGCTGAGTTGAAATTTAAAGAATATTTTTATATAGCGAACGAATAAATGTCGAAAAACAGGCAAATCAAAGCTAGGAAATAAAGGATTAATAGTTTTCTAACAAAGACTAAATAGTTTTACCGTGTGAGAGTCATGCTTCGACGAAAAGAAGCAGCCTCTACTGGTAGTATGATAGTATGTGATCATACACTTTCAAAACTCTAATGAAGAGAAATTTTATCAAACGTTGTCTTCTGGTACTTTTTCAAATGACGACAATTATAAAATATAAATCACTTTAATAGCACTTTAATAAATTTATCATAACAGTATCAAAAAAAAAACAATATTTAAAATCGGCAACAAAATTCCTAACCCACAACGAGAACTTTCCACAATCCCAGCACCAATATTTACCCAAAGTAACAACTAATGTGGAAACTATTGGGCATAAATAATAAACTTTCCCAAATAAATTGTTACAAGCTTTGCCAAATACCTCTAAATGACCCTTCGCTATCTGATATTTTAACTAATTACTATTTACGTGAATTAGCGGTGTGAGACGGCGTAATTAAGTTTCTATTAATTACTTTGGTTTAGCTGGAATATTTCTCTGTAATAGATAGTGATTAAGCTACTCAAGTGTAATTACTTGTTATCCTACGAGGATTGGTACTTAATTACTATAGCGTTAAATTTGTATTGACGTTGGGTTTGTTTAGGCAACTTTAAACAGTGTTTACTTTTTACTAAAACTACGTTTTCTCAATGTAATTTGACGAAGCTATGTTACGTCAAGTTGAGAACAAAAGTTGCAAGAAAAATAATAAATCGAGTTCAAGGTTTGAACTTTCTGGAAACAGATAACTCGTGTTATTTTCGTATTATTATATAATTAAGGTATGTTGTTTATAGAGATTTTACATGTTTAACTTTTACTCGTGTTAAATGAGCAAATTGGTTTTAGTTTAAAAAGGAGGAAGCTACACGTTCATTAGACTAGTTTTTAATACGTCATAAATACATATTTTCAGAAAAAGAGTGAGTTAACATTTTTCTTATTCATAAATTAAATCATCCAGTATGTCCGTCACATGATCGTTGCTATCTTGGATCACATTCTTCCAGCAATATCTTAAATTATTAATTTTTCACTTGACTCTGCAACCTATCCTACACTCTGGCTTGAGACCTTCATTATCCTTCTAAAGAGAACTCATCCCTCGCTCCCAGAACACTTTCGACCCATTTTTGAAGGTTCCCTTTCTTTCTAAAGTTCTTGAAGCTTGTGTTCATAAACAACTCTCATAGTTTTTATATAACCATAATCTTCTTAGTTCTTACCATCTGGGTTTAGACCCAGTGATAGCACAACCACCGCTCTCCTCAAAGTAACTAACGATATTAGGATGAGTATGGAGGACACCAAAATCACAGTGCTGGCTTTGATAGATTTCTCGAATGCTTTCAATACCATTTGTTATGAAGTCCTAATAGCCATCCACTCCTATCTTATGATTTCCTCAGAAGGTCTTTAATGGTTTTCTTCCTATATTCAAGGACGTCAAGAGTGCGTTCACATTGATGACTCTTCGTCGAGTTGGTATGATCTTGTTACCGGCGTCCCACAAGGCGGTCTATTATCTCCTTATTATTCTTAATTTTCATTAATCTCGTAACCCAACAACTTCAGTGTGATCACCTGTATGCTGATGACTTATAGATTAACACATTGTCAAGAGTTGAGGACATATCAGATGCCATATAGAAACTTAACAAAGACTTACACTTTCCAAGGAGTTGGTCTATGAAATTT
Source organism: Hypercompe scribonia (assembly GCA_949316085.1). Classification (NCBI taxonomy): domain Eukaryota; kingdom Metazoa; phylum Arthropoda; class Insecta; order Lepidoptera; family Erebidae; genus Hypercompe; species Hypercompe scribonia. The sequence goes on from OX438977.1 coordinate 22,940,070, forward strand.
GGTTGTTTGTAAGTAGGTTGGACATGGCGGCCATTCCACCTTTTGCTTATAACAACCTTTGAGTGCCGAAGTAAAGAATCTGGGGACACTACATTGACGTGCGCAAATTACACACGTCAGCTAGAAAATTACCTCGTGCCTTCGTCCTTCATATCGTCTAAAAGAATTTCCTTCCCATTAAAACCAAGGCTACGCTTATGCAGTCCCTAATTATTTCTTTGATCGATTTTGGTGATATATGTTATTTTGAACTGAACGATACCTTCTCAATAAACTTGATCGCTTTCTCAATAACTACATTTGATTGGTTTTCAATCTTCGCAAGTATGACCATTTGTCTGTTTTACTTTCCCAGCTGCAATGGCTACCAATTCGACAGCGCCGTAGTTTGCGTGCATTTACGTCTCTTTTTTCTTTCTCCAACTCCCATCGTTACCTGAATATCCCGTTCACCACTGCCGCATCTTATATTCCAATTATAATCGAAACCTTTAGTCTTTGGAACTCACACCCTGCTGAAATCAGAATGTCCACAAATCACAACATATTTAAGACGAAATTATACGATCTACTTCGAAATGAATAGCTAGAATCGTCACGACGATAGTAGCCGAGTGAGTATTCACATAGAATGTTATATTAAATTTATATATGTATATGTATGTTTATGTACTGTGTATGTATTGTTTGTGTATTTTGATTTCTATATAAAAACAATATTTAGCAGTGACTGTTTGTACATTAGTAATATCTAATGTAATTCATCTGAAAGATTTGTTGTTTTGTGCACTATGTCAGCTTCTATATTTTACCTTTGTACCTACCGCATCATATTTCTATATCACTTAACGTTGACTAGGAGTATTGACGTCATTAAGCCTACCTTTGTATGACTTGTGCAAGTTTAAATAAATAAGTAAATAAACAAATAAGACAACGTATAAACAGGTTACAATATAACTTCTATTATCCATATATTGTCACGGTGTTTCTAACCTGGTTCCTTTTGATATTTGATAAATTTGCACATTGATATCTAACTGATTTCAGCACGAGCGGTCCGGCTCGATCGGAGCAGTACTACCCTCCCATAGAAGACCAATCTAAAGCGCCAGCATCCGTGTTGTCGTGTTTCGTTGCTGAGTGTGAGACAGTTATCGTGGTAACTGTGTAAGCCTTACACTGTCAAGATGACTGTCATGCCTTTTACGTCTCCAAATGGTATGTGAAAAAACATCTTACTAGGTCGCCATAGTGTGGGTCACCATACTGCATTGTCTACATTTGCAATGAGTATGGTGAACACAACTCTTGGATTCTGTTCATGCTTTACATCAAGCAGAGTAGAGTCACTTTGGCAGGCTCTTAATATTGAAAAAAAAATATGGAAAAAAAATAACTTTGATTCTAAATTTCGACAAGGAGATAATATCATCATCATATCACATCACATCAAAAGCCCGTAGCAGTCCCCTGTAGGACATGGGTCTTCCCTTAGAAAGAAGGTTTTGGCCTCGCTAGCTAGTCAAGTTGGTAGAGGATTAGTTTCAAGTTTTCCTTCTCTTTGCAGTGATGTCATCCTGCGTAATTTGCGCCTTTCGTCGCCTTTTACAACAACCATGGGATAAATAGGTGCGTTGACGCTCTGTATTATTAATCTGTCGCCACACGGATACATGATAGCATATACGAGAAGTCAAACAGTTCCAAACGTAATATCCGTGTGACTTAAAAATCAGCAACTGAAACTACTGTATAATACTTTTTATCGTTCAAAAATTGAAAACAAAGTCCATAGCTGTATTTTCTTAAAACAATAAGTTTTATTACTATTTGGAGCTGCTGCCATACTCGTAATATTTGCTCAACGTTATTGTACGAGCAAAAAACCAAGGTGTACACTTTTGATAGGTTATTACGTAAAGCTTTCTGAACAACAGAGTGTATCACTGTTATTTCATAGTTTTAGACTACGCATCAATAGATAGATAAAATAGGATTCATTCTATGTTACTTTATTGTATTGTTTTTGCACTTTAATCAATTTTCTGGTTTACAATAATGGATTTAACAAATAGTAGCTTACAGTATAAGAAACACAAAAAACTCCATTTTTTTGCATTTAAATTTTTCAACGTGATAAATTTTTGAAGTTAGTTTTCAATAGTTAGGTTAGAACCTCATAGCTAATCTTAACTTCATCAACAGCTTCCAACCGTATCCACCGTTGGACATAGTCCTCTTCTTTAAAAAGAGGCTTTGGATCACTATACAACGCTGCTTGGATGGATTGGCATAGGGTTACTTTAAAGTTTGCCTTCTGTTTACAGGGATATTGTTCTATGGAGTTTGCTTCTTCAGTTGCCTGTTAAGACCTTATGTTAAATAGGGTAGTAACACTCTGTATTATTAAACAGTCATCACACAGAAACAACTTAATGCCAACAATCTAAACAAAAATATCAACACTAACTTGCAAATTCATATCAGAATTAATTGCCAAAAAAACTTTTACATATTCACTTTTTATTACATTTTGAAATTGCTATCAAGTTTCGTCAACAGGGCGTGTACACAAAAATAACATTATTGAATTTCAAATAATACAATAACATGTGTCATCTGCTGTATTTTATCATACAAAACTCCGTGAGATATTAATCCATTTCGTTTTGCATCATTTCCTTTCTACCTGTTTCACGTTTAAATCTATCAAAGTTAGCTAAAATCAAAATAGTAGCTGATCCGATTATGCAATCATATAATCGGATCAGTTGCAAATTCACATGAATTTGTTATTGAACTTTGAGTGAGACGTATTAACTTACAGCCTTAAAACTTTGTCCAGTTGTACAAATAGTATGCGACAGTTTTTTGCAGGTGCGAACTTCGAATGTGAAAGAAAACTGAAGTTGTAGAAGTTAGAATAAGCCAAGGTTACGCGCTCAAGTATCTTATTTGGTTTTCTGCTACTTACGAGATGCAAGTGTGTTACTATCGATTGAACGCGGTTCTCCACAAATTATAGGGCAGAAATAATCTCACTCGCTCAATGAGAAGTAACAAAATAAAACTCCAGTCATTCGACTCATAAGTGCCAAGTTATGATTCTCTCACGGTAGGAAGGTCTCGTTCTTCATCTAATTGATCAGTATGAGTTTCGGTTAATAGGTTCGACAATTCAAGGGGCACCGTGTGGTTTCTCCTTATAATTCGGTCAAGTACCGCTCTCAGTTGTATTATTTTATTTTCTTTTTGTTCCAATAACAGACTCTTTGGCAAGCGTCCAGTTATTACAAAAACTAGTCCATTTCTGTTTATTGTTACTTATTGAACACGACCATTTGTTTTGTGCCTGGGTGTAAATTTTATGCGTAGGTGTATTTAGCCACTCATATTAGTATGTTTATCAACAATCTGATTGATATATTACAGGGTTTGCCTAGTTTGAAATCAGACGGCTGTATGTGAGTGTATTATGATTACTATTACTTTGATTAATCTGAGGCACTCATCATCACTACGCTTAAGAATTCACAACATTTCTGAGAACCGTGTCGAGTATTCGAACATACCTGGATGTATTGAATTACGCGCCTACATTATTATTAATTAATATTGAATCCTTAATAACATGTTTCTAAATATAAGTATTGTTTTCCTCAATCAACAAAGAGGTAAATTGTTTACACCTATCGTTATGTACATGTCAAAATTCTGGCATTCCTCTATTGAGACAATATAACTAAAACACTGTGGCGTAACAATTCAGTTTTTGGTAATCTGTTTTCTTAGAGTAAATTTTTTGTATGGGTATGTATGGAAATGAATAGAGGTCTCCGAGCCACGAAGGAGTCTCAATGTGTTAAGAAATGGTTCGCCACCCTATGGGTCTATGACTGATTTCTTAACTTTGCAATGTGTTAACCTTATTATGTTTTCAGCCCAATAGCGATAAAAAATATTGAAAATAAATGAAACCAAAGTACGAGTATCTATTGTCAGAGTTTTGTCTTGATTTTTGGAAATAGAATAGCAGGTACGTATGGGACTTTTGTAACACCTTGTGTATCTCGTGATAAGGATTACTTTGCGTTTATTTGGCTGTTAATACCATTGTGGAGGGACGAGGGTCATATCCTTTTGACGCAAAGGGAGTAACAACAATAGTTTAAATTGTCATATGTTCAGAACTTTGTGTTAAAAAATTATTTAAATTTTTATTCACAAAAACTGTAAAGTTGACACACAGTCACAAATAAGTTATCGTTGTTATCAACAAGATGACGCATATTTTTTAAATCAAAAGCATTAATTTACTATTTCCTTTATCTGTCAATACAATATAATATTACTCTGTCAAGTTAATATAATTATATTTAAATTAATAATACTTAATGATATAGTCGAAAAAATACTCGTAACAATAACTATTTTGGTGCCTAAATTTCACGGTTTCGGCTATGACAACTATATCATCAGCAAATCCAAGTTGGATGAAATACTCGCCATTGATGTTAATACCAAGTCCATTCCAGTCCAGAAGCTAGAAGACATCTTCCAGTGATGCTGCGAACAGTGTCAGAGATATTATATTTCCTTGTCTTTGTAGTCTGTCTCGCTGTAGTTTGATAGGTTTCGAGCTCTGATCTTGTAAACAGACTGACATACTGGTGTTTTCACATAAACACTTTAATATTTCGATGTATCGATAGTCTATTTGGCACCGCTGGAGAGACTGTAGCACAACCCAAGTTTCGATAGAATCAAAAGCTTTCCTCATTGTCTACGAACACCAAGCATAGTGGAAGGTTATGCTCTTCGGATACCTATATAACCTGCCGCAGCGTATGAATGTGGTCTAATGTACTAAAGCCTTTTCAGCATTCGGCTTGTTTGGGGGCTGGAAGTCGTCAAATCTGCATGCGAGATGGTTCGTGACTACTCTCGAGAACAGTTTATAGACATGTCTCAGAAGAGAGATGAGTCTATAGTTCTTCAGAAGGGTATTGTCGCCCTTTTTGAAGAAAAGCACAACCACAGACCTGAGCATAGGCCTGAGGTGGTTTCCTATTAAGTATGACGGAAATAAATATTTTCTGAAGGATTTTCAAAACCGGCTTTCCACCTGCCTTCTGAAGTTCAGCCGTAATTCCATCCTCACCAGGTGCTTTGTTGCTCTTACGCTGTCTGAAAGTCAAGATTATCTCGCACAGACTAACTTCCAGTATATCTTCGGTATAGCATCAGGTTTACCTAACCCTTGGAATTTTTCGGTAAGTCAGTAACAGGATCCAGTGTTGCCGTGTATAACTGCCTATAGAATCTCTCCACCTCACTAAGAAGTTCGGATCTTGACGTTAAAGTTCTGCCATCATCAGTCTTCAGTTTTATTAACTGGCTCTGCCCAACAGACAGTGTCCGTGCGAGTATTTTGGCCGCCTGATTTTGCTCTATAGCCTCTTGAATACGCAAGGTTTTAAATTGACGTAGGTCTTTTCCCTGACACTTAGATATCTGTTTGTTAAGCTGCCAGTATTTAAACGCATTGGCTGAAGACTGCAGAGTCATGTTTCACGTTTCTTGCATGAGCTTGAGAGTACAGCCAGAGAACCTCTTATATCTATTTATGGGACGAGTTTGGAGTAACTGACATCCGAAAGAACCAACAGTTTTCACTAGCCGGTTACTGAGTACGTTCGTATCAACGCAGGCCTCAAGGGCTTCGAAGCAATTCTAAAGTTCGAGCTGAAAGTTTTCGGTGTTTTACATATGACCAGGTGAGGGTCGAAGCGTAGATTTCATTAGCTGCGATCTTTCAAGCTTGGTGTTAATATTCAATGTGCCTGTAACCAGTTGGTGATCACTTCTGATTTAAACCATATTGACCACAGAAATATCATTGAACATTTGCTTCTTCGTCGACGTGATGAAGTGGATCTCATTTTTAGTAAAACCATGTGGGCTCATCCAAGTCCATTTTCTGTGTTCACGCTTCTGGAAGAAAGAGTTCATCATGTAAAGGCCCTCCCTCTCCATGAAATCGATCAGTAGTCGGCCCCTGTGATTTCGTTGACCAACTCCAATATGTCTCACCCTAGCTCATCGCCACTTTGTTTACCCAACCTTACGTTGAATTCCCCTATAACAATGGTGTGGTGAGTTTTACATATATGTATGGCCCTACTAATGTCCTCATACATAGTCTCTATCTCATTATCGGGGTTTGTCACGGTCGGAGCGTATACCTGTATAACCTTCAGCGAATACCTCTTGGTTATTCTGAGTATGAGGTACGCAGCCCTCAACGACACGCTCTCGATCTTGGCCACGTTATTTACGAGGGACTTATGTATCAAGAACGTGACACCACCTTGTATGCCAACATATACCACGCAATGTATGCGTGTTATATGTTGCCAGGTCAAGTCGGTCGTTTGTGGTAATCCGATTTTACCGGGAGATTCATTGCGCCCCCTGCTCTGCAATTTCCTAGACCGTTACCGTTTCTGGTGCTAATCTTATTCTGCTGCTGCTATTACTATTGTGCTACTATTAGTATTCTTGTAATATTATTATTAAAATTATAAAATAGCAAATTGTAATAGTTAATAATGGCTAATAATGGCTAATAAGTATTCTGAATAAATGTATACAATTCACCAAAATTAAATATAAAATACTGGCATTCTGAAACAAATTAACGGCTCATATACACCTAAAACTCAATTTATGCCGAATCATAGATCTCCCATCAAAAGCCCAAAAGAAAGCCATATTCTGACTAAAAGACAGTTTGTTCAAATAATGTACAACAAAACTAAGATATTCACAGCTAGAACATTTGTCTCAAGTCTCACAGACACTTCTTAATCAAAAGTGCATTATCAGAGTACTTAGTAAATACATCGTCCATAAATTCTGGTTTGTTTGTGTGCCCTTAGCGGTTAAATATTTGAATTAGCATTTTTTTTGCCCTTCGCCAAACAGATTTAGTGGGACTACAATGTAGATAAACTTAGAAATGTTATTCTGAACTAATATTATGTTCTAATGGGGTGTAAATCAGTATTTTATTGATAAAAGTTTTAAATAATCGCTACACTGTAAATGAACTGAATATATTATTCATAATTCATCGATTTCCAATTTAAAAGAGTTCTAAGCAGACATGTGGTTATGAAATCATAGACATCTGTGGTGTAAAGTTAATAATTATAATTCACACACACAAAAACAAAAATAAACAATTTCTCCAACTTAAAGAATAATTGACAAAGATGTACTTTCTTAATTCTTTTTTTCAATTTGCAATGTATACAGGTGTTAAAAATATGAATGAAAATTATAATATTGCTACAAATAAATAATAAACAGATTACACAACCACATAAGGTAACAAACAGACAGGCAGAAAGATACCTCGTAGTCTCTTTTGCAGGGGACTCACTATTTCTCAATTTAGTCGACTTTTCAAAACTAAGGAAACACACAAAAAATAAGAGTAATCACGGAATAGAAGAGTTTCTACCTGCTTTGATAAGATAATGTGCTGATGTCTTAATGTTACACTTTGACTATTTATCTCATCTAAACTGGGACATTCTCTGTTCTTTTGAAAAACTATCATGAAGCCAATATATAAAAAAGCACGAAAACTGATCCAAGTAACTATCGCCCTATTGCTCTTTTACCAACAGCCTTCAGAATATATGACAATACTATGTGTAACTGCGTTCATGTATTTTGTGAAAAATTTGACAGATTAAGCGACAACCAAAATGGGTTACACACAGAATATGGTCAACAATTAATTTTGGCAGTTTATAGATATTTACAAGAAGTGTTATAAATACATACATCATTAATACAAAACATACTATAGGAAAATTCTAGACATAGCCAAAGTTTATTTACGATATTGTACGGTTTGTATACATATATCTTCTTCTTCTTTTTCTTCTTCTCAAAAAGACAACGCCCGCACTAGGAATAAATCCTGTGTCGGGGGAACTTTACAAACATACAAGAAACGGACACAAAGAACACCCAGACTCAGAACAACAATTTGTAGATTACACAAAGTGTTGTCTCATGTGGGATTTGAACCCATTACACTAAGCGTCGTAGAGAGCGGCGTGAGATATATAAATAATATATATATACACCGAAATGGTTCCAATCATACTTAAAAGGTAGTGTACAACTAATAGGAATATTTTTAAAATTTTATAACTACAAAACATATGAAATAGTACTATTCCATCAAACCACAAACCTGATAATCTCTCTGTTAAACAGGAAACTTAGTTCAGATGTTTACTTTTCTCCGACATATCAATGAACTTCTTTACAATATATGTGAACTGTATTTTGTTTGAGTTCGACATAGCAATACTCATCTCGTGTGAAAACCACAATAACCTGCAACAGTAAATTGGAGGACCGAACACAATTTAGACATTAATTTTAAAAAAAATTACATACCACGCACATAAGAAAACATTGGTAGACGTAAAATTCACCTTTAATAATATGCATTTAGAAATAATAAATAAGTTCACACAAGTAGGTATTAACATTGACAGAAATAATGATTACAAACCGCATCTACAAAGAATAAAAGCTAAAACTTAAAAATTTACTTATACATTCTGAGAAATAAAAGAAATCTTTAAATTAATACCATAGGCATTTACCTATGTTTTATAATCATTTACACCTATCGTTATCCACTGCTGAACGAAGATCTCCCTCAAGGAGCGCCAACCATCCCGGTCTTGTGCAATCCGCGTCCATTCATTCACTGCCAGCCACCTTCTTCAAGTCGTCGGTCGGCGATGTTTTACAAATGTGTGACATGATGTTTTAAAATAAAATACTTAATATATATTATAAAAGAATGCACTTTAAATAATAAATTTGTAAAGATATGTAAAATGTATAATCTCCTTTTTTAAAAACAAGTCCTCTTCCTCTTTATTGCTAAGCTCCGTTGCTGCAGGACGGGATACACAATTATTACCATTTATATGTTTAACACCGGTATACATAATGAAATGCAATAAAGAATTGAAAATTGAAAAAGTACTTCTTCGGTAATTCTGCTTGTAATTATAGAAAAAGTTTGTTTTTGTGTGTGTGAATTATAATTTTAACTTTCAATTTACGCCCCAGATGTCTATGTCTTCATAACCACATGTCTGCTTAGAACACTTTTAAATTGGAAATCGATCACTTATGAATAATATATTCAGTTCATTTACAGTCAGATTATTCGAAACTTTTATCAATAAAATACTGATTTACACCCCATTAGAACATAATATTAGTTCAGAATAACATTGCTAAGTTTATCTACATTGTAGTCCCACTAAATCTGTTTGGCGAAGGGCCAAAAAAAATATTAAATCAAATATTTAACCGCTAAGGGTACACAAACAAACCAGAATTTATGGACGATGTATTTACTAAGTACTGTGATAACGGACTTTTGATTAAGAAGTGTCTGTGAGACTTGAGACAAATGTTCTAGTTGTGAATATTTTAGTTTTGTTTTATGTTATTTGAACAAACTCTCTTTTAGTCAGAATTTGACTTTCAGGAGGGATTCTCTGATGGGAGGTTCCGTTGCTCATATATACATTATTATAAACATTATAAACAAGAATAATATTTCTAATTAATATTTTACAATTTTTAGGCTCTATTAGAAGAGAGAAACTCCATCACTAAGGAGCAGAAACATCGTTCAGACAATTTGCCCATCACCTGTGCATATGTTACATTTAATTTCCTTCTTTTCTATATCAGGTACTTTTTTATTATTCCAAAAGTACAATACGTCCGCCAATCATTTAGGCCCAATAAATATAAATAAATAAAATATAGTGTTTTTTTGTAAATGTTAAAGTTAAAATTAATTTAAAAGTTCTTTTATTTAACATTTAGTCTGTAGTAAAGCAGACTAGGAAAAATAGTTACAAGAGTATGCCGGGAGAAATGCGATTCAAATCGCGGAGAATTGAAATGAAAAGAAAATCAAAGTACTATTTTAATCGTTTAGCTCATATTGCAAACATTTAAATATGTTTTTAACCATAGTTAAGATAAATCAGTTGTTTAACAGATATTGAGATTACTAGAGACTTTCAATTGATTTGGAAATGTGTCACAAGATTCGAGTAACTTTTTATTGTCATAACGTAGTTTCCAACAAAAAAAAATATGTTCTGGATTCGAGACTGGATACCAAAAAAGAATGTAGAATCTGCTTTTGAAACTTTCAATATAATCCTAACAGTAGAGCACTATATAGATTTTTATCCACTGTTTTCATTTGTTTTCTAATGTAATGTGAATTTCGTCAAAAAAAAAATTTTTAGCTGAAATTTATGATAAAAATACTTATTTTATAACTATATACAAATATACATATACTTAATAACAACGTTCAAATATATACTAAATTAAATTTTACTGTAATGTGTCAAAAATCTTTATGCACACAACATTACGCTTTTTTAAAATATTTTAAGAGTCTGTCAAAGTGACAGCTGCTCTTTGAAAAGTATGAATAGTATTTAATAATTGTGGTTACCTTACTCATTGTGAATGCAGACAATGTAGTATGGCGACTTACACTATGGCGGACTAGTAAGATACTTTTTCACGTTCCGCTTGGAGACGTAAAAGGTATGACAGTCATCGTGGCGGAGGAAGACTTATACAATTACCACGATAATTGTCACTCCTGTGTGTGTGTGTGTGGTGTGTCAATTGTACCTCCCAATCAACGGGTGTTGCACTCACTAATGAAACACAACAGCACAGATGCTGTCGCTTTGGCCTGGTCTGCTGTATAAGGGTAGTACTGCCCCGTTCGAGCCGGTCCGTACGTGCCGCTGTGTTTAGCATGGCTATTAGAGCCTTGCAAATTTTATTATACAGAATGCAACTTCGATTCCCCAGAAAATTATTTTACGTCAAAATTTTGTAGGTTGGATAAGTTTCCAAAGAAGATCCAATATTCTTTGTTGGTTTCAATTCAAAATTGTTTTTCGTTATTGTAACTACAAAGTATTAGATTACTGAATAATCCTTCCTCCTCATCTATCACGTATGCCACCAGCCTTTTTCCAGTTTACTTAAAATAAAAATAAACTTGTTTGTAAAGCTGTTTTATTAATAATTAATTATCTTAGTAGATTATTTCGATTAAAAATAAAATTAACTGAGGATTATCAACATACTATCAATACATAACTTATTATTAATATTTATGTAAGATAGAAAGTACAAAAATATAATTTATAATCAAGTAAATAAAATTGAACCTTTTTAGTCTCTTTTTTTATAGACAACACCCGCACAAGGAATATTTCTGTCCCAGGGAGACTGTACAAATCTCTCGCTTGGCAACAAGATTGTGGAACAAGAGCGTGTGGACATCCGCTGCCTCTTTATGCGAACAGGTTATGCTTATGAAAGATATGACGGACTGGGACTAGGAGAGGTTTAGATAAGTCTTAATCCACCAAGCTCGAGAATGGGCCGGGTACCGACGACGATACAGGCGCTGCAGATTATTAAACGATCTCGCAAGCCTGGGGGTGACAGGTGAGGCTATCTGTCTGTGAGTAAAAGCCAGGATTGTAGCGTGACGCTACAGAACAAATTTGTGTTTTAGGGATGGAAAATGGAATTTCGGGGTTCGTCACAGGAGGGTGTCATCTACAAGCCGTAGGTGACCTTAGGCACGTCGAGGTTTCAAGGATTTTTTTCTTGGGTGTACTTGCTTAGAAAAAAAACATACTTTACAAACATGAAATGGCCGCAAAGAACATTCAAACTCAGAAAAACAGTTTGTGAATCACAAAAGTAATACTGGCAAAGAATTAAATAATCTTATTTATGAGCCATTCAACAAAAAACTCAGCACGGCTCTTCCTAAACTATTTTACTTTGGCTACCCACAGTCGCAGCGGGTTTTTACTATAGATTCTTGCATAATGTTGTCATAGCTATTGTCATGTGCAGCAAGAAGTCATTACGGTGGTAGTATGTCAGTTTGCAATGCTAAATTGTAGAACACACAACATACTGCTGTGACAATAGTTAAGTCTTTATCTCTAAGCAAAATTCGACACAACTTAACGCTTTCAATTTCCAGAATATAATTCAAAACATCAACTTCGTCAGATAAATGACATTATTCATCTAAACTAAAAAAATAACCAAAGTGCGCGAAATAAACTTTACTTCTGCCTACCTACATGATAAGCACGAAGTTAGAAACACTTATAAATTTTTCATCCAATGTTATGAGTTTGACCAAAATTATTGAACGCTTACCTTAACTTTTAGAGAAATTTCATTGGTTCCTTTTAAGTCTTGCGTCAAAATCCTTGACGAACAGCTTCAAAAGTCGATTTGTCTAGTTAACTTGCTGCACAAATAAAATTTTAGATATTTTGCGAAATATCTCAATGTATTGATGATTAATATTTCTTCTTCGATACATAAGCTACACTTCCGTATATCGAGGGCACCTAAATGTAATATATTTAAAGTATACTTTTTAAATGACGAAAACAAATAAACTTCTCGGTCTTATCACACTGTTCAGAATCACAAATAGATGCCATTTTTTTACCGATAACTCTTAGTGATCGTTAAAAAACTTCGACATAGTTTTATCAGCGCTTGTCAAAAGTGGAGTTAGTGATTTACATTGCAGAAACGATTACATTATATTTCATTACAATACACGATCGTTAGCGTGGCTAAGATTTTTTTATTCCTGTGTTTTGACCGTCTGATTTACCGTTAAAATGACGGCGGCGATGATACATTTCATTAGTTTTCTAATAACCTTTACGTCTATAGAATGTCAACTCAGCTAGCAACTGAATTACTAGCTCCATGCCAAGATTCACGAACTACTTTTACTTTCACCTCCATGTCTGAGTAAACCTCGACAGGTAGAATAATATAAATACACATTAACTCTTGCCAAGACTGTATCTTGCAATAAATTCTAGTTTCTCTCATGAATGTCCTGTTTCACATTTTTGCTGCAATCCTTGGTACAACTTGGTTGAACTTTTATTTTAGTTCTTTAGATAAATTGTAACGTAAAGCTACTCTGAAGTGTACGAGTCTTGCACTTAGTTAATTTAGTAGGTTTTTGTATGAGAACATATTTTCTATTTTTTTTTACATAGATTAGTTGCAGTGTTTTTACTTAGGCCTCTACAAAGTGACTTTACTCTACATGATAAAAAGCAGATAATACAGTATGGTAACACACACTATGTTGGCCTCGTAAAATACTTTTTCACCCTCAGCTTAAAAGACCCGGGATTATGATTTGCACAGGAAGTTCAAGAGCGTATGTTTTGCATTTTAAAAATATATGACTTTTAAGGCCAGTGTGTGTTGTCCTGTAGAAGAAGGGAGAAGGTGGGACCAGTTAGAAAAGCTTACCAGAACACTCACGATGATAGAGGACTTCCATATAAACGACATCTCTTTCAACTGCAGGGGTTAAGGGATTTAGTGACTTCGGGACTATCAATAATATGGACTGTTGGCCGCAGATTTCTGGTCCAGCAAATACAGCTCGGATCCATCACAAAGATGAGAACAGTTCTCTACGTAAGAGTGAACCTGAGTCTCATAAAGAAGACACAGATGCTCAGGCGAGATGAACTATTTCACTTTGTTTAGTATATCTAGATTCCTGGAGGCCTTTTTAGCGACACTCAATATAAATTATGGTATTGTCTACTATTTTTTAACTTGTTTGAGCGCCTGCTTTATGGAGGTAGATAGGAAAATTTGAAATAAAATGTACACTTAGTGCGAAAATAATATTAATATTTCTATGAAATGACTTATGAGCAGCAAATTAAAATTGAAATTTATGAAATTGGTTTTGTATATAATTAAAGTGGAATTTAGTTGCGATGTCGCGGCCAGATAGCCTCTATAATCACTGTAATTTATATTTTAGTTTAGATAAACAATACTAGCTAATTAAACAAATGACTTAAGAACATCTGTATCCCCTTAATTTTATTACTGTAAGCAACGAAAATATTAAAAAGGATAATTACTAGGATACGTAATGTTTTTCGTTGAAATGCTTAGAAGAAGAATATAAAAGGGTGTTAATATAATTCTGTTGTTGCTTTTTACCGAGAGGGCGAAATTATAGAATCCTAAAATTTTTCTCCTTAAGATTCTGGGGGGTAAGAGTCGAAGAGCGACGTACTTGTGATTTTTCCATTGCAGGTAGTCATGGACTAGGTATAGTCATTTGCCTCTTTATACCTTAAAGTAATGTTAGATTAGCATTATAATTACATTTAATTAGTATTCAAATATTATTTGTATTCAAAGTGTTAATTTGTTTGCTACGTGTGTCAATTGTTTGGTTGTCTGAATGTAACCTTCGACCGATTCTAGATTGGTGGTCCAGAAAAGTTGTTCTCTCAGAATGCCCGTTTATACAAATAATTTTCTGTTATCTTTCCGTTTATTAATAAATTTCAATGCCAAAACTTGTCAATTGTGGGGGTAGTTATTGATTCTTCATTCCTTTAAGAGATTTTTGACAACTCAATTTTGTTTCGAGTCACCAAGGTCTTGAAAAAAGTGTCTACATCTATCATTATCAACCTTCACAACCAGTGAACGTTTTTATTTACTAAAATATTTCTTACACATTGGCTGTAATATACTTTGCATTCAGTGTTACCTTCCATTATTCGAATTGGAAACAAAACCTTAATCTACAAACAAAAAAGTATGTTTAGTTAATCACAATAGTGTCTAATAATATATAAAGTGAGAAATTCAATGACACAGAGATATCGTCAATCTGATTTCAAAGTTGAACTCTTTTAATTAATATATTTTATACAAAATAATTTTCGTTGCCCTTCCTAACAATGAATTTGAGACCGGAGGCCCATTGATAAAGGGGTGGCAGTTATCGTGACAATGCTACGAGCCTTACACTGCCACGATGTGACAGTCATCGTCTGCCTATGCCTTTTACGTCCCCAAGCGGGTGTGAAAAAGCATTTCACTAGGCCGCCGTAGTGTGAGTCATCATATTGCATTGTATGCATTCGCAATGAGTATGGAGTCTACAACTCTTGAATTCTTTTAATGCTTTCCGTCAGGCAGAGTAGTCACTTTAACTCATTAAACATAAAAAATATAGAATTATAATACATTCATACATCATCATCATCTCTGCCAAAAGACGTCCACTGCTGGATATAGGCCTCCATGAGGTTCTCCACAACAGCTGATCTCGTGTCGCCCGCATACGACAGTTTCCCGCAACCTTCACCAGGTCATCAGACCACCTTGTAGCGCTCTATCAACGCTGCCTACATTCATACACATCGAGGTTATTAACTTTCAACACATACATCATCAGCTTTAATTAAATTATAATAATACAACTAACAAACTACACTCGCTACCTTCTGATTTAAACCCTGAGTCTTTAAATTGAACCAACCATTACTATAAAAATTCAATTAAAAAAAGGTTGACAGCTCAAAAATAGGTTAAATACATAAATTAAAAAGCATGTGAAGATATTGGTGTGTTTGTCTGTTTTAAGGCCGGTCAAAGATAACTCTAAGCTGACCCAATATTTCGGCTGTCCCTACAGATTTTTATTAGTTTCGTCCATTAGAGGTATATTGGTGCTAGATACGGCATTAAGAAGATTAACAGGCCGACCCCGCTCTATCGCAGTCGATCCATTATTATATGGATAAAATTGGAACATGCTTCGAGGCTTATATTAAGGCCTATAGGATTTTAAATATATTTTTTGTTTTTGTAACATTTTGACTCGTAGGCTCAAGTTAAATTAAAAGAAATATATATATACTTAGTCTGGCCATAAATACTGTTACACTTAATTATAAAAAAATATTACATTTGAATTTCGAATCTGTCATTTTTATACGATTGTTCATTGTGTTTTCTCATTTTGGCGCCAATACATTGTAAAATATTTTGCGATATTAAAATGGTGTGGGGTGATAAAGAGAACCGAATCACTGTGATAGCATTACACAAAGTAGGTATGGAGCCAAATGCAATTTTTAAAACTCTCCATACACTTGGTATTAGTAAAATGTTTGTGTACCGGGCTATTAATAGGTACAATGAGACCTCCTCTGTTTGTGACAGAAAAAGATCTGGCCGTCCACGTAGTGTTCGTACGAAAAAGGTGGTCAAAGCAGTAAGGGAAAGAATTCGAAGAAATCCTGTCCGAAAGCAAAAGATTTTATCTCGGGAAATGAAGATAGCACCTAGAACCATGTCGCGTATTTTAAAAGATGACTTAGGACTTGCAGCCTATAAGAGACGCACTGGCCATTTCTTAACTGATAATTTAAAGAAGAATAGGGTGGTAAAATCGAAACAACTACTGAAGCGGTACGCAAAGGGAGGTCACAGAAAAATTTTGTTTACGGATGAGAAAATTTTTACAATTGAGCAACATTTTAACAAACAAAATGACCGTATTTATGCTCAAAGCTCTAAGGAAGCTTCCCAATTAGTCGACAGAGTGCAACGTGGACATTATCCGACTTCAGTGATGGTTTGGTGGGGTGTTAGCTATGAAGGAGTGACTGAGCCATATTTTTGTGAAAAAGGTATCAAAACATCGGCACAAGTGTATCAAGATACCATTCTTGAGAAGGTAGTTAAGCCCCTTAACATCACCATGTTCAATAACCAAGTATGGTCCTTCCAGCAAGACTCGGCGCCGGGTCATAAAGCTCGGTCCACGCAGTCTTGGTTGGAATCGAACGTTTCGGACTTCATCAGAGCTGAAGACTGGCCGTCGTCTAGTCCCGATCTTAATCCGCTGGATTATGATTTGTGGTCAGTTTTAGAGAGTACAGCTTGCTCTAAACGCCATGATAATTTGGAGTCCCTAAAACAATCTATACGATTGGCAGTGAAGAATTTTCCCATGGAAAGAGTGCGTGCTTCTATTGATAACTGGCCTCATCGTTTAAAGGACTGTATTGCAGCCAATGGAGACCACTTCGAATAAGCTTTTTATATTTTTAATTGTTTTATATTTATGTATTAAACTGACACACTGTAAAAGTAATAAATGTTATTTGCAGTTAACAATTTTCTTTTTTCTTTATTACAATATTTATGGCAAGACTAGGTATATATTAAACCTAACCTAAAAATAAATATGTTTTATATTTCATCATCAAGGGAGACATACGGCCCCCATCCAAAGAGATACGTGAGTGGCGTGAGGCCTCTCGTGAAGCCACGATGGCTAGTTGGTCGTCGTGGCTGGAGGCTCCACGTGCCAGCTTTGCCGCCGTGGACGCTCTTCAACCGAATATCGTCAAGTGAGCAGGGCGGCAGCACGGAACCCTTTCCTTCCAACTGATGCAGGTACTTTCCGGGTACGGTTGGGTATCTGTTAAGTATCTACACTTGGCCGCAAGGAGAGAATTGAGTCCTACCTGTCACCACTGCGGCTGTAGTGAGGACTCAGTTCAAGACACGCTAGCGGTTTGTTCCATACACTCGTCGGTAGCGATAATTGTTTTACCACGGTCGCAACCTTCTGTGAAGATGTCATTTCGCGGATGGAGATGGTGGAGAAGGCCTGGGACGACGATCACCACTCGGACCCAATTCGCCACTGGCGAACCAGGCGGCAGAGGTGCGTTTACCAACGCCTCATGCCGCCCTGAGTGTGGCCGCGGGTGGACGGGACGAGATTTTCCCTTTATCCGCTACAAAGGCCAGCCACGAGGAGGCGATGTCCGCGTATGCCGTACGTTGCCTAAATATCGAGTTTTACCCGAAGATGGTGCCCACGCTAGCGACTTGGCGCTAGGAGTGATCTGTATTTCGTAATAACAGCTGTTCTTGTATCCTTTCTATCTCAGGCTCAGAGTGGCACACCATGTGGTTTTAGTAGGTTCCATTCTGGCAGACCACCCTGCCACAAACCTATGACGGTCTGAAGGGGTTTCCACACGTTCAGAAAGAAGAAAAAGGTTTTGCTTCAAGTTTTCCTTCTTTTAGTAGTTCTGTTGTACACTAGGGCTCACTCAAATAGTGGGGTCTTATTATACCTACAGGAAAAACAGAGGTGGTGACGCCCCGTAATTTTAATCTATCACAACACGGACGTATATATTGCTAAATGTATACAGGAGAGGCTGACAAGCTTAAATAATAAGCTGTATTGTACAGAATATGTAAAGTGGTTCTATGGAAGCATTAAGGGCTTAGAAGTGGGACTGACGATCAAGTTGTTACAATATCTATCCTCGTCCTGTATATCATCAACGTGTCTATGTGTATTTAAATGTCTATATGAGGCGATCGATGCCCATCACTTCAAGTCCTAAAAATATGTAAAGCTTACCTTTGGTCGTAGATTTGATCGAGTTAAAATCCATTAAGTCGTTTAACTTTAATGTTATAAAAATTATCAAGGTGGTATAATCCGTCTAATTGTTAGATTTTGTTTAGATTTGTTTAACTGTTTTTCCGTGATTGAGTAAGAAAAATATTTAAACCTAGCTAGTATGGCATAAGTTTATATTAATAATTTGTGAAATGTATACGTTTAATCAATAAAAAAGTGCTGGTAAAAACAATAATTATAGACAAACAACAACAAATCCTGTCGACATAAATTAAAACAAAACTTTCCTGACCAGTGCAAAAGTATAATTAATTAACTTATAAACCACAGAACCTTCATCATGTAATCCATGTTCTCGGTAACAGCCAAAACTTTTTTTCTGTTACTTTCATCTGTTATGTCCAACGCCAGAAACACACGCCAATTGGGCAGCTAAATAAAAGTTTCCAAATTAGTTGGCATAACTCCCAGACCTACAGTAAGATTACAAATGTAATCGCGTTCTGAAAAATACGGGCCTTTTTAGATATGACTTAGAGTGACAGGTGTCAGTCACTTAATTAGGGATGTTAAATTATTACAAGAGAAAAAGGGGAACCTGTCTTGTTTATCAGAATTTTTCATGAATTAATACGAGTATAATTGGGTTGATATTTGTTTTTTATTCAGTCGTTCTCTTTAATCTGATTTAGAAAAATATTTTTTGCGTTTCATTGTCAATTGCTAAGAACGTAATCAATGTGTATTTTGTGTGTTTATAAATATAAATTTTACATGCCAGTAGACAGCGAATATTGTGTGAATATCTCTCTTTTCTATTTCAAGAATATTTTTAACTGACTTTTAAATATATGAAACTTCATTTACATAATCACGATTCATCCTCATAGGCCCTATAATCCACGGTAGCGATAAAGTTCATCAAAGCGTATTTGACTTACTGAGTCACAGAGTTTTATAACCTTGTTAGTATTAAATCTTTGAAACTTCGCGTTAACACCATAGTCTTTAACATAGCTAACACCATTTAATTTGGAAAGTCTAATACATATTCAGTACGGAAGCGGTGGAAACGGCTCAGGGTGCTCAATTTATTACTACCAAATACAACGTGCCGAGCAGTTCGAATCTCATTTCAAGACAGACGCGTTTGCAGAGGTGTTTCCAGGATTAATAGCAAAACTATCTGTTTCATAGGAAATAAACTATTTTGGCTCTAATTTCTATATGAGTTTAAGTATAAATTTTACTTTTTACTTCTATTTTCATTTACAGCTTATGAAATATATCTAAGCAGGCTAATGCTGATTTCCGTGAATCGCCATTTATGTATTGACATACGAGTATGATTGGATAGAAAGAAAAAAAAACAAGATAAACTGCAGCTAATAGCAGTTGTATAGAAATTATTTATGACTGCACGGACAGTGTAGTGATTTCTGTCATCACCTCACCACTTCCTACTGCGCTGAGTGTTGTGTGTTCAATCTCTATTATTTAGTCTGACAGCTCTTTGTATTCTTTTATGAAAGTATGTAAAGTTCCTCCCTCACTTGACACAGAATATGTTCCTCATGCGGGAAATGTCTTTTTTATAAATCAGGTAGACGCAATCAAAACTTAAGTCTATTGTATCTTAGTACTTATAAACATTCATTCTGTTTAGAAATTTAATATACCTACAAATAAAACCAAATCCTTAAAGCTCACTCACTCAAAGAACGTTATTCTCCATCAAATCTCATCAAACTAAGATTTTAACTATGTACGATCAAATATTATCAACTTTGAAGAAACTTAATTCATGTTTCAGAAGTTTAGCTAATATTGTATCAGTAATCATAGTGTACATTCATGTGGAACCATGATTAGACTGATATTAGACTAAATAGCTTTCACAAGGATGGGGGGTATCGAATCGAAGGTAACGTTTATTTATTCACAGACCTCAGAAGTCGAGTACATTTGTTTCAAACACATTCATTTATTTTAATGAAATGAAGAATCATAATAAATGAGCTAAGTAAAGTTGTCGTTTTATTTGTGGTATTGGAGGGTTAATGAGCTGACGGATCAGACGATGGAAATACTTGGTGATGAACTGATTTTCGAATACTCATCGGCAAAGACCGCGAGATCGCCGATATCTCTTCGCTGATTTTTCTTTCAGTTGATGTAGTAAATTTGATTTACTGACATAGACACGATTCTTCAAATAACTCCATAAAAAGAAGTCTGCTGGGGATAGATCTTCACTTCTGGGTGGCAATGGAATATCGCCTCGTCTGGAAATCAACTTTTCCGGAAACATGTGTTAGACTGCCAGCAGGGACTCATTGAATATATGGTAAGCGGTTCCATCTTGTTAAAATCATGTGTTACAATTATAGGCAATAAATTCCAGTAGTATCAGCTGCAAGAATTCCCATAAAATTTTCACATATTTAGTGGAATTGTATTGTGAAACAGTAAATGAACGACCGCGAGAAGCTTCAAAAAAGTAGGGTCCAAAGATTTCCTTTGCTGCAATAATCGTCTCGCAGTAATAAGCGAACTGTTGTTTAAATAAAATTGTTTCAAAATCCATTGTGACAAAACTTCCGAGAATTGAGTTAGTGGTTAGACCCCTTTCAGCACTCCACACGGCATTTGTTTATACGGGATGTTAGATTCAAATGGTGAAGAATTCTTGAAAAACCCTGTATTACGAATAGACTAATATGAAAATAAAAATCTACATGTGTTTCTTAAATTTCCACACAAAACTAATTACATAGTTATTTGAAATTTAAAACAACTGTATCGACTCTTTCTATCAAAGTAAGTTTATCTGATGTACTATTACACAGCCCGCCCAAAAGTTTAGCCAGTGTCCTCTGTTAATTAAGATATTTCCCAAGATAGACCTCTTCCTTCACCGTAAATTTGCAAGCACTTTTAAAGTTACGAGGGAAAAAAAATAAGATCTTATCCGTATAATCTGTTTAGCCTTTTTGGCTTAGATTGCGATCAGATATTTATGGTGATGGCTATGATTAAGGTATTTCTCGGGAAGAATCAGAGGATGTTGAGAGTAATAAATTAAGGAGATTAAAAGAAAATTCAATAATCTCTGGAATAAAAAAATAAATACTTATTTAACTTAATACACTGTTTGTCAATGCAATTTGTGTATACAAACTGTCCAAACCATTTGGAATCTTATTCGAAGTTATATTAAAAGGCTATAACTAAACATAATTTTAATTAAAAATATCAATGTAATGTTCCCTTTCCTTTAAGAGATGTGAAAATTTAAAAAATAACGATTTTAATCGACTTAAATATCAATGTTATAACTGTACCAATTGGCAAGTTGGCAGATATCCTTCAGAGAGGCTTTACGAACTAATCAATTGATGAGGTTGACCTCACCAATTGAATATTTGAGTAAGAAAGGTCAAGCAAGCCTAGGTAACCAATTTGCAAATAGTTACATAACTGTGGGTCGTATCTTTAACGTTACATAACGTAGTTGTGGAGCTTTTGACCCTGACTCTTTGGACGGCAAACTTTAGTTACCTTTTTGATTTCATGTGAAAGTGTTGTTATATGTTTGCAATGAATCATCTGCAATCAACCAAAAATCAAAACGAAGAATTTATTATTTCTAATCAAACTGAAGTTTTTGAAACGAACTTAATAAAACTGTGTACCTCTTCAAGAAAATGTAATTTCAGTGAGAAATGAATTAATCTAACAGAAGTTTAACTCGAAAGTCTTGGTTATATCAAATTGATATCTACAAAGAATTCGATCCTGTATTCCTAATACTTTAATTTATTTTTCTAATCAGACAATATTCTCAATTGGTTTGAAATTTTCTTTAAAACACAACTCTTGATGGTTCGCTATTACAAAATCCATATATTCAAAATCATTTTGTCATGATTGTGATGTTCGAAATGGTATATATTATTCAGCAATGCTAATACTGATTAAATTTGAATGTTCTTGAATTCTATGGTTTGAAAGACATTATTAGCCGTATATTGATATGATGTTTGAGAATTCAACGTGGATGAGAAATTAATTAGCACAAATTGCCTACCGATTGATTGACAACAGCCTCTGATTGGTTGACTGTAATGGCTTATTATAACGTCCATGTTCATATACTGTTGCTGTAATGCATCTATCATAGTATTGTGTTTCCATTGTATGATTTTACCACGATGCTAATGAGCCACTCAAATAGTCTCTTGAAAATTTTATAATAGGTCAGCGAGTAGAATAAACTACAGGTTATCGTAATCACACAGAATGAATTCGCAAGTAGTGAACTGTTTAGTGGAATTTAAAAACCTGCATTAATTCAAACTGATGATCTCTAAGATAGAAAGTATTTATTTTTATTGGTGTGTTGTGAATTACAAAAATAATGCCAGTCGGCGAATTTTCTATATTAAAATTTATATAAATATTGACATAGTAAGATCAGGACTAAAAATGTAGACTGTAACCATCCCTGATTATTCTTTGGGTGTCATAAAAGGTGACTAAAGAAACAAACTTTGCAGGACTACATCACTGCAAAGAGAAGGGTGGGAAAAAATCCCTATACTAACTCATATGGTCAGCGTGATGTATTAGGTCAAAACCTCCTATGGAAGGAGAAGTCTATGTTCTGCGTTGGGCTATTGATGTGATGATGTGATGCAGATTAAATAATGTATATTAGGGTGTCAAAACTTCATCATGTTCAAATAGTTTATGTCCAATGCAAGTTATTACAAATACTCTGGATAATTATTTCATTCAAATAGATTCCACTCGCAGATTTTGGTTATTTACAATAGGTGATATTCAAACACTACTTTGAAATCCAAAGTTTTACACAAAATATTAAAGAATAATTACATTTTGAAATTTAATTCATAAATTCGTTGGTCTGTGGTAATGGGTGACAGTGGAGCGTCAAAGTTTCGTGGAAGTTTGTGGTATCTAATTAATCAATCATTAGCGTGTTACAGGCTCATTTACAAATTGTTACACAGATTACAGTAGTTTGGCGTTAAGATGTTAAACCAATCATTACTTATTATACTTTATTTATATATGAAATTATAATTAATAAATATATCAAACTAATTAACATAATTAAAAAGTATAAAGTCATTATGTCATATTGCATTGTCTTCATTCGCATATGGCGACCACCGCTCTTGGATTCTATTTATGCTTACCATCAGGCAGAATAGAGTCATTTTGGTTGACTTCTATAAAAAAAAAGACTGCACGCATGACGTAGCGGTTAAAGTGGTCACCACGCTGCTATTCCCTGCACACTTTGTGTGATCAATAAATTATTATCTCGAGTCTAGGTATTCTATGTGGCCATTTTTTGTATGTTTGTAAAATCCACCGCGTCTCAAGACATATTCCCAATGCGGGCGTTGTCTTTTTTTAAAAAAACAAAGATATTACTGAGACAGTCATTTGAATCATATATTATTATGTAACTGTTATTAAAAAGTACAAGTAATCGTAAAATAAGATCAAACATCAATTCTGTTTACTCTGTCTAAGGTGACGTTTAATTCAATTTTTGAAATTGACTTTCACAAAGGGAATACGGCAACTGTCGTAGATCATCATTATCTTTCTTGTCCTTTTCCCAAATTTACTTAATATCAGAGTAACATTTTTTTCTACCATTCTCCTCTATTATTCGACAGTTTATCTTTTGCTCCATTTCTAATTCTTTCCTTTACCACATCTAAAGTGAATTTATTTCACTTTAGATGTGGTCTAAAGTCTACGTTCTTGTAAATAAATCAGAAAGAAATTAGATTATAATTTATTTATTTATTTATTTATTTATTTACACTTTATGCACTTTGTACAGCGGCGGACTTAATGCCCAAGGCAATCTTCTTCAGTCAACCTTAAGGTGGTATAGAAATATTGTAAGGGAGGTGCACAGCGGTTATATTGACAATTAAGATATATATAATACATGAGTACGTATACATACATGAACACATACAATACATACGTTATAAATACACATATAAATATACACATATATACATAAATATACACATACACACACATTTAGATTATATTCGTACACTATGATAACTTGACTGTAAGCTGAGCCAACTATCGATAAGACGATTCTTCAATCTCGTTAAAAAGGAGATTGTGTACATTCTTTTTGAATGTAAAACGGTTTGTGGACATCCTGACTTCGAGCGGGAGCGCATTCCAGAGTAGTACTGCCTGAACAAAGAACGAAGAGTTCACGAAATCAGAGTTGTGAGAGGGACATAAGAGAAGCAGATTATTTTCTGAGCGAAGGTTTCTGTCGTGGTTAGAGGATAGATAACGGAGGTACGGAGTCAGATATGTAGGTGAAAACGGTGAGTTGAGAAATGAGAATAGCGCAGTTAGTGCTCGCAGATTGCGGCGCTGGCGAATAGGTAACCATTTTAATTGGGAACGTAAAGCAGACACATGATCACACTTTCGAAGATTAAAAATGTATCGAATGCAGCTATTGAGAAGTCGGTCTAGTTTTTTAAGAAGGTCTGCATTCAGGTCGTAATAACACACATCACCATAGTCGATTATTGGGATTATTAAGGACTGCATGAGAGTAATTTTGGTATTAGAAGGCAGGAAGTTCTTTAGACGATATAATGTTCGCAGATTTCTCGTTACTTTCTGGCTGACATGAGTAACTTGAGCTCGCCAGTCAAGGGTAGAGTCGATGAGTAAGCCCAGATCTTTGACTACGGGGCTGAACGGTACGACTGATCCGTTAAAGATGATTGGTGAGATTGAGGCAGTATTGAGTCTGCTCATAATGCGTTTGCTGCCCACTATGATCGCCTGACACTTGGTTGGGTTAACCGTCAATCCGAAATTCGTCGACCACGAGTTTATGTTCTCCAAGTCTCTGTTGACCATGTTAACAGCTTGTGTTATATCTTCCACCCTTGACTGTGTATACACTTGCAGATCGTCGGCGTATAGGTGATACGCACTCTGAAGTTGTTGAGTAATGAGATTTATAAAAATTGAGAATAAGAGAGGAGATAGAATGCCGCCTTGAGGGACGCCAGCGAGGAGATCGCACCAGCTCGATGTCGAGTCAGCAACGTGAACACTCTGTTGTCGCCCCTGAAGATAAGTGGAGAACCATTCCAGTGCCCCAGAGGTAACCATGAGATATTTAAGGATAGATAAAAGGATTTCATGACTGACGGTATTAAAGGCATTGGAAAAATCGACTAGCACAAGTACTGTGACTTTGGTGTCCTCCATGCCCTTTCTAATATCACCAGTCACTTTAAGGAGAGCAGTAACTGTGCTGTGACCAGCCCTAAAGCCAGATTGTAGAGGGCTTAATAGCTGGTTTCTGTGAACAAATTGGGAAAGTTGCTTATGAACACAGGCCTCGAGTACTTTAGACAGAAAGGGAAGAATAGAAATAGGACGGAAGTGTTCAGGGAGGGAAGGATTATTGATTTTTGGAAGAGGAATGATATAAGCCTTTCGCCATAGAGAGGGAAAGGTGCCGGAGTCGAGAGAGAAATTGATGATGTGAGTGATTGCTAAGAGGATACAGTCCAGGATGGTAACAATCATGCGACGACTTATTCCATCGCATCCTACAGCATTAGAATGAATAGATAGGATAATTTTTTTGATATCCTCAGGAGGCACTGGAGAAAATTCGAATGAGTCAGTGGTAGGACTGGTAAGACCAGATATGTAGTTCAGTGTTTGACACTTAGTTTGAGGATCCATCATAGTTGCAGATGAGAAATGAAGATTTATATCATTCAAACTAATTGCATTACTGAAAGTGAGCTGATGTTCTTTACCAATACCTAAGGTATTAAGAAATTTCCAGATACTGGAAGAAGAAGAAGACTCTATGTTTTGAAGAATATGTCGGCGTTTAGCGTTGCGTATCACCTGGTTGCACCGATTCCTAGCAGCCTTATATTGGTTCCATTTGTCTTCGCAACGATTTTGTTTGAACCGACGAAATGACTGATCCCGTCGCCTCATAGCTGTTCGGGCCTCCTCCGTCATCCAAGGCGCCGGTGCCCGTTTTACCTTTACAGACTTAATTGGAGCATGGAGGTCGTATAGTTTGACGATGGTGTCATTAAAAATAGACACTTTGTTGTCTACGTCAGTAGCAGCTGCCATGTTCCTCCAGTCTATCCTAACAGCATCTGCATGTAATTTTTCAACATCCATGCGTCGGAAACTGCGAGTCTGCACGACTTTTGGTGGTGATTTGGATGGTTTCAGGATATAGGAGAGGAAAATCAAGTCGTGATGGGAAAAACCAGGGGCTGGCAGTTGACCGTGGGAAGAGACAAGGTGTGGGGAAGAGGTGAGGATTAGATCAAGCCAGGTGTCCTGATAGTCTATGTTGTGATGAGTGGCTTGAAGGGGCAGGACGTGGAGGCTGTTTGAGGCTAGGATATCAGTGTTAAAATCTCCCATGATGATGTGATGAGAATATTCCGACCCTAAAGATTCCAGAACTGTTTCCAGACTGGAGAAGTAGTTAACAGTTGGAGGGCAATAAACTACACCTAGAATGACATTAACTCCCTTGACACAAACCTGTAGAAAAATATATTCCGCAGTGGTGGTGAGATGAGAAGTAGAAGAGGCGACTATTTTATAGGGTAAGGAGCTGCGAAGGCAACACCGCCACCTCTTTTATCCAAACGATCATTTCGGATAAGGACAAATCCAGGGAGAGCGTATGAGGTGGAGGGTAAGTGGGGTTTGAGCCAGGTCTCCGAAATCAGAATGGCATGAATATTATCATCAGAGAAGGTCTCAGCTAAATCATCGTAATGACTGGGGACACTTTGTGCGTTTATGTGACAAACATTAAAATAAGGACGAGATTTAGTGTGAAATATGTGCCGCAATTGCTCACCCAGCGTCTCAGTCATGGAACTGAAACTAACGTCGTCTGAAGAATCTTCAGCAGAAAAGAATACATCAGATCCAATATCGCTCATAAGTACTAATATCCAAATATATATCTATAAAAAAAAATATAAAGAAAACCTATAAAAATACTATTTTAATATAAAATTACTGTGTAATTAAAAAAAAAAAAGAAAAAGAATTACCAGATAGTATATCTATACCACCCGCCAGCAGGTACACAAACAAAATTAATGTTGTATTTCCAAGAATAACTTTGTAACATTAAAACAATGCAATGAATAATTAACGTAATAGAATAAGACAGAGAAAAGAGTAAAAAAAAAAAACACACAAACAAAATGAACATGAATTAATAAAAACAAAAGGAATAAGAAAAAACTGAACTCGGACACACTTTCATCGTTGTGGCTGATTTAATATCTATTGAACGCACTCCAACGAAGAGAATAAAACGTAATCTTGATAGATGTCAGTAGTAACAGTTGTAACAAATTATGATAAAAAGTAAACAAAATTTAAAGGTATAATCTATGTATAAGCAAGTAAATTACGAAGTAAAACTAAAACAAAACAAAATTAAATACAAAAGACTAAATTAGTGACATCTAAACATTGCGAAAAACGGAACGCACCGCTACCAATGACAAACAAGAACAGTGAGGCGTCAATTTGACAGTTACGATATCTGTCACAATCATAAACATTTTTCATGTGTATGTAAGAATTATTTACTAAAACTTGAAGGTACAGAGCAAAAATTGAGCTAGCAGCCATTATGAAAATATACAAATACAACAATAACAAAAAGGGTATATTGTACACGCAAAAGACTAAACGATTCCAGAAGAACTAGCGTTTTCGTGAACTCTTACTGTTGATGCTCGAACTCGAATTATTGGAGTCACCTCTGCTTGTTGATAATGTCTTTGGAAACTTGACTAGTAGGGGCTTTAGCTCATCAGTGGATGTTATTTTATATCTGCTATTATCGCCTGCCTTAACAACAATAGTGCCATCCTGTGTCCAGCAAGACGACATGCCGAAATGTTGTCGAGCCGTAATGAAAACACTTTGGCGTATTTTAGTAAGAAATTCTCTCACCGAGAAGCCAGAACCCTTTAACGCTGTTTTGGACTTCCAGACTGCATGTCTAGCCTCAACGGTAGTAAACCTCACCAGTAGTGGCCGACGATGTTCCTTGGAGGGAGCTCCAATGCGATAGCAGTGCCTTATGTTGAGCCGTGAGATGTCCTGAAGACCCATCCTTTTCGTAACCTCAAGCACGGTTGCACAGCAGTCCTCCTTGATGGCCTCGGGCACTCCAAGAAACAAAAGTGACTTGTGGCGATGCCGAGTCTCCATAGCATCGACCATCTTGACGCACTCATTGATCTGGTTTCGAAGAAGTCCCATCATGGAAAATATCAGTTCCCGAAAAGTTTTAAACTCATCCGACACTCGAGCAACCGTCTCCTTGCTGTTTCCGCCAGAATGCAGCTGTGCCTCCAGCTGTGCCATCCTCCTGGAAAAGCTGTCCTCCAAATTGTTCTGGGCCTCTTTTATATCAGACAATTGAGACATAGTTGCAATGGATAGTTTAATTGTTCTTGTGAGTTGTAACTTTGTAAACTTGACACTTAACACTTTGTTGTGCTGGCAGGTGATAAAAATACTTGTTTTAGTTTATGTAATCACTGTGATAACTGTAAGTACAATCACTCTAAACTTAACTGAACTTTTGTAACAGTATAATTAAAGAAATGTTCATTACATTAATTAAATTATTTAAGAGCTCTTTTCTGTGTGTGTGTTAACTGTTTTAGCACCTACCCGCAAAAAAAAAAGCTTGCTGCTTTAAGAACCATTTCGATCACATCAGCTCTTAAAAAACATCACCAAAAATATTGCTTATTTCTGGCAACTATGACACCATACACAGACACACCACACACTAAAAATAATTCACTCCAAACATAACACCGTGGCAGAGTCACGATTCGATATAAATGGTCTGATTCAATTTTATTGCAATATTTTTCAGCTCTTATGGGTGAGGTTACCAGAACCCAAACCTCCATTTTAGAAGAAGGTGACACATACATCGCGCCCAAGTACTTTTGCCTTGACTTGCGTGTCTACATGGATAACGACGCTGTTCATAAGGAGATTGGATGAGTCTTCTCATGGGCATTACTCATTTTCCCCTTATTTAACTTATTTACCTCTTATACCCTTTATTATATTTAAATAATTATTAGTAATAACAAATGTGCACTGTACCTTATTTAATAGTAATATAATGTCAGTTGAATATAAGATTTCAAATGAACAAACTTTGCTCGTTAGGGAAGCTCTTCGTCTATGTTATATTAATGAAATAGATGGAGGCAAATACCTTAAAATGGAGATGAATTTATTCACTTGGATGACAAAACATATTAAAGGTAGTTGAAAAGTTTGAAGGTCCTATGAAATTGTATTAAACTCTTTAACAAAATATTGGGGTTTCTTTAGGTTCCGGTTGTTGACAACAAGCGATCA
This sequence comes from Hypercompe scribonia, assembly GCA_949316085.1. NCBI lineage: Eukaryota > Metazoa > Arthropoda > Insecta > Lepidoptera > Erebidae > Hypercompe > Hypercompe scribonia. The sequence continues at coordinate 22,970,047 of OX438977.1, forward strand.
ACAATTATAATTGTGTAGATATAAGAAAACTAAGCCTACATAAAAGTATGTTTCGTTATACATTCAATAATTAATAATTTACTTATGACATCCATAGATATATTAAAATATAAGTGTCATCGGGGTAGTGACACTTCGTATTTTACGATGGGTGCTATAAGAACCGGTTAAGGGAGTAGATTAAGCAAGACAAGAACAGTGCAAAGAGAAAAAAAAACTTGAAATTAAACCACAAACTCACCTGCCAACATGATTCAATATGTCAAAATCTGCTGTCTAAGTCTTTGTCCATCAACAGCCTTTTACAGTTCACTACTGGACATAGGCCTCTCCTTAGCAAGGAGGTTTCGACCTACTATACCACGCTGACCAGACGGGTTGAAATAGGGTTTGTTTCAAGTTTTCCTTCTCTTTATAATGATGTTGTCTTGAATACTTTCCCTTAGTCGCTTTTTACGACACCCACGGGATGAATAGGGATAGTAACACTATATATTCTTAATCCGCTACCACACGGACAATGCCTATGTCCAACAGTACAGGTTTTTTTGATCACGATAATAGTCATAATCAAGAAATTATACTATAACTCAAAAGAAGTGTGTTTGACTTCTACCGCGTAATTGATTCTTCTCACAATTGTTACAACTATACCAACTTCAGCTATCTCGATCTCAATGAGTCTCAATAAGATAATCTTTAGAAACTTCGGAATTTCTGTATTAGATGTATATTTGGCTTACACAAATATGATCATATCTCCGAATTTCGTACTAAACTCAAGTGAATTTCGTCTTCGTCGAATCCTCTATTACAATATCTTATTTAACCTCGTTACTCCTGTCTGTCTCAAGAAACGTTTCACATTTCTACACGACGCACACACAATAGAAGCTTGATATCAGGAGTGAACCTAATGTTGGCAATACCATTACATAATACAACGGTTTATGACAGTTTCTTTTCAGAATAAGCTATACAGCTTTAGGACGTATTCAAGCTATTCTAGGAGCACATAAACTAACATTTTTTCATTGATTATTTCCTAAATAACTATAGATTTTTATGGGCATTTTAGATATCTATGGGTAGATGTGTTCTTTAAATATTTGTTCTTTTTAAAGACATCTCCCGCAATAGACATATTCTTGTGTCGTAGGGGACTTTAACGAACATGAAACATGCACAAATAACACCTTAACTCAGAATAAAATGAATGGTGTCGTGGGACACCAGGTAGGAACGAAGTTCCTTCGGATAATGTGGAATCGACACAATTTGCAAAAAAAATCGTGCTCAATTTTATGTAGGTTTTCTTGATTTTTCTCTTAAATTTAGCTGATTAGTTTTTATTTAAGTACAAGAAAGTATTTAGGAAATTCAGTATTTTAGGAAATAAAATAATAAATTCCTTAAAATAATAAAATAATAAATTCCTTAAAATAAAAAAAACATCGTAATTCAAATTTCAACTGAAATAACAAAAAAATATGTATCTTTATTTTTTTTGTCAACATTATTATTAATTAAAAATTACATAGAAATAGAAAAATAGAAAAAAATAATAAAAATTAACGGTTTTATTCCACGCACTTTTTTCCACAGATTTATTCCACGCACTTTTTCCACGGATTTTTTCTTACGGTTTTACTATCACATTTTTTTCAGTTCGGTCCCGCAGCGAAATCCCTATCCCCTCCAAGCCTGCCGTAAGGAACTTCGTTCCAACAATTTGTGGATCACACAAAGAATGCTCAGCGCAGAAGAAAGTGCACCATATGTACATCAATGTGTGCATATATGTATATGAACATAACTATAGGCGCGTGTATATTCCTAAGTAGGTATTTTTATCTATTGTTGTGTAAGTGTACAATTACTAATTCAAAAATCACTCTAAATCGTATTGTCCATCTTTAAAATACCGTCTTTTATACTCGTATATGCTTATTGTTTCTTAATTCTATTTACTTTTAGATTCTACAAATTTTTATTTATTTCAATTGTATTTTAGTACTTATGTAAGAAAAAAATTAAAATGATACAAATTTACAAAGAAAAATCATGATTATTTAGAAAGAAGTACCACTCATGATGTATGTATTTTAGTCAAAATGTTGAATATCAAAGATCAATAATTCGTTATCTTATGAAATTAAGAAAATTCCCCAATGTTCTCAAGAAGTTTGAACACATTACATACTAGTCTTACTCATTCACTCACTTCAAGCGATACTACGAGCATTGTAAAAGTAAATTATCAAAAAGTTTTGGCGCATGTAAGATAAGAATAAATTATTTGAAAAAACGCAAAGATTTCCTTTACCGTAGATAATTTGTAAGGTAAAATATGATTTAATGACACCGGATTTAAAGTTTTTCTTTTAGATTTAAGCTTTTCTCTACCAATAACTATGTCAGGAAAGATTTTCGGCACTTAACACTTAAGTAGATAACTATAAGTATATTGAAATCTAAAACAGGCATAAACATAATTAAAGCTCTTTACGTTTCCACTAAGATATTTTCACATTTCACAAAAGCACACCATCAAATTTTCAAGTGATATGACTCTGATTGACTTTATGGTACATTGTTGCTCAATACTGACCTTGAGATGTTAGAAGTCAGTGTTAAGCAATACACTTGCCCCTGGTGCGGTAACCGCTTACCATCAGGCGCGCCGTATGCTTGTCTGCCACCGTCGTGGTATAAAAAAAAATCCTGATTAATGATAATCTTTCGTGTAATTATAGGAACGACGAATCTAGTCAACATATGTAATTTTTTGTCAAATTCCACAACTCGTAGCTGATGCTAACGAGATCGGATGACATCACACAACCTTTCGTAAACAATAAGATCTCAGAACAAATGTCCTTTAGGGAAAACGGCTCTTAAAGTAAGAGAACAAAAATAGTTGGACACGAAAACAATAGACAAATCTTAAGAAGAATATGCCAAGTTATAATAAAGTTAGTTGCTTCAGGAATTTGTTAAGAAAATCTGTAAATCTCGCAAAGTTAGTTAAGAACAGTTTGTGGGGGAGAGGCACGTGCGCGAATGCCTCTGATCTGTCGATATAAGAAAATCTTACATCCACGCTCCCCGTTACTAGAGAAATGGATTTCGATATAAATGGATGATAAATAAGTGAGTAGATACTTTTTGCTCGTATTGAATTAGGATTTACGCGAGAGAAAGCCTTAACCTTAAATAGTAATTGTAAAAAGAAACTTATCACCTACCTATTTTTGTGTACTCTAACCGATATAGAATCTTAGTTCTTAATTATTTATTTAAATTGAAAACTTTTTTTAAACTGCATTGTATTTGGAATATTTTGGTGTCATGGAGGACTTTGCAAGCATGCATGAAATGGACATAAAAAATACCCAGACTCAGAAGTGTTGTTCTGTACGGGGTATGAACCCACAACACTCAGTGCAGGAGAAAGCGGCGAGGTGATCGCTTAAACCACTATGTAATTTGTGCAGTGTTATATACTTTCCCGGAATATTACGCTTCATACTTTATCTTTCATTTTTAAAAAACCAATATTTTTTTAACGTTGCTCATGGATGAAAGAGCTCTAGAGATACAAATGCGTAATCACCCTTTTGTTTATCTCCCAAAGAATAAGGGGTGGTTGGGCCTACGGTAACCATACCCACTCGATGGAAAGCAGCTCCTGAGGATTTGCTTAAAACTGATTTATCGTAAGGCAGTGACTTTTTTTTAAGAGCCTGCCCATGTAACTCTACTCTGTCTGATGGAAAGCATGAGTAGAATCCAAGAGTTGTGGTCACCATACTCATTGCGAATGTAGAAAATTCAGTATTGTGAACCATACTGTGGCGGCCTAGTAAAATACTTTTTCATACCTCGTTTGGGGTCATCGTGGCATTGTATTGCACACGCTTACCACGACAACTATCACTCCTGCATCAATGGGTTATCCCCGTGTATTAAGTGCTATCGCTTTGACAGTTTTTTCACGTATCTTCGTTTTCCTCTTATCTATTTTAATGTCTAGTTAAGAAAAAAAATTCTTCAGGTTAATTCACATTACAGTTATAATGTTAAGATTATGGTACTAAATGGTCGCGCACAGTGCGGTTTCAGAGAAATTTTCTCCCGCGAACAATCCCGTTATGGAATGAGCTCCCTGCCGAGGTTTTCCCTGGAAACTACAGTATGGGGCTCTTCAAGAAGGGGGTAAATAGGTTTTTAAAGGGTCGGCAACGCGCACGTGATGCCCCTGGTGCCGCAGGCGTTCATAGGCTGCGGTAACCGCTTACCATCAGGCGGGCCGTATGCTTGTTTGCCACCGTCGTGGTATAAAAAAAAAAAAATTATTAAAAAAAATATTTCCCAAATTAGACGTCAAAATAGTAAATATATGTGCAAACTTTCGACAATTGTTTAAAATTTGTGTCTATTGAAGTACGCACACAATAACCGTGTTAGATCTATGGATGTTCACAGGAGAGATAGAAATCCGCCACGAGATTGGATACTCGGCTCGTTCTACTGACTCCTTAGGCCACATTCAGACTAGAGCGCTAGTTCAACTTGTGCACTTAATACGCTCTAAAAGCTACTAAAAAAATAAAGTGCAAGGCAAGGCCTTTTGATGCAGAGGTGACAGTTATCGTGATAACTATGTGAGGCTTACACTGCCACGATGACTGTCATGCCTTTTACGTCCTCAAGCGTGGCGTGAAAAAGCATCTCACTAGGCCGCCATAGTTTTGGTCACCACACTGCATTGTCTGTGTTTGCAATTAGTATGGTGACCACAACTCTTTGGATTCTATTCATGCTTTCCATCAGTCAGAGTAGAGTCATTTTGGCAAGCTGTTCAAAGAGAGAAAAAAAAGTATATTTATCTTTTATTATATTTCTCGAATATGTTTATTTTAATCTAAGGTGATTTAAAAAGAATCCTTATCTGATAAATCTGACCTAATCAACCTTTTCTATGTTAGTGATATACAATAAATACTACATAGTAGATTAATGAAAGAAATCCTTGTCTCATAATTATCTTAAAAAAATAAGTATAAGAGTGAAATCCACATACAGCGTGGATGAACCCTTGAAGTGCTTCGAAAAGCGGATCCAATTTTGCACGTACAGTTTGGTTAGCTGTATCGTGATAAGATAGACTAGTTTGCAGAATAGTATTCTATCAATAGAGAATAAAACACATATTTGGATAATTTGCTAAAATACATCTCATTCTGTTCAATTATTAAACTACTACCAACTAGCTTTTACCAGCGGCTTCGCTCGCGTTAAGAAGTATTATTATTAATTAGGTATAATTTTTGAGGCTTTACTTTTGTTTAGCGTTTGTAATAAATTAAGGTATATAAAACTTCTTTGTACACAATATTCTTAACTTATTTGTCATTAGGCGCTAAAACAAAACTGTCCTTTAGAGAAGCAATGTTTAATTCTTAAAGAATCTTTAATTTCAGTTCAATCAGTCGAAAATCTAAGAAAATTGATACAAATTTTCATCCCCTATTTTATCCCCTTTATTTATTAAAATCCTTTCTTAGGGGATGCGTACGTCATAGTAGCTTTATGCATGCAGTCTCAGCCCGATCGGTTTAAAATTGACAAAGTTCTATACAAATGTTTATCCCCTATTTTATCCCCTTGGGGGTGGAATAGATCAAAATACTTTGTAAGCAGATGCTTTTGTCATAATATCTACCTGCATGCCAAATTCCAGCCCGATCGGTTTAAAATTGACAAAGTTTCATACAAACTTTTATCCCCTATTTTATCCCCTTGAGGATAGAATTGATCATAATCCTTTCTTAGCGGATGCCTACGTCATAGTATCTACCTGCATGTCAAATTTAAGCTCGATCCGTCCAGTGGTTTGGGCTGTGCATTGATAGATCACTATGTCAGTCAGTCACCTTTGAGTTATATGTATTTAGATATTAGTAGCATGGTAATAATAGTTAGCTGATAAGTATTTGCTTCCATTAGTATGAGTAAATATAAACACAGTTTAAAGTTTTAAAGCTTTAATCTTTTATTACGTAATTATGCAAGAACTGTACAGAAGAGAATTTATGACTGTGAGCTTGCAACACTAAACCTGTGGGCAGGTCAATACAATCTGTATAAAACCAGAAATTGCATAACTGTTATATGAAGTAGGCAAAGTTCTTCCTTTAGATTGTAGTATTCGCAATATATAATATTAGTAATATTAAACACCAATAGAACGATATTAAATTTGTCAGAATGTTACTTTATTTTATTTTCATTCACGCTATTACGAATAGCAAATTTAAACAAAGATATAATTCAAAATTTATTCTGTACTAGAAGTAAACTATCGCTTTACAAAGCATAATATCGTGAATTGAGAGTGTGTCTAGTCTTCAAATACGGTCGACGAACCGATTGTTGCCGTAAATTTATCCAGAAGTAAAAGATATGGGAAAGTGAATCACACTCAATAATATGACATGACAAAAATGTTGTACATAAAGAAAGTTGACTGCGACATGGACTAAAGGGCGGTGACCGTAAACTGAACACGAAACTTTGTCAGGACTCTGCAGCGGAACTCGAGAGTACTCGTGCAATTTATGAGTACAGTTGACTTTATAGTTACATATATAACTAAAGAAAACTTACTAAGAGAAGCCACTAATGAGTTAAACTCATTTTGAATCGAATAGTTACGTACATATACCTTATCTCTCACTAAACATTTCTCGTTATTTTATTAATTACGTGGTGATTTTTTTCGGTTGTTAGTGGTAGTGGTAGATTGATATTTTCATATGTAAGAGACATATATGTTTTCAAAATACAGAATTTATAAAAGAAGATAAAAGATATCTGGATTATAAAATCAGTAAACAGTATTGTAAACCAAAATCGTCAAACGATTCGTTAATCGTTTGATGCGACTAAATAATTTTATTTATGTAGAAAACTCTCTTGAATATTAATACTTTCAATTACTAGAATCAAATTTTACTTACAACTTGTATCATGGAACTAGAATAAACTATATACAAGCAAACTGTTTACACCTGTTTCTTCTCCGATGCATTTTGATCTCGAATTTCAAGCAAAAACGTTCAAATTGAAACAAAATCCAGAAAAGTTTTCATAGTGTACGTGATCTCGTGAAAATTATTTTCTTTTCACGCTGGTAGAAAATCCACGTGCTGGGAAAACAGTACATAATACAGTTACTAAGCGTTGTCATCCTCTGGGAAATCTATCGCCTCGCCACCGTTTTGGTTCTGCAGAATTTAATCTTAAGATAAGGTTTGTCTTAAAATCGGTTTGTATACTCCAAGTCGTTTTAAAATTACTCCTGGACTCTGTAGTACGGTGAAGACATTTTGCTTTAAATTTAACCAGTGTTCACGAGTGTACTTGAATGAATTGGATTACGTATTCTATTTTAGAGAAATTCTTGGTAGAAAATGTTTACATTACTGATACTTTAAGTTAAAACAATGTAATAAAATTAGATTTAATGTTAAGTAATAATAGATGGCTCTATCAAAAAATAGTAGAATAAAGGATAATTTTACAATATTAGTAGATTATCGTGACTTTATAGGCATGTATAACTTTCTTTAAAGGGCAACACTCTTTCAACAAAGAACATAATAAGACAAAATGATTGAATTCCGAAAGTGATCTTCTAAACAGCAATCTGGCTTAGGACTGTGTTGTTGACCTTATTAAAGGTCAGTATGTATAGAAGCCATAGCCTTTTAAATCAATTAAGACAATATCTAATTGAAATGTATAATTTCAATTTCCAAATAGAAGTTAAACGATTGCTTTATTTTTCTCACAATAGCTAGTATTTTACTGGTTTAAAATTGTAAGTGCTCATAACAACCGAACTAGAAGTTTTATATTCGAAAGACCTTTATCATTTTCTTTGTTTCAATGTATTTGTTAAATAGAACCGCAGGTTACATTGAAAAACGAATATCTGTTAATATAATTAATGAATTTTTATTCAAGACCCCATAACTTTTTTATATACAGAGATGTGTCCGCAGACAATAAAAATATAAGGACTAGATGCGTCGGGAGTGCATAGTCCAGTGAGGTGGCGCTACGATGGATTATGATTATAACTTTAGCCATACATTACAACAATGTTATTCACCCGACTTAGCTTATTGATATAAGAGCATGAACGGGCCGGTTCGTCCGGGGCAGTACTACCCTCCCACAGAAAATTAACCTAAAGCGACATTATCAGTGCTGTTGTGTTTCGTTGATGAGTGCGAGACCAGAGGCCCATTGATGCAGGGGTGACAGTTGTCATGGTAGATGTGTGCAATACAATGCTACGGTGACTGTCATGTCTTTTACGTCCCCAAGAAAGGCGTAAAAAATCGTAATAGGCCGCCATAGTGTGGGTCACCATACTGCATTGTCAGCGTTCGCAATGAGTATGGTAACTACAACTTTTGGATTCTATTCATGCTTTACATCAAGCAGAGTAGAGTCATTTTAGTAGGCTATTAAAATAAATAAAAAAAACTACAAGAACAGTAAAATAATTACTCAACTAAGACAAGAAACTGCTTAAATAAATTCTTGTATTTCATTCACAAAAAACCTTGCCACAAACGAACAAGATATCATACTTTGCGTGACATATTTCTACGACGTTCCACAAAAGGTGTTATATTCCAACGTCATTAACATGGCACACAAAATTTCTCATTAACAGCGCCCTTTTACAACTCTCTACAACATTATGATGCACTTGTAACCCTTCTCATTCTTTGTACTTAGAGTTCCGTAAGTTTTTTCTTCAGTAGAATATGCTAACCAACACTATTTTCAGTCATAAAACATTTTCATATTGCAAAGATAATGAATTTTTACTTTTATGTAACTTTAATATTTAGCAGTGAGTTTTTGTAAATTACTTTGGTTCTTTTATCTAAAATGTTTGTTTTTATTTATCAAATAAACTATTATATTTTACCTTTGTATCTACTGCATCACATTTTTACAGCGCTTGAAGGTTGACTGGGAGAGAATGCCTCGTGGTGTTAAGTTCGCTTTGTACAACATGTGCATTAAGTTAAATAAATACTGAAAGTAGAGTATCCACATGTTGTTTCACACATCTTTTTATATAAGTACCTGAATTGATAAGTTTAATTTTTTTAAATAACTGCTGAGAATCTAATGTTAGTATGTCCAAATATTATTCAATTAAGGCTTTATTACATGTTAATAGTTTAGCTTAACTTCTAACAATTAAGGATATTTTATCATTACACCTCCACTTACTTAAGGTGATTGAGACTTTTCTTGATAATCGCACATCATTTAGAGGAGATAAATGATTTTTTTTTCTTTTAAAATAGTAAGGTGTACAGAAAAATAACAGCGAAGCGATCTTTCTAGAACTCCAAGTAAATATTTTCAGCATTTTTTTTCAACACATGTCAAAGTGTGTGTCGTTTTAACAGTTCCGCAAGGCTAAGATTGGCTTTAAAACTTTTTAATACGATTCGTTTTGTTTAATTAATGTGTAGTTAATATCTATATAATGCAGAGAAAACATTTATTTTTTATAACACACCTTTAAGTTTCTTTATATTTAGATGAGTTTACGAAACTAACTATTGCTTTTCCTGTTCAATTATTCCTATAATTCAGTTTTGTTAATGTCAGTTACATAATAATCTCTGTTCCTTTTAAGGTTGAAAACCTTTGAAATCGGATCTGAACTGTAGGACAATAAAACTAGCTTAAATGAAATTCTTCACAACCTACCACTGGCTTGAAACTCGGGCTCCACTGAGGTTCTAAGGTGTCATTATCGCATACTTGGCGAAGTTATGCTTTGAGCCACTCGGTAGTCTTACAAGTTTCACATTAGTCTGTTCACGGACGAATGAAACTTTCAACTGGAAAATCTTAGATGCTGTGTGAAAATCTCGATATGGAAGTTAAATTAGAATCTAATCGTTTCCATAAATTAATATCAACCTTTTGTTTTAATCTGTTGATTACTTAAGTTTTTTATTAATAATGAGCAATAAATAATGCGCAAGGCATTCTCTTTCAGTCAACCTTAGGGTGGTATAGAAATATTGTTAAGGTGGTGCACAGAGGTCACATTGACAATTAAAATATATAATACATGAGTACATATACATACATAAATACATGCAACACATACGTCATAAATACACATATAAATATACACATATATACATAAATATACACATACACAGACATTTAGATTATATTCGTACACTATGACAACTTGACTGTAAGCTGAGCCAACTATCGATACGACGATTCTTCAATCTCGTTAAGGAGATTATGTACATTCTTTTTGAATGTAAAACGGTTTGTGGACGTCCTGACTTCGAGCAGGAGCGCATTCTAGAGTAGTACTGCCTGAACAAAGAACGAAGAGTTTACGAAATCAGAGTTGTGAGAGGGACATAAGAGAAGCAGGTTATTTTCTAAGCGAAGGTTTCTGTTTTTTACATCTATGTTATATTTTGCGAGATAATTTAAATAGTTGTGAGGTAAACCTTCACGTCTATAAAGTTGAGTAGATTAAAGTGAGATAGAGTAGAGTAAAATAAAGTCGAATTGGGTAGAAACTTTATAGTTTACCAATAATTTATTTTAAAGAATATCCTACAAGATACTTTTGGATGAAGAAACCATCGCAAAATAAACGAATCGGTAGCCAGTTGTAGCTTGTTTACAGTTAGCATTCAATTGAAAGAACTTAGACGAGACTTCAAAACAACATTTTTTGCTCAACAGTTTTTTTTTGCTTTAAAGTATCAGTAATTAAAGGAGATGTATTTTATATAAGTCTAGAGCAATGACGAAGTATTTTATTTTTGAAATTGAAACATTCGCATTTAATTCTACAAAAAATATTTAATGTGATGTAGAGTCAATAGGCTAGAATTCAACACATAGTAGGATAGGTAGTCCATTTATACATATATTATCTTCAGTTTGTTTTACGAAATAGATTCTCTTACATTACTCGATTATTTTATTAATTTACTGGAAATTCATATCATTTATTGAATGCGAGAAGGTCACAAAATAAAATTCGATTTTTTACAGAAGACCCCAAAACAAAAAAAATTGATATTTTGAAGAAAAAAATACTCATTAAATATATGATGTTAATATATAAACGTTTTCATGTCTTTTGCTCTATCTTGTAAAATAATGATCGCTGGATAAGCTCGTACCTAATCTGATGAAAAGCCACAAAAGTCCTTTTTTATTCAAAATTTGAACCAATGTTGAGATAATTATCTCAAAAAATGTGTTCAAATTTTTAAAATGAAACAAATTCTATTCAATGTATGAGTAAGGAAAAATTTCAAAACTCTATTCATCTGAATATACAGCCCAGTTTTCTTGATTTTTGTTTATATTTTTTTAATTTGATCCGTAATTTATGTCTTGCCGCTGTTTTTAAGATCCTCAGATTTGTATTACTTCGAAAATGTGAGTTCGGTAGCAGCTGTGATTCCACGCTAGATGGTTGACTGTCAACACTAGGGAGTTGAATATTGGGTGGGAAGTGGCAGTCGGCCCTACACGAGTAACACGAGTGTTGTGAGGTCACTTGTACCAAAACGATGACTTTTTGGTCATCCTAGCTACGGTTCCACATGACTATGCTGTCGTGTACGATTGCCAGCCGCGAGGAGGTGACGTCCGCATGTGTCAAACGTAGCCTAAATAAAGAATTTAACCAAAGATATTGCATGGGCAGAAAATATATTTATGACTGCACGAATGGCCTAGTGGTTTAAGTGGTCGTCAAGCTGCACTTTATAGCACTGGTTCAAACCTTACATGGGACAACATTTTGTGTGATCCACAAATTATAATTTTGAGTCTGGGTGTTATTTGTGTCCGTTTCTCGTATGTTTGTAAGGTCTTTCGCGATACATGATTGAGTTTTTCACCAAGTTAGTGAAGTTACGGGTGTATTACTTTTTAAAATTAAAATTTTACTTTTATGAATTAGGTATTTAAATAGTTTTAAATAAAGAACTCAAATACAAAAATTAAATTCTTCGTATAAAATAATGACTCAACACGTTCGTGATAGAAATAATTTTGCATTACAATTTATTTTTTATTTTTAATTCTTAGATGTAAAACCTTGTAGGACGATCGTTTAACACTATGTACTAAATTTACACAAACATTGGAATAGTAGGAATAAAGCCGGAAGCATTTATTACACGAACAACGTTATAATTGTATTAACATTATGGCCGGGAGCTATTTACTAATTAACATCATGTTTGTGTCTTCAAAATGTTTATTTATGAACATACTCAGAGTACCAGCCAACTTGGTGAATATTATTTCTATCCTAGGCGCATAAATATTAGTGTAAATCCAATTTTATTATTTTTTTATAGTTTAATAAAATATTATTGTGTCATACCCTCCGGCCAGGCGAGGCGATCATGCCTGGCCGGCTGCGGCCCAACTGCTTATGTTGGGGTGTTGTATATATGCTAATTGCCACGCGAATCTCTATTTCGCGATACATAATTAGTAGTTGCTTCGTAGTTCATTATTATACTTCGTAGTTCGATGTATCTTCGCTAGATGGCGCTGTTGTATATTATGTGGAAGTCGCCACAATTGTGGTAAATATTTGAGTAAACAAAGAGATTTTGTTCTACCAATATTATTGCTTTCCTTCTAAGACCGCAGAGTGAGAAGTTCAGGATTGGACAATGAAAACAAAATTTTTTTTATGGTCAACTGTGTAACAAGCACTTGCATGTTATATTAGTACAGACATCTTAACATACTCAGTCATTTAGTCTCATCTACTTTTAGCTTTCAATCCCTAAACTTCATCTAGACGGATGATCTGCAAGAACGGGATTTGTCTTGAAACAAAACATTCCCAGGTGAGGTGAAGTTTGCTCAGTAAGTTAGCGGGATTTATTGCATAATGCGACACGGAGCAACGACCTGAAACTTATGAACACCTGCGCTGAGGCTGAGCTAGTTATTGCAGCCAAATCTAGGTTTTTAAATTGTACGACGTTTGGCTTTGATACCCATATATTATTCCTAATATTTCCTTGGATTGTTGAAGAACCAGTACTTCTAGCTATAGATTTTAACTGTAACTATAGACAATTGAAAAACTGACTGATGACAAGTGAATTAGAATTTTTAGCGATTTCTAGTGAACTCTATAATTTATGGCGTTTTTCTGACTTTATGTAATTTACATTGCACATTATACATACGTCAAATAACTATCTAATCTTCTTTGAATTTTGATTTACATTAAGAAAGCTTCTTTATGAGCTTTCAAACATAATCAAAAAATAAGATTTTAAAAGGTTCTTACCAATCTTGACTTTAAAATTGAACAAAGCACTGAATTATTTTCTTACGATTCACTGCAAAATTACCAATTTCAAACATTTTGTTTCAAGGGTATTCAAATTGAGCCTAGGTCCGGGTCTTGGCGCTGGTAAAGTAATTTAAGAACATTGCATGAACATTAGACACTGGGAAAGGCGCAGACTATTCGACTCTACCCTCTCTCTCTTAATCTATAGGAGTTTTTGTTGTAGTAACATCTGTATTTTAATTTATATATAGTTTTAAAATTTAAAGCGGCCAGTACTTATAACTAAGTCACGTGGTTATTATCAAGATATGTTTAAGGCAGTAGTCTGCTTTAGGAGCCGAAAAAAAAGCGTTTTTTCAACAATTTTTTTGAAAGGGAAGGAAATGATTGCGGTAAACGAAATTTTGAGACGATAGTATATTATATTCAAGTTTTAAAAAACAATTTTTATTATTACAAATTATTGAAATTTGCCAAAGTTGTAACGATTTTTCTGGGGCGCCTGGAGTGTGCACTCGTAAATCGGTGCCGGTGATGGAGGTCGTGCGATGCATCTGAAACAGTGGAACCAAATTTTTTTTTAGTTTTTATAAGTTCCTTTTCTATATGAACTAAAAAAATACCGAAGAAATGACGAAATTCCAAATTTTTTCGAAGTTTGAAAAAAAAATTCACTTTTTTGAAAAAAAAAATTCACTTTAAGTTGCAAAACAAGTAATTTAAATAGTACTTTTGTCCAACTTTTTTAGTTCAAATAGAAGATAATTCAATACTGAAGCTAGATCACTTTGGTTTTTTTCGATCGGACATATATTGTTTTCACTATCGCCGGCACCGTTTTCCAAAACTTGTGAAAATGAAAACTCGAGAAAACGGGCTGTAAAGTTTTCGGTCCAAAAAAATGTAAGTTTTTGGATACTTACACCAATTAGATGTTAATCGGCTATCCCCGGGCCATACAATAATCCTTCCTCTTCTTCAAAAAACTCGTTACAAAGGACCGTTCAATCTTTTCAGGTATATACGAGTATAGTCAAACAATAGAATACACGAAGGGGGGGAGCGCGCGCGCTCGGGTCTGCCCGAGCATTCGCACCTGCTCGACGCTCGGCCACTAAAACTGATCTAGCTTCGAAAATATGTTGAATTGGCCTCTAAAATTTTGAACACATATTCTTGGATAGTTTTGGAATAGATTTAAGACAAAAACGAAAAATCGATTTTTTTCGGCTCCTAAATTAACAATTCCATAAATACAGACAACGAAATCCAATACCTTCTTCTTTTTAAAGCCTACTTTATGTTAATTCTATTTCTTTTTTTATTTTCTACTATACTTCGTTTAAATGGGTTCTGCTACCGAGATCTCTGGACTCTACACGGCATTGTAACTTTACTTTAATGAAATTTTGATATATGAAAAATATGGGCGGGCAAAGTCAAATTCTTCAATGTTGTCCGACTTCCTTGTTGATATAATGGTCAGTAATGTTGACTGATAGGCTGGAGGTCTTGTATTCAATTCCACGATAAGTAATAATTATGTGATGAGCATGATAACTTGTTCACTACATGTGTTTAGACGTATATAATGAAAATATATGCTACTTATGGTATATAAATAACAATGATTCTTAAATAAATCTTATTTTTAGAACATCCTATCCTAGAGTACCAAGTTCATTAAGTCACATTACCCGGTCTCTTCCACATTCAAACCTAGTGCACTCAGGAGACGCTCCAAACAAACTTCATAACACTCTTGGAATTTCGTAATCTAGACTGAAATGACACAACAGTGAAAAATATTTCACTACTATGAGAACTTAGTGTTGAAAAGTTTCTCGAGTTTACTGAAAGGGAACAATATGATGAAATTTATATTGCGAAAGCCGGAGGAAAATATGATAAACCCGAAACTTGATATTTTTTTTGTGCAGTCGAAGTATATGTGTCTCTCGCTTGATATATTAGCGAATATTAAAACTATGAAAATAAATAAATAAAATGCATAAATATTTAAGACATTTGATATACAACATCATCTAGTTTCAAATTAAGCAGAGTTTGTGCTATGATAACTAGACTGCCTCGACGGCAGGTGGCTCTTCGACGAGCACTTCCGGCAACTTTCTCCAAAGCTGGTCGGCGCTGCTTCTGCCCTGGGGCGAATTTTGCCCAATTTGGGTGGAGCCAGCATCGCGACGAGACGGCTATACACGGGGGTTGTCCGGTCAATGGCACTGTATGGTGCACCGGTGTGGGCGGCGGCTCTGACCGCCCAGAATAGGGCTCGTCTCTGGCGCCCTCAGAGGATATTGGCGGTTAGAGCCATACGCGGTTACCGCACCATATCAACGGAGGCGGCGTGCGCCTTGGCTGGAAGTCCCCCGTGGGATTTGGAGGCGGAAGTGCTCGCCGAAGTTTATCGGCGAACGGCTGATTTCCGGGCGGGTAGCGGCATACGTCCCCCGCCCGAAGAGATACGCGAGTGGCGAGAGGCCGCTCGTCGAGCCACGATGGCTCGTTGGTCGTCCCGGCTGGAGGCTCCACGTGCTGGCTTTGCCGCCGTGGAGGCTCTCCAGCCGGTCATCGCCGAGTGGGCAGGGCGGCAGCACGGGACCCTTTCCTTCCGACTGACGCAGGTCCTTTCCGGGCACGGTTGCTTCGGTAAGTATCTGCACTCGGTCGTCAGGAGGGAATTGAGTCCCGCCTGTCACCACTGCGACTGCAGTGAGGACTCGGCTCAGCACACGCTAGCAGTTTGTTCCGCTTGGGCGGCGCAGCGTGGGGTCCTCACTGCAGTTATTGGAGGTGATCTCTCGCTACCGGCCGTCATACGCTCCATGGCCGGTAGCGACAGTTGTTTTACCGCGGTCGCAACCTTCTGCGAAGACGTAATTTCGCGGAAGGAGGCGGCGGAGAGGGCCCGGGAGGACGATATCCACTCGGACCCAATTCGCCGCCGGCGAGCCGGGCGGCGGAGGCGTGCATACCAGCGCCTCATGCCGCCTTGAGTGTGGCCGCGGGTGGACGGGACGGGTTTTCCCCTCCATCCGCTATAGTGGCCAGCCGCGAGGAGGCGACGTCCGCGTGTGCCGTACGTCGCCTAAATGGAGAGGTTATCCGTAGAGGGTGCCCGCGGTAGCGGGCAGGCGCTAGGAGGGATTTGGATGACGTAATAGCAGCTGTTCCCGGATCCCTCCTATGTCAGGCGCAGAGTGGCACACCGTGTGGTTTTAGTCGGTCCGATTCCGACACACCACCCCGCCGTAAGCCCCGGTGGGGTGACGGCTCGAGGGGGTTTCCACACGATAAAAAAAAAAAAAAAAAAAAAAAAATGATAACTAGACTGACTGATAAAATACTTATATACTTCTTTTTTTTGTAATACTTACAAATTATATATAGAAAACTCCCAAACTTCGAAACAAATATTTGCAGATTATACAAATATTTGGTCCGACCCGGGAATCGAACCTGAGACCTCAAGCACAGCAGTCGCATTCACTACCGCTGCGCCACCGAGGCGGTTAAAATGATAAGTAAGGGTATTACAAATATTATAACAGGTTATATTGCAACACTATACCAATATTATCAGCAGAAATATGAGTATTTGTGAAACCGAGTGTGACAGCCATAATTATTTAGAACAAACATTTAAAACAAGTTTATTATCGCCCGTAGCTTTCTGCCATTGTTACACACGACAAAATAGTCATCCATTATTTAAATAATTGGTACTCCACCGCTGCCCGTTTTAAAGAAACTTTTTGAGCAATTTTCTTTACTTTTTTTTCATTTTGAAACATTATTTATTATTAGATTTCAAAGAATAATTGGAATGTATGTATACTAATATAACGTTATTTTTTCACGATGTTCTCCTAGCCGATTTCAGTCACTGCGGTCAGTCTCAATTAAGATTAGTCTCCGCAAGAGATATAACAGTACATAACTGTGTACGTAAACACAGATTTCCTGTTCCCTCACTGTCACAATCCGGTGGAGCGGCCATCCGACACGACTAGGAAGGGTTCAGGTGAAGGACTGATGGCTTTACATGTACTCCCAGGAACGGGGGTCAAGACCTCAACCTCCAAACTCAAGTATTTCTGTAATCAGAAAAACTCAACAACATTTTTTGACTCCACCTGACCCAAGACCTCTTGATCGGTAGTTGCATACACTCAAGGAATTAAAGTAAATAAGCCCATTTTTGGATGTAGTTTTTTGTAAAAAACAAAAAGAAAAGTGAAAAACTCTTACAATTGTTAACACTGATCTTAAAATACAAACTATCATCTCCCAGGCAACAAAAATAAAATACAAACATTTTTATAAAACTATACGGTATGAGAAAAGAGACTAGCTCGCTGTTAGTGTAATACATAGAAATTAATGTAAAATGTACAAATATTTACGCAAACAAATGTTGGGAACGAGGTCATGATCCTTCTCGTTGCAGTACTATCATCATACTCTATAGGTTATCAATGTTAGCACTGTAAATGTAAAGCAGAATACAACGTCTATGTCCTAGAAGCTTTATTCCTAAGGGGACCAAGTGCTACTATCGTCCTTGAATATAACTCAGAATATATTTGTGTAAAAGTATCGCACGGGAGCATGGTATAACACAAAATACATAATTTCTCAATTTTGTAAAAGGTTTCAAAGAAATACTGACCTATTGGGCTTTTACGTTCGCAAAGTGAAACTCTCTAAGGCCACATAATATGTTTATCGACTTCAATACGGGTGAGGGTTACTATTGTATATGGGTTCCAAGCTCAAATTAGTTTACTATAAAATTCTTATGATCGGTAGATTAGATAGGAATTTTGGGTACAAAAATGATTTGGTACAATAATTGAATCACATTATACAATTTGTTTATAGTTTTAGGAATATATGTAGCAAAATATAAGTTATAGCAAAAGTTAAAACACACTTATGAAAATTTTTAAAAATCATTGTTTTTCGTATGCATTTCATAACTGACATTAATCAATACTGTCCTCGATTATTGATTGAGCAAAAAATGAACTTCAAGAAATTAAGAAACATAATCTATTAGTGACACTTTTTTGTGCCTGAAATACTTCACCTTAAGCTTGAAATTTTACATTCACGTTGTTTAAGTTGCAAAAATACATTGTTTCTGAATAAACTATTGTTTCTGAAGAAGAGAATAAAAACTATGATGGGCAGGAAATCTGCTGGGTATATTTAATGTAAAATAAAAACAAATAGTTGTGATTTGCTCAACAATTAAACTCTACATAAATTCAAGTTTTAAAGAAAGCTAATTCAAGTAAGTCCACCTAAGTAGATGATCTGTATTTAAGCTTTGTACGGAGTTTGAGTTTATTATTGAAGAGCAGTCGTTAGACGCGATACTACTAGTTTCAATACTAGTATGTTCGACAGTGTTTCACAGAAAAGAAAAGGTTCTATTATTAAGACTATACCCGTGTGGCGACGGATTAAGAATACAGAGTGTCATCACCCCTATTCATCCCATGGGTGATGTAAGAGGTGACTAAAGGAATAAACTACGCAGGACAACATCACTGCAGAAAGTAGTAAAACTCGCGTAAACCCTATACGAACCAGGCTGGCCAGCTTAGTAAAGTAGGCCAAAACCTCCTTTGAAGGAGAGGTAGCAGTGGTCTATTAAAGTTTGTTGATGATGATGATCAAGTCCTTTAACATACATTGAGTAATGTGATGTCGTGAAGAGTTTTGTGATAAAACAAAACACAAATGTTACGTTATTTAGAAATGTGTGAACAAATCGGGTAAGTGGCAATTCTGCACCATCTTGTATGAGATCACAATTTGAATAAAGAATTATATTTTTTTTTTAATAATTTAAATATAACTTAAAGGCTGACGATTGAGTGTTAAATACTATTTTACAACTGCAAGGAGCCACTCCACTAATAATGTACTTTAAATACAGAAAAGCTGTCAAATAACAAAGAAACCTCTTAAAGATTTCATTTTCAATCATTTAAAATATAAAAATTTAAAACTTTATTTGTCAATTCACTGCAATTTCAATTCTATTCGAATATCTTTGTTTTTATTATTACTTTGAATTTACTGTACTTAACAATCTTGAGATATACCCATGCTTTTCTGTAGCACAGATAACAGCGTGGTTATGCTCAGAATAACCCCAAGCAAATATTAAAAACAATACAATCTTACGTTGTTATGACTGAGATAAGACTAAATATATAGCTTGCAAACTTTTGTGGCCGGTTCAGAACTAATACTTACATTTTCTTTATTCTTGAATGTTGGTACAACAAAAAATCTCATATTACACTCCCCACAGTGCGGCATTAAAGCGGAATATTGCAGGGGAATTACTAAGCAATTCCCTTGATCTTGGCAATCACGGCCTGCGCCGTGGAATGTTAGGCAGGAGTTCCATGACCACGACTGGAAATTAGAACAAGCAAAAATTTGGAATTTAATGCTTGTCTGTATAGTATATATATATAATGTGTATTTGTTTTTGCCTTTTTCTTATATAAAAACCTACCAAAGGGACTCTATTCTGCCTGATGAAAAGCGTGAATATAATCCAAGAACGGGGGTCGCCATACTCACTGATATACTTTGTACATCACCAATGAACGCTCATAATTTTTTCAACATTTGGTACAGAAAAAATGGATAGTAGATCTACAGTCTATACACACATCTCAATCGAAAGACGATTAATTAATTTCTTATATTAAAACCAATCAATGAAAATAGACATGGTGGCTCATAACTTTTAACAAAGACTTAAATGCCAGATAAAACAGTACAATTTAAGGCAGTAAAATTAAAAAAAAATCTTTTAGGACAAAGATTCAGATCACAATAAATACAATTTAAATAACTCTGATTTAGAGCAGCCTTGTTTCACCGAACTGTAGACAACGGCGTCGAAGTGTCAGAGACATCAAAGCTATGACTATAAAACGATGACAGAATTAACACATCAAATTGTAATTTTTCTCAACAAGCATCTCCCAAACAACGAAGAATAACAACGAAGAATAACAACGAAGAATATTATATTACTGTTACGATACTTCTTCGTGAGTGCATCAATTACTCAGACCAGCGTTAAACATAATAGCCAATTGCAGTATTTAAGGGCTGACTGGATAGATGAACTAATTAAAAACGAGTATCTTTAATCCTGATGACGTAACAATCAATGTATATTGTTCGATTCAAGTTTAGTAAATGCGGTAAAGGGTGATAACGGCCAACGTATGATTTTACCGCACTCCGTTTATAGCTGATCGCCAGAGGTCTAAAGCATGCATTTATAAATGATGCTGAAAATTTTAAAACAAAAAGTGATCTTGTTTCTAAGTTACTGCATATTTTTCGTTCATATTTTGTAAATCACCTAGAAATAGGAAACAGAATATGTGATTCAATAAACGTGCATAGAAAAAAAAACACCTTGTAAATAATTCAACTCTTGCATAAATTTATTATTAACCTACACATAATACATACACCCCTACAACCAAAAAAATACTAGATAAGAGACACTATGACATAATTACTCGTAGTTATTTATTGTAATGGAACATTTTGTTTATAAGCATTGTAAATAATTTCGTAATGTTAAAAAAAAATCACACAGTTGCCAATTGATGCAGGGGTGACAGTTATCGTGGTAACTGTGTGAATCTTACACTGCCACGGTGACTATCATGCCTTTTACGTCCCCAAGCGAGGTGTGAAAAAGCATCTCTCTAGGCCGCCATAGTATTGGTCACCATACTGCATTGTCTGCATTTGCAATGAGTACGATTACTACTACTCTTGGATTCTATTCATATTTTTCATCAGGCAGAGTACGGTCACTTTGGTAGCCTCTTAATGTAGAAAAATAACCTAATTAAAAAGTTAAATACATATCATGTCTAAGCGCTGACGCTTTTCTGAAATATTTACTTAGCTTACTCATTATATGTTTGTCATTGCGATTTTCTACTAGCATTAAGTGTGTATAACTCTTTAACAGTTTGTCTATTTTATAGAACCACTCCTTTAGTACTCTGGCCCCTGTTGTACGTTTGGATGGGACATTCCCGTGTTACACACATTTATATTTTTTTGATAACCATTTACTTGTGTTAACCGCAATCCGAAGGTATTTTCTATTGTAATAGTGCTGTGCTATATGTTCTGATGTTTTATATCGAATATATTCTATAGTATAAGGAAAGATATTGATTTTGAAGTATTATGTATCGTGTTGGGACATTTTTCCATTCTTAAGCTGTGGCTTTCTTGATTACAGTCTTGTTGTTAAAATGACTGTGGTGATGGACTGGGCTGTTTATAGTGGTTACTAAACGTCAGTGCTTTGATGGAGAATATGAGTTCGATTCCAACCCAAAGAATTGATCTGATGATGAATGATTGAAAAATATGAGAGGAGCAAGATCATTTACCCTGTGCTTGGGTGTAATTTATTTATATTGTATTTATTATATTAGATGTCCAGGTGGAGCTAAAAAGTTTTATTGAGTTTTTTTGATTAAAGAAATGTTTTTTCTTCTTTAAAAAAAGACAACGTACACACTAGGAATAAATCCTGCGTCTCGGGGGACTTTACGCACATATAAGAAACGAACACAAAGAACACTCAGACTCAGAACAACAATTTGTGGACCACACAATGTATTGTCCCGTGTGAAGTTTGAACCCACAACATTTAGTGCAGTAGAGAGTAGTGTGGTGACCGCTTAAACTACTAGACCAACCGTACAGTCAGAACAACCGGAATTTGGAAATAGGGTTCATAACACCATGCCTCGGAGAGTACGTCAAGCCGTCGGAGTTTTCTGGTCTCCGTTGAGGCTAGTCGCCTTAGCCGAAATCAGCTAGGAGGAGTAATAAGTAAGAAGAAAAAGTAGCTGGAAGTAGGTGCATGCAGACTGCTGAAGACCGGGATAGTTGGCGCTCCTTTGTGTGGTAGTAGACAGTGATAGATTGATGAAATTTTTTAGCGTAAGTGCTTGCTAAACGATGTATATATTCAAAAAATAAATAAATATCAGAAAGTACAGAAAGCTGTCTCTGGTTATTATTGTATTTCCATATGTATCAACTATTCAGGCCAACTCTCAAAGCAACGTTACATAAAGAGTTAATTTTTCTCTTTTTTCCTTTTTACAATTACGTAGTAGCTTTCGATATCAGAACCAAGCGAGCTACAAAGGATGTTATTGAGTTTGGTTTTTACAGTGCAGCACACGCTATTGATATAACCTATCACATAAAGTTCACACTAGGTAACACTAAGTAACAACATTCAAGCAGTGGGTGTCATTAGAGCTGATATCAGCACTATGAAGAAAAGGAAAACTGGAACTAATTCTATATTACAGGGTAAGCCAAGAATTCGTTAACATCTAACATCCCGTGCAAACATGTTACGGGAGTTCTTGGGACCGGTTCTACTGGAATTTGGTGGTTACAATCGTAACATATGGTTTCAATAAGATACAGCCACTTATCACACATCCAATGAGTCGGTACCGGTGGTCAAAGACATGTTGCCGAAAAAGCTGATTTCCTGACGAGGCGACATTCTAAGGCCACCGAGAAGTCCAGACCCATCCTCAGCAGACTTCTTTCTACAAGGTTATTTAAAGAATCGTGTCTACATCAATAAACCAAATACACTAATTCAACTAAAATAAAAAACCAGCAAAGAGATGTCGTCCGTGTCGTCGATCTCGCAGCCTCTTTGCCGATGAGTTTTCGAAAATTTCGGTGCCGGCTTAGAAGAGTACAAACGTGAAAACGGTGGTCACTTAGACGATGTAATTTTTAAAGATAAATACCAACTGATTAGTATTCTTGTAAATAAACAATTTTACAATATATCAAATGATTTATTTACATGATTTTTTCAAATGTTAATTAATTCGTGGCCCACCCTATAGTACGATAAAATCTCTTTTATAAGAAAAGTTCTATGCTCAGTCAGTACATTGAAAGGATTTTCATGATGATAAAAGGCAATTCTCCTTAACATTACCTCTATATTGGTGAATTTCCAATCCTGAGAGCCCCAACCTAACAATGTCTTGATGCCTACCTCATAATGTTAGGCAGTCTATATTTTTTGTATCTAAATAGACATAACTTCTAGTTTTAATAATGTTGTTTATACCCATATGACAATCCATGCCTCATACACGATGGTGAGATCCTAAATTAAGTAGTATATGTGCTGCGATAACCAGACTGGTGATTTATGTTTTTAAATTCATACGTACAAAATATAAAGTATACATATATAACAAATGTGCATACAAATATTTATCTTAAGTGGTAATCGAAATAACACTCTCTTGCTTAACAGTCAAATAAAGAAAGAGTTTAATATAAGTTAGTTACTTTGCTGAACACTATTGACACTAATTATATTCCTTAATTATAAGTTCAATAAGACTAGTTTTCAGGCATTCACTGACTTTTGTGTAGTTTCACATATTTTTTGTTGTGAATAAGAGTACTTCAATTTGATTACCATTTCAGAATAAAAATTTCGTGAAACTATCGTTTGCTGGAACTGAATGAAAAACATTTTTATGTTAACCATAACTATATCAGTAGTGAAACTGAGCCCAATTTTATTTCCCACAGAGTCTCCATTTTGTAGCAAAAATTTAATAAAAAGTACCCGAACTCTATTGGTGGGATGTGCGCTACGTAACTAACTGAAAATAGTCAAATTAAAAGCCTTTTGAACCGACTGACAACGGAGCCTCGTCAAAATGTCACTAAAGTGGTTTTTTTTTCATATTCTACGTTATTCTTTTGCCATTTCCAGAAATTTAAAACAGAAACGTCGAAAGAGGAGTGAGCAGGGAAATTTCAGTATTGAATTTCCGAGTACTGAAACAATTCTTTTTTGTGACTGTACCGTGAAAAATCAACTTTGTAACGTTTGAATTAACATGTTATAAAATAAAAACTAAATACAGAATATAATCAGCTATTTATGTGCCTTTACTACAAAAGTTAATAATATTTAAGCTGACAGACAATTTCTTTGTGTTTTCACGTAATTACACTATGTTAATGTTATAATAATGATATACTCCTGGCCAGTTTTGGCCACGATGGCCAGCCTTGACCAAGACCAGTCAACTACGTAGTGTGTGCGCCAACATAGGTGCACTCCCTTTTTACTTTTTTAAGAGACAACTCCCGCTCTGGGAATAAATCCTGTGTTGCGGGGGACTTTAAAAACATACAAGAAACGGACACAAAGAACACCCAACCTCAGAACAGCAATTTGTGGATCACAACAAGTGTTGTCCCATGTGTGATTTGAACCCACAATACTTAGCGTAGTAGAGAGTGGCGTCGCCACCGCTTAAACTCTCTATTCCCTCACTCTCACAATCCGATGGGACTGCTATACGACACTACCAGGGAGAGATCAGGTCTAGCTATCATAATAATATTTTTGATTAATTTATAAAATAGTATTGCTTTCCAACATATACCAAATACAGTTTAACCACGAACTGTTGTCGAACCAACGTCTAAGTTTTACTTAATTTTATAATTTTATATTTAAAATTTGCTTAAGTAGGTCAAGTTCTCTGCCCAAGCAACTTAACTAATTATAATTTAAAGTATCTTAATTATTATAAAATTAATTTAATTATTAAGTGAGATTTATATCTAGGTACAAAAAATAACAATATAAATATCCAGGTGAATAGACACACTGTGATTTAGAAACAGAATAAATATTAAAATAATTAAATATTAAATTGAAAATTCAATCTGAATTGAATGCTGGACCTAAAAGAAATTGTACCGAAAACCATCAAATACTAAATACTCATACCAAATAATACTAGTTAATACTAAACATTTATCCTAACCTCATATGAGACAATAATTCACCTTTACTCAATATTTCAAAGTTATGACGAACATACAAAAATTCACCTCTGTGTGTACAAAGCAGAAAATTACACATCACTCGATGTTTCAAATATAGGCATCCGTGACGAAAACCCCAAACAATCTATACGTGGCACGTTGTGGTGTTTTATTTATCACCTTGTATGGTATTAACACGCAACAGTTTCCTTATCCTCTCAGTTTAAGCCACATTTCTATTTCGATTATTATCTGTATTTTTGATCGTTTTATGAAAGGATTTTGTTTTAAAAATTTAACTTTTTTAAAAATCAGTTAAAAATAGATGACATTTTCAGAGTAAATGCTAAGTGTCTAGTGTAAGAAGAGTTTCAATTTCAACTAACTTCACTTATTTAATTTCAAAAGACGTTTGTCATATTGTGCTGTGTTAAATCTACTTTAAATTAGATCAACGAATGAAATATTATAACTCAATGCTACTTATTTTTATTTTTTATATTGGTTTATAGTTGTTTTTAAGTAGTATGTTGGTGCAAATGCTTTGTCGGACTGTGAAACTACTTGAAATGCGTCGAAAGAAAGTGTTTTACACCGGTTTTCTATCAGTTCAGTCCAGTAAGAAACAGCTTTTAAAGATTTGCTCCATGCGCTATGTTTAAAATTTATTTTAACCATAATAAGAAGCTTTTCATTATGAAGAATGAATTGTGAGAACGAAAATATCAATTTAAATATTTAATAAAAATGCAATTTAAATATTGTTGAAAGCTCTTCAGTATAATGGTTTTGGAATTGCTTCATATACGAATTGATATTAATTTATGTAAGATAAAAATTGAACAGCTCGTTAGACGAGTGCCACTTAAAATTATTAAAATTTATACACAAGAAGGAGAAAAAACTGTTGTTTAAACGTCAATATTTAGTTTCAAATGTTCATAAAACAAAGCAATTGAGCGAAGAAACTTTGTATTCAGTTGAAAGTAGAATTTCAATATTCAGGTAGCGCATAATCGCTAGATATTTAACTAATTTCTCGGCAATCCAATCAAATAGTTTATTAATTTGAATCTTATATAACTACTGATGCAGAACTGTAGCATAAGAATTTAAATTAACACCTATATATTGGTATATTGATAAAAATAATTCCCAAACATTTATCTTAAGAATATTTCTGTACTAGGAGTGTTATTTACTTTCTTAGCAATAGATAGTAAAGTCGTTATTTAAGAAAACCTTGTATCTTATGTTTCTGTCTTATCAAGGATTTAGATTTCGTCGAACTTCAATGTCTAAATGTATAAGTATTGCAACCTTCGTTTTGTTATTTTCAAAAAGTCTATTTTAAACGCCTCTTAATACAATATTTAAAGAGACACAACGATAAACATTAAAATAGTCTATTCAAAACAGGGTGCTTGAAAAGATAAAGAATCTTTTTTTGAATTTTCAGTTGAAAGGAAAATTTCAGAGCGATACTTCTTTGGCGAAAATTCCTTTTAACCCCGTCGATGGCTAACAATTCCGAAATTCACATGGAAGCCTTTTGATCAGTTATAAAGTGTGCGAACGACAGGAACCAGCAAAGGAATGATGTCACAGCTTAACAATTGATCTCCGTGATTCCAATCACTTCTTTTATACCCATTACCTGATCTGTTAAGAATTTATTTTCACTGAAAGTAGCTTTCAGACCCGTTTGAATTAACTCAATAATTTACACTTTGAAGTTTAATAATCGAAAAATATTTTGTACGTAATTATTCCTTTAGAATTTTTAATCAATGTCCCAGATAACTTACCTAGTAGTTTACTCTTTGTACCTGGTAAAACTATCTGGTGTATCTGCCCCTTACAGTCAATATATCTGATCTCGTTGAGTTGTAGCTCGTCATAGTTAGTTGAAATAATTTATTTGATCTTTTATCTAAATTAGGAGCTGGGCCATTTATGTCGCTTAGAAATTTATTTTTGGAGATAATATTGGTCTTTTACTGCTGGCCTGGTCTTTTACTGCTAGCCTCATGGAGAAGTTCAAAGTCGCTCAACGAGTATGGAAAGGGCTATGCTCAGTATTTCCTTGCGTGATTGGATCCAAAACGAGGATATCCACAAGAAAACTAAGGTTACCGATATAGCTCTTCGAATAAGCATGTTGAAGTGGCAATGGGCAGGCCACATCGCTCGTAGAACCGACAACCGTTGGGGAAGAAAGGTTCTCGAGTAGGTAGGCCCTCCACTAGATGGACCGACGACATAGTCCGATGATGTCCGGCCGATGGATGCAGGTGGCGTCCAGTAGTACGACGTGGTGTTCTAGGGGGGAGGCCTATGTTCAGCAATGGACGTCTTCTGGCTGATGATGATGTTGATATTAACTTGACTACCTCAGTGGCGCAGTGATAGCGTATGTAATTGCTGTGCCTGAGGTCTCAAGCACGATACCTGGGTCGAACCAAACCTTTCTATGATCTGCAAATATTTATTACAGAATTTGGGCGTTTTTTATGTTTAATATATACGTGTTCACAAAAAAAGTATATAAGTATTCTATTAGTCTATTAAGATATCATAGTATAAGTACTGCTTAGTTTGAAGCTACGAGTAGGTGGCATTTTGAGTCATATTCCAATTAATTGTTATATTACTGAATTTCATCCAACATCCAAACAGATTAAAATACCACTAAAACCTGAAAGATGAGGTAATAAATTATGAAAAAGTAGAAGTTAATGCTATAATATACTTACATAAGATAAAGGCAAGTGAACATTTACACTTTTAAGGAATAAAAAAAACAAAGTTTTTCAAGAATTTTATCTTCTATCCATTTTATGTCTTCATCATACATTCAATAGATTTTTTTTGTAAAGCCGTGTTATAAGAACATTATCCAGATATATTTTATAACAAGAGCCAACAGTATTTTCCTAATAGAAATCGTACATTTAAGTTCAATTATTTTATAAAATCTTTAGACATAAAGTTATATTTTGTATTAAGGGAACAATATTTATTTTCTATTTTCTAGTTCAGAAAAAAGGTAATTTGTCGCCGAACGACATCTAAAGAATGGAACTTTAATCTGGCCGACGGCGGTGGATTCACGTTCGTCTGTCAAATAAATAAAATTCCACGCCGGTAATTTAACGTGGTCTTACGTCAAACGTGAACGATTACGTTTTTGCTAGGTGTTGGTGCGGGATATAAAAATCTTTAGCCATATAATTGTGATTCAAGAAGTTGTTCTTTTTTCCAACAAAATTTTTTTACTGACTTCCAAAGATAGTGTTTGTAATAAGCATCTCTAATATAATGTTATATATAACTTTACACTGCAGTAAACTTTGAATCCTGATTTGGTCCATACATAAAGAAGATCGTGAGTTTTTGTCCCGTTCTCAGATTAAGCGGTTGGCTATGCTTTTCACAACCTTTTTAAACAATTTTTCCGTTTTTGATTTTCTTTCTTTTGTGTGTCTCATGTAAAATATATATTCTATAGTAGTAGCAAACTTATTTCTTAACTGAAATTTAAGTGGAAAATTTAACACATTTACCGCTTGTTTTCTCTTTATCACTCACAGTTTCACTTCGTTGACGCTTCTGTATCTTACGTGCACTAATTTTAGCTAAGCTTAAGAAAACTAATATAAGGTTATTTAAGTTTTTAACTACTTGGATTTATTTATCCCCTTTTACATTCTCATTTAACATGACTTGTTTCACTTTGTATCTTCGTCATTTACGTCATCTTTATAAAAATAGAGATGAAAAAAATCAGTTTTTCTCTTTATTCGCTTATAACTTAAACCACATTCGTCCAGGCATAGTAGCGGAAACAAAATTTATTATCCATTGAAATGGACGACGCATGTCACACGTGACAAGTCGTGACACAACCTTTGAATGTTAGCTGACAATAAATAAATCGATAACAACAACGTTTATAAACGTTTTGTGTCGTGCGTGTCAAAATTTATGTTCGGCGGCCATGATAGTTAGGATATAAACGGAGTGAATAGCAAAACATATGAGAAAAGTATTTTGATCATTCTGATTATGGCTAAATATTTTTTACGCTTAATACACATCAATATAGTTTAACTTCTTAACCACTCGGTTGTCTATGGTTGTTGTGAAACTTGTCTCTATGTCATGTCATCTTTGTTCCACGCTCAACAAGTAGTCCTTAACATCTTCATGGTAACTTTAGTGAGTCTTTCAGGTATCTTTTATGGGATTAATAAACAGTTTTGTTCTATCTCTTTGCTGAGGAATACATCTGGGTCAGTCAACTACGTTTTTATGCGAAAATTATATGAAGGTGGTATTTAAATAAGGAAAAAAAAGAGATGTTGACTTCTTTGTAAATTTTTTACAATGTTAAATGGTAGATTACTTAATTGTTAATCTCAGTTTTATTTTGCTAGAAACTAAACATTAACATTATTATTTACATACTAAAAGTTTATACAAAGTAACTGGCTACCAACTTTATAACTAGTCTAAGTTGTACATCTCAACAAGCACAATGGCAGTAACTTGAATTTTTCTTTCTTATTAAATTGTAAAGAGTTACACAATGAACGACAAAACTTTTTATATTTTGTCGGCCCTACACACAGGATGTACTAACTTAATGTTTTGGCTAAGTTTTGTCAAATAACATTTTTCCTCGACAATGAGTTGGTGCAACAAGAGGCTTATATAATTTTTTTTCCCAGATTTAAAGTAAAAACTTATTCAAATGAAGCTTCCAAGTGAACAATACAATTAGACTAATGACCAGTAAATCACGTTTTGATATTAGAAAAAGTATGAGTTTCTGAGTTTTTTTTCCAAAAGCACTCACTAGGAAAATTTACGCACTATTGTGAATAAATACGTAATAGGTTATTTAAGAGAAGAAAAACCTAATACGAACCCTATACTAACTCATATGGAGATATAGTGGGCCAGAACCTCTTTTCTAAGGAGTGGCCTATGTCCAACAGTGGACTAATGAAGGCTGTTGATGATGATGAAACAAGATATTTACTGTTTTTTTTTTTTTTATACCACGACGGTGGCAAACAAGCATACGGCCCGCCTGATGGTAAGCGGTTACCGCAGCCTATGAACGCCTGCGGCACCAGGGGCACCACGTGCGCGTTGCCGACCCTTTAAAAACCTATTTACCCCCTTCTTGAAGAGCCCCATACTGTAGTTTCCAGGGAAAACTTCGGCAGGGAGCTCATTCCATAACGGGATTGTTCGCGGGAGAAAATCCTCTGAAGCCGCACTGTGCGCGACCATTTAGGTTCCAATGTATGTGGATGAGCTCCCTGACGATGGCGAGCGGTGCGATGGTAGAAAGTGGCTGTGGGCATCATACCAAACAATTCTGTAATTCCTGTAAGGAACTAGCGTAAATTCTTTTCAATTCAATTCATTTGCTTCAATTTCAGTTAATTGCCCTTTTTATATTCTTGCTTCTTGAGGTGTCCTCCTCCTTGACTCCTAAATTATAATTTCTCTTTCGCCATGCATACGGTAAAGTTTAAAATTAGTGCAAACAGAATGTGTCACGTAGACGCTCAAATCAAATCAGAACATCTATGAACTAACCGACCCAAAAGCTAGTGTATTTCAGCGAAAATCTTGTGTTTTTCCTATTTATTACTTGTGGTGTTCTAATAAAAAATAATTATTAGATGACATAAAAACTAAGTCCAAAGATTTTGTTTCTTTTTTCGTTATTTCATCTAAAAGGCGTCCAGTGCTGGCTAAATGCCTGCTTGAGCACTAGCAACAGCTACGAATCCAGTGATGTCTGCATCCTATGGAAATATTAATAATCATACAATCACCATTAACAGCCTTTAACAGTTTATTGCTGGATATAAGCCTTTCCTTAGAACGGAGGTATTGGCCTACTATACCACATTGGACATACGGAAATAAATATTCATTAAGTATAGCATAATCGCACTTAATATTTAAACAGACTAAAGTTATGTTGCAATATTCTACTTCTAGATATATTTGGCAACTATGAACGAGTGATGGAGCCAAAACTGCGTATATTTATCTTGGCTTAAGTCCATCATAATTACAGTTATGGCCTCATTGCTAGTGTGATAGCGACTTCGAATGGTGATTAATCCATGGTGGATTGGTGAGTTCAAGAGTAATGTTACATTTTGTAATGTCTTCTTATATAACGGATATATACTAAGTTAACTTTTTCTCGTGGCTTTCTCCGCGTGTATGTCAGTTATTGCGTTACAAAATAACGTATTCTTTTCTTCAAGAATCAAATCATCATCACAAGATAAATCAATACCAAATTTCACCTAAATCGGTTCAGCAATTATTGATTATTCATAGAACCTTTCGCCCCCTTTCACTTCTTAAGTGATAATTTAACTGTTAACTTTAACTATTTCGCATTTTTTGATACAACTAGAAATATATTCATACCTAATGTCATCTTGACCAGTTTAACATTTATTAATTCCTCATATAAACTTTTATCCCCTATTTCTCCCTCTTAAAGAATGAGTCAGGGGATAAAATCTACAATATATACTTTCCTGGGACTTGAACTATCGTTATACCATACTTCATCTACATCAGTTAAGCAGTTAAATCATGAAGAGGTAAGAAACAGAGACAGACACGCTTTAGTATGGATCCTGAATAGACCTGCCAACCATGACGTATCCGTTATGAGCGAAATTTAAGCATAGAAAGACACTTTTTTTTGAAGACAACGCTCGCATTATGAATAAATCCTGTGTCGCGGGGGACTTTACAAACATACAAGAAAATGACACAAAGAACACCCAGTTTGTGGATCACACAAACTGTTGTCCCATGTGCGGTTTGAACCCACAACACTCAGCGCATTAGAGAACGGCGTAGCGACCGCTTAAACCGCTAGGCAAACTGTGCAGTCTATTATTTATTTTATGCATTCTCAAGTTTATACTCACACCTTTACTTACGAA
Source organism: Hypercompe scribonia (assembly GCA_949316085.1). Lineage (NCBI taxonomy): Eukaryota > Metazoa > Arthropoda > Insecta > Lepidoptera > Erebidae > Hypercompe > Hypercompe scribonia. Next base: position 23,002,432 of record OX438977.1, read on the forward strand.
GCGGTAGACAGGCGCAAAATAAACATCAATATTTTGTCGACACACATTTTATTCCGTAATGGAGGCAATCAAATATTGCCGCCAAACAAGTGCATAATATATATATTTCTAAAAACACACAAGCTATACTATTACACACAGAGATACCATTTATTCTGGGTCGAATGCGAATTCACTACCTAGACCTTAGGTTAGACCAAGAGGCTTATCACTTTTTAACGTGCTTTTATTAGCTCAAATTGTATATTTGTATCGACTTGTGTATAATAGACTTCTGTAAGTGTGTTTTTACATTCATATTACAACGTTCTTGTATGATTGTTGTTTGTACCAGTAAGTTTTGTAAAAAAATATTCATTTACACTTTACCCGCTGACCGCTGTCAATAAATGTCAGCCCTTTCTGTTGTTATTGTAACTCTTGTGTGACAAAAAAGTTATTAGTACAATATAACATACTCTTGTAAAGATTACAGTACTTTTTTGTTTTATTTGTTTTATGTACAATGTTTAATAGCAATTTAGATTTTTTTTTATAGTAAAAGCCTACCTACTGTACTGTACTGTACTAAATACACTGTCACACTCACTCACTGCCAACAAGTGACTCTACACTGCCTGATGGAAAGTATGAATAGAATCCAAGAGTTGTGGTCACCATACTCATTGCAAATGCAGACAATGCAGTATGGTGACCTACACTATAGCGGCCTTGTGAAATGCTTTTTCACACCCCGCTTGGGGACGTAAAAGGTATGACAGTCATCGTGACAGCGTAAGGCTTACACGTTTACCACGATAACGGTCACCACTGCATCAATGGGCCTCCGGCCTCACACTCACCAACGAAACACGACAACACGGATGCTGGCGCTTTAGGTTGGTCTTCTGTGAGAGGGTAGTACTGCTCCGGAGCCGGCCGGATCGTACTGAAATCAATGTGGCTTTGCTACCTTGTGTCGAATACAATACCAGTATACCAGGCATAATTAATCTCTAATTTTCTTTTAATGGACTTCAAAAAACCGTTATCATCACATTACTGCCTCAGTGGCGTAATGGTAGCGTATGCAACTACTGTATTGAGTTATCTCGTTCAATTTTCGATTCAAACCAAATGTTTACATGATCTGAAAACATTTGATTCTTAGTTAGAGCGTTTTCTTTGTATAATATATATGAATTTCTAAAAAAATATATACCTATCAGTCAATCTACCGTCATAATACAAGCTCCGCTTAGTTTGAAACTGTATGTCATTGTATGTCAGATTTTCGAAATCGGTTGGTCAAACGGTTGGAGAATGCGAGACAGGGGGCCCACTGAGATAGAAGTGATATTTATCGTAGTAAGATTTTACACACACCACGATGACTGCCATGCATTTTATGTCCTCAAATAGGGCATGGAAAACTATCTCACCAGGCCGCCATACACAGCATGTAGATCACCATACTGCATTGTCTGCATTCGCAACAAGTATGGGAAACACAATTCTTGGATTGTAATCGTGTTTTCCATTGGGCAGATCAGAGTCACTTTGACATGTTTTTAAAATAAAAAACTAGATTAATAATAAAGTAAAGTTTAGAGTACAGTAATTAATGGACATATTTTAGTTTGAAAGTATTATATTTCCAACTCTTGATTTCAATAAAACACCCTAACCGCAAAACTAAAATTATGTTATATTAAATTTTGTAAGGGCTTGTGGTAAACCTTGATTAAGTAATCCCTGGCCAGTCGGTTTACATATTAAATAAAATAAATTGTACTTAATAATAATTCTTTTAAGTCCAACTTGAAATGTACGGCATCTTACAACTACGTGTATCCTAAAACTACATTTAGACTTCTTATACCATTAAAAAAGACTTGCAACCCTAAACTGCTCCAGTTATATTACAGCCTCTTATCTACCCTCTTCATTTTAAAATGGGACAATCATGGTACAAATACGACGACTCGAGCTACATAATATCTACCTGTGTCTCATAAATAACTAGAGGCCTCATGTTAAGCACACATCGTTTTTCACATCAGTCTAAACTCCTTCCTATGATTTTTGGGGTGTGTGGAAATGCTTACATACCTCAAGGCGCCTGTTCTTTTTATTTGTGAAGTATAATTACTAGTACTATAGGAGAAAAAGTGTGTATGTACAACTCACACACGGCAGAAGTGAAAATTCTTAAAAGAAACTTTATGTTATATATACCCACTATCCCATTACACAAGGTGCATATATATGGCGTGCTTAGTAGACGAGAGTGGGGACGCTACGAAGCATCACACCGAGAATAGACCGAGACTATATACTGTGTAACGTATTATATTATTTACACATTTATGTGTGTGTTTCTTTATCGTAACACATTTTCGTTTCATCGACTTTCTAATCACCGATTCTTAAGAAGTTTCAGAACTTTTTTTTTATCGTAACGTGTGAAAACACGCTAGGCCGTCATCCCACCAGGGTTTGCGATGGGATGGTGTATCAGACTCGGACCGACTAAAACCACACGGTGTGTCAGTCTGCGTCTGTGATAGGAGGGATCCGTGAACAACTACTATTACGACATACAGATCCTTTCTAGCGCCTGCCCGCAAACGCGACTTTATCTGCAGGTAAGCTCTCTATTTAGGTAACGTACGGCACACGCGGACGTCGGCTCCTCGTAGTTGACCACTGTAGCGGATGAAGGGGGAAACGCGTGCTGTCCATCCGCGCCCACACTCAGGGCGGCGTAAGGCGCTGGTAAGCACGCCTCCGCCGTCCGATTTGCTGGCACCGCTTATAAGACAATCTATCCTAACACATACGTGAGTGTATCCGTATCGTATGTATGTAAATTATTTACATTTATGAACATACAAGATATATAAATATACAGAAAAAGGTTTAAAAGTAAAGTAAATTAATTTCTGTCTGTATAGCGTGCGGTGGTATAAACTTTTCAACTGAAATTACACTACAAATTTTGAAGCTCGTGAACTTTTTTAATAACACTGAGTTGGCTAGGAACATACTTCAAATAATTAAATAGCAAAAATGAGCTGACGGCAGGATTGAAATTTTTATGCTGACTCGATGTGACGTCAGGATTTAGACTCAGTTTTTTTTTGTTATCAATAAAAAAACTAGAACTAAAAAACTAACAATGATTGTTAAACCATAGTACAGAAAAGACTAGAGATACTTTTAGAAAACTTTACATGAGACTAATATTTTTATACATAATGATATGTTACATTGAATGAATTCAATACATTATATAATACAAAAAGAAGTTCCAAAATTGCTTTAGAATCCTGTCCATTTGCATGCTACTGGGCAAACGCCTCCCCGAGATCTCAAATCTCTCACCGGGAAATTAAAAAACTTTTCAACCACTTTGGTAAACTTTATTACTGGTCTTTGAGATTAGTGTTGATTCTTTAAAATATATAAACTTAAAAATATCCGATACCGTACTTATTTGCGGTCTGGATCAGTTACATTTTGGCGAAGTTTCAACTGAACTGTTGTAGTAAGACATAATGTATTACACATAATGTAGAATATTTTTATAGTACTTCGTGTGTCTTTAAATATTTTAGAAATATACTGTCTAAATTATTTGTGAATAATGTAATGATACTTTCAAAAATTGTACATTTAAAAACCTATTTATATTGTTTCAAATTCGTTTGTCAATATTGGCCGCCATAGCGTGGGTCGCCGTGCTGTACTGTCTTCATTCGCTGTGAGTACGGTGACCACTGCTCTTGGATTCTATTCATGCTTTCCATCAGGCAGAATAGAGTAACTTTGGTAGGTAAATAAAAAAAAAATCTTTCGAATGAAATAATTGAACTTATTTTAATTCTAAAATATACACAAAAACTTCATACAAAATCTGTTTCAAAACTTAAACGATAGCTCCAACCATTCCTCCATTGGTATACATTCATTATTTTGACTCTTTTAAATTTTTATTGATTTGTGTACAAGATAATGATGATGGTGTGATGTGCTCATAGTCGGTTTCGGCCATGGTGGTTAATTTCAACGAAGACTAAGACACTATGCAGGAGATATTATAGTACACAAGTATATACCCAAATATAAGTGCACTATCTGTTCCCTCACACTCACAATCCGATGGAACGGTTATCCGACATGACTGGATAGAGATCAGGCGTAGGACCGACTCTCCGAGATACGGAGGTTAAGACACCAACTTCTTGCTCTGGACTATTATGAAGCATTTTTGTAATCAGAAGAATAATATTTTTTGACTCTACCAGGAAATCGAACTCGAGATCTCTTGATTGACAGTTGCATACCCTAACCGCTGGATCTAAAGGCAGTTTTACAAAGACAGGATAACAGTATGATCTTCTCCATTCCAAGTCGTTGTCTTACTTTTTCTGGGATATCTGCTGTAATGTAATATTATAAATGTGAATATAAGCTTGTTTTTTTACGGTTTCACGCGAGAACTACTCAACCGATCATCATGAAATTTTGTACACATGTTCTTGGATGTATTAGAAGCAACATAGGATACTTTTTATTTAAAAAGAATAAAAAAAAAATATTTTAAATGATCTGTTACGAAACTTAATGTGGTAGACCAAATTCTAGTATTTTTATAATTAAACCTGATAAGATACTGAAGATGAGAAATATGATAAATATAAAATAATAAATAATTGTAATGTAGGCAGTGATTTTACAATTGTTGTTAATACGTATCATTTAGTAGTATTTAAGAAGACCTTGTTGTACCAAAGTGGTGGGCTTAATGGACGTAATTACTGGACGTTTAATGTTTAACTTTGTTAAGAGGTAATAAAACGTACACCTTAGTGTTTGTGGTTGGTCGGCAATTAGTGGCAGAAAATAGACAGAATAAACTATTTGTAAGTACTTATATTGACACACTATACTACAGCCCCTAAGAAAATTTCTAATTTTATTTTATAGTGTTCTAGTCTTAATACTGCTCATCACACAATAATTTGTCCTTTATGAGAATCTAACAAAGATCTTTAGTTCGCAGTTAGGGTTACTCACCACGAGACCAATATACCAGTTTTTTTTTCTGTATTGAGTCTGCCAAAGTGACTCTACTCTGCCTGATGGAAAGCATGAATAAAATCCAAGAGCTGTGGTCACCATACTCATTGCAAATGCAGATAATGCAGTATGGTGACCCACACTATGGCGGCCTTGTGAGATGCTTTTCACACCCTGCTTGGACAATGTAAGGCTTACACAGTTACCACGATAACTGTCACCCCTGCATTAATGGGCCTCCGGTCTTACACTCACAACGAAACGCGATAACACGGATGCTGACGCTTTAGGTTGGTCTTCTGTGGGAGGATAGTACTGCCCTGGTCGTGCCGGCCCGCTTGTGCTGAAACCAGCGTGGCTCTACAACCTACACAGTCATAGTGTGCCAGTATTTTATAGTTGCAAAGAATACTTCGATGGTTGTAAACTTAATTTTCATAATTATATTGTTACTAGTTTTTGCCCGTGGCTTTACTCGCGTGAAATTTGGTCTGCCTCATAAAGTTTTGTATCAAATCATTTTAAATAAATATATATATATTTATTTGTTATTCAAAGTATCCTATGTTACTTCTAATACCTCCAAGAACATGTGTACAAAATTTCATTGTGATTGGTTAAGTAGTTTTCGCGTGAAACTGTAACAAACAAACTTATATTCGTATTTATAATATTAGAGAGACATTATATGAGATTTTTTTGTAATACTTCCACACCTAACTACAAAAACGGTCATTATTAATATAATGTTTGACAAAGGTTATATTAATCAAAAAACAAATTACGAAGAACCGTATTTGATCACAGCTCTTGTTCCCACAAGTTCTAGCCTGTCGTCTGTTTTGCTAAACCTTGGCACGGTGCTAGTGTTGCCAATTTATTCCAAAAACATAATATAAATACTTATTCCTGTCACAGGGTTGTCAAAAACATGCAACCTCATTTTAGAGTGTATAACGTATATGGTGTATTGCTCACCTTCAAAGTACTGGAGCGAAGTGAGTCTCTTTGACTTACAGCAACAAAATGGAAACAGCAAAATTAATGACGAAGTAATTGCAGCCGAATGTTCAAGATCCTTGTTTTACTTAATGCCTTTCATGTTAACAGAAAACATAGTGTGAATATTAAACGGTTTGAGCCATTTTTGTACTTTCATATTTTTTACATTCATTATATTATCATTTTAACTTGTTGTCCATTTTGTTTTATGTATTCGGCTGTAAGTTTGTTTGAAATTGTGAAGAGTTTTATAAATTTGATTATATGTAAAGGTGTACAGCTTTGCCAATGCCATCCTATTATCCCAGCACCTTCTTAAAATTCTTTTTTAAGTATAATTAGTAATATAAGTTGAATGAATCCAACTGTTCTTAAGTAGTACACATAAACTTACTTATGTTAAAAAAATATATTTAAGCACGTGGTTTACAAAAGAAAATTATATCTGTCAACAAATTAGTGGTCATTCGATCCGGTTTTGTACGGATAAAAAGGTATACCTACCGGAGACCGGAGGCCCATTGATGCAGGGGTGACAGTTGTCGTAGTGTGTGCAATACAATGCTACGACGACTGTCATGCCTTTTACGTCTCCAAGTGAGGCGTAAAAAAGCATCTTAATAGGCCACCATAGTGTGGGTCACAATACTATATTATCAGCATTCGCAATGCCTATGGTAACTACAACTTTTGGATTCTATTCATGCTTTCCATGAGGCAGAGTAGAGTCACTTTGGCAGGCTCTCAAATAAAAAAAAACATAGGTAGTACACTCTTCTACCGTATGATTAGCTAAATTATCTTTATTCCTACACAGATTATATATCTGTTTTTACAACACTTAACCTCAACCTTCAATAGCAAACTTATGGACGTAGACCTCCCTTTAGGAAAAAGATTTTGGCCTACTATACCTTGCTGATCAGAGTTCAAGACCAAGTTTTCCTTCTCTTTGTAGCGCTGTTGTCCTGTGTGGTTTATTATTTTCTTATTCGGCTTTCACGACACCTGCGAGACGAGTAGAGATGGTGGCACTCTGTGTTCATAAACCGAAACTACACCGACAACACGTAATAATAAACATTTGATAACTGAACTTGCCCTTGAACCCTTTCTCATCAGTTTTAACTAGATTAGGCTCAACTTTCAGACTATACGACACTGTTAAATTTCAATTTTTGTTCGTGGAGCGACTGTCATCACACTTACTTTATGTACTCTCTGAGGCCTAAATATGATAAGAATTGACCTCTATGCTGACTGACCCAGCTAGGATTGCTTAACTTTGCAATTTGCTATCTCACTTACCATTCAGCGACAAATCCCTTAGTTACAGTAGGTGTAAAATCAATATTAAATAGAAACTAAAACGAATAATTACTACTTGCGTTGTCATCCTTTCGTGGGACGTTTACCATAAGCTCAGATACTCGCAGGGGAAATATGGCCGATCGAATAAATATTTTATGAAGGTTAATTAAGTAAAAGGCTTTATTACGTTATGGACAATGATAGTTACCTAATATTATTAGCTGAGTGAGTAGGAGCGAAAGATAATGTCTCTGAATTACTTACACGTGTTTTATTTATTAAGAAGTGGGTAGTCGGAGAAATTAGTTTGTGTGTATATTTATTTTATTATAAGTGTTTCTTAGATAAATTCAATATGAAACTTATTAGATGAAAATGGATTTTACATATATATTTCGTAATTATATTTTAATTGAAGCTTTAGCTTTACCACTGTACCAAACATCTTAACAACTGCTATGGATATCGTAAGAAGCTCTTAATCACTCAACAAGCTGTGAGAATAATCTGACATTTTTTTTTACTTTAGTTATTTACACTTTATGCACTTTGCATATATGCGGATTTGATGTCCAAGGCATTATCTTCCAGTCAACCTTAGGGTGGTATAGAAATATTGGAAGCGAGGAGCACAGAGGTTATATTGACAACGAAAATTTACCATACATGTGCACATACACATACATTTTTATAACAGGGATAAATGATTATAAATATATAAATACACGTATATATATTTACAACAAAAAAACTATATATATTTCGCCACATCTTTAGATTTTAATATATTACACAAGTTTTGTTTTGTTTTGACTAAGATAGCGATGTCATACCTCTTAAAAAAATTTTTTATAGAATTTTAGATATGTGACGGATTAACAATACGAAGTGTCACCACCTTTATTAATCACGTAGGTGTCGTAACACGTGACGAAGAAAGCGAACTACACAGAATAATGTCACTGTAAAGAGAAGGAAAGCTTGAAATAAAAAAAAACCTCTATACCAACCCGTCTGGTCAGCGTAGTATCATAGGCCTCTTCTTACTATGTTACTGTTGTTGATTGTTAAAGGCTGTTGATAATAGACGAATAAGCACTCATAAGCCTCTATTTAAATTTGCCAATTTACAACAATGGTAATGTTGCAAAATGGTAAGGAACTTCTGAGTTCCAGAAATTTGTGGGCGGCGACAGGCACTCTCCACCTTCTTATTTACTCACTTTCTTATTTACTCGTATGAATTTTTAATAAAAAGGCAAATTTCAAAGAATTTATGTTTTAGCCTTTCTTTCCTTAAAAAAGTAATGTCAGTTATGAACTAATTAAACTGAAAAAAAAGCATCTCCAATATAAAAATAGATTTCAATAATGAAATGTGTAACAAAGTTACTAACTATTCACGTGTAAACAAAACGCTTATTGACCTTATTTAAACAAAATGTCGTAAAAATAAACAAAGGTAAATAAAACCATTAAAAACTAAAAATAAAGTGACGTTGGTACTAAAAATCCAGACTTCTCTTTCAGAATTCTAGAGACGACACGATGCGGCGAAATAAAAATCAGTACAATAATTCATACAATATGGAAGTACTAAAAAAGCTTTAAAATCTTTACGACTCACTGTGCAAGTGAGGCACTTAAACGAGTTTGTAGAAAACGCGTATTCCTACTTTTGCCCTAGTTCAATTTGTAGAATATTCAGAAAAATATCAGAAGAACCACTATTACAATACATTTGAGTATTGAGCGCGTTCAATTTGGAATAAAATAACGTAAAAATATGCGCCTCTTACCACAGGCTCAGACTATAATAGGTACATTAAATCTTATTCTAATGCCAGATCATCACCTAACTTCGACAAGTTGAAATTAGAATAGTAATTCTATATTCATGAACAAAGAAATGCCAAATAACTTTTTTGATGAGAAAAGTTCGGTAACAAAAGAAAGAAAACAGACATGAATGGAATATGAACGAAGATATTCAAACACAATATCTTTGTTCGACACAGTCTAGATTCAGGTCGAACTATTACTATAAGACAATATGCATTTGAAATTATTCAATATTGTAAGTAATAAATTCAATACGTAACAAAACTGATTGTTTGAGACTTTTAACAGTATTTTATTTTATTCTATATATAATAAAAAATATTGCCGACATTTGACACACAACGTCATCTAGTTTCAAACTAAGCAGAGCTTGTGCTATGATAACTAGACTGACTGATAGAATACTTACATACTTTTTTTTTGTAAATATGTACATACATAGAAAACATCCAAACGCCGAAACAAATATTTGCAGATCATACAAATATTTGGAACGACAAGGGCAATCGAACCCTAGACCTCAAGCACAACAGTCGCATTCACTACCGCTGCGCCACCGAGGCAGCTATATATAACTTTTTGCACGGTGTGTACCAAGGTAATCTGTATTTTAGAAGCGTTTTTGCCAGTCTACTGTGGGCTCTATAGCAACAGACAGAAATGAGTAAGTATATTAATATTATAAGAGAGTATCACGTGAACCTCCGAGCCTTTTTCTCAAATTAGGTAGGGGTCGGTTTTCAGTCTACTACGATACGACTGAATCTACATTTTTGAAGAGGAGGGATTACCATCAGACCTCCATAACCTATCCAGTACTAGGCGATATTGAAATTCTGTATAGTCTATTGTCAGACTTTTTAGGTTGTCAATTAACCGGCCCCGAAGCTGGCGTCAATATATTAAGAAATATCACCCATTATAGACTGACCTGGCTAGGATACTTATGGCAATGAGTTATTACTGAGCCACGTGCTCAGTAATAACACATTGCAAAGGCATAAATCAAAGTTTTAAATGCTATCCGACTAGGTATTATTTTGGTTTCTGTTTGAATTTGTGTGTGTGATTAAATTTGAGACAATTTTCTGCGTTTATTCAATATTATAGGTATTTAAAAAGAGTAACCGTCAGTTATGTGTAAGTAAAGTCTATTTAATAATGAATTTCAAATGTTTTAAGGTCAATGTTAATTTGTATTGATTACACACTTACATAAAATCACGCCTGTTTCCCCGAAGGGGTAGGTAGAGACATATTAAATGCTCACTTTTCGCTAGTGTTTTGGTCCCACATAATAGGTGGCAAGCCTATTGACGCTAATCGGGATGTTTCATTTGCCAGAGCCTCGTCCGTCGATCAACAGTTGTACCACTTGCAGATGAGGTTAGGTTGAGACCATAAGTGCACCTTGCACCTACCGCATCTTGTTTCTGCATCACCTGAAGGTCCACTGGGAGAGAATACCACATGGCATTAAGTCCGCCTTTGTAGTTGTACAATAGCGACAAGTGTAATAAGTTTAAATAAATTCTCTCTGAATTGTATTCTTATTTGTATTGATTCAAACTAATATTTTCATTTAGTAAGCAATTTTAAACAGAGTTTTGATGATGAGATCGTCTTATTACAATAATTTAACAATGTGATGTGGCACCGTTCTTCGTTAGAGAGTAAGATGTGATTTATCGAGTGACAGTTGAGAGTGGCAGAAAATTTAATTTTATTTCATACTAAGCAAGAAAATGTTACATTATCAATATTGATTAATCTTTTGATAGCTATTAGTAAGTAAAGTGTGAGTTACGGAATCTAGACCACAAATAAATATATTTCTGGAGTCCCACATATTATATTTTTAGAACAATATATATTGGTATATTTACGCATACAAATATTTGTATCGTGTGGGTCTCAATATAATTTGATATATCGTAATTGTGACTACAAGTTGACACTGACGCTTTTACCGATCCTTCACAAGCTCTCCTAGAGAATGTAATAATTGTCAAACAGGATGAAGGAAAAAAGTAAATTGGAAATGTTAAAACGCTTAAAGTGAGAATATTTGAATGGGCAAGAGTCTCGGATGTAGTGCGCTGCAGTGAAGATACGATACGAGCCTTGTCGGGTATACTAGATTTGCAACCGTAGCGTACCTACAAAGAGATTATACAATCAAATTATGAAGTTTATTGTTTTATAACTAAGTGTATGTAGGAGTATACACTTACGCCACAATGCCAGTGTAATCATAGTGTGTGCTTAGTATAATAAGTGATGGTTATAAACTATAACTTAGGCTGGAACCTCTATAGCTTTTGATATAAACCGTGCAAAACACTAAACCCCGCGGCGGCCTACCTCGGAAGTCGGGAGAAGCTCCAGGAACGCATTAACGACTTCTGAAGTCCTCCCTGCAGTACCTCACAATTGACGTACATCCCGGGTACCTCATGCCCAGGGCAGGACGCTATCGTACCTCTAACTGTTCTACACAGTAAGTGGAAGATCAGCGCCCCGCCCCAGACGTCACCCCCGTTCATACTGGAGTGTCACCTGTCTCGGGTGAGACCGGAGGCCCATTTATGCAAGGGTGACAGTTGTCGTGGTAAGCAAGTGTGCAATACAATGCTACGACGACTGTCATGTCTTTTATGCCCCCAAGTGAGGCGTAAAAAATCGTAATAAATCGCCATAGTGTGGGTCACCATACTGCATTGTCAGCATTCGAAATGAATATTGTGACTAAAACTTTTGAATTCTATTTCTATCAAGCAGAGTAGGGTCACTTTGGCAGGCTATTAAAACAAAAAACAAAAAACCCTTAGGCGGCGATTAGCGAGCTAGCTAGGTCTACCAAGTTCCCTTCGCCGCCTGCTTCGAACAGGTTCTTTCCCGATTTCGATGTTCTATCACGCCTAGCCTCGTGCGGGTGTCAGATTATTTATTCATTAAGTTATATTACAAAGTACTATCTCCAGAAAAAAATATAAGAATACTGCTTTAAAAGTTTTTATTTAAATCGTACTCATTTAACAGTCACCATTTTCTTTTTCAACGTAACAACAAATACGAGTAAAAATATTCATATTACGAATTAAAGGCGTTGACTAAATAACATTTATTCATTTCAACATGCACTGAAAAAATATTAAATACTGCAATGAAAAGGCACATTTTATTCAATTATACCTTTTCATTCAGTTAATGCAAATATATCAGTGATTTCAATTAAAATGCATAGCTTAAATACATCTACTATAGATCGTAATCCTGTAACGTTTTGATAAAATATTGGCTTTGGTGGTTTTATATATTCTAACCCTACAAATGTTGAAGACAAAATTATTCTAGCGTTGTCAAAGAAACATTGACATGCCGACGGTAGTGTCTTGTATTTCAAACTGTAACAAAAACCCGGTCCGGAAGGGTCATCATGGCAATTGTGACGTCACGAATGGCCTCAGCTGACTCTAAATGAAAATTGCTACGAAGTTTGGGTGTAAAAACTTCTTCGTGAAGGGGTAATCAAGGGTTTCGTGTTTTATATTTATTGTTTTGTGAGCTTGTATCGGCCGTAGACAGCAATAATACTTTTTGTTTTCAATACACGCTGTGTGCTGCATCTTTACAATCACTAATAATTTCTTGTAATTATTATTTATGTACTACTTTGTCATTATCTATTTAAAACATGGCGGCATTGTCAAGTTAAACTACTAGAAAAACCGACTATCTGGCTATAGAAAGTATTCTTCAGTTTCAGTGTGTGATAATAGAAGATAAATTTAATGCAAATGAATTATGCTTAAAATTAGACCATTAGGCTTTCTCTGGCTTGAAACGATAGTGTCAATTGTCACTCCGTCACGCGTCTATCCTTAACCTAGACCCAATCAACCTGGCAAAACTATGAATATGGATTGTAATACACGGTGGAAAGCCGGTTCATATAACAATAATACACTTATGTGTGTTATAGGCAGATTAATTTAGTTAGACATAGGTCAAAACTCTACTTTTTTTAAATCCTTTTTTAAATGACCAGGCAATTTTTTTCGCCCTCAACACAGAAGGTCGTCGCGATTGAGACGGTGATACTGCATAGACATCTTTTCAGCTACTTTAGCTGATTCAACCTCATTGATAATCTGCTCATAAAACTATTTGTTTCTCATGTTAAATGTGTACTTATTTTATTCAAATTAGAAATTGTCCCTTTATATTTCACTTTTAAAACTTCTTTATCCACGTTTTCAGTAACAACAACACCGTTTGATTCACTCATCTTTAAATTTACACGCCTCTTCGTTCAATGAATGAACACGAAATGACAAATTATCGATCGGAACACGATAAGAGACGTATGAACCTACTTAAACATGATCAACATTTGACCGAGTTTTGCAGTCGCTTCTCAGATTAACTAGGCCAAAATCGAGACAGATTAATTTACTTTCGACGTTTGACTCAAGAGTTGGGAGCTCTTTAGTTTGACTAAAACTACTTCAGTCAAATGGCGAAATCGAAACATATTTCGAGATCGCCTGAAGGTTTTAGCCAAACTTATGAGAAACCAGTTTTTCCACGAAGAGACTGAGCATCGTGCTCTGACTATACCCTATACATAATAGTATAGTTTTTACGGAAGTTTAATAAACCATCCTAACTTACCCGTGGTAATGTCTTAATCGATCGGTATAGTCACATCGCTACCAATCCTAACTGCGCCATGACCACACTATAATAACGTCATTACTCTAACATCACTACTACTTGTATCTGTACTACCGTAAAGCCATTGTAGTCTGTTACAAAACATATAAAGTCACAACTGGAAGTCTATTTATACATAAAAGTCCTAAATACAACTTAGGATCAGAATTCTATCTACTAAAATACCATTTAGATACAGCAATCTACATACATGATATTGGAAGTTCAAAAACTACTAATACACGGCGATGGCGACTTTCTAACTTGTTATCCAAAGCAATTAAATCAGCAAAGTATTCTAGTCACGTTTGGAATTAATGTCTGAAAACGTATCGGTTGATGCTACCAGTTTAGTTACCTGTAGTTCCTATCTATTACATTAGTAGTGATGTGTTAGTCTTGTTTTAGTTTAGCTCCTGCTTTATTAAGTGATTTCGGGCCGCTGTGGGGATTTGTTTTTGGACCGTTTTAGGCGGACGTTATCGTGTTAATTTTAAATACGAAATGTTTTAATTTTATTTTTCTATTTTCTTTTTGTCTGACAAATTTAAATTTTAATTCTGCTCCATTAAGGACTTTTATTAATAAATTGACTGCACGGTTGGCCTAGTGGGTTAAGCGGTCTTGGATGTCGTAATAACAGCTGTTCCCGGATCCCTTCTATATCAGGCGCAGAGTGGCACACCGTGTGGTTTTAGTCGGTCCGATTCCGACACACCACCTCGCCGTAAACCCCGGTGGGGTGACGGCCTGAGGGGGTTTCCACACGAAAAAAAAAAAGTGGTTGAAGCGGTCGTCACGCCGTTCTCTACTGCGCTGAGTGTTGTGAGTTTAAACCCTACACGGAACTACATGTTGTGTGATTCACAGATTGTTGTTCTGAGTCCGGGTGTTCTGTGTGTCCGTTTCTTGTATATCGTAAAGGGCTCCGCGATACAGGATTTATTCCTAGTGCGGGTGTTGTCTTTTAAAAGAAGAAAAGAAAACATAAAAATAAAATGCAATTGAAGTGAACTATTCATCTCTACAGATTATCATTATCATTATCAGCCTAATGCTCGACATTAGCCTCTCCTTAGCAACGATATTTTAGCCTACTATACTAGACTAGCCAGGCGGGTTGATTTCACGTTTCCCTTCTCCAATAACAGTTGCCCTGCATAGTGTGTCGCTTAGTCTCCTCTTACGACACCCATGGGATGAATAGGAGTGGTGAGGCTCTATATCTTTAATCCATCACCACACGGATGCCTCTATTATGGATGAAATTATGAAATAAACAATATAGCTTATAACTATTTAGACACAAAATAATCAGAAGTCCTTTTACTAAACGATAATTACGTAACTCTGGGGCAAGTTGCTAATTGTGTTCATACTCCATGTGTAACTTATTCTATAAGATAGACAGAACTTTGCAAATACATAATATTCATGTTCATATTCAACGAATCGATTCGAGTTATTTAATTACTCAAGTTTTTGTCTAAATCACTTTCTACATGACATGGTCTCGTACTTATCAATAGGTATACATCGGGTACGCTTGTTCGACTGTTCTAAACTCTAAACTGTAAGTCATTTAATTGTTTATTATTAAACATGAATTGGCGTATTTAGGTAAATATTTATATCTGGAGCATATTACATTTTGTTTTCATTTCTCCGACATGTTCATCTCTTAGTTTTATTAATAAATTATGTTTGTCTGCTTTCAAGATTACGCATTATAAAAGAATTTTATTCTTTTTTGTAATTGTATCAATATAATCGTACTTCAGGTAGAAGCTACGTCTGGATGTAAAGTATTAAGTTGATCTATTATGAGAAATTCTAATTAATTTATTTAAAAGTAATTTTGTAATCACTCTAAAACATTTATGGTTTGTACAAGTTTTGAATTTATTTTTACTTGTGCTGTGAGATCTCGTTTCTTGATACATTTATGATTCCTGTTCAATGGGATGTTACGATTCTATGCACTGAATAAATTATATGTTTGCTTTTACATATGGAAGATAGAAGTAATTAATATCATTATTGACACCAAAAGTGTGTTATTCAAGCATTTTTTTAAATAAATCAAAAGAAAATAGGATCCGTTTAACTGATTAATGATGAAAATTCACTCACACAAATTGTCACGAAAATTCAAGAAAAGAAGCGACAGTCGGTATTACTTTACAACTCTAGATCATATTCTAATAATGAGGCATTGTGGCATAGAACAATAGACTTTACTAGAAGAAACATAAAGCTTGTTTACATCCGATATCGTTTCTCGGAAGCAATCACGTCCAAATGTTCTGTTACTTAGAACATTTGGAAATTACCCAGTGAACCTGTGGTTATATAAGCAGACGCCTTGTCGAACACAGGTTAGTGCAGTTTAAGTTGTAGTACAATAAATATCGAAATGATTTAAGTGATTAACCCAGTGACCTGAACGATCATCAAGGACGATTGTTTGTACATATTATTTGACGTTTTTAAGGGTTTTTGTTGTAAAGTCTCTTTTATTCACCAAAAAGTTTATTCTTGAAATTATACGAACTCTAACATTGTAAAGCATTATTTAATGAAAACAGAACACTAAATGTAAACGAACGCTCAAGTTTTGGCCACTTCACACTTTTATAATGTTCAAAACAAATTCATACGATATCCCGCTACCAAATTAACAGAACGTAAAACGCATTAACCGTTCCCCAGCTTAACGTCGGTAAATTTCAAATATTCAGGTACAAAATTAATGGTAGCCGCCATAAATTAGCACCAATATAGCCCGCTATCACCTGCTACATATATTAAGGTCTCTTTAAAATCCTCTGTGAATTTCTCCACGTAAACGCAAACGACATATTTTCGGTCCCTTTTTAGGACCCATGCGAATTGGTGGCATTAAAAATTGGTAGTGCAGTTACAACACAGAAGATTAAATGATTAAACTAGTATTGGTGTTTGAAATGTTACAGTTTTCTTTATTGAAAATCATTTTAAAGTAAAACTTTTTAAATTAAATTTACCTGATGGTTAAAAACTACCGCAGGACATGAACGTCTGCGTTTCAGGAGTCTCAAGTGTGTTACCGCTTCGAGAAGCCTGAAGAAGAAGGAAAGAGGGCTTTGGGATGCGAAATCTATCATACTTTTTGTGAAGAGTAGATAATGATTCATCTTGGACAGCAATTCGTTATAATTATATATTCTGCTCACATCAAACTTTTACATTTTTTAAAAACATTTCTGACTTATCTTTCTATTTACCTTTTGTAATGTGCCCATTAACACCTACGGAGACAAAACTAAAATGGGGCTTTAAAACAAACGGTATACCTTTATGTGGCTGACATTGTTCAGTCACGTGATTAACTGGGATTTGTTTGCTCTCAACACTTGTGCTGTAAGGGTTGAAATATGTTTTGTCAGACCCAAACTACTTTTTGATTTGTAATGCCTAGATGTTGGTGTTGTCTATATTTGGTTGAAAATCTACTTAAGGTTATAAGAAATGTTGACCTGAAAATCTTCTAAAAAAAATGTGTATATGCAGTTCTAAATAAAGCAAAGTATGTAGTAACACTAGCAAAATTTTACAATATGCTAAGTTCTCTGTTCTATAAAACATATCTGTATTTACAAAAAAAAGTATGTAAGTATTCTATCATTCAATCTAGTTTTCATAACACAAATATTGCTTACTTTGAAACTAGATGGCGTTGCAAGTCACATGTCTTTAATATTTAGAAATATTACATATTTATTGTACAATTTATAAGTATTTTTAATTTCTACAATACTTACTTGATATATAATAAAGAGTATCTATCTATCTTAATTTGGTTGTAGCAGTTACCTTACTACAAGAAATTATAGGTAAGATCTTTAATGTCTTTATGGCTTATTTTATGGTCAATTTCAATTCAAATTCAGTCTGCAATTATAAGTTTCGGGGCTGAATTGGACTGAAATTATAATAGGCAATGTGGCAATTTAAATGTGTGGGAAGGATTTCAGGGGTAAAGACGTAAGTATATTCCCAACATGAATTTAATACATCGGTCAATTAAATCTAATAAACCTCAGTCCGAACAATTTATTAGAAAAATTTCATAACACAGTCGAAAATTGGTAATTGGAAAATGAAAACATCCTGGACGCCTTTTGATAAATCTGAATAGAATTCTTTACATAAAAATTATGAAGATCATATTCTTCCCAAGAATGGATTATAATTAGATTTAGTTTTTTTTTTCCATCCGCTCTGTTAGGCACTTAGCCAGTTTTTTTTAATATTATCTAGAGAAACAACTCAAGCTATAACACAACACTCTTAATATCATTAAAATGATATACGACATAAATAAAGGTCACATTACTGAATTTTATTCTAATAATATTTCAGACATTTTGTATTCGTCGTGTGCGAATGAAATAAACCACAAAGCTGGTTTTATTTTTTCAGTCAATTTGCAAATGTAAGAAAGTATAGCATTCGGGCGTATGATGTTTTCGCTTTTATCCAACCAGAACAGTCAAATTTATTTTGTTGAGTCATAAATATGTTCACGGCTTAACACATTAAGTAGAGCTGTATAAAAATCCAATTACATTTACTGGAATTAATGTGACGACGATATTTGGAAGGTCAAAAGTATGCTCATACTTAGGTACGTAATCGACCTTTCAAATATGAAATGAAATGACCAGGCAACGAATTCACTTTGACCTTTGAACCAAATTTGTCCCTCGATTATCGATTTCTCAGAGACGTTTCTTCATAAATCTAAATATCTTCGTAGCTTTACCTATACCTATAGGTAACCTATACCTATAGGTAAAGCTACAATAGGTAATTCTTAGGTTAATAATGACTTTAAGTATATTAATTTGTCCCCTGTGAATATGATTAATGTCAGCTCAATGTTGACTAACTAATAAATAACAACCTTATGCACATGCACTCAACGCCTTCTGCTTTAGCCTTTTCTATGAAGTTAACTGTATTCTTGGAAACAATAGTAATGTTACTAAACAAGTACATGCAGTATAGTTTCATAAAACACAGGTGGTATCTACTTGGTATTTTTTTAGAAATCTTCTGAATTTTATATGTCACACAATAAGGCACGTGGTCATTAGTTTAAGGAACAAAATCTCTGAGTTTTGTCTAGTGGATATATAGGATAGACAGGTTAACCTAAGAATAGGCTAAATGAATAAAGTAGGATACAAAAAAATATACACAAGTTGCAAATTTTATAATAATTCTGATAAAGTTTAATGACATTGATGCCAATGAGTATGCATTTAATTTATCTTCATACACCCACCCGTGGACAGTACTATTTCTTTTATGAAGAAAAAAGAGAGAAGAACCAAAGTTGAGGACGGAGAATTCAATTAAATATTAGTAAAGAAATGCGTAGCCCCAGTTTGCTGTCAAACCACATCACTTTGGTCGATAGCCTCGATAAAATTTAAATTAAATGCCAAATATTCTCAAAATTACCTTAATTTTAATGTAAGGATATTATTCATAATGAAACATTATTATTTAGGTAACTGTTTACCAGTAAAGGGCAAAAGTTATTTGAATGCCTTTAACAATAATTAACTCCTCTGTAGAAACTTCCAGCCGACCTGTCCCAGTCTACTTGTACCCTTGAAAGTTCAAACGTTCACCATAATTAAATCTCTGAGGACAATTATTTTCAATACCTGAACTAAGATAGTAATTGGGTGTAGTTACCTTAAGGTAATAGAGAGATCAAAGCCTTTTGTGGTCCATGGGAGAGGCCCATTTTCGATTCAATTTATTATTATATTGAAAGCTATTACCAACAGTTTCTTTATGATTTCAAGAATTAGAAACTATTAGCATAATTCTAATTTTGAGTGTTACTTAAATTTTAGTAGAGCTTTTTCCTTTGTTTGATCGGTTTCAACATCAATGATCAATTTTTAAGCTCTGCTTAGTTTGAAACTAGATTAGATGGCGTTATGTACCGGGTGTCTAGCGTATTTGTTACTTACTTATTAACAATTCTTATAAATATACTGCATATGGTGGACTTAATGCCACGACATTTTCTTCCACTCAGTCTTAGACATGCATGGAGGCGCATAATGAAAATTATACTTAGTCAAAAGATACAAAAATACTATATTACATCACATCAACAGCCTACAGTCCACTGCTGGATATCGGTACTTTCTTAGAAATTGTGTGCGTATGTATACTATATAGGTGTATAGTATACATAAGCATACATCCAAATACGAACATATATAAATACATAATTAATACATTTTCATGAAAAAATTCATTGGTTATTTTGATGTAAATATTTTTTGTTTTAAGTATCTAATTTTATGATTTGTTATAAAAACTCTCACTTACCACTGCTGGGAAGTGTGCATCCCACTTCAAATGACAGATACGACCCTAACTTGCTCGAACTATTACTAACACTTCATTATTCTGTACCATTTATGATATTTTCTTACTTTCTTTCTCATCTTTTTTAATATACCGTCAGATTTTCTTTCTTTGATTTCTAAAGTACCCGATAGAAGGCAATAAGATTGACCTCCATTGTGCGAAACAAATCAATCCAATGAAATGTGGGTGTTAATATAAACCATTGGAATATAAGAGAATAACTTACTGCTAACATAACATTGGCTTGTTCTTTACAATATCAACGTTCGTCTTACGGATATTTCTAACAATGACAGGGCTTATTTAATTAAAGGAAAGCACTCATATTGTTCCTTCGTTGATAGTTTTAACGTAGAAATTAGTGGCCCCTCAAGTTTTTGTCGATTTTGTTTTGTCCTTATGATAAATTTTACGCTGTTACTATATTTACTTATTATATATTATGCATTAAAGTAGGTTTAACTCCTACTTACCATATTAATTGCTATTTAGTATGAAAAACTCAATATCTTGCACCTAACACATCTTATTTCCACACCACCTAAAGGTCGACTAGGAGAAAATGTCTCATGGGATTAAGTGCGCCTCTGTATTATATAAGTGTAATAAGATTTAAATAAATGATTTCTCTTTAACTTTTACACTGTAGGAAATAATTATCAATCATCAATCGATCAACCTATCCCCGTCCACTGCTGGACGAAGGTCTCCCCCAAGGAACACCAACCATCCCAGTCTTGTGCAACTCGCGTCCATCCGCTGCCAGCCACCTTTCTCAAGTCGTCGGTCCATCAAGCCACAGGGCGCCCTACACTACGTTTACCCAATCGTGGTATCCACTCTAGTACACTTCAGCTCCCGCGACCATCGGTTCGTCTGGAGACATGGCCGGCCCATTTCCACTTCAGCATACTGATTCTCCGTGCGATGTCAGTTACTCTAGTTCTCTGTCGAATAACCTCGTTACGAATTTTATCAGCCAGAGAAATGCCCAGGATCATTAATTATTAATAATATTTATTATTTAGTTTACTTATCATTTTTATCTATATATATAAAAATGAATTGCTGTTCGTTAGTCTCGCTAAAACTCGAGAACGGCTGAATGGATTTATCTTATCTTGGTCTTGAATTATTCGTGGAGGTCTAGGGAAGGTTTAAAAGGTGAGAAAAATTCGAATACTTGCCAGGAAAATACTCAAAACAGCATATTTCTATTTTCCATACAAACGTTTTCTAAATAAAATGGAGAGTCAATTTCTAATTTATTACCCCTGCATAAAGTTCAAATTCGCGTGCGCGTTGGAGGATCTAATATCGCGTTCTGAAACTCGACAAAAGTGAAAGTGAATCGCGAACGCGACAAAATTGCACAGTCTCAAAATACATAGTACATAAATAGTGGTCGGCTTCGAGAAACTCAATTTTAGCTAACTTCAGTTGTTAAACTGTCTGATTATTTTTTTAATAAGACTATATAGAAATCGAAAGATAAATCTTAAGTTTTGACACAAATTAAATTATAAATCTTAAGTTAAATTTCTGAACGCAATCATAATATTTGACATTAGATTTGACAACCAACTAATATGTCAATCCATCCTGTCGCATTTCAGAGCACGGAAAAAAGTATTACGATATTATATCTATCTTTGTGGCTACGTGCGCGAGAACTTTCTTTACTTTGGTGATCCTTTGTGATAGTGACGTTCCAAGTAATGTGCTCTTTTACTGCTAAATGAGCGGGAAATTTTCTCACTTTGATTAATTACAATTTACGATGCCGAGGAGAAGACGACCTGACTTAGGTCGTCGTATTCAATCAAATGTGCGAAGAGCTACCTCACGTGCTAACCGCACTGATGACCAGAGACAGACAGATCAAGAAAATAGTCGTATTGCTATGTCAGAATTGCGTTCTTTAGTGAGTGACAATGTAGGAGATAGGCTTAGAATGCAACGAGTTCGTGCACATCAAACACAACAACAGCAAGCTAGATATAATGAAATTGAGAGGATCCGTAGACGCAGTGCTCCTGTGATTCTTGAACGAGCTGCATTCCACTATGATCCGGCAATTGATTATTGTGCCGACAAATCGGTAACAATTGGGGAAATGAAAACAATTTGTAAATATTGTAAGGCGTTAAAATACACTGGTGAATCTACTGGATTATGTTGTGCTGAAGGCAAAGTAAAATTGCCACAATTGGTCCCACCACCAGATCCTTTACGCTCTTTAGTTTCTGGGATTAGAAATGATTCTAAGCACTTCTTGACCAACATTCAGAAATATAACAACTGTTTCCAGATGACATCATTTGGTGCTACACATATTATACAAGACAATTTCATGCCCACTTTCAAGGTATTATATAAGAATATTTTTTTATATTATTCAAGTTTGTACTATATCGGAAATAATTAATGGACAAATTT
This sequence comes from Hypercompe scribonia, assembly GCA_949316085.1. Lineage (NCBI taxonomy): Eukaryota > Metazoa > Arthropoda > Insecta > Lepidoptera > Erebidae > Hypercompe > Hypercompe scribonia. The sequence goes on from OX438977.1 coordinate 23,025,253, forward strand.
TAAAAAATTACAGATTCAAGGACAAATTTATCACTTACTGGGAACTCTGTTACCACTACCTGATGCAGATCATCAATTTTTACAAATTTATTTTATAGGAAATTCAGATGCGGAAATTAATAATCGTTGTGCTCACAATCCAACAGTGAAGAGAACCATTGTCCAACAATTACAAATGTTTCTTCATCAGTATAACAATTTAGTAAACATGTTCAAAATAGCATTGGATCGGATGCCATCTGATAGCCATAATATTATTATTCGAGCTGACAAAACACCTGCCGATGAACACACAAGGAGGTTCAATTCACCTACCATTGATGAAGTGGCTGTTGTCATTGTGGGAGAAAATTTACAATCTAGAGATATTGTGCTTCATCGTCGGAATAGTGATTTAAAACATGTATCTGAAACACACAGGAGTTATGATGCACTACAATATCCTTTGATCTTCTGGAAGGGGGAAGATGGATACTATTTTAATATCAAAATGGTAAATCAAGTAACAGGTAAATGAATTGAACAAGATTAAATAATATTTTTAAATTAAATTCATCTAAGTAACAATTTAAACATTTATCATTTTTGATTGCAGGTGCTGAAACCAACAAAAAAGTTAGTGCTATGAATTTCTATTCATACAGACTCATGATCCGTCAAGGTGAAGTAAATCATATTTTGATGTGTCAACGACTTTTTCATCAGTTTGCAGTTGACATGTATGTCAAAATTGAGACTGAACGATTGACATACATCCGTTTGAACCAACGACGGCTACGGTCAGAGGAATACATCCATCTCCGCGATGCTATAAATGCTGATGGCAATGTGAATAATGTAGGAAGAATGACAATTTTGCCAGCTACTTATATAGGAAGCCCACGCCACATGCATGAATATGCTCAGGATGCTATGTCATATGTTAGGCACTATGGCCGCCCAGACTTATTTGTTACATTCACATGTAACCCAAAATGGTCCGAAATCGAGAAGGAATTACTACATAGCCAAACACCAGTTGATAGACATGACATAACTGCCAGAGTTTTTAAACAAAAATTAAAATCTCTCATGAATTTCTTAATAAAGCATTGTGTGTATGGCCGAGTCCGTTGTTGGATGTACTCTGTAGAATGGCAAAAGCGTGGATTGCCACATGCGCACATTTTAGTATGGTTAGTGGACAAAATAAGGCCCGATGAGATTGATTCCATAATTTCAGCTGAAATTCCAGATGAAATAGTTGACCCAAAATTGCATGCAGTAGTTACCAAACACATGATACATGGACCTTGCGGACATTTCAACTACGACTCACCCTGTATGGTCGACGGTAGGTGTTCCAAGCGATACCCAAGAGACCTGCTTGCTGAAACCATAACGGGAAATGATGGATAATTGTATCGTCGGCGATCAGTTGCGGACAGTGGGCGATCGGTAGTTGTGAAGGTAAGAGGACAAAATGTTGATGTAGACAATCGTTGGATTGTGCCATACTCGCCAATATTGTCCAAAGCTTTTGAGACTCACATCAATGTGGAATATTGTAATTCTGTGAAGTCGATAAAGTACATATGTAAATATGTTAATAAAGGTAGTGATATGGCTGTCTTCGGTGTAACCAATGCAAATGATGAAATATCACAGTACCAGATGGGTCGCTATGTAAGTAGCAACGAAGCTATTTGGCGTATCTTTTCATTTGCGATCCATGAAAGACACCCTACAGTAGTCCATTTGGCAGTCCATTTAGAAAATGGTCAACGAGTTTATTTTAATGAATCTAACGCGGCAGACAGGGCGGCACATCCACCGTCGACAACATTAACAAGTTTCTTTACAGTCTGTCAAACTGATGATTTTGCTCGCACTTTGCTGTATGCTGACATGCCACGCTATTACACATGAAACGCATCATCGAAATCGTTTCAGCGTCGAAAACAAGGAACACCAGTTGAAGGACATCTAAATGTATTTGCTTCAGATGCTCTGGGTCCATCCAGACAACATGATGTATCGAAAATAATAATAAAACTTCATGATTTATTCAATAAATGCTTTTTTATTAAATACGGATTCGATTTGTTTGGTTTAAAATCATTTTATACAAAAGATTAGGTCTTTTATTTATCGATGAGGCAGTACGAAGTCTGCCGGGTCAGCTAGTATACAAATAAAGAAGAACAATAAAAGTCAAGTAGGTGTTCACTTTTTGGAATGCAAACTTATTTTTGCAGTTAAAAATTGATCCTATTTATTTATTTTATTTCAAACATCATGCAGGTTTGATGCATTACAAATTATATGGAGAATATTTTTTTAATAGTGTGTTAAGTTTTTTCTTTTTTCCTGATTTTAATGTATGAGTTTCGGTAAGTATAAAGTGTGTAATTACACTTGTTAATCTTTACAACTATTGCCCTAATTTTATGTGCTTTTATATACATGATGACTTACGTTCCCGAACTAAACAGTTCGGTTCTTCCTTCTTGTACAAATCAGTTAAAGTCTGGAACTTATTACCAGCGCACGTGTTTCCCTCCCACCACGATCCCGGTTCCTTTAAGCGCGAGCGTGAAAAAGCATCTCACTAGGCCGCCATAGCGAGGGTCGCCATACTGCACTGTCTTCATTCGCAGTGAGCATGGCGACCACCGCTCTTGGATTTTATGTATGTTTTTCATCGAGCAGAATAAAGTCACGGTGGTAGGCTTCTATATAAAAAAAATCTAATTCAGATATTATTCAATTGATTAATGCCAAATTAATAAAACACGCTCTTCTGTTCGGCAAAACAGACGTATATTTAATTGTAAAGATAAGAAAACCTTTTGCAGATAATTACATAAATGAGTATCTACCTACATATAAATTTAGATAGTTTTGAACAATTAATTGGCATTATTAATATGCGGATTTAATGGTTTGTATACAACACAGTTTCCTCGTGTATTTGCTAGAGTATATTGACATCCCCTCGTCCTTGAATAATGTGTCCTTCGTAATAAAAACTGATACCGTAAAACAATATTGTGAGACACATTTTGCGATAAATGTGTGCGATTACTGGCTTGATTGATTGATTATGACTAATAAATCTCAAACCAAAACGGAATGAATAAACAAATTGGTATATTTCTGAAAATAAGTACTAGTCATTTGTCGAGAATATCAGAAAATACCTTCACTAGTAATATAATATTGCGTAAAATATTTTAGATGACATCAATAATTTTGGTGGAAAGAAAGAATTCGACCAACTGGTATAATGGACACTTGACATCGTGTCAGCCGGGTACAAGACAGTTATGCCACGAATTCTTAATTAACAACTGTAAGATAATATAATTTTTTATATAACTTGTTAGGAATTTTATAGCTGTATTTTTTTAGTCATATTATCGTATGAAGTTACATATTTCTCATATATATACACGTATATTAAGCTTATGATTTTTATCCCTGAAAAGATAAGATAAACGAAATAATAGAAAACAGAAATAATATAGAAGAGGGCGACACCCTTGTGAGTATTTAATTGTAGGTGTTCTTGTGCGGCGGTATCATCACTTGACCCCCGCTCGTTTTTTCACAAAGACTATAAAACAAAATAAATTATATTTAAATTCTTTTGTTATCGACAACGTTATTTTTGATCCCTTGACATTTTAATTTTGAATCTGTCTAAGCAATTCTTTAATCTACTCTTGATTTCAGAATAATCTCTTTGTGACTTCTAAAGTTGTGACGTTTCAAAATCGTTTGATTTACCTGAAAAAACAAACAATATGATTGTCATCGGGCCTGTGATGCCCGGCAAATACACACAAAATGTCACGTATTAGATATTTGGTAACATGGGTTTTATCATTTCAAATAGGCTTTGTTGTCACTTGTCAAATACAGAATCAATTGATGAATATTTCAAAGAGACATTTCAAATTTATTACCAAAAACCTTTCAAAGATTTTCTGTAATTTCTAAACCATAACTTCAACGACTTTAATGTATCAATGAGTATGGTTTTCTAATACATAAAGCTGTTAATTTTAGAAAAAGTTTGTAAGATAAGCTACATTATGAAAAATTTAATGTGACGAAAATGATTTACATCAACGAATATTCATTTATAACAGTCGCTAACATACAATGTAATGGGCATTTTTATAAGTTTTTTGGTGAGAAATCAGTCAGTCAAATATCATCATGAAAACAATCCGTACAAAATATTTCGTAAAATCAATTTAAATAACATTCGGGCAATAAATCCTAAAAAAAAAAAGCAAGGCATGTTGAAATCAGTCTAACCATTTCGACGTTAAAAATTATGTAACTAATATTATTTTCTATCTCAGAGATTAAACCTTTGATAGAGTTTATTAAATTTATTTTACAACGATTACATTTCCAGGTCACTGTTTCATTTGCCGTTCGTGCGTAATGTTTTTAGATACGTAAAAGGCCTCTTCCTAAATTGTCGCATTGTAAGTTGGGCTGAACACGGTGCCAGCATTGGATACATGTCTCTTAATTAGTTCACCTTTTGATTACGGAGGCAGGTATGTTTGTGGTATTGTTCTGCGTTTTTTTGTATTTGGGAATTGAAACCTCTGGTCGTTTCGGTTCAGGATATTGTACAAAACAAGTATTGTATTTGCCGCTGTATCATTTCTAAAAGTAGCAGCGCTCTATCTACCGATTTGTACTTTTATTAGAAAGCTAATTAAAATACTATAAATATTACTGTGACACCTGTACACAGCAATTTTTAAACGTGGTAGAGCTATGCCCGACACATAATGGCTGGACATGACTGAAGTGATACCACGCTATTGTAGGAAATCGCTGTCACACAATTATAATAATAATAAACATAAACCTGTCTTTGGAGCCCTAACCACCGGTGTCTTGGTCCCTGTACCCGATGTCGGTGGTCTACTACTATTTTTTATATTTTTAAATGTGTATTTTTTGTTTTTTATATATATTTAAAAATCTAACAAATATGTGTATATCAGGAAATAAACATAATAATAAATATTTCGGACATTAAACACACAACGTCATCTAATTTCAGACTAAGCAGAGCTTGTACAATGATAACTAGACTGACTGACAACGATATACTTTTATTTGTAAATACATACATATTATGCATAGAAAACACCCAGTGCCGAAGCAAATATTTGCAGATCATATAAACATTTGGTCCGATTTGGGAATCGACATCAAGGCAGTCTAATTTTTCATTTCTTTTCATGGGGTGACTTAGAGGCTATCAGAGCCTTGAGGATTCTTATCTCACTTGTGTCTTTTGAGTTACAGTTATCCGTGGCTGGTGGTACTGGCACACCAATGTGCCCGTACCACCATCCACGGATAACTGTAACACAATGTGTGTAACACAATGTGTAATACAACACAACACATGGGGACCCGTTACTATAAAAACTAGCTTTTTGTTCATTAATATAAATCGTTATGTAATTTAGATAACTCAAACTACAGTTGTTACATGATGTGGGAGCAATCTCCCACATCATGTAACGAGAACTGCCACGCTCATTAATATTTATCTATATATGCGTAACCTTCCTCTTTTCTCTTGGATCTGCCAGTCAATACCGGACAGTCTGATCACAATATTATTCGTTTGTATTTGTAAAACTGGAATATTATTATTTTATTTTTTATTTTATTTTATAGTGGTAATATGTATGCACGGATATATGTGAGTTATAGATGTATGTGTTATATATTTATGTGTTTGTGTAAGTGTATTTGCTTATTTAAGGTCAAATTGGTCTACATATACCAAATACTCTGTCAATTCCTTCTTATCCTGAAGTGCACCTACCTCATATTTTCTCTGCATCGACCAATCGGTTGACTGGTAGAAAATGCCTTAGTCATTAAGCCCGCCGATGCATGTATTTGTGCATAAAATTGTAAATAAATAAATAAATAAAGCATTATTACACAACACTTCTTCATTCGTTTCTTCAAAATATAAAACCAAAATAATACAATGCTGATACTATCTTATAATAATATTTTTTCCAAGAGTACTTGAATAAAACAGAGGTTAAAATAATATAAAATCCGTGCCAAGTTTAATACGAACCCAGAGGGCAACAACAAATCCTGGAGGCAAGTTCTAATCTAATAAATAAAGGGCGAAGGTTCAGTTCGGTGTTAATCTAGTGCACACAAAAAGATTTAAGATCATGTAAATATTTAACAAAAGTATTCAAATATTCGGCTAAAATATTCTAAGCTGTTCCGTGAAGGAAAAAACATTCAGTTCCACCTGCCTTTTGTCTCACGGTAAAACGAATCTATAAGGCAAATGTTTTATTACGGAGCAAGATTTAATGTAAATGATGAATTTGAAAGTTAACAAGTTACACGTTTAAGTATAATGAAAAGGTCTAGAATTGGAAAAATTTGCATTTTAACACTTGAAGTACCTACGTCGTATAAATTATGTTGAATAAAGAAATTTGAAAAGTTTATTAACCTACTCACATTCATAAGAAATCCATTGCTGGGCGATGTGAGCCTGTGATCTTTATAAGGTCAATATTATCCCATCTTGTTAACCTGTTGCAAGAATAAATAATACGTTCAACTGCATAGTTATCGAGGTCAGTGAGTTAAGTTACCCGACCTGGTATCAAATTGACATTAATCCATGTACATCATAACTTTGATAAAAACAAATGAAGAATAAGATTTAATTGACATCGTTTTAATTAAATAAAAATTTTGATTGTAATTTTGAACAACAGCATAACGACCCGGTACCAATATACGCAGATAATTCTTATTTGAATGTCAAAGAGCGACATTTTCATAACTTCATCCTTTCATAGAGGTAGTGACGAATATAGTTCAATTATTTCGATAGAATATAAAATAGGACACGATAAAATAGTCTGTTTTGATTGGAAACTTGCAAACCACTCCTAGAATAAATTCACTACGATTCCGATTCCTAAATTAGCTTACATTAATCACAAAAGCCAATACTATGATATTGCTCAGTGGGACTGACATAAATTCGTATGAAGCACATATTACCAAGTTTATAATTAGAAGAAAATTTTGTTGTCTTATTATTATTAATTGAATTACAACGAAAACTCAAACGGTTTTGTTACAAAAGTACTACGACTGTTGCAAAGAATCGGACAAATAAAAACAAATACGAACGTTTCTATTAAATACCTCAGATTAGAAACCTGCATAGAATTCGAATTTTCTAATATTTATATAAAAGAAAAAATCCTTGAAAAACTAGAAACAGTTGCCGGAAAATAAAACAGCATTAACTCGGGCGAAGCGTTACGGGTCAACTTATATCCGAGTATCCGTAAGCCGGGATAATTGAGCCGTCTATTGAAAGCTTCTTTCCTGAATAGAAACAATAATATTTTAGAGTCTTTCACTAATAAAGAAAATATTTAAAGACATTCTTTTACTGTTTTACTGCTATGATTAAAAACTACACATAAAAATATTAAAATCATTTCAGCAGGTTCGAAAACTTTCTGAGAAACAACTTCAATTGAATACCGATTATTCAATTAACTTATTTAACACTTTCTTAAAAGTACCGCATAGAAGTGATAAAATTATAACAGTTTGATATGAAAACATAATCAGTTAATAGATTAACATCATCATCATCATCATCACCTTTTAACAATCTACTGCTAGACAGACCTCTCCTCAGAAAGGAAATTTTGGCCTACTATACCACACTGGCCAGACGTGTTGGTATAGTTTGTAACAAGTTTTCCTTCCCTTTGCATTGATATTTTTCCACGTGGTTTGTTCCCTTAATGGCTTCTTACGTCACCACTTTTTTTCTTTTTTTTTTGTGCAGCAATCCCCACGGATACCACCGAAAGGTGGTTATGTCGGACTCGAACCGACCAAAAACCGCACGCTGTCTCAGGTACCACTAGCCAAGGAACCAGGTGCACCCTAGTAAGGAAATCCCTAGAACCCCGCCGTACCCCGAGCCACCTACGGCTTGTAGATGCTGTGTGGCAACCTGCATATTCCCTTTTCTTCCTGCCACCAAAAAGGCGAGCACAGTCCATAGCACTCACATCACCACTATGGCCTGTTTCTACTAGGGTGGTAGATGGCCTCACCTACCTCCCTCAAGCCTGCGCTTATGGAGGATAGAGATCGTTTAACGATCTCCGGCGTCTGAGTCTTCTGCGGTACCTGGCCCGTTCCCGGGTCTGGCAGACCGGAACAATTCTGAATCTCTCCCGGTTTCGCTCTGCTCTTACGTCACCCCTGGAATGTATAAGATTGGTGACACTCCGTATTTTTTATAATTTATTAATTCCAACTCTTTATAGCATGAATCATACTCAGTAGCTTATATCCCCATAATCAGAGATTGCCAGTCTGCACTTACCATGAAACAATACGCTCCGGTAACTTGGAGCTAAGAAAATACTTACCAAACACAGTACACTCCTGCGCCGCGATTAGAGCGCAGCAATGCGTGGTAGCGTGTTGTTTAAACACCTTTTGGAATAACACGTATACTTTTGTAACATGTATGTAAATTTCTATATATTCTACACATCTCTTGTGGGTTTTAATACAAACGGGAAACTTTTCATCTATCAGTCAGTGTTTTATTTTGCCTAATCTATATTACTCTAACATATAGTACTCCAAAGAAATAAGTAAAAGTAATGTTTCAATTTATCAAAATTATAATTTTATGACTACCATTTAAAGAGTGAATATTAAAACTCTTGGATTCTCTGGAACTAAATACTATCAAAATGGTGTTACTGTACTCGTTGTAAAGGCCATGTTTCTCTTTGAGAAATTAGTTCACTACAGTCATTTCCTCGTCTTGGGGTACAATAAAATCTTGTGATATCAACTGATGGGTTATAGAATATCCCGACAAAAGCAATGTATGAACTAAATATTATTATCTATTCTCAATAACAATTGAAGACTCATCTACATCAAAAGGAGAGACATAACGTTAAGAACTCACAAAAGCAACACTCTCATGAATTCACCATCTTTGAATTTATTGACGCAGGTGCTATAAATAAACGCCGGCCATTACGCAAGATAACTCTGCTTTATTGTAATTTTATGCGCGACTGTACCCACCTACCGCTCCGTACAAAATGCAAACCGCCCAAGAGATTAATTAGACACGCTCGCTGCCAAAATGTAGAAAGTACAGATAGAAACAATCGTCTTACGTTGACAGTTACTGATTTGAAGATAAGCTTTGTTGTGGCCCAGAGGATGTCAAATAAATATATTTTTTTCTTAAGATGTGAAAGATAAAAACACAACTCAGAGAGGTTTCTTATCTGTTATTTTAGGTCACTTAGAGTAGTCTTTGCTTACCAGGGCAGAGTATAGTAAGACCAAGTTTTCGAATTTATTTTCTTTTCCTAATTATTCTAAAAGCCTATAAATAGACTTGAACAAAAACTGTTTTTCTTTTGGTATACTTTTTCATATAAATCTATGGAAACAAAAAGTTTTTTAGAGACTGATTTGATAAATCTCTAAAAACACGTAAAATTAATCAAAATACTTCATAGAAAGTACCGACAAAAAACTAAATTGACTGAGTGCTTTGAACATTTGTATTTTATCGTTTTCTTGACATGAGGTTTCTTTTTAGACTAGGCCAACAAACAAATAAACTATACTAGTCTATTGTTGAAATTCTGAACGTTTCTTTATTACTCATTGTTTATTCGCCACAAAACGTAATCAGTCATTGTCAAAGGGACTGATGAAAAATGTCCGTCCGAGATATTTCGGCTAGACCTCGAACATTGCATGCGTCACACTACTTATAATAGATTTGTGTTCAATTTGCACACTATGACAAGCAAATTGGCAATCACTATTAATTTCGCACTACTTGAAGCGGGCAAGCTAAATGTCATTAATATTAAACCAAGCGTTGAGCATATTCATTTTAAAGCAATTTGGGATCCAGCGGCTTATAATTTGCTTTGCAGTTTAGTGATTTCAAATAGTTAAATAAAAGACCAAGTAAAGTGCCCGTATTAAAGAGATCTTGGCCAAATCCAGGAATAAATCACTTCGGACTAGATGTAATTTGTACTGTAAGAGTTTCTTTATTCAAAGGGCGTGTTTTTCAAGCTAAGATGGACGATTGTGTAGACGGAAAAAAGCTTTGGCTTTTTCGGTTAAGAAACTATAACAGGGAATATACAAAGGTTTTGTGAACAATAATAAAATAAGGAAAATGAAGAAACAAAGAGTTTTCTCGGTATTGACTTAAGTATTGTCTGTGTTGCTTACTTTTTCCTATATAGAAATAAATTATTTCTATTAAAACTTGACAATAAAGTTTAAATTTTCTTATTTTCCTTTTGTTACAAGTTTGTTAACGCTCAATAAAGAGTACCTTCTCCTACATCTTTAACGTTTTGTGTAGGTACTCGAACTTACCTACCGAAATTCCTGAAATAGTCTAGTAAATTAATAATAGAGATAGGGTTACCCAAGAATTTAGCGAGTAAAGAAATAATTCTCTACAATATCAGTTGCACTTTTTGCAAAAATTGTGTTTTTATTAGTGCCAATTAGACCAATTTTATTATTTAAATAACAACCCAAAAAAATATATAATAGGCGAAATATAATTTTATATAGGTCTTTGTTATTCGTAATTTTGGATAGCAGTTGTATCATTACGTAACTAACAAAAACGCAAATTTTATTAAGTTAATTATTTAAAAATCTTATTCTAAATATGTGATTTAAAATGTTAAATATATGTATACTTTTGCAGAGATATCATTCGATGTAGCTTGACGTAGCTGTTTACAGATGTTCCCGGATCCCTCCTAAGTCAGGCGCAGAGTGGCACACCGTATGGTTTTAGTCTGTCCGATTCCGACACACCACCCCGCCATAAACCCCGGCCCGAGAGGGTTTCGACACGATAAAAAAAAAGAAAAAAAAAGAAAGCTGTTTACAGATGGTTTTCAACTGACCTCAAAAAAAGGATGAGGTTCTCAATTTGGCTGCATTTTTTGTGTTTATTATTTCAGTACTTGTTACTGAGTGTTTCAGATGTTTATTTTTAGAATTAATAACTCATGCATGTTAGGTAGTCTGATTTGAATTAAACGAGATCTGACGAGTAGTTTTTAAATTATCCTTAATATTTATCCGTAATAATTGTCCGTATTTTATTGATTTCGAATACATTGATGTTTTTCATTTTTCACTAGTGTTGAGGTGGTTTCTTTCTATTTTGGTGATGTTCTAATGAAGTTTTTCGGAGGCACAATGGAACTCTTGAATAAATAACAGAAAATCTGTCGTGGTAGATGTAATTACATATTAATGTACTGTTGCCACAATCAAACAATATAGCATAACGCCTGTACACCCCAAAGAGGTACGACAAGCGAAGGAAATGTGAAAAAATACCTAGCAATACGATCATACCTGAATCATGCAATTAATGACACAAATACATTACTGTACATTCCTTTTTTTTCCCTATATGGAAATCCCCACGGATACCACCAGCCATATGTCGGACTCAAACTGTCAAAAAACCGCCGGCCGTCTCGGGTACCAATAGTTGACGAACCATGTGCACCCTAGTAAAGAAATCGCTGGAACTCCAACGTACCTCAGGCCAACTACTGCTGTAGATGGCCTTCTCTTGCGGGAACCTTGTAGTTCCTTTAAGGCCCACTAAAGGCCAAGTGCAATTCGTAGCGCACGCATCGCAATCCCGGCCTGCTTCTGCTAGGGTGACAGATGGCCTCACCTGCCACCACCAGGCTTGCGTTTATGAAGGACATAGATCGTTTTGTGATCGCCGGCGCCTGAGTCTTCTGCGGTACCTAGCCCTTACTACTGTAGGCCTCTTTTTTTTTTAACGTCTGAAATCCTCCTCGGGCCGTCACCCTACCGTGGTTTACGGTGGGGTGATATGTCGGAATCGGACCACCTAAAATCACACGATATGCCACTCTGGGCCTGACATAGGGGGGATCCGAGAACAGCTGCTATTACGACATCCACTCCCTCCTAGCGCCTGTCCGCTTTCGCGGGCGCTTCTGTACACCCCTGCCGTCGCATTTCAATGCATTTGCGCCGTCATGCTTTATATATGTAAGACATTGTGTAATAAGTAGCTACATATTCTAATGTTTACCTACGTTGGCTGATATACATGAATATATAATTATTCTCTTTACTCTTTAGTGTATTTCTTGTTTCAGAAAACTTTCTGTTTGAAATCGTTTTTATTTTGCTAAAATGTTATTACTGTTTGCTTTTTGCGTTACAATACTCTAATGGTACGAGTTTTATCTATAACAAATACAAAGAATTTTTATCTTGTACTGTGAAATAAATTTTTTATCGAAAAAGCAACCGCTCACACACCAAAAGAATCCGCAGACCGATCGTAAAATTCTCTCGTACTCTACAAGAGACGTCGGTATACATCATAAATCATCATAAAAATCACAATTATATTATTACAAGATAATGTCGTTAGATATAAGAGGAATATTTTTCTCACTTACCCATATAATAAAGTAAATGGAAAAGGAAATTCATGTAATCGAGATGAATAACTCGAATACATTGCTCTCAATAGGAGAAGCGGCTAGTCATCAAATAACTGTTTTTGTTTCATTATTTTTGTTCATCGACCTCTTTATCTAATATTATTTTACTTCTATTCCACTAATATCAGTAGAGGCTTAAAATGTTTTCTCTTTTCTTATCTTAGTATTTGAATACCTGAGTAAACAATGTTTAGTTTTTCATTATTAATAGTCTTATTGACATTTTAGCGTCGTATACTTTGACATGTCATATTTACGAGCTGGTACAACTGGAATGACTCATTTAACGGGTTGCTCCAGTGGTTTCTGATTCTAATAGTTGAGCTAGACGTTTTAGATTAGATTGGCATTCTACAAACATAAACGTTAATAAAAAACTAGCAAATGTATGAGAATGATGTCTCTCAACGCCTAGTCACGTGGTCAGAACTAAATATTAGCCAATAACACAAGAGAATAGAGGCGTTAGTAAACATTTGTGTCTTATCTAAGGGGCAGGTAAAATAACTGTGTGATGAGTACGATTGTTTGTTCTGTCTGGGTGTAATTCAAATATTCCATGTATCTATAAAGATATCATGACGTATTGTCTTGAGAGATTGTATTAATTACTAAGCATAATATTTGTGAAATATTTAAACTGTTGTGGTGAGAAAGTAGACCTTTTTATTGATATTTAGTACTATATTTATCAGCAATCTGGTCACCACAGTAAAAGTTGAGATCCGACAACCACGTGTAAGATGTGCGAAGTTGGTATATTATAATGAGTCATGAAAAGGTCCCACAGTAATCATATATCATATTAAAGTAAGTTATTTCCACACGTACTGATAAACTTTAATTTAAATTACAATAATTTTGTTGTAGTTTAAATTTCGGAGATATTAACGTAAGTGTAAAATAAAAAAATGTAATCTGTTTATGAATTCTTATCTGGAAGGTTTAATCTAGGCGATGTTAGGAAACGACATGATTAGTCTACTTTCATTCTTTCCACATTCTATTTAATACTTTAACTCTCAAATATAAAGTTGTTTTTTCCACAAAATGTATTGTTTATTTCACAAAACACACATTATTACTACAACGTATGAATTGGATAATGTTATTTATCCAACACAAAAGTACAATCGGAAATTCTTAAACAAACGTGGTAGACCATCCAATTCCCGAACAGTCGGTAAATAAAGTAAATGAACAATTAATTCAACATTATTACGTTCCACGTGTGGTGGTTCTATTTGTTTGGCAGGTATGTTTGTGTTACGGCTTTTCAGTGGTTTAGCTTTCACTCAGCCGATAGAGTAAACATACGTTTCATTTGTTGGGAAAAAATATTTCAGTGATTTGTAAAAAAGCTTTTGTTTGACTAAAAAGCAGATTTTTTGTCAATGTTCCTATAAAATTATATATACATTTAAAAGTAGACTAATGCCTATTAAAGTCAACGTTTTAGTCTCCATTATAACTGTATAATTTCTTTTTACGACTCGTGCTCTTTTTTATGTGAGTATGCAAAGTAGTGATATGGTTGGCTTAGATAAATGGTTATGTATTTCAGTAAAATTTACATTAAATATTGTGTTTTGTTTAATGAGGTTACGTGAAAAATCATGTTTTATTTTTCAACTGTTTCTGTAACTTGATAATATTCTGATATTGTAATTCAAGGTAGATCAGCAACAGTCACTGCTTTATTTGCTTGTAATAAAATAAGAGATTTTTAGCTGCACTCATAATTGTAACAATCCTGTACAATGGCTGTCTACCAAACGTATTTTAGTAAAGAAAACCCTTTACACCAGTTTTCTGTTACACACGGCATCGAAACAATTCTTTTGTTACTTTTTATTGAGTGAGTTGCCGGCGGCCAAATCCATCGTCTCTAATTATCGAGATAGGGGAGAAGTCTGTTCAAAGAGCGGTGTCACGCTTGTGAGTCACTACTATGACCTTACAATCAGGCCACCCATCGGATAAGACCAACGCCCTATAGACTAAAAAAATCTTGAATGTCTTGTTGCTGTAACAAACTAAATAACTTGTAAAAGAAAGTTATGATTAAAATAACACTTTTAGTTATAAGACAACAATAACATACGTGCATCTTTGGTAGTCTGATGTCTTTCTACAGAACTTCTATATCGCTTAGTACTTACGTTATGGAGACCCGATGGTAGTCATTCTGTGTAAAAATCTCTAGTTTTGAAATTCTCGTATCTTATAAATATTATAATATTTAGTTTACAATCGTATTTATAGATTAATAATGTATTTAAAAAATTAAAATATAAACATCAACTATGGCTATGAACACAAGAAATGTAACTGATGCTTGCTATTTTATTAACATCCAGTCCGATCTTATATCTCGTGTCAGTTAACTGCTTACATCACATTAGTCTGTTTGTGAAATGTGTATCAATTTCAATATATATACTGTCTACTGATTGATTTATTTTTATTAGCTTTTACGAGAACATTGAAGAGAGTATTTATTATTCAGTAAGCGTTACATAAATGTTTGACTTGAAAAGTATTAGAGGTTACCGAAGCCCAAACTTTTGCTACTCACAGATCTTGGGGGAGAGTTCAGAAGGTAAGGTACACTCAGGCCTTGAGTTACGGATCTCGTGGCCGAATATAATCTGACAATGCCTGCATATTCGCCCCTTGTGTCATAAAAATGGATGTTATTGAGGATAAAGAATAACAAATTCTTACAATTCCAAAATTTTTATTTTACAACAAAAATCGTCAATACAATTATTATTTTACAATTAACTTATAAATTTACAAATACATTATAACGGCATGGCTTATAAGCACTCCTCCTTTTCCGATTCTGGTGAAACAAATATCTTAATTTTCGCAAGGTTTTTAATGATAAATGAATGTACAGCGATTGTTGAACGTAATTTCCTCAAGACAAGGAAATGTTGGATATTTTTTTGAACTTGAAAGGGTTCCGGATCGTTCATTATACAAGGTGCCAAATCATGCTTTGAAATATTAAAGGATGATATCGAAACTGAAGTCAAAAATATTAATGACTTTGTCGTTGCTTTCTAGGAGAGACAAAAAGATGGGAATGTATTTCACGGCGGTAACCAATAAATGGATCTGTTAAATAATTAATTAAATATAAATCACGTATCACGAGTACTAAACGATGTATTTATCCATTTATGGCGTAGGCTCTTTTGTATTTAGTACGTACGTAGTCTTGTAAACCTGTATGTCACTTATTTGTACTACATTAAATAAAAATATTTTGTTTTGAATTCATGATCAACACAAAAATTGACTTTTATTAACCACAAAATCTGTTTCTTAGAAAAAAACAATATTAGGTACAACCTGCATGTACTAGAATATTGTTAGTTTATACATAATGAGTGTTATGTACGTATTAATAATAAAAACAAATAGTATTTATGTTTCTTAAAAGTCTTAAAATATATCAATAAAAGTAGGGCAGTCAGTAACGTTTCCATGGTAACAATTTTCAACCATTATCTCAAATGTATTCACGCTATACCAGAATCCCTGATTAACCCGAAGCCTTACGTAATATTATATTAGTCAATCCAATTGGCCCTTCAAACTGTTCTATTTGTTATAACAGTTACTACAATATTGATTTCCACATCACCTGTCAAAGTTACCTGCCGCTGTTCGCCTTTTGCAAAATTAATTTTGAAATCATTGAACCCCGCTGAATATTAATGAACTACCTTTGGTATAAATTAAAATATGTTTACAGGATTGTAGATACCGATATATTAAAGTAACTTACAGAAAAATAAACAAAGTATAATAATAAGTACGAAATCACTGAAAAAAGATCTGTAATAAACGGAATAAAATTTACATTACGATCTAGTAAGTCGGTATTTAGATAAGTTTTACTATTCTGTAAGATAAGATGTTCGCAATATACATAGTTTTGTACATGGGATTGTTATTTTAGTTTTAGAGATGACTTAATTTGCACTGAGTCGACGACGGAGGACGGACTTCGCTTTATCTACCGGACACCCTGGGATATCAGCGAATAAAACCTTGTCATAAAGTTGAGTATGACACAAAACATATACCTACTCTACGTAGCCTTGCTGAGATGACCTGAGTTTTTTGATCTAATTCCGTGATTTCTGAAATACTGTTATTGGAAAATAAAACCTGTGACACAATTTTTATTATATTTAGAAAGTGTTATTATAATGTTCTTATAGATTTGTTGTCTACGTCGGCCTTATAATTATGTTACTGACTTATCTAACAATTATTTATACCGTTTCCTATGATATGACTATCCTTGTGCAAAATTATTTACAGCGAACTATTTAATCCTAAAATACATATATACATTTAAACATTACACAATAGCGATCAACAGTCGTTGTATAGTTAAATATTACAAGTATTACAACTATAGTTCCGAACCATTTGTTGTAGAACAACTCCTTATTAGGTAAACAATTTTGAAGTTTAGAAACTGCTTGCCTAATAGGAATATAGTTCAACAAGTTGTGTAATTCGACGTGGAACATGTTAGATGTAGTGTTAAATTTCAAAGCCATGTTTACAACCCTTATTTTTCACTGTAGCACAGTTCTAGGTCACGCTAGGAGCACTATCACGGTGATGAACAGAGTCCACTGGTGAAGATATACGGTGGACGCGATATCGTGTAGTGGTGGCCACCCATCACTCCAAGGACCTCGTCCTCCGGCCTCTGGTCACATCGTCGTCACCATTTCTGTATGAGAAAAATTATTTCAGTGCTTGTTATAAAAACTTCATTATTTTTTACAAATCATTGTGTATTTTAGAGTGTGTAATTTATGTTTATATGACATCCGTGTGGTGATTGATTAAGAATACAAAGTGTTACCACCTCTATTCATGTCATGGGTGCCGCAAGAGGCGAGTAAGGGAGCAAACTACCCAAGACAACATCACTGCAAAGAAAAGGCAAACCTGAAATAAACTCTGAACAAACCCAACCCGGTCAACCGGGTATCATCAATCAACCTATCGCCGTCCACTGTTGCACGAAGGTTTCCCCCAAGAAACGCCAACCATCCCGGTTTTGGGCAATTCGCATCCATCCGCTGCCAGCCACCTTCTTCAAGTCGTCGGTCCATCGCGCTGCAGGGTGCCCTACACTACGTTTACCCAATCGTGGTATCCACTCTAGTACACTTCAGCTCCAGCGACCATCGGTTCGTCTGGAGACATAGCCAGCCCACTTCCCCTTCAGCATACTGATTCTCTGTGCGATGTCAGTTACTTTAGTTTCTGTCGAATTACCTTGTTGCGAATTTTATCAGCCAGAGAAATTTCCAGCATCACACGCTCCATGGCACGCTCAACTACTTTAAAGTTATGGACCAGTCCAGCGGGGTGTAATAGGTCAAAACTTCTTTTTCAAGGAGAGTACTACGTCCAGAAATAGACTTTTATTACCTATTAATACGATAATTATGTGATTAATATCGACCTTTACGTTTAGAAGTTCTAAATTTTTTAGGTACAAGACTAGAAATTCCATGTAGCCCATAACCATCAAGGACACCTGTAATTGAAAGGTACATCTTTTGTCATCATTATGCTAAGAAGAAAATTCAGAATACCTTTTCTCTAGATGTTTAATTATGCGAAGAGGATTTTAGTCTTTTTCCGCTGAAAGACTGTTAAAATTTGATTGGAAAAGTATAGTAGAGAATTTGAGAGGAGAAGTCACGTTTACTGAAACTTGATTTGTTTAATGGAAAATGGTCTGGAATGGACTTTACATGTAAAATGAAATTGTGAATTTTTTACGCATATATTCAGGCATACAGAAGAAAATACCACCTAACAAGTGTCAAATGATCAAATATTCATGTTGCTCCCGAAAAATGCCGAAGCAGCAAATAATTTATCGTGTAACGAAAGTTCCAGTGAAATTTTGCTGTCACTCAACTTAGCTTTTAAACTAAGTAAAAAGTTCTACATCATCAAAGCGAAACGAAAAACTCAGTTTACAAAGTACAACTAATATTTTAAAGTTATTTATTTGCAAATTAATAATGATTCACTTTGAAAATTTGGCGAGTATCAAGGACAAAAAGTAATGACACAGGGATAGCCGCTCTGCATTGCCAAATATTTGGATATCTTAGTGACGTAATGAATAGATTGTTTATATTCACATATTGTACCTTCATTACACGTTTTATATCTATTTGTGTCTTCTTCTTGTGTTAATATAATAGGTGTTGTAATTAAAATTAAGAGCTTAAGTCTACGAAAATCTATAAATCTATCCTTGCTTTAACACAAATGCGGCAACAAAAATAGCATCAACTTACTAAAAGAGTACTTATAAACAAGATACTTACCAACGACTTAATATAAAGAAGAAATAAAAAGATATTCATAGCATACGTGTCTTTACTTGTAATTTCACACTGAATCATATCTTCAGGTAAGAAAGAGTAAATAGAGTTTTTCCATGGTAGGTGATAGCTTTGATGCGCACAACATTCCGCGTCTTCTTAACCATTGAAAATACGTTCAATATATTGTTCAAAAGAAAGCACAGAAGAATTTGCACTCAAACCAAGGGTATCGATAAGAATATATTGTCAAAAACGATATGAAATTCAATAAAAAATTGAAAATGTATTTTTCTTTTTATTTTTGGAGCCTAACGAAGTGACTTTACTCTGCCTGATGAAAAGCATGAATAGAATTCAAGAGTTGTCGGCAATATAGTAACATACACTATGGCACCCTAGCGACGTGCTTCGTTATGTCTCACTTGGGGACGTAAAAGGCACGACAGTCATCTTGGCATTGTAAGGCTCACACGTTTACCACGGCAACTGTCCCCTAGCATCAGAAGATATGTAGAAGCTGGACAGCTACCCCCAGTATACAAACTAAGACGTAAATAGATCATCAGCGTAGACAATATATAACATATACGATGAAAGTAGTAACGTTAATCTATCGAAATTAAGTGCAATTTGGCAACAAATTATGTACCTGAGGGTGTACACGCATTAACGAATTCGCATACACCTACACTAATATGGCGACACCCTAGGTAGCAGAATATTAACAAAACTATTTACTTATGATGATGTTTGATGCTAATTCAACAAAACACACTTAGAATCTATATATTAATACGTGAAGCAAAAACTTTGGACTGCTTTTTACGAAAATTGCGCCGACGGAGGAGTATGAAATTTGGCACAGTTAAAGTTTATACGTATACGTGTAAAACGCTAATATTTTTTAATAATAATCCTTATAAAGTACACTAAATCAATAAATAAAATATTACACACACAACCATGCATTTGAAACACACAAACAAGTATTTGTTACACGCATACATTACTCTATGGTCAAATTGTTTCTTTTGTTTATCATTTTGTCTATAGACATACAGTACTGACATAAACATAGATTACTGGTTTATATGTTTACTGTGGTCTTACTGAACGTCGAACAGAAAAGTTTTATTTCTTCTATTTAATCTAAAAAATACCACGTCAAATACCGCTCGCTTATACAAACTTATGTAATATAAGTTGTGTTTTAGTATGGTCGAATTCGACCACTAGGCGACCACTAGTAATCCTTTAAAGCGCAACTGAAAGCATAAAAATGAGTGCCAAAAAATATTTTTCCACGTAGAACTACTAGATATATATCTGTTCCTACGTTAGATTTAAAGCGTTATTGATCAATAATCAACACATAATATTTACCTAAATTCTGCATTTGATGTTGGCTGAGCACAATGTAAGGGTTGTCAAGTCCAGGATCTTCCAGCACTCCACGATGTAATTGCTCCAAATGTCTCTCCGGATCGTCTACAAATGACACATGGCATCAAACAAACGCTCAGTTGCGTACTGGATATTATCCCTTTGTATATAGAAATAAAACTACCGGACATAAATAGACACAAATAGAGTACAACTTATTTGTGAATTACAGAGAGCTTGTGAAACACTTTGTTTGTGTAATAACAACACACTTTGTTAGCGTATGATAAAGTGGATTGAATTAATGACAGTTTTTTTAGATAGAATCACGTTGGTGGTTAACAACATACTACTAAGACGCATTATATTCATAGGCCATTATTTTATAGTCTCACTGTTAGATGACCAAATTATTCTGTCAAATTGTTCAGATACATTCGAGTTAGTAAGAGATTTTTTTATCGTTGGAACCAAAATTTTCTACACACTAGATTAAACTAAAAATTTTTAAAGTTAATTACTAAAAGTAAAAATAAGTGATATCCGAGGGGATTCCTACACGAAAAAAAGAAGAGATACGAGGACATAAATGTTTGTCGTTCCTATTAAACAACATTACCAATATCGATCATGATGTACCGTGAGTTAAATAAATGAACAAAACCAAGAAAAAGGATGTAAATACCGAAAGTATTACCCAACTAAACATTAATCCATTAAAGTTTCAAGTGGGATCAAAAGATTACAAAGCTTCTTAGTCATCAGATATTTTTGGCACACTCTTAACAATTCGAAATTGCTTACAATTATGAATAAATAGACTTAATTTTACTATAGACGTCGCAATTTAGACTCTAGTCTAGAATTTCGTTATTATTTAATTATCTGTTTAAGCGGGTTTCAAATGAGTATTTAAAATTAATTAATGTTCGAAACTTTAGCCTTTCATTAATTTTGTCTTGCAATTTTTGATTGTTGACACTTATTATTTTTGTTGACAAATACTTATTTAATATACTCATCTTATTAAGTTTCATTTATTTCTTTTCACAAAGAAATTAAGATATACATATAAAAGTTCTTGTAGGCTTCTTAGTTTGTTGACAAAATACGCTATACATCTATTATTAAAAATTTAAAACTACATCAAATTCAAACGTAACATCTGTATATGTCCATGGAATGGCTGCACCGCGCAAATAGACCTTACTAACAATAATGTAACTTTCGCTGGGCAGTAGACACTTCAACTTCAATTTCAATTTAAGAATATTTTTGTTTTTTCTGATATTATCTTGTAGACTAGACAATGAGTACTTTTCTCTCTGTAATAGTTTTTAATTTTTAGTTTAAGCAGCTTTCCTTGCCTCACATTTCTTGTATTTTCTAATCATTTGAATTATAATGTTCTATGGCTATGGCAATATTTTGCATACATCATAAAATGGTTCGTGGTCCGACCTCGAAGCTATTCTATATTCTTAATTTTTATTGTACGAGGTTTTAATTTTTTTTATTATGTGATAGAATTTATAGAATCTGAATAAAGTCAACTTTTCAGTTTGTCTTGATTATGCAATAGTTTATTATTATTATATTATTGTATTGTTCAAAATATATTGAAGTTGGTGACCTAAGATAAGATTAAAGCAAGAGCAAACGTCGTTATAACTACTGAGAGTTTTGAAACCAACATTTTTCGAAAAAACGAAAAATATAATAAAGTTCTGACATATATTTGGACCAAGTTATGCAGAAAACAGCCATGTGATCATAATAAAAACTCGAGATATTTGAACTTTTTTATCGACAAATTGAAATCGATGTTGTGATTTTGTATATTGACCTATCTGTTCAAACTTTATCCATACTTACATGGTAATAATGTTGTTGTTGATGGAACTGGCGTTGTTGTTGTACTTGTTGTCGTAGTTGTTGTTGTGGTTGTAGTTGTTGTTGTTGTCGTTGTGAGCACTAATATAAAAAAATTGAGAATTTAAAGACGAAATAACTACAGGCGATATAAAAAGAGGATTGTTTGATATACTAGTGGTTTCACCAAGTTTCTTCAATTTCAGCCCTGATTCTCCATTCGAATCTTGGTATGTTCTTTACCTTAGGTCCATTGCCTTTGCGTTTTCCTTTTACTTGTTTACTTTCCCTTCCTTCATCCTATCAAAAAGCGATCACATATCCATCCTATTAATAATATCTTACATGCAGTTAATCAAAACCTTCTTCAATACAATGTATTGCATCAACTTCAAACAATTGAGAAAAGATTAATAAAATAATATTAAAATATTAGACATTTCAAACAGTCGACGTCTGCGTTAGGGCCATTGGTATTTCATTGACGGTCAAGATTAAAAAGAATGTTAAATTATATTTTTGTTACACGCGTGCTTACAATGTAAAAATAATTCAGCCTGTGCTCTCCCTTGGGTATTCTCCACGTGGCAGCGATACGCCCCTGCGTCTTCTATTGACATGTCTGTCACTATCAAGTTCAGTGTGTGACGGTAACCACGTGTTGTTATGCTTAAACGGTGTTTTGTACCTGTTAAAAAAAAATGAATTAAGAACAAATTAGGTAGTACAGCTACGCTGATTTCAGCACGAACGGGCTGGCTCGACCGGGGCAGTACTACTCTCCCATAGAAGATCAACCTTAAGTGACAGCATACGTGCTGTTGTGTTTTGTTGGTGAATGTGAGACCAGAGGCCAAAGGATGCAGGGGTAACAGTTGTCCTGGTAACTGTATGTAGTGCAATGCTACGATGACTATCATGCCTTTTACGACCCCAAACGAGGCGTGAGCAGGCTAAGCCTTTTACTAGGCCGCCATAATGTGGGGCACCATACTGCATTGTCTGCATTCGAAATGTGTATGGTGACCGCAACTCTTGGATTCTACTCATGCTTTCCATCAGGTAGAGTAGAGTCACTTTGGTAGGCTACTACAATAAAAAAAATATATTCTATAATTTACTAGCTTCGTAGAATTGAGTGTCCCGTAACATACAATTCTCCCACCACGGGTACAATTTTTTGAAAATGTTTTACAATTTTCATTATTTTGATTATTCCATATGCAACAGAAATGTGGTAATTGTTGTAAACTAATTATCTAGAAGTTATGACTTAAATCATTGCGATTTTCGTTAAGTTTAAGTTCAATAAACTCATATGTAGCGGCTGACCTTTGTATTTACTGTAGATTTAGAGAGTATGTAGGTGAACATTTACGTACCTACAGTTGTATATATGTAAAATATTACAGGTTAAAATTACTATCTGCTGAAATAAGCTACAAATTTCACATTGAAATATTTGTTTTATGCTAACGAATGAATGTTGAATAAATTTTAAAACATTCTGATCCAAAATCAGTGTATTTAATCATTTGTACCTATGTATGTTATATTTTTGAACAGTATGTTCATTAATTACGTACTTTGAACCTATTTACACACGGTATAATAGTAAATGACTTACATAAACTGGGATTATTGGTTAATACATATAAAGTTTGAAGGTAATGTCATGTTCCAAACCCTTTATTACTTAATTTTATAAAATTGTT
This sequence comes from Hypercompe scribonia, assembly GCA_949316085.1. Classification (NCBI taxonomy): domain Eukaryota; kingdom Metazoa; phylum Arthropoda; class Insecta; order Lepidoptera; family Erebidae; genus Hypercompe; species Hypercompe scribonia. The sequence goes on from OX438977.1 coordinate 23,049,265, forward strand.
CTTTAAATTTCTAGACTTTGCTCCTTTTTATTAATTTAAATAGAGTTTACGTAATAAAAGTTTATTTTTTGTTGTAAATTTGTATATTTGGGAACAAGCTTGAAATTACTTATGAATGCTTTGCGCCAATGTTTGCGACCGGTGGTTTTTAGTATTCTGGCGTCGTCTGAGTGCTGTTTTTACAAACTTAAAACAGCTAACTCAACTTTGTGGCCTGACATATCTTATTTATCTTTAGTAAGTCCTAGTAAAATATAACTTTATACATGGAACAAAAAATTATTACACGCTTGTCGTTGAACGCAGCTTCTGTGGCTCATAAACTTTGAATACCTAGCAGTTTTTTGAGGTTTCTTGTTAAGAAGTTAAGATTTACGTGTTTTATTGTTTATGAATTGTATAATGTAGCGTTATGAGTCTGCTTCACCTCATCAATCTGTCATACCACAACGTTTTGGCTACGTTATCCTCTACAGCAGACCTTAATCAGCCAGGTTGTGAGAACTGCTGGCGGCTCGTTTTGTTGGACCCACAGTTTAAGATTATTAAGAGAGAGATGTTTGCCATTCGTCTACCAAGTCGTCAATTGAAAAAATCTACCGTAAACGTATCTCTCAATTGAGCTCTATACTGGAGTAAATGTTTATGTTATGATTATATTTAACTCTGGTCATTACATCTCATTTATATAAAATATATTTACATTAGTTATGAGCTACTAGCGTGGAACTAAATATCGAGATCCATTAGATTTTGTGATGTAAATATTCAGAATAAAGGAAAGTTTCCATTATGAAACAATTTCACTTTGAATTATAACTCTTAAGTAAGAAAGTTTTCAGGCTTCAGAGCACTCATTAGCTGATACATCAAAGAGTAATAGACTGGATCCAAAATAATAATTGTAATTAAAAAGTTTTACAACAAAATGTAACGTTTTGTCCGATTACTTAGCCGCCCGTCGTCAAACTAGAAGCATATTATTTCGTTTGTTTGTTTCAAATTTTGTGCTTTTTCTTTGTGAAACTACATTACTTGGAAAATGGAATGGCTTTGTTAAGCTTTGAAGTCTCAAGTGAGAGTAATTGAATGTTGAAGAAATTTCTTTGCGTACAGCCTTTTGTAGTGCTGGTTTTCTTGAAAATACTCATTATATTACACTGAGTAATCAGTTTGTGTGTTGCTTAGAAGAATGTGAGGCTTCTTAGGACCTTAATTTTAAAATAAATTGAAGGAAATTTGTTGTTGGAAAAACATTACTTTTTGATCCATTTTAATCAAGTTAGAAGATGTTTTTTTAACTAAATACAAATAAATTATGATGGACTTTTAGTGATTAAATTATAAGCATATACCATCCATGATTTGTCCAAAACTTCAAACCTTACTTTTTAAATTGATAAGTTTTATCTCAACATTAAAATAATGGATTCATTTGCAACACAAACTTTCAAATCTAAAACAATCCTAATTTAAAGAAATTTGTTAAGTAAAACAAAATAAACTACAAGTTTTAATTATTTTTTGTGTATTACAAATAACTATTGGTTTTTAAAACAAATTCTGTAAGAAAAAGTGAGTTAGGCAAACTACATTTACTTACAAATGTATTTACTATTTAGAATGTACGATATACGAGCATGTGTTACACTGTGGTGGGTTTTGTAATTAATTTTAAAAATATCAAAAAAAGACAGGTAGATTTTGCCTGCAGCTCCATCCGTGTGTATGAAAAGGTACCATACGTTACGATGATAATGTACCTTTCCATTAGTGGTTTTTTTTAAATTGTTTCAACATTTTAAGAATAACATACGAAGAAACTCAAATTTGCATTTAAGATAGATATTAATTAAGATTATTTATCTAAAAGAACTAATAAAATTGCCGCGGAAAGTAAAACTAATTTTGAAAGTGAAGTAATTTGTTTTTATAAAATAAAAATAATATTTTACTCGAACGAAAGAATCGTTTTAGACTACAAACATCATTTATATTATTTTATTAAATTTGTTTATATTATTAAAAGTATGTTGCATAAATAAACGGAAAATTTTCAAAACATACATAAAAACAATTTGTTTTTGTAGAACTTACCGTTCTCTATCCTCTGTTCACCGTTTAACGTCCAATAGTATTGAGGTACTGGGTACGCCTCAGCTGTGCATTGCAGAGTGATTGAGCCGCCCGATGGTGCTCGGATTGCTACTCTGCCTGCCCATACTGACGGGGAAACTGTATTTGGAAATAAAATATTAGTATTCAGTTATAAGTTTGTGGAATGCAATGCTAGTTGTTTTTAAGAGAGGGCCATCTATGAATATATTTTGGAACCTAGTTAGAAGTTTTATTAAAGGTAAAGAATTTTCAGAAGTAGTATTTATATGTTAATTCTGATATTAGAAGACTTTTACTTTTCTGAATACTTTAAGTTTAGTTAGTAAACGTGAACAAGAAACATGGCCTCGTCAATAGAGAAAAAAAGAAAACTTAACTGTTCTAAGAAAAACTCTTCGTGAATGAAAAAGAGTATTTATATATTTAAGCCTTATTTTGCTATTTGTTTGAAGTATGGTTCTTTCGTAGAATTTTTCGTTTGACTTTTCCGTTCACTGCTTTTTATTTCATGTCGAACAAACACTTGTAAATTCAAGTAATAAAAAAATACCGTACACATACCTTTTCACTTTTATTTTTTACGTTTTTTTACCCTGGCGTAACCGATTAGTTTTGGAACCGAAGTCATAGGAATTAAAAACTTTCCCTTATAGACGAAATGAGAAAAATATCCATTGAGTAGAACTTAAATCTTAGAAACTGATATTAAATATTGCTAACACTTGACTAAACACACGTTTGAGGATGGTAGTTTGTTTGAAGTTAGTTTTGTGATATAATCCTAGCCGATTTCTACCACGGCGGTCAGTCTCAATGGACACCAGCTGACGATGCAAGAGATATTATAGTGTATAAGTATGTGCACAAGCACAGGTGCGCTCCGAGGCACGTTAAAGACCCTACTTCCAAACTTTAGGCTGTTATTAATCAAATCTATAATCAGAGAAAGTCAATTACACGTTTTCGGGCTGAGAGATGAACCTGAGACCTCTTGATCGGCAGTGACATGTAAAAAATCACGAGACTAACGAGACAGTCGAGAGAACATAGCACATAATACTTTATTTACATACTTGCTCAAAACATTTGCTTTATAAATATAACATAAAAACTTTGACGAATGCTAATTTTTCATATAATATTTATCTGTCTATTTCTTTTGAAATGATAAACTTATAAATAAAAGATGAGTATTTTAAATTGACACTTAAAGTGATCTATTACGTCTATTTGTGATAAACGTGTATAAAACTTAATTATTCTCAGAAAATATTCTTACGCTCGTAGTATAACTTAATTAGTTGTACTGTTAAATAAATAATTTGTTTATCGTATTTCTGTAATAGACTGAAAGGTTTATTGGATTTTCTGAGTATCCTTTTTACCTCTTATTCTCCAATTACGATTATATTGACAAGAAAGTATACTGGAATGATAACATTTTCTCCTAAGATAGATCACATATCTATCTTTATAGATGATATCTTCTGGTTACACATTCACATCTTGTGAGAAGCATACTCATAATAAACATATTCAACCTTGTCGAAGAGAGACAACGCCATTAAATTTCTATTTTTTTTAAAAAAAACAACACCCGCACTAGGAATAAATCCTGAATCGCGGGGGACTTCACATACGTGCAAGCAACGTTCACAAAGAACACCCAGACTCAGAACAACAATTTGTGCATCACACAAAGTGTTAACACTCGGCGCAGTAGAGAGCGGCGTGGCGACCGTTTAAAACACTTTTTTTTCTTTTATAAATCATTTCACCATTGGAACTTTTTTTTTAACGTGTGGCAACCCCTTCGGACCATCACCCCACCGGGGTTTACGGCGAGGTGGTGTGTCGGAATCTGACCTACTAAAACCACACGGTGTGCCACTCTGCGCCTAACATAGGAGGGAGCCGGGAACAGCTGTAGCGGGCAGGCGCTTGGAGGTATCCAAGCGCCTGCCCGCTACTACGAGCACCACCTGCGGGTAAACTCTCTATTTAGGCGATGTACGGCACACGCGTACGTCGCCTCCTCGCGGCTGGCCTCTATAGCGGATGGAGGGGAAAACCCGTCCCGTCCATCCGCGGCCACAGTCAAGGCGGCATGAGGCGCTGGTATGCGCGCCTCCGTCGCCCGGTTCGACGACGTCGAAATGGGTCCGAGTGGAGATCGTCCTCCCGGGCCCTCTCCGCCCCCTCCTTCTGCGAAATTACGTCTTCGCAGAAGGTTGCGACCGCGGTAAAACAACTGTCGCTACCGACCATGGCGCGTATGACGGCCGGTAGCGAGAGATTTCCTCCAATAACTGCAGTGAGGACCTCACGCTGCGCCGCCCAGGCGGAACAAACCACTAGCGTGTGCTGAGCCGAGTCCTCACTGCAGTCGCAGTGGTGACAGGCGGGACTCAATTCCCTCGTGACCGCTTAAACCACCAGGCCAACCGTGCAGACAAATTAATTGATAATACAATACCATTATCATCGTTTGAATATTTCTTTATACTAAAATTAATTTTAGTTAATATGAAGTTAAGTTTATTTTTTGATGAAATAATGTCAAGTTATAAATTGTTCAGATTCTTAGTTAGGTATTATACCTAAACACACCAACCGCTTCAGGTAGAAACTCCCTCAAAATTATGATAATCCATCACCCGACAGTGGTGTTATGTTCCGGTAGCGAAAATCATAATTATGGTCATTATAAAGGAGGTAATTTATTTAAGAGTCGACTCACATATCACATTAATCTGGATCCGCTTGCTCACTGATGGCGGTACTCCGTTGGTAGCGATACACAGGTAGGCGCCAGACAGGACACGTTCTACACTTGTGAGATTTAGCCAAGGGCCGCTCCATTTTGATACTGTTAAAATAATAATGTATTTTATGCCTACACTGAAACTATGAAATTAGAATCGATCGTGTGAATGTTGGACAAACAGTGTGGTGTACACACCACTACTACATGCGCCGCGTTATGCCACGTCACACGGCGCCGACCTTGTTTGTGTACATTTCGTCACTTTTGATGCCTAAACGTAAATATTTTATCCATCTGCTTCTTTCTTCACTTCGATAGTCAAAGGCAGAAATGATGATTAAAATATATTATTTATCTCTTGTAGCTATGTTACAGAAATAATTTCAAGGTAAATTACGTCGAGTTTACTTATTTTCTGAATACGTCGGCCTCAAAGGAACCAACGAATGAATTTTAATACTTACTTATTTCAGCAAGGAAACCAATAAGGAAGTTATGCTAAGAGAAACAGCGAACTAAATATTAAACTGAGTAAAGTATTTGTTTCTAAAGCTTAGTGATGCCCGGTACAAATTTTATAACAAGTTTGTAACAGTCTAGTATGCAAATAGGATGTTTATATTCAATTTATAAAAGCGCGCTCCCAGTTTTCTTTTGAACAAGTGTATCCGTTTTTGTACTCACCCAGGGCATACTAAGTGTTCGGTAATCGTGAGCTGATTGTCGACTATCCCAGCGGGGTTAGAGAGGCAAGCGGCCACGCTGATGGGTGGTGTCCATCGTCACATGTAGTAGCTAAGACAATATGCCCACAAGCACGCGTAGTTTTAACCTTGGACCGTCTGTATGGCGGTCAACTCCTTTTCAGGTGTCATGGTAGTATCCATATCGGAATAAGTACGAGTAGGTTACAGCCACTTGGACGTTTTACGGGTTGTTATACCAAGACGTTTTAAACTATTCGAGAAGATAACTAAATACCACACACTATGAATAGCAAAAGTAAGAAAAGCTATGAAAGTCTCAGATATTTTTTTAAAGACAATATCCTCATTAGGAATAAATTATTTATCATAAAGGATTTCACAAACATGCAAGAAACACACAAACATGCAACATAAGTTTTGCGTATCCCAATAAAATGCTTTTTTTTTAAATTGTACTAGAGTTTTTTGTTACTAGGACTTTTTATATGTTGTTATAATAAAATACTCAAAAATGTTGGTCTCCAGGTGTATGTTCTGAAAACAGCTGATGAAAGTTTTAACGAAACATCAAGTATCAATAATAGTTACCTAAGGTCTGATTGTCGATCTTAAAATGCCTGGAGTCTTCTCTTCTCCAAGCTATGTTGGGTGGAGGCGTGCCTGATGCCACGCAATGCAGTGCAGCATTGTCACCTTCATTAACTAACACTTCACTACTGCTGACGTCATCATCAATGTCTGGTGGAACTGGTCCAAAAATATCAATAATTTCAACATTAATATTTATTTTGCCAATTAAAACATATATAGATAAAATACTTTTTATTGATACACAATTTTTACTAAAGTGATATCATACATACAGATGTCAGTAACTTAACGTCATAATACTCGTATGTAATGTATAGAAGGTGGACTTATTGTTAAGTGTAATCTCTTACTAGCAATCGTAGACTAATTCAAAATGTTTGGCAACATAGTAATAGTTGAAGGCACTTTTGAGTTATAAAACGCGATAGTTGTTGATTGAAATTTTATACTTTACTTTTATTAACAATAGATTAACTTACTAATAGGCTAAATTAACTTGAACTATACTATATTTGCTTCATTATAAAGTTCAAAATTAAAAAATGTTTTAATCTAAATTAACTTTTACCAATAAAGACTTTTTATAATTTTTTTTGTGGAAACTCATTCAATTTATAATCTTCGAGAAGAGCAACTCTATATACGTCGCTGATTTTGATAATACCAAATCAAATTTAAAATTATTATATTAAAATTTTATGACGATTTAAACTTTCATCATTGAAATACACAATTAAATGGTGAAAAGATCGACGTCAGTACAGTCTTATAAAGCCGTGTAAAAATAGTTACTGGAAGGTATAAAGATCTGAAAGTTAGCTGTATTTATCTAAAGTGCGATATTTAAGATTTAAGTAATCGTTTAGTATCCATTTCGTGTGTTGATGGTTTAAAAATACGAAATGCCACCGCTTCTTATCTCATGAGTGTCGTAAGAGGCGACTTAGGGGGCACAATACATAAGACAACACTGTAAAAAGAAGATAAATTTAAAACAAACACTATTCCAGCATGGTAAAGTAGCTCAAAATCTGCTTTCTAAGGAAATGCCTATATCCAGCAGTGGATTGTTAAAGGATGATGATAATGATGATATAGATCCAGTATATGTTTTGTCTGAACATGGTTTGAAAGTCTCCTTAGCAGTAGCTCGACTTATACTGATTATTGAAATAATAAAATACATTCAAAATGATCAAATTTCCGTCGACAGATGATCTAAAGAATGATTAAGTCTACTTAGGCACAATTTTATAGATGTGATTTCAAACTTAAAGGAGTCACAATGAATACCATGAGGTGACCTCTAAGCAACTTTAGAAACTCTGTAATTATTACTTAAAGTTATATTTTTTGAGATAAAATTAAGCCCTTACTTTATAGGTATAATATTAAAGGCAACAATTAATAAAATTATAGGTGCTACAAACTTAAATTAAATTAGTTCATTATATCTTACCTACTACGTGTAAAAGATGAGTCTGACTCATCATAGGTTCAGTGTTCACTTGGCACATGTATCTCCCACCATCTAAAGGTCCAATCTCTTTAAGGCCAAGTGTCCAAGCTCCATCACCGTGGCCTACGCTGACTCTGTGATTTTTCGTGATTACGTGACCGGCGATGGTGAGGATTGTTTGGGTGTCGACACGAAGCCACGCCACCTGTGAGCACCTCATTATTTATGATCTGATGCCAATTAAAATGAGACATTCTACGTAGGTTTGCGACTACTTCTACGTAAAACGTAAAATTAATACAGCACCAACTTATGAAACTTCACATTATTACACAGTATTACAAAGTATCTACAAATCCGATATCACACAACAAAATTTTTCAGATTGTGAATAGCCTGACAAAATTAAAAATTTTTGGTAGTAGTGCAATGAGATAAGGGTTTTCATTGCATATAAAATAAATTTCCCTGACTGATTTATTTATTGACGAAGAGAGTAAACCGTTGGAACTGCAAATTTGAAATTTTCACTGTTCTTAATACTGTAATCACCCACTAAGAAACTCTTTAGATGGCTCTAACGGGTTTTTAAGGAGTTAAAATTAATTGAGACATAAATGATATCCTGATAAAATGAATGCTGAAATATATAGAAGATTTTCATTTACAAAGTAAGAAACACGAAATAGTTAGTACTCGTATTACGTAATTCTATTTTTTTCGGTAAATGAGAGCTTAAAGTAACAATACCTATCTAACTCTACCAAATAAACAAAGAAATAAAGTAAATTAAACATTTCCTCTTTTTATTTAGCACTGTTTACAGCAATAAGGTTTGTAATCAAACCTTATCCCTTACCCTTGCCAAGTTCGTAACAATATAAATTATCTCAACTACATTGATAAATTTCTCTTTCACCATTTTCCTCTAAGCAAATTGTTTGCTAAAAGCTTCCTCAATTCAAAATAGAGCCGAGAAACTGGAACATTCCTTTTACGCAGTAACACATGGTGCTTCACAATTGCGTCCCATCACTACATTTAATGGAGTCTGAGAATAGCCAGTAAGGAACGTTTCGGCGCAAATCCTGTTGATTAAACTTTAATTCGCAACCTCACAAGACACACAGGTAAAATAGTGACGTCACAAAGTAATTTCTATAGGACTCAGATGCTTTTTACTCTATCAATGTGATTGTACATTTGTTATAGTACTTCTGGGCTCTGACCACTTTTAGGGTAACCTGGAAAACATTAGACAATTCGCATGATATACAATACCTGTTAGGTGATGGTATTAATTACTCACTTACCAAAGGACATTCGACTCTCATAGGTGATGACACGCTACATTTTAGTGAGTACGGTATTTAGTTACAAGCGTAAGTTCACAACTAAATTCAAATCAACATTAACTACAAAAATTTAAAAAGTAACAAAGGGAATACAAAAGAATTTCGTTGTTACGTGTATTGAGTCTATACTTACTTTGAACGTCTGCAAATTATCAACCCTACAAGTGAGTGCGGCATCTCTGCCAACCGCCACCGTGACATTTGAACCAGAGCCCACGAATCTTGGCAGATCTGTAACAAGAGATACCAGAAATTACATAAATGTAGGGTTTAGTTTAAATTACTACTGAATTAACTATTGAATAGTATTTCAAAACTGTACCATCACTCATTTTTGATCCTACATATCAATTAAAATATTGAATCAATCGCATTGAAAGAATATGTAGTATAGTTCCTCGACTACTACATATCCTCATACAAATTGATTTCTATGTAATATGAAAATATGATTACTAAAAATTCTCGATGAAAAATTCACAAACTTCTCTCTGAATTTTACAATCAAATTATTTTGAAGGCAATAAATACTTTGCCCAGCCCGGGGGAGAGACGACCACGAAGGGCCCAGTCGCATCTCAAGTTCCATAGCAGTGGTCCGAGGACAGTCTTCTATAGAACACCGCACGACATAAATATACTGACATCTAGTTCAATCTTCAAATTCATGTTACCTGCAGAGTTGTAGAGGTCCAATGCCTATCGCTTCAGGGTAAATCAGATATTTTAGTGAAATTGGTTAAACTAGTAGCCGTCCCGAAACAATCTTTGGATTAATAAAGGCTAGGAATATGTTGATGAGTAAAGTTTTTGCAATTAATTAGTTTTCGTTTACTAACTTTATGCATGATATTGTGATAAAACCCAGTGGTCGGTAAACGAAGTACCAATTTATCAAAAATGTAAGATAACATTAGACCATATGGTCACAGTCTGACGAATACAGCATTATTTTACCTCACTTAGCTTCATCAAAATAGTTCGAACAGGTATTTTACAATTTAGTGTGTTGTATTATAAAGGGATTAACATAATTGATATAACGACCGTTAAATAAAACGACTGAATTTTTGTTTTTGGAAGGTTTAAAGGATATTTATGAAAGAATGTTGAAAGTGTATAAGGACTCTACGCCTTCAATTAGTACAGTAGAAAGGGGAGTTGCTGAATTGAAACGTGGTCGTACAAGTCTTGAAGACGATCCATGGCAAGGATGTCCAAAACCAGCAACAACACTAGAAATCGTAGGAAAAATACAGGATATCGTATTGGAAAATCGTCGAGTGACTGAAAGATATTTAGTAGAAGCCCTAGGCATCTCATTGGGCAGTGTAAGCAATATTTTGACTGAAGTATTGGGTTTTAGAAAGCTGTGTGCACAATGGGTGTCGCATTCGCTAACAATGGAACAAAAACACATTCGAATGCGACTCTTTCAGCAACATTTAGAACGTTTTCGAAAGGATAAAGTAGATTTTGTTCATCGATTCGTCACTATGGATGAGACTTGGGTCTATCACCATGATCCTGAATCAAAACAAGAAGCTAAAGAGTGGTGTGAGCCTGGTTTTTCTGCTCCGAAACGAGTTCATGCCCAGAAATCGACGAAGAAGGTGTTAGCCTCAGTTTTTTGGGATGCAAAAGGCATTTTGTTTGTGGATTACTTGCATACTGGTAAAACAATAAATTTTGAATATTATTATAACCTTTTAGACCAGCTGAAGGAAAAAATTCGTGAGAAAAGACTCGGTTCACAGAAGAAAAAAAATTTTTTTCATCAGGACAATGCACAGTGTCACAAGAGCATTTTAACAATGGCGAAAATTCATGAATTAAAATTCGAATTATTGGAGCATCCACTATATTCACCAGATTTCGTCCCTAGCGACTTCCATATGTTTCCAGACCTAAAAAAATTCATGCGTGGAAAGCGTTTCTCATCTAATGATAAGGTCATAACAGCTGTGGAAGCGTATTTTGCAGCCCTTTCAGATTTCCATTTCAGGGATGGAATTCATAAATTGGAATCTCGTTGGAGCAAGGGTATTGATGTTCAGAGAAAGGAAATGCTGGAGGGTCTCGATCGTGACCCCTGGGGTCGCCCCTATCGTGCGGCGTGACAAAAGCTCCGCACGTCGCCCCGTCGCGCTGGACGCTAGCTTGGCGTCCGGACGCTTTCCTGAGTGCTGGAAAAGCGGGCAGCTGGTCCTATTGGGAAAGCCGGGACGGCCAGCCGAATCGGTAGCGGCCTATAGGCCCATCGTGTTGCTGGACGAGGCGGGTAAACTGTTTGAGAGGATACTCTCTGCCCACATCGTCCGGCACCTCTGCGAGGTGGGCCCCGATCTGTCGGACGCCCAATTTGGTTTTCGGGCGGGGCGTTCGACGGTCGATGCTGTGCTGCGCCTGAGGGCCGTTACCGAAGAGGCGGTGAGCTGTGGCGGCGTGCTCTTGGCGGTGTCGTTAGACATCGCCAACGCATTTAATAGTCTGCCATTTAGCTGCATCAGGGAAGCCCTCCACTACCACGGGGTGCCAGAGTACCGGAGGCGGCTTCTGGCAGACTATCTTGAGGAGCGTACCGTCATGTACGAGGACCGTGATGGTGTTCTGAGGGGGCGGCCCATGTCGTGCGGTGTTCCACAGGGGTCTGTCCTCGGACCACTTCTGTGGAACATGGGATACGACTGGGCCCTCCGAGGTCGTCTTCCCCCCGGGTTGGGCGTAATTTGATACGCAGATGACACATTGGTCACAGCCCGGGGAGTGAACTTTCAAGAGGCGGCGCGCCTGGCCACCACGGGAGTCTTTGGTAGTCGGGCGTATTGAGGCGCTGGGTTTACGGGTGGCCCTAGATAAGACGGAGGCCCTTTTGTTCCATGGGCCCCGTCGTGGTCCACCACCCGGCGCCTCTATCGTAGTCAATTCGGTCCTCGTACCGGTTCAGGCCCAGATGAATTACCTGGGCCTGATCCTTGACGGGAGGTGGCTCTTCGACGAGCACTTCCGACAGCTTTCTCCAAAGCTGGTCGGCGCTGCCTCTGGCGACTTTTGCCGAATTTGGGTGGAGCCAGCATCGTGACTAGACGGCTAGACGCGGGGGTTGTCCGGTCAATGGCGCTGTATGGTGCGCCGGTGTGGGCGGCGGCTCTGACCTCTCAAAATAAGGCTCGCCTCTGGCGCCCTCAGAGGATATTGGCGGTTAGAGCCATACGCGGCTACCGCACCGTATCGACGGAGGCGGCGTGCGCCTTGGCCGGAACTTAGCCGTGGGATTTGGAGGCGGAAGTGCTCGCCGAAGTTTATCGGCGGACGGCTGACTTCCGGACGGATAGCGGCATACGGCCCCCGCCCGAAGAGATACGCGAGTGGCGTGAGGCCGCTCGTCGAGCCACGATGGCTCGTTGGTCGTTCCAGTTGGAGACTCCTCGTGCTGGCTTTGCCCTCGTGGAGGCTCTCCAGCCGGTCATCGCCGAGTGGGCAGGGCGGCAGCACGGGACCCTTTCCTTCCGACTGACCGACCGTCCTTTCCGGGCACGGTTGCTTCGGGAAGTATCTGCACTCGGTCGCCAGGAGGGAATTGAGCCCCGCCTGTCACCACTGCGACTGCAGTGAGGACTCGGCTCAGCACACGCTAGCGGTTTGTTCCTTACTGCAGTTATTGGAGGAGATCTCTCGCTACCGGCCGTCATACGCTCCATGGCCGGTAGCGACAGTTGTTTTACCGCGGTCGCAACCTTCTGCGAAGACGTAATTTCGCGGAAGGAGGCGGCGGAGAAGGCCCGGGAGGACGATATCCACTCGGACCTGATTCGCCGCCGGCGAGCCGGGCGGCGGAGGCGCGCATGCCGCCTTGAGTGTGGTCGCGGGTGGACGGGACGGGTTTTCCCCTCCATCCGCTGCAATGGCCAGCCGCAAGGAGGCGACGTACACGTGTGCCGTACGTCTCCTAAAATAAAGAGTTTATCCGCAGATGGTGCCCGAAGTAGCGGGCAGGCGCTAGGAGGGATCTGGATGTCGTAATAGCAGCGGTTCCCGGATCCCTCCTATCTCAGGCGCAGAGTGGCACACCGTGTGGTTTTAGTCGGTCCGATTCCGACACACCACCCCGCCGTAAACCCCGGTGGGGTGACGGCCCGAGGGGGGTTTCCAGAGGTTAAAAAAAAAAGAAAAGGAAAAGGGTATTGATGTTCAGGGAAACTATACTGAATAATAAAGTGTACTTCAAACCATAAAATTGTGTTTTTCTTATCGAACCACAGAACTTATTGAACAACCTATTAGCTGTGTCTGTCTGTTTTCAAAATCAAACTGATATACTGATTTTGAGAAAATTTAGCGAGGCGATTTTGATTCTTGAGGAAGGACATAGGATACTTGTCGCCGCTGTTACTGACATACACGCGGGTGTACCGCAGATACAGGCTTTAAAAATCTACCAAAAAATTAAATAACATTGGTGATTATTGCGTTTGTGGAGCATTTATCAAGCTTTTTTACGTTATCAATTTTTTACCAAACAAACAAAACGGACCAATTTTGTGTTGATGCTAAAGTCGAAACCTGCTGCTAATTCAGCCGCAGATTGAGTTTCACCAGTTTCTAGAATCGCCTTTAATTCGTCATTTTCTGCCCAAATTACCGGATGATCACTCAGCATGTTTCATTTAATAAGTTGAAATTTCTAGAACGCGAGTGGGAAAACTAATAACGGATGGTGCGTTATTTGTGGCGTTCGCTTCAGAAACGTCGTTGATGTTGCGTACCGTTTGTGCCGTCTTACTCACACAAAAATACTCATATTCTATCATTTTACGAATCTTTAACGTATCCTTGATGATGAAAACTATTCAAATCAAATGTTAGACTAATCTACCATAAACAAATTACTAATTTTGAAAATAAAAGATAAGCAACAGTTAGAGCAGCTATAATTTGAAATGGTCATTGTCGGTTAGTTGGAGTCCTCAAACCGAGCCCTTAATATGTATGATCTTATTTCGAGATAAAAATACATAATAACAAAATATATAACTCAATATTTTATGTTCATGTAAATATTCAAGTCCCGTATTAATTTTATTTTTTTATTATATAATTCTAAAGCTTCTATTAAGGCTTTTATAGAAACCGTAAGTAGCTTACATTTTATTTAGAGATATAATATAATTAGAGTACAACAAACAAAGTAAGAAGATATAATTTAAATTAATTAAGATGATTTTCAGATGTGAAATTTCTTTAATCGTACAAAGAGTTAGTAACAAAAGTATGGAAAAGAGGAAAGGTTAGGACCCCGATAATATTACAATTAATATACATTTTATTTTTATCTGCCTGAATCGTTGATTTAATGGTAAGTATGATGAGACTTCCAATCAAGAGATATCAGGTTCCATTCCAGGATCTGGCCAAAACAGTATTATTGGCTTTTACAAGAAATTCTTAATAATTGAAATGATAGTCTGGTGATTTTTCACATCCGTGTCTTAGAAAGCACGTTAAGTCACCAGTCCGAGTTGTTATTAATATCTACGGCAATTGCTATTGGAAAGTCAGTACCGTCAAATCTTCCAATTTAGTTCACCCTCAGGGTTGTGGTGGTCCGATGCCACATGATGAAAATTGATATTCAGATAAAATCGTTGTACTAGTAGCCAACCCCAAGTAATTTCAGGAATAATAAAAGGGAGGAAAAGGTTTATTTTTTGCAGAATAGTAATGGAACCGAACAGTTAACAAATATGCCTGTTAGGCTCTGTAAACTCAGTATACTTTTCTCATTATTCGAGTGTGTGGAAGCCCCATACTCTGCCTTTTGTTTTATGGCAAACTTTCAATAGATTTACGGCAATTTGAATCTGAATACCGTCAGCTTACAATCGACTACATTCAAATAAAGAACAGTAAAATTTCATTTAGAATAAATAAATAATTAGCAATTCAAACATCTCTTTAAAGTTCCGCTAATAAATGAAAAAAAGCGTCGTGATGAATACTAAGTGAGCCATTAAATAATTAATACGACGTTTCATTATTCACCTGTAAGCTTTGAATATTATCCTCTAACTTATCCCTGACTTTGTACCACTGCAAGCACATTTTGTAGCCTGGTTATTCAATTTGGTAGCCTCGAGTATTTTACAAAAAAAAATAACATCTTCGTCTTCTGCCAAAGAAAATTAAACCTTATAACATTAATTTAACTCTGACATTTCACACTTTGAATTAACCTCATACCATCCCGTCTACGGACCACCGAGAGGGGTAATAGAGTCCACCTGTGTATTCATTAACCCTCAGTGCCAAAGCTGGTGGTTTAATTAGTTTTAAGGATTTGTCTCCGATTAAAAGTCTTTGTAAAATGTTGAGTCGAGGTAATGACAGACTACTCGTATAATTATGAGTTTGGCTTCAATATAAGGAGACTTGTAACAATTAGATGTATTTTACTTCTATAATATTACATAAAGTAACACAATATAATATATATGTACATTTACAGTTAGTACAGCTACGCTGATTTCAGCACAAACAGGTGCTACACTCTCACAGAAGATCAAACTAAACTGACAGTGTCCGCGCTGTCGTGTTTCGTAGGTGAGTGCGAGACCGGAGGCCTATTGATGCAGGGCTGACAGTTATTGTGGTGCGCCAGCCTTTCATTGCCACGATGACTGTCATGCCTTTTACGTCTCCAAGCAGGGCGTTAAAAAACATCTCACTAGGCCATTTTGCATCCGCAATGTGTATGGTGACCACTGAATCGAAATCGGTGTGGCACACCGTCAACACCGGTTTCGTCTACAGCTCCGGACCATATATGTGGATACATTTAGGGATATCAGAAAACTGTATTCAATAACAACTTTTATTTCAACACCGTGAATACATGAAATTATAATAAATAAATCATAGTCAAATGTGATCGTTTCACTCACTGAGTTTTATGCGTGTTGTACATTTTCATATAAAATTATGGGAAACGGTTTTTATTTGTCTTTTGTGTGGTGGATACTTCGATGTGTTTTCAAATTATGTGGCACCCCGAATATTCTAATACTTTGTGTGTAGGGATAGTTGAAAGCATTGTAACACATTATATGGTGAGTTTTAATAAAGGCATAGTTTATACTTCTATAAGAACTCTTTTTCCGTCAAATACTGGGATAGAGGACAGATTAGATTATTTAGCTTTTTAGTTTTTTTTCTACCATGATAATTTTTTTGAATTCCTTTCTTAGACGAGAATAAATAATTGAGTGATCCACAAACCATTTGAAACTTTTGAAACCATTGATAAGATTATGATGACCTTTGAAAAGTTTTAAAAAAACTCGCGAGGGTTCCTCGTCCGCAAATTCTACATGTCGTTTGTTTTTGTTTCCATCTTTTATTTTTATTTTAACATGACATTACAACAAATTCTAGATATACCTAGTGAGATATATTTCTAGCTTGTTATAGGGCAAAAAAATAACCGAATCATGTAATTTACAGATTAGTTCAAGATAAACACACACATTACATATCTCCCTTTACAGATTAAACTATTTTACACACAACTAATATTATACTAAAAGTTGTGACATAATTAAATCGTTTAAACTTACACAGCGTTAAACTATTTCACTTTGAGCCGTATTGCACTGAAACAGTTCAACAAACTTAAGACCCCGGATTCTCCTATCCGTCATGACGTATACTCGTACATGAGAGGGGAAATTTTCCTGTTCGAAATAGTTTCATATCCCTTGGCTTCTAAGCTTTTAACGGTTGATTAATTGAGAAAGCTAATTAGAAACTCAAAGCTGACCTGTGTTGTAGAAACTACAATATTATAGAGGTGAGTTCAGGTCTAGTGTGTGGTGATGGGATGTCATGAGGTAAGATGTGATGATGTGGTGTGGTGTGTTGGATGTGGTATGGTGTGATGATACGATGAGGCGTGATGTGATTTTATGTGGTATGATATGATATGGCATTATGTGAACACAGCGTTCTGCCTAAACGCGTGTTATAGTCAATATTTCAATTCTTTTTTTCATAAATATGATCAAGTGTAATTTCAACATATTTAAAAAAAATGTTTTGTTATAGTCTACATTATATAGCCAGTTTTACATGATTTTCTTGCAATTCTTTCTTGTGTACATGTAACCCAGACATATAGAGCTTGAAAGTAGCTTGTAACGCGACCATCCGATCCTAAATTGGATAAAACCAGTTCAAAGTAGTAGGAAGCGTCGTAGTTACTTCATTCGTATAGTCATATCATAATTGACTAGTTAAAACATGATAATATAACAAACTCTTCCAACTAATCCCATCTTCTCCGTCCCTCTATAGTACAACTCGTGCTGGCCTTGGAAGTCACCGTTTCAGAATGGTAGACATACGCTCCCGAACTAAGCGGTTCGGCTCTTTCTTCCTGTGTAAATCAGTTAAAACCTGGAAATAATTACCAGCGCACGTGTTTCCCTCCCACTACGATCCCAGGTCCTTTAAGCGGGGTGTGAAAAAGTATCTCACTGTCTTCCTTCGCAGTGAGTACGACGACCACCGCTCTTGGAATCTATTCATGCTTTCCATCAGGCAGAATAGAGTCACTTTGGTAGGTTGCTATAAAAATATATATATATATATATATATATATATATATATATATATATATTTATATTTAAGTATTTGTGTATTATAGATACTTTAATTAAAAATATATGTATGTATAATTATTGATGGTGGACGGTAATTGTATCCGTAACCTTTTACACAGCAGTGAGACTCACTAACCACTAGTCTAACAAGTCTGTCTAATTAATATTAACCACAACATATTCCTTTGATCTCCAACGAAATACACAAACGTCTAATACGAGGGAAACTTCGTTTTGCTTCTATCAGATTAAGAAAATCACTGAAAATATACCCTTTGAAAGACATACCATATAATATTTTACATTTTGCTTTCCAAATATCTGAGATAGCGAGAATGTTATTTATAACGAGTAACTAATTAACTAGAATGTGACATTTATGAGACCGACTTAAAAACGGACATTAAAATAAAAATACTTTCGTCAGTGGTATTTTTATTTTGGAGATGTCAAGAAAACGCTTTGCAAAGACCGAAGCGCCTAGAATACGGTGGCAGAGGTAGTTTTGGTTCTCCGATAGCCTCACTAATGCGGTAAATTATATCATCTATGATATCGGCTATGATATCACTCCGGGCCATAATATTCCGAAGTATGGCCAACCATGGTCGAACATGGCAAAATAATATGAGATTATGGCGAAGCCATAGTATTATAATAGTTTAGGTCTGTACGCGGCCACGCGCTACATTAATTGTTTACTCAGCTGACCTACTCTTGATATTCTAAATTATTAAATTAAATTGTTTACTCAGCTGACCTACTCTTAATATTGTAAATTATTAAATAAGGAAACATAAATAATATATTGTCAAATTAGCAATTTAAGTAAACAAGCAAACAACCTAGTTACCCCCACCTAAACCTGTCCATATTACATACAAATATTATTGTATATAAACCTTAGTTTATGTTAAGAAAAATGAGTCATTATTAAATATTACAATCAACGTGTCGTCTAATTGGTTCCCTGGGCAAACACGCAACAGAGATAAAATTTAACTTTCTTAACATTTTAATTACGTGTTCGTATTTCAGAAGCAGTTGATAATTTTGAAAGTTTCATTTTTAGGCATTAAAATTAATTTACAGTAATTAACTGAGAGAAATCTCAGGTAAAATCCAATTTAGTTTATAATTAAGCCGGCAGCTAAATAACGATAAGTTTTTAGTAACCAAATTCAAAGGCCCAGGTGAATAAATTACTCTTTAGCCAAACATAATTTATTACGGTATTTTTTATTAAGTTAGTTTGAAGCACAAGTAATAGGATAAATATAATAAATATTTTTAACTTTATTTTCGACAAAAATAAAATTGTATAATAAATGTAATACATAAGGTAAATTAAAGTACTACTAATATTGGATATTAAATTATAAGAGCTTTCATGTATTTTCATAATGTACAATGTATAATAAACTAGCAGCCCATCCCGGCTTCGCACGGGCATAATATTATAATAAAAGAAAATATACAATGTTTTACAGTGAGTTTCTAAAAAAATAACATTCATTGAAAACCAAAAACTAAGATATTAATTTTTTTTTGTGAATATATTCGGATGAACTGCGCGGCAAGTTAATTTCGTGATGTTGACTCCCCTCCAGTACCTCTTCAACGCATAGCTAGCCGAGCGGAGTTTTTCTATTATTTAAACGGGTGATATCTTTTGAATGAAATATCCGAATCGAATCATTTAAAAGGTGATATGAAGCTATTGAAGTAGCCTTAAATAGTAATTTATTTATTTTGATAAGGATCAATACCTAGGTACGAATAAAGAGCCTTTTCTAACGGTGGTATGTATATATATTTTTTAATAAAAGGACGCTTATTGTGTAACTATAAAAGATATAGAGACATGCTGGCACTACATTTTTTATAGATAGTGATGTGTCCTGAAAAATTGTAATACATCATTTTATTCTATCATTAATAATTTTCACAGCGCACGCGATTGAAAGAAGTTCTTTGTTAATTTTTTTACACCTTGGGTTAGATTATTCAAGTTTTACTAAGCATCCCTAATTTCTTAGAAAATGAAACATAGCCTATGTTACTTGGGAATAGTGTAGCTTGCCAATGGTGAAAGAATTTTTTAAATCGGCCCAGTAGTTTCGGCGCCTATTCATTTCAAACAAAAAAACAAAAAATCAAACCTTTCCTCTTTATAATATTAGTATAGATAAACAATAAAATCGTCACATAACTCACACGTGGTCGTCTCATCCCAAACTAGGCAAAGCCTGAACTGTGGTAACCAGACTGCTGATAAGCATACTTATATATATTTTTTTTTATATTAAGAGCCTGCCAGAGTGACTCTTCTCTGCCTGATAGAAAGCATGAATAGAATCCAAGAGTTGTAGTCACCATACTCATTGCAAATGCAGACCATGCAGTATGGTGACCCACACTATGGTGGCCTAGTGAGATGCTTTTTCATATTCCACTTGGGGACGTAAAAGGAATGTTTACACAGTGTAAGGTTTACACAGTTACCACGATAATTGTCACCCTTGCATCAATGGACCTCCGGTCTCATACTCAGCAACGAAACACCACAACACGGATGCTGGCGCTTTAGGTTGGTCTTCTGTGGGAGGGTAGTACTACCCCGATCGAGCCGACCTGCTCGTGCTGAAATCAGCGTGGTTCTGCTACCTACGAGTGATACATATTATAGATAACTTACACCCAGACACTGAACAAATGATCGATACTCAAATATTTGTCCTGGGTGGTCATCGAATCCACGACCTCTGGTTTTACAGTCACAATCACTAACCACTAGACCAATAGACCTGTTGACCTGACATGTTGGTTTTTTTTTTATATGCACATTATCATGTACATGAGCATATGTTGATGTGTGCATTTAATACAGTATTAGCAAAAGTAAAATTTTGAAATAGAAAAAAGATATTTAAAATGAATAATTAAATCTAATTTATTAATTTAGAGAACTTTAATTAAGAAGAATGTTCACGATATTTGTCTCGTAATGGATAAACTTTAATATCTATAATCTCGTAACATAATTGCAATTCAGACATATTTGAAAAATTATTTAAATTATTCGCTGAGTGTCCAAACATAAATATTATAATATTTTGCTTAATCATCATCTTCATCAGCCTATCGCAGTCTACCGCTGGACGTAGGCCTCTCTCATTTTCCACAGCTCCTATCGATTTTAGGGCTAGTCGTATCCAACTCCAGCCAGCTATCTTGCGCAAATCGTCACTCAAATATGTATTTGAGTCAAGTGAATTTGTTACTCTTTTAGTGACAAAAAATTAAATTATGTACATATTTTAAATGCTAAAAAAATCCTATTTGTGTCAATTTTTTTTCTGGGCATTATTGAGTGCTGCTTAAGTCGTTAACATCAATGTTCTAGTATGTTTTTGTTCGCTAGGATACAACTAAATTATTTTCTTTCAATGTCTAGGTAGTAGAGTCACGCTGATTTCAGTACGAACGGGTCAGCTCGATCGGGACAGTACTACCATTCCACAGAAGATCAACATACAGCGACAACATACGTACTGTCGTGTTTCGTTGGTGAGTGCGAGAACGGGGTCATTGATGTAGAGATGACAGTTGCCGCGGTAAGTGTGTAAAATACAATGCCACGATGACTGTCATGCCTTTTACGTTCCCTTCAAGAACAGAATAGTATAAAAATAAACCCTGAACATAATTTAAGTTAAAGACGTTATTTTAAATTTAAACATAACAAAAGAACAGAAATACAGAAACTCCAAACGGCAATAACAACTCCTTCATTATTAAGAATAATTATTCCACCTTATTACAAAGAAACCAAGAATTTTCCACGAAAATGGCAAAAGGACGCTACAAAAACACCTGCGGTCGGGCCACTATCCCTTTATTATACACCAAAGTTAATTTAAGTGATCTCTTATACTTGAGCTCCCAAAATTCAGCATAATTTATATTTTACATGTACACATTTATTTTTTTTAGAATTTACTAGAGGAGGTTAGTTATTAATTCACGTCGTATCCATGTTCAACACTTGATTAGACATTTAAAACTATGACATGTCATAACACACCAACTGCCTTTAACAGTCCACTTCTAGGCGCTGGCTTTTGTTACAAGGAAGTTCTGATACAAAAAAAAAAACAGATTTTATATGCATAGTTTAAAAATAGATATTCTCATTGCAAAATTGGCTTTTGTTGTTCGTAATAGTCGTAGCTAGATAACTAAACAAGTACATTAGATTGATTGTAAAATGTTAAAGTGTGGCCCGTGTGGTGACGGATTAAGAATACATAGTGTTACCATCGGTGACTAAGGGAGCAAAGTATGCAAGACAACATCATTACAAAGAGAAGGAAAACTTGGGACAAATCCTATTCCAACCCGTCTGGCCAGCGTGGTATAGTAGGCTAAAACCTACTTGCTAAAGAGAGGCCTATGTCCAGCTGTGGATTATAAAAGGATGTTGGCTGCTGACGCGTGTGATTAACAAATAATTACATTGTTTTGTACATACAGTAAACGAGACTGAAATTGCTATATGTATAAGATTTTTTTTGTTTTGTTTTAAACAAAGCATCCAAGCAACAAACCCATAGGCTTAGTAGCAATCGCGTTCAAAATTCCAAGGCTAAAATTAATGTTATAGAATAATATAAATTATACTTAGTGTTAAACTTTTATTCATTGATCTTAAAGTTTTGAGGTGAACAGGATGGTATATTTATTTTAGGACAATCTACTCAAAAATAAAAATTTATTTATATGATGTGATACCTACGAGTACGTACGTCACGAATATCTGTACAAATAAAGACACTAACTGTCCAATGTCTGTACTATGTACTTCTTATTTTGTAGCAATGAAGTAAAATTTATTTACACAGTTACTCACTAACAGTACTTATCTTCACTCATTTTGACAAACTCTAGCGGTAAGCCGAAATAACAAGTAAATTGTTATAAAAGGAACTGTTACCTAAGTGTGAAGTGTAAGACCTAAGTAGTTAGTAAGTTATTGTACTTAGAGCCACAAAGAACTTTGTCATACATTTTGATAAAACTTACACAGATTTTACTTGTTCAACTGATAAACTCGTCGTTTTGAAAATTATTAGACTATATAATACATATTGTGTGAGAAAAACCATTAAAATAAGATTTGAGTAAATTAATTCTGTTCATAATAAATTATTATTCTGTGGGAAATTGATAATTGGTGCGTTTATTTCCTTTGAAATAATTAATGAAGCTCTTGGGACAGTTAGATCGTGTTGCCGATATTATGTTACGTAGTTTAATTAAGTATTTTAGTAACGGAAAATTATTTATAGCTAATATACTCGTATATTCAGTTTTGTATCATGTGGCCGGGCCATACTATAAATATATTCTAACAAGCGGGCACTTCAGCTCTACCTCTAAGTAGCTAAAGTCACCAGCTTTATAATTTCCTTACTATGGTGCCCTTAGTCCCCTGGCTATTGGTACCTGAGACAGCGTGCGGTTTTTGGTCGGGTCGAGCCCGACATAACCACCCTTGGGTGGTATCCGTGGGGATTTCAGCACAGTACAAAAAAAATGTAGACTTACATTGTTTCCAATTAAAGAGTTTATTTGTGTTGAACACGCTAACTAGTTATCTCAGAAACTACAGGTTCGAATTGAAGAATGCTTTATCAAGTGTTGTGAATTTATTGAGGACGGCTATAGGTTATAATGATTATGACGTCAAGCTACGACCAATAGAAACCGAATATCAATAAAAACAATAAATGAGCAGGTCAGCTAGTGCTGCTGGGAAATGATTGGAAGAAATTGTTGAGAGAGAGAGATCACAGATCAGAATCATTTTTCTGTTATAGATAGTTCAATATATGTTGGTCACTCTGTTGACAGCCCACTGTACTCTCACTTGGTTACTGTTGTTTCCAGAAGTAATTTAACTATTTTAAAGGTTCTTAACAAAACTGGTCCTGGGTACCGACATCCAACGTCTTCCCGCGCTTATAATAAACAGTTAATCATGGTAATTGATGGTTTCTATACTAATTATGCCTAATTGAAGTGAATGTAATACTATATTTGACTAACTTTTAGACTTGCCTTTTAAGCTTGTTGTAAAGCTGAAATAATAAGCGATTCTGGTCACGTAACGAATGTTGTTTCCCTAAAAGGGTGAAAAGTAAAAAATGCGATGTTAGTACGTTGACGACCAACATCATTATTTTCTCAGTTTATTTTAAGATTTTCGCCTCGTAATGATGTATCAGATTTTATATGAAATGATACCTTCTAAAAAGCAATGTTTCTTTGTCTCTATTTCAGACAATATCTAAATATTTATCCTGTTTATATTATTTCAGTTCATTGTGTTAATCAATATTTAAACCATTCACACATAACATACAAAAACTTACATATATACGCCATTAAAATTAGATACTCCTAATTTCAGTAAAACTAAATATGCTTGCTGAACGGAATTGCCCACGATCGTGATAGATTTCTTTGTTACAATATAGACGTCCTCGATGTCTATCTCTTTTTTCCATCCCGTTACCTAAAAATGTTACCCCAGGCAACATCATCATTATTAACACCTTCTAATGATCCGATGGATAAGTTCCCTCAATACAAAGGAGATTTTTACCATAGGTAGTAGTCCGCTTTAAATCTTACATCTATTTTGTAATGCCAAGTTCGTTTCTAAAATATAGCTTCTGAAAGGAAGTGTCACTACTTTACAGACCAATGATTACTCCTATACTAGTCGTGAGTTCGTTCATTTGAAAAAGCACTTAGATAAATTCTAAAGCTATTTAAAGACTATTTAGCTAGTAAATCTTTTGCGGAAAAGTTAATTCGCGTATATTTTACGTCATCGCGTCATCATCACGTCAATCTGCGCTAACATTGGAAGAAAACGCTGTATCTGTTTTGCTTTTTAAAAACTCACCTTTTTATGTTTATATTTTATTCAGGCTTTCACTCCTAGTAGTGAGATAAGTATGAATACTGAATAACTAAATAATAATTAAAAATAGATTATTTACCACAGTAGGTAAACTCTTATCATACTATAATTACTATGTAGTTAATAATCTATTATTATTTTCATTAATTGATATATATGAATATATATTTATTTAGCTCTAAGGTCGTGCTTCCGTGACCTAGGGAAAGAAATATATATAATAGAAATATATAGAATTACTAGAAAAGTTATTTTAGCATTGGATAGCCTATTTTTTAAAAGACTAAAGGCTCAATAATATGTTTAATAGGAGCCCATTATCAATGAAACGTGTTGCAACATCGGTCAAAATGTACTTGAGAGACGCAGACAACGTTTAGTGGACCACCTAGTTTGATATAATAATACCACATTAATTTAATAAGAGGTTATACCAGAGAGTGGTACGGTTACAACTGCTACTGATCACAAGCTTATTTTATGACATTCGCATTAGTAGATTAGAGAAAACAGGGAACAAATTACTAATTAATGTAAGAGCTTGTAACCCTCCCTATTGTTGGGAGTACCTTCGATGGTTGAATAATATAAGTATGTTATATCATATTATTTTCATGGATGGATATATTAATATGGATTTATGACACAGAAAAAACATGTTGGTCTCAATTACAGTGCTCCAAATTCTAAAAGATAAAATTTCTCCGCTGTTGTCACGCCCTTTGTACATACTACCTTGTTGATCTAGTGGATAACATATGCGATTGCTGATCAAGAGGTCTCGGGTTCAATTCCCAGGTCAGCCCACAGAGTGTAATTGAGTTTTTCTGATTATGTATAAATGCTTAATAACAGCTCGAAGGTTGGATTCCTTAATTCTCGTGCCTTGAAAAGATCGAATTATAAGAGTAAACACACACTATAAACTATAGTATCTCCTGTGTAGTTCGCTGGTCTTTATTAAGAGTGGCCGCCATGGCCGAAAGGGGTTAATAGTACATCACGTTGTTCAGTCAATCAACCTATCGCCGTCCACTGCTGAACGAAAGTCTCCCCCAAGGAACGCCAACAATCCCGGTCTTGGGCAACTCGTATGTAACTGGATACGAGTTACATCACATTATTTTTGAGTAATTAAAAAAATGTGTATTTAAAGAACTCAGATCTTTTAAATCGTCAATCTAAAATTTGTTATGTCAATATTTTAATTTCTTAAGCTCTATTTTCGTGAAATTTACTTTCTTAATATTTTATGCACTCTTTTTAGACCTCAGGAAAGCTAAGCATGCCGCAATACTGTGGGTCACTATACTGCATTGTCTGCATTCGAAATGAGTATAGCGACCACCACTCTTGGATTCTATTCATGCTTTCCATCAGGCAGAGTAGTAGTAGAGAGCAAAGATAATTCATTACTCTCCATTAAAGTAAAAGAAATCTCTATGAAAGTAAAAGATCGTTCATTAATCACTTTGAGGTATACAACCACTTTCGTTTGATAATCTCGTGACCCAGGAATGGGGACGATGTCGTCAAAATTTGTATAAACCTTTGCTTATTAGTTCACTTAACAACCTCAGTTACGGAGTTAATGAATCAGCCTTAGAAATAATTAAATCAAACCAGCTTCATTAAAAAGTTTTAGATGATAAAGTGCTCTACAGCTTCTTAGGATGCTACATTGTATTTAATCGCCTTTGAACTCTTTGTGCAATAGAGTCGAATCAAGTTTAAAAGAGAGCATAGACTTAAAGTTGACTTGCCTGTGGAACCAAACTGCTAATTTTATTTCGAGTAACTAACGTTGATGTCAATAAATTTAATTTTAATGTTAAAGTAACTAAATTTCAAGTATATAAGATAATATCTACATCAACCTATTTAAATCGTAAGCAGAAGTAACTAAGTCTAACTTAATTAACATAATTATTAATATTAATCTACATTTAGTTAATAAATTTTATCTAACTAAAAGACTTTAGTGGACTACATGATTACATTCTTTAAAAAAGATGACTACCTCATCACGAATATTCTTGAAATACCGGAGACTTCACAAATATACATGAAATGGACACAAAAAACACCCAGACTCAGAATTAAAATTTTTGTGGATCACAGTGATAAGATCAAACACATTAGTGTTGACAAGTGGAGGGTTTGTATCCAAAATAACGCTAAAACTATTATGATACTTACACTTATTTCAGAAATTAGTCAGAAATGTGTTGGAACTGGAACTTATGTAGGCATAAAATTGAAATATTTAATTATTCAATAAAGGCCATTAAACTATCCTATTATCACAAAGTAACGTAAAGTAATGCTAGAGATGATAGAGACACAAAAGTCATTGTTTAACAAACTGTTTATATAACAGTATATTATATTGGATTTAATACTAAATTCTTTACTAAGAAATTTGTCAATGTTGAACACGGAAGTAATAAGCACATGCAAGGATTGGATCAATTTATTGATGAAATTTGACGCGGTGACATATTCGCCTCTGCTTACATTACCCTTGATATTTCGACGAGAAATGTTCGAGTATGAAATGTGTAGTTAAGATATTTCTATACATATAGGTGTGAATATTAAATATATTTACTAGTGAATATGAAACTCCAAATGGAAAGTCTTTACACGAATGATGCCATGATGCATATGGAAGAACCGTATTAGCATATCCTCAACAAATTCCCCTGTTCTAAATTCCGGTGGGGACACGCAAAAATAATATGGTGGGCACCATACTCATTGTAAATGAAGAAAGTGCAATATGGTGACCCTAAGGCGGTCTAGTGAGATGATTTTCCATGTTCCACTTAAAGGACCTGAGATTACAGTAGTAGCAGAACATGTTTCACTATCAAGTGAGGTCCGTTTTGGCTGATTGGTACAGGAAAGAAAAGCTGAACTGTTTTCGAGAGCTCATATTTTACTACTCCAAAATGGTAACTTTCAAGGTTAGCACGAGTTTTGTCATTTTATCCAAGTCTGCACATCTATTTACTCTAGTCGATCTGAAACTATTCTACATGAACCAATAGCTCACCACTATATGAAAAGTATCAAGTATGGAATTCAAAAATCTCAGACGAAAAAAAATTGATACATTATTGATAGTTTGGAAATCATAGCAAAAAAATACAAGGAAGTTCAATGCACCTACAGTGTTACAAACTTATTGCTGACAAAACAAACAAAATTGTTCCTACATATGATTGAAAATGACAATGATTAATGAATGTTACACTTAAATTGAACATGTCACATAAAAGTAAGGGTCGAAGGAGATTGTCATAAATTTTTTACGTTGCGTTTGCTATCTTATCTCATATAATTTGAAAAGTTTAAATCTATTTAGTTTCTGTAACATGTGTTTTTATTTCATGCTTGTTAAAACGGATTTGGAAACGTTTTTAAATCCTTTTTTATGAATTCATTATTTCCAGTATTTTTCTATGCTTTAATGTTATCCCACTTCAGATGGGGTTGCGTCTCCTAATTAGTTACCACCAAGTCAACTCATTCATAACTCTTCATACTTCTTTAACCGGGTTATGTTGATTCATGATATCGCGGGGATCGACCGCTGCTCCTTTGTCGTTTTGAGATATGCTTCACTATCTCTTTCTTGAGAAACCACTTAATACTCAATACTTTTTGTAGCATTTAAATGTTCTTACAGTATGTAACACGTACTCTAGATTACAAATTAGTTTATAAGTGTAATAATGATAGTTTAAAGAGGCATTGACATGTAGACTGTGAAGGACTGTCACAATTACTCACAGATAATGTCAACTTTTGATTTTCTGTTTAATTCTTAAATTGTTAATTTCATGGAACACTAAGAAACAAGTATCGGGCGACCTGTCCTCAACTGAATCTGAATATGTGTCTATTAGTGTAGCAGCAAGTGGAGTATGTTGGTTCATTACCTGTTAAATGATTTTAAAGTCAATAAAGTATATTGATTGAAGGTTGACATTGGTTAATGTTTAAAGTATATTGATGTACGATACAATTTTGTAAGAAAACTCCTCAAGGATAAAAAAATATATTTAAAATATGTTGAAACTAGGAAAGCACCAGCAAACATGCTTACAAAAGATTTGAACAGGATTAATAACGCGCTTCTTACGAAGAACTTTTTACAAATGTTACAAGATACTTGAAGAAGAGTGTTGAATGTTGTCAATGCAATTAAGATACTCTAAATCTCTATAATATTTTACTCTATGGTTTTGTTGGCCGACTGTATTATGTACTATTTCCAGGAGTATTCTATAACTGTTATTTCAAAGATACTACGAATATGCCCATTTCTTATTCTGTCTTACTCCGTCAAGATATAGGTAGGACTATTTACAATCTTCAACAATATTAATTATTAGTATCAATACCACCTTTGAAATATAGCTAAGATTAGTAAGAGTAGCAGAAGAAACAGGGACCAGAAACTAAGAAACAGCGGCGTATACTAAAATATATGACTATACTGACAATCTTTACCTAAATTACTTAATAATCATTTCCCTAGTAGAGAAACTTGTAAGGCATCTCATTCAACTCGTCTGTATAGTCTGGGTATCAAACGACTGTGACCAGTATAATCCTTCTGCTTTTAATCAAGGGACGCCCATTGTTAACTGAATTACGTGAGATGTGAGAGAACGAGTTCTTGGTATTTGGATATGTTCGAAAACTTGCCGACTTATAATCAAACTTAAAACATGGTGAGTATCACTAACTTTGTAAGAGCAAATAAGGTAGTTTTCTATTTTACAATGCAGGATATTATTTCAAGAAATGTAGTCTTCTTGAGAATTTATCAAAAAATATTTGTTATCACTTTTACATACAATATAGAGAATTTAACGTTCACTCTTCTGGCGTCTCACTTTTCCCACGTGTTACAAATGTATGTAATACTTAACTAAAAAGCATAAATATGCTAATTTAAAATATCTAAAACACGTAAAATATTACCACTATCAACTAACTAACTACTACCAAATTAGCATCACGTTTTAACTAAACACTAAAACATACAAATAAACAAACACGAATTATGCTACTGCACTTTTCACATTTATCATAACATATATACGTTTTGAGTCATTGTTCCGTTACAGGAAATTTCAATATTTTCAAAAACACTGACCAACGAAATTTTCTTCATCATTTTCTGAATACTGTATTTCCTTAAAACTGGTACAAGACTAAACGCGTTGCCTCTATAAGGATCGAATCAGAATATTGGAAAACGATGAATATCCGAGCCCGAAGCCTCAGATTGACTATTAAACTTCAAAAGAGGGTGCAAATTCTGAAATTGCATTATTCTGGACCATTTATTGAAAAATAGAAGACCAGATGAAGTTACTGGTATTCTTGGAAAGATTTAGGACTTGGTTTGTGTCTGGAGTGTTATATTATTTCAATTAATAATTGCATGCGTAATTTATTCGGCATGAGAAAAAAATTAAACTCGAAGAAGTCTCAGTAAGAAGTAAATAACTGGATGAATGAAAAATATTATTGGAATTGTTTACCGCTTACACCACAAGTAATTGAAAATACTTTGTATGCTTGCGGAACATGCGTGGTCCATAATGCATACATAACTTTTGCAATAAATATTTAAACTGTTGTTTTGCCATCAAATATAACGAAATGTAGTATATTGGTTTGTCTTACTATAGTCGTTTGTTTACACCAAGTAGAACTTGTACATTTTGTTTAACTTTCTAGATTACACGAAGAAATCCTTACATTATCAAAAAAAACAAGTCAGCAAAAGAAATGAATTATTGACGGTTGATTGTTGACTGAAAATTGATCATTCAGAAATATTGCCAAACCGTTGATAATAAATGAAAGAACAAATTTTTTTTAAGTATCAAGTAGTCAGGGTGAGCCACAGTTTCTAAAATATTTACTTAAATTAGTACGTTATAGCCATTTAATATAAGATGCATTAAATATAAAATTTACAACGTATACAAATACACAGCCACTTAAACTGTGCAATTTATTTTATTTGAATGATCGAAATATTACACTTTACTAATAATACACTCACATATAATATATAAACATCAACATGATGCATTCTTCTACCAAGCACTAAATTTTGTTTTCGAATTCAATAATGGCATCAAGATTTGTTTATTTTTTATTTCCACAACAATGACAATTAATCTATTAACCATGACAATATTTGAAATTATACAACGAATAGATAATTCAAATACAGTGAAATGCCATTCTTTAAATACTGTGGAGGAGTCCTCCTAGATATAAAAGAAATGCGAAATGAAGATCATTAAATTGAACATCCAAAGTCATAGCCGCCATTTTAATAGATTTTTGTTAACTTTGACAATATTAAACATTGACTTTGATATATTTATACTAAAGGCATATTGACTAAATGAGAGCTTATTACTGTATGAAATTAACGGCTACAGAGCTTACCCCACTACAAAGTATATTAACAAAGTTGGCGGAGTGGTCGCGTATGTGAATAATGCTTGGACTCTAAAGGACTCAACATTGATGATGCATGTTGTATTTCGATAACTGTTCACAACGTGATAACTATTTTAGGTGCATTTGGATATCCTCTCTTCAGAAACATTGATAACTTTATTACTACACTCCAGGACAAAGCATCAATAACAAACAAAAAAATTAATCAAGTAAAAAATAACTGTAATAAAAATTTGATCGAAAAATACAAGAAAAAACCAAAGAAATTATAGCAAATAATTAACAAAATCGCAAAAAAGAAGGTTGTATAAAATCTTCTGCTTCCGATATATTTACATTTAAATAATATCTTGAACATGCAATAAACACTTTTAATAAGCTATTTTACAAAATTATGCAAAAAATTACTTAATCAGCTCAACACAACTAAACCGCGCTATCGCAAAAGGTAAAGAATGCTTCAGGTCCATTAAAGTTCTTATTTTCTGAAAGTTAAAGAGGATAATTAAAAGTGCTGCAAGAATGGGCGATGTTACGAACAGATTTTGTTAAAAAAGTAAAACAGTAAATAGTAGAACTGCTCAAAATAATTATCTTGCAATGGGAAACAAGAATGGCTGTAACTGTGCTTTTATCCACAGGAGGTAATATCATCTTACCAAATAACTATTGGCTGACATCACTACTACTAAAGTTTTAAATAAACGTTTGACGAAATATTTAGAATATAACCACTTTCTAAGGGAAGCCTTGGATCAGTAATGGATTTCTGAAGTATATCTGGAATAGAGAAAATATGTAAGAAGCTCCTTAATAACATCAAAACAGGTTACGAAAATAAATAATTTCAAAGGCACAAATAACCTGAAAGCTACATGGAATATTATTAGAAGAGTTACTGAGATAGGTGTCAATATTATTTCTCTTAGCGAATTTCTAAAGTCGTTTTATGATGGAAAGTTTTCGACTAATACTGTCAATTATTTTTGTACGAGTGTGATATAAGCACTAACTGAAAGATTGCTGTAATGCAGTAACTCAAATGTTCTCCTTCTCGTTAATGAACTAGAAGTCTCCAATTTGATTCTTGGATTGGGAGTGCATGCTGCTGTGGGATGGAATGGTATATCATCGAGATTATTGAAATCTTATCTACCTGCCCTTCCAGACAAGTAACTTCTAGGTTTATTTCATTTTACAACATGCAGTTGACGGTCGATATAACAGACTTAAATAAAGCGTGAAAATTGCAAAGTGGATCAACAAACTACTAAAGTTGGTAAAAAGAAATGGACCACTCGCCAGTTTGATTTTAAGCACAGATTTATCTTCATCATAAAACGTTTTATTATACTTTCAAGACGGAGATGAAGAATACAAATCATTTTATTAAGAATTATTAGAAATTCTTCACAGGTAAGAGTGAGAATTAGAAAGACTTGTTACTTTTTGCTAAAAAAGTCAATTAAGCTGTTTTTATTCAGTTGATCCACTTATAACTACGTTAAATCTACCTAAATATGTATTATTTATTCCCCTGCCAGGTAACTTTGGATTGAAAATTGAAAAATGAAAAGGTACTGTAACTAATGATTTAGTTTTTTCTAATTTTGGTATTTAAGGTCCCTATTCTTCGATGAAATCTACATACTTCAAAGGTATGCAAAATATTTCCAAAACACAAAAGACGTTAGTCAGCGATCACTTCATTAACAGACACCTCCTCTAATATACCACGGTACCTATTAACTCCCAGTAACGAAGCACTTTATGCCGTTGGATTCAGATTGTACTTCAGTAATGAGGTCGAATACATCCTTCCTTACCTACCCAAATTTTATTAAAAGTAAGCAGCTCGTATCAAAATTATTAGGATCAAGGTTTGACTCTCTATATTTTTTTTAATAATTAGATTTAAGTTTAGACTAGAATCAAATGAGTTAACATTTTGATTTGAATAGAACCAATACTTATTTATGTAATAATAAAAGTAACATAATAAAATTGTAACCTTTAAAGTAAAATATCAGTTTACTGCCTGTTTTTCGTTACAATGAGTATAAGAATCTGCTTATTTATTCTAATTCTTGCTTTGCAATATTAATATTGTCTAATACTATTGCCAAAAATATTAATAGAATATGCTAACTTTGTTTAATATAGTAAAACATGTTATTTATTTATTTATTTATTTATTTATTTATTTATACATCATGCACTTTATGTACATAGGCGGACTTAATGCCTAAGGCATTCTCTACCAGTCAACCTTTGGGTGATGCAGAGAAAATAGGAAGTAGGTGCGTTTCAGGTGTTGAATAGAAGAAATAGACACAAACTTTCATATACTAAAATTAATACAAATACATAAATACATACATATACATACTTAAGTTGATGTAAGTCTATATACATACATACACGAATAAATATCATAACAAGTATAAGATGATAATCATGTATTGGTTGATTCTGCCAGCTGTTTCAGTAAATACTGCTTCACTTTTTTCTTAAAAGAAAAAGCGTTGCTAGCCATCCTGACTTCGAGGGGAAGCTCATTCCAGAGAAGAACGGACTGCACAAAGAAAGATTACTTACTCTGTAATATATAAAAACTACTGCTTGTCAAGGGATTAGTCTATACCATTAACGATCAAGAAATCTTGGGCTGGAATTTCGGGTCAGCAAAAAGTGTCATTGAGTTTTTAATGTCATTGAAATGCTTAATAGCCTGGAGCTTGAAACTTAGGGTCCCTGTGCCTCGAACAGTACATAAAGCAGTAGGTCGCGCGTCTGATCTTTCCTCAGTCACGTTGGATAACCGTCCCATCGGAATATGAGAGAATGGAGAGTGCACCTGCGCTTGCGCACACATTTGTGCACAATAATATCACCTGCGTTGTGCTGCCCACTTGCCATGACTGAAATTATCAACAAGTTCATCATATAACAAATATAACAGCTCAAAACAATGTTCCAGTTCTGATGAGTTAAATAAAGTTTTTCTAATAGGAATTAGAACTGACGGCAGTAGTGTTACTTAACCACAATCTTCTGACCTCCACTCCTCGATTCTAACATCAATTTAAGGAGCTATACGTTCCACGTTACAAGATTTAACTTCCATTATCCAAACTGCTTTATCATTCAATCATCTATCACAAAATCTCTAAGAATTGAACAAATATCAAGATGTGATAACGTAATACCAAATCATGTCTGAAAAGACTTTGTTCGAAGCTAAAATCTAAAATAGCGCATAAGGCGTAGATAAATCCACTATGTACGGACTCAAATACGTGGTAATGCGGTTACAGAGAAAGGGTGGGCCCGAACCATTTGACACAAAAGGGCTTTTTATGAATACCCTAAAGAGATAGATGTCTAGTATTCATGTGTTGATTTACTAGAATTGGGTTTTAGAATTTTGGGATAAACCATTTACGTGTAATGGGATGTTACAAAGTCATTGTTAGACTGTTTTACGCTGGGTCAAAATATTATATTGGTGTTTGAGATAGATACAGCTGAATCTTGGTGACAAATGATATAGTTGGTTTTAACGTTTTGTAGTTAAATACTTATGTTAGGAAAACAGGTCTTACTTCTTAGAGAATAACATTTATATAATTTACAGTAAAGTGCTATTAGGTGTTATTTTGTATACAAAATATTGTGATATATCCCCAAAATCTTGGACAATACAATAACTTGCGTTATATTACTACTTGACAGTTTGAGCTCGGTTCATGGCCTCGATCTCATTTTCCGTATGTAATTTGAAGTAGAATACACACATGTAATGGTTGATTCAAACACCTGTTAGAAAGTAATCCACTGTGTATTCAAGCAATATATACATATTTACATTTTTTAACTGTTAAGTAAACTTGGAAAACAATTTAATGGATATTTCACTATAAAAACTTATTGTTTATCAATCCATCGGTAAGAAGTTGGCTACTTATCCTTTGGAAATTATATTATATATATTATTTCTTTTGAAAAATTATGAGACATTCTTGTCTATAAAGATTTGAATCAGGATATTGGCATCGGCCCTTTGAGAGTTTTAATTCAAAATATGGGAGTAAAACTAAAGTGAATAAACTATAATAGATTTTATGATATAGGCTAAAGCGGGTCACATGATGGTAAGTAACCATCTGCGCCCAATGGAAAAATGTAAATGTAGAAATAAAAATTCTTTATCACTTTCAGTGGTCTTTCCCAGAATGAGGATGGAAATTTGACCTTTCGTAACATTTATCTCGAGCGGAAAGCAAGCAAAAATTACTTCTCAGCTTTCTTTTAGGGTGTGGTATCACTACAGTCAAACTGGCTTAAATGAAGCGGAGCAGGGCCAACATGACTAGTTTATTATGATTACTGAAGTAACTTACGATGTTTTGCAGAATCAATATGTTTAGATACCTAATATCATTTGTAAGGGCATATTTCGACAGACTACATCGACTAGCTTAGTTGGCCAATTGTTTCTTTCTTGTAAAATTTATTCTATCTATTTTAAAAAATTATAACAGCGAATGTAAGTTTATTTTTACGTGGCCCAGATACATTTATGTCTTATAATACCTTAGCCGATTATAAAGAATTTTCTCACACAACTTTTCAGGGAAATATAAAGGAGAATAGGATTCCATTTATTGAGAAAAACATTGTTCCGTGGATAAGAGTATTATTCGCCTTATTGTAGAATGTTCACGAAATGTACATTCACGTGATCAAAGCTCCAAGTAATCGCTTGGCAATAACATTTCATTTGCAGCTTTTACCTTAATATTGTTAACAATTGTTCTCAAGACAACAATTAATGCATACAAATACAATACAATACAAATTACCCGAATTGACTGACAAATTGCGTGTCTTAATCACTGTACCTACAAAGTTAACAATTTGGCAACTGATACTTTTATATAGTAAATACATACCTATTACAAAGCTTTTTTAAACTTGCGTCATTCTACAAGTTAGAAACACAAAATAATCACGCGAATAATAATAAGTTTATAATAACGAACAATAACAAAAGCTTGCACCAGCCATCAACGTGTCAGCACAACTATTATCGGATCAAGTACGAGCTATACAGTGCTGTCACCTGCTGGATGATGCAGTACTTGAGAGGATACGCTTTGACTAACGGAAAAATTTTACTATCCCTTCTTCGTCACACACTGTGGTTTCCAATAGCACACCTCACTTGGCATCATGTAATGAAGATGTTGATGAACTAATGGAGAGTGAAGTTACATTCGTAAGTACCCAATATAACGCTAAGATAATAGTCCAAGATCCCAGAGCCGTAAGACACAGCTTATTTTCTAAAGCATATGCACCATGTGCATGCGCTTCAGAGTAAAGTATCTTAATATTTGAAAAATATTTACTGCTTCTAATATGTATATCTATTTGATTAAGATAAAATTTCTAATTAAAGTAATAATTTATCATTTTAAAAATAATCATCATCATTTTTTAAATTATGCATATGTCCCAACATAATTGCCGGAATATCAGTATCGGAACATTTAATAACAAAATTTGCTTGAGTGTCTTTATTACAGATATGATAAATGATTTTAGTGGGGGCTTTATCATGTTCTGGACACGACATATTGTCATCTACACTTGATATAACTATATTATTTTCAATGAAGTAAGAATGACATTGTTTGAAATTTGTATATATCAGTTTATTTTCAGTAATGGTACTATTTCATCAGATGCCCAATGTTGAATGAAGAAATCCACGAGAGCTTGTTTAAAATGGATGTTTTTTAATTCTTTCAAGAAATCAGACGGTCTAACTTGATCGGGGCCAGCAATATTAAAATCCAGTTGTGCAGATTCTTGACGGAGAGATCTTTCATAATTTTTAATCGTAAGAGAGAAGTATTGATAAAAAATAACGTCGTATCTTGTCACTTTGAGTTGAGTCACCATTAACAGCATTTTTTTTTAAATAACTTCAAAAGTATTTGGGACATTTTTCATGGTGTGTAATAAAAAAACCATCAATCAATAAAATATTTGTTCGATCAGGTGGATTGTGCTCTAAACCTTTTTCCAAGGACTTCATCAAGGTTGATTTTTGAGTTTTACAAATGGCTATATCAAAATGGCACATGAATAATGGGGATGTTTAGGCATTGCAATTTGTCTGACTCATTAAATATAACATTGTAATAGTTATTTTAACAACATTTAAAAAATCAGTCATTTAAAAAAAAATAAGTTTGTTTACATTTCTTAGAGTTTTAAAGCGTCTGATACAAGTTTTGGCCCATGGAAAGCGTCTGTTTTTTTTATATGACTTCAGAGTAATATTCTACAAAACATATACAAAAATCAGATATAAAAGTTTAAGTTAAGTAACTTTGATTTTCAGTTACCTTTCAGTCACCTGATACCTGCACAGGTATCACCGGGCAAGCTCTACAAGCATTCAGGTATTAAAAAGTACACAAGAGACTACTGAGGACAAAAAGTTATATGCTTTAGAAAATAAGTTGTGTCTTACGGCTCTGGGCTCTTACTCTATAAAGAGTGCTTTGGAGGATGTGATTCAGAAATA
Organism: Hypercompe scribonia; assembly: GCA_949316085.1. Classification (NCBI taxonomy): domain Eukaryota; kingdom Metazoa; phylum Arthropoda; class Insecta; order Lepidoptera; family Erebidae; genus Hypercompe; species Hypercompe scribonia. The sequence continues at coordinate 23,087,018 of OX438977.1, forward strand.
CCGATTTGTAAATAATAATAGTAGACCACGATTATGCTGTTATTGTTACTCTTATATGCGGCTATTGCAGTTTGTCGAGTAGCTGTTAAATTTATTGAACGTGTCAATACTACTCGACCTAAGAATACTATACCAGCTTGGCAGTATAGAATTGAACGTCCTGTTGCTGAGAGTATGACACTCACAGGTAAACTAACTAGTTTTCAAAGTGGTAATACACGGCCAAGAGTCATGTGCTTTGTGAAGTAGGCATTATTGGGGACTACCATTAGTTCTCACAATACATGTCCTATGTCACATAGTGCATAGACTTTCTAAAGCAGAAAGTTTATGCATGAGCAAATAGGATAAGATTTTATAAAAAACGAATTAATCGTTATAATCAGAATCAAATGTTCCAAAGAAATGAGAAATTTGTATACCGGAAATGGGAGAAACCGAATCCATGTGTGAGTGATGGGTATTTTCCGGATGAAAATGCCACTAATTCATTTTGGCGGGACATCTGGTCAATGCCTGTCACTCATACAGAGGGTAATTGGTTGGGGGATGCCAAACGCTCGTGTGAGTCTATAACAGCTATGGAATCCGTTACTATTAAAGAGGATGATGTAAGTTGTGCAGTCCGTTCATTACCGAATTGGAAATCACCTGGTCCAGACGGACTGCACAACTTTTGGCTTGATTGGTTCCGAAGCTCATATGAGTGTTTGGAATCACAATTCCAAACAGCTTTGGATTCTGATTCATTACCACAACTGTTAACCCCCCATTAACCCCATTTAAGCCCCCATGTCGACCTCATCGATCAGGGCCTGCAGAGATAACCAAGAGTGAATAATGGCTGCGTCCTCTAGTAGGTCCCTATTTAGCTTTGTAACAGCCCACCGCAAAAAGCGCGAAGGCCGCGCCGTGTAACCCTTACTTCCAGTAGGGGTTATATGGCGTACACGCAGAACTCCAGTTCTGGGTCCAGGAGAGCTCAAATCGGATATAGAGGTTAACCGAGAGCGTCTCAACTTCTTCTAGGACACACCAGGTCCTTACTTGTGCAGCGAGGGCAAGAGTAGCGAACGAAAGCTCTACTATCGACCCCCCTGCTGTCGCACACACTTGTTAGTAGAATCTCTGTTCAATAAACAGAAGCCCAGCAAGGCCGTCCACTCCTCTAAGGCCTCGCCCCTAGCGTCTGTCCTGGGGGATTTACACACAGTAGACTTTGCGTTGCAGTCTCCCAGCAAAAGGACGAGCCCAGATATTAGTCGCCGCATCGAGGTCTCCAAGTTGTTAAGGAAAGCCTCGAAGTCATTCAAACTCCGGCTTTGGGAGAAGTATACACCGTACTTATATGGTGATCCCCCCGCTCAGCAGAAAAATATCCAGTGCCCTTGTCTCTTAACGACAAAGGCGGGAAATGAGCCGCCGTGGAGCCGACGACTGTCACGGAACCGTCCCTGTCACCCAACCAGTTTGAATGGGAAGATGTGCAATGGGGCTCACGGCTGCGGCCACACAAATCGACCACTGTGCCATAGTTTGTTGGAAGAACTGCGCCGCAGCACAATGGTTCAGGTTCGTAATTTCTATGTTTCGTACGTCGCAGTTTCTCGGCAAACTTGTCCGCCGTCTTTGCACCTTCAGCCTCAGGGAACTCGAGGACTTCTAGCCCCTACCGTTCCAAAATCATTGGCGAGACTAGCCCGGGCTGCGACCACACAAATTGACCACTGTACTATAGTTTGCTGGAAGAACTACGCAGCAGCACAACGGTTCAGGTTCGTAGTTTCTACGTTTCGTACGTCGCAGTTTCTCGGCAAACTTGTTCGCCGTCTTTGCACCTTCAGCCTCAGCGAACTCGAGGACTCCTAGCCCCTACCGTCCCAAAATCATTGATGAGACTAGCCCGGGCCCAGTTGATAACGGATGCATAGGACAATCTGCCGTTAGCCGCCTCCGTTGCTACAGTGATTACTACAACCGCGGTTTTAGGCGGGTGCAGCTTCTGCGGCTTAGTTTTTTAAACCCCCGCCACCGGTGACAACTGTGGAGTCGACGCTGCTTTCTTGGCAGCCTTTCTACTCCACTTTCGGGACTTTTTATTCCACCTGATTACCTGTCATTCACTGCTCGGGGAAGCAGTCGTAGAGGTATTCGCTGTTGACGGGCCAGGGTTTGGAATGGGGAACTGAAGAGATACCTCCACTACCCTTGGCGCAGTCTTCTTCGCTGAAGGCCCATTCCTCGGTACAACCATTTTTGCCACAATGTGGGCCGCTCGTCCAGACTTATGAGTGTTTGCTGGTGCGGGCACCGATACCGCCGCCACATACAATAAAATCCTTTCAATTCTAAGTTAACGTCGGCAGCCGGATAATAGTGTGAAACAGTGCTATAGCTACCAGTATCCTCAATTGGGCACTAACAAATACATCTACTGTATATTTTACAATACTAATATTACAACTTAGTGATTCGATCTTTGTATTCTAAGAAAAAAACATATTTAACACTAAGCTAAAACCGAAAGAAAACAATAATAATAAAAAATAAGTTACGTAGAAGAAATAAAAATAATTTGTCACCCGTGTTTGCGAGGGCTATCTACGAGTTTAAAGTGCATGTGAGAGAGTAATTTATTTATTTATCTATGAGTACGAATGTGTGTGTGTGTGTATGTGTATGTGTGTGTGTGTGTGTGTTTGGATTTTTGTGTGTGTATGTGTGTGTGTTTGTATTTTTGTGTGTGTATGTGTGTGTGTGTGTGTGTTTGTTACGTGTGTGTCTGTGAATTTTTGTGTAAATTTAAGCATTGGTATCATATCGAGTCTTTGGTATGAACTATTTTTTCTTATGAGAATAGTCAAGGATCAGAAGCCAGTATACGAGTAATACGATACTTGATTTATTTTAATTAGTGTTGATAAATATTATTCTTCTTAATCATAAAATTAAATAAACGTGAATAAATTTTATAAAATGACAACCAGCTAGAGCGATCTTATATATATTATATAAACTCTGATCTTGTCACGTATTAGTAGCAGAAAGTACGTCAGAGTTTGTTGTTTACGAAGTATAGTGTTCATTATGAACATCTGGCGTACAATGAGAATAGAACATTCACGACGAAGGAGGGTTGTGGAATACCTAAGGGGTTTTATGAAAATCATCTTTATGATTGCACGCTGTTCACGCTCCACGGGACGTACTGGTACAAGTGCTGCCCCATGCGACTATGTAATATTGTAGCAAGGATTGCACTTGTGCATGACAGGATCTGTAGACCTCCTAAGTTTATAAAAGAGAGGATTAATTTTCTGATTCGAGCTGTTACAGACTGAACATATAATGACCAGTTAAGATGTCTATCCAGATTTAGACTAAGATATTTTATGCTATGGGTAGAACTAAGTTGAGGACATTCACAAACGCCACAGTCAAGTGCCTTAGCGCAGAAATCAGTGAGTGGTTGTGTATTAGATCGCAGTGTAAAGGTAATGTATTTGATCTTATTCAAGTTTAGTGTTAACAGGTTGTCATCCAACTACCTCATAATGTCCTTGAGAGCCCCCTCGGTAAATTGTTTAGTCTGAGCCCAATCTCTTATATTCTACAATAAGTGCTGTATTGTCTACATATGTAAAGATGTTGTAGTTTGGCATTGAAAGTTTGCACAAGCTATTAATACATATATAAATACTAGTGGTTGCCCAGTGGTCGAAATTCGACCATAATAAATTTAAATTGTAAGTGACTTAATATACATTATTAAAATATAATATTCAAACATTATTAAAGTTCTACTGTCGAAAACTAAACTACTATAACCATAGATTTGACCAAGACTGTTATTTGCCAATCTCTTTTTTGAACAAATTATATGAAATTAAAAAGAAGTTAAATAAAGAATATCTATTTAAAAAATGTTTATTAAAACAAAACATGCTATAAGAAGATGCAAAACAAAAAAATCATGCATTAAAAATACTATCCATTTAGAGCATTTTTTATCGCATATTGCAATAATTTAATTAATGATTTAAAACTTCTCTGAAAACAATGTTTTTTGTAAAAACTCTTTCATCGTTTGCTAAATGTCTTGGGCCGTTATATTTGGATATATAAAACCTTAAACCATCGAATGAACGAACTCTACTTACTGCGACATACAATTCCCCATGTGTAAAAACTGGCCAATTTAATAAAACTCCAATTATTTGGAATGTTTTGTCCAATTCCAGTGAAATTTTACGCATTATGTTGTTGTTACATGTTTGAATAATACGTTCTTGTAACCTATAATTAATAGCAGTGTCAATATCATAAAAATATAATGTAAAAGCCATTGGGCCTGATCTGTGATAAAAAACATCATATATTTTGAAATGATACACTCCCCTTGTCTCAGCAACTTTGGCTTCTGAGCTAACCATAGCTAAACATTAATTATATTTCCTAATATTTTCAAAATAATTTTTTGATTTACTTTTTTATTGAAGGTTCATTTGAAGTAAGTCCATTATACAATGATTTAAAATATTCATTTTGACTTAAGGGTGGTAATAATGCTTTACCTTTGTGACAACATGAAGTGAATGCAGTTCGGTCGCTTAAAGTCACTTCAGATTCAAAAATGAATCCTAAATCCATTAAATGACATTTAGAGCACATTTAAATGTATCTCTCAAAATCATATTACTATCGAATACTACTGATGGGGAATTATTCCTTCCTCTTAGAGAAATATTCCTTCTTTGTCTCTTACTCCGAGCCGTTAATGTTCTATGTCGAGGCATAATTAAAGTTCTTTCATTAAGAACCAGCAATAGCAAATTATATTTTTTTTCTACCTGAATGTTGTTATTGCAGATTGCTGCTACAGAACTTTCTTTATGCATATAATGATAGTCCGTGTACATTTAAATGTATGTTGCTGCTACACAACTTATATATATTACATAAATTTGTATAAGCGCTCAGTATTTCACGTAGTATTCGTCAAATAAAACTTTTCTGTTTGACATTCAACTATGTCTACTCGTATAATAAACAAAAGAAACAATTTGACCACAGAGTATGTATACGTGTACAAATACTTGTGTATACGTGTACAAATACTTGTGTATGCGTGTGTCAAATGTATTCTGGTTTGTATAATGTTTTATTTATTGATTTATTGTACTTATTATGCATTATTATTAAAATCTTTTTTTATATTAAATGAGGTAAATAAAACTTTTCTTTTTGATATGTCTATGTCAGTACTCTATGTCTATGGACAAAATGAAAGTATGCGTGTACAAATACTTGTGTATGTATGTGTGTGTGAAATGTATGGTAGTGTGTGTAATGTTTTATTTATTGATTTAATGTACTTTTTAAGCATTATTATTGAAAAATATTAGCGTTCTGCACTTCTCCAACGCATAAACTATAAGTGTGCCAAATTTTATGCTCCTGCGTCCGCACAATTTTCGTAAAAAGCGGAATAAAGTTTTTGTATCGCGTATTAATATATAGATATATAATAAATAGAGTTGGACCCAAGACGCTACCTTGTTGTACGCCAAAAGAGAGATCAATATCATCACTCATATGACTTCCTACCCTGATACACTGTGTACGTTTGGAAAGATAATCGCAAAAGATTGCCAAAGCAATTTCTCTTATGCTGATCATTTCCAATTTATTTAAAAGTAGTGGTATGGATATGGTATCAAATGCCTTCGATAAATCTAAAAAGACCCCTACCACTTTATTATTGTCATCAAGATGCTTAACAATAGCTTCAGTAAGTTTCTGGGTAGAATGCTCAGTAGATCTACTTTATACAAACCCGTGCTAATTTTCAACAATTACATTAGTGTTATTTAGAAATTTTATGAGCCTGGTTTAGGAGTTTTTCTAATATTTTTGATACAGTTGTCAGCATAGAGATGGATTTATAATTACCAGCAACGTTTCTGGATCCATTTTTAAAAATAGACTGTAGTTCTTTTAAGAATATCCGGCAAATATCCCGTGGTGAAGCATAGATTGAATAGGTAAGTCAGAGGCAGAATTAAGAATCTTCTTGGCCTTTTCATTATTTGGGTTGGAATATCATCTACACCTGTAGCGCAGACATTTTTAAGATCCATTATTATACCTTCAATCTCACTATGATCCGTATCAAATAGAACCATAGAATCTTTTGGTGGCGAGGGAGGCTTTTACCACGATATTCGAACGGATACGTCTTTATCTCTCGAATCTATCGAATAAAGGTGCAGGTGACAGCTAGTTAAATAAAATACTGTAGCTTAATGACCATTTTCGTATTTACATTTACATTGTTCCTCAATAATGAAGTTTTAGTTTAAGACGTATAGTGTAAATGCCATACAACAATACAAGCAATGGAATGAAAAACTCGAAGACATTCATTACTTAGTACATACAAATCGTGAGCTTATACGGTAAGTAACTCCAAATCTTACGTCAACATTTGAGCAATGACGGCTTTAAGAGAAAAAATAGCTATCGTTGTACATTTTTTATGAACATGACATAGGAAACGCCGAGGTTAACCCCGCTTATTTTAGTTCCCCTTTATGTGGACCGTAACGCGATTATTTATGTATGAACTACACGTGTTATCCTTGTATACTCACTGGCGGACTCAAAAGGATTAAAGTGTCATTCTTTGTTGCTGTGTATTCGGGTTTATTAAGTTTTTTTTTGACGTGATCCTAAACTATTTTGTTGGATGCATATAACTATTTTGTTGGCCTTTAGAGTTTGCAGAGATATTCGCTTGAGGCATACGTAGTGTTGCTTTTTCAATTTGAAGTTAGAATTACTCCACAAGCTTCTTAACTTTATATTTATTTATTTATTCAAACTTAATGTTGTAAAAAGGCGGACTTAATGCCATAGGGCATTTTTTATTTCTTATCTGCTTATAAAATTCTTTAATGACAATAGAACGATTTTTGTTTGTTTTGAAGTCTTAATATAACATTATTTTCTTTGAGTAATCTAAAAATAATACAATTTTAACAATTATAACAGCAAATATAAATATACTTAATAAGAAACACAGATAAAATTGTTCATTAAATATAATTTTTAGATTCTCTTGTTTGTTGGCAAATAATTCACGATACAGTACAGTAATTCTTATGTTTAAGCTGTCTTGTGGCATAAAATTATAGAAATATCTAGGTAATAAAATACACAATCCATTTCTCAAGACACAATACAAATAATTATTAACATGGTTGATGAATTTATCAATCATCGTTAGCGTCCGCTTCAATGGAAGGGAACCAGACAAAAGTTCTACAAAAATAATTAAATTCCTTATTTTGGCAACATAATATTTCATTTTTTCATACAACACTATAAAATTTTGATATGTTCTTTAGTTCAGGGAATATATCTGTGTACATATAGGAAAGTGGAAGAGACTCGGAGCATATAGGCTGATTTGAACGGCTATTTTTGTTCTATAGAAGCACTTTTCAGTAAGTTTTTAACTCTTAACCCCCATTCTCATTTTGGAAGGGCTACTCAATATAATTAACGTTTCAGGTAGCCATGAACAGTTATAGTTTCTTACTGTAAGGTAACTTATAAGGTAAGTAAGTAAGTAAGGTAAGGTCACTTACACGAACCGAGCAAAAACCGCACGCCGTCTTATCAGTGGCCTGGGAACCAAGTGTACCCTGGAAAGGAAATCTCTGAAACGTCAACGTACCTCGAGCTATCCACGACTTGCATATGACCCCCTCCTGTGTGGGAACCCCTATATTCCCTTTCTACCCCCGAAAGAGAACGCGCTATTCTAGAGCAATATTATGAAATTTTAATTTAATTTCAATGTAAATAATAAACGTATTAACAAAACTGTTTTTGCAAAATGTTAAATATTTCACGATGTAAATGAATTTATTCAGCAAATTAAATATGAAAATTGGTTAAATTATGTTTAATGAGTTTTGAATATAACTTTATTAAAACCAATTCATGTTCTACGATATCACACCATGTCAAAAATACTTGTAACACATTTCCACTTTAACCATGACCAGATGTCAAAAGTTTATTTCACATCACGTCCATCGCCGTGGTGACTGCGTTAAGCAATGCAATAGCATCACACTGGTATGTTTTCTAACCACAACGTCGCGCCGTACGCGCTCGCCGTTGAAAGTTGATGTGCAATAAAATTACACTAGGTAATCTGAAAAAGAAACATGACACTACTTGTCCTAATGTATAGACTTACCTACGAGTGTCTGTTCTGCATGATTACTCGTTTATTGCTAAAATGCTGGTTACACATTCACTCCCGGCTCATGATTTTATTGCGGTTGACCTCACATCGTAATGCTTAGTGGTTTTGTTGTCATGGTGTCGGATATTGGAATGATAATATATCGGGCTAGGCCGCCATTGTTAGAAACTTAATAAAACAATTCAAAAGTTATGAACCTGAAATATGATGTGAATTGAGTTTGTCATAAATTTAAAAGTACTAAATTGTTATTAGAGACCTTTTTAAGGTAAATTTAATATTTCGTATAGTTTAGATATGTAGTTATCCGTAAGCTTCTGTTTTATAATATTATTGTAATTAATGATTCTAAATAATGCATGCCATAGAATGCTATTTTTCTATTGATTAGTGTTAAACATTACCAAAGACAACACTGTCTGCAAGACTTTGAATGTTAAGATACTAGAAATACGTTTTATAAATATTGAAAAACAAGAATCATTTTGTATTACGTTTATAAGTGTTCTTTTGAGGTTTTAAGATTATACTTTTTGTATTTTCTTTTCTTACCGCATTACAGAAATTTCTTACATATTGAAGCAATATTAACGATTCTACGTAAAGAAATTGTAATAAAATTTTATATGAAGTTGATACCGTCATTAGCCACACAAAAATTTCTATTTGTTTTGCACGAGATATCCAAAAAGGCCGTAGTTACCAAGTTTCTTCCTCTCATAGACATGACAAGTTGATTTACGAGCCTCAAGATATCCTGCCTTATAAATTAAAGTATTTTTATAAGACAGTTTTATCTATCTCGAGCACCTAATGTAAACCTTTGTAGACACAAATAGAGACTCATCTATTTTTTGCAACTTCATGATATTATAAAACTTAACTTCGTGTACCTAATTTTTAAATGTGTATTTTTCCTATCGCTATCTAGCCCTTTCTAGCAAATTGTAGAGGTACTTTCGCGAAACGGGTATTTGTAACAAAAAACCCAGAAAGTACCTATCGTGCTAGTAGTTCTAGAGCTGCCACATTTTTGTGTCGCGATGGATTTTACAAACACACATGAAACGGCCACAAAGAACACCCAGGTAGACAACAACAATTTCTGGATTACACAGAAAATGTTGTCTCAAGTGGGATTTTAGCTCACAACACTCGGTGCAGTAGATAACGGTGTGGTGACCGCTAAAACTACACCATCTGTGCAATCGACTTGTCCATGAAATATGATTACTACTACTGCTATGAGGCTTCCTCATATAGTTTTAAGAGAGTAATAAGGGATAAAGTATTGTACGGAAATTCGTCGTTTTGTTAACAAAAAACACGAACAGAGATTTTTTTCTATATTCAGAACTTGCCAAAGTGACTCTACTCTGCCTGATGGAAACTATGAATAGAAGAGGGAGTTGTGGTCACCATACTCATTGCAAATGTAGACAATGCAATATGTTGATCCACACTATGGCGGCCCAGTGAGATGCTTTTTCACGCTCAGCTTGGGGACTTGAAAGACCATCTCTCATCAAATATACGCAAGCGAATCTGTGAGCAAAATTGTAGTATTCATCATTGTATTATTTTCATCAACAACAAAAAGTGATAAATCTTCGGTTAAAAACTCAGACTATATTTACGATATCATATTTTCTTGCGCTAATTCTGTTTAGATACAAATTTTGATTGAATATAATCGATTTCGGAGGGTTCTGAGCAAAAATCGATTATAACATGAAAAAAATTTGCTTTCTTATTACTAACTTTAAAGCACATACGTAACATGTATTAATGAACTCAGTAAATACAAATACTGTATACTAATCGGCTCTCGATCCATTTTTGGAATCTTTTTACCAATAACAATCGAAGCATTGTGTTTGTAACCTTACAATAGAATCCAGTCATAATGGAATTTTATACAATGGCCGACTTGCTTTTTATCAGAACCGTTCATATATAGAATTTAAATCGTATCAAAGATTTATATCACTTTCAGGAATTTATGATTAAGACTCTTTCATTTGGTAACTAAGCTTTTAGCTGAAAACTTTTGAAAGAAAATCATTCAGTAAATTAAGAAATGTATCACAATACACATTCTTCACTGTAATTTTCTTGTATAAAGATTTATAAAATTTCAATTGTGATATTAATTAGAAACTTGGATAAGTTTGTAATTAATACCATAATTGAAACTGGCACCGTTTGTTTACTATCATAGACAATTAAAACTAATAAATTATACTTTATAAGCGAGCCACGTCGTGGTGCAAATACTACGACTGGACATAGAAGCAGGACTGGAATCCAAGAGTGGTAGCAACTATATCCATTGCTAAAATCCTTTTTCACGCCTGCTTAAAGGACCCGGAGTGGAAGTGCGTTAGATAATTTTTTCATACTTTTCCATCGAGTGCTGTACCGAATGAACTCACCAGGAACCTAACTATAACTATAACTAAGATATTTAAAGTGTGGCAAGGGGCTTGTCTACGTTCAGGTGCTGCTTAGCGATGTTCCTGTCGGTAACATTATATTCACTTACCATGAGGCACAATGCCTAATGGTAAAAGAATATCAATCACCATGGTGTCCATACTAAAGTGAGACTTCGCAAAAAAAAAAACTTTGCTATCGAAATGAGACAGAGGAATCGAGTTAAAAAAGTTTGCCAAATCTTGGATTATACTTCAGGAAACAAATATTACTAACAGTAAACACAGAATGGTTATCATTCTCTATGTGTTTAGTTATAAATATCATATCTTGATATTGACTCCTCGACTCGTACTGCTACACTCCAGCACTGACTATACACGATAGGGACCTATTAAAAACAATTCTAGCAACACGACCAACATATCTCTTAAAACCATGTATATGTTATGTGACATTATAAAAATTAATTGTTTATATAAGAATTAGAGCTTTTTTAGAATTTCCATGTGAAACTTTTTGCTCGTGTCTACAAAGGTTTGTGTTAGGTACTCTAACCAGATAAAACTGTCCAATAAAAGTCTTTTAATTTATAAGGCAGGGTGTCTGCCAGCTCATAAATCAACTTGACATATCTATGAGATGAAGAAACTTGCTAACTTTGAACTTTTTGCACATCTGTCACGAATAAATAGTAATCTTTGTGTGGACAACGGTGATGTTAACTTCAAGTTGAGCTATTTTCCACAAAAATTTAGTTCGATATGGTATTGGTGAAATACTTAAGGAATATTTTGTGAACTATTATTTAATATTGTAATGCAAGTACACTGTAGTTTTTTAAAGTCCCCTCCTAGACATAGGTTTTGGACAGGAGGTTGTGGCCTACTATATGCGAGCCAGACGAGTTGGTATACGGTGTTTCAAGTTTGCCATTTCTTTGTAGTATTCCGCAGTTTGCTCCTATAGACGGCTCTTATGATACTCATGAACTGAATACGGATGGTGACACTTTTTATTCTTCCCCCGTTATTACATGGACATAATGCACATCATAAAATAATGTAGTGTGTTGTTTGGGATTCGTTTCCGATAGAATTTTATTCAAATTGATAAAGCCTACTTGCTTGAATTAAAGCTTAAGTAATTTTATTTATCTATTTAGTAATCTAAAGCTTGATCATATACAAATAGAAGTATAAGTACTTGGCTAGTCATAGAAGCACCGTCTTCCACCAATCATTTACCTATCAGGCTTATGCGTATATCAGGCACTACTCTATAGTAGTAATGTCTATACGTTAATAGTTTTTATGTGAATTATTCTACTTGATAATATACATTAGCAAAAGTTCTATAATATATGGATAACCACGTTGTATGGTGAGAATTTCTGATTTAAATTTTATCAGTCGCAACCATACACTGCACTCGCACTGCAATCTGTTATGGAAGTCATATTTATATTCAAACTGAAACGAGCTAATACTACATAAACGGGATATCTTTAATATGGTGGTAACAAACGAGCAGATAGATTCCTTGATGCTAAGTAACTATACCATCTATTGACACCTGAAACTTAAGTCACAAGTCGAGATCCTTTGTGTTACCACCACCGGAAAGTAGACGGAGGGATAGTTTAGCGGTCTCGTCACTTCGTTTTTCGCACTTCGTCGCTAAACAGCACTAAACAAGTGTATCATATTTAACTATAGTTTTTCATTTAGTAAATTAAAGACAACTTTGTAAAGTAAGGTGCAGTCGCACCGTAATGAGTCATATTCGCACGCGAGCTTTGTGCTTATCTATGTCCATTATGTTTCAATGCACATAGACGACTACGTTATAATAAGGTAATATAGACGTATGATGCTAGTTGATTGATTAGATCCATGTGTGCACAATACTAAATAAAATATCCCTGTGTTTTTTTATATTACAATAAGAAGCAGTGACTCTATCGTACAATAACCTCGCTTCCACTGTGATCACGAGTGGTGATGGTTTGAGCTTTAGTATCTGTAGGCTTTTGTTCTTTTTGTTTCATGGCAGTACATACTTTTTGAATCCAGTGACTTTAAAGTAATTGAAGTTTATTAAAGTTACATATTTAAAATGTAACAAAATTGCAAAGCTAAGCAATCCCAACCAGGTTAGCATCTATGGATGGGTGACGATTTACTAACACATTTAGATCGCTCTTTCCAACATCATAAAATTTTGTTACAGCCAGTGTATTTATATTATTTTAAATCTATCCTAAACTTATTGTTTACAATCTTGAATCAACAATTTTTCGACGTTCGATTAGTTGCTACTCACATGTAGCCTGTGTAGATGTATGAGTAGTCGCTCTCACTCTATTCACTATTTCTCTAGCACTCTATAACTTAAAGCAGATTCAAGAAAATTTAATACACTTAATTTATACAGTTATATAAAGCGTCCAACACAAGAACATGAATTGATTACATGCGCAGTCAAGTGAACGGAGTGAGCAATGAACCATTCATTGAACATCAATATTACCTGTTCTCATTAATTATCTAAAAGATAATGTCAATCAGTGAACATTGAAACAGGCGGGCTGAGAAAATAAAATATGCATACTTATAATACATTCATGCGTAGATGAACAAAAGGGTTAGACTACATTTTGACTACTAGAATCTTCTTACTTACATAATACAGAGCAAGCTCAATGCGGTTAAAATTACACTCTAGAAATCTAAACTTAAAATTAAAAGCTAAAAGAAAAGTTGGCAAGAAAGGAAGTCAATGGCAGGTAAGAGATATTGCTATCGGTGATGGATTGGAGACTGTAAGTACAAACCCCTGACATGACCAAGCTAGTAGCTAGAGTGTGAAGGATTGTGTATTAGTGAAACGAATTGGTCGGCTAGGAGCCGAGCTGAAGCAAATTATTTTCATAATTTCATTTTAAAATACATATATCGGTCAAATTTTGTAACATTGCGACAGAATTAACTATGCTACGACAGTGATGTAATATTTCTTTCCCTTAAAACTTGTACTCGTTTTCTTTAATAATAATAGTGTTATGGACATAGCCGTCTCCCAAGCAGCCATCTGAACCTAAACTAGACAAAGCAGATACTGTAGCAAAAAGTCCACTTATGAAAATCATATTTTTTAAATGCACACATAAGCTTTAAATATAAATTGCACCCAAATTTAAAAAAAAAACGATTGTGTCACGTGTGATCACGCTCGTTTATTGGTCCTCGATAGAAATTCAACCCCTGACCCTGACTCAGCAGTAAGGATCATTTACCTCTAGACAAATATCCCTTTCGCATAATGTACCTTAAAAAGAATTGAAAATCTTAAAGTTTAGTCGGTATTGAACAAAATAGATACAGTTCTTTTCATTCTAATTGTACTGAGGAGCAATCATGTAACCAATAATGTTACTGTCGTTTTTTGATTAAAATATTATACCTAAATAACTCGATGGGTATTTAAAAATATCATATATATAGATGTAAAATTGAAATATTTGTAAAAACTTTTCAAATCGTTATTATTTAAATATCTAAGTAAATTGAAGATGGTAGTATTAGTTCGTTGATTCAATAGATATTTTACAAATAAAGTATCATTTTGGTTTGTAAAACTATTGTTTTAATTATTTCAAATTTATATTTTAATACAGTTTACTTCGAAGTAAAATAACTAAAGTTAATTTTACGCCGTATAGTCATAATAGTTAATTAAACAGACCATATAAATGAAGAATTTACTGTTTTCTTTCAACGGTCCATTTGAACTTGGAATATTTATGGCCTATATACTCGTATATATATACGAGTATATATTATGGTCTATAAAAGAATGTAGGCAAAGAAAGTAATATGCGAAATTCGTTGTATATCTAAATTCAGAAATCATGAGACATCTATTCTTGTCCATTTAGCCTTCTAACGACAAACTACTTCACCGTGGGTGGATGAGCGAGAATATGGTTTAATAGGGTTTGTTAAGTTTGTAAAATCATTCGAACTTGACTCATCAAATTTACAACATTAATATAACCAATTTATGTTTAATCTCATAAATTTGAAACCTTAATACATTGCAAATAAGTAAACTGCGTATAATGTAATTACAAAATAAAATTTATTTGAAATAAAAATAATACCTTGTTTGATTCAAGTTGTCAGTATTTTCTTGATATCAGATTAATTTTCAAAATACCAAAAATAAGAGTAAGCAATAAACTGACGATTAAAAAGAAGAATGGAAAGAGAAGAGAAAAAAAATTGCGACGACTTCCAATAAACTTCGGAAAAAGGCAAGAAGACGATTATAAGATAGATAGTTATTTGGAAACGTAAGGAAATATGGCAATAAGTTTTGATGTTGCGTAGTGTTCGGTTTATAGTCTAGACGATAAATATCTACTTACCACACAAAATGTTTTCAAGAAGCTTGATGTCTTTAAATATTTAAGTATAAGATTTTGTTACATGTATATAATTAGTAATTATTTTTTAAAATGATTTTGTCTTCGTTATATTACAATTTAAATTTATTATCTGTAACTTTAATATGTCCGTGTGGTAACGGATTAAGAATACAAATTATTACCGCCACCCCTATTCATCCCGATGGTGTCGTAAAAGGCGACTAAGGGAACAAAGTATTCAAGACAACATCATTACAAAGAGAAGGCAAACTTGAAACAAACCCTATTCCAACTCGTCTGGCCAGCGTGGTATAGTAGGCCAAAACCTCCTTGCTAAGGAGAGGCCCATGTCCAGTAACGGACTGTAAAAAGCTGTTGATGATGATAATGAACTTTAATATGTAAATGAAAAGCGTGTAATGCTAAGTGTAACGATAGTATCTAAACCTGAAATAAATTGGACTAGACTTCTTCTCAGATTCTACTTTTTTATCTTAGGCTCAATATCAATGGCCAGTACTTTAATATGAATTTTAAAAAGTACCTTTCAAATTGCCAAAACTGAAATCTAAAGTGAATTTAATAAGGACTGTCAGAGATAGTGCGCATGAGGTATTTAAAAGTACTGATGAGTAAGAACGTATTGTCCAATTTAAAATTATTTGACAATCTTTTTCTACTTTATAATTGTTAAAGCAAACGAACTATAGAAACATGACTATCGTGAATTTCAGATAGCTCATTAATATATTTGGTCCTCATTATAAGTCAGGTTTGTTAACTTGTGAGTAGGTCGAATTAAATTCGACTGTTGTTATTAAGAGTACTGAACGAATTTAAATATCACCAAGTTTTATAGAAGATGGGCAGATGCTTTAGTAAAAGTCGATGAATATTTATTACGTTTTGAATTAAATTTAAAACATGAACGGATAAAAAAAACAGATCTTATATCAGAAGACAAATTCTTGCCTAATGATAGAAAAAATAAAGAAAATTGTTCTTTAGTTCACTTCAATTACATCATTTTACTCTCTTCTTCTCTCCTCGAGTTATTTTTTGTACCTAAAAGTAATGAAGGTCATATCACTCTTTTAATTTTATTTTGTGTGTTTACCTCTGTAATACAGGCACTGAATGCTGCACGGTCCAGCTTTATTTCATTGGTTTAATAAGCTCTGTGTTTTCATTTCATAGCTATTATAAAAATATTTATGTATGACTAAAAATCTTGGATGTCTCGAAAAAATTATGTTTAACTTCAAATATTTTTCTTGATCTATACTTAACCTAAACCGAATTTTCTTCTTTTCTACTTTTTTCTTTCACTATTCTATTGTAGTTCTATTAATCATAATTTTTAAAGCAAGTGATGCAAAATGCACGGTAAATCGCCTGCCTCTTTATGGATTTCTTTTAAGTCTTGTACAGTTACTAGAAAAGATCGTAAAAAGAAAAACATAAACCAGTCGTTTCCGGCAGTTATCGTTAAAAGTTTTTGAACTCTTGAATAATTAAATCTATTAAAATTTGACGAGTTTGGGCGAGATTTGAAAGTTTTTTTTTTTTAGATTTAACGTATTTTTTATTAGTTATTTATAACCAAAGATGCTTTAAATCAGCCATGAAATCTTATGAACTTATAAATTCTAACTAATGACTATAGTCTGTGCAATTTTTTTCAATTGACCTATACACTAAATTCAGATATTTCAATTTAACTCTTATCTTTCGACTTGCTTGCTTTGCTTGCTTTTTTGATTTCGACTTGCGGACACAACAAGTGTTGAAGGAAAGTGATGTCATTGCACTGCATTGTAAAATGCAAACCGTTGTCACATTAATTTATCGATTTAGTAACTAACTAAGTAATATTACCTTATGCAGCAGAAGTTAAGAAATTGTAGCGTGTATTTGGTGGACTGTGTTGTGTGTAGGTGTACCATGACGTACTCAGAGTAGTCTCTTGGATGGAGACTCACCAAGGATCTCTCGCCCACATGGCGTTCATCGTACACCTACACACAACACAGTCCACCACATACACGCTACAAAATGTTAAAAATCTCTTCATCGCCAATTATAAAGAAAGTAACTCGTTATACATAAAGCAAATAGCAATAATTTATTTCTTTACTAGTGACATAACTTTATGACTAATGACTTTAATTTTCTTTGATATTTCTATCAGTTTACTCACAACTCTACTTACTTACTGAGGCAACTTTAGTAAAATTTTTGGCCCTTTTATTTTGCAATTGAATTGTTTGAAAAACAATACGATATATACATATATACATTGTTTAAACAGTTTAACTTACAGTTACATAAGCGTGAACTAAACTATAGCACTGCAATGTAATAATATTTTATACACGAATTAACCCAGATCGCCTGTGTATTGCAGTAAGTAAGGAGATGGCGGTTCGGTGCGAGAACACACCGCATTGGGGGATTGCTGTAATCTAAAGAGCTTTGTGTTATTATTCCTATGACCATACGTAGTGGTTTAACAAAACTCTAGTTTCGTATCATGGCAGTGGACTTTGTAGTTTTGTACCTATCAATTTCTGGTATTATTTTTTTAATTTAGTACACTTCGTCAGATATCAGTAGCTATAGTAAATCTAGTACAGTAAATAAATAGTAATGAAAATATTTTAAACTTTTTTAGTGGTGAAAAAAATTTATTCAAGAATAAATATACTAGATGCGATAAAATTGTTTTTGTAATAATAAAAATGCGAAGGAGGCAATCAAAGTAATAGAAAAAACATTACTGCTAAGTGATACAACTTGAACAGGAAGTAAGGATATAAATTATTCTAACGATAAATATATATAATACAAATAAAAAAAAAACTCCAGTTGAAGCAAATATTTTTTTACGATAAAATACGATATAATAAATAGAATTAACTGGAAAAAAAGAAAAAGATTTTACGAAAAATATCTACTAACATAAACATTTACACAAGTTGTAAAGTTAAAAAAAATGAAAAAATGGTTGCCGTTCTTTTTAGTAAATGAATTATTATTTATTGTTATTATCGTCATTGTCATAGGTCTTTGCAGTGATAGTTAGAGAGAGACTGAAAGTATTATGAAAAATTCTAATTAATTCTTGAATTACATAAAGTTACATCATTTGATTAATGTTCACAAATATATTAGTTTTGTTGCACTTACCAACAGAATCCGTATACTTGAACAACACTGTAACTCCGAGTACAAACAATTGGGACCACTTCATCACAAACCGTTTTAACCAACTCATGATGACCACAAACAGTTGCAACAAACAACAAACTACTCAGAAAACGTTCCAGATCCTTAAACGGCAACGTCTCATTGTAAAAAGTTTTCGACAATTGGTGGCGCGATGTTCGAATCGAATTGGAGTACTTCAAGGTACTATGCTGGGATGGCGCGTACCGAGCAACTGAGTCGACCGTTTCTAGTCAGCGGAGGCTGTGTGGAAAGGCTGGCGCATGCGTAGTGCGGCGGTTTCTTTTAAAGCTGTGTCTCGTTTGAATTATACGGTATTTCTCTTTGACAGTTTATGTTGCATGTGCCTTTGACTTAGGCAGTATTCTTTGAAAGCCAGATTGTGGTTCTTTAGAGTGGAATAATGGGTAGAAAATATTTTGTCTTGTGGGTGAACAGTGCCAATGGGATAGTGGTTCAATTGTTCTTTCATATCTTTTCTGTCGTTCGAATTGTGTTTAGTTAAGACTGGTTTTATTTGGCTATAGATGAAATAAAATGAAATAATCTAATTATGACTTATGAAATAAATCACGGTTAAGTAAAAAGAGTAGGTAACTAATAAAAATGATAATATTATATAGCGCAATAAAATCTCTTTGTTTATTCTTTATTTAACTTTTTCAAAGATCTGATTCAAACATATTCAAAAATATACTTACAGATAATTACATTGTTTGTCAATAATTCTTTTTAGATAAATTTTAAAAACAGTGATAGAGTTTGTTTAATTTTTATCTTCACTAAACAATTAGATTATTTTTTTAATTATCTGTTCCTATAATTTTAATTAAATATGAAATATTTTTAAATTTATGTCATTTTGTACACAGTTTCTTTCTTCACTGTCTGTAACTGTGGGTAACATAGTTAACATGCAGTTCAACTGTAGGTTAATCGTTATATATGTGATCAACCTCGTTTGCTTTCTAAGTTATACTTTTTTTTATAAAAGTCATACCAAACCGTGTTGGTCGCGTGCTTATTGTGAATGCAGAAAATGCCATATGACGACCCACGCTATGGTGACCTAATGAGGTGCTTTTTTACTACACATATTCTCTACGCAGTATAGCTGCGTAATTCCAAAAATAATAATGAGTTATGCCTAAATTTATAACATTTCCTAATCCTAGTGCTTTCTTAAAACCAGAAGCCAAAATGTACCTTTTCTTATCTACCAGAATTTTACTCATTTTACATTCAACATTAACTTATCATAAGTCGAGGAATTGAATTTCAAGGATATATTACAGTTCCGGAGTGACGTAAGGATATTAATATGAATTTCACGTATGGAAATTTCATTCTCTGTATGCTATCGATAGAAGCTAACCAATTCATTTCTTCTCTAGAATATAACTTCGATATTAAAATTTTCATGCTAAAAATTTATAGCTCCTGATGCTGAATTTAGTTAAAAATCTAGAAAGGATTAGCTACCAAGCTCCATTGAAATTACTCTATGTCAGAAACGGAACCGAAAAAAGTACTTTACTAAATGATAATTATTTTTGTCAGTAAGTGTAGTAGTAGTAGTAGGCGCTGGAATTTACTAAAACTCACTCTGGGAAGAAACGCTGAAACAGACCACAGAATTTCTTTTTTTTTAATTTGTGAAAATGTTTATATAAAACTATGCAAGAACAGTATAGGCCAATGGTTGATCTTTTGAAGAAAGGACCATAGTTTGGTGTTGGCCTTTCTATTCTGATGTCCGCTATACCCAAACCGTTATTAGTCAAAATCAGCAACCTGAAGTGCGATACTACCACCAGTAGGACATTTGGGTTGGACGTGGTAACATTAAGTGTTCCCACCCACCAGAAATTGACTAAATAAAAAAAATTATTACAGGTCTACACTATACTCATATCTACGTACACAAAAATCTATTCAATTATAATTAATAAGAAAAAGTAAATAATTTAAATATTATGTTCTCCTAATTGTCAGTCAGTCAGTCTCAGTCAGTGTACAAGTGCACTCTCTGTTCTTTCACTCGCTCAATGCATTGAGATTGCTATCGGACATTATTGGGGAGAGCTCAGGCACAGGACCGATAGCTTAACGTGATCTCCGAGGTACGGAGGTTAAAACCCCAACTACCAAGCTCCAGTCTCTTATTAAGCAGTTATACGAGTATAAATAGGAAATCTCAATGACTCTTTTTTGGCCCGACCCAGGAATCGAATGCGAGATCTCCGAGACCAACGAGGCAGTCACCACTAGTTATATTTACATTGCTTTCAAACATAACACCAAGAATACGAACTTAAATGTGAGATTGAGTAGCATCAGTCCCAAGCAAATTTGTCGTCGTAGTAGATTTATGTTCCTAAGAATTTAAATTTGTTAATATTTAATTCTTGAAAGTTGCTTGAAAGTTTATTGTAGAATCACATTCATTGACATCGAAGAGACATGTTTACTTTTTTTAGTGTAATATTTGGCAAAATATTACTTCTCATCTTTACGAAGGATCCGCGCAGTATTTGCTGGACGCTTTGGGTCGGTTACAGCGGCGAGCAGACCGGATTATTAATAACCCGAAAGTCACTGAATCCCTTGAGTCTCTGCAATTGCGAAGAGATGTTGCCTCTATGGCAGTCCTCTATCGCCTTTATCATGGAGAGTGTTCTGACGAACTCTTCCAACTGATCCCAGCCTCTCCGTTCCTCTACAGGACAACTCGTGCTGACCTTGGAAGTCACCGTTTCAGAATGGTAGACATACGCTCCTGAACTAAATTGTTCGGCTCTTCCTTCCTGTGCAAATCAGCCTGGAATGCATTACCAGCGTATGTGTTTCCCTCCCACTACGATCCCGGGTCCTTTAAGCGGGTGTGAGCATGTGTGTAAGCATCTCACTAGGCCACCATAGCGTGGGTCACCATACCGCACTGTCTTCATTCGCAGTGAGTACGGTGACCACCGCTCTTGGATTCTATTCACGCTTTCCATCAGGTAGAATGGAGTCACTTTGGTAAGTTGCTATAGAAAAAAAATATTGAAATAACTATATTCCTCCATCAAGTACGCTGGTAAACAAATATTGGTAGTAATATAACATTCATTGTATTGTCATAATAGAAAACATTGCTTCATTTTCATCATTGATATTTCTTGTTTACAATATTATCTACTTTATCTGTTCCATAAATATAATTGATTAGCCTCTAGCAACCAGGGACTTTCAGTATAAACACAAACAATAGATTTGATTTAATATAATTTAGACAACAATAATAGATTATGATACAAGAGATTCGTTAGATTTTAGGTTTTATTTCAATTGCGTACAAAATTTTGAAATAATTACCCATTGACAAAATTTGATTTGTAATTGAAAATTATGACACAATTAACATTTATCCGTTTCTAAGCCATAATTAAAATAAAGTATTTCTGTACCTGTTCCTGGACTATGTAATAATACTGTAAAGAAACATAGAAGTCAGGTGTTTTATTATTTTTTTCCACTCATTGAGATAAAAGATTTCAAGGTGGTCTATGGTAACTACGTACCACATATGGACCAACACGACTAGAATGACATGGCCTTACGGTAACTGGTGTTAGCCAATTCTTTTAACATATATAAGAGAGTGAGATTGCCGTACACCTAACTTCCTCTTAATATTGTGAGGGGAGGAACTTAAAGACTATCAGCAAATCTACCTCTCTGAGTTGTTAGTGGTAGTTACTTAGCTTCTGCTAGTTGGGCCACGATGATATATTTAAAAAAAAATTGATAATATAAAGTATGATAGTTTCACTTTCAAGGAGCAATGAAGTTTATAGTGATAAGCGTAATACATCTAAGAACACAAATCGCTGTCTAGGGACCAAAGAATACTTATTTCTTTCCAAGAGTCTATCTGTTGTAATAGTTTATTATGCTATATCAGGCAAAACATTACATACGAAACTGATGTGCTTCATTTTTTTACACAGTGTTTAAACGTGCTAAGTATGCATCATGGCCCGCGACTTCATGCTTCTGATTTTCTTCCATAGATATTTCTTATTTTAACCCCTAATTTAGTTAGTTTATAGATAACAGTTGATTCCACGAAAATTAATAAATCATATTTATTTTTATAAGTAAATTTTTCACACATCGGACTTTGCAACTAGAATACGTTAGCATTTCCTAAGACAGTGAGTCACGGGAAGGAGTCTCGAAACAAACCACATGTATTTTTTTAAGTCCGTGAACAATAAATAATTAAAAACTAAACGACTACAGTATAGATACTGGATTAGCCTTTGAAGATAGGACCACAGTTTTAAGTTGACCTGACTAAATAGACGCCACACAAGGCCCAGCCATCCTGTCATCTAAACAGTATTAGTCAAGATTTACGTCCCGAAGCGTGACACTACTGCCAGCAGGAAGCTAGAGTAGGTCGTGGAAACACCGAAAATCACCAAAAATATACTAAATATGTATAATACCAGCCTTAACATAAAAAATACTACAGCCATTACATAAAAAATACTATTGTAATTCGACTTCCTTGAAGAAAATAAAAAACTAGAGATTTAAAATATAATTGTAAAAACAATCGAACAGACGAAATACGACAACAAATTAAATGTCCATTCCCTTTAAATTGTGCAAACATAAATGCAGGAGTGAGCATTCATCAATCTAAAGCAAATTAGTCATTGAAATAATCTAAAAAAGTGTCACCTTTGACATAGTTTTTGTTTTATTAAGTACTTAAATTTGTAACAGGTATTTAATATTTTAAATTTGTTTGGAAATACATAGTAAAATAGCACACTTGGCCATCGAAAAGACTTGCTTACTTTTTGTAATTTAGTCCTTGGCAACAAGAATTTATCTTTATTCCAAGTATGAATATCGCTGAACTTTGTGAATAAATTTATATTTTTCTTAACACACTATCACAATCGTATTTAGATGTGACGATCATGATACCAATGTTTTTAAACTTATCCCTTTTGACTGTCTATAACTGAGGTCATAAAAGAACTTGAGTGCCCTCTTCTGTAGCACAAAGATATTTTGAATATCAGAAGCATTCTTCTATAACAAGATACCATTTGACATTACACTATGAAAATAGCTCAAAGACACTGGACTCGCCGTTTCTACGTTGTTTAATTGTCGAATTTCATAATTTTGCAGAGCCGAGTCTATATTGAACAATCCATCAATTTGCGAGTACCACAGCAATTTAGAGTCTACAGTTATACTCAAAATGTTTGCCGTATTCACAAAAATCTACTACTTTCCATTCTGATAGAATACTAGTTTTAACATGTTTGACATTTGATGTAAAATCTAATATATTTAATTTACGTTTCATTTAAATATAAATGATTAACATTGAACCGTTGTCAAATTGATATTTCGTTCGAATATAACACTATATCCTGATTATCTATAATCAAATTAGTTAGGTCATTGATGTAAGTAAGAAGCAAAAATGGGCCCAGAATTAAACCCTGCGGAACTCCCATAGTAACCAAAGACTACAAGAACTTTTGACCATTAGCTTCCATCCTCTGGATCCTACCACCCAAATATGAGACAAAAAGGAACAAAGCAATACTCCTAATTCCATAGTGATACAATTTTTTGAACAATGTTTCGTGAAAAACGCATGATTTAGTCATTTGAACAGAATTATCTCAAAGACTGGCGGTTTTCTTAACACTCACATCTAACAGCATTACATGTTTGATCAATATCTCTATCGATGATACAACTAAATCTAAACTCAGTATTACGAATTTAAATATTCTCTTTTAATGAAGATTCTATAATGATAGGTGACGAATTCAATGATTCTGTTGTCAATATGTTTTTGAAAATTTATTAAAGCTGTAGGTACATCTAAATCCGATTCAATTACTTTATTGTTAATATTAAGGTTATAATTATTAGACTTTTTCTTTGCTTTTCTAGTTTCACTATTGATTATCACCCAGATCATTTAAATTTTATTGGAACTATTATTAATTTTAACTTTACTTACACACTAACTTTTGTAAATAAATTTGAATATTGTTATGTATGGGAGTGTGGGAGAATGGGAGAATATGTCGATTTTCTCGAAATCGCATACTAGTGTTATAATTTATTTCTTTATAAAGCTCGTAAAGCCTTGTGCTACTTTTATATATACTTGCCTATTCACTGAAGGTTGTAGCACCCTTAACTGACAACTGTTAGCATATTTAGCATGTATTTTTCATTTTAAAATTACCGACGATAAATATTAACATGTATCTACATTTGTTAAGTAAATTAACTGATATTTTAATAACAATATAACAGTATTTGATAACAAGGTTGAAGATTTATTGGACTTTATGATTAATTTTCACTATTCTACACTACTTCCACTATTCTAAAATATAACGCATTCAATTTATAATGAATACAATAAGTATAACTTTAAATTGAATAAGTAATATATATATAATTTACATGGAATTTTCAAAAATGTTGCATGAACATTAAATTAGAATGAAAATGTTAGTTTCTTGTTTCAAAAATGCACGTGCAGAAAGAACATAAATTATGAGGCTGAAATTTAAAACTTCTAGAACCTTTATTCGTATTTGTTAGTCATACTTTGAAGTCTTGCTGTGTCAAAGCCGGCTATATATTAGTCAGACAGTCTATATCTTATCTAAAGATAAACTACACCAAGTCGCTCGATATATCGGCTTGGAGTTTGAAAGCTTTGGTAGTTTTGTTTATTTATTATAGCTCTTTGTTTAGATTCTTCAGGATATCGATTTTTAAACGTAAAGCTAAGCTGGGGTATGTTTTTTATTACCTATTGATGCGATATACTGTTTATTCATTTGTATCTGATGTGACAAATGAACAACCTGGTTATAACTGAAGAGGTCTAAGATAAGATGATTTTAAACCAAGATCACCACTACGGGATCTAAGCTTATCAGGCTCAAAAGTCTCATTTATGGTTATTTCAGTGGGTCTAAGGAACAGAAACAATTATCGAAATCGTGTCATCACGTGACTGTTTCCTCTGGCCCTCATCTGAAAATAGCAGATGCATCATAGTCTATAAAGTACAAAAACAACAATTAACTCAGAGATTGCCAATCATTAAATTTGTTACTAATTTTCATCCTATTATTGACAATGAATGTAAAAATACTTTCTTCATGTTTGTATTATGCAATAGTCCTATTTGACACTGTAATTAAAGTGATAACTTATAACTGTCATTACCTCTGTTTTATTATCCTTTCCATTATCATAGTGTAACTCCACAAGTACCTGGACCTAGGTATCATAAAACTAATAACGTTTAATATCAGGACACCACGACCGTGTTCCTGCAAAGAATATGATCATAAATTTTCTTTCATTTTACATCAAAAGTGATTTATGAAATACTTTTGAGCTCATAAAGGATAGGTTTGAGTTTTTATATTTGAATTATTGCCCGTGAGATTCCTTTATAGGTTATGATATTTTTAGAAAAACGAAGAATTTCAATTACGCAATCAATTTTATTTCTTTTCTTTTTCTTTATTTAAGTATATTTATTATGAATAGGATTTCAATTCGTATATTTTAATCTTTTTTAATATTGTAGGATAGGAACCGTTGTGGTGAGGGGACCTGTAATAATATGGTCCAGGTCCCCTTCAGAGAAGGACGCCTGAGACCGACCGCCGGGGTGGTCTTAATGAAAAAACACATACTCCTGGCTCCTGCGTCCCCGAGGAGCCAAAGATCTGATGGGATTTTCCAGCCCGACAACAAAAAAAAAAGAAGGAACCGCTGTGGTTGGTATAAATGGCTAGTTACGCCCTACGGAGTCACTCGCGGTTGTTGCTGTACTTTGCTTGTCCCACAGGAACAAAAAGCAACCAATGTGCTATTTCAGACAATAATCTAACTACGAGTATATTTCTGAGCTAATTTTTATATGAATCCAATCGGATGCTTTTGTGTGCAAGAGTAATAGATATCTAAATACTCATCCTCATAAACTTTCACATTTACAATTAGTAATATAGTAGGATGTATTTAAACGTAAATCTACGGGTCAACCGATTTTTTATTATTGTTTTACCACAAGCGAATGTGATCGATGTCGAAACTCCCCTAGTAGGGATGTAATCGTGTTAACTTAAGAATAAAGCATTTTCAGGCATAGGGAAAACAGATAGGGTGAACGTGCTAGGATCACTTAGTGCAGTGATTTTACCCTACTGCAAAACTCAGAAGAGAAAAAAAAAGAAACCTTTTTTTGAGATTGCAACAGTTTTAAGAGGCCAGAGTACTCGTTAGTTTGTGAATAAGTTAAAAAGAAAGTAGACGACCAACCATAATTCTAGCTTAGATGAAAAAATTAGTAGTAATGATAGGCATTGTCCATATGGATAAACTGGAATGTCTAAGCAATACCAGTAATGTTGAATTGGTTATTCTAGAAAACTCCTAGTTTCCTTACTGATGAAGAACACTTAAATAATAAAAATATATTAAGCTTTGAACTGTATCAACAAAAATATAAGAATAATTTTCACAGAAGCTTAACAGTGAAAGTGGTATAACAAATTTCATCAAAAGTTACTATGATCAAATGTTCGTTGCAATTTTGTTGGTTATAAGTGGTGAATGAATTGGATTGCATTGCGGCACATCACAAGCGTATTACATCAAAGCTTAGGCTGTATTATTAAATTATAGTGTTGGGCAAACACCTACTAATATTTTCAATCCTATTGTCTGTGTTATTTTATCAACACATTAATTAAAATATTATTGAAACTGGGCTATATTATGAACTTACAAATATAATGGTTTATTTATTTTTCTCTTCGTTATTCTTTCACGCTTTAAATAACCAACAGATAGTTAATTTCTAGCAATTATTGTTAAGAACACTGAAATAAAATGTTTAGAGTTTCTGACTAATCAATCTTGGAAACAATGTCTTGAATTGATTGGTATAATCCAGAGTAACATTTTATAGAAGTACATAGTTTATTTCTCTTGTAACACTTAAGAATACTGAGTCTTTAACACGTCAATGATAAGTAGTTCTGACGCTTCTATGATATAAAGGTTAGCAGTCTCTTTAGAAAAGTAACCAAAATTGTCATTAATTAAACACAATCAATTTGTCAAGATTATGAAGAATTATGCTGTCAATCATTCCGTTCGTGTTTCTGGCATGGAATTGTAAATTACTTTAAAATCAGTGTAACTTCTATCTAAATTAGCCAATCAAAGATCTTAACCAGTGACGCATCACTTCGGTTGGAGTTATCGTGATTCCTGGTAGATACTGATCGAAGTATAGAACTAGCACAAACCTGTTTCAATCCAATTATCTATGACAGCTGACGGAGTAATATATGTACGTTTCGCATCGAACTGATACGATTTGTATTGATATTTCATTTTGGAATCGTTTTGGGTTTGCACTGAGTTAAGTTCGATGCTTTCATATAGCCATAGAGTCAATACTTAGTCCTGGTTAAATAATAGAACATCTTTTCAGTATAGATACTTAATTATTTCTTTGGTAGAATTTCATTTAGATAGATAGAAAATCTTTTATTTTTACACCGTATTATAAGTAGATTTATAAGAGAATACATACAGTATCGGATATATTATAATGTGCTAAGGGTGGCCCTATTGCCAAAACTAATCTCTTCTAAACAATCTTAATTTATTCAGTCACAATATCATATTCAACATAATAATAATTATAGTTGGTTTAGACTATGCTTTTTACCTCACCAACAGCCTTTACAGTCCACTGCTGGACATAAGCCTCTCCTTAGCAAGGAAGTTTTGGCCTACTATACCACGCTGGCCAGACGGGTTGGAAAAGGGTTTGTTCCAAGTTTTCCTTCTCTTTGTAATGATGTTGTCTTGCATACTTTGTTCCCTTAGTCGCTTTTTACGACACCCACGGGATGAATAGGGTGGTAAAACTATGTTTTCTTAATTCGTCACCACACGGATCCTTTTTCGCTATTGAAACTAAATATAAATAGATAAATATTTCAGACATTTGCCACACAGTGCCATCTAGTCCCAAACTAAGCAGAGCTTGTACTATGAGTACTAGACAACTGATATAATACATGTATACTTTTTTTTTGTGAATACAATTCCTGTAACACCCAAACTTCAAAACAAATACTTGCAGCTCAAGCAAACATTTAGTTCGACCCGGGAATTAAACATAAATCGTACGACTTCACAAAACTAAAACAACTCCAAATGTAAATATTATTTATCAAATGGATGTTGCTTTCTGAAGATGTAATTGAACTTGGAAGACTCAGGCGAAAAAGATAAGTGTAAACTTTCAGAAACTTTCAAACTCAACACTTACATTGTTAAATATACGAGTAATAAAATTATTCTACCAATAAATGTATTTCTGATAAATTTATTAATGTATTCATAAGTTTTAAGTGGATTTACTCAGTTCAGGTGAGGATGAAATGTGTAAGTTGGCAGCAAGCCGAGAGGTTGCCGCTCATGTACATAGCACCAGTTGAGTTCAGATGCTTATTATGAGATTCAGTTAGGATTTCGGCTACTTTGGCAAGTATACATTGTATTTGTAGTGTAGTAGAAAGTATGCGACCTATATATAACAAGTTTGGGTGATATTATTTATTACATAGTTTCAGAAATGTTTTAACAACACTAAGACAAAAAGAATTCGTTGAAAGATTCAACAAAACAGGATGTTGATTGATCGATGTGATTCTTCTCAGATTTTTGGACGGGATATTTAGATACTTTAGGGTCTTGGACTGGAAGACTTGAATCCTGATATATAGCAAATGTTAAGGTAACTAGGTACAGAATGGATGTTGTTTGTAAAAAACGTTGGTTTCAGAAGAATTTTTAATAATGCTAAAAGTACGAAAACTGTAGCTGACTGATACTGAACTGATTGTGCATTAAATCAGAAACAAAACTCAGCTAAGTTCTCTAACAAAGTCAAAAATAATATCAATATCCTACTTTTATATAGACATCCATTTAATTATCAGGTCTCTGATTTGAGAGACGTTGAAACAAAAAAATTTGGCTTTTGCTTTAAAAAATTGTGAAATCGAAATAAAAGTTACATCTAATAGCGGTCCCTCTAATTTAAAAGGATAGAAGAACCCTTCAGACATGATAAAGGTCCTTACTTGACTCTAATAAACTTGAAGCTATGGGTTTTGTTATGTGAGATTTTTATGTAAACCTTCATTTGGAGTCCGTGTCCAAATAGACATTTGTAGTCTTACTTTTACTTGCTTAAAGTGATTTTAGGTGATAATATGTTTTTTTTTTATATTAATAGCCTGCCAAAGTGACTCTACTCTGCTTGATGGAAAGCATGAATAGAATCCAAAAGTTGTAGTCACCATACTCACTGCGAATGCTGACAATGCAGTATGGTGACCCACATTATGGCGACCTATTACGATTTTTTACGCCTTACTTGGGGACGTAAAAGACATGACAGTCATTGTAGCATTGTATTGCACACGTTTACCACGACAACTGTCACCCCTGCATCAATGGGCCTCCGGTCTCACACTCGTCAACGAAACACAACAGCATGGATGCTGGCGCTTTAAGTTGATCTTCTGTGGGAGGGTAGTACTGCCCCGGACGAGCCGGCCCGTTCATGCTGAAATCAGTGTAGCTCTTCTACCTGGTAGCTTGTGTTAGAGATTTGAGTGTATCAGTCATAACACATGTCTATGTTAGTATTATTATAAATTTTAATACCTCATTTCTACTTCTACTTGTTTCACATAAGTCGATACTTAATTTTTTGTTATAAAATAATAATAATAATAAAATTTCGAAGTTAACTTATCAATATTAGCCTAAGTGCAGTTCACTGCTGGAAATAGACCTCTCCCATTTAAATGAGATCATACTTAGATATAATTATTACAAAAACTATTTCAACTAATTATTGAAAAAGATAAAATTCAAAATCTAAAGGTACCCTTACAATTCAAAAAATTTTAACCACATTTCTCAATCAAGCTATTTGAATTATGGAGCGTGCCAAAGAAAGTTACTATTCTGTCACAGATGGATAAAAATAAACTCCTTGTAGAGAAACATAAATCTATAAAACCAATATCATGTAATACCAGATTACGCCCCTACGTAATATACATACAATGTGGCCCAGTATTCTGATCTCGCCCCTCTAAGTCGATCAACATCCGCCATGCACGTCTACTCATATACACATCTTCCATCGAACAACGATCACTCGGTAGTGTATCTAATTTTAACAGAGTAAACAGATTAAAGGCTTTGTTCCTTCTCCTTACAGTGTGATGTAACAATAATCTTATAAATATTGAATACGTCGAGTTGATATATTCCTACTTGTCTTCTTTACGATGAAGTGCATGTTCTTAGTCAAGCTTTTTAATACTATGAGGTAATACGATGATATTAACGTCGATAAGCACTGTAAAAACTTACCCTAAATTAGTCTCTTAAAAATTTATTTTTCGTAAAAAGCCTCAAACTATTAAAAATTAGCAAATCACTTGCAAAAGTGAAACCTTTTCAGAGGTGTGTGTGTGTGAGGTGTGAGGAAAATAATCTTTTGTATGACCTGTATCAGAAATATTTTCAGTATTAAATCGTAATGCATTTTATTTAGAATCCAAGTAACCACATAGAAACAATGTTGTTATATATTCTACAGTAAACAATATTAAAGCATGGTTTGTGCTTCCCAACACGATAGGCAGATATAACAATTGGTTTTAGTAACGCAATACCTTGGCGAAAAAAATTATTTACGTTTGTAATTTGATTACGTAAATAATGTGAAGCCTCTACTCAACCTCATTCAATGCTCCTCAAGATGAGTTTAAAGTTTATCCCAGAAAACGAATTTTAGGGATTAAGAAAATCTCAGTTGAGTCTGAGTCGATTAATTTTAGCAAGACGGTTTTGAAACGTCTTGAAATAAGTCTGACTTAGTAGAAAGGCTAGAGTCTGGAAGCTCATTTACTGAAATTCAATTGTACATATTAGAATAATGTATTTTGTTACTTTATATCAAATTACTATACCTGTTATAAATCTTGCACTAGTGGAATACCTAAGGATAATAAATTCACAAACTCAAATATCTTTTAAGCACAATAACACAGTAAGCCGGTGTAAAACACTTTTTTCATTACTTCTCAATAAGTGTATGAAGTTACCGGATCTAATGGAGAGGTGGAAAAACATATGTGACTCTTAAGTTGCACGTGTACATGGGCGACGGAAGTCAGTTATAATCAGATGATCAATGTTCTCGTTTATTTCCCTATTTCATAACAAAAAAAAAGAGGCTAAATGGCTGATAAACATACTTTAATAACTTCACTACTAAATACATTATTTATACTTAACATTATTAACAGTAAAAGATTAGAC
Source organism: Hypercompe scribonia (assembly GCA_949316085.1). Taxonomy (NCBI): domain Eukaryota; kingdom Metazoa; phylum Arthropoda; class Insecta; order Lepidoptera; family Erebidae; genus Hypercompe; species Hypercompe scribonia. Next base: position 23,118,898 of record OX438977.1, read on the forward strand.
CATTGGTTTGTTTGCGTTAAATAGGTTCTGAGACTACTCAACCAATTGAGAAATCATTTCACCATTGGAATCCTTTTTTTTAAGATGTGGAAACCCCCTCGGGCCGACAACCCACCGGGGTTTGCGGCAGAGTGGAATGTCACGATCGGACCGAATAAAGCCACACGCTGTGCCACCCTGCGCTTGAGGTAGGAGGGATCCGGGAACAGCTGTTATTACGACATCCAGGCACGCCTACCCGTTGGTGCGAGCACCGTCTTCGCGTAAACTCTCTATTTAGGTGACGTACGGTACACGAGGTCGTGGCCTCCTTGCTGCTGGCCACTGTAGCGAATGGAGAGGAAAACCCGTCACGTCCACCTGCGGCCACACTCAGGGCAGCTATTCGATGACTGTAGTCAGCGCCCCACGCTGCACTGCCTAGACGGAACAATCTGCCAACGTGTGCTGAATCAAGTCCTCACTGCAGTCGTAGTGGTGACAGACGGGACTCAAACCCATTCTAGTGACCCATTGCACATACTTCCAGAAGCAATCGTACCCAGAGAGCACCTGCATCAGTCAGCAGAAAATGGTCTTGCCCGCTCGACGATAACCGGCTGGAGAACTTTCACGGCGGCAAAACCAGCATATGGAGCCTCTACCCGGAACGCCCAACGAGTTATCGTGGTTCGACGAGTAGCTTCACGCCACTCGCGTACCTTCTTCGGGTGAGGCTCGTATGCCACGACCCGCCCGGCAGTCAGCCGTCCGCTGACAAACTTCGGTGAGCACTTATGCTTACAAATCTCACGGAGAAGTTCCGACCAAGACGCGCGCCATCTATGTTGACATAGTGTGGTAACTGAGTTCCCTTCCTATGTTATCCTTGATGCCTATAGGCTATAGAATTTTTTTAAAAGTGTTAGAGAAAAAAATTGTGTATTGCGTATTCTGCGTAAACTTTTGTCGATTGAGTACATCAATATCTACACAAAAGTTAGTCATACAATGTGTCTTACTATTATAATTATGTCACATTAACTACTTTTTCATATTAAAATATACAATAGTAACACCGATGTGAACTCGGCGTCATTACTTATATCTTGGTAGTAGTCCTTATCTAAATAAATCACTTGGTATTCAAAGCTACATTACTATCTGTAAATTACTTTTTGAATTATGGACTGAACGGATGGCGCAGTCGTTTAAGCGATCACCTCGCCGCTTTCTACTTCGCTGAGTGTTGAGGGCTCAAACCCCACCTGGGACAACACTTTATGAGATCCACAAATTTTTGTTCTGAGTCTGAGTGTTCTTTGTGTCCGTTTCACGTATGTTTGTAAATTGCCGCGCTACACAGGATTTCCAAGTGCGGAGAATCTCTTTTAAAAAAAAGAAAAAATAATTAAATAGGACATTCAAAAAGTATAATAAGATCTGACACTGTTCAATTTTCTTCAAACTACCGACATTCGGCCTGTCCTCCAAACTCTACAACTGGTTGCCGCGTTCCTGCACAAGTGCTACATTAGGGTTCTCTACGAAGGCGCAGTCTCCGATTTTCAGCAGGTTTACGCTGGTGTACCTCAGGATTGTTGTGTCGCCTACACTGTTTTTTCTGTATATCAATGATAAGTTAGCCATTTCGTTAGTTATGCAGGCGATACCATAGTTCATGGACGATATTTTGGAGACCCTACAACCAAGTTAGCAGAAATTGAGGAAAAATGATAGGAGTTTGTTGCTGAGCTCGACTGCTTCTGAGCCTCGTTTCTTAATTTTTATTTCTAAAAGTCTCAATCTCTTCTCCTCTCCACTTTTCAGAACATTGAACTTCCACTGTAGGATAAATTCAATGTCCTGGGTATGGATATTCGTGAGAGTACATTGACAACGTTACTAAGACGGTCAAGGTATCCTGAACAGAGTGAGATGTTTCTGCTTACCTGAGCATCTGTGTCTTCTCATCTTTGCGATGGATTTGCCCAGTATTTGTCGGATCTTCTTGGTCGCTTGCAGCGGTGAGTAATCCGCTTTATCAACAGTCCCGAAGCTACTTAGTCCCTAGAGCCTCTGTAGTTGCGAAGACATGTTGCTTCTGTGGCAGTCATCTATTATCTATATCATGGAGAGTGTTCTGACGAATTCTTTGAATAGATACCGTGTTTTACCTTTTTTGACTGAATAACACGTGCTGATCTTGGAAGGCATCGTTTTAGAGTAGAAGACATATATTCCCTAACTAAACCATTTGGTTCTTCTGCCCTATATCAGCTAAAACTTTCACTATGATCCCAGATCTTTGAAGTGGGGTATAAAAAGCATCTCACTAGGCTGCCATACTATGAATAATCATCATGGTGAAAAGAGAAACTTTATTTTCTTTTATTGACTAACAGTAGCTACATATGGGTTTTAAATGTTACATACCTAATCCAATAATAATACATCGTAAAATATTTGTTTTTGTAGCTACAAACAAAACATTATTACATCACATAAAACTCATCTAAGAAATAAATACGCATACCTTCTAATTCAATATTTTCTTTGACTAAGAGCCGTTGTTTCAAAAATATTTTTTATTCGGTCTGAGCATGAAGATGTTTTGCTGATTCTAATATATTTTTATTTTCGTACTTATGTATATTAACCGTGGTGAAGTTACGAAAGTATGTGAAAAACGTGTTTATTTCTTATGTTACTGTTATGTTAGAAATATATTATTTATTGGCAGATATCCGCAGGGATAAAATCTTACATTGTGTTTATGTGCTACATAATACAAGTCCATCGTCCTTAACATTAAATATAATAATATCTCTCATACTTTAGCTCTATTCTCTTTTACGATTGATATTATATAGATTTTATCATCGTCATCATGAAAATATCACTGTGTAGTGTTGAACGAAAGCCATAGGTGGATCAACCAACTGCTAAGGATTGCCATATTATTTCAGTCTAGGTCTACGCTTTGGATAGATAGATACGTTAATAGAAACGTAAAACTTTTAAACTGTCGCATAATTCTATATAACTATAAACATTGACAGACATTAATGCTTACGTATAACGAGTACCAGATACCTTTTGATTGCCTGAAGTTTTGATCATTTGCACTGGTCGTTTTTAAATGTTGACTCTTATCTACAGTAGTCATAATCAGTTACGTGATTGTTTTAACTCAAAATGCAAAGTAACCTATTTAAATTATTTATAATATTAAGAAGTTAACAAGTTAACTATCCGTGTGGTGACGGATTAAGAATACATAGTGTTACCACCCCTATTTATCCCTTGGGTGTCGTAAAAGGCGACTAAGGGAACAAAGTATGCAAGACAACATCATTATAAAGAGAAGGAAAACTTGAAACAAACCCTATTCCAACCCGTCTGGACAGCGTGGTATAGTAGGTCAAAACTTTCATGCTAAGGAGAGGCCTATGTCCAGCAGTGGATTGTAAAAGGCTGTTGATGATTAAGAAGTTACTTTAACCAATTTAACTGAACTTATATAATGAAGTACATTGTCAGTTGCTTGTGATAAGACATAATAACAAAATAAGTATGCTTGAACTACAAACTTGCGAGCAAATTTATAGTTCACAAAAAGTTGGCGCTCACCACACCCCTGTTCAGCCTTTTGGCATGTAAGGGAAGCTATTGCATGTATTTCATTTGCATTAAAGAAATAAAAAAGACTTCAGAGAGAATCGAAAGAAAATCCATTGAGTGTACAGAAATTCAAAACGATGAATTGATTTTTTAAGTTATGTTTGAAACAACATAAAATACTGACTCGATTGAGATCAATATAAACATTTACAAATTTTATATCGCAAAACGAAAATTTTGAGAATCGAATACTTTTGGAGAAAACGGAACAAAACTGATAAAACTACAAAAGCAATTGACTTTCTATGTGTGCCACTATAATTTTACGAGAGTTTTTCTAGCCAACGTCAGTTACAGTTACATGATTTTGTACCGTTCATTCAAATTTGTAGGTTAAATCAATATCCACACGATTACAATAAACCCTGATTTCAGACATTTACGCATAAATGACCATTTACTTGATTGATTAATATTGAGTTTAATTTTTAATGAACTAAAAATATGCATTTTCCTTTAAAGTGCCAAAAAAAAAACAAGTTAATATCATAAAGTTGTTACCCATGCCATTTTTCGCTGGAAAATTACTTTTCAGTTCCCCGCATATTCTTATATTTTGCGTCTCTGATTATGTTTACGCAAAATTTTATTATATTTGAGTATTAACTTATTTGTAAATCAAATTTATATTCTCATTTATAAGATTACTTAAAATGGCATTTTTCCTGAAGAACAATAACTCGGAATAAAGAAAACCGCCAAACAATTTAACTATTTAGGTCTAAGAACTAAGTTCAAGTACTGAAATATCGTTTCTTTAGGTAAATAGGTAGAGATCTTTCCTATATTTATACCCCTTCAAACATCGAACATTGTCATAAGTATGTATACTGAGAAATGTAACAAAGAAATCACCATAATCAATAATCATTTATTCAGTTTACTTCGAACCAGTTTTGTCTCTTTCACACACAATACTTTCCGTCCACCTCATTTGTTCAACAAATCGACGAGAAAGTGCGATATGGAACGATTATGTGCCTTTACAGACAGTCTGCCACTCAACCGCAGTGTAACCGATTGCATTCACAGGTTCAACAATAAAGGCAGATATGCTAGCCTTTTTCATTAATATTTTTTATTCTGTACTGGTATGTACATTTATTTTAAGAATTAGTTGTGACTACAACTGTCGATATTTTTATACAACATTGGTTATTTATGTGAATCATATGCCATAGAACATAAAAGTTATTTAAAATATCTATTTAGCATCTACTTAGAGTCATTAGCAGTCGGACTATCTACTTAGTTTACAGTAATTAAATTCAGTATCTTGAAACAAAGTCATATGTATATGCTGAGAACATTATTTAGAAGGCATAATAAAAGAAGAAACGACACATTAAGATCGTCAGATTAATGAACGTCAGATTAATGAATTTGGGTCATAAAATTACTTGAACTTATCTGAACCTGGGATAACTATTTTAGCAAAACAAATAGTGTTCAATAGACAATCATATTGTTTAGGATATGCTAGAACTTGTTAAAAACTAACAAGGTATATATTGCAAAGACCTTGAGTATGCCCTAGACAGATAACCCGCAGATTTTGCCCACCATAAAAGACTGAATACAAAAAGTATTGTAACGATTTATTTGTTAGTAAAATATCGTGAAGTAAAACTGCAAAATAGATAATTTTAGGATACACATAATTTCAAGTAGGTATTGTATATGCCTGACGTACATGAGTAATGGTCCTGGTATTTTTACGATGTCATTTGGCGCCTACTCTTATTACCATGGTACTCATAAAAAAATAGTATTTGCCTCGAAAATTTCGCACTTTTTTATAAATATCATTTGTGCCAAGTATAGCAGTTGCATTTGAAATTAGGTTGTATGCATCCAAGATATAAGAGATTGAGTTTACTTATTACAAATCGCTCACTGAGTGCAAAATGGCCGCAAATCAAATTTTAAAATCGTTTTATTGTTAAATTAAGGTCTAAAACTAAAATATTTGATATTTTGCTGAAGTTGTCAGTTATTTTTACTTACTTTGATGCTATACTGATCAACGTCCATTTTCATTTTGGGCTGACTTACGTACAAACTTCAGATGAAAACCATCATATTGTGATTTGTGACTTAGAATTTTAAGCGATCGTTTATCAATTTCATGCAAAACGGTCACTATTCAGAAAAATACTTTTAAACGCACACGTCCGTTTTGTACTTCAAGTTCAAGTAAGTTTGTGGAAGGGAATTTTTTTATCAGTCTTCATATAAATAATATTAACATTAAATACAAGGTACAGAATATATTTTAAAGAAACGAGCAGATTGTTTTTACAGCAAGTTATTTCTAAAAGTGATATTCTTTTTATATGATTTCTTCAAATGTTAACTTATTTGTGGCCCATCCTGTAGAAAGACTGTTGTCGGACTTTAATGGCTCCAACTACCTGTAACGATTACTGACTGCCTCGATGGCGCAGTGGTAGCGTACGCGCAGTGGTAGTGGTAGTGGACTGAAATGTTTGTATGACCTGGAAATATTTGTTTTGATGTTTGGGTGTTTGCTATGAAAAATAAATTTGTATTTATAAAAAAGTATAAAAGTATTCTTTCAGTCAATATTGATTACATAATCAAGTTCTGCTTTGTAAATCATAAATATTGACCGATATATTTATTACCACAGATGTTCGTATAGCACCGGGACCAATAGATTAACTAGCTCTCCGAGACACAGAATCAGGTCAGTCTACCCATCTATAGACTGACCTGAGTCGTATTGCTAAATTTTCACGTTTCGTCGAACCATTAGAGGACGGAACACCTTACGACGAGCTCATTTGTGCACATAATCAGCCTGTGTTGTGCACGAGGTACAGAAGTACGATTTTCACATACCACGAGATGATATTTTTACTTCCAAAGGTCGAATATGAATTATAACTGCACTTCCAACGGCAACAATTGAGAAAAGCTGATTGTTTTAGATTTTGAAAAATACTAAGACATCCGTGGAGTTGTAACCTCAGCTCGTACCGTGACTTTTGAAGTCAATTAATCAAGTCAACGAATATTTCTGATTTGCGTTGAGAGAAACGCTCCATGTTAATAGAGACTATACACAGGGCCGGCTTTAAGGGTAGACTGTTGGTGTTTACCATCGTGGTGAAAGGATTCATCAATCAACAAGAAGCACACCGATTATTATCAGAGTGCACCGAACGTTACCCGCTTCATATGGTACGTCACAAAGGGGAGGCTCCACGTCTTGGAATACAACTTTGCACCACGTAGGTTCTATAATTTTTATTTGCCCGTTATTTATCTACCTATTACGTGAGTTCTTCGTCTTTTCATAGTTCGAGTCGCGGGGAACCGATGGATGTAGTTGGCGTCCAGTCGTACGGCGTGGCGTTCTAGGAAGGAGGCCTATGTTCAGGAGTGGACGTCTTCCAGCTGATGATGATGATGCCATGAGTTGGCACTGCACCCTAGACCATCAATAGCTACGTTTATTTCATTGAACCTAAGCCACATCAATTCATAACTTGGACCACATTTGTTCTAGTGTCCGCCCTTCACCGTAATACAATATTTTTTCCTTGAGCATTCATTCGAATGCCAAGTTCTTTTGTTTATCAGATGGAATACGGCCAGTAGGTCGATAGTTTTATTTCTGTTAACATCTTATGGACTATTGAGAGTAGTTAAGAATAGAACACTTGTAATAATTTAAAAATTGCACCTTATGTTTGATCTTTGTGTATAACTTTGGAAATATGGCACACCAAGAACATGTGCTAGCTATAAATTATTCGAGTCTAATATAAATAAACCAAATAAATCTCTTTTCTATAAGCAAACCGACCAGTCACGTCGTTGACAATCGCTAGTGATAGACCATGCGTCTTCAAAATCATCATCGTTATCATTTTAGCTGAAATCCGTCCACTGCTGGACATAGGCCTAGCCCAAGGCTCTCCACAACAACTGGTCCTGCGCTGCTCACGTCCAACGGTTTCAACCACCTTCACGAGGAAGTTAGACCATCTTGTAGAGGGTCCAGACTCCGTCTTCTAATACGTGGTCACCACTCCAGAACTTTTCGGCCTCCATCGGCTGTCTTGTCTGCCAACAATTTTACCCCACTGTCACTTAAGTTTGGCAATTCTCCAGACAATGTCGGTGACCGTGATACGTGTGAATTTCTTCATTCCTGATTCGATTACGCAGAGAAATACAACGACATTACTACTAATTTTTTTTATAGTAAACAGAAAAAGCATCTCACCAGTCCACCATAGCGTGGGCCGCCTTACCGCACTGTCTTCATTCACAGTTCTTTCCATCAGGCAGAATGGAGTCACTTTGGTAGGTTGCTATTAATAAAAAAAACAATACAATCATAAGTAATTTACTAGATAAATAAGTAAATCAGATATAGAGAGAATAAATCTAAATCATAACAATTATCATAACAGAAGGAAAGTATCCTCTATTGTGTACGACAGCTTATTATAGTAAATTTGGATTTTAAGGTTCCTTAGCCAAATGGCAAAAAATGGAACCCTTATAGATTCGTTATGTCTGTCTGTCTCTCTGTCTGTCCGTCTGTATGTCACACAGCCACTTTTTCCGAAATTGTAAGAATTATACTGTTGAAACTGGGTAAGTAGATGTATTCTGTGAACTGCATTTAGATTTTCACAAAAATAGATAAGAAAATTTGGGATTCTGCCATACTTAGAACTAAAATTGACTTTTTTTTCATCAAATCGAAACGTGTGGGATATCTATGGATAGGTTTTCAAAAATTATATTGAAGTTGCTACTAAAATTTTTTTTATAAACTGAATAGTTTACGCAGAGCCACATTCAAAGTGGTAAAATGTCTTCACCTTGTAATTCTAAAATAAGAGAATGATAAAACTAAAAAAAAATATACAATGTATATTACAATGTAAACTTCTACCGAAACTTATAGTAATGTATTAGTAAGTAGTTTTTTTAAGACGCCATAAATTGCTGCAACCGAACCCTTCATGGGTGAGTCCGACTCGCGCTTGACCAGTTTTTATTCTTTGTTAGAATTATTATATATCTAAACAACAATAAGTGTTTATTAATTATCTCATTAGAATTGCGTAACCTCTATCATAGCTTATTCTAATCCAATTAGTACAAACAATATATTTGTCTGATACTGGTATTGGACCTGCGCACCAAATAATAAACTTGGTTGTAGCTTACGCACAGTGTGATGATTTTTGCAATGGCCATAATATTTCCCTCATTTCTTGGGTAACATCAATAATCTGCTTACTATAGTACAGGTTCTGCTTAGTTTAGTATCAGACTGTCAGTTTTTCCTATATTAAGAGCCTGTCAAAGTGACTCTACTCTGCCTGATGAAAAGCATGAATAGAATCCAAGAGTTGTGGTCATCATACTCATTACAAATGCATACAATGCAGTGTGGTGACACACTATGACGGCCTTGCGAGATGCTTTTTCACGCCCCGCTTAGGAACGTAAAAGGCAAGACAGTCATCGTGGCAGTGTAAGGTTCACACAGTTATCACGATAACTGTCATACCTTGTCATAAGAGCTGTGAAGTTATTATAATACTACAATAATATATATTATGGTCGGTCGTGTCGGATAGCCATCTCAATGGATTGTGAGAGTGAGGGAACAGAAAGTGCACTTGTGTTTGCGCACACTCTTGTGCACTATATTATCTCCTGTGTAGTCGGCAGGTCTCCTTTGAGAGTCGCCGAAATCGGCTAACAGAATATTATTGTCATCATCACTATATTATTACCCTTGTTAACTTAAGAGTACTAGAGGCTCTTCATTTAGATAACAATCTAAAATCTATTTTAAAATGTATATGTGGTTTATACGATACAATTATAATGCGTATAATACGCGTATTAGTATAATATTATTTTAAGCTAGCTAATCATTGCTACCCATCCTGGCGACGACCGCTATCTAACGGCTGCAGACAGTATTAGGGTTAGACGATTCGTGGCTAATTGAGGCATTTATGCTAATTTCACCCACACATTCATAAATAATAAAGAGGATAAAACAAGTCGCCGGGCTTGTCAGCGAAGGGCCAGCTCCTCCAGTGTCTGACAAAGAGTCGCATTATATTATTTTACAAATAAAACTTGCTTATAAACATAAGTGTATCTGACATACAAGACTTTTCAAATTGAAATCTGTAGTTATTTTACAGATAAGTTGACGTTAGTCTTTCAGTGACTTTATCAGCCAGCGCTGAAACTAGCTTTAATCTCCTTTGCTACGAAGTATATAATTTAATTTTATTATTTGAATGAGTTTTCATTTCGTTATTATTTTATAGAATACTTCAATGCTTTCCTCTAAAACACTGACCGTGGTAATACGCGTACCACCACCTGATGACATAGGTAGCCAACCTGATCGAAAGGTTAGGTTATACTATGTTTATACAATGCACTAAATAGCTATCGTGAATGCTGTAGTAACCGCTAGTATTTATTATATAAAACGATATACGTAAGTATTAATAGCAGATTGTGACGCTATCACTGATGTTAAGTAGCAGAAGAATATTAATTTACTACGAAAAAGTAACATTTATACCTCAAGCCATACAATTAGAATGTAAAGCTTCCTCCACCAAATTTAATCTTGAGTTTTCAAATGAAATATATCTCGTTTTAAGTATTTGTCATAATATGAACAAAATGGAGACTCTGGCACTCGCAAATTGATTAAGAGCGACGCGGATTATTTGACAGTGGATTTTCCTGTTACGAGCCAAAGTAAAGATGAATATTACCTATTAATATATTCTTCTGATGTTGTTGTTCGTTTTAGTAACTTTAAAGCCAAAAAACTCTGTTTAAACATCCTGATAGAGCTTATTTTTCACATTTTCGAATAATAAATAATGCTACAAGTGTCTTATATGTTCTTTGTCACATAAAATATTAAAAAACTTATTGTTTTTCAGAGTACTACAAGATAATCATTAAAGTTTTGGAATGTCCAACATTCCTAAGCACTATTAAGGCACCTCTTCTTCCGTTTTTTCAATAATATGGAGTATCACTGGGGCAAGTTTGTAAAGCATTATAAAATTTTCGGTAAATTCTGAAACATACAGTTACCGCTATATTGCCAGATTTTTCATGCAAGTTGTATTGAAAAATCTGGAAAAAATCATGTTGGAATAATACTGTACTATATTGTCTACTTGGTATACTTGTATTATCATCATCTTCCTAGTCTTTATTACTCTCAATATAATTTGGAGTCAGCTGCCATGTCTACCCAAATGACTTGAATATTAGATCGACTGGCATTTGACCTCCGAACGACTTTAACTCTGAGAGTAAATTGAATTTGAAGGTTAAATTAGTAAATAATATATACAATTTAGTATATTTGGGTGCACTGACTTCCCAGTAAGGATTGCCGTAGATGTTCATGACCACAGGGACCGATGACTTAACGTGCTCTCCGAAACACTGGCATGGAACATTACCAAATACAACACTCCGGGCTGTTATTAGAGAATTTGTAAGAAAAATCGTTTTTGATACGGCAAAGTAATCGAGTCCGAGACCTTCTTGATCGGCATTCGCATACGCTAGCCACAAGATCAATGAGGCAGATTAAAAATTATTAAAATCTGAGACAAAATTATTTAGTACTTGTGGATAGTATTTAAAGTACGGCACCCTGCATTACTTGCAGCTGAAATCGCACGTAACAATTATTTTTTATGTGGTATTATATTTATATCTTATGACAGAAAGACTTTTATGACAGAAATCGGTAACCCTGATTAATAGCAATTAATTTAGATCTATAATAATTTAGTTGTCATTTTTGTAACTAATAAGTGACAAACTAATCATACTCAACTATTTGGCAGATATTGTTGTACGTGTTTTTTTTATTTTAAGAGCCTGCCAAAGAGACTCTACTCTGCCTGATGAAAATCATGAATAGTATCCAAGAATTATGATCACCATGCTAATTACGAATGCAGACAATGCAGTATGGCGACTCACATTATGGTGGCCTAGTGACATGCTTCTTCACACCTCACTTGGGGACGTAAAAGACATGACAGTCATCGTGGCAGTGTAAGGCTCACACACTTACCGTAATAACTGTCACCCATGGATCAATGGGCCTCCGGTCTCGTAGTTACCAACGAAACGTAACAGCACGGATGCTGTCGCTTTAGGTTAGTCTTTCGTGAGCGGGTGGTACTTCAAAAATCGAACCAGCCTGTTCATGCTGAGATTAACGTGATTCTTCTACCTAGAAGTTAATTAATTAAAACTGAAGAAACTTTATTCTATACAGTAAGTTGAAATATCCAACAGGTATTTCTCAATATGAAACGTAACAAGAAATTACAGCATTGCCACGTTTAAAATTTTTCATCCATATTGAATAAATGTAGAGCCAGTACAGCCTTCAGAATAAAGCACATTAAACAATCCTAGCCGTTGTATGTGGTTTCACACAGCTATTTTATTTAATTCCTTTACCCCATTATGGGTGCACAAAAATTATGTTGAATAGCTACAAAACTCAAAAATGAAATACAAGTAAAATAAATAAAAATCAATGTTACACCATTCACTGCTGAGCAAAGGTCTCATCCAAGGAGTGCCAATCATCACGGTATTATATAATATGCATTCATCCGCTGCCAGCCATCTTCTTTTTCAAAAAACAGGACACTCTTTCTAACTGTTCACCATAATTGTCACTGTGAATAAGGAATTAGTGAAGATCGACGGTTAGGGTGGTCGTGATAAAAGAAAGAAAAAGTTATAATTGCTGTAGTTAATGTTTAGTTAGCCAAAGTAGCCATGCGGACATGGATCACTTATAATTACGGTCTAATTATAAGCTATTTCGCCAACAAGTTTGAACAGTATATATTGGCGTCAATTCTCTTTTAATATGTAGGTCTAATCGGTCTATTCCGTAATTATTATGGTGAGTTGATTATTACTATAGAAAATTTATGATTATACGATTAAATATTTCTCTCAACGACAGTGAGAAACTTCACCTGTGGTAAACTCTTTCGTATACACACTGAAATAATCTTCTCAGTTCACGTAACAATGAAGCATATAGAACAGAAAAGTGATTCCTCTAAATAAAAAATGAATAGAAATAAAACTCCAGAGACTAATATTGTCAGACTAAAAGCATAGCTAAGTACAGCTAATCGTTTAATTATTTTTAAACATGAGAGATGAAAATTTGAAACGTCTCATTTGTGATATCAACGTTTAATATCTACGAATCAAGTATTTACTATTTGAAGGTAAATTTTACTGTCAACATTTATATTAATTCACCAAGTCTAGACTCATTTATCTCTTAATACTAAGAAATAAAAACTATTGAAGTCTTTATTTCTCAGGGTTAAAGTCCATTTTTAATGTATTTTGATTCGAAAGCAGCGCTTGACACAGGTGCAGATGCTCGTTAATCAACGCATTAAAACGCAATTATCACAAATCCTGTCATTATTGTGTTGTAACTAATTTATGTCCGCGTTAATATATCATATTTTATTTCGTAGAAATGTTAAAACAATTTAAATACTTGCAGCTGATAAGCAGACAAATTCAGGAAAGTACTTAGTTGACACGGGAAGTTATCAAGTCAAAACAAAAACACTATCAATGAAAAACTGTTTATGACGTAAGTAGGACTATTGATATGGAAATTTATAATTAATTATACATGCGACATTTTCCTGAGAAACAGTAAAGTGGCGAAAAACATTGTATCTAAATCTACAGTTAATTAGAACCAATAGCAATGTGGAAATTGTTAGGTTTTAGTAGAATAACTTCATTTGCAGTTACATTTAGTATATAAGTTGTTACAATTCTATTTAGAACTTAAACACATCTCGTCCAGTGGTTGACATGTATCTAATAACGAATTACGCTGTTTTATTGGAAGCCTGACTAGATATTCACTAGTACCCTGTAGTCTCTAAATGAGATTTGAAATTGAAGTTGTTTAATTAAATAACTCAAAGCATCTCTGTTCTGCAAGCACTTTAATCAATCACTTTGCGATATTCACTAGTCGGTGGTTTTATTTTCACTAGCTTTATTGAATGACTTTTGTATGTAATAGGTTTTAAAGGTCGGTAACTTGTGACTTCTGAGTTGTGAGCGTTTATGAGCGAGCGTTTACCTAAATCCGATCACGTTACCGGGGCTCGGTGGAAACCATACGGTGATCTCTGTCTTGTCATTCTGTTGCTAGGGCCATTGGCTCATTCTCGAAAGAAATTCTTTGAGATCCCCGATAGACTTTGGCTGCTAGCAGAATGTCACAGATAGTGTATTAACTGGTCCGTCTGATTATAGTTAATTAGATACGTGTATTTACTTACGGCTATAACAGCTTAAGGACAGACAGAGACATATTAAACATCATTAAAAACATATTGAAGGCCTGCTAAAGTTACTCTACACTGCCTGATGGACCTGAAGAAAGGAGAAGGAGGGCCCTGTTGGCAGAACTCGTCGAAACACACTCTGTGACAAAGACGATAGAGGCAATAGAGAAATAGGTCTTGATGACTTTGGGATTGTTTATAATGCGGTCTGCTTACCGCTGCAATTGATCGATAGCGTCAAGCAAATACTGCGCAAATCCATCTCAAGCGAACGAATGTTTTTTTTCAGTTTTATATTATTAATGAAAGTTTTAACTTTAAAAACTATAAGTCCAGAATAAATTTAAAAACTTAGTAATAATTAATTAATGACGAAACAAAAAAGTTATTTGTTCTAGTTGGCTAAAAGAAAATATTTACATTTCCAAAGCGTACTATATCACAGAACTGTCCGGGTATCTCATAATTTAATATTCTGTTTACCTCGACATGGAAATATTATTTTAATTTATTCCACGTAAATACTTCCGAACAAAACATGAAAAGTTTGAGCCCGACTCACAGGATTAAAACAATATACTAGCCTCCCTCGTTTCACTTCAATATAACATGTACAAACAAGCAATATTTGTTGGAAATATTACAATGTAAATTGAATTAAATTCTCCAAGAATATGTTTCATTAAAATTATTGTTAACTTGAGTATGAACTGATCAATATATAATATATTTGATTAGTTTGTTATAATCTAATTGAATCTTGTCAATATCAGTGAGCTTCTTTGTTGCATAAGTAAGTATATGTAGAACAAATAAAGAGTTGTAACGATATGAGTTCTAGGTAAGTTTAGGAGAAAATAAGTACCCTTCATCAACAATATTTAATAATCCACTACTAGACATGTACAGGCCTGTCCTTAGCAAGAAGGTCTTGGTTTACTATAACACGCGGGCATTTTTACAACATATAGCTTTAAGCCCTAATTAACTCGAGGGATGAATTGTGGTGTATCATTAATAACTTGAACTTCAAAATTTTTATCCGAATAAATAATATGCTTCTCTTCGCTTTGGAAATAATAAAATATATTGGTTTAAATTCTTTCAAAGTACAGTCACTCATACGCAGTCGCTCGCACTACGTACCCTTGTCAACGCCCTTCGCTTTGTGCGGAACAGGACGATCTCCAGGGATCTGCGCATAGAGAGCCTGGATGACTTCGTGAGACGCCTGAGTTCAAACCTATTCGTGCGTGCCGATGGCTCGCAAGCCCGCCACCTGCGCGAGCTCGCGCCTTACCTTCGGCGACCGCCGGACAGGCATGGCCTACCGCGAGATCTCGTCTCCGTAGCAATCCCTACCGGACTATCCCCAACACCCTAACACCCTGCTTGGTGCTGGCTGACGGGCGCTCCTCGGGGTCTCCATCCCCTGGAACTCGACCTCGCTAAGCACAGGAGGGAACACAGAACGAGGCGCAGCTAACATGCTGGTCACAGGGACTGACACCCGGATATACCAACAGGCCCAAGGGCCCAACCAAGTGACCCGCCTGTAATCGCAGGCGGCGCGGACGACCACTTCGACAGGCCGTAGACCTGGTAAAGTCACCCCGAGACTCCTCCTAAAGAGGTCTACGAGAAGAACTACAAGAAGAGAGTCACTTATAAGTCTAAGTATACTTTTAAGTCTATGAATGTTCGTACTATCAGAAATATTTATGTCGTAGTAACGAAAAATAATCAACACAAAACCTTTTTCTATACTAAGAGCCTGCCAAAGTGACTACTCTGCCTGATGGAAAGCATGAATAGAATCCAAGAGTTGTAGTCACCATACTCATTGCAAATACAGACAATGCAGTATGGTGACCCACACTATGGCGGTCTTGTGAGATGTTTTTTCACACCCCGCTTGGGGACGTAAAATGCATGACAGTGATCGTGACAGTGTAAATCTTACACAGTTACCACGATAACTG
Source organism: Hypercompe scribonia (assembly GCA_949316085.1). NCBI lineage: Eukaryota > Metazoa > Arthropoda > Insecta > Lepidoptera > Erebidae > Hypercompe > Hypercompe scribonia. Next base: position 23,134,970 of record OX438977.1, read on the forward strand.
TCACCCCTGAATCAATGGGCCTCCGGTCTCACACTCACCAACGAAACACGACAACACGGATGCTGGTGCTTTAGGTTGGTCTTCTGTAGGAGGGTAGTACTGTCCCGGTCGAGCCAGCCCGCTCGTGCTGAAATCAGCGTGGCTCTACTACCTATATGTAGGTAGATAATAGTGTATTGTCGCAAGAAAATATTCTCTTCACCATAAGGCAACCATTTTCACCCTAATTATAACGTATTCTACGTTCTAAAGGGCTTTAGAAAACCCTCGTATACTTTGGACTGTACTCTGTTTATCTAGTTTTAAACATATGAGCTATTTGTTTCTATAAAATTATAAAATCTTTCGCTACAAATTAATGTGCAATTAAACATAATCCGCTTAGTATGCGTGTGTGTAATTAGTGTTTAAATTGCAAAATTGCCAATAAACTTGTGGTTAATGTGATTTAGTATTACACTATTCACAACAGCAAGCACTGACAATTTAGGATAGGATAAGCATATTTATTTTTAACAAATACATAAAGCTCTTATGTAATCGTATTTGTTTTCAAACATTGAACAACTGTTTTTTGGTGTTAACAATCAACAAAAACCCCTCTTAGAGTATCAACGACCGGGGCTCTGTTATAGAAATTTTATTGTTAACACCCATTATGCTCGACAATATTTTGTCCTCTTTATTTTCCCAGTTCTTCCATTAGACAAACATTGTTAATTTCATCATAAATATTTAAGCACAACTATTAATTCAATTATGAATTTGAGGCAACCGATTATTAAACCTTTTTTTGTCTGTGCGGTAATCTCTACGAATATCACCTACTTGCGATTACGTTGAACTCAAACCATACGCCATCTAAGATATTAGAAACTGAGGAATCAGATGTACCCTAAAAAGAAAATCCCTGGAATCTTGACGTATTTTCGGCTATCTACAGCTTGCAGATGACTCGCTATTCAGTGACAATCCCGATGTTATAATTCTACAACCAAAAGGGCGTGCGCACTCTATGGTGCTTCGCCTCGCTTGTCGCCTCAGGCTTGTGCTGATGACGGACGGAGATCGTTATGCAACCTCCGGCACGTGAGTCTGCGGTACAGGACCTGTTTTTGGGCCTGACGGACCGGGAATTCTGAACTTCAAGTGATTAAGAAACTTGACAAAGCTGTAGCTCATTTTTCAACAAAATTGATATGATATTGGTTAGAACTTTAAACTTATCACAGAATTATTTATTAGTAAAATTTTTTTGACTTTTCCACGAAAAAACCACAAAGAAAAAGCGGAATAAATGAACAAACAAACTCACACATTTACGTTATTAGTTAGGAAACTAAAACTACAAATACAATAAACCTAATTTCTTAATAATACTCTCAAGTGTATCTGTATAGAATATATTATTTTGCGTCGGTAATATATACGAGTTGATCACACGTTAGCAATTCCTGAGTCACTGCCTGGTTTCGACGTTCATCGTCTCTTGCTCGTAAACACGTTTTATTGAGTTGTGTAGTGAGCACACGATGAATACTGAAGTAGGTAGTACGAACGGCGCTTATCCAATTTGAATATATATTATACAGAATTATGTTAGTATTCCATTGGAATTGTTTATCTATATCGATAAGTTTTGACGGTTATAGGACTTTGGAGCTGTCACAGAGAGCGGCACAGTGCAGAAAAGTTTAACAGTTTGCGGAAAAAATTAGAACAAGAAGGGATTATCCGCTTCAAAATCGTTGTAAACGTAAGAAATTTGATCAAAATGATAAAAATCTGCTTAGAAATATAAAATAAAAGAAATATAGTAAAACAACTGTTTTTTGCTACAGTTTAAAATGATATAAAATCGATAACATTTACCTTCTACTAAATATAAAAGCTGATATAAAAATATGAGCAAAAAATTTGCAACAATTTTTAAGAAAGTACACAAAAAGTACTTATCTACGTTCCAACAAAATTGCGATTAACATCTTTCTTCTCTCATTTCTTTTTTTAATTTTTAATAAAGCGTTCATATATAATTACTTTTGTAAGGCATCTCCGTTAACTTAATAATGTTACTGCGTGTACTTACAGACTAATTGACAAGAAATGTGCATACAAATTACTTACTAAACTAACATGATTATTACTAATATTAAAATTTACGCATTCGTTAACTAAATTGCACAAACTTACTTCATTTTTATTACCTAAGTCGTAAATATAAACTTTGCACATACACTAAAATGTTGATTGAAAGGTATAAACTTCAAGAGTATTTTCATGACAAGGCCTTTTTCTGCGTGTAGGAGATTACTACTTGAATTTTGAGTTTTTATAGTACGGGGCCAAACCAGCTGGAAACTGATCACCTGATAAAAAATAATAAGATTCTCAGACATCTAACAAATGGCCGTCTCATCTCAAATTAGGTAAAGCTTATACTATTACCATAATACTTATATATTTGTAAATACATAAATATTACGTCCAGATACACAATAAATATTCGTGTTCATCGCTCAAAGATTTATACTGGGCGGGAATCGACCTACGACTTTTGACTGAAGGCCGTCAAATGTAAGTGAATATCTTATAAAGCTCAAATCACAAGTGTGGGTGATATATTTGTTACCAGAGTCCACTCCACAGAATTAGAAGAAGGGAGTTTTAAGGCTCCACTATTTTCAATTACTATTTAAAATGCAGCGAGAACATTGCTTTACACTGATTCAATATGATTCCGCATTAGTTTATATGCTTTCCTATGGTTAAGATTTCAAATTTATTGCAAAAAGAATAAGACGTGATGACTGGAATATTAATTGAATACCTGTCACCAACAATAAGGTATTACTGTTAGACAGGCATGTACTAAGAGAAAGAGAGGTTAAAGGTAAAGTACAAGGCTGGTACTCCTGGGAAATTATTCTGAACGTTTGACGGACGATCGCCCCTTCATTTAATATTTTATGTACCCTTTCTTTAAAATTACTTCGCAGTTGTTTACATATTAGTACTGAAGGTGATTCGATTTATTTAAATTAATTATTAAATAGAAGAAGGTAATCCCATCAAAATGAATATTATTTGTCTTAACACTCTTTTAGATTTCGGATCGAGAAACGCTTGTGAGTTTTGATTTTTAGGGTGCATGAACAGCGGTAATAACTTTCCATTCCTTTTATCTCCGTATTACCATATACCTATAAACTATTGAACAATATGTGTATAATATTATAACTAGAATTATTTTCTGAAATTCAAACAACTAGATACACTCAACATTCAAAAGATACATGGAAAAGAAACAAAGAAAGAAGAAGCAACGAAGAAGAACAAAGAAAAGGTAAGAAGGTGTAATGCTTTAGGAATACACGTGCATTCACGAACTGTTTATTCAAATAAATGTATAGAATATCCCTTTCAAAAAGATATTAGACATAACCCAACATCACTAAGCAAAGAATGATATTAGAAATATTGCAATATCTATATTTTTTTACTTTTCTTTTGTTTTACATACGTATAGCGTTTTTGACGTGTACTATGTGTACCTTGGCACAATACAATCCTGTTATGTTATCATGATATTGACTGCCTTTATCTCTTCGGAATATTTTTATATTAAGATTATTCTCAAGAGAAAAGTTCTACTTTCAAAATAAAGTGCAAAATATGGGTGGTTTGTTTGCTTTCTGTTTTAAGTAGAAAATAGAAACTGTTATACTATTTTACTTTATATTTCAAAAATGTCTTTTAAGATTCTCAGAAACACATAAAATAGTTTTAAAACGCTGCGGTAAATAGTTCGCGGAATTTCCACATATTTTCAATATTTGTATCCGAAAATGTATCAAGTTCATTAAGTATTTCATATTATAATCGTATTACATTGCGTATTACAGGAATACGTTATTACTGTTGTAACATGATTTTAATTTTTTTTTCGCTGTTTTCACCAAGTATTCTCCAAAACTACCCTTTCCATGATTTAGGAGAGAGGAAACTCCAAGGGTAACAAAGACATCCGTGACTCTTAGTTGTAGGTATCCATAGACAGTGGAATTCATATACCATTAGAGAACCCGGTTCCTCGTTTGCCCCTATGTCTAGAATGGTATAAAATAAAATGACTATTAAATAACAAAACTGATTTCCACATCAGTTCATAAATTAAGGAGTTCTGAGACATCAAACATGAATTTGTGAATCTTGTTTTTTTTTCGAAGTACGTTAATAAATGATCAACTCGAGAATAAATTTATTCGCACTATATTTGCATGTGAAACAATTAAACTGTATAAATTGCTTTTCAGCGGTTACCAGTTACACAATAAAAATCCAAATTAAAGGTGAATGCCGACACAAACGCACCGGTAATTGTTAACTGTGCCCTATTATTATCCGTTTGATTCCAATTTACACTTCCAGTGGTCAACCAACTGGAAATCAATTTTTATTTGGTGGTGTATTTTTTATGACATACAAGTTACCTGGTAGTAAGTAACTATCGCTATTCATGGACACATGAAACTCAAGAGTTCTAAGTACGTTGTTAACCTTACAACCTCCTTCAGTCCCTCCCAGTAATCAGGAAAGAGAGGGAATGTGGACTGTGGTAACCTCATTCATTCGATGAAAAACAGCGGAAGAATTGCTCAACATCAGTTGACTGCGAGGGTTTTGTATCACTTGGGTCTAGCCTAGGCCATATGTTCATAAAAATGCTTAGGACATGGCTTCTCCTAAAAAAGGAGCATAGGATTTGTATCCTTCTTTTTTATTATTGCTGTACTGCAGAGATTGCTTTTTTAGTTGGCACTAACAATACCCAAAGGATAAATAGATGTGGTGAAACTCCGCGTTTTTGATCCGTTGCACACGGGATATATACGTACTGTTAACAGTATTATAAAAATTAATTACTTAAAATATTGCTGGGATCAGACGCACTAATCACTGTATATATGGACACTAGACAAACCAAAAATTCAATGGATGGATGGATGAAGAACATTTCGATTCTCATCTGAGGTTATAGTATCTCGTACCCTTGTTCTGTCACCTTACCCATTTTCTCTTACTCAACTGACATTTTACTTTCGCTTGGTCTTAAATTATATTTTCAATGAGCATTAACGTCAAGCAGATGTTCGGATATAAATAAAATCAGCGCAGAAAACCTTACAAATGTTTCATATTAAACGGGCTGAAAATAGAATCGGGTAAAAAGCTGTCAGGTGATGATGATCAATAGTTTAATGGGTGAAGTATATGTGCCAACCGAACCTCTGATTCAATAACAGCTTTGATGAAATGTGATTTTCTGAATCGGTCCTATTGTTGTGTTCCATTTTTTTCAGTTAAATATACTTAACACTTTGACAGCCGAGCTAATCACATCCCATTTAATCTCATACGATTTTTTTTGGCGTATTTTATATTATGACTTCATAAAAACATTTCAAATAGATGAAAATATATTAATATGATGTTTTTAACTATGTCGTTATGATGTTACAATTAAATAAAATATTCGTAAAATATTTTTTTTCTAAATTAAGAGCCTGCCAAAGTGACTCTACTCTGCCTGATGGAAAGCATGAATAGAATCCAAGAGTTGTGGTCACCATACTCATTGCAAATGCACAATGGAGTATGGTGACTCATACTATGGTGGCCTAGTGAGATGCTTTTTCACACCCCGCTTGGGGACGTAAAAGGCATGACAGTCATTGTGACAGTGTAAGGCTTACACAGTTACCATGACAACTGACATCCCTGTATCAATGGGCCTCCGGTCAAATGATTGAGCATTTAATTTTGGTAGTAGCATAAAAAATAAAATATTCAAGTATTATACAAGTAATTCAAATTGTCTTTTATATTTCTAAAAAAGTGAATGTTTCCTTTAAAAACAAATAACTTTATTAGATATTTTTATTACTGGTTTCCTAAGACTGAACTAAATATCAAACAAACGTATGAGGCTATGCAGAGAACTAGCTCGAAACAATATTAAAGCTAAGCTAAGCGTTGAGGATAAACTTTGTGTTGAAATAGTACGATCTACACAAAGTACAACAGTTAGTTTAACCTAGCAAATATCGCTGCAACTCAGACAGCTGTGTGTACATAGGTAATTTGAGAACCGAACAGTAGTAAAATTATTTAAGTCCATGTATGTTTGAGCTGATATTGTGAAATCTCATTTTAAAGCCGTGCTACTAAATAATCTCTGACACACTTGGATGGTTTCTACCATCTGCCTGCTGCTAAGATCTGTAATTTATTCGAGAAAATCACATCAACATTTTGTAATAGTCCGCTGTTGGCCATACGATTTTCCTCAGGTGGAAAATTTTATACATTACGTATACGACACGATTAAGTTACTTTTACTGCTGTGCCTAGAACAAAAATTGTGTTAGACTATCATAGCAAATAGTGTTTTCAGTTTTAAAGCTAAATATAAACATACGTAGCTAAAGAGGTGCGAAAAATAGAATCGATTAATCGTTATCATATTACTAACTGACCCACGTAACACAGTCTGCGTCTCCTGTTGCCCTTAACATGATATTACACAGCATGAACTACTTTATTTACCTTTAAAAAGTTAATAATGAGTGAACCCTAAAAGATAGAGATACGCTGTTAGGGATTTTTTTAGAACTTTGAAAGGGAAATAATTCTTTCGTACAAATTTCATTACATTTAAACTTTAACCGTTTACACTGCACACAACAGGAACTCTTAAAAGAAAAGATTTGCCGTCGCTTCCGCAACATTTTTATTGATACTTCGCTCCTATTGGTTATAGCGTGATGACATATGGCTTACAGACTTCCTCGACAAGTGCTATCTAATAGTGAAATAATTTTACAAATCGTAAAAGTAGTTCCTGAGATTAGCACGTTCAATCAAAATACAAACAAACAAACAAACTCTTTGTGTTTCTAATATTATAGCATAGTTTACACCTCATTTGCCTTATTTTAAATGTATTTTCTTTTAGCTTTAGAATCAGTATCATTTAAACAAAACCCACATTTAATGTAAAACCACTGTCATACGTATTCTTCTGTATTCAAATGGTGTAAAATTCATTACACACATTTCAAAAGACCTTTAATCAATCATTACTTATCATTAAACGCTGTTCAAACTTAAGTCCCCGCAATAAAAATAATTAATCACTTTATTCCGAATAGGACTAACGGTAATCTCATTCTCTACTACAAAACTCACTTAGCTAGTGAAAGGTATCTAAAACTGTTGTAATTCAATTCCGTCGCGACAATTACAATTTATAGTGTTGTAACAATGGGCTGACGTGTGCTCCATCTTGCAATCGCACTGGCTCTTAACGTGATGAATCCGTCGTTTACGTGATTGGCGTGTTTTATCTATAAATATACTTAGTCTGGCCATAAATACTGTTACACTTAATTATAAAAAAATATTACATTTGAATTTCGAATCTGTCATTTTTATACGATTGTTCATTGTGTTTTCTCATTTTGGCGCCAATACATTGTAAAATATTTTGCGATATTAAAATGGTGTGGGGTGATAAAGAGAACCGAATCGCGATGATAGCATTACACAAAGTAGGTATGGAGCCAAATGCAATTTTTAAAACTCTCCATACACTTGGTATTAGTAAAATGTTTGTGTACCGGGCTATTAATAGGTACAATGAGACCTCCTCTGTTTGTGACAGAAAAAGATCTGGCCGTCCACGTAGTGTTCGTACGAAAAAGGTGGTCAAAGCAGTAAGGGAAAGAATTCGAAGAAATCCTGTCCGAAAGCAAAAGATTTTATCTCGGGAAATGAAGATAGCACCTAGAACCATGTCGCGTATTTTAAAAGATGACTTAGGACTTGCAGCCTATAAGAGACGCACTGGCCATTTCTTAACTGATAATTTAAAGAAGAATAGGGTGGTAAAATCGAAACAACTACTGAAGCGGTACGCAAAGGGAGGTCACAGAAAAATTTTGTTTACGGATGAGAAAATTTTTACAATTGAGCAACATTTTAACAAACAAAATGACCGTATTTATGCTCAAAGCTCTAAGGAAGCTTCCCAATTAGTCGACAGAGTGCAACGTGGACATTATCCGACTTCAGTGATGGTTTGGTGGGGTGTTAGCTATGAAGGAGTGACTGAGCCATATTTTTGTGAAAAAGGTATCAAAACATCGGCACAAGTGTATCAAGATACCATTCTTGAGAAGGTAGTTAAGCCCCTTAACATCACCATGTTCAATAACCAAGTATGGTCCTTCCAGCAAGACTCGGCGCCGGGTCATAAAGCTCGGTCCACGCAGTCTTGGTTGGAATCGAACGTTTCGGACTTCATCAGAGCTGAAGACTGGCCGTCGTCTAGTCCCGATCTTAATCCGCTGGATTATGATTTGTGGTCAGTTTTAGAGAGTACAGCTTGCTCTAAACGCCATGATAATTTGGAGTCCCTAAAACAATCTATACGATTGGCAGTGAAGAATTTTCCCATGGAAAGAGTGCGTGCTTCTATTGATAACTGGCCTCATCGTTTAAAGGACTGTATTGCAGCCAATGGAGACCACTTCGAATAAGCTTTTTATATTTTTAATTGTTTTATATTTATGTATTAAACTGACACACTGTAAAAGTAATAAATGTTATTTGCAGTTAACAATTTTCTTTTTTCTTTATTACAATATTTATGGCAAGACTAGGTATTTTATACATCTAAACTTATATATACTCATACTAAGGCAGAAAAATATAAACGCTCATGTTATTATGAGTAAATGCGCTTTTGTGTTGTGACAGGAGTAAATTATGCATAACAGTTCTGCTAGATAGTAATAGTAATAGAAGGAAAACTTGAAAAAAACCCTAATCCGATCTGCCTGGCCAGCGTGCTGTTGTAGATCTAAGTTTCTATTCTAAGAAGAAACCTATGTATAAGTAATATTTTATCTAAATAATACTAAACTCTAATTCAAATTGCTCAAGAAGATCCTCCCGCATTAAGATTTCGTTTCATAATAACGCTTCTATTTAAAGTTTCCTGCCACCAAAATTAACAAGAATATAGATCATTGTTGTGATAAATGTTTTTTTATGACTGCTCTCACTAACGGAAAACATGAATAGAATCAAAGAGTTGTACTCACGATAAACTTTGCTAATGCAGACCATACAGTACGGTGATTCACACTATGACAGCCTATTGAGATGCTTTTTTACGTCCCGTTTGGGGTCATAACAGGCATGACATTCATCGTTGCAGTGTAAGGCTCTCACACTTACCAAGATAAATGTAGCTCTATCACCAATGGGATTTACACAACTACCAAATATAATATATAAAAACCCACAGAAGACCAACCTAAAGCGCCAGGATCCGTATTGTCGTGTTAGATTGGCGAAAGTGGGAACGTGGGCCAATTGATGCAGGGGTGACAAGTATCGTGGTAACTGTGTAAGCCTTACACTGTCACTATGACTGTCATGTCTTTTACGTTCCCAAGCGGGCTGTGAAAAAGCATCTCACAAGGTCGCCATAGTGTGGATCACTATACTGTATTGCCTGCATTTGCAATGAGTATGGCGACCACAACTCTTTTTGGATTCTTTTCATGCTTTTTATCAGGCGGATTGGCATTTTGGCAGGCTCTTAATAAAGAACAAAAAAAATACTCTTCAGACTTATCGAGAAACATCTTACTGTTACTGTTTATAATATTAATGAACAAAGAAAATAATAAATGCTCAGACTAAAACTGGCTTTCGTGTCGAAATCTCATTATGGAAAGGTCAATTATTCTTTCATATTATATCCTCTTTTGCGAAATGAACTCATTAATGAATTGCTTGTCTAATTTAGTGGCGAGAAACGAACTAAGCTTAGTGTTTTACCTTGAATAACAAATAATTATTTCGTAAGTATTTACCATTTGCCGATACACACAAATCCGTCTGCGGAGAATTACTCTCTTACTTACTCAAATCCAAATTCGGCACCTTTAAATTATATTACCTAAGTATCTTTATCAAAGATTGCCTTTATCTGTAGGTAAGTATCATTCATAATTTAGATTAGTAATTAAGTAAGTAAATAAGAAATTGAGAAAGTAAATTTGATGTTAGTTAAGTTCCTAGTTGCCTACTCAATAAATTATGTAGAGTGAGTCAAGAATTCGCTAACATTTGAATCTAACGTCCCGCGCAATCATGTTCCGGAAGTTCTTGGAACCGATGCTACTGGAATTTGCTGACTACAATGATTTGAACAAGATTGAGTCACTTGTCACACAACAAATGAGTCCCTGCCGGTGGTCGAAGACATGCTTCCGAAAAAGAAGCTGATTTGCAGATGAAGTGACATTCCATGATCACCCAGAAATCCAGATCTATTCCCAGCAGACTTCTTTTTATGGGATTATTTGAAGAATCGTGTCTACATCAATAAACCAAATACATTACGTCCACTAAACGAAGAAGTCAGTAAAGAGATGTCGGCGATCTCGCGGTCTCTTTGCCGACGAGTATTCAAAAATTTCGGTGCTCGCTTAGAAGAGTGTAAACGTCGAAATGGTGGCCATTTAGAGGATTTTATTTTTAAAAAATAAATATCACCTAATTAGCTTTCTTGTAAATAAATAAGATTTTTTTTAAATGTTAACTAATCCGTGGCCCACCCTATATCATTGAGGGAACACGTTATTTAAGTAATTAGATTCCTCAGATAATTTAAAAGGTTCAAATAAATAGTGAAGAGCATGCAACTTTTACAAATAACAAAGTTCAAAATTGAAAAAATTTTCAAAGTGTACAAACTCTTTAAATTAGTTATCATGGCATATAGATTTTGTTAGATATTATAGGTGCGATTATATCGAGATTGCCTAGTGAGCTTAACACTCGCAACAAAATTGTGTTTTACTTTTAATCGTATAACGTTATGTATCTTAACAGTTCCAGAACTGTTTGCCAACCTGTACGTCTGACACTTACGCAATTAAGGCACTTGTGTACACTTAGCTAATGATACGGTTATTTCTAGGCATTAGGAAAGTTTTACCATTTAACGTTAAATGCAATAGGTTTTCGCACTACAGCTAAAGAAATATTCATTCTTCTATTGTTTCACCTTTTTACCTGTGTTTAATTTCTCTTTTTTTTCTCATCAAGACACGTGACCTGATCGTGATAAGACGGAGGGAGAGTAGACCACCGGTGCAGTGTAAGAGAGGAACTAACATCCTCTCTTTCTACCGCGCGGCGAAAATTTATGACTGCACCTGATGTTTCGTTTAGGATTGCGAGCGATTGCGCGAATGTGCGTATGTTTACAAATTGTTACGTTTGTAGACGATAGTGCACTAAATGAATATTGTATTTTATCATATAAATTATAGTATTTTGATACCGATAATTAAAACAATTCGTGCAAAATTATTCCCTAACCATTCCAAAATATCAATGTACAATGTATTAAACAATGTACATTGAATAAACAATGTTAATATTCAAGTTTTCACTTCTACCGGCACTGGCGGAGTGCAATTCGTTGTTTTTTACCATTTTTTATGCAATAGAATAACAAAAAAGTATCTATACAAGTATATACTGATATAAAAGTTTATACTGATTAAACTAGCCCTAAAACTACCCTTAAATACCTCCAACTTAGAGATTCAAGTGTGTTGATACATCCGTCTGTTTACACTTCTAGAATTAGAGGAAAGAGAAGGTTGAACGTGCTGTATCCTCACTCATTCAATAGAAAACAGTGGATGATTACTTAACACCAATTTTTGTAATACTATGGTATCACTAGAGTCGAATCAGCCCGTACATATCGAAGATATATCGATATATCCCTTTAGAATTGAACGAATTCTTAACCATAATAGTAATAATAATTTATATATGACCGTCTGATCCCAAACTAGGCAGAGTCTGTACTATAGTCATCAAAATACTGATAAACAAATACAAATATTAAATTTTATATACATATATTAAATACCAGGCAGTAGAGCCACACTGATTTCAGCACGAGCGGGTCGGCTCGACCGGGGTGATACTACCTTCCCACAGAAGACCAACCTAAAACGCCAGCATCCGCGTTGTCGTGTTTCGTTGGTGAGTGCGAGACCGGAGGCCCATTGATGCAGGGGTGACAGTTATCGTAGTAACTGTGTAAGGCTTACACTGTCACGTTTACGTCCCCAAGCGGGGTGTAAAAAGTATCTCACAAGGCCGCCATAGTGTGGGTCACCATACTGCATTGTCTGCATTTGCAAACAGTATGGCGACTACAACTCTTAGATTCTATTCATGCTTTCCATCAGGCAGAGTAGAGTCACTTTGGCAGGTTCTTAATATAGAAAAAAAAAACAAACTATAATATAACACACACTCTAAGCGACACAATACTAGAGTAACATTGTCTTGGTAACGACATTCCTGTATATGTATACTCGTAATATAATTAATGTGAATTAACAGAATACGTCCCCGCGAAATACTAATGGATATTATACCTACACCACATTAAGTGATCCCTTTAGAACTACTATAACAAAGTAGATATCAAGGTAATAGCTTCAACAAAGATCATTACTTCTTTTTCTTTCTAAGGCGTAAGATAGAGACAGTAGAATACCAATCTGATACTGATATGTATCACACGTACATTAAGGATTTCTTGGATCATATTGCAGTTTCAATTACGAATTATTAAAGATCAACTATTACTGTCAGATCTCGTTTATGAACATTTTTGCTTTTTTTTTTTATTTGATAGCCTGCTAAAGTGACTCTACTCTGCCTGATGGAAGGCATGAATAGAATCCAAAAGTTGTAGTCACCATAGTCATTGCGAATGCTGACAATGTAGTATGGTGACGCACACTTTGGCGGCCTATTAATATGCTTTTTTACGCCTCACTTGGGGACGTAAAAAGCATAACAGTCATCGTAGCATTGTATTGCATACACTTACTACGACAACTGTCATCCCTGCATCAATGGGCCTCCGGTCTTGCACTCACCAACGAAACACGACAGCACGGATGCTGGCACTTTAGGATAGTCTTCTCTGGGAGGTTAGTACTACCTACTACGGATGTTGATGGTCTTTTGATTTTCTGTGGGAGTATAGTACTGCCCCGGTCGAGCCGGCCCGTACATGCTGAAATCAGCGTGGCTCTACTACCTGTCAAAATACTGAACATAATTTAGTAGTGACATTACCGTTAACTTGATAGCAAAACTTATCATATGTTGATATGTTCCTAATAAACCAAACCCTTAACCCTTTTTGTCAACAAATACTTTCATATAGCTTATACAATATAGATTTTGTTTTCTGCTTGTACCAATATAATATTATTAACAAAGTTGTTACTTCTTTGTTTTTAACAGACTATCGAGTGTATTATTAATGAACAGCACAGATTAAATATTCATTATTAAACGAGTAGTACGCAATCATTTCAGTTACTGCTGTTCAGATACACTGCCCAAAATTATATGTTATTTTGCATTCAATTTTCTTCACACTGTTGCAGCGTAATTTTATACTCGTATGTTCAGGTTCATTAGTCAGAATCATGTTAATTAATTTTCAGACCAAGCTTTTATATGAGAGGTAAATATAACATAATAAACTTGTTGAAAATCTGCAAATATTAATAACAAAGTGACCAAATACACAGTAAAATATTTGTTATAGATTTTGATACAGCATTTGTAGGTATTTCTTAGTTACTTATACTTAGTTTGTATTAATGAAATGCAAAAAAATATAGATAAAAACGTTAGTACAGGTACACCTAGCTTCAGTGAAGTGGTGTTTCGAAGGGATGTCCACAGGATAAAACATGGCTATTTAACGGCTGGGGTGTTAGATAGTTCGAAGAGTAGATTTTTTTTAAATATTCGTATAAAAGAACTTGGAAACTTTCAGCTTAAAATTAATAACCTACAATAGTAATAACTGATACAGACTCATAAATTTAAAAATGACTTTCAGTCTCATAACTTACGCTCATAAATTTACACAATACATATCCTTTTTCGTTCATTCTTTTCTCTTTTAGTGTGTTCACACACTTATTCATCTTAAATTCCCAATGCAGCAGGTTGACGGCAATAGGCTTGCTCCTATAACGTTACTGTTACCCACATTTTGCCAGCTATAATGTGGACCATATTTTAGTTATGTGGGTTGTTAATATCCCCCTGTGCATAGTGCATGTACTAATTTATTGATGACTTACAGTGATGCAGTATTCGATGTATTTTGTCATACGTCTCTAATGACCGAACACAGTTACAGTGCGCACTCATTACAACAGTATGCATTTATCTTTATTGCGTTTTCATTACTGATGCTATAAAGTTATAATATAAATGTTTTTGTTGTTGGGTGTATGCCAAATTGTAGTGGTTCTTAATTATGTACATAGTATGTATTAACAGTATAGTATGTATGAAAGTATAATTGGCACAATAAATGGACGATAGATATGGATTGCTTGTTATTATTTTGCATCACTTATAACATATAAACACACACACACACTCACACATGCACGGAGACGTGTACACGTACACACACATACCACTAAAGCTTATAAACTATCTCTCTTATTGATTCTTGTGACACTGTATGATAATTGTAGCTACTAGGATACTTCTACTTTGTTCAGAGACGAGGACTGGAGATCTGTCACACAGGTTTCGAAGCTAGCTCAGACTCCAGCTCTCAACAAGGTTATGTCAACGGTGTATTTATGCATATAAGAATATCATTGTACCTTTTTGATAGAAATAAACTATATTTATTATATAGTATTACTTAGCATATTTTAGTAATTGTAATTACATAAATCTTTTTAATAAAAAGAATTGGAAGAATATTTTTTACTACAAATATATGTGGCTAATCACAAATTTTACCATCACAGATATTTCGACACACATGGGCCAGCTCGACTGGCCACACGAAAAATCGAGTAAGTAGGGTAACTGGAGCGTAAACCACCTCTGTCTCCCCGTTGGAGTTCCAAGTTTTCAAGAGCAGTGATAGTCATCATCAAAAGCATCCGCATCAAGAGACCTATTTTCTTGTTTAGCCTCCTGTACCATTAAATGTATAGTAATCTGATAGCTGAAAGCAGAAAAGAGTTTCAATTCAGAGAGTTGGAACTGCTTGATGGAAAGCATGAATAGAATCCAATAGCGATGGCCACCATATTTATTACGAATGCAGACAATGTAGTATGGTGACCCACACTACGTCAGCCTAGTGAGATGCTTTTTCACGCCCACTTAAGGGACCCGGGATCATCGTGGAGGGTAACATTCCTTACCTTTTATTACCATCCCACGTTTCTTACTTTCCCAATCAATACACTTACAACATTTTCTATTTTGAACTCCCAAGACGATAATAGACGGTAATAGCTCAACTTTGGAACATGAGTGAGACGTATTCATACTCGTACTTTTGTAGTGTTAAAGACGTCTTTATCTACCTATGGGAATATGACGTGTGGATGTGTGTATATATGCTCGTATATCAATAAGTACGTTTCAAACTTGTCAGTAACTACTCACACAACCAATTGACCTCATCTCGGAGCATTCGGCATAAGTAGGGAATATCCTCTGGACGGATGCCAAGTGGCGCTCGGGGGCACCCACAAAGTTATGCAAGATGTAACCCTACTCAAAACTTGGGAATATATTCAGGAATGCTTATAGGTCGAGTTGTGTTAAATTTGATTTGTTGAACGAACCAAGTGTGAACATTTTAATTAGTTTACTTTGTGCAATCAATACAACCCATAAAATCAAACATTGATTATAGGAGAAACGTGGTCTTTTAAGAGTCTAGCAGCTGGTACTAAGATGCTGTGTATTAATCGATGGTCTAACAGAAAGTGACAACTAACAGTAAAAAAGTTGAAATAAAAAATGGTATTTATACCTATTGAGGTGTTGAAGTTTCATGTGTACCTACAAAAATCAATATAGCTTGTACTCTCAGTGTTCGAGCACAGCACCAAAATTTCCAAAAATATTTTTTCGCCGAATATGTACTCGCATGTTCAGAGAAAAATGACTTTTGGGAATTTTCCACAGATACACCCACGTTTTAGTATATTGTCACTCGATTCAATTTCTGTAGGCCTAATGTGTCTGTGGGTACCATTCAGTTACCACAAGGTGTCCCTTCTGCTCATTTGCCCTAACATCATAAACGATTTCGGTCGAAGCATGCTGTAACAAAAAAAAACAAAAGTAATTTGAAACAAACTCTATACAAATCCGGCTGGCCAGCGTTGTGCAGCAGTGGACTGTTAAAGGTTGTCGATGATGATACTATTCCGATAGATCAAATTATAAGTTTCAACGCACGACATTTTATACATCACATTTTTGAACTGCACTTCGGAAAATTTGAAAATAGTTTCTACCAAAATAATTTAATCTCCAAAAATGTCCATTGAATGAATGTAATATGTAATTATAATATATATGTAATTAATTCGTTGTAATTGGTCAACTTTATTCGGATTAGCATGAGCAACTAACAATATTTTTATAAATATAATAAAGAATATTCTAAATTTACACAACTGTGTGCATGTGATACAGTATGGTATGAACGAAATTTCATTTTCAGTTCCATTAAGACTAAGGGCAAACGTAACACTAAACTAACAAACTTAAAGTGATTTTCTTTTTTCCTAAGTGATTTATACTTTGTAACACTGGCGCACCTAAAGAAAAATAATATTTTACTTAACAAGCGCAGTTTAAATATTTAAATATCCGCTTTTCTGTATAAGTGTACTTTCAATAAGTTATTCTGATGAGTCATGAGGGCCTTTTATAGGGATGAGTGATCGAGGGGTTCAGTAGGTCTGAAATCATTCAAATATATTATGTAGTACTGCAGTGTACAGTCATCAAAATGAATGAATATTACCTTGTACGTATAAAGCACTTTTATTTCTTATCTCGTAATTTTTAATCTATAAAGGCTGTTTTAGAGTAAAAAAAGTTTATTTATCTGACACGGCTTAACTAAAAAACGTAATATTTCTTAAGGAACCGATGTCATGTCACACACAAGGAAAATCCTCCAGCTCCGACAAAACTGTTGAGAAGTTGGATAAATGCTAATTGTCAAGAGAATTTCTATACCGCGATACAGGATTAGTAGTTACTCCTTAGTTTGATATATCTTCGGTCGTAGGCGCTTTAGTATATTGTAGTTGCGCTATATGAGAAGTTGCCACAAATTCAAAAATTTTCAAAAAAATTTTGCTTTTTTTCTATATTAAGAGCCTGCCAAAGTGACTCTACTCCGCTTGATGGAAAGCATGAATAGAATCCAAGAGTTGTGATCACCTTACTCATTGCAAATGCAGACAATGCAGTATGATGACTCACTGCACGCACAGAACTTCACTCTTTAAGTTCCCCTCCCAGAATCAGGAAGAGAGAGTGAGTTAGGTGCAGGTAACCTACTTAAATCGGCGAAAAGTAACTTAAAAACTTCTTAGCTTAGATTTTCTTTATATTACTCCGGCCAGGTTGACCAATTTGTAACGAAGCATAGCTTTCAAAAACAAAACTTTTATTAACTAAGAGCTACACACAATAAGCATGTATTATTTATTATACACGTGTATAACAAATAAATATCTTTATTTTTACCATAAGACTAATGAATTCGTATAAATTAACCCACTTTGTTACCGTGATCTATAAATGTCACGTATTTATTGTCCCAACTTTATGGACGTAAGGAACTTGCAATTATTCGTCCTTTTTGTGTCTAGGGCAGTAACAAATAACTTTGTGTAGAGTTGTTGCTGCACAGTTAATCAGTTGGCTATTACTTTTGGTTACCTTTGTGTTTGATTCAAAGTCTATGCGCTGTGAAGTACCTTTGTACAGTTTGTGTCCTCAATTTCCCAATAATAATTTTATATGTCAAGGTGCTTTAATATCGTGAAACATATTTGTTTACTAAACTCTGTAGTGACAAATGGTAGCAAAATACAGTTTTAGGAGATTTGTTGTTATCGACATTTTTTTAATATCACATTTTTTTTTAAATTTATTTATTTATATGAAAGAAATACAATAGTGCTAACAGTACTAATGCAATTATAATTTCATCCGAGATTTTCCGTGTATCAAGATCGTTACTTCATAATAAACAAAGGTAATGATTTTATGGAGGATAGTTTTATTTTTCTTAAATGGCAGCACTATTCGACCCCGTCACTCTTTTGTGACAACTTCCGCTGAAAAAATTGAGAGTGGTGGAGTTGAAAGAGCGTTTTGATTATTGAATCAGGAACTAGGTCAGTCATTCGATGGCCATCGAGGTGGTAAGTTGTCGAGTGGAAACTATACTAGTTGGCCGATGAAAGTATTTACTGTGCTGTAAATTGGAATTCTTCTGATAAACCATCGAGGTGGTAAGTTGTCTAGTGGAATGTATGCTAGTTGGCCGATAAAAATGTTAAAAGTGGAATAAAAGTAAATACTGATTTGAAACTGGAGTTATTCATAATACAAGGTACAAATTACATCTCACCATAATAATATTACATAAACGTAGTCGTATATTGTGGGTAGATGTTAAGAGGTTTGTGCTAATTATATTGGCGCAGACAACGTTCGCTGTTCACACCAATCACCCTTCCTATAATATCACGACTCCATGTATTAGGCAGCGGTAGAAAAAAGAAAGAACATATCACGATATTTGTTTCAGTGTTCCCTCTATATACGTGTGTATGTCTGAATTGAAGTTAAAACAATTCCATTGTCACTCGACTGTGCCAAGAGCGTTATTTTACTAGTATGTATGTATATTTTCCTGGCACACTCTGCAGCCTAAAAGATTTGCTGTCCTGATTGTAAGAGTGACACGGACAGAGTATATGAAAGGATATCGAACTATCTTGGCCTGAATGATATTATGGCCATACTATTGGACTATTCCAATAGTATCAAAATAACAATGATTTTCATAAGATTTTTATTTAATTCACGTTCATGTTGTCATGTAATTATATAATCAAATGCAGTAGGGTAGGCTATTCAGGGGCAACAGGGTGTTTTTTTTTTACTGTAAAATAAATTTTCTACTCGTTTAAGGTATTTCTTTTCTTATTCTAGCAACACTTGACTAATGTCAACCTATATTAGCCGACTATGTCACCTGTCATTTGCTTTACGCACACTTGCTCGTACTGTGAAAGTGACTTGTTTATTGTTAGAACCTATATTATTAAATAACTGTCTTACTACTAAACTTCATAAAATTGAAAAAGGCCATTGAAAAGTAATATTGTTATTTTCAATAATGGCTAGGCCAGGAGCACATACAAAGCGGTCGATGTCTTTTAAAAAAAACATTTTCAAGATGTATTTGTGTTAATCATGTATTTTAATTTATATTTTCTACTGATTGGTGTACCAAAATTAAAGTTTCATAAATGATTAACAAAAATGCATAAACAAATACCATAAATTTTAAACAACAATATAGCCTAAATGCACAATTAAACATTTTGCTAATCCAATAGATTATAGTATCAAACTCGTTAATATTATTACCCACAATGTGTCTTAACTTTATTACTAAAATAATTACTTCATGAGCCATTATCATATTAATTTAATAACAATTAACACGCAGTGATAATCCATAGCAGTTAGAGGCAATAATCATTAGTTTTAGTAGCAATATCACTATGACAATAGTAATACTAAATAATATAAATTTGAGTAGCTAGAGTTAACAAAAGCATTCACCAACGGCAAACAGATGTATTTAATGGTACCACTAAACTGTTTTATTGCTATTGATGGGTCGACTTGTCATTTACAAATTAGTTTATTTTTTATGTGACGTTCTCGTAAATATTTTCTGTAATCGAACTCTTATTTTGCTTGCTTGCGTTGCTATCAAACTTTATCCACTCAACAGATGGAATGAGTGAATAAAGTTTGATACCAGTATAAGTTGTCAAAATCTTCATCTATGCGTATCCTGACGTACAGTTGTATGTAAAACTGTAGTTGCAAAAGTATTTTTCACTGTGCATGATCACAAACGGCTAGAATTCGATCTTTGTGTTAGGTACCATAAAAATATGTTTTTTATTTTTTATTCTTTATCTGGTTTATCATCATCATCGTCATCATCACCATCATCATCAACAGTTTTTTACAATCCACGACTGAGCATAGACCTCATCTTAGCAAGGAGGTTTTAGCCTACTGTGCCAACACTGAATCTATTTACCTAGCCTTAATTACCTAGATTACAAATCTTATCTAAAGACAGAGTGCTAATGTTAAAACCAACGAGTTAAGTTATATTTGAATCGTAAAGAGAAAATTAAAGTCACTGTACATCCCACTTCATCATCATCAGCCTTACTGGTCCACTCCAGGATACACTTTTACATACTGTAAAACACAAATACTTATGACTTGGATAATTAAGCAAATAGTCGTCTATGGTAATTTCAAAACGTTCGTGCCTGCCTCGTTGGTTTTGCAATTGGTGACTACCGATCAAGTAGTCTCGGATTCGATGCCTGGGTCATGAAAAAAGTGTGCATGTGTTTGGTTTTAGAAGAACTCCCTAATAATAACCTGGAATATGGAAGTTGACGTTGTTTCACTCCCGTGCCTCAGAGAGCGTGTTAAGCTGTCTTTTGCGGTCATGATCATCTATAGCAATCCTTATTGGGAAGTCTTGCATACATATATATGTAAAATTACTCTTTATTTCTCCCGAGGGGTAGGTAGTAGCATGTTAAATGCTTGTATTTCGCCAGTGCTTTGGTCCCACGTAATAGGTGGCGAGCCAATTGCTGCTAATCGGGATGCTTTGTTTGCCTGAGTCTCATTCGTCAATAAGCAGGTGCACCATTTACAGATGAAGTTGACTTGGGCTCCTAAGTTTGTGTTGAGCACCCTGTGCACCCTTTTTAGGAGGTCAGTGCTCTCGAATCTACTGACAACTAGTTCAACATTCGAATTCAGTTCACCCAGTTGTGGAGGTTCGATGATAGTTGCTTCGTGAAATATATTATATTCAGATATAATCGACTGAATAGAAGATACTTTTGAATTGAAACCTCTAAAACTTCAAGAAAAGATCGTATTTCACTTAAAAAACCGGTGATTCAATTCTAATTGTTCAATCGAAGCTGCTTATGACGGTAGTCACGTACTGTCAGGTGACTCACTAGCTCTTATAATTTTTTTATGGTATAGGATAATAAAAAATGGTATACTGAAGCGTATCAAGCACTAAACATGATCACAAATAAACGCATTCCGGATGGATGGCGATTTTAAAGCCGTAGCTACTTAAAACAGTGAAGTATGTGGTTTTCACGCCGCTTTGGCCGCCATCCAAACTACGTATGTTTCTGTACCTAATCACCATTGCTCAAGGATATAAATCTTGTTTCTTGATATTGAAATTGTGTTCAGTTAAAGTCTTTAAAAGGGCAGTTTAATATAACGTCGGATTGTTGGCAGTCCGTAACAGTAGAAGATTACTTGGGATGATTGACTGACCGGGGGGACTGGCTAAGCCCTTGGGATTACAAACTTGAAATAGGCCGCCATTATGTGGGTCACCATACTGCATCATCTGCATTCACAATAAGTATGGTGACCGCAACTCTTCGATTCTATTTATGTTTTCTATCAGACAGAGTAGAGTAAATTTGACAGGCTTTTAAAATAGAAAAGAAATTGCCACCTCGTACTTTTTATGTTGTGAGTTTCCACTAAGATATTAACGATATCGCAAACAATAACAATTGGGTGGTTGTATGGAAGTTCGTCATTATTAAAGTTGAAAACACGAAATAAGTAAGATTGAAGAATCATAAAAAAATAGTTACGAAAACATGAAAAGAATAAAATTAGTTTTATCTTAAAACTAATTATCAGACGACAATTTAACACATTCAATTTTTAAACATCGACACAATCTTGCAAGCAACATAGTAACACACCAATAATTTTGTGTTACACAATATATTTATTTATATATATAATAAAACAGATATTCAACATGTATACAACTGAATAAATATTTTACTTGAGTACAACTGACTTTGAATGTGTCTCTCGTGTATAATATTTTAGCAATTTTAACAATTTGATATTCTACACTCCACCCATTGTTTCTAATGGTGCAGTCATCTTAGTTTCTTTATATATTCAAACATAAAATACTAGAGATACGCCAGAGAGCTATAAAGAAATACATTTCACATAATACAACCTACATTTTTTGTTACTAAATTCACAGCGGAATGATATTACTTATGTTACAGTTGGAGGTTCGTATTAATGGGCTTATATGTGACACCGCATCTGGTCCAATAATATGTGTTTGTAACACGAACGTTAAGAAATAAACTAGAAAGAATATTAAATCCAAGAGGTCATCTGAATATCAAGATGTCAACATTTCCAATTAATTAGATTTATGTTTAGATTTATATAGCACGACTTTTGCAGCTCTTCTGGTACTGGTACCTGTTAATAACTTGACGAATTTAGCTGACGTTCACAGGATTCCTATCAAAAACTTAGAGCTCCAAGCTAACCTCAGCTGATGATCGACGGATGAGATTCTGTCTACCAAAACAACCAAAACACTGGCGAAAATTGGGCCTGTGATATGCCTCTGACTATCCCTCCAGGGAAACAGGCGTGGTTGTATGTATTTATTAATTTTGCTATTATAAAATAATTTCTACATTTTCAACACATGTTTCTTTTCAAGATATTCAACATACTTCTTATATGCACAAATCTAAGTGTCTCTAATTTCCAATCCATATATTTAATATCAGTATACATTATGATATATTCAATATCAAACCTCTTTAACTACTATTAAAGGCTGTTAATGTGATATCGTAGCAAATATTTTCATGTGCACTTCTAATATAAGGGATAATGTGTCATATTTCTTTAGGATAATTTATCAAAGTGACTCAGATGTATGCCAACGTACTAAAAGAACGATAAGATGACCCTTTGTTAAAGTCTGACCGACGTCCGCTGTTGAGAGAAGGCGTTTATATATCAACTTGTGAACTATTTATCCTTGAAATCAGGGTTCTGCCTACTTTTATCACCAGTTATATTGCCTGAGAGATCAATAACTCAATGTCCCTTACATTGTAGTTTAAAGTGACATTTGAAAATGCTTTCAAGTTTCTTTTTATTCGGGTTGGACCACATTACGTATGTGCTAGTTAAATGTGTGTATGTAATGTATTTAATATTGAAAATATAATCGATTTATTAAATTATTGTAGTCAAATAAAATTTAATCTGACGTACCAATTACACTAGAATTAAACCATACCGTAATAATAATAAGATGAGAATGTACCACAAACGTTCATCTGTTATGAAATTGTTTATTCTACGAAAGTTTGGGAGTCGTGGACCATTAAATGTAAAGACCCTACACAACCACCAGATATTTAACCTCGGAGAATATTTTCTACATGTCGATGTGGGTGTACATCTCAAATTAGTGGCAGTGGATACCAGCTTTATTTCGCTCGCTTAGGCTAAAGAAAATTTGTACATTCTAAGTTCTTAATAATGATGATCACAGGGAGTTATGGAAAGTTAAGAACTTAATGGTCGGATTTATCGGGCCCTAAGTAGGTATGATATAAATTTCAAAGCATCTACATTTGGGCTACGGTGTGGTCATCTCTTCTGAAAAACAACTTTCGGAAAGATATCCTGAAAGATGGTACGGTTGATATAATATTGTTTAATTATCTTAACTGTTGGTAACACTAGGTAGTAGAGCCACGCCGATTTCAGCACGAGTTGGCCGGCTCGACCGGGGCAGTACTACTCTCCTACAGAAGACCAATCTAAAGCGCCAGCATCCGTGTTGTCGTGTTTCGTTAGTGAGTGTGAGACCGGAGGCCCATTGATGCAGGGGTGACAGTTATCGTGGTAACTGTGTAAACCTTACACTGTCACAATGACTGTCATGCCTTTTACGTCCCCAGGCGTGGTGTGAAAAAGCATCTCACAAAGCTGTCATAGTGTGGGTCACTATACTGCATTGTGTGCATTTGAAATGAGTATGGTGATCACAACTCTTGGATTCTATTAATGCTTTCAATGAGGCAGATTAGAGTCACTTTGGCAGGCTCTTAATATAGAAGAAAAAACAAGATTTCAGTGTAAAACATTTTAATTAACTAGTTAAACACTTAGTAGTTAGTCCAACCAATCTTTCTCCGTCAGGTCTTAATTTATGGAAGTTGTTTTAACAAGTACTACCTAAAGTACAAGAGGAAATAAGTTTACTAGAGGGCAATAGAAAGGGCAAACGCACATTACATAAAGTTCGTAAGAAGAAATCAAATAGCTCCGATAAAAATCTTAACATAAAATGACTTTTACTGCTTTCATTTAATATCGGGAAAACGTTTATTGTTACAATGAGGAGGAAAAGAATTCTAAATTGTATAAAACAAATTCAATCGGTCATTCAGTTTAACATTCAAGGGAGATGGGATAGCCACAACTTTTTAATTTGACTGAAGTACTCATGCAGCGAAGCAAATTTCATTTGCGCGAATTTGTGCTTCCGGCCTTTTACAGATATTTGTTTCTAAAACTGTTTGATTTTATTTTATTACTTGTAGAATCACCAACAGTGACAACATACAATTTTTATGCGTGTAGTGAAATATCTTTCCACTTGTCCAACCAGTTACAGGCGATATAGCATACTATTTAGTACGGTGAAAGTGGAGACTACTCATAATATATGTAATATAATATCAAACAAGGTACCATAAAATCAACTAATACAATATTAAACTATATCCCTATTAATATTATACATGCGAATGTAAGTTTGTTTGTTAGGGTTTCACGCGAAAACTACTCAACCGATCATCATGAAATTTTGTACTCATGTTCTTGGAGGTATTAGAAGTAACAAAGGATACTTGTTATTAAAAAAAACATATTTATTTAAATTGATCTCTTACTAAACTTAATGTGGCAGATCAAATTTCATGTGAGTGAAACCGCGGGCAAAAGCTAGTATGATATAAATTTCACGTTGTGTTAATTAATCTTTCTTATAAAAGATATATTAATATACAATAAATCAAATATATATCGAATTGAAATACATTACAAGTCAAACATTACTAATTCAATCAACAATCAAATTAATTAAGTTAAAATTAAAAGAATGAAGGAGATAAAATATGCCAATTCAGAATGGATTGTGTTCGAACATACACTTTTAAAAATATCTATTTCTGTTTTTTTCTTTTTCTATTTTAAGAGCCTGCTAAAGTGACTCTACTCTGCCTGACGGTAAGCATGAATAGAATCCAAGAACCATTAAGTAGTTAATAAATATATCTGTATTAGCCCAAGCACTGGCTATATTGCCTCGATAATCTCATAATAGGTGAGTGCTTGCTTAAGTCTGTGCGATGCCGAGGCATGTTAAAGACTAAACAGGGATTTTCTTTTTATATTAAGAGCCTGCCAAAATGAATCTACTCTGCCTGATGGAAAGCATGTATAGAATCTAAGAGTTGTGGTCACCATACTCATTGCAAACGCAGACAATGCAGTATGGTGACCCACACTATGGCGGCCTTGTGAGATGCTTTTTGACATCCCGCTTGGGGACGTAAAATGCATGACAGTCATCGTGACAGTGTAAGACTTGCACAGTTACCACAATAACTGTCACCCTTACATCAATGGGCCTCCGGTCTCAAAATGATGGATGATTCATGGATGACAGATGATTTTTATGCAGCTCAGTATTGACAAAGTAATACCAAAAGCACAATACCTTTATAATTCAAATGGTTTTACAGTTATCTTTTAACAATTTATTAATTAAGAAATAAACTGTTGCTAAATTTTTCTCAAAATTAAATATGCCTCTGCTAATAGTTCCCATCTGCATCAAAAATATTTTTCTCTTCTTAATACGTGTATACGTTAGATTCACGTAGCTATTTCTAGTGTAATTCAACCGGCAGGATGAAATTCATAACCCACCAAAAAAAATTGCCGTTATACATTTTGGGGGAATTACTATCGAACGAACAAAATGCTTATGAAATAAACTGCACATGCACTGGGGCTAAAATAAACGAACTATAGTTTGATTTTCTTCGAAAAGGTTTAAATGAAGTTTCCTAGAAGTCTCTGTTTGCAGAACATATCTGCTTAAAGCAGGACCAATCACCTCATTGAATTATTTCGCACGCTACCTTTCTACGAAGTCACACTAATGATCAGGAACTGTACGTGAAATGATTGAGAACTCAAGAAATATTAAAAAAAAAGAATTTCGCACACTGATTTGAAAGTCTTTGTAACACAGTCGACTCTACTGCAAAATTATTGATAAGAAAATGAGATAAACGAACTACAATTATTAACAGATATTAACAGTATATTTGTATAGATTTCAAAGACATTTAAAAATGTATTCGTGTGTTAATAATAGAAAATAACTCATAGAGCTAAAGTATTCAAAATATTGGTCCAAAGTATGTCGTCTATTGCGAGCAGCAATCGAGTGAATAAGATTACGAAGGTCAACCTCCCTATCTTGCTATTGTTAAGAAAAGAAGATGCTCAAGGAATGATAACACACTAGTCTCTAAAGTTGCACCGTCCATTGGCAGCGCCATTCACTTACCATTACGTAGCTATTCTATTCCGATATCTCCATGCCATTAAAAATACTAGCGTCATAGCTTACCAATGGTAAGGCTACGAATTACATTTGTGTGAGTGACAATTTGCTTTAATAAATATAGAGAAATGTTTACTTCACTATATTTATAGTCGAGAAAAACTCTATTTCTTTTATATTTGGTTCAATATTTATATATGTATCATAATCTCGTTCATAAATTTACAAAATATTTCATACAGTGAGACGGTACATCTCATTCATCCATATACCAGTCACACAACTTAGTTCGACAAATTCAAGGGTCCTGATGTCTCTTCTCAGTTCGAGATTTATAAAGACAATTAAACTTGGAACAAGATGGTGTCTTTTTTATTTGATTTTATCGCATTTGAAAGCGACTTTAAGAGCTTTGACGTCTTCTCTTTATATACAGTATCATAGCTATAAGAAGAGGTAGATGTATGTATGTCTAGGACTCAAAGGTATTTTATGAAAGAGAAAAACACACGTCTTTTTTTAAAGTGGACTTCTTTGTTTTTTTTTAAGAATGAATCTCAGAAAATTTATTTAGAATAAATTCTATGTCGCGGCGTACAAACATACAAGAAACGGAAACAAAGAACACCCAGACTCGGAACAACAATTTTTGGATCATACAGTGTTGTCCCATATAGGGTTTGAACCCACAACACTCAGCGCAGTAGAGCGGTGTGGTAAACGTTTAAATCACTACGACAACCGTGCGGTCAGAATCTCTTAAAAACATTACATATGAAGCAAATTACTTCTCCCCTCCTTATATAATAAATTAGAATGCAATATTGCGATATTTAAATATTCTATACTAGATTCAAAGTCACAAGCGAAAGTACTTACCTCTTTATAATATCAGTATGCTTAATATAGAACTTCTCTGAGCTATCATCAAGAGAGTCATTGCATCGGAAAATTTGATTCATGCAATACTTTAACATTCAATTCACTTCCATAAAGTTACTGCATAAAATGAAAAGTTTAATAACGTTGTATCGAATAGATATCAACTTATAGCTTCTATGGCTTACAGAGTAAATAATTCTTGCTATTCTCTACTACTGTGCTTTGTTATCTAAAAGGCTTTTAAACTCTGTCATAAGATACGTGTATATATATACTATCTTTTATTTAAGTAAGCCACGGACAACAATGCTTCAGTAAGTATGAGCTGGCTCGACTAAGATGATACCACCATCTTACGGACAAAATCACTGTTTAACTTTTTGTCGTTACATTTTCCCGAGTGTGTGAGTTATGGGAGGGAACTATGCCAAAGGAAACTATTTTAAAAGTTCTACATTTTTGACTCTCAAGCTGCAGATGCGGCGGCGGTAGTCATTTATATTTATATATATTTACGATATTTGTTAGTAGCAATCATCTAAGCCTAGTGTTAGTAAAACACAGTAAATGGTTACGAAAAATATTAAATGTGTCACCAGTACAGAGCCCCAACAGTCTGTGCACGTGGTCAGGATACCACGCGTGCTATCAACGATGCACAGCGCTTACGCATTATCGCATGGCAGCCGTCACGTAAGCCTTCGTAAATATACCACTCGCGCTACAGTGTTGCAGTAGTCCCATACGTAGAGCATCGTATGTACCCCGTACGTATTTTGTCCACAAACTGTATAAGCAGATTCTGTTATAACCTAAAAAGTAAAACAGGAAAACTATAAAAGTGGTAAAGTACTGCACAAATAGAGCTAGCAGTAAAATTTTAAGCAGATATGTTTTGGATAAATAATATTCTTAACTACAATCAACATAGCTATACCATAATAAGCGTATCCAAGAAATAGAGCGGAATAAAATAACGATTTTTCGCCTTAAAATAAATGAATCCTTTCCTCAAACTTTAATCAATTACTCGTGCACGAAGTCCTATAAAGGAGTTGAGGTATCAAAGCGTTAATGGCGCCCGATCCTGATTCAATTAACTTACTCCCTCGACATTGGCGTGGCTTATTGCTGTAAACATTTTTACTTAGAACTTTTTATTTGAACAGCACTGGTGTGATTTCAACGAAGGATGATGTACAATAGTCTTCTAATTTCGAAGGTATTTGTTGAAAGGGTGTATTTAAAAAGAGTTAGGTTCGTCTGTGTTGAAACCTAATTAATTAATCGCTTTGTTATACTCTCTTCTCATAATATTACATAGATGTACTCGTATGTGATTATTTTTTATTTTATACTAGCTTACCCCGCGAACTCTGTTCCGCCTTAACGGCAATAAATAAGCAGACTTTTTTTTCTTAAATCCGTTCTATCGGGATAAAAAGTATCCTATGTCCGTCTCCTGGTTCTAAGCTACCTCCCCACCAATTTTCAGCTAAACTCATTCTTCTGTTCTTAAGTTATAGGTGGTGTAACTAACACGACTTTCTTTTATATATTTAGATTTAACTATACTTATATAACCACATATTTTGTTTTATAAAACATTATTGTTAAATGTTTTCTTTCGTCGTGTATACACACACACAGTTATTTAAATAAAAATAAAAGATATTGAAAAACCAGTGACAAAATTAGTGTAATAAGTAATTAAATAGAAAAATAACCCCAAATGTATCATATCACACATCACATCTGCAAACTTCATAGGCCTTTATTAGATAGTAGAGGCACGCTGATTTCAGCACGAACGGGTCGGCTCAACCGGGGTAGTACTACCCTCCTAGAGAAGACCAACCTACAGCGCCAGCATCCGTGCTGTCTTATTTCGTTGTCGAGTGTGAGACCGGATGCCCATTGACGCAGGGGTGACAGTTATCGTGATAACTGTGTGAGCCTTACACTGCCACGATGACTGTCATGCCTTTTACATTTCCAAGCGGGACGTGAAAAAGCATCTCACTAGGCCGCCATAGTGTGTGTCACCACACTGCATTGTCTGCATTTGTAATGAGTATGGTGACCACACTTCTTGGATTCTATTCATGCCCTCCATCAGGCAGAGTAGAGTCACTTTGGCAGGCTCTTAATGTAGAGAGAAAACGTCACTGTTTGTCTCTCTTTAGAAAGGTTTCGGGCTACTACACCATACTAGACAGACGAGTTGGTATAGGTTTTGTTTCAAGTTTTCCGTTTTTTTTTGCAGTGATATTGTCCTACGTAGTTCGCTTAGACATACTTTACGACACTCATTGGGTGTATTAGAGTGGTGACACTCCGTAGTCTAGATTTATCATCATAGACATCAAGAATCAAAAGTATTTTTAATTTTTTTTTTACATTTTTTGACAACGGTGTGTTTTGTAACACATTAACGGTTTTCTGAATGCACGCTTAGGACAAGACGTTTTGACGTAAAACTAAGCCTACTAAAGTAAACATTCGGTAAGTCTTATAACAATGGTTGAAAACTTATTATTAAATAATACTCAAAGTATCGTACAATGCATATTATATTGCGACTCATGTGATTAATTGGCTCACCACTGCATACAAGCCAAGATTGATTTTGAACATTCGCTAAGTGCAACAGCACTCTCTTGGTATATAGATGATGCTATGCATATCTGAAATTATGTAGTGTTTCAGCATTCTAATTGTTACCGAATAGTGTGAATATATCGAGTAATATATGTTAAATAATTATCTAATTTCAGTTTATTTAATGCTAATCTGGGTATTTAATGTGTCTTCTTGACATCTTCATAGACTCAGGACAGATATATACGTATATGTCTCTAGCCTCTTCTTGGTATTTAATGTAATCGTGATCACGTTTTCCTATCTAACTTTGTAGTATCCCATATGCTACAATTTTTGTACTCTGATGTTGCATAATCTTTAACAGTCCGCCGCTGGACATCGATCACTCCTTAGATAGGAAGTTCTGACCTATTACAACGCGCTGGCGAAACAGGTTTGTAAAGGATTTGTTTCAAATTTTCCTTATTTTTGCAGTATACTTTTGTGTAGATTGCACCCTTAATTAACTTTTACGATACTCACTGGATAAAGAGAGGCTGTGACACTTTGTATTCTCGATAAGTCACACGGCAAAATTTGTATAATATAATTTTACTCATTGCACCGACCTTATATCGAATCGGCAGTTATATTATATTATCAAGATTAAATAATGCCCAGGTATTATATTAACGGGTACATAACTTGATGAAACCAGTCGACAAGAACACTACAATGTAGGTAACATGTGCAAATAATGACCCGTTGCTGTCTCGGTGGCAGCCTCCGGCGGTAGGCACTAGTTGTTCTCAGTACTAATTGTAATATGTGTAGGCCTTGTATTGCGTGTTATCTGAGCACTGGTAAAATTAGTTCTAAATGCAAATATAAGTTTTGTTTTATTGGGTAAAACGTACCTGTGGCTGACTGAGGATCTATGTTCTATATGTAAACGAAAGGGCGTTGTAAAAAGCACAATGGTAAACTTATGACATTTGTTGAGTCGTATTGTTGCTGCATATTCTTGATATTTACGGGCAAACTTGCAACCATGTTATACTCTTCGTTATCTAGTTTCATAAAACCGGGTAGTATGCTAAACTAGAAAAGGAAGGAAGGAACATTTTTTTTTTTTTTTTTTTTTTTTTTTTTTAACGTGTGGAAACCCCCTCGGGCCGTCACCCCACCGGGGTTTACGGCGGGGTGGTGTGTCGGAATCGGACCGACTAAAACCACACGGTGTGCCACTCTGCGCCTGAGATAGGAGGGATCCGGGAACCGCTGCTATTACGACATCCAGATCCCTCCTAGCGCCTGCCCGCTACCTCGGGCACCATCTGCGGATAAACTCTCTATTTTAGGCGACGTACGGCACACACGCACGTCGCCCCCTCGCGGCTGACCATTGTAGCGGATGGAGGGGAAAACCCGTCCCGTCCACCCGCGGCCACACTCAAGGCGGCATGAGGCGCTGGTATGCGCGCCTCCGCCGCCCGGCTCGCCGGCGGCGAATTGGGTCCGAGTGGATACTGTCCTCCCGGGCCTTCTCCGCCGCCTCCTTCCGCGAAATTACGTCTTCGCAGAAGGTTGCGACCGCGGTAAAACAACTGTCGCTACCGACCATGGAGCGTATTACGGCCGGTAGCGAGAGATCGCCTCCAATAACTGCAGTGAGGACCCCACGCTGCGCCGCCCAGGCGGAACAAACCGCCAATGTGTGCTGAGCCGAGTCCTCACTGCAGTCGCAGTAGTGACAGGCGGGACTCAATTCCCTCCTGGCGACCGAGTGCAGATACTTCCCGAAGCAACCATGCCCGGAAAGAATCTGCGTCAGTCGGAAGGAAAGGGTCCCGTGCTGCCACCCTGTCCACTCGGCGATGACCGGCTGGAGAGCCTCCACGGCGGCAAAGCCAGCACGTGGAGCCTCCAGCCGGGACGACCAACGAGCCATCGTGGCTCGACGAGCGGCCTCTCGCCACTCGCGTATCTCTTCGGGCGGGGGCCGAATGCCGCTACCCACCCGAAAGTCTGCCGTTCGCCGATAAACTTCGGCGAGCACTTCCGCCTCCAAATCCCACGGGGGAGTTCCGGCTAACGCGCACGCCGCCTCCGTCGATACGGTGCGGTAACCGCGTATGGCTCTAACCGCCAATATCCTCTGAGGGCGCCAGAGGCGCGCCCTATTCTGGGCGGTCAGAGCCGCCGCCCACACCGGTGCACCATACAGTGCCATTGACTGAACAACCCCCGTGTATAGCTGTCTCGTCGCAACGCTGGCTCCACCCAAATTGGGCAAAAGTCGCCCAAGAGCAGAAGCAGCGCCGACCAGCTTTGGAGTAAGCTGTCGGAAGTGCTCGTCGAAGAGCCACCTGCCGTCGAGGATCAAGCCCAGATACTTCATCTGGGCCTTAATCGGTACGAGGACCGAATTGACTACGATAGAGGCACCAGGGGGTGGACCACGACGGGGCCCATGAAACAAAAGGGCTTCCGTCTTATCTAGGGCCACCCGTAAACCCAGCGCCTCAATGCGCCCGACCACCAAAGAGACTCCCACAGTGGCCAGGCGCGCCGCCTCTAGGAACATAGCCTAGGCCACGTTTCAGCTTATATCCCTGTAAATAATTCAAATATTTATTTATTATTTATTTATGAACTTTTACAGGGTCCACCCAGACCTATAATGGATCATAGTGAACTTCATAGAGTTGCTTGATCCACTATCGACATCGTGGATCCTAATAGACAAAGGGGACTTATAATTGTAATGATGTTCACCATTGAGTGAAGCACATTAAAGCTATTTTTTGAAAGTTTTCACTATCGTCTTTATGTGTGTGATAAAAGTAAAATAAATAAATAAATATTTCGGACACTTGACACAGAACGTCATCTAGTTTCAAACTAAGCAGAGCTTGTGCTATGATAACTAGACTGACTGATAGACTTATATACTTTTTTTTTGTAAATACATATATATTATACATAGAAAACACCCAAACTTCGAAACAAAGATTTACAGATCATACAAACATTTAATCCGCCCCGGGAATCGAACTCGAGACCTCAAGCACAGCAGTCGCATTTCCTACCGCTGAGCCACCTAGGCAATTAAAAAAAAGTATACAAGATTAATTAAAAGAGTCATCTTAATTCACCTGAATAAATCAATTATAGGCATATAGCTATGATTTATATAAGGTGAGCAAAAGTTACCGCTTAAGACAAATCATTTCGTTAGGTGATATCACCTAGGTAAAAAAAAATTCCAACTCAAATTAGGTAACCCAAAAATCTACTTTATTACTTTATACTTCCTTTATATATGTATACAATTTGAAAAAAAAAACAAAAAAAACAAAAGAATTTCATACTAACTAGTAACTAACTTAACTAACGACGTGTTTTAAGACACTTATGTTTTCATTGTTATTCATTCCAAACCATTTTAAATTAGAAAAAATTCTGTGTGAAATACTTAATTCCAAGCCGTCAATCCGCGTCGTCAATTTTCTTCAAGGGTTGTACAATCACAAATCTTCCAATATCTTAGCGCTACCTCTCAGTCACTTAAATAGAAAAAAAAATAACGAGTTTTTTATTTAACAACGTTTCTTTCTCGTGTTCTCAATTCTTTTCCCTAAGCTCCATTAAAAGCTAAGGATCGTTCGTTAAGAACTTGTGGAATACATCCAATTTTGTTTGATAATCTCTCAATCCAGCGTGGAATCGAGTTAGTCGAAATTAGTATAAAGCTTTCCTTATTAATTCACTTGAGGAGAGAACGAATCAGTTTGAAGTATATTTAAATCTGGTCAAACATATTCAAATAACTGTGTAACTGCTGAATATAACGTATTAGAGAATATTTCAAGTCCTTAGTATTATGAAAGAGATTTTGTGGCACATTTGAAATAAATATAAAAAGAGCAACGACGTTTAAAAATCTTATGAAGATTTAAGTAAAATTAATAGGTTTTAGTTGTTAAATCTTGTTCTCTTAACATAACATTAAAAAACATATTTCAGACATTTGATACATAACGCCATCTAGTCCCAAACTAAGCAGAGCTTGTACTATGGGTACTAGACAACTAATACAAATACATATATACTTTTTTTTGTAAATATATAGGTATATATTATACATAGAAAATATCCAAAGTCCGAAACAAACATTTGCAGGTCATGTAAACATTTGACCCGACGTAGGAATTGAACCCGAGACCTCAAGCATAGCAGTCGCACATGCTACCATTGCGCCACCGAGGCAGTCAAATATTTACACATCTATATATACATTATTTATATATCTATACATTCCTCTATACGTCAGTTCATTACATACTTTGTACAGACAGTCTAAGATATTACAAAATGTAGTTTTAACATTCATGGCGATCTCTTCCAACCACACAATGACCTTTATTAACATCCTGAAAAACTATCTGTTAGTAAATAAAACTTTTCTGTATAATATTATTTAGTAACTAGAGTTTACAGTTCCTTTTATTGAATAAACCATTTTCACTCTTCGAATACATATTTGCAAACGATTTTATAAATTATGTGGTTATAAAAATATTGAAAATGAGATACAAGAGATTCTTTTCCCTTTCATGATGAAAGTCTTTAATTGTAAGAATATATTATTTACATTGAAGAGTTCCAATACACGCTACAATAAGAGTCGGACCTATGAAGATAGAAACGAGATCGCTTTTTAGCCTTCAAAGCAATCACGATATGAAATTTATATCACGAAGCTATAAAACCTTTCCTGTGTGAAATTGTCTCTTTAAAGAAATAAAATATATTTCATCATACATTTATAAATGTAAGCTATGTAGAATAAATTAGTATATATTTAAGGTAAATGTCTATATTAATAAGCAGAGTCCCGATGTGAAGTGTGAATGAAACTAGTATGTTTAAATAATAACAGTGTACTTGAAATATTTTGAATTTATTATTGCCGAGAATTATTTTACAGTAAGTGTTTGCAATAGTGCCGATATAACATAAAGTTCAGGTTAACGAACGATTGGGCACGCTGTCATTGCGGCAGTAAGACCCGTTATGGAGGATTGGTTCGAGAGGAATCACGGGACCCTCTCATATCGGCTGACGCAGGTGATCATTGGGAAAGAATGGTTCGGAGGTCACCTGTGTCTGATCCGAAAGGAACCAACGCCTGAGTGCCACCACTGCGATGGCTGGACCGTGGACCCGGTGCTCCACACTCTGGCAGAATGCCCAGCGTGGGTGGAGCTGAGGCGTGACCTTATGGCGGCCATCGGAATGGAAACTCTTTCGCTCGGTAGCATGATCGCGGCCATGTTGCGGAGCGAGAGCGCGTGGAACTCCGCCATCTCCTTTTGCAAGCAAGTTATGCTTGCAAAGGAGATGTCGGAGCGGGACCGGGAGAGGCTCGGGAACGGGTCCGGTATCACAGACGGCTCGGGCGCCGTTTACCACGGAACGATCTCCGTCCTCCACAAGCGTAAGTCTGGGGTGACAGGTGAGGCCATCCGTCACCCTAGCAGAAGCAGGCCAGGATGGCAGCGGGACGTGCTACGGAGTACACGCTCTTTTGGAGCAGAAAAGGGGTCATATGGAAGCCGTAGGTAGATGCTACGAGGTACGTCGGGGTTTCAGGGATTTCCTTTTTAGGGTACACCTGGTTCCCCGGTTACTGGTACCTGAGACGGTATGCGGTTTTTGGTTTGTTCAAGTCCGACATAACCACCAGTAAGTAGGTGGTATCCGGGTGGAGTTCCGCATAGGAAAAAAAAAGAAAAACAAAAAAGTTAACTAACTATGATCCTTTTTGCGGAGTTAGAATCAATCGTTAATTACAACTATCGTCATTGTTAAGATATATATTTTACGTACAAACGTTGAAGGTCACAGTAGTGTTAAAAAATGTATTAAACCGCTCCAGTCAACGCTCGAGTAGTTTTGCAATGCTCGAGTTGGGACTCGAGTTACTGTTAAAACTCCAGAGCGCTGGCTCGAGTATATAGGTAAAAAATCCAAATTACTCGACGCCCGGTTCGGGATCGAGAGCGAGTGTCTACAAAGTATATGGAAAATAAATCAGTTAATTAAAAACTACTTACTGTATAACCATGTCTGAGGTTTAGATCTAATGGATGTTATTCCTGAAAGAAAGTTTTATTGCTTCCCTCGAGATTATTTTGCTTTTTGGGAATTTTATGAAGTTATTATAGTATTGGTAATAGATACAGTAACGTAGGTAGTACAGTACCAGTTCAGTGTTCGAATATTTTTAGTCGATAGACAATAGTTTTATCCGGACATTAACGTTTAGTAATTGTTTTTAAAAAAAAGTGATTAATAGTTAAAAGAAACAAAAAGAACTGATATTGTTGTGGTATCTATTTTCTTATCGAACTGCGGATTACAATAATCTAAGGTAATTATTTATCCTAAATAATCTTTCTAAACCACGAAGAAAGCCTGCCAGCCTGAATATTTTTACGACTCAATCTATTTCTTGTCTTAGGTATATGATGAAGCCAGCTTTCGAACATAACACGCAACACTCGACGTTATGAACACAAAACAATACATTAAATAATAAAAAGGTATAGAAAATATGTAAACACGATTTTTGAATTGAGATCAAGTATATAAACGTCACATGTCATATCCGTATCCGCATTTATAGCCATTACTGTTTGTTCTCAGCATGGTAGGTCTAAATACACTCGGATTGCGGCGAAATTGTGCTCTCTTGAGTTACTTTATCTCATTGCATGTTATGGGTACCAAATTAGTATATACAGCTACGTCCGTGTCGTCTCCTCGCTGCACCATCGGTACGAACGGGTCACGAATGCCACTAGTCTCTCTGATTGCACAGTATCCAGATGTCGACATATTCTTAACTTTTTTAAATTTTTGTATAATTTTTCTGCGTGGTAATTTTTAATATATATAAATATATATAAGTATTTATTGCTAAATTTGTAACAGTGTAACTTTGTAATAGTTCGCAGCACGTATAAAGTCAAACTATAAGTACAGTGAGCAGTCGATTATGTCAATAAATAAAAAATAAAATAGGTAATAAAGAATACCTTCTAATTACATAATTATTAATATACCTCCAGTAAAAATAATAACTCTTCGACGCTAGAGCGCGTAACTCGAGCGCGTGTCATGTGACAAATGTCGGCTGTAGCCGGAAAAAATCGTAGCCACTGTTGTACATTTTTTATGAATTCTGACATAAGGAAAGCGAAGGTTAGCCTCGCTTAGTTTAGTTTCTTTATGGCAGTAGTGCACCATTATTTATGCATGAACTGTATACATGTGTTGTCTAAGTGTGCTTCTACTTTATACGCATGTAATGGCAAAGGGTTAACAAAATCTTATCTAAGCATGACTAACATATTATATTATGTATATATTTTTTCCGTTTTAATGTGTACAGTGAATTTCAGATAGAATAAAAGATAGAAATCATCATCAAGTATACAGCCTAATATCCCTCTGCTGGATATACTCGTAGATCTCTCCTAAGAAAGGAGGTTTTGTCTTACTATGTCTATGACTTATGTCTAGTTTTTTTTTTGTATTTTATAGTGCTGTTGCCCTAAATAGTTTACTCCCTTACGACATCCACGGGATAATAAAGGTGGCTATATTCTTAATAGTACACCACACGAATACCACGTATCCATTACATTTCGCAAATTCTTTCAGATTTCTATACCATCCTAAGAATAATTAGAGATTAAATTAAATTGTAATCAATAGTAAATAATATAATAATCTTTGTTTATTTGCAGAATAATAATGACACGTTAATGCTTTAACTAACTGTAAAAAAAACCATAGTGGATTTTTATCTTCGTTGTTTTTGAAATGACAACGTCCATATTGGGAATATATCATGTGTCACCGCGGATTTTCCAAACATACAAGAAATGGATACAAAGAACATCACGACTCCGAACAACAATTTGTGAGTCACACAAATTATAGTCACGTGTGGGGTTAGAACCCAGTGTGGTGTAGTAGAAAACAGTGAGGCGACCGCTAAAACAATTACGCCATCCGTGCAGTCAAATAGAAATTTTAAATAGTTTAGAATCAGAATACTTTGCTATAGCATCTTGATTAAGCAATACAGACGTCATAATAAACTCTTTTCCTTATTTCCAATACCGTTATGAACATTCATCGATTGTATATCATATATACATACAAAATATCCGCATATTCTTCGTAAGAGCTCTGCCATTACATTTTCATAAGAAACAACCATCGTTTAACGTAATTACCGAGGCAGCACTGCGGTTAGTGTGGGAGCCATTTAGATGGTTGTAATCCATAAGGGTACGCTAGTGTCCGTCACCCAAAGTGACAGGCAATCGGTCTAGCTGTATCCGTGTTGCAAGCAGCTAGCGGAAAATAGCGACATTCAGTTACTGTATTCTGTTTTCGTATTGAATTTCACCGGGAACGAGGCTTACGATTGAAACAATAAACCGATAGAAGTTTGCTTTTTAAGTCTGCGTTTAGTGAATTTAATTTTCATGAGAAACTTTTTAAACGGTATAATGTAAATGGGATATTGTAAAATATATTTGATACCAATTGTCTGTTGTGAATGAATCGTAACAGTTTTAAAGTAAATTCTTTTACATTTTCGGCTTAATTAGGTGGACGTAGACCCACGAGTTTTAAAAGTTAAATTACTAGAAAGACCTATTCTGCGATATTGGGTACTGTTGTGCTATGGAGTTAGCAGACATTGTTTTATGAATGTTTTGTGAGAAGTTAATAAGTTCTTAGTTAAGTTCAGTTGAATGCGTATTCAAATTTGTAAATGAATTTGACTCTGTGTTTGAACAAAAAAATACTTCCAGCGAAAATTACCACAAGTTCTGGGTACTCATTAGCAAATCTTAGACAGAACAATTAAAAATAATAATATAAAGCTTGTTTATATTGTTACTTACATTACCAAATACTGAAACGAAACATTTCTGAACATTTTAATTTAGTCGTTTTGGCAACAGCACATTTTGGAGCTGGTTTCCTTTATGCTGTGCATGCTATTAAAGTACTAAATCTGACAATACATTTAGGTTAACAGTGCATGTTTGGCTAGTGTAAATACAAGTCTTTATTCCACGCCATGAGTTTATGCCTCTGACGTCACAACACCACACTTGTCTGACTTAATGGTAAGTTCAACGGATTGTTCTCGCAGGATCACTGTCATTAGTTTTCAGTGTAATTTGGACTTCAGTATCGTGGTGGATGATGCGCGCTAACGTTTCACGTGTGAGTAAAACATCCATCATTTATGCAAGATAAATTTGATTAATAATGCTTTTCAAGACAAACCCCTTAGATTTCTGTATTATTACACTCATTACATTATGCTTGTTTAGGTTTGACTGCTTAAATCTGCTATAAATTATTAATTGTCTAAAATATAACTCTTAGTTGCCGTCATAGTTGCTACTCATTTTGGCGTGAAAGGTCAAGAGAGTTACCAGTTAGGCTATAGTCAAAAGTAGCTTTTTGGTGATGAGGTAAACATCTAGGTTTAGATCACCGACTCCTGGCTGGAGGAGCTAAAATATAACTCTGCGTTGCCGTCATAGTTGCTACTCATTTTGGCGTGAAAGGTCAAGAGAGTTACCAGTTAGGCTATAGTCAAAAGTAGCTTTTTGGTGATGAGATAAACATCTAGGCTTAGATCACCGACTCCTGGCTGGAGGAGCTAAAATATAACTCTGCGTTGCCGTCATAGTTGCTACTCATTTTAGCGTGAAAGGTCAAGAGAGTTACCAGTTAGGTTATAGTCAAAAGTAGCTTTTTGGTGATGAGGTAAACATCTAGGTTTAGATCACCGACTCCTGGCGAAGAAGCCAGAAATATGTAGTGATTCTGATAAGAACCACTACAACAGTGTGTTGAGTAGCAGTTGCTGAAGTATTAAAAGATTTCAATACTCGTGAAGATATACTACAGGTAAATGTACAGAAGAAGTTTCTTGTAGTATAAAGACCTAGGTAGTAGAGTCACGCCTATTTCAGCATGAACGGGCCACCTCGATCGGAATAGTATTACCGTCCCATAGAAGACCAACCTAAAGCGACAGCATCCATGATTTCGTGTTTCGTTGGTGAGTGCTAGACCGGAGGCCCATTGATGCAGGGGTGACAGTTATCATGGTAACTGTTTGAGCCTTGCACTACCATGATGACTGTCATGCCTTTTACGTCCTCAAGCGGCGTACTAGGCCGCTATAGTGTGGGTAACCATACTGAATTGTCTGCATTTTCAATTAATATCGTGACCACAACTCTTGGATTCTATTCATGTTTTCCATCAGGCAGAGTAGAGTCACTTTGACAGGCTCTTAATATAGAAAAAGACACTTTAGGGAGGCAACAACAGCAAATACGACAGACAACAAATATGATGGAAGGATGACGTCAGTAAAACTATTAGAATAAGTTGAGTGGAAGTAAAGTTAGACCAGGTTAAGTGGCAGTCCGAAGAACATTTATACTAAAAAGGATGGGGATACATGAGAATTAGAAGATTCAGTTATATTCAGTCAAATCAAATCAAATGAAATATTTCTTTAAGTACCTTTACTTTTAGTCACATTGGAATTGGATTATGTTGTTTGAAAATGGATTGAAATAAGGTCGTACTTAAAGCTTAAGATCTCAAACTATTGTCAATACATAGTTATAGTTTTATTGTGCCCATAAATCTAATAATAGAAGCTTAACAATAGTGAAACACAATAGCCTTTTTGCTTTTGAACATGTTTACAACTGTTCTTCAAAAGAAATAAAGCATTTGTATTGAAGACTTTAATCATTTTATCCCTTTAAGGGTTGTTTGTATTTTACTAAAATATATCTCAGTAGAAATGTCTTATAGTAAATTTTTATAACTATATATTTATAACTATACTTTAACCTAAAATTATATTTTTAAAGTACTGGTGGTCTATTAGTTTAGCTTTCCTTCTAATAGTAGTGGATCTTGGATTGGATTAATTTTGCCCTTATACGTGGTCAACCTGATTATAGATCTTCTGAAAATATCGACGAAGACTTTTTCTCTAATATTCTTCGAGTCTTGGAAACTCAACACTTGGTTACATTTATACAGTATCTAAGACGGTAAAGCCAATAAAAATTTACATAAGCACCGGTGTGGCGCGAACCGTTTTAATTGTTATGAACTGTTTAAGAAAACTGAACGCATAAAAAGTACTAATTAAAATTTACGATTTTAAATTTACACCTGAAACATAAAATTTTAAATACAAATATCGTTTGTAAAACTGTTATATACCACGTGTTCCAATCTAAATCTGCATACAAATTTTACTTCAGACAAAGGAACTCTTTAAGGATCATCAGCACAGGCACGAAACTTTTTATAAGCATTGAATTATGATCTAAAAGTCACCATGACATGGCTGTTGCTGCGAAAAACTACCTGACTTACTTTCAGTATTTGTTAGAACTAACCCAGCAAAAATTCCAATAATATTTTTTGGTATATCTGACACACAACGCCATGTAGTTACAAACAAAGCAAAGCTAGTGTCATAAAAGCTAAATTAATTAATCTAATACTATTTTTCTCTAAATACATACTTACCTTATAGAAATAGTAACAAAACTCCATAAACAATATTTGTAGACAATGCAACCACTAAGTCTGAACTTGAAACCGTATGTCTGAATGTAAGTATGAACTGCACCATCGAAGCAGTCGGAGTAAGTTGTGGCCAAATATGACTAAAACTAAACTAAAACTAAAATGTGACTGTTATTTGATACTATTAATCGCCTTCAAAAAATATTCTCCATTTTACAGTATAAAAATATTTAATCATACGATATGAGCCCGTATGAACATCTTTTCAGTTATTTTTTTTAATTGGGTATTATAGAAGGTCTTTAAAAATAGAGTGAGCTCATACAGATTAATAAAGCTCCTGAAAGCTCTAAGTGGTTTAATTTAAATACTTTGAAGCTTAGATTGTAAATTCTTTACTTTTATGAAAAAACAAATGACGTGTCTGGCTTTTTATTTGGAATATATTTATGAGTATATTTTTATATATATTTGTCCGTAAGGTGACGGATTAAGAATACATAGTGTTACCACCCTCATTCATCCCGTGGGTGTCGTAAGAGTCGACAAAGGGAAGAAACTATTCCGGAAAATATCATTACAAAGAGAAGGCAAACTTGAAACAAACCCTATTCCAACCCGTCTGGCCAGCGTGGTATAGTAGGCCAAAACCTCCTTGCTAAGGAGAGGCCTATTGCCAGCAATGGACTGTACAAGGCAGTTGACGATGATGATTATATATTTGGAGTGGTGGACTCCAAATAATCTTATAAACAATAAAATCCAACAAGATGATACTATTACGACACGAATGAATACTTCCTCATACTTCTATAGTATTTCGTTTTTAAAGACTATTATTAAGCACTTAGACAATTTTACTATGTTTATATTTATGTTTATTTTTTACTAATGCTGACTGGTTTGATGGGGTTTCACCCTTCGTTGTGGAGTCCACAAGGTACAGAATCTTCAATATAGCTAATTTTAAACTAATACTGTGGTGGTAGCTCTTATATATGACAAATAAAACGGACTACTTTCAAAAGAATATCGCAGTTGTCAAGCCGATGTCAATTGTACTAATCTTCAGCAGACGTCAGAAAATGTAACAACTATTAAGTAATTATATGACCATTACTGGCGTGTAGCTAACTAAGGATAATACCAAAACAACTTTGTAATCGTTCAAGTATTTTCTTTAGTTGT
Source organism: Hypercompe scribonia (assembly GCA_949316085.1). NCBI lineage: Eukaryota > Metazoa > Arthropoda > Insecta > Lepidoptera > Erebidae > Hypercompe > Hypercompe scribonia. The sequence continues at coordinate 23,178,117 of OX438977.1, forward strand.
TCAAATGCTGGATGATAAGACTTAAAGAACTCAAGTTAAATATTTAATTTTATCTGTCAATCACTCGATTTTGTATGTGGCGCCTTCCACATATAGAAAAAAAAACATACCACAGCCCCATCTAAAGAAGACACACCGAACTACAGAATAACTTATAATCCTAAATCACGGTAAGATAATGTCACCGATTAGCATCAACCGTTGGGATGTAGCCTGTGGTTATGAGTGAGTCTCGAATCCACAACCTTGATCTTAGTAGTCAGGAGTAGTGGCTAGCACTATAACAGCAGACCAGTCGTGAAAGTTTTAAGGTATAAGATTTAATTATATTAAGATATGTGTGACACGTGCGTGTTTCAAACATCAATAAAACATAAAACTGAACGGTCCATAAAATCACAACACACTGAAAGAGGAACCTGCTGTTTTGTTTTATTTGAACGATCATTTGTGTTATTGCTTTTCCCAGTCAGCACATATAAAATTCATGCAGAATTGATACGATCAAAGCTATTATCAAAAACGAGATGTTGTTTCGTTTAGTATGCAAATCGAATAAAAATTGAATTGAATTATTACGACAGTAATGAATCGATTAAGAATTTTGATTTATTCGTAATTTTTAGGCAGGGAAAGTATACAATAGAAGGGTTTCATGTTGGGGTGCTGGACTAGAAAACCTCCACGTAGTGCACCCTGGTAACGTTGGCGGTGGCACTGTTTTCCTCTTGTGCTATTTGGAAGAAGAAAAAGAGACGGTTTTCTTCGGCCATTCGGTCGAGCCTTGGTCCAACAGAGCGGGTATATTTGTCGGTACCTCTGTTGGCTTTTCGCTCTTCAAAAAAAAAATACTAAGGTGGGACCCTTCCTCGGGTCGGTGTTCCTCTACTATCAGGGGCGGAAAAGGTAGGACGGGTTCGGTGTGTACTTACACTGCCACCGAGTAAGCATGAAGAGATGTCGTCTCACTGCCACCGTCGGCGTATCCTAATCCCGAAAAGAGTGTAGTGGCTATGTCTTGCGGTTCCAATCGGGGGTGACGGTCTTGGTTTAGTTGTCCGTACGGTGAAGAAGAAAACCTCTATAAAAAATTACCCCGAATCCCATATTCTGGTGTGTGGCCAGGGGTTGCATGGCTGATGGGTAGTTCAATTGCAAGCGCATTCCCTACCGAGGCACCTGCGGCCCCCTCGGTTGGACATAAATTTACACTTGCCCGGGTATTGGGGGATCCCTGCCTGGGTCGAGTATTAATTCTCCTCCACTCGTGAGTTTTACCATGGAAATAAATAATTAACTCAACAAAAATATTAATAAGAAAGAACAAAAAAAGGAGGATAGTATGAAAAGAAAGTCCTCAAAAGTCAATCCGATTACCGGCAGCCTAACGAGATCAAAATGCTTGCGTTCCAGGTCTGTCATACTGGCAGATGGTAACTCCGGTTCGACGACAGATACCAGGGCAGATGTGCATTTAGCGCCGCGATATTCGTAAACGCGAACATTTCTTGGATGAAGATAGCGACGTATCCCAGGAGTGGATTCCTCCCAAAGTGGCTAGTAGCCACAGAGAGAGATCTCGTACTCCAGTCTCGACTCCGTCAGGCTGTGTCTTTTCTAAGGTGGAAACCTATAGATGAGTTAAGGTTGAGAGTGAAAATGTAGTCTAGGAGGAGATCGCCGATCTGCTAAAAATTGAGGAACCGAAATTGGGGAGTTCTACCTTCCAAACACCAGTGTCCATGCACAAGCCAAAGTGGCTAGTAGCCACAGCGGGAGGTCGCGTACTCCAGTCTCGACTCCGTCAGGCTCTGTCTTTTCTAAGGCGGAAACCTATAGATGAGTTAAGGTTGAGAGTCAAAATATCGCGGAGGAGGAGATCGCCGATCTGCTAAAAATTGAGGAACCAAAATTGGGGAGTTCTACCTTCCAAACACCAGTGTCAGTGTCAAACACATGCAGGAGAAGACGAACGTAACTGTGGCCATCATAAAAAAGATGACTACAAAATCTACGAACCTTAAGGGCCAATTCGTAAAAGTCCTTAAGGATGCCTCCTCCCCTATTGCTGGAGTAGTTAAGACCCTGATTGGAGATGTAGCTCGCCTCCAGGCTGGCAACGAACGCCTAACAGAGCAAATGACTGAGCTGAGCACCCATTTCGCCCAGTTTCGGGCGCAGGTGGATTGACCTGTACCTGATCCGGTTCCGCGGCAGCCTTCCTCCTCTCTCGATTCCAATGATGCCCACCTTCATCAAATTTCGCCGCCTAAAGCTGCGGCTGTAGGAATTACATTGTCGGAATTACAGAGGCGACAAATGGGAAGCTGGCCTGTGCGGCCGCATTCAAGAGGACCCGGATAGGATGTAGTTATTGGACGAGATCTCTCGCTACCGGCCGTCATACGCTCCATGATTGGTAGCGACAGTTGTTTTACCACGGTTGAAACTTTATGCGAAGACGTCGTTTCGCAGTAGGAGACAGTGGAAAAGGGCTTGGAGGAAGATCTCCACTCGTACTCAATTCCACGTTGGCGAACCCGGTGGCAGAGGCCTGCGTACCAGTGCCTTATGCCACCCTGAGTGTGGCCGCGAATGGACAGGTCGGGTTTTCTCCTCCATCCGCTACAGTGGCCGGCCGTGAGGAGGTGACGTCCACGTGTAACGTACGTTGCCTAAATAGAGAGTTTACCCGCAGATGGTGACCGTCGTAGTGGGCAGGCGCTAGGTGTGAACTGGATTCCTACTATCTTAGGTGAAGAGTGGCACACCGTATGGTTTTAGTCGGTCCGATTCTGACACACCACCCTGCCGTAAACCACAGTGGAGTGACGGCCCGAGAAGGTTTCCACACGTTAAAAAAGAAAAAGCTCTTCTTTTTCATGTTGAACATGAAAACTTAAATATACTATACAATCGAAAAGACTAACCGAAAAATTTCATGAAGTTATGATTACAGTATCTACTAGATAATACTTGGCTATATATAAACAGAATATTGTAAAAGTGGTAACAAGTATTATATATTTTTTACAAAAAGCTACTATGAGCCTCATCTACAAAATTAATTAACTAAATACTCGTAGCTAAACGTAATTTTAGTCTAATACTAATTAGTAAGCACGTTTGTAGCTGAAAATGTTTTAAACATAGCTGGTCGTATTTTAGAGTATACAATTTAATATATTGTCAGATATTTTCTTTATTGCTGTAAACATATGTATTTTTATATTCGTTTTGAAATATACCATTATTCTAACCATAAAAAAGTCAAGCTGGAATTTGAACAGATCGATAACCTGAGTGATATCTTGGCCTTACAATCAAAATAAGTGAGATAACCTGAGATGAGTGCACAGGCACTTAAAGGCTAGAAATGGGATTTTGCATTACAGGAGCCCGCCGTGATAGTTTAGCACCCATCAAGTGACTCCTATGCTATAAGAAAAAGTAGTACTCCAGTTAATACGTATAAAATAAACGTTTTCAAAGACCGATACGTCAGGTAAATAAATAAAATCAACCCAAGCTTTTAGTAAATCTATGTATATTGTTAACATAATACTGTTTATTTCAGCTTGTCTTTTTTAATGTTTTTTTAACAACTTAATGTACCGTTTGCGACTAAAATTATTATTCTGCTAAAGAATTACTCTTTTGAGTTTAAAAATAATTAGTGTTTCAATTTGGCTTTAATCACGAAATTTTTCTAGAGAGCCAGCTGAAGTTTTGTAAAGTTTTTTATTTGAAAGTGAAAAAGTTAGGGAGACTTATCAATTCTTAAATAAAGTATATTAATGAAGAGGCAGGTTTTGTGGTTAGTTAGTCTGTGAATTTGGATGCACAGAGGAGTATTCAATTAATGAAGGGTTTAAATTTTTAAAGTTAAACCTATTGGTACTATCGGTCAACTTTCTGCACCCGGTTTTTCAAACCATGACCTCATTTTCCTTTTGTATACCCTGAAACCTCCTAAAAATCCTCCCAGGGTATTGCGCCGACGTAACTTTGATCATTTTCATGTAGACAGACTACGTAGTGATACTTCAAGACTTAACTGGGATATATTTAAGGGATGTCACCTTTGACGATAGAGTTGAAGCTTTTAAAACCGCGGTCAGTAGCTTATACTAGACACATGACACTATAAAAAGATCAATCTCAAGAGGCCCCCAGCACCTTAGATGACAAACAAGATTCTTTTGGCTTTGAGGTGAAGGGATACGGTTTTCTGTTGATACAGGAGGAATCGTAGCGATGAAAAATGGAATTTGTACAAAGGAGCAAGAGACCAATGCTATCAGATGATACGCAACGCCAAACGCCGCTTAGCGATATTCTAGATAACCTTGCCAGCTCCACCCCTGTTGTTATCTGGAAATTCATAGAAAGCCTGGGTATTGGTAAGCAAACATGTACTCACCAACGGATGACGATTTGTTTGGATGACATTAATTTATATTTCTCCACTTCTACTTATTTGGGTCCTCAAACTAAGCATCGTACAGTCAATTACTTGGCGAAGCTAAATGCTCTTAATATTAACTCTTTTCAATTTGTTCCAGTTACGCAGGATGACATCAAGAAAATAATCCTTTCCATCAAATCCAACGCTGTGGGTTACGATCAAATCAGCAGACGCACGATCATAAAAATATTTGACCAACTTCTGCCCGCCATTTCCCATATTATTAATTCCTTACATTACGACACATTCCCCCGACTTTGACGGAAATCTTACTTCATTCCTTTGCCTAAGATCAAAACCCAAATCAACAGACAAATCCTATTCTTTTCAATCAGTTTAAACCGATATCCACCTTTCCATTCTTCTCCGAAATTCTTGAGGCCAGTGTTCATAAGCAGCTTTCTGATTTCATTTATAAAAAAGAATTGTTAAGTCCATTTCAACCTGGTTTTAGACCTGGCTACAGCATTACTACTGTTCTGCTCAAAGTGACTGTTGATGTCAAAGGAGCTTTAGATAATAAAAAAGTGACGATCTTAGTTTTGGTTGATTACACCATCAGTTACGATATTCTCTTGTCCATTCTTTCCTAGCTAATGATCTCACCTGAAGTGCTGGAATGGTTCTCATTTTATCTTCAGGAACACCAGCAGTCCGTTCATGTGGATGGTCTCTTTTCTGATTGGTGCAATGTTGACTCTTGTGTCCCTCAAGGCGGCATACTCTCTCTTCTACTTTTCTCTTTGTTTAATAACCTCCTAACTCTTGAACTCCACAGTGCACATCATCTGTATGCTGACGACTTGCAACTGTACGCTCAAGCTAACGTTGAAGATATAACAATAGCAATCGATACTATTAACAAAGATCTTAAAGCTATACAAAACTGGTGGGAGAGGTTTGTGTTATCCGTTAATCCGACAAAGTGTCAGACTACAATAATCAGCAGTCGCCATTCGATGACTCGAGTCAACTTTGAGATGCTTCCCAAGATTACTTTAAATACCGAGAAAGGACCGAAATCCAAGTTATAACTAAATAAACCTTTCTGTACTTGGCAACAGATGAATATGATTCCTCTAGATTACAATATCAATATTATATATCAGTGCAAAGCGAAAGAAAACTTGACACAAACTTTATACCAATACATCTTGCTAGTGGTGTAGTAGATATTATAGGCTGTTACAGGTGGTTGATGATGATGACAACTGTAATCAAAACTAAGCGTAGGCAAAATCTTGAGAGTTAATACTAAACCAAAAGAAATATAATTTAATATAAGAAACATAAAGATCTTATTAGTGCAGGTTCACTGATTTTCTTATGTTTTTCTCTGAACCTAAAACTAAATTTAGTACTTAATTTAGTCGTTTGGTGATATTTAAATCTATGAAATATAAATTTCTTAATTTGATAGAAAAAATATTATTGGCAATTAAACTGTAAAACTTTTTACCGAAACTAAAATTACTAAGGTAGGTAAGTAAGAAATGTCAAACATTACGAGTGTAATTAAATATATTGTCGTAACAGCTAGTGCTTAAGCATTCTTTTAAAAATTCGTTTATGAACAGCAGTTCCCAGATACCTCCTATTCCAGGTGTAGAGTTGCAAACCGTGTGGTTATAGTCGGCCTGATTCTGACTCGCTAGCCCCGGTGGGGTGACGACCCGTGGGGATTTCCAAACGTAAGAAAAAAATAAAAATCGCTTAGTTCTTGGTATATATATTTACAATGTACAAACATTTATGTATAAACTTATGTGTATGTGTCATGCAGTGTAGTGTATATTTTAATTGCTTGATTATGTAACCAGTGTACGCCTACCTCACAAGATTTTTTTACCACCCATAGATTGACTGGTAGAGAACACCTAAGGCGTTAAGTCCACCGAAGTACAAAAGTGTATGAAGTTTGATAATAAAAGAAAAATATAAAAACGTTAGAGAATTTAAAAAACATATAAAAAATCTGAGTATTAAGCTAGTGAGAGATTTGATTTGATTTTTATTTTTAAGTAAAATTTCACAACCCATGATATAATGTGGTGTATCTCTATTAGTGATTTACGCACCTTTAGAGTCTCAAGAATAAAATTTTAAACTACACTTCGGGTTCCCATACTATCATTCATATTAACTTTTCGGAAACGAAATCTTGCTTATACGTTGTCTAGAAATATGTCAATTTACTATACCAGGTGTTGGTAACATCCATTCTGTAGTTTTTGCGTGATTGCGTAACATACAGACAGACAGATGCAAATTCATGAATTTCTTTTCTAGGGGGTCTCTGGTTGTTGTGGAGAGTCTTGGAGGCCTATGTCCAGCTGTGGACGGCTCTTTTTATAATATTTATAAAAAAAACGTATATCAATTGTACAGTATCCATAGTACAAGCTCTACTTATTTTAGGACAAGATGGCGTCTCGGCCTTCTCGAAAGTACGAGTATTTTGACGTGCGCTGCCTAAACCGTGTGAGTTAGATGACAGCGATGGAATTGTTTTTTTTAAACAGTCCTAAATAAAAGGAAGTGACAGTATATATCTACATTTTATGTAGAAGCCAGTGTTTCCTAAATAGTGTGCCATAAACACAATTAAATTTGCTACTTTTTTACGATGCAAATTTGTGAGTATTTATCAATTTCTTATCAAAATTGGCACATTTGTCGCTTTTACGCTGAGTAATTTCTTCGCATAGTTTAAAAATATAAATAAAGTACCAATAAGTGCCTACAATGAAGGAACGCGACATGGGATTAGAGAAGCAGTCAATGCAGTGTTTAATGCTAGTATGGAATTAAAAGAAATTCTATCTATACGTTACACTCTCACCGCCAAACGGTTGTACCAATTTTAATGACATTTGCAATGACAATTCTTTGATCCTTGAAAAAGAATAACTTTTTAACGCGATAACCGACATACATACGGACGGACTAGGTGCAAAATTTAGTCCCAAGAAATTCAAAAAGACTTCAATTAAATTCAAAACAACCATTAATGGTTGTTATTCTGACAACTGTAAAAGTGAAATTTTGATATCTGTCTGAACAATGAGATCAGGACCATATTTTCATCTCCTATTTAATCAAGACATAACGTTATCATTGAGTAAATCTACGTAGGCGCAAATATCTATAGAATATATTAATTGCACCACACTCCACTGATTTAGGACATCGGGTGAATATGGGTGGGACTGAGTCTTGCCACGCGTGTCAATATATCAATCATTTCTGACAATGTCTATCAAATATAAATGGTGCTAGCTACTCCAATGTCTTTGTCGGTGATTGAAATGTTATTATTTTCTGATGATACGTAGGATTAATAGTATGTTATGATACGATATGTAATAAATATAATTTATTTTATATTTTACATAATAAATATAGATGGAAGAAAATTCTATTTTTAAATTCAAACTAGATCCAAATCTGAATTTTCTTCCAATTAACCTTTAGAGTGAATAACAGTTAATAGAGAATGTAGTGAATAAGTGTTGAATACTACATATGCAGGTCTGAGTAAAGAAGAAATTTCAAGCAGAATCTTAGACGGTTCACTAAGGGAGCTAGCTGTCATGGACAACATCACTGCAAAGAGAAAAAGAAAATTGAAATAAACTCTATCATACTACCTGACTTGCGTTTTATAGTAGGCTAAGATCTGTTTTCTAAGAAAAGGCTTATGTCCAGCAGTCTACTACTTAAGGCTCTTAATAATTATGAGAAAATCTACATGGAGTTGTCAACGAACATGATATGAGTCAGTCATTTATATCTGGAAATGGAATTTTATCTTTACATCTAATCTATGGTTTTCATAAACACTTTTGCAAGTTATGACTTTTTAAGATATATGGATACAACATTTAAGAAGAAATGCCAAACAAACTGAAGGATCTAAGCATCTTTTAAAGTTCAGACAATGTATTAAATAATACATGGGAGTTGATGTCTGGAGTAAGCTTTTGAAGATGGGCCGTTTAGTTTTGAGATGCCTAGTCATGACACCCAGAGAACTAGATAAGTCAAACTCAACTCTTTTAGGGAGCTTACGAATCCAAAACGTCTGCCACCGCAGCCAGAAAATTGGGTGGACCGTTCGAACATTCAAAATTTTTGAACTAGTGCAGACTTTATGAGGAAATAATTAGCCCACATGGTACTCCCATTCGTAATTTCCAAAAGAAAAAGTTATTTAAAAAAAATATTATAAAGTCAAATTAATGTAATATCTTGATACATAGCTATATACAATTACAATTTCATTTAAAAATAACAAATCTGTAAAGAAAAAAAATAGTTAATACTTCGTACGCTTGGCATAAACTAAAGCAACTCCACCCCATATATTTTAGTTAGCTGTGTTATCTGGAACTGTATGAAAGTCTTTCAGACTTAGTTTCTGCTTGATGAAAGTGTTAAATTTGCTTATGCTTAACTTTGTATTTCATCTCCAATTTTACTGTAAAAGCGTAGACATTGAGACACACCTAAAGGATTTATCCGTTTTCTCTTCACCTTTATTTAAACTTTATATTTATTCTTAGTATTCAAATTATAAACATCATTTTTTTAGTAAATAGATTAATATTTTTATGACCATACATTAAACTCGTAAACGTAATGTAATGAAACAGTTTATTTACACTTTACACTTTATGCACTTTGTACATCGGCGTACTTAATGCCCAAGGCATTCTACTCCAGTCAACCTCAGGGTAGTATAGAAATATTGGAAGGGAGGTGCACAGAGATTATATTGACAATTAAAATATACCATACATGAGTACATATACATACATGAACATATACAATACCTACGTCATAAATACACATATAAATATACACATATGTACATTAACATACACAGACACACACATTTAGGTTATATTCGTACACTATGACAATTTGACTGTAAGCTGAGCCAACTATCGATAAGACGATTATTCAATCTCGTTAAGATTGTGTACTTTCTTTTTGAATGTAAAACGGTGTGTGAACATCCTGACATCGAGCGGGAGCGCATGCCAGAGTAGTACTGTCTGAACAAAGAAAGAAGAGTTTACGAAATCAGAGTTGTGAGAGGGACATAAGAGAAGCAGATTATTTTCTGAGCGGAGGTTTCTGTCGTGATTAGAGGATAGATAACGGAGGTACGGGGTAAGATATGTAGGTGAAAACAGTGAGTTGAGAAAAGAAAATAGGGCAGTTAGTGCTCGCAGATTGCGGCGCTGGTGAATAATAATAATAATTGTAATTGGAAACGTAAAGCACACACATGGTCATACTTTCGAAGATTAAAAATGTTACGAATGTAGTTATTGAGAAGTCGGTCTAGTTTGTTGAGAAGGTCTGCATTCAGGTCGTAATAACACACATCACCATAGTCGATTATTGAGTTTATTAAGGACAGCATGAGAGTAATTTTGGTATTAGAAGGCAGGAAGTTCTTTAGACGATACAATATTCACAGGTTCCTCGTTACTCTCTCGCTGACATGCGTAACTTGAGCTCGCCTGTCAAGCGTAGAGTCGATGAGTAAGCCCAGATCATTGACTACGGGGCTGGACGGTACAATGGATCCGTTGAAGATGATTGGTGAGATTGAGGCAGTATCGAGTCTGTAGTAATAGTATTAATCTCTTTAAATATATTCTGAAGCGAATATCTTAAATTATAAATTGCTCAAACGATCCTTTTTGCAGTACGAAGATAGTCAGAATGTTTGTAGCATATCTCCGTTGAAGAATGCAATACGATATAGTGCAGTGGAAATAACTAAAATACACTAGTCTAACCGTTTTCACATCGGTGAGTAAATGAATTATCTTTACTCCGAAGGCTGCAAATGAAAGCTTATTCGATAACCTCTCAATATATGAGCCCGAATGAAATTTTGCATCCAGGCTAATGCCCAGGCCCAAATTCACTATACTGGTATTGTTTTATTAAACGTTAAGTAGTGTGAATTTGATGCAATTAGTTTTCTTCTCATTCAAAAGTAAATTGTTAACGTTGAACCAGAGGACCACCTTTAAGAGAGCATTTTCAACATGGTCAATAACTGCTTGATGATGTTCGAGTTTAATAAAAGTAAAGTGTCATCTGCAAAGAGTTATCCTATCCTCAACGAGATATGGCAGATCGTTTATAAATACTAAAAACAAGAATGGTCCCAGAGTTGAACCTTGTAGAACGCCTATTGTGACCACACTCCTGATAGCTTTATTTTTTTTATTAATATCGATAAACTATAGCCTTAACACACTTTAAAAAAGAAAAATGAATTTTAACTAAATATAATTTAGATAGAATGTAGGAAGACAAGCAAGCTAATAAAAAAATTAATAGACACCTACGTCTGAAACACCAACCTGATATTCTAAAGTGAATCAATTCAAAGCCAGTTTAGTGTGCAAATTAATGGGGATGGTAAAGCTCGATGTCGTATAAAAATCATTATTAACTTCTACATTTCAAGCAGATAGTGTTTTTTATTTATAGTTTTCATTCCCTTCTTGTTACATCGAGAGTTTATAAACGCTTACATTAGACGTATATTTTTCTTTTGCTCCTCAGCTGAAAGATCAAGATCTTTCACTGCTGCTTCTTCAAGTTTTATTCTGGCAGAAGTGCATTACTAAGGCATTGACACAAATACTGTCACAATTTATATATATTTACATGTAATAGAGAAATTAGATCCACACACAAAATAGAGTGAGTGAGAGAAATTCAGAGTGATAATATGATCTACGACCGGTAACTTAAATCACTAACCACTAGACAGGCACTACAGGTCTCTTTGAGAAACCTCATATTTTATTATCTATTTCAACAGCGTATGATTGTTTCAATGAAATTTCAGTTGCTAGGTAGAAAAATTTCAATAATAAAAAATAAAGTTTGAACGATGAAAACCTGATTACGTAAAAAAGAAGTCTAAAATAAGTCTTAGAGAAATCCAGAAATGCATAGGTACAAAAATGGTAAAGGCCTTCGTCGCATCTGCTGTTTAACTATATATTTCTTATAGATCATATTTGTTTCTATACATTTCAGGATTTCTATCCGAATTATTTTATTGTTTCTTCCTAGTTAGACTATCATCAGGTTATCATTTTTTAAAATTTACTTTCTATTAAACACTTTTAAATTTCTTCAGTCGAAGATATACTGTGCAATATCAACATCGTTGCATTCTAAGAAAGGGCAAAGATCGCAAAATCAATAGCTACTATTTGACTATATTAAAACATGTATTTTGACTTAATTGTTATACATAAATGTAATGTGCTTGCCAAGACATTTCTTTTGATACCAAACACGTGATAATCTAAGTTTTTGGACTTTACTCCTTAATAATCGGTTTTTTTTATATAAGGCGCCCGGTATGAGAAAAATGCCTAAATAATTAGACATCCTTGTAATTTCGCTGTAGTCGAGTAAAAAGAAAGAATAGTTAAACATAAAACAAAGATATTGTGCGAAATATCTCGGCCACAAAATATCCACACCTTTCTCAAGATCAATTTGAAATGCATGTGAATTTTCTTACAACTACAATAATCACATTTTAATAGTAAACTACAGAAATATGGACTCTGCCTTTGGCATATCTGCATTTCAAGCTTAGAGGTTAAAACTAAAGTGAAGTTTTCGAGATTGAGTTACTGAAGCACACTTGAAGTTGGTGAACTAAGTAAATGGACTCTCGCTCTTTCTCATACTCACTTAACATATCTCATATTTTAAACTTTATGTGAAAGAAAATAATCTCTGTGTGTGTGGCACGAGATTTTTTCTAGTTAATTTTATAATTATTTTTTTTAAGATAACTTTTACATTAGAAATATTTCTCTATCACTGGAGACTATAAACATTTAAAAAATAGACATAAAGAACACCCAGACTTAGAGCAACAATTTGTCAATTGAAAATGTTGTCCAATGTGAAGTTTGATTCCACAACACTCAGCGCGGTAGAACGCGGCCAGGTAATCGCTAAAAACCACTACGCCATACGTGCAGTCATTTTACATACAGGGCTATATATTACATATATATATGATGCATACACTATAAAATGGTGATAATACAAAAATATCTCATGTCACAGTGTTTGTATACGCGTTAATCCGAAACAGCTCAATCAACTTCTGAAATATTTTTTTATTTGTGAGATAGCCATGATCGTAAAGTATTTTAAAACCTCCTACACCTTTTTCAATCGTGATGCGTTTAAAAATAAATTAAAGTTTAATACTACTATTTCAGACCATATCACATAACGCAGTCAAGCAACTGAAAGAGATCTTCTTGAAATAAAAACTTTGAATATCACTTTTCTAGAGCCATTGCTCCACCACGAATATAATCATAAATTCACTTTCACTTTACAGCAAAAGTGATTTATGAAATTTCTTTTATCTAATAAAAGATCGCCTCGTTTTATATTTGAATTATTTCTTGAGATATCTCTTTGCAGGCAAGAGTATTTTGACACCACTTCACATAAAATTTCAAGTATATTTTAAATTGACTTTCACTTATGACAACTGGTAATGCGAGAAAAAATTCAATACTCATCAATATTAAATGTTGAAACCAGACTGCAGAGTATTAACCTTTATGCCATTAACATATGCAGAGTAAAATGTATAAAGAATAAAAATAAACTTATATCCATACATATAATCACGCCTGTTTCCCAGGAGGGGTAGACAGAAGCATATTAAACGCCTACATGTTGGTCCCACACAAGAAGTGGTGACTCTATTGCCGCTAATCGGGATGTTTTGTAAGTCAAAGCCTCGTCCGTTGATTAGTAGGTGCATCATTTGCAGGTGAAGTTGATTTGGAGCTCTGAGTTTTTGGGGAAACCCTCTGCGCCCTAAAATGAACTTCTACAAATTTGTACTGTTTGCTGCTCAAAACGTTCACCGTAAAACAAAACTCGATAACTAATAATAGGTACACTAAACATGCAAATAATACGATGATTAAATCAAACGTATTGAGTAATAAAATAGAGATATAGACAACGTTATTCTAAAATGTATTATTACATTCACTATCCCCAAGATAAAAGCGTATTAAAACACTGATATCTAGTGTACTATAAATAATTAAATTGTTAATCGCCACTTACGTTATAGGATATTAACTTCTAAATGCAGCCGCACATACATATTTCTAAGTCTATACTTGTATATTAGCTCACCCGGTGAATTTCGTATCGCAAGAATATATGTACATATTTTTAAGTCTCTGCCTTGCTGATTTGTGAATCTAAGCCATCCAGGGCACCACCCAAACGTATACAAAAAAAAATATTCAAAACGATACAGCCGCTTAGGAAGAGTTCAGTGACATACACACGTACAGTAGAATCATATATATAAAGACATTAGAGATAAATTATAACCCCACAAAAAATGAATTGAGCAGAATTCAAACACTAGGCCAATAGATAGGTCAAAAATTCATCACTATACTCCATAACTTAACGAATATCTTTATCGTTGTTAGTGAAATGAATTCATTCACAAGTCATATTCCCTCAAGGGGCTGACACGGGAACAATACTAGTTTCTCGAGTTACATAATTCACAGATTTTGCATGTTATGTCTGGTAAATTAGTAGTCAGATTTCCTGTTGCAAAATTCGTAATATCAGCATGCGGAACTGTTACCGAAAATTTCAGAACAGGCCCACGATATGACTATTAACTAAATAATTCTTTAATCTTGCTGTTGCTATATTTTTAATAATTTAATTCACAGAAATTAATGTTATTTATTGTTACTCTACTGAGTACATTTTACTGAGGGAAGATGTTGATAATGAAATTAAGAAATAACTAACAAAAAAGTTTTGAAACACTTTGAAGATTTTTCTGGTATTATTCGGACATCTAAAAGTCACAAGTGCATTACCATCCATCACTCATTCGCCTAGAATTAGAGATGGTGCGAGAGTTTGGGGTTTCAATAGCTTCATTCATTTAGTGAACGTAAAATCAATAATGGTAACCAAAGTTATGGCTTAAATGTTTGAAATTACACTTCGTAACAAGGCAAGTTACTCTCATGGCGCTATTTTGTTTATCTGTGGACTGATGATTTATAACGTATGTTATTTACTGTGACTGACGCGTGTCCAGTGTGAAATTGATGATTATTGACGTCAATTTCCAAAATTGTACACAAAGATATCGATTAGGTATAAATTATGTCTCTACCGTCGTTAACAGTCAATTTTAATAACATCTAAATGTTCTTCTTTGGTTGAATATTTCAATGTAATAACGTGTATATATGCTATAATTCTCATCGAGCTTTATCACAACTTGTTTTCGCAACATGTGTAACCCAATGACAGGAACAGACAGTTCGACATTTCCCTCTTACGATTTATTTAAAAAATACTGCAAACATTTCACGAATGTTTTTTGAGGCGTTTTTAATTAATTTTCAGACAAGTGAAATTATTTTCATTTGTTATAGGGTTTAGGTAATTTTACCGTGGATTGTGGTCTTCACACTTTATTTCTTAAGCATAAAAACCATAAAAGTTATGCGAATAGACACAACCATGTACAAGAATATTTCCAAAGACCAATAACCGAACCACCTGGCCATCGCATAAACTATCACCGTTCCACTGAAATAGTCAGATCCAGTATAGAGATCCCCTACAAAGTGTCCTCCATCCTCCATCTCCTTATCACTTCACAGAAAGAAATTGTTCATTTTTACTACCAGCTTTATAGTTGTACTCCTATCCTCACAAATAGAACTGTTTTTGGATAACAAAACCGTAATAAAGAAACAATTTTATTGTCATACTAGTGTTTATGTATCGACTGTTGAACTCTGAGGTATGTATGTACCACGTATGAAGTGCAAATATACAAGAAATGATTAAATAAGCAACAACTAAAGTAGATCTCTCAAATATAACCTTTAGGAATAATACGTAAGCTGGATCAATGTGACAGTATTTTAAGAGTAATACAAGTAAGAAGTGAATATCGGTATCAAATATTACAGAATATGTCTCATATCACAGATATCTCCTTAAAAATAAAGTTCTACCTTAGCCAACGCTGGTCACATAGTACTGCTGGTTGATATAAGTTTCTCAATTTTGTTTTCTCTTTACGGTGCCGTTGTCCTGCGCAGTTTGCTCCTTTAGTCAACTCTTACGGCATCCATAGAGCATAGGGGCGAAATTCTTCGCTGCGGTCGGCGACAGTAATGTGGCCTGGTCGCAAAAATGCTATTGAGCTGCAACTATAATAACCAGAACAGTGAGGGTACCTTTGTAGCGTCCTCCTGGAGAGGGTCTGACCAGACACGGCGTTGATCCTGGAGGGGACCTGAAATAACATAGCCCGGGTTGCCTTCAGACTAGGACGCCAGAGATCGGCCACCGGGGTAGTTGTTCACATAGTCCTGGCTCTTGCGTCTCTGAGGCGCCGGAAATCCGAGGGAATTTTCCACCCGTGAACAAAAAAATAAACTGTGAAATTCTGTATTCCTAATTCATCACCAAACAGAGTGGTTTATGTAAGAGTAATAAAATTGAAATATTTTGGCAAACAAGGAGTAATTATTCATGAATAGTTATTGTAACAAAAAATGTAAAATAATAGCGTGTGATTAAAAAAAATAATAAGTTAACAATGAGAGATGAAAATATTATATACATATAAACTATAGTGAAATATTATAGATTTCATAATTTTTATTTAAATAGATATACTCTGATCATTGTTTATTTCGCTGACAGTAAGGCTATATCTGACATAATAGTAACATAAAAAGCGAGTACGTGTTTAATACAACGACGTAACTTCCACCGAATATACATAAGTATTGAAATAAAAATTTATGAGAATCAGCGAACAGTCTTTATGTTCAGATAAAAGAAAATTATTTTTTTAACAACAGCCTTTTGTCAAAGAAAATGTTAAAATAAAGCGACTATGTTATTACATATTCTTCAGGTGAGCTTTCTTTGATGTAATTGAAGCTACAATACTTTATATTTTATGATGTTGTGAAGTTACAAAAGAAATAAAATTATTTTAATTGAAATGTCAAGGACAGTATCAAATTTTCACAGAGTGCCCAACAGTCCAGTTTTTTGTTTTAAACTAGTTACAAGTTATTCGTTATCCAAAAAACTCTTAAAATATAATTAATCATCGTATCAATTTGTGACAGGATAACCTGTAGTCTCGATTCCGATTCCGCTACAAACGAATAGTAAATACTGAAAATTTAGTGCCATGTATATGATAACATACAGTACATAATTGTGGTTTTTTCATTTGTAAAAAAGTGTATGAAATTCGTTCAAAGAAACGCTTATTATAATATTAAACTCTTTCATTGGGTTAGCGAGTCATGACCTTGACTCCGGGCATTCCAATA
This sequence comes from Hypercompe scribonia, assembly GCA_949316085.1. Lineage (NCBI taxonomy): Eukaryota > Metazoa > Arthropoda > Insecta > Lepidoptera > Erebidae > Hypercompe > Hypercompe scribonia. The sequence goes on from OX438977.1 coordinate 23,195,046, forward strand.
GAGGGAGTAATATTTTTTTATTATCTTAACTTGCTCAAATATTTATTAAGAAAAGGTGTAGGAACTGCGCTCCGTTACTTCTGCTTATTGAGACGGGCGCACATCGAGAACGTAAATAAATTAGAAAAAATTGAACCCGAAAATGTACAATTTATTATTAGTATGGCTACGGGTAACTGTGAAACATTTAATATCGTAACTTTCTTACCAAGCGTAAATAAAACATTTTTCTTGTAGTAACACTTTTATGAATAGACATAGGTAGTCATGTTTAATGTTTTATCAAACAAATCATAAAGGATTAGTGACGACGAATAACACAGATAGAATAATTTGATATTAGTCTCAAAATTCGTTTGTTTCTTATTATTACACCGATCAGTATGAAATTTTGCATACCTGTCATGAGCTGTACTGAATGGCTTCCGTAAGATGCCAAAATACGTAAAACTGACATTACACTAATTTAGTTTTGTGTGCTATTGTGCTATTGTCCGTGTGGTGACGGATTAAGAATACATAGTGTTACCCCACTATGTTACATAGTGTTACATAGTGTTACACACCTAAAGGCTACACTACCGGTACACCGGTACACTACAGGTAACACTAACTAAAAGGCGACTAAGTGAACAAAATATACAATACAACATCATTACAAAGAGAAGAAAAACTTGGAACAAACCCTATTCCAAATTTCCAACCCGTCTGACCAGCGTGGTATAGTAGGAAAAAACCTCCTAGCTAAGGAGAGACCTATGTCCAGCAGTGGATTGTAAAAGGCTGTTGATGATGACGATGATGTGCTATTGAGGATTCATATTGTTCAATTTCCTTTAAAACACCATAGCTTCAATAAAACCAATATCCATAAAATATCTAAAACATGTTTGCGTTGTATTGTATTTAATGTTAAATTATGTAATCATTTCAAACTAGACTAGACTCAAATATGAATCTATATGAAATCGAACCCAATTTCATATTATACATTATTATGATATTAGTAAGTAGTAGTAAAAGTATTTTAAAAGTCAGCATTTCGTCAACCATGATGAATAATGACCAATTTTGGCCTGAACGGGCACAAACTATTTGGTAATAATATAAATTATAAATAGTTGTTTTTAAATATTCACTAATTGATCTTCGTATGATTTACGGCTGTAGTTATCGTTTGTGTTGTTACGTAAATAATAATTCAAAACACAACAAACGAAACAACTTGTGAAAATATTTCTGCTAAAAGTACATTTTATTTTTCTTTTCAAAATACTGAAATGTTTTGAATTTTGAAACGTAAAAAAATTAATAATAATAATATAAAATAAAATGACTATACGTGTAAGTTTATGTTCTTAGCAAAACATGAGTAATGTAAACCAGTTTCCCTTTGCACGGCTCACTCGTACTGTGGATGTGACTTTGTGTTAATTTTCTATTTCAACCCACTTCATTATATCAGTGACTTGGTACTAAATTTTATAAAATTATGTTTTCTATTGAGTATAAATCACTCAAAAATAATATTGTTAATTCAATAATAAATTGTCCATGTGTAAAGAAGCCAGTAGTAAATGGTCGATGTCCTTTAATCCCGTTTACTTACTATGAGCCATACTCATTAATATCCATCAGACACTTAAGAGATTAGATGGGAAAATTGTAAGTGTATTGAAAGAAAAGGTTAGCAAGGGAAGTAATGATAGGTTACGGATAGTGTATTGTATGATTGAAGTAAAGAATTTAAACAATAAAAGATTACCATACTGCATTGTCTGCATTTGCAATGAGTATGGTGACCACAGCTCTCACTCAGAATCACTTTGGCAGGTTCTTAATATAGAAAAAAAAAATATAGCTTGAGTATGACAGAGTCGCATTTTTATAACTCAAATTAATTTATACTATAAGGTCAAGGACCTTTGATCTCTGATAAGATTCGATCTCAATACCAAATACACCAAACAGAGTTTATATTTTATTTGTATGAATACTATTCATGACTGCTACTACTATTCATGTATCTATCACTAAAAATGAGAAGGATCAATGAAATATATATTCTGCATATATTTAAATAATGTTCAAAGTTTTCTGTACAAAAATAATGGTAATATGATATTTAGTTTGATTGGAGTTAAAGTTGCAAATAAATTCTTCCCACTAGCGAGATGAGTCGATTTAATTTCATTTAATGAGTTAAGCTTTGCTGTAATATTTTATAGAATTTTATTTGTCCTATTCTATAAGCGTATGTATTTGTGTGAATGTTATATAATGAAAAAGGTAGAAGAAAAAAATTGGACACTAACTCATTTAATTTTATTGTCATGTTTGATTCTGTCTATTTAACTTCAAAACTACCAAAAAGACTTTCTAGTACATAACTTATAAAAACAATGATTATTCGAATTGCCTTTCATGCTTCGTCTCTTAGTGTACGCAGGGCGCTCCTTGTCACCATTGTCGCGTCACTTGGGGTAATTCAAATAAAACCACCGTATCGCACTATACTGTATATTTCACACAAATATAGCAACCAACACATGTGCCTTGAAAGGTTTTTACAAATAATAAATATCTGCTGTATTTAACCCATCATGCGAAACAAATGATATCGCGATTCAGAAAGTATGAAACACGCCATCTATCGATCGATCGACAAACTATGTTTATGTCGCTTCTAAAAACTTAGTTTTTCTTCACCTTTTAATTTATTAATAATGTATATAGTTTGAAATTTATACTTTAAACTAATCCATACATCATTGAACAAATATCTAATTTTAGCGAAAACCGGTTTTTATTGCATTTATCTACCAAGATGAGAAAATCTTTTGGGTATGATAAAAGTATTAATATGTATTGACTTATTTATTTATTGTTGAACAAAGCAACATCGATGAGGAAAACTATATCGTAGAAGAAGACACAGACTCATTAATTACATGATTTCGCCATTTGTGATAAAATGAGTTTCGGTGTATGAAAAGGCAACATTAACCCGAGGGAGGAACAGCTCCTTTGTTGATTTATATGGAATCGTATAATTACATAATTTACGTGTATTTTTTCCTTTTACGTACGCTCGTACTAGTGTGTACGAGAGGACAATGCTCTCCGATAGACGGAATGTTATGGTACTGACTTTGTTCGTATTCGACAGTGAACAGTGAAGATAATAAGTATAATAAAATGATATAACGATGATTGCTAATTTTCTGAACAATATTCACTTAGTATTTAGATTTAGTAGAAAGTCGTCAATGTAGCTTATGTATATTTCAGGCTTATGTACAGGCCGAGTCACGGCAAGCTAATGGACGCAGTTGGCGTCCAGCCGCACGGCATGGCGTTCTAGGGGGGAGGCCTATGTTTAGCAGTGGACGTCTTCCGGCTGATGATGATGATGATGATGATATTTGAAAGCGGTAATCGTACACAGTTGGTTTACAGAACCGCTTTCTAAATTCGGCTTAAACTGACCATCACTGAATCATCTTTTATTTTTTACCAAACACATTATGTTTACATAGTTGGGATTAGAAATGTTAATTTTTGATTTCGACCTTAAATGTACACATTAAAGTTCTTGTATATACAAACTTTATTAAACTATTAAGCATACGTGTAACGTCCCCAAGCGAAGCGTGAAAAAGCGTATTACTAGGTCGCTATAGTGTGGGTCACCATACTGCATTGTCTGCATTCGCAATGAGTATGATAACTACAACTCTTGGATTCTATTCATACTTTCTATCAGGTAGAGTAGAGTCACTTCGCTAGGCTCTTAAAATAAAATAAAAAAAGTCTCAATTAGATTCTCTTTGAAATAACGAGAAACAACCACCTGCCTGAAATAATAATTTCAGATGGTCGACACGAATTTTAACTTCACACAATACCTAATGATATGATATTATAGTGTACCATACTAGACTACATACCATAGTACATGTAGGCATATAAAATAAGTACAATTCAGGACCCTTACTTAAGCTGAGATATTCTTAACAATTCTAGACATTCGTCTTTTTGTCAAGTTAAAAGCAAATAGTTTGTGTGTTTAGGTGTGTACGAGTTCATTTTTTATATATATTATATGTTATATGTATATGTTATATGATTTCTACTGTTAGCCTAATGAACTACAATCGTTTTACAGAAGTCTTAAATTGAGATATATTTGAGACACAAAACACAATCGAGTCTCAGCCAATATAATATATTGTTTTTAAAGAGGAACAAACGCGCTTATGAGTTATCAGTTAATATATGACTATTGCTACATCCAATGACACAAACAGTTCCAGAGACAACTACAGTACAGTAGTGACTTCTGAGCCCCTCCCTTCAATAGAGACTAATGGGATAGAAAGCACGAACATAATTTCCTTCGAAAGCTGCGAATTCCTATGAGGAGAATGCCAGTATCACTCCTGTCGAGACTGCCAATATATGCTCGTGAGTTTCTTACGACTATGCGTGTTACTATTAGCGTGATGAACTTATAAAAATAATACAGTACGATATTTTGTAACCTTTATTGTCTTACCGACTAGGTTTTGTTTTGGTCTTCTGAAAAAGTAATAACATTGATATTCAACGTGACAATGCTTTTAGTAGCTGAAAATTATTAGGGTACGTTGTAATTAGATCTTAAAACATTTACAAGATACAGACACTCCAACACAAGTGCTTATAACCAAAATTACTAGACATTACTAGCGTTGTTACAGAAACGCTAATACTTTATTTACATAAGTGTTTTACCTGTACAGAAGAGTAACTGTTCCTTTTTAACCATTATCTTAAACTTTTGGTCAGAAAAAATAACCATTCACAATATTTCCTTTTCTTCTTATTTTACAGCGTTTCTACCTTCACAATTATAACATTACTAAGGATATTCAAGTTATGTAAAATGTCATGCACAACTTATCTACATATTAGCTGAACAATGTGATATTATCTATAGTTTTAAAGATACACTAATTAATTTGTTAAAGGCGATCGTGATACCCGAAGGCTGACTTTAATACTATAGATAAGTAAAGGAGCAAATACATGTGCCCTTGACTTTAAAAGACCATTAAAAATATTACTAGTACTCTTAACTATTTAGCATAAAATAATCAAGAATCAAGTTTCTACCGTTTAAATAGTATTTTGAGTCTTTAATGTCATATTTTATTAATTATACGGTACTAGGAACAAAAACACGCGGCCATTTGTTTAGCAAATTATGTACATAAATTTGACATAATCGCGGCTCCAAACCGACACCGGCTGCGCACCGACACACAGTTAAATACTCACTCTTCTAACGCCTCTGATTTAAGTTTTCCATTATAACAAATTAAGTTCGTTACAACACAATTTGTTACCAACTGAGGTTTGGAAAAAAAAAACGTACTTTTTATTTAATCTGTCGCGTTTTTTTCACGTATATAAACACATACAAGTCTATTAATCTGGAACAATAATAGCAAAGGGAACCTTTAATAATGAGTTATGAAGTGTAAGCAAAAACTTACACTTAATTACATACCTTTAAGTCAAACTGACAAGTGTCAGAAGTTTGACATGTGACATCAACTACATGTCAAAATAAACTCACTTCTAAATTAACTAGAAATAAAATCAGTTTTGAAGAATCACTTTATCGAACCACGTTTTCAGGAGTCACAATATGATGCATAAATAGTTAATGATTGCAATAAATGAATTTTATGAGTAATTAAATAAAAACTGCGCTGCACTTACTTTTAGAATACAAAGTAGACATTTTAATGGGTTTAGCTATATGAAATATATGTACCAGTAACTTCATAATATATATGTAATGAAACGTTATTTCATTAGTTCATTCATTGGCCGCGCTCCGCGAGTTTTTAGGTTGTCTGTGGTGCATAGAGAGATTGACATGTCATTTTTAATAATTAAGGAATTGATATAAACGAAAGGATATAGTTAAAGAATTGATATTAGTAAACTTTAAATGTCGTTTCTTTGTATTTTCAGGTAAGATAATAATATGATTGTAGTAGTTAAACAAAATGATTGTTATATTGTGAAACGTGTCAAATAAAACAAGAACTTTGTATTTTCAGAGAAACAATTTATGGTTTATTTTGATAATCCTCGATAACATACCTTATATATGTTAGTTTAAACCAGTTTTTAATACAGTTATCATACAAGCATATCGCGTAACTGATTAAAATTGTTGAAGGTTTGCGTGCATACATGGCATTAGGATGACACTTTTTTCTTTTTTCCCAGTGTCATATTTTTAGGACACCAGATTTCCATTATTTTTCTAAAATTGGTTTTAATTTTTTAAGCCTTTTTTTGTAAATAGCTAGCATTTTTAACTATTTTTCGGTTTAAAAAATATTTTGATAAAAAAATACAGTGACATTATTTAGATTATAAATTCAAAATTTATATATTTCATAGCCGTAAAGAGTGCATTGTTGTTTGTTTTATATAGCTAATTATAGCTATATAAATAAAAGTAATTTTATATTTCAAATTACCTAAAATTGTTGGGCAACCTTTACTAAACGTGAAATAGCTAATAAAGTCGTAATAATATATTTTGTCATAGTAATAACATATTACAATATCATACGTATAGGATAGGCTGATTCAGATGCTAAAATAAATATTTTTTTGTTTTTTGTTTCACATTAATTTTTCTTACTGTATTAACAATTATGTTTTGTGATTTGAACAGAAAATTGTAAGTTTTTCGATGGTTGGGAAGTAATGGATTAAAGAAACTAGAAGTACATGATGAAAAAATTATACACTGGTACATTGGTAGACTATATACGATGGTACCTGAAATTGAAGCAAAAATTGTTCGGTGTTTTTTTTATGATGACTAAGATATAAATTTTATTTGTCTCACAGGACCTCTTCAAGTTGCTGCAGTTCTTCTTGTTTCCTATACCAGCTTATTATGGGATTACAAATGTCCATGGGAACCTGTATTTTCAGATCATACATACATTTCATTAGACTTGGAAATCGAATCCGAGACTGCAAGCACAGTAGTCATATACGTCACCACTGCACCACCAAGACAGTCAATCGGTAGTCTATTGAACATCCAGAGGTATATCTCTAGGTAGTTGAAAAATTCAGTTACAACCAATTACGTTTGAACATATTGATTGCCAACTCTTTATAAGAAATGGTTTTCCTCGCTGGCGAAGTTCCAAACCAGTGTAACAGTTAATAAAACGTGTAACTAGAAGTCAAATAGTAGCACTATATACTGTTTACGCCTGATTCAGGAAACTTAAAGTTAGACGTGGCTCACATAATAGCAAAATTTATATCAACTCTACTAAGTGTAAGAAATGATTTTACTAACGATTCCATTTTTCAAATTCCAGACACATTTATTTCTAAGTCCTTAGAGACTTATACCACCATATATAAAGATTAGAATTAATGTACATTCTTATTAATAGAGGCGTTATACAGGCATATGGAATCACTCGTCAGTCAAAGTGAGTGATACTAAATGTGTAATTATCGGGCTGGCAATATATAAGAGTTACTAATCGTCATTTTTTCACAGATCGTCGTTTTATTTTACGTATTTATTAAGACATTAAATCCGTCTATAATAAATCATGATATCTGTCAAACAATTATAAAAATGTGAGATGGGTGAATTTAATATTAAGTTCAACAAAGTTTGTTTATCATGAAATATGATTTGAGTTAGTTTTTGTTTGTTATAAAATACGACTCACACTAGGAGCTTCTTGCATGAATGTATTATATCGAATTATTTTGAGTCTGTTGACCGTACCCGAGGTCTCTCTGTATTGTATGTACTGTAGGCTCTGCATTGTAGGTCAGAAAATTAAACGTCAAATGTTAAATGAAATATGTATAAAAATTACAAACACTTTATATTTTAATATTTAACGGAAATAAAATTGGTTTTAAAACAACAAATTATATATGAGCCATAAATTAGTTAACATTTGAAAAAATCGTATAAAAAAACCATTTAATATATTATAAAAATTGTTTTATTACAAGAAAATTAATTAATTGGAATTTATTTTTTTTAAAAATTACCTCGCCTGATTTACCACCGTTTCGACGTTTGCACTTTTCTAAGCGAGCACTGAAATTTTCGAATACTCGTCAGCAGGGAGACCCCCAGGACTGCTGACATCTCATATGGTTTATTGATGTAGATACGACTCTCCTAATAACCCCATTAAAAGAAGTTTGCTGGAGATAGATCTGGACTTCTAGGTGGCCATGGAATGTCGCCTCGTTTGGAAATCAATATTTCCGGAAGTATATCTTTGACCACCGGCAGGAACTCATTGGATATGTGACAAGTGGTTCCATCTTGTTGAAACCATGTGTTACGATTGTAGCCAGCAAATTGCCGTAGCATCGGTCCTAAGAACTCCCGTAACATGTTTGCGCGAGATGTTAGATTCAAATGTTAACGAATTCTTGGCCCACCCTTTATAAATTACCCGTTCTCAGGACTCACGTCACTCACTGTGACTACAGTGAGAATTCGGCTTAGCACACTCTTCAGTTTGTTCCTCCATGCAACGTGCAGCGTAAGGCTGCCCCTATAGTTACTTGTGGAGATCTCTCGCTAACAACCGTCATACGCTCTATAGCCGATATCGATAGTTGTTTTCTGGAACGTTCTGCGGAAGCGTCATTTCGCAGAAGGAGACGGCGAAAAAGACCCGAGTGGATGATTTCCACTCGGACGCAATTCACTGCCAGCGAACCATTTGGCGGAGACACCCTTGCCTGCGCTTGATGACGCCCTAAGTGTGGCCGCGGGCGGACGGGATCTTTTCCCCTCCATCCAATACAGTGGCCAGCCACGAGGAGGGGACGTCCGCGCTTCATCCATCGACTACATAAAAATTTCACCCGAAGGTGGTGCCCGCACTAACAGGCGGGTCTGAAGTCGTAGTAGAGGTCTGAATGTCGTAATGACAATTGTTCAGAGACCCCTCCTATCTCAGGTGCAAAGTGACACGCCGTGTGGTTGTAGTCGATCCGTTTCCGACACACCATCGCGCCACAAACCACGGCGCCGTGACGGCCCGTGGGGATTGCGAGTTGTAGGAACAGTCAAATTCTAACTTTGTCTTGTAAGTTATATTATTAGTTGGACTGGAAAATGAGCAATACAATCAAATATTGTAAATTAACAATTGATGTTGAAATTTTTTTTATTTCGTGATTACGTTAATTCGCTTTCACATAATTGTATATCACGGAACACGAAAGTAAGGAAGATTTGACCTTACAATGTTTCATCTACATTTATAGTATTTTATATATTTTATAATACAATTATAATAATTTACTTGTCTTTTCCAGAATTTTATTTAGGATATTTTAAGTAATAAAATATTTGGTTAACAATAATGTATTTTTTTTGTGAAGTTAATTAGCTAACGCAAAGTCTTCGTTGCTCCGATGTACAAATGTCTTAAATATTTTTTTAACTAGTTTTAGTTACATATATTGGATTCTAGTAGCACTCCCTAAATATAAAAAAAAAAAACAAATTACTAAATGTAAATTTTAACATTGCCACAAAGGCATGAGTTATTGTTATTGCGTGGCGGAATTATTGTTATCTGTGATACAGACGTATAATATCGACGGTAATATTACCTCTATTACCGTCGATATCTAGAATAATCTACAATAGTACTACAGTAGCGTGTATAGCTTGTAGCAGAAAACCCAAGTCAAAATTAAAATCAAAATTATTTAACATAAAGACTATACCAATGTTTTTAAATTTCACGGTTTTTGCGGATAGATATAGTTTTGTTGTACAGCGGGATTTATTTAAAAAGATATCTTCTATTTCCTGATGTTTCAAATGGGCTACACCGCTCGTGGTTACGGGTAGACTGATAGACTGGCGTGAGTTTAGCGATAGATTCGTGTCGCACAACGTGGGACTACCCTACTTGGTCCCATTGTTTGTTTAGACTATCAATACTTCTATTCGAAACGTCAGAAAATAGAAGGTATCGTAAGCTTTCAAATAATTTTATCACCAACAAGTTCCGCTACACAAAACACAGATTACAGTTTAAAAACATTAACATTTTATGTAAAACCCATCTATTATTTTATAACTCTACGGCCATTGCTTCTCCAGCGCTCTTTGTGTCGGAGTCGGTTTGGGAATCGAAGCTACTAAATTAAATAACTCAAAGCATCTCTGTGCTCCAAGCACTTAAATAATTCACTTTGTGGTACTCGCTTCTCTGCGGATCGTATTAATCTATTTATGAGATTTGACTACCTCCACTATCGGCCGTTTGCGTACGTATATTTAGCAGACTCTAGTCGGACATTTGTTAATGTGATAAGTGATATTTACGCTAGTGTAATGAATAATAAATAGCTGTTAAAGAATGATAGTTTGATTATTTTCTACAATAGCTCAACTATTCTTAGTTATTTTGTAACTATGAGTGCCTTAGTTGAGCAGCGGTAGCAAATGCGACTGCTGTGTTTGAGGTCTAGTATTCGATTCGTGGATCGAATCAACTATTTGTATGATCTGCAAATATGTTTCGAAGTTTGGGTGTTTTTTATGTATAATATGTATGTAACTAACAAGAAAAAAAACATATATGCATTTATATCAGTTTGTCTAGTTATCATAGCAAGCACTGTTTAGTTTGTAACATTGTGTCTAATGTCCGAAATATTTGTTATTATTATTTTAAACATCCTGTGAAAAACGATCACAGGTTTTTTCGGCCAAAAAAGGTAGATGGAGACGTCTTTAAGGTCCAAGTTTTGCTCGCTATATTTAAATCCTATTGCAATCGATCACCCACATATATTTCTAAATAGTTCTGAATATACAGTTATATATTTTACATCGATTACATGTAGACTCAAATTAAATGATCATGCTCATCAAATAATATTTGTCCTAGGTGGCTACAACTGACTTAGCAGTCAGGTAACAAACCACTGCGCTCATATTTTAACTCACACATAATTTTAATTGTAAAATATAACGAAGAAACCATTAATTCTCCACTTTGAACGAAATTAAAACCCAAATTTATTACAAGAACATTTTCTTAAAATGTACGTTAATTTTATACGCACAAGTGATACAAATTATGCAAACACAGCCAGAACCTGTGAATAATTAACCAACGATAATTAGTACAGAATAATTATATTACACTTTCTTGTTTAATAGTTGATAAACTTACTTGTGACAGTGTTTATAGTTAATCGTATGTAAAGGCATAATTGACGTTGAAATGTGTCGAAGTCAATTTAAAGCAGACTAATAGATTATTTTATAATAATATACCACATGTCTCGCACAGAGAATAAACGAAAGGTGGTTTTGTTGCCATTAGTCATTATTTTATATTCAATTTGATCAATGTAACGAGAACAATTTTAAGAAAGGCCAAAGGAGTTTTGAGGCATGAGTGAGTAGATTGGCTATAATCTCCTTGCTAATGTGAGGCCTATATCCGAAAGTGGAATGTTAAAGATTGTCGATAAAGTGGGCAGCCGTAAACAGAGTGATCCTACAGTTTTATAGGTATATATAAAGATCTAGAGACTCGCAGAAAATCAACGTTAAGTTATTTTTTGGTTATCTTTAACTTTCTATATTTCAATCTTTAACAGAAGTTAGTAGAGCTAAGCTGATTTCAAGGCAATACTACCCTCCCACAGAAGATCAATCTAAAGCGACAGCATCCGCGCTGTCGTGTTTCATTGGTGAGTGCGAGACCGGCGGTTGATGTGACCGAGACCGAGACAGTTGTTGTGGTAAGTATATGCAATACAATGCTACGATGGCTGTCATGCCTTTTACGTCCTCAAGTAAGGCGTAAAAACATCTTAATAGGCCGTCATAGTGTGGGTCACCATACTGCATTGTCAGCATTCGCAATGAGTATGGTGACTACAACTTTTGGATTCTATTCATGCTTTCCATCAGGCAGAGTAGAGTCACTTTGGCAGGCTCATAAAAAGAAAAGAAAAAAAACTGGAGCCAGCCCTCCCCTGTCTATAACTTGCAGCCTACGGTGCAGTTGTAACACTCTTCAATGTAGGCCAAGCGTGTAAGAGAGGTGTTAGTAGGCGGTGGTAGTTACTTATAATAATGCAATTCAGCTGTTTGTTTGCCCTACAATACCGAAAAGAAACAGAGCGCTCCTTCGGGCTCGCCATCGTTACTACGGGGTGGCTAATACACACAGCGTCCATTGTCGCCCGTATGGTGAAGCAGGGCGGCTGTTAAAACACCCGCCTACATTTTCAATTCTACACATTGTTATATTAATGATTTAAAATGATCTGCTTAGGTGATTTTTGTCCTTTTTGTTTATTTTTTTTGTATAATTAATACTGTACTTGTAATTGTACGTGTCATTTATTTACCAAGGAATAATTATGGTCAACGATTAGATTTTACAATCACATACCGTCTGCAACTAGTTTTAAGTAGGTATAGCGTCACATGGGCCGAACTGAAAACCTGCTTCAGGCTATCATCTGACACTACGCTGATTTGGATCCATTTTTTTCACTGTATGTTAGTTTTGGTTACTTGCATTTTATTGTTGCCGTTATAAATAATTTCCTTTCTTCATTATAATTCTATCACACTATCCGCTACCAGTTTACATATTTAAAATACTTCTGCAAATGAAATCAAAAGTAGTTTTATATTCGTATTAATTCAACATGTTTAATTTCAAGTATAACATCAAACACTTAACATCTCCCTCTAGAGCCAAACATTATACAATGCTAACATAATACAACACCTCCCTTCTCCCAACATGTCCACAACAAAATATTTGTTTGGAACAAATTATAATTCAATTGTGGAGCTTGTGAACATGTTTGATTAAAATTATTACTTGAAGCATGAAGGGATCAATTTAACTTAGTTGATCCAATCACAAAGCTGTCCGCGGTACCCTTCGTCAGTGGGAGTGAACTAAAATATATTGAAGAACACCGTTATTATTCAGGTTTTGATTGAACCAATAAAAAAGTTAGAAAGGCATCACTTTGAAGGGTCATTTGCGGGAAAAAGAACTTTATGACAAAGAATAATGATCACAAAGCAACACTTAGTCTTGGAACTTTGCAGCTTCAGATTTACTGTTGCTGATATAATCATATACATAAACTAAGTTAAAGGTGTTTGTCGTGGCTTTTCATCAAACAAAATGCATACTTCTTTGTTAACGTCCTGAATTTTTGCAAGTACATCGAGTTATTATGTACTAGATGTCGTAAATTAATGTTTACATTTAAGAACGTCAGAAATATCACTAATTATATAGTAGTCAAATTTGTGTATTTAGTTATGTGTCCAATGTTCCTTATATATTTTATAACATCTAAGACTGGAACGGCTGGAACAGATCTTCTGCCGCTAAAACGCGCTCGGAGAGCGATTTTAAAAATATAAAAAATTTCGCCCGTTCAGTTCTCCTACACACCAATTTTATACTGAATACAAAGTACTGATAATTCGATAACTGTCTATGTTAAACGGCATCCTAAAGCAGTCTAGAAACTTTTGACTACACGATTGGCCTAGTGGTTTAAACGGTCGGCATACCGCTCTCCACTTCGCTAAGTGTTGTGGGTTCAAATCCTACATGGGACAACACTTTGTATGATCCACAAATTATTGTTCTGAGTCTGGGTGTTATTTGTGCCCGTTTCTTGTGTGTTTGTAAAGTCACCCGCGACACAGGATTTATTCCTAATGCGGGCGTTGTCCTTTGAAAAAACGAAAGAAAAAAGAAAAGAAAAAAGAGGCCTTCACTAAAATCTAGTAACATTATACAAAATCTGTGTAATTTCACAAACTAGGCAAGCTTATGAGGATAGATTTTAACTTTTTTTAGATCTGTTTACAGTTCATTAATTGAATAAACTATGAAACAGATATAGAGTTCAAAATACACTATGTAAAAAAAGATATAAGAATATTTAGATACATAACTATTCAGACACTGAAAACATCTCGGTAATTCTAAGTAACAGCCTAAAGTTTTATATTTTTTTTTATTGCAAGGTAGTGATTGCCTGAAACCAGGTCTTACTTAAATCAGACATATCACTAAATTTAAATATTGACTTAACAATTGGCTTAGAATTGTAATTTCTTTACAAGGTATAAATACTTAGATCTAATTCTTGGAATCGCTTCCCTGGACAGACCAAATGTTTGTATGATCTGTAAATATTTGTTTTAGAGGTTGGGTGTTTTCTATTTATAATATATATATATTTATTGTCTAGTATCCATAGTACAAGCTCTACTTAGTTTGAGCTAGATGAAGTTGTGTGTTAAACATGCGAAATATTATAAAAAAAAACTTAGTGACATGAAAATTTACATTATATTAGGGAATAGCGATATTTTTTTGGAATTTTAGGACATTACACAAGGTACGGCAAATGTATAAATAAAAAAAGGATGTTAAATCATTGAAAACGTGTATTGTGCAAGCCAAGGGGTTTTTTTCTGTACACAATCATCAGAATGACGGAGAAAAAATGTGTTATTCCTGTAGTATTTCACACCAAAAAACTTTTTTAAACTACCTACACGTCAGTAAATTTGAAAAATATTGTTGTACAGTAAAATATGGTGAAAAAATTTCATTAATTTTATACTATAATCAATTTTCTGTGGTGTGGCTTGCATTATTTATTGATACGAAATAAAACCAATAAAACTTATTGAAATGTATTTCTGGTAGCACGTTTCTCATCATAAAGTTTTTCTTTATTTTGCCGTTCATTAATACGCCGGGTTTAAGGAAAATATTAGATGGCTACGAGAGAAAATAATAAATAAAAAAGAATAAATAATCATTTATGTTTAAACACACTTTCAAAATCAACAGCCCTTTACAGATCACTGCTGGACATAGGCCTCTCTTTAGCAAGAAGGTTTTGGCCTACTATACCACGCTGGCCTGACGGGTTGGAATAGGGTTCGTTTCAAGCTTTTCTTCTCTTTGTAACGATGTTGTCTTGTAAATTTTATTCCCTCAGTCGCCTTTTACGACACCCACGGGATGAATAGGAGTGGTCACACTATTTATTCTTAATCATTATTTAATTAGACATTCTGTCAAGAATAGTGCTGTCTTTTTCTAAGCCATTAAGCCAGTGCAGAGCACACAACACAACAAAAATTACTTCTATCTACACAACTTTAACTTAATAACTGTTGGGTGATGATAATAGTCTTCGTACTAGCGGATTTCGATCACATCGCAGCGGCCAGTCATAATAGAGACCAGCCACTGTGCAATACGTAGGTAATGCACAAGTGTATGCGCAAATACAGATACACTGGTCACTCACTCACTTAGTCCAATGGGACAGTTATCCGAAACCACTGGAGAGAGATCAGGTGCAGAACAGCTTTGCGTGCTCTTCGAGGTACAACCATGATGATAAAGTGCCCAGAATATTTAACAAACTTGATTTTTAAAGTTACAGAATACTATGCTGTCATACTTGTTATTCCTGAGATGTGTGTTTAGTTTGAAAAAGTCTTATATCGTAAGAACTTTGGCGATGTAATTTACTCCATTGAGACCGCAACTCGTATAACAGGGCAAATATAATATTGTGTTTATTTTTCTCATCATGAAGGTAGGTACAATTTATGAAGTACATAAACAGTTTAGTCAGATTACATCATTCCTTTGTGAGAGACTGGTGTCTATGGTAGGAAATCCTGTGTCAGGCTCACACCTCCCGGACAAAACAAAGTTGCAATACTTGTAGCATATACCAGTTTATAATTAATAATATAGGTAGTCAAGAGAAAATTAATAGGAAAAATAATATGCTCGATCGGGGTAGTACTACCCTCCCACAGCAGACCAACCTAAAGCGACAGCATTTGTGCTGTCGTGTTTCGTTGGTGCGTGCGGGACCAGAGGCCCATTGACGCAGGGGTCACAGTTATCGTCGTAAGTGTGTGAATCTTACACTGCCACCATGACTGTCATGCCTTTTACGTCCACAAGCTGGGTGTGAAAAAGCATCTCACTAGGCCACCATAGTCTAGGTCACCATACTACATTGTCTGCTTTTGCAATGAGTATGGTGACCTTCACTCTTGGATTCTATTCATGCTTTCCATCAGGTAGAGTAGAGTCACTTTGGCAGGCTCTTAATATAGAAAAAAAATGATAATAATAAATAAAAAATAATAGCACAATGTAAGTATTAACATTTACGTGTCGATACATGAGTGTGTATGAGTATGTATGTATTTACGTGTGCGTGTGCGTGTGTACGTATGTATGTGTGTGTGTGTATGTGTATGTGCATGTGGGCGCGCGGTACTTATTAGTATAGTTCAAACTAAATGTTTTGTACGTGGAGCATATTAACCTTGTGGCACAAGTAGACTTTCCGTATCATTATAGCCTAGGTTTCATAGCAATAACATTAATATCGTCTTCAATTTAAATTTGTAAAGTGCTAAAACAACATATACAAAGGATAGCATTAATTTTATTATATAAGTATGGCCCCAAAAAACAAAGGAACCTATGAAATCAAGTCGTTTTATAAATTATGTTATCCTGAAAAATTCCATGTTTACGCCGTTTTGTTGCATTAATTAGAGGATCGTAGTTGGTAAGTGAGTGGGACTTAGTAATAAGATGGACAATAAAAAGTTGCCGAACTGTATAGACATCAAATTTCCTGTACAAGTCTCCTGTGTGATGCAAGAAAGGTAGGCAAAACGCCACCTTTAAAACTGCCGTTTGAGCACGTTCCAATTTTATCAAAATAATCTTAGCTGCACCTCTTCAGAATGTGGGATGAGTTTTACATAGTGAAATGATTTACATATCAATCATATCTATCGAAAATGTCTAATTTAACATTTGTTCCTTTGTAAAGTACCTAAGAAATCTCCTTGTAATAAGTTGCTTAAAATTATAATTGTAATTGTAATCACTGTCTTGTTGGTCTATTGGTTAGTGTATGTGACTGCCGATCAAGAGGTCTGGAGTTCGATTCGAAACTAATTGCAGTACACTTTATGCAACTACGCTACAGCTGTACTGTATTTTTTAAATGTATTAGAATTTAATAGAGAATTATGATCATTATTTTTTTTTTAATTCCCTTGTTAATTTCTGAAATGTAAGGCTATTGGTGGAACAAAATGTGACGTCAATTTACATTCCGATATCTTTTATCTCATCAATAAGTATGATTTCTCATGATTACATATTTCTATTGTTTCGCAGTTGTCAATATTCATTGCCTTGCACCACTTGTTTCTAATACTTGGATCTTTCGGCATAAAGAAATATGTAGGACGGGCCACGAATTTTAAAATTGTTTATTTACAAGAAAGCTTAAAAATTACACCGTTTCGACGTTTGCACACTTCTAAGCGAGCATAGACATTTTCCAAGACTGACAATCTCGCGGTCTGTTTGCCGACGAGCAACGGTCTGATTGTCGCCATCTCTTGGCTGATTTTTTTTTAGTTGACGTAGTGTATTTGATTTGTTGATGTAGACACGCTTCTTCAAATAACCTCATAAAAAGAAGTCTGCTGGGGATTGATCTGGACTTCTGGGTGGCCATGAAATGTCTCGTCGTCTGAAAATCAGCTTTTCCGGAAACATATATTTAACCACCGGCAGGGACTCAGTGGATGTGTGACAAGTGGTTCCGTCTTGTTGAAACCATGTGTTACCATAGTAGCCAGCGAATTCTAGTAGCATCGGTCCCAAGAACTACCTTAACAGGTTTGCGCGGGATGTTTGGTTCCAATGTTAACGAATTCTTGGCCCACCCTATACTTTGACACATATAGTTTTAGTGTTGTTTTCACACAGGGAAACGACACAATATTTACAAAAAGTTTTGCTTTGCTTTTCCATGATAAATTGATTTTATCAATTACTTTTATATAAAAAAAAACTCAGAAACTTCGTAAACTAAACAGTTCGTTGTTGACATGAGTGACATGTGTGTTGACATTTGATGTCACAGAATAAACACGCTACAATGGCCGCCTTCTAGTGGCACGAAAATTATAGTCATTTTAATTAACAAAAATACATTAACATTTATATTTTGAATGTGTTATATTGATGTTATTTATATTTTTGATTACGTACGATCTAGTGGTAAAAAAAATGTATTTTTCCCATTATCTTATTTTAAGAACTTTCCCGAATGCTTGTAAAATCCTATCAGCAGGAAACCATGTACCATCCTGTTACAGTTGCACTAATCAAACGTTCGTGTTGTAAACAAAACACATTCCTTTTTCTAAACTAGTTATACTCAAAACTGCTTTCGATAAAATAATAATTTAATGTATAAAGAAAAAGTTTCATATTCAAGTTTTATCTTCTCAGAATTTACTTCTATTATTTCACAGCAAACATGAAATTTACACTGTTGTCGTAGTACATTGGGTAAACACTGTAGATTTAACGTATTAATACACTACCTTTGAACAAGAGAGTGCAAGAGCTAGTTTATGAAGTGCAACCTTTATATTGCACACGTTCTGTACAAATAAAGTTTGAACATTGTTGTACGTCACGAGAAAAGTGGGGCATATTGTGATATATGTGTATCTTTATTTACTTCTTGTACTTGTAAAGAGGACTAGGTTTCTTTTTTGTATAATCCTTAAATAATCTCTGAATTGTTTGATAAATGTCGTAAATAAGACGCTTTTAAGAAAATCATGGATCTCATTATCATCATCTCAGCCAAAAGACGTCCACTGCTGACGTATTTTGGCTGAGATGATGATAATGAGATTTATATACCTAGTCTTGCCATAAATATTGTAATAAAGAAAAAAGAAAATTGTTAACTGCAAATAACATTTATTACTTTTACAGTGTGTCAGTTTAATACATAAATATAAAACAATTAAAAATATAAAAAGCTTATTCGAAGTGGTCTCCATTGGCTGCAATACAGTCCTTTAAACGATGAGGCCAGTTATCAATAGAAGCACGCACTCTTTCCATGGGAAAATTCTTCACTGCCAATCGTATAGATTGTTTTAGGGACTCCAAATTATCATGGCGTTTAGAGCAAGCTGTACTCTCTAAAACTGACCACAAATCATAATCCAGCGGATTAAGATCGGGACTAGACGACGGCCAGTCTTCAGCTCTGATGAAGTCCGAAACGTTCGATTCCAACCAAGACTGCGTGGACCGAGCTTTATGACCCGGCGCCGAGTCTTGCTGGAAGGACCATACTTGGTTATTGAACATGGTGATGTTAAGGGGCTTAACTACCTTCTCAAGAATGGTATCTTGATACACTTGTGCCGATGTTTTGATACCTTTTTCACAAAAATATGGCTCAGTCACTCCTTCATAGCTAACACCCCACCAAACCATCACTGAAGTCGGATAATGTCCACGTTGCACTCTGTCGACTAATTGGGAAGCTTCCTTAGAGCTTTGAGCATAAATACGGTCATTTTGTTTGTTAAAATGTTGCTCAATTGTAAAAATTTTCTCATCCGTAAACAAAATTTTTCTGTGACCTCCCTTTGCGTACCGCTTCAGTAGTTGTTTCGATTTTACCACCCTATTCTTCTTTAAATTATCAGTTAAGAAATGGCCAGTGCGTCTCTTATAGGCTGCAAGTCCTAAGTCATCTTTTAAAATACGCGACATGGTTCTAGGTGCTATCTTCATTTCCCGAGATAAAATCTTTTGCTTTCGGACAGGATTTCTTCGAATTCTTTCCCTTACTGCTTTGACCACCTTTTTCGTACGAACACTACGTGGACGGCCAGATCTTTTTCTGTCACAAACAGAGGAGGTCTCATTGTACCTATTAATAGCCCGGTACACAAACATTTTACTAATACCAAGTGTATGGAGAGTTTTAAAAATTGCATTTGGCTCCATACCTACTTTGTGTAATGCTATCACAGCGATTCGGTTCTCTTTATCACCCCACACCATTTTAATATCGCAAAATATTTTACAATGTATTGGCGCCAAAATGAGAAAACACAATGAACAATCGTATAAAAATGACAGATTCGAAATTCAAATGTAATATTTTTTTATAATTAAGTGTAACAGTATTTATGGCCAGACTAAGTATATATACATCGAGTATTCTAAGCTCAATTCTCACATACGACAACACTTTGTGTGACCCTGGGTGTGTGAATCTGGGTGTTCTTTGTGTTCGTTTTATTCATGTTTATAAATACCCCCGAGTCACAAAATTTATACATTGTGGAGGGTTTTAGTTTAAAAGAAAAGATGTTACAGTATTATAGTTATTAAAGTTTCAAAACAGCAACTTCCATCCTTGTAGTCAAGAGTCGTTGAGCTCGACAAATCGCCGCTCATGAATTATCTTTGTAATGGTTTATATAATAATGAGACAAAGTTTACGATTACGGGACAGTGACCAAATCAACTGGAATAAACATGACCTGAGAGTACATAGTACTTTTTTTTGCGTCGATTAAACCAAAACCCATCATGAGACCAGTGACACATAAAATATTAAAAAGCGCTGGGTAAAAACAGCGTCTCTTAAGATTTTTAATAAATACTGAAGTTATAGTCCAATAAAATGCCATGATAATATTGATCGTACTTCAGCAATTCATGAATGCTGCTCCGTTGTACATCGTCTGTTGCTCGTAAACACGTTTTATTGGGTTCTGTAGTAAGCAAACGATGAATACTAAATCAGGTAGAACGAACGGTATTTGAATGATCACAACAAAAATATCTTCTAATAGTTAAATCAAAATTTTATCGCTTAGATAAGTACTAGAATGAACGATTAAACAAACATATCACAGTTATGTCTCGTATTGGAAAATATTTCATTGTTTTGTGAATAGTGACATCAATTGAAAGTAAATATAAAAAGCTTTATGTAGTTTGTATTGGCAAGAGTTTTTAAGTGAGAATTTATTTAATATTGGTATATATTTTTTTTGGTTTATTAATAGTTCTGTCCTCCGGCTTTCGTAGATACAAAAAAAAATGACATGGATCCAGTTTATAAAAAAATGGTTATATATTTATAATAAATCTATTATAAGCAACATTTTAAGCGTTCATTTTGTTAAACTTTCTTATTATTTTTATTTTTTTTAGTCTGTAAACGACTTTTTCTCGTTTAACTTTGTGTACAACTGTGAAATGCAGGAGTTTTAGATAAGGTCAAAAACTCCTGTACAGCAAATAACGATATAGATAAGGATCCTGTGATATAGGAAGGTATATTGTGTTAATCACGTAAAAAAATTAACTAAGTAATACTAGCTTTGTTTGCCAAACTCTATTTGTTCTTTTTATTGTGAAGATGGCAACACTAATACGGTTTTAAACCAATGCTCTTCGGCGTGAATTGACGTTTGTCCTTACTCGGTGGTTACTCAAGCGTGCACAATTCTGGGCTCGCAGATCATTAGGGTGAAGGTCTAACTATGATCTCTACTGTAATTTCTTTACGTTCCTGTGATTTTAATTATTTTTTGTTTTCATTTTTCCCTAAATATCTTTATGTCAATTTTTGTCATGGTTAATGATTGACCAAAAAAACATACATTATGTCTGTGTCAAGCTTTCACATTTATTATATTAATGAAATTCAGATTCTTGAAGGTCTACTCTTCTAAACATCACATTACTATCTGTGACATACAATATTACGCTGTTGCATATCAATATATGTAACACATAAGATATCATTTATTGAAAGACTAATGTTAAATCCTCTACTATCACAGATGTTAATCATTTTTTATAGAATAAAAAAATAGATAGCTGTTAATAAATTTTAACACTAAGCGCCTACGATTTTAAAGACGCTAAAATATGGCATATCAGTAAGACAGAAATAGCATAGGCACTACATAAAACACGATTTGAGTCTATTTTAATATTGTATGTAATATTCCAATATTTTCTAAAGCAATTCACTTTCATCTTTACATATATGCCTTTCTCTTAAAGTCTCAAGTACAACCAAGTGTTCTTATGTCATCTGAATATTGGATTGCTTCCCTATAATCTCACAGATAAACCTATAATTCGAGAATATTGAAAACGAAATAAAAGTATATTTTATACGTTGAAGAGATATATGTAGAGTATTCAAACTTCTTTATCTTCCGAATCATTTTCCCTAACTATATTGGTTGGTATCATTTTTGAAATATACTATGATACGTAAGAACCTTGTTTATTTACGTGCCATGAATACCATCAGACTTCCACAAGCCAAGTACCAGGCGATTATGAAAAGGTCAACTCCTTTTAATCTATCAAAAATAAATGTTAAGATATAAAGTTGATAATATTACGAAAATTACTACACTTTTCAATGAAACTAATAGTCAGGTGTTGACAATTTAGATTTATACTGAATACGTCATCGCTTATAGAGTTGAAACAGACTGACATGAAATATTATAAGTATAACATTGATCAACTGCCTTTTACAATCCCCTGCTGGACATAGGCTTCTCCTTAGAAAGGAGGTTTTGGCCTACTATACCACACTGGCCAGACGGGTTGGAATAGGATTTGTTCCAAGTGGATCCCTCCTATGTCAGGCGCAGAGTGGCACACCGTGTGGTTTTAGTCGGTCCGATTCCGACACACCACCCCGCCGTAAACCCCGGTGGGTGACGGTCCGAGAGGGTTTCAACAAGTTAAAAAAAAGGGTTTGTTCCAAGTTTTCCTTCTCTTTGTTCTTGATGACAATGTCTTTGTTGATGACATACTGTTTAGGACGTAGTTCACCGCCAATGTGTTGTTATCTCTTTTTAGATGTAATTGTTTTCAGGACAAAGGAAACGACTAAATGTGATAAAGTGAAAATATAAATTTAAAGAAGGGAAATGGGAAGAGAAACGTATTTGGCGGGATCGGGCGCTCAATTAGCTAGGTCTCACTGAGATCGGGTACTAAAGGCATGACTTGTCCAGTTTTGGGATTTAAAACACCACTAGGATTGGTACACCAGCTAGTTATACTATTCTAACATACAAATACGACATTTAAGTCTATAGTATTAGGTATATTTTTATTTTAATATTTTGAAATGTTTAAAGAAATCAGCTATTGAAACTTTTCAATGCAAGGAAGTTGGTGCTCCGTTGCGAAATTACAATATGGTCCTTTGAATGGCTCAGATTCTTCGTGGGTTGAATTTGTTTGGGTCTTACAATCTGTGAAGTTATATTTCCGTAACTTTGACAGACGGTTGATTTTCAAATTGTATTTATTTGCTTAATTTTAAATTTATTGACCGATTTTTATTTATTACGGTTGGGAGCACAGACTGTTTATTTAAATAGGCACGGTGTCGTGATTAATTTCACAAATATCTTTTTTCGTTTATTAGACTTCGACTTTGAATAATAAATTATTCTACTAAACATTAATTGTTAAATCGTCGCATTTTTTTACACATTTATTATGTTTTTGACAATTATTGCTCTCTTGATAGGTACAGTATAAGGTCCGTCACGAATTTGTTAACATTTGAAAAAAATTGTTTAAAAACCCATTACATATACTATAAAATTGTTTATTTACAAGAAAGTTAAATTAATAGATTATTTTTTTAAAAATTACATCGTCTAAATGACCACCGCTTCGACGTTTGCACTCTTCTAAGCGAGCACCGAAATTTAGTACACAGACAGTAGCATCGGTCTCAAGAACTCTCGTAACATATTTGCACGGGATGCTAGATTCAAATTGGTGGTGACTTCCACATTATAGCACTAACAAAAATATATATACAGCAGCGCCATCTAGCGAAGATACATCGAACTACGAAATATGAACAAAATGTATGAATGTAATGAACTACGAAGCAACTACTAATTCTGCATCGCGAAATAGAGATTCGCGTGCCAATTAGCATATATACAACATCCCAACATCAACCATTGGGCCGTGGCCCGCCAGGCATGATCACCTCGCCTGGTTGGAGGATCCTTCCTTTGTGTCGGAGGGACTTGTGACCCTCGTCCCTTCAAAAAATGTTAACGAATTTTTGGCCCCCCCTATATAAAACCTGAAATTGTCTCATACTTCCACCAGACTGCACCTGTTAATCAGCCACCCAGCTTCTGACCACGTTAATACTCGTAAATATAATTAAATTATACTCAATGGATTTACAAAAAAAAATTAACATTCACTTGAGATAGTAATTCTTTATTCATAAAAAGCTACCTACTATTCTCCACGGCTATCTAAGTTGAAGTCAAAAATCTACTGTTGTTCTCAATGTGATGAATTTCAATTTAATTGATCATCTTAATCTGTACTAGAATTTAGTGTATAATGCAGATTACTTCTCATTATTTTTCAAAGCAAAGAAAATTTGCTCCGGGGAAATCAACATTATTATTTATCTGTAAGTTTTGCAATAAATTGTTTAAAGTGTGAAGGTGCATCCTAAAATGCGACTCACGATTGCACTACATGCGGTCACGTGCCCCGGTACTACGATGTGTTCTACGATTGGCCAACATTGAACGAAGAGATCCCTTTGAAAATCTACTGTATTAACAAAGGAAAAAATAACGCAGCTCTTTTCGTTACATTTCTTTACCGTGGCGGGATTTTTACGCCTCATTTTATTTGCATCTGAAGTCTCTTCATACCGTTTTATCAAAATTTCCACTTGAATCTAAATATGTTTACAAAGTATAAATGCGAGAAAATTAGTTATTGCACTTCCATTTAGTCAAGTATATTTTAGACTCATTTCTATCTTTGAATGTAATTCAAGAACTTAACCCCTTTTGGAGCGAAATAGGCATGAATAAATAAGTATACATTGATTTCGCAGAGGGTAAGAGGCCTGAATATTTATTTCTTATGTTTGATATGAATATGTCTTATATTCAAATATTAAATGAAAGGATCGTTCTACTAAGATTTTGATTTACTTGTATACTGGATAATAAATAGGTCAGTAGTAAAAAGATTTCATCATCATCATCATCAGCAACCTTTTACAATCGACTGCTGGACATAGGCCTCTCCTTAGCATGAAAGTTTTGACCTACTATACCACGCTGGCCAGACGGGTTGGAATAGGCTTTGTTTCAAGTTTTCTTTCTCTTTGTAATGATGTTGTCTTGCATACTTTGATCCTCTAGTTGCCTTTTACGACACCCACGGGATGAATAGGGGTGGCAACACCGTGTATTCTTACACCACTACTACACGGACAAAATGGAGAAAACTAAATGTAACTAACATCAGACGAGGTTTGTGTTTTATTACCATAGTTTTTCTTTTTTTAAGACCTGCCAAAGTGACTTTACTCGGCCTGATGAAAAGCATGAATAAAACCCATGTCTCATGTTGCGGTCGCCACACTCTTTGCAAATACAGACAATGTAGTATGGTGACTCGTACTACGGTGGTCTAAAGAGCATGCCAGACATCTTGGTAGCGTCTCACACGCTTACCACGGTAACTATCACCCCTGCATCTATGGGCCTCAGGTCTCGCACTCACCAATAAATCACAACAGTACGGATGCTATCGCTTTAGATTGGTCTTCTGTGAGATGATAGTAAAGAGCCAGTCGAGCCGGCACGTTCGTGCTGAAATCAGCATGGCTCTAGCACCTACATGATGATGATGATGACAGCATCTCTGTTAACTATGTATATAACAATACAAAATTGCTAGTTACTGAACGTGTCTTCGTTCGTTAGAAGTCACTCTTTCTTGAGGAGAACTTTATTTCTCTAGCACACATTACTCTGTGTGTATTTCAAGTACATGTAAGATTTAATCATGATCAAATTGGTTTCAAACCCGTAACAAAGTATTGGAGGAACTAACAAAATAGGATACAACTTACAATTCATAACTCTTACTGAACAAAACTATTGTATAACTAGTTTGAGAATATTAATCCTACTTCGAGGCGTTGTTTTATGGATACAACTTACAATTCATAACTCTTACTGAACAAAACTATTGTATAACTAGTTTGAGAATATTAATCCTACTTCGAGGCGTTGTTTTATGGACTTTAGGAAGTTGATAAACTTTGATCACGAGACTCAATGTTTTCTTAATATACTACATCTAATTATTTCATTAAGCTTTAAGAGCCTGACAAAGTGACTTAACTCTGCCTGATGAATAGAATGCAAGAGTTGTGGTCATCATACTTATTACGCATGCAGATAATTCAGTATAGTAACCCATACTATGGCGACCTAGTGAGCCTTTTTATGCCCCACTTGGTTATGTAAAAGGCATGGCAGTCATCGTGGCAGTGTAAGGCTTACATGCTTATCACGATAACTTCACCTCTGCATCCGGTCTCACACTCACTAAAAAAAGAAGCCAGCACACTATACTGTCGCTTTAGGTTGGCCTTCTTCGAGAGCCACCCCGTTCGTTCTGAAATCAGTGTGGCTCTGCTACCTCTCTATTTATTTCATGCAGTTTTTGGACATTAAAATTGACAAAACGCTATGTAGGTACCTTTTTATTACCCGACTACCAAGGAAGGGTCCTGTTTTTTCAGTTAGCTCAAATCTACTAAACCACTGCACGCATGTATTTAACTAATATGTCTTTAGATCCATCTTGGTAACCCAAATGTTCTTTGATAGGTAACGGGCAAAAATCCAACATGATGACTGTAAGACGCTATAATCATCATCATCATCTTCTCAGCCAAGAAACGTTCACAGCTCGACTGGGTGGACAAACCTCAAAGTTTTCCACAACGGCAAATCACATACTGTCCGCATCCAACAGCTTCCGGTGACTTTTACCAGGACCCTGCAATTTAAACTTTCTTTTTTATACAGCAATATGGGTATCAAATTAAGCGACTCATCATGAGGATTTTAAGATTGTAAATCATGACCATATTATAATTTGTAAAATAAGTGATTTATTTATTTTTAAAAGATACGTGTGAATGACTAGATATGAACTTTAAAGTGATAAATGTACACCTTAACAAATAAAAAAGACGAAGTAAATATGGATATTAGATACCCACACGACAAAAATTTCTCTAAAGACACATACTGTTTTTTGGAATTTATGAGAGACGTAACAAAATATGCACAATTCTCCATCTTAGATTGTTCATAATTAAAGCGTGTGAAATAAAAATAAATTAGAAAATAAAAACCTGATTAAAAAAAAAATAGCTAATAATAACAATCAATATGTTTTATATTACAATTTTTTAAATAAAGTAATCAGTTGGAACACATTTTGAATAAAATGGCTTTAGTCTAAATTATTTTTTGGGTCCTGACTGTTACAATTTAATTACTACAACATTAAAATATTTTTTTATAAATACACACATAAAATAAAACAAGTAATAAATTTTAATATGGAACATATTGACTGCAAAAATTAGGAGCAATTTTAGACAAAATGATTTTAGACTAATTCATTTAATGTTGTAGTAATTAAATTGCTTCTGGATTGAATTTGTTTTTTTTTTAATTTTCAGTTTCATTTAAAGTCATTAGTTCCTGTTAGTTATTTTTTACGTAGTCGGGTTTTTATTTTCAATTCTTTTTAATTTCACTTGTGTTGTATGTTTTACATATAATGTGCATTCCTATACGAACATGTGTACTTCTATGATCACGGTCAGTATCGCCAATTCACGTTAAGAAAATAGTGAGGAATTTACGAGTAATAATTGTGTCAAAAAAGAAATTATCGTTTGTGTGAAAATTTGGACCTAAATTTGCCACTAAATCTATACTCACTATTTTTAAACGCAGATTGACTAGAATGAAGTTACGTGATAAGCAAAATTAGTGCGACTTAGCATATTACGCTGAACTTATAATTCATTTCTGTATAGTTTAATAGTAATTTAATAAACACTATAGGCCCTCATTATAAGATAATAAAACTTAAATGAGATGAAATAAAGAATGAAAAAATTTTTAACATAGACTAAGTTAAATGGTGTAAAATAAAAGAAAAACAAAAAAGATGCGATTCTTTGGTGGCGAACTATTCAAACTTACGACATTGGTAGCATAATTATAATCTCTTGAAGTTTTTATTTATATACCAGGGCGTTCTACTAATGTACGGTATTGTGCATACTGATACAGTTTTTGCACATTACCGCTTCATGTACCCAAACCTGTGTGCCGTGGTGCGAATAACAGATAATGGTTATTTCTGAGTCCAACTTTGAATTAAACAATTGTTTTGTTCATTTGTTGTTTGGCGAACTCGAACAATCAACCAACTTTTCCGGAGCTGTTCGTGAAATATAACAGTCGTGTATTATTTAATTGGCGATTCTGGAATTGTTTTAACTTTGTCACTTTGTTATTCTATAAACGTATATGTAACGATGTAGGGATGACAGTTAGCATGGTAAGTGTGTGAGCATCCCACTGTCATGACAACTGTCATGCCTTTACGTCCGTACGTAAAATATCTGTCTAGGAGCCATAGTATGGGTCATCATATTGCAGTGTTTACATTCACAATATGTATGGTAACTATAACTCTTGAATTATATTTATACTTTCCATCAAACAGATTAGAGATACTTTGACATGTTCCTAAATAAAAAAAAAACTTCTTGTGAATATTTCCACCTACATACACTAAATGCTTAATTTTGTAATTTTGCATTAGTAAAGTGCAGTAGAGTGTAATCACCACTCTGAAGCTACAAAGTGGCGATTCGAACTATGTACTTTATGGAGTACACTATGTACCCCAAGTCTCTATCATCATTATCATTTTCATTTTCTTAGTCAAAATACGTCCACAGCTGGACATAGGCCTCCCCCAAGGTTCTCCACAACAGCCGGTCTCGTCCCGCTCGCATCCAGCAGCTTCCCGCGACTTTCATCAGATCGTGGGACCACCTTGTGCGGGGCCTACCAACGCTGCATTTCCCAGTACGCGGTCCCCAGAACCCTCCAGAACTTTACGACCCCATCGGCTATCGTTTCTGCGTGTAATGTGGCGAACCCACTGCTAATTAAGTTTAGCAATTCTTAGGTCTCTATAGTTCAGAAAATGAAAATTACAAACCTTGCACGTATATCTGTGAAATTACTTAATTGTACTCGTATATCAGGTTACATCCTAAAAGAATTTTTTTAAATAAATTGTTACTCTGTCTAAGTAGAATAAAATGTAACTTATATTGTCTCAATAAGGAATCCATAAATATTTACAAATTGATAAATTGATTTATTTCTTTTATTTATTTTTATGTTCTACTCATAATTTTTTTTTAATTTTTATAGTTGATGTTTTAACCAATATTGCCTTAGAATTATTGTCTATCGTCTCCAAATAATCAACTCAACAAATGAATGTCGCGCTTTTTTAGAACTAGATTACAGCATATTGATAATTTTACTTCCATTATAATTAGTTTGGTATTAATTTAAGAATTTACATCTTAATGACAAAAACTTCGTCAAAGCTAAGTAAAATTTTTATATGTTTTTAACCGTTCATTTGAAATGTTTTATAGTTGAAGTATGTTTTGTCCCGTAGAGTCGTTAAACTTCCTTAAAGATGCTCTGTTGAGTGCAGTAAAATTTGAATGATACATCGTGTTTCACCTCGCTGTATGTGTGTTTGAGTGTGTGTATGTGCGTGCGTGTGTGTGTGCTCGCTTAATTTCTTTTGTTTTTAATTACATCATCAACTGTCTTTTACAGTCCACTATTGGACATAGGCCTCTCCTTAGCAAGGCGGTTATGGCCTACTATACCGCGCTGGCCAGGCGGTTCAAGTTTTCCTTCTTTTTGTAATGATTTGTCTTGCATATGTTACTTTGTTCTCTTAGTCACCTTTCTTAGTCTAGCCTCTCTTAGTCGTCTTATTGTTCTTATTGTTCATCTCGTGGGTGTCATGGCGACACCCACGAGATGAACAAGGGTGGTAATATTATGTATTCTTATTCTTATTCATCAAGTAGTGCCAAAACGAAAGAAACAATATAATTAAGGATTCTTTTGGACAACAAATGTGTCTTGCCTATCTTGGACTGCGATGATTTATTTTCTACTATCTAACTGTGGCATAATCTTTTTTGTTTATGTGTTTATTACTTTGGCAACCTCTATAATGTATATAGTTCCATGAATTTTAGCTTGAGAGTTAAATTCATCTTAATTATCAGAGGAATACTAGGTACATGAAGATTTGTCAATTGTGGGTGCCTTCCATTTCTACGTAATCAAATATATTTAATAATTTGTTTGTTGTTCTTACTTTTTAAAAAATAGATAAGTCAATATCAAAATGAAATATATAACATGAAGACAAGTCTTTTAGTCAGCAATTAAATAAACAGAGAGAATTTTGTTTCTTTACATTCCCTTTGTATTTTTGCCTTCAGAAAATTGTATCATCCGTCATTTTTATTTATTTGTCAGGATTGAATTTAATTAAAATACAACAAAAAATATATTAGGTTCAAATTAAATGTATTTTAGACACATTTTAAATATTTGTTTAATCAAATGCTGAGAATTTGATGTCAATTTTCCATCCATCGAGAGTTCTTTTCAAATTAATTGTTACAATATTGTTTAAATTCTAATTATACCTCAATTATATTTGTTTCAAACTAATTATAAATTTAAAGACAGGATACATGTACACTGAAAGTAAAATCTAATTACATAAATAAAGTCAGTTTTCCTTTAAACATTATATTTGTAAACTTTTCCTAAGAGGTGGGTTTTATTATATGTGTGTATTTATTATTCTGTTTATAACATTTGGCTCGTTTTACATGTTCAGCATCGAACTCACCAGAGTGGCAATACAGCCTCACAGAAAACCAATAGCCCAAACTCCTCTTTCCTAGAACTCGGGGAGAGGGACAACAATTTTGTGGTTCATGAGTTCCATGTGTTTATGAGCTGTCCAGTATAATTTTCCTACACACAAGAGGACTTCTCTTGTGCGTAGGAAAATTCACCACTAGGATCAGCTAACACCTCACACGCCCCGTGCACACCTGGGTGTCGCCTCCTGCGCACACCAGCTTACCGAGACTGCGCCCGACGTCGCCGCCCGATCGCTTGTTATTACTATAATTTTCAACATATATCAGTTTCTTATAATACAATCCTCAATTTTTAATTCTCTTTTAGATCTCATGTATTTTTTACCTATTATATATTACTTTGTTTTGTATAATTTAGTATTCAATGTTTATGTATTCAAGGGTCAAAATATAGATAGAGTTGTACACGTTACCGAGATATAACTTTACAGATTAATTCATAGAGAACGTTTTTGTATCTTGTGAAGGCTTATCGCTGTCGGTGTGCACCTCGGGCCGACACACTAATGCTCCAGCTTAGCGCCAAGTATATACAGTTTCGTAAGATAGACGGAGACGCTTATCTGTTTAATAGATTTTTATTTGAAACACTTTAATAGGGTTAAAGGAGTTGGAGCAGTCTGATTAGGTGAAATTTTGATCAAAATAAAAAATGAACAACATCGCTGAATATTCTAGCGATAACTAAGGTTTTCTAGAGTACGCTCTACTTCCATAAAAAGTTCAGTTGGCTTGTGTACATTTTAAAACCTCGAAAACTTCACCAATTCAGCTCAATTTATGACACGATGTACTACACGCTTCAGACATAGTTTTCATATATTTTCAGTAAGGCCGATGTTTGTAAACACAACACTAGATCGTGGCGCAGTATGGTTAGTATAACCATTTGATATATTATAAAAGTGTTTTTTTTTTTTAAAAGAAAGCTTATTAGTTGAAATTTATTTTTTTAAATTATGTCGTCTAAATGGCCACCGTTTCGACTTTTGCACTTTTCTAAGCGAACACCGAAATTTTCGAATATTCGTCTGCAGAGAGACCGTGAGATGGCCGACATGTCTTTGCTGATTTTTTCTCTTAGTTAGCGTAGTGTATTTGGTTTATTGATGTAGAAACAATTCTTCAAATAACCCCATAAAAAAGTCAGCTGGGGTAGATCTGGATTTCAGGGTGGCCATGGAATGTCGCCTCGTCTGAAAATCAGCTTTTCTGGAAATATATCTTTGACCACGGGCAGGTACTCATTGGATGTGTGACAAGTGGCTCCATTTTGTCCAGCAAATGCCACTTGCATCGGTCCCAAGAACACCCGCAACATGTTTGCACGGGATGTCAGGTTTAAATGTTAACGAATTCTTAGTTTATCTTATATATATATAAGTGTATATTCAGCTGTCGTATAACAGTGTGGCTATCAGCTTAGTAGAATACTGGCAATATCCTAATAGTAAGAGTGAATACTGCTTCTTTAACGAATACTTTGAGAAACGGGTATTGAGTTTATACATCATTTTCAAACGTTACCTACTTAACGTTATCTATCCAGCTCACGGCTGAGAATATTAAGTTTACGTGTACTAAAAAACCTGATACCTGAACTTCTCGTTGCATGATTTCATATTAATATTTTCTTTTTAGCTAGACTGTCATTCGTTAGTTGATGTCAAATTGTGTTTGCTGTGCGTGTTGAACAAAACAGTCACAAGATTTAAGAATAAAATAAATATCTAGTAACGTATTCATAGGTTATTTTCTCCCGTATGTTTACAAGTATAATGTTTATTAGGATCTGACCCGAGATAAACCAAGTAGAGGTTAACGTGACTGTACATATCGCACAGTTCACAGGAGGTATCGTGTCTTTAGCGAACTTGTTCGCCGAATAACTTATTAATTCTATCAAGAGCTAGATGCGAGTTCACATGAATATTTGACTGATAATTTTTTTTATTAGATAAATAGAATTGAAAGCAAATATAGAAAGATGAATACATTTTTTGTTTTTAGCTTTTACATGGAATATAAAATGTACATAATATTAATTTAGTCAGACCATCCTTGTGCCAAATCTGGAGTCGGTCTAAAGAAATCCTGTATTACTGGTATGATTAGTGTTTCACGCGAGAGCATAAGACACACATCCACATAAGAAGTTTAACTAATTAGATAGCGGTAAATGTGCTTTTTTTAAATCATATTGATCTTTCTAATGACCTTGACTTCTTCACGTTAGACACAAGATAAAATATTTTATCAAAAATGAATATAAACTATGAAATTAATAACGATTTAAGTGGCTTTAAACCTTTACAAGTACTTGCACTTGAGACAGATATTTTACTTTGTTTTTATTTCGTCAAAAATAAAATATATTAGTATTCGTATTTTTATTTAGAATACTTAACATGTTCATGAGTAGGTGTATTTTTGTCGACCTCTTTTATCAAAATGCGATGTAAAATACGACTATACAGTCATGTGATGTTATAACTTCTATAATTTATGATAGAGAAAATTATATTTACCAATTTATGATTTATGGTATCCTTTACTTTAATTTTGTAAAACTTGATAATTAATCAATAAAGTATACAAAAGAGGCAATAGAATTAAATCTAGCGGCATTCATGTCAATTCTAAAGAACTCGGCAATATAAAACTTATTTACTGTGACTACCACTTCCATACCTATTATTATTACGAATTTAAACCAATTGGCAATTACATGTGGAGTGATGAGACCACTTGGGATAAATTTAATGTTCACGGATCGGAATGTTTTATTGAGCAAATAGTAATTGAAAGTTCATTCACAAATGTTATTTGAATTTAAGTTGCTAAATGCAAAATGCAAAAATATGAATGCAAATAAATATCGTGATGTAATGTTTAAATCCAATAATTGAGTAAATATTATTGTTATTTATAAAAGTCCTTTCTGAGTGTGTGTATATTAAAACGATCAAAATCAATTACGACATCAACTTCGTGTAAGCGCCATAAAGTGATGATTTTTGGTGGTACCGACATGGCAAAAGCAAGATTTTGATTTATGTGGTAAGAAATCAAATATCATATACGAGTAAAGCATGTTATTAGGACCGTTAAAACCCTATTTATCTATAAAAAACATACAATACTGTATTCCATCGTAGTTGAAGTTGGCGCAAAGTTGTCGATCTACCGTTTTCTAAACTTGCAGAACGATGCGGCCTGCCTCTAGTTATGCAAGGCTGGCAAACCATGATAAGTTTTTAACTTTACTGAAAAATATATAAGGATTTAAAAGCTAGAAATTCGTTTATCTGAACTTAATGCACATGTTTTACGCAGACGCGTTTAGTATTCATTTTTCTCTCCTTCAAGTATGATATGGTAGTTGCAAAAATAAAATATGAACACATATCTTTTAGATAAAAGATGACATCACATATAACTAACATATACAAATTCACTGCTAAATATTATATTCACATATAAGTTGAGGTACATAGATATCTTATGATTGGTCACATATAAAAAATGGAATTATTTTCCGCAGTATTCAGTTCTTATTTTCTTATTCGGATAAAATAGTTTTATTGTGGTCACTAGAGCTTATCAAACATTTACAGTAGCAAGAGAAACAGTGACATAATATGTCTTTTTCAGCATTTTTATTTCTTTTCTTTAAATTACTTATTTAACAAGCATTGTAGTACTTAGTTTGGATTATAATTAGCGCTGTTTATATAAAATCTTCTTGGTTTACCTTAAGTGATAGTGCGCTTAGCACACAATGTGTGTACACAACTCAGCTGTAGTATTTCCTGTTACGTATAATTTAATTTAAGTTTTACGAAGCTGAAAGCCGCACAATTAACGTTCTCAGATGTTTATCCAACAATTATAAACAACTTCCACTAAAAGCAAGTTATTAAGTGTTCCGGGAGTCACTCTATCTCTATTAAATATAAGGAGTAAGTATGGTGATCATAGTACAGGCTCTGCCTAGTTTAGAACTGTCGGTCTTTCGTGGCTCGACGAAGACATTTCTTTTAATTAGCAGCAGTAATATCAAGTCGTATAGTTACACCTATAAAGGTTTTAATAGACCCAGTCAATTTAAGTGGTTAATATTTCAAATGAAATAATTGTTTTTGCACAGGAACAATTTACATTTGAATATAACTCGAAGGTTTTGAAAGTATGTTCAATGGATCAATACTTTTTACTAAAGAATTATTGTATCAGTTCACCAGACGGGTCATCTGGAGTAAGTGAATAACTGCCATCACTTGTAGACATTTGCAACTCAAGATTATCTTTCAGGACTGATTGAATTCATGTATAATAGAAATTTAAAATACTAACACAAACTCCCTTTTTTTCTGTGGTTGTATCGACCTCGAACTGACCAAAAACCGCACGCCATCTCGGGTACCAGTAGCTAGGGAAACCAGGCATATCCTAGTAAGGAAATCCCCGGAATCCCGACGTGTGTACCTCGCACGACCTTTGACTTTTAGAAACCCCTCTACCCCCGTGTGGTAATCCTAATATTCTCTTTTCTTCCTGCCCCCAAAAGGTCGAGTGCGGTCCGTAGCGTTCGCATCGCCACCTCGGCCTGCTTCTGCTAGGGTGACAGATGGTGTACAACAAACAACAAATCATTTTAATATGTACTTCGAAGATTTATTTACATCAATTAGTGTCATTTAAATTTTATCAACCCCTCTAATATATATGTGACACAATTTCACCCAATATATTTAACTTAACGCTTTTATAAATGTAAATGTGTTTTAGATTTAATCAGTATTAAGTGATCTACTTCGTTGCGATAACAATGTAGGCATCAAGATGATACTCCTACGTAGACTACTAGTGCCTTCCCTTTCTTACTCATTCGTATAAAAGAGATGGTATTACAATAATCGAGCTATTGAATTATTTGTCTTGTAATGGTATGGAGATTAAATTACTTCATCATATTGTTTATCTTCCTTCTTATAGATTTATAGTGAAGCTGAATGGTAATTGTGAGATCTTTCCTTTCTAACTGTACATAATGAATTGATTTAATACTTATCTATAATCAGTATTCTATTAAAATGATCATCTACCAACATCATCAACAGCCTATTACAGTCCACTGCTGGACGTAGTCTGACATAAGATTTTAGGCTTCTTGCATCCAACTCCTGCCTGCCTACTTCCGCAAATCGTTACTGCTCTTGGGTTGTGGGCGTCCTACACCACTTTTGACGAGACGTGGGGGCCACTCTAGTTTGTCCATATTTGTCCTCTGTTTACGAATTTGGATATATTACAAAAATTGCCGTCCGATTGTCCGTGTGGCGACGGATCAAGAATATATAGTGTTACTACCCCTATTCATACCATGGGTGTCATAAGAAGCGATTAAGTGAAGAAACTATTCAGTGAAATATCATTACAAAGAGAAGGAAAACTTGAAACAAACCCTTTTTTTTTTCTTTTTTTTTTTTCTTTTTTTAACGTATGGAAACCCCCTCGGGTCGTCACCCCACCGGGGTTTACGGCGGGGTGGTGTGTCGGAATCGGACCGACTAAAACCACACGGTGTGCCACTCTGCGCCTGAGATAGGAGGGATCCGGGAACCGCTGCTATTACGACATCCAGATCCCTCCTAGCGCCTGCCCGAAACTGCGGGCACCATCTATGGGTAAACTCTCTATTTTAGGCGACGTACGGCACACGCGGACGTCGCCTCCTCGCGGCTGGCCATTATAGCGGGTGGAGGGGAAAACCCGTCCCGTCCACCCGCGGCCACACTCAAGGCGGCATGAGGCTGGTACGCGCGCCTCCGCCGCCCGGTTCGCCGGCGGCGAATTGGGTCCGAGTGGATATCGTCCTCCCGGGCCTTCTCCGCCGCCTCCTTCTGCGAAATTACGTCTTCGCAGAAGGTTGCGACCGCGGTAAAACAACTGTCGCTACCGGCCATGGAGCGTATGACGGCCGGTAGCGAGAGATCTCCTCCAATAACTGCAGTGAGGACCCCACGCTGCGCCGCCCAGGCGGAACAAACCGCTAGCGTGTGCTGAGCCGAGTCCTCACTGCAGTCGCAGTGGTGACAGGCGGGACTCAATTCCCTCCTGGCGACCGAGTGCAGGTACTTCCCGAAGCAACCATGCCCGGAAAGGACCTGCGTCAGTCGGAAGGAAAGGGTCCCGTGCTGCCGCCCTGCCCACTCGGCGATGACCGGCTGGAGAGCCTCCACGAGGGCAAAGCCAGCACGTGGAGTCTCCAACCGGAACGACCAACGAGCCATCGTGGCTCGACGAGCGGCCTCACGCCACTCGCATATCTCCTCGGGCGGGGGCCGTATGCTGCTACCCGCCCGGAAGTCAGCCGTCCGCCGATAAACTTCGGCGAGCACTTCCGCCTCCAAATCCCACGGGGGAGTTCTGGCCAAGGCGCACGCCGCCTCCGTCGATACGGTGCGGTAACCGCGTATGGCTCTAACCGCCAATATCCTCTGAGGGCGCCAGAGGCGAGCCCTATTCTGGGCGGTCAGAGCCGCCGCCCACACCGGTGCACCATATAGCGCCATTGACCGAACAACCCCCGTGTAAAGCCGTCTCGTCGCGACGCTGGCTCCACCCAAATTGGGCAAAAGTCGCCCAAGAGCAGAAGCAGCGCCGACCAGCTTTGGAGTAAGCTGTCGGAAGTGCTCGTCGAAGAGCCACCTGCCGTCGAGGATCAGGCCCAGATACTTCATCTGGGCCTTAATCGGTACGAGGACCGAATTGACTACGATGGAGGCGCCGGAGGGTGGACCACGACGGGGCCCATGGAACAAAAGGGCCTCCGTCTTGTCCAGGGCCACCCGCAAACCCAGCGCCTCAATTCGCCCGACCACCAGTGAGACACCCGTGGTGGCCAGGCGCGCCGCCTCTTGAAAGTTCATCCCCCGGGCCGTGACCAATGTGTCATCTGCGTAACAAAGTACGCCCAGCCCGGGGGGAAGACGACCTCGAAGGGCCCAGTCGTATCCCATGTTCCACAGGAGTGGTCCGAGGACTGACCCCTGCGGAACACCGCACGACATGAGCCGCCACCTTAGAACACCGTCTCGGTCCTCGTACATGACGGTACGCTCCTCAAGATAGTCTGCCACAAGCCGCCTCAGGTACTTTGGCACCCCGTGGTAGTGGAGTGCTTCCCTGATGCAGCTAAATGGCAGACCATTGAATGCGTTGGCGATGTCCAACGACACCGCCAACAGCACGCCGCCACAGCTCACCGCCTCTTCGGTAACGGCCCTCAGGCGCAGCACGGCATCGACCGTCGAACGCCCCGCCCGAAAACCAAATTGGGCGTCCGACAGATCGGGGCCCACCTCGCGGAGGTGCCGGACGATGTGGGCAGAGAGTATCCTCTCAAACAATTTACCCGCCTCGTCCAGCAACACGATGGGCCTATAGGCCGCTACCGATTCGGCTGGCCGTCCCGGCTTCCTCAATAGGACCAGCTTCCCGCTTTTCCAGCACTCAGGGAAGCGTCCGGACGCCAAACTAGCGTTCAGGACCTCCCTGAGGCGGTCCGACATGTGTTCGAGGGCTCGGGCCAGCACTCGGGCAGGTATCACGTCCGGCCCGGGGGCGGTGTTCTTAGAGTGGATCCGTAGAACAACCACCCCTACCTCCGATTCCCTGACGGGTGGAACATCGTCCTCGTTCCCCCCGTCGTCTCCGACCATGAAGGCCATCGACGGGGATGTGTGTTCCACCCGCTGCGGGAAAAGGCCCTCGACCACTTCCCGCAGGAAGCTGGGCTGGAGTGTCTCTGTAAGGGGGGGTCCGACGTGCGGAGCTTTTGTCGCGCCGCACGATAAGGGCGACCCCAGGGGTCACGATCGAGACCCTCCAGCATCTCCTTCCTCTTCACTTCTTTGGCGCGGCTTATGGCCAGCTTCAGAGTTTTCCGCGCCTCTCGGTACTCCTCATGAAGCAGGTCCTCCCCGCCTTCTTCGCGATGTCGCCGCCGACTACGGGTGTAGGACCTCCGGGCACGAGTACAGGCCGCACGGAGATCCGCCAACTCCTGGGACCACCAGTAAACCTCCTTCCGTGGAGGCCGGCAACCTCGGATGCGGGGCATGGCCGCATCACAGATTTGTGCAATCGCTTCGCAGAAGCGACCAGCCCCCATGTCGATCTCCTCGGTCGGGGCCTGCGGAGACAGCCAAGAGTGAATAATGGCCGCCTCCTCTAGTAAGTCCCTATTTAATTTGGCTACAGCCCACCGCGGAAAGCGAGAAGAACGCCGCGCCGCGTGACCCCTACTGGCGTCCTGGGATCGGGAGAGCTCAAATCGGATATAGAGATGGTCTGAGAGCGTCTCAACCTCTTCCAGGACACGCCAGTTCCTTACTCGTGCGGCTAGGGCAGGGGTAGCGAACGAAAGGTCCACTATCGACCCTCCCTGCTGTCGCACGCACGTGTTGGTGGAGCCCCTGTTTAGTAAACAGAGGCCCACCGAGGCCGCCCACTCCTCTACGGCCTCGCCCCTAGCGTCCGTCCTGGGGGAACCCCACGCAATGGACTTTGTGTTGAAGTCCCCCAGCACTAAGACGTGCCCAGACGTTAGACGCCGCATCGAGGTTTCCAAGTTGTTAAGGAAAACCTCGAAGTCGTTCAAACTCCGGTTGGGGGAGAAGTATACACCATATACAGTGATCCCCCCCCACTCGGCAGCAACATATCCAGTGCCCTTGTCTCTTAGCGACAAGGGCGGGGAATGAGCCGCCGTGGAGCCGACGACTGCCACGGAACCGTCCCGGTCACCCAACCAGTTTGGACGGGGAGGAACATAATAGGGTTCCGCGGCTACGGCAACACCGATCGACCACTGTGCCATGGTTTGCAGGAAAAGGTCCTGCGCCGCGGCACAGTGGTTCAGGTTCGTCTGGACCAGGAGGTTGGAGACTTGGGCCATTACTCGACCGTCTCTACAACCTCCTCCATGGGCAACGATGCCGACATGCGAACGACATCAGAGGCAGCCTGGGTCGATTGGCTAACCCCCAACGCTTGCCGAGAATTGTAGGGAGGCTTACAGCCTCTCTGCCCAATCTGATGATCGGCGGGCTTGTTACCCGCCGCACACGCTAGGCAGTGTGGGGCGGCAGAGCACTCTGCCGCCTTGTGCCCCGGTCGACCGCAGCGGAAACATAGTCCGCTACAGTCGAAACAGCTAACACACTTGGCGCGTGTGTGTCCCGATGCCAGACACTTAAAACACCTCATCGGTCTCGCCGCCAGGACTGTGATCCTAGCGCTCACGAAACCGACGAGTAGTCTGCCGGCGTCGGCCAAAATTTTGGCCGACGGTACGGGACAGCTGACCCACACTGCGCCAAGTCCTCCTGGACCGGGGCGGATGGTGCCGACCTTGATGTTCTCCACGTTGCAGCCTGTCCTCTCTATAACTGCAGCGCGGACATCCTCAGCCGTTACGGAATCGTCCAGGCCCGAGATACGCAGTTCAGCGCACTTGGTGGGCCTGGCGATTTTAACACCATCAGTGGCTGCAAAAATTCCCCGCAGTTTCTCGGCGAAAGAGTCCGCCGTCTTTGCACCTTCAGCCCCAGGGAACTCGAGGACCCGAGCTCCCGTCTGGGCGAGGCGCACTCT
Source organism: Hypercompe scribonia (assembly GCA_949316085.1). Taxonomy (NCBI): domain Eukaryota; kingdom Metazoa; phylum Arthropoda; class Insecta; order Lepidoptera; family Erebidae; genus Hypercompe; species Hypercompe scribonia. Next base: position 23,235,669 of record OX438977.1, read on the forward strand.
AACACCCACCGTCCCGAAGTCGTGTGCGAGACTGTCCCGGGCCTTCTTGAAAATAGCCGCGTAGGACAGCCCACCATTAGCCGCCTCCGGTGACATGGTGACCACCACCGCCGCAGTTTTGGGCGCTTGCAGTTTGCGTGGCTTCTTTGTGGCGGCCACTGCCACCGATGGCGACTGCGGGGTAGAAGCTGCTTTCTGGGCAGCCTTTTCACCCCGCTTTCGGGACTTCTTAGCCCCCCCGACTACCTGCCAACCATCCGTGGACGGAGCAGATGTGGAGGTGCCAGGTACAGCGGCTGGAGTGGGGAGCGGAGGGAATTCCGCTCTAGACTTGGCCGCCGTTTTGGGCCCTGACCTCTGTGCACCCGTCTTAGCTACTGCTTTGGCCGCCTGTCGTGTCCTCGGAGCGGCCGCAGGAACAGCAGACACTGACGCCGCAGGAACTGCAGACACCGACGCCGCCGCCGCATAAGACACACGACAGCCCACAACGGGAAGCGACGTCAGCGCCGATGCGGCCTTTGGTCTATGTGCCGCGAGCGGCGGCCGGACAACAGGGGCTGGAGGTAGTCTCGCCTCCAGGCCAGCGAGACGTCCGTCCATCATGCGCCACACTGCGTCTGTGATTTGGCGCAGGTGGGCATCAGCGATGGTACCGGGATTGACAGGGACAAGCGGTGGAGACGGACCTTCTCGCTCAGGGCGAACCGCCCGGAATTGGGCAAACTGCGCGCTCAGCTCAGCCACCTCCCGAGTGAGATGGTCGTTGGCCGCTTGGAGACGAGCCACGTCCCCAATAAGGGTCTCAACAACCCCCACAACTGCAGAAGAGGAGTCCTTAAGGGCCTTTACAAAAGCACCCTTAAGGTTACTCGACTTGGTGGCTACCTTGTGGATGATAGCCACCGCTGCTTTCGCTCTCTCTTGCATGGACGATGGCGTTTGGGGAACAGAATCCCCTACCATCGGCTCCCTAATCTTATGCAAGAGATCTGCGATCTCCTCCTCTGCAAGTGCTTCGCCGTCCGCCCTAACCCGCCTATAGGCTTCCGCCTTACAGAAGACGGAGCCGGACGGGATCGAGATCGAAGTTCGCGACCTTCCTCTACGGTTGCTGGCGACTTTAGGAGGTAACATCTCCTGGGACGTGTCACTTTCCTCGTCCCTGGAGCGCCCGCGTTTTCGGGAGTCGCACAGCTCCGTTTCCATCAGGCCACCTCCCGTGCCATCCGACGAACATGTAGACCTGGAACGCAGTCGTTCCAATGTTCTGCGGCTCCCAGCAGTCATAATGACTTCTGGGAGCCTCATCGGCATAGGCGTCCCAACCGATGTGTCCTTTAAGTTGGACGAGAATTCGTCCACTCTTACGCTTTTCTCTTTCTTTTCCTTCTTCTCCTTCTCTCCTTCTAAATTTATGTTTTTGTTTTTAATTTCAGTTTCCATATTAGACCCACGAGTGGGGGAGAACTACAGGTCGACCCGGGCAGAGATCCCCCAATACCCGGGCAAGCGTACATTTATGCCCAACCGAGGGGTCCGCAGGTGCCCCGGCTGGGGGTGCGCTTACGACTGAACAACCCATCAGCCATGTATCCCCTGGTCACGCACCAGAACACGGGATTCGGGGTAATTTTTTTGTGATTTTTTACCGAGGTTTTCCTCCTCAATGCTCCGAAGAGCGAAGAACCAACAGAGAACTTGAAACAAACCCTATTCCAACCCGTCTGGTGCGCTTGGTATAGTAGGCCAAAACCTCCTTGCTAAGGAGAGATCTATGTCCAGCAGTGGACTGTAAAAGGTTGTTGATGATGAGTATGATGATGTTGTAAACTGTATATGTATTTGCATTATGTATTGCATAGATTACTCCGTTTAAAAGTTCCTGTGGATAAGCTAATGATAAAACAGATCTAATCTAGCTTCTTTTATTAAAAAAAAGTATGGACGTCGTTTTATTTTCAGTTATTATTAACTACGTTACTACCATATAGTGTTATTTTTTATATTACATACGGTATTTATCTTAAATTCAAAGTGCAAGTAACATGCAACCTTAAGGTCACTACTATAAGGTACAAAGTGCTTCATCACATGTTTCGGACTGCACTTTAAGATAATTTTGGAACATTAGTTTCACTTGTATCATTAATTCAATAGCTGCTAATATCACGTTAGAAAAATAATATTTTGTATCAGAATCCTAGAATTTTATTACTATTTTTGAAATAAGTATGCCTAAAAGACTTGAAAGCAAAATATTTCATTAAATTTAAGTTGATCACGACATAAATTGCCAAAGATTTTAAAATTTTATTCTTAAACTCAACACGAAACTGCCCAAGTCCTGCTAAATTAACTCTCAATAAAACATAGGAATATTATCCATCATATCGAAACAGTCAAACCATTCACGTAGTGACTATATAGTCAATAAAATATTCAAGAAAAAATGCCATAAAACTTTAAATCACAAAATATATACATAAAGTTAATACAAGTACAAGAGAGACAGGAGTCCCATCTTTACAGAGAAAATAAAGTAATGAAAATATGAAGTCATTCTCTTACTTGTTTTAAGGAAATATTAAATATCGTTGTGTTGAATTATCGCTGCACAGTTAATTAGCTGGCAGTCTTTGCCGGTACCCTTTGCAAATTTCCCCATTTACTTTGATTAAATATCGTTTAATTTCTTAATGGAATAATTTCTAGGAAAATTGAGATACTTCAATACGCTCGTGGAATATTTTATTATTCATGTTTTATGTTTCAATTGCTGCACTTGAAGTTACATCGAAAACTTACTTCATTTCACTTGATACACGAAAAATATCACTACTATGGCTATTAATTAATAATATAAAATATAAATCTAAGCTAAGCCGAGTGTTATAAACTGAAGAGTTTGTTTATTGTTTGTTTGGTTGAACGCGTTGATCTAAGAAAGGTCTGATTTGAAAAAAATATTTCTGCGGTAGATAGCGCATTTATCAAGGAGTGCTATAAGCTATGAGACATCCCGCTACGACTAATAGAAGCAAAGCATCATTAAAAATATTGAAAAGACGCTGGAAAAATTATTCCTCTTGAGAGCTTCCATTGCGTGCGCCTCGTAAATAATTAAAGTTTAACAAATATAATGTATGGAAGAATTATTTCCGTTTAAAACTCTTAAAAAATACTGTGCGGCAGTATATGTCGATCTTTTAAGACAAGCTCATTATAACTTTTTTATGGCAAAAAAAATTCTTACCGCTGTATGACAATCACGCTACGGGCGATATAGAAGATAAAGACGAGCCTACGTGGGTCAGCAATTAAAAATGACTGTGATCTACTTAACGGTGTGTATGTTCTTAAAACTACATCAAGCACGCATATTTTGAAGTAAAAGTATATGAATGAAATTTATTTGTCTGGAGTATTACGTTTGTATTTTTTTACTAGAGTGGCAAACATAATGTGTGGATATAATTTGAAACGTGTTCAAAACACAGTACCAACTTTGAAAAATATTGTATTAAAGGCAGTGTGCAGCAAAGTCAGCAACATACGTGACACGGTTGAGCGCACATTTTAAAGCCATAACACTTTATGTGGCAGGATATGTGGTTTTCACGCGGTTCTGGCCGCCTTCCAAGATATTTATCTGAGGGTAACTTCTTTACTATTGGTCGTAAGTCCGTGTGACGTATGTGCCGATATGTTTGCGACTCTTTTTGTTTATTGTATTTGGTTTATTGTGTATTTTCTACAGCATTTTACGGAAAGTAAGTTTATGGCGTGATATAAGTCTTCAGAGTGTATAGAAAAATGTACGGGAAATGTTAAGAACACGACACAGTTCGTATTTATGGTTCTATAAGGCATTTTTTATGTTGAGCGAACTATTTTAATTTCGAGCATATATGTATTATTTGTGGTAGATTAAGGAATATTTGCTTTATGTATACAGTAACATTATATTTTAGTTTCATGTGCTAATTATTATATAATTAATCTCGACTACTAAATCAGAGTTTCGATTCTATTTATTAAAATTGATTATGAGATGCTTTGTGATGTGTAGGTATAATTTATTTATTTATTTAGACATCATGCATTTCATATATATAGGTGGACTTGATGCCTAAGGTATTATCTACCAGTCATAGAAAATAGGAAGTAGGTGCGTTTCAGGTGACGTTGATTTGTAATACATAAAGTACATATATATGTACAAACTTATCATATACTAAAATTTATACAAATTATACAAAATAAATACATACATATACTTAAGTTAATATAGATCTATACAAATATGTACATACGTACCCAAAGAAGTACCATAACAAGTGTAAGATGATAATCATGTATAGGTTGATTTTGCCAGCTGTTTCAGTAGATATTGCTTCATTTTTTTTTAAATGACATAGCGTTGGGAGTCATCCTGATTTAGAGGGGAAACAGGAAGCCAAACAAGAATGGACTGCACAAAAAAAGAGGAGCCAACAAACTCAGACGTAAGGGAGGGACAACGAAGAAGATTATTAGAAGACCGAAACTTTCTGTCGTGATTGCTACATAAGAGTTGGAAGTAACAGTTTAAATATCTTGGCGAAGATGGGTTAGTAAGTATAGAGTATAGGACAGTGAGAACAAGTAATTTTTGACGTAAACGAATTGGTAGCCAATTCAGTTGCGAACGGAAAGAGGATACATGATCATATTTACGGAGATTATAAATAAATCAAATGCAGTTATTAATAAGATGGTCTAATTTATCGAGAAGATCTGCATTCAGGTCGTAACAGCAAACATCCCCATAGTCGATTAAGGGGAAGATAAGAGCTTTCACAATCATAGTATTGGTTTTTACGGTCAGGAAATTTCCCATCCCAGTAACCCTCTGGCACTAATCAAAGTGTAAGCCTTGATCTTTCACCGATCCATTCACCAGTACGATAGTCCCATCAAAAATAATAACAGGAAGTGTATTAAGTGTCTACCCTGCTCATTGATCACTACGATAGCGTGTCATTTTGAGGGGTTTACTGATAAACCGAACTTTTGAGACCATGCATTAATTGTTTCTAGATCATTATTGATTATTTATATTACTATCAAAATATCTTCCACTTTATTCTGTGAGTAGAGCTGTAGGTCATCGGTTTAAGGTGATACGCACAAAGGAGTTCCAGGAATAGAAGGTTAATATACACCGAAAATGATATAAGAGAAAGAATACCGCCTTGAGGAACACCAAAATCAAAATCACACCAGCTCGAGAAAGATTCATCGATATGAACAAACTACTGGCGTCCACAAAGATATGATGAAAACCATTCTAGTGCTTCAGGTGAGACCGCAAAATGGGAAGGGATAGACAGGAACATATTATGATTGACTGTGTTGAAGGCATTAGAGAAGTCGATGAGTATCAAAACAGTAAATTCAGTGTCTTGCATACCTGCCTTGATATCGCCAGTTACTTTAAGAAGAGCGTAGGTAGTGCTATGACCAGGCCTGAAACCCTATTGAAATGGACAAAATAGGTTGTTTTTGTAGACAAATTCAGAAAACTGTTTGTGCACACAGGATTCTAGGACCTTGGAGATAAAAGAGAGAATGGATATTGGCCTGAAATGGTTGGGTGTGTGGGATTTACAATTTTAGGTTAAGGAATGACACAAGCTTTGCGCCGCAGTGATAAAAAAATTCCAGAATATAAGGAGTAGTTAATAATATGGGTGATTATAGGTAAAATGTGGTCAATAATTGTTACAATCATACGTTGGCTGATTTTATCAGAACCAACAGTATTGGATTTGATAGAGATTATAATTTTTTTTTGATCTCACTCGACGTAACCGGAGAAAATCAGAAGGGATTTATGTTGGGCCTATTTAAACTTGACAGGTAGTCAATAGTGCAATACTTGGTTTGGGAATCCAAATGAGCAGCGAGAGAAAAATGGCGGTTCAAATCCTCCAAACCAACTGTCCCCTGTAGACCAACTGACTGCTGTTTACCGATACTTGGAGTTCCAAGAAACTTCAAAATATTGACGGGAGAAGAATGGGTGATATTGTGAAAAATGTGTTGGTAAATCTGATTGCTGCAATTTATCGCGATTTTGTATAAAGTACGCCTTGCCTCTATACAGTCCTTTTAGAATTTATAAAAAGCTCTATCTCTCTATCATATAGCCAAAAGCACCTACCTCGTCATCCAGGGAGCAGGATGTCTCTTTAGTTTAATATTTTTGATAGGTGCATGGATATCGTATAGAGCAAGAAATATGTAATTAATCTTATGAAGCTTGTCTACGCCTGTAACCGACGTTACCACGTCCCAATTCAGACTGGTAGAATCCCTAAGTAGCTTGTCGACCTCCATACGAGCAAAACTACGTATGTGCAAAACTTTTGGCTGGGGTTTAGGTGGCTTAAGGGCATAGGAAAGGAAGATTAGGTCATGATTGTCGTTGATTTATCTTTGTCATGTATTTTAAATATCCCATGTACTTCCAGCCGACTTCTGCCACGGCGCTCAGTCTCAACGGAAACCAGCTAACTATTATAGACTACAAAATGTAGGGTGAGTCAAGAATTCGTTAACATTTCAATCTAACATCCCGCGCAAATATCTTCGGGAGTTCCTGGGACCGATACTACTGGAATTTGCTGGCTATAATTGTAACACATGATTTCAACAAGATGGAGCCACTTATCACACATACAATGAGTCCCTACCGGTGGTCAAAGATATGTCTCCGGAAAAGATGATTTCCAGACCGAGGCGTCTCGCCCAGAAGTCGAGATTTATCCCCAGCAGACTTCTTTTTATGGGGTTATTTGAAGAATAATATCTATATCAATAAACCAAACACATTACGTCAACTAAAAGAAAATAATCAGCGAAGATATGTCGGTGATCTCACGGTCTCTTTGAGGACGAGTATTCGAAAATTTCGGTGCTCCCTTAGAAGGGTGCAAATGTCGATATGGTGGTCATTTAGACGATGTAATTTTTAAAAAATAAATTTCATCGAATTATCTTTCTTGTAAATGAACAATTCATATAATATGTCAAATGTTTTTTTATAAAAAAAATTCAAATCTGAACTAACTTGTGGCCCACCCTATATTATAATGTACACCTGTGTGCACATACACTTTCTGTTCCATCACTCTCACAATGCAATGGGTTGGCTATTTACGTGTTCTCCGAAATACTGGTATTAAGATCCTAACAACCAAATTCTGGACATTTATTAAATATTACTATAATCAGCGTCATCATAATTAAATGTAGCCCGATTTGGAATCGAACTCAAGATCTCTTGATTGGGAGTCGCATACGCAAACTACTAGACCAACGAGGCAATGATGTTATTATTATATTATACTATGTGTTTAATATGTACACTGACATTAATACAGTAATAATACAGACTGCCAAGTTTGCGATCAGTCTACAATGTTTATGATGTGTGAAGTCAGTATAATTGTATGCATTAAAGGTTTCTTAGGATATTTACTTAACATCCAGAAAAAGAAAAGCAACACTGAAAAATGTTTCATATTGAAGTCATAAAAATAACGTCTCTCACTCGACAGCCTTCATAATATTTAATTTTGATAAATTAGACAACTGTCAGCGTTTGATTTTAAATTTCCAGAATTAATCACTGAGAAATAGAACTTATTCAAATGTTAATGGCAAAAAATTAAACGAATAAACATTTCAAATATACAAAAACAAGATAATGTTTTTGTTTATATGGGTACATAATTCGCTTTCGCCTTCGCCGAAACGGAAAACAGATGACCGAAATAATAACTCATAAACTGTGCAGTATTACTGAAAACAGATATTTGCAAAAACGTTTGATCTTGTTATCACAATTTGAATCGCAGAATAAACAAATAGAACGAACTGAACTAAAATACCATTAGCTGAACCAATCAGTTTAAAGTAGATTTTATCGTCTCAAGTTCCCTAAATTAATGTTTTCATTTCAAATCATATCAATCTTATAACAGAGTTTATGAACTTTATATACAACCAAATAGATTAAGCGAACGCCACAACAATTATGCAGAAATGTACCTAAAATCGAATGTTATAAGATTTAAGATACACATTTAATGTAGCTCTACTTATTGTGTGCAAATGTGTCTCCAGCGTATAACGATGTGGCACATTTCAGCACTTTCAGCAATTTGATGCTATTCTCCGAAATGCTGCTCGTTGCTTCTAATGGTGCTAGACAGACGTCTTCTGAGCGTTAAAATATTACATACTAGAGTGCTATAAAGAGACACTACAACGTTTGGTACAGAATGACCAATCAGTTTTTCTGTTGAGTAATATTTTCTTTGAAGAATATTATATTATATTTAGTGACATAAATTTTAATATCCTTGTGCAACTAATATATAATTGAATCAATAAAATTACTTATTTGAGGAAAAACAGGAGTTATTTATGTATATTTGTTTACATTTTTTCTAAATCGTCGGTGACAGTACAGAGTTCCGTCTTTTCATCCTTTGGCCTTCACGCTTCCTAACTTTTAACCGTGGCAGGCTTATACTTCTGCACACATGTGCCCGGTTAAACCTGAGTAATTTCATGGTCTCGTAGATGTAACCACTGTGAAGTACTTTCATTGTTTTTTGTCGAGAGAGTGAGGTTCCCAACGCCAAAACTCTCTTTTTATTATTATTATCTTGACTCTTGCGTAGCATGTACCCATAGGCGACAGTAGTTATTTCTTTTAATAGTATTAACAAATTTAAACATCGTACTACTGAACACGTAGTGAACTAATTATAAATTCCACAATGAATTAGAAACATTTTCAACAAAACTATGACTTTACACGTTCAACCAAAATAAAGTGGACACTGTACGTGGCTGTGTCACAGCCTTGTAGAACACGGAAATATACATTTTATTGGGGTCTCTTATATTTTTACAGTTGTTGTTATAAGCACGATTGTACTTTTAATTTATGTTTTACAACTTTTAAAATGGTATCATTGCTAAAACTAAATAGTTCTCCTGATATGGATCAAGTTTTATGACCACTGTATTTTATTTATATACTTATAGAAGCGTAACAAAATATGCAGAGCTTAAAAATAATGGAATAGATAAATTTTAATATTCAAATACTTAATATGATTTATTTATTATTGTTTTATTTATTATAACTTATTTTAAAATGAAATTAAAATATTAAGAAATAAAAATAATGAAAAACCTACAATATTGATTACAAGGTAAAAAAAAATTCTTTCGTATTATCGCCTACGGGTATCATTCTCAAAAGCCTGACATCGTTGCCACGTTGAATGGCAATGCTAATCTCTGCTATAATAAGATCGTTCTTCTAGTCACGAAGAGCGTTGATCAGTTGCTTAGCTGGTTGTTTAAGCATAGTACGAGCAGTCAGAGTTCATGATCTTAGCGTCTCTGACCTAAACGGTTCAAGAATGGAATTACCCACATTTTTTTTTATATTTACACTGTTTGAGGCTTTCCGCAAATGTAGTGCCGACATGACGAGCTGTACTTGGAAAATGTGATGGCACAAGGGTGTCAACGTAAGTTGCGTTCCACTCCAAAGGCTTTCCCACCTTCCATGACAGTAACGACATACCATACGACACGATAATTTTTAAGGTTCCGTAGCCAAATGCCTAAAACGGAACCCTTATAAATTCGTCATGTCTGTCTGTCTGTCTGTATGTCCATTCGTATGTCACAGCCACTTTTTGCCGAAACTATAAGGACTATACTGTTGAAACTTTGTAAGTAGATGTATTCTCTGAACCGGATTAAGATTATCACAACTAGAAAAAAAAAGTTTGGAGGTCTCTTATACTTTGAACTGAAACAGATTTCTTTTTCATCAAACCCAAACATGTGGAATATCTATGGATAGGTTTTCAAAAAATAACATTGAGGTTTCTAATAATATTTTTTTCTAAACTGAATAGTTTGCGCGAGAGATACTTAAAAAGTGGAAAATGTCCACCTGTAACTTCTAAAAAAAGAGAATGATAAAACTAAAAAAATATACATATGATGTAATATGAAAATTGGTTTGAACTAGATCTAGTAAATAGTTTTTTTTTGATATGTCATAAATCGCTGCTATGGAACCCTTCATGGGTGAATCAGACTCGCAATTGGCCACTTCTACGAAGGACTGAAAATTATCTTCCAAGACCAGAGATTCAAGACAATGAAGAGATAGTTTCTCTAAAACCTTAACGCTTGGTGTCAATGAATTGAATTATAAATTTCGTACCTAAATATTTATAAAACATACTTATTATAGATAAATTATACCCAGACACAGAACAAAGTGATCACTCTCACATAATTGTTTGTCTTGGTTGGAAATCCAACCCATAACCTTTGGCTGAACAGTCAGGGTCACTTTAGACCAACAGGCCAATGACCGTTGATTTATTGCAAAATTGTTTGTAAGCCATGTCATAAAATACGTATCCATACATCTTTCTATAAAAGCCGTGCGTCAGATCGATCAGACATGTAATGTAGATATTTATACGACGGCTTTAAACAAACAAGGGTACAGTGCTACCTTCGTTATCCTTACATCCTCTTTCTGGAACTTAATAGATACTTAACAAGCGGCTTTATTTGTAGACTTCGTAATTGGTTTACGTGGTCGGAATGTTCGAATGCTCGATGTGTTTGTAATGACTTATTATTTACTTAAACTAGTTATATTGAGCTACTTCTAAAACATTTTAAGATTTAATTGACACTTTCTCCTATTCTTTGTGTAGTGGTTCTCATTGCGAGTCGTGATTTCTGTAAATTATCTTCAGAATGATTGGTCACCACTTATTACGATTACCAGGTTCTTGTAAAGCTCAGTAGACCTTTTGGTATCGTGTTCAGTTCATAAGGCTTCTTTTTCTTGTCCGTTTTGCCGAAATTGATGCATTTTTGCTGTATTTATTATTTTACCTAGTTCTGCGACCAAAGAAGACAGGTGATGGCAGATCCTTACTATTATAAAAAATATGTTTATATCCTTAGAAAATACTTATGTTACGTGTCATAAAGAAAAAAAGAAAATGGGATTTTCATTGACATCATAAATCAACATTTAACGGTTGCAAACCAAATTGAACTTTGTTTCAGTTGTATACGGCTCAATATAAAAAGTTTCCAAATTATATTTTGAGTAATTTTGGCTTCTTAATTATGGCGCGTCGTTCTTTCTTTTAAGGTTTCTAAATGACGTAATATTCCACTATTGATCACGTCGTTTAAGATATGATAATTTAGACTTATTAGTTCATTTTACGTAAAAGTTTAATTATGTAATGTAATTCATTTTTAGTAGGATATAAGGCATGTTGAACTTTAAAAGAATATTGGGTAAGGAGAATAACGCGATCGTGATATTCATTCTGTCATTATTTGCCACTGGACTACTAAACTGCTGCTCAAACTTCAACGTCCTTTCTTCTTTTGCCTTGATACATTTTAATATATACAATAAAGAGATGAATTGAAAAAGACACTATATTATTGCTGCTATGTTCTATACAAAAAGATTTATCTATCGATTAATTTGTGTTTATAAGACTTAATAAGAAACTTAAAAACGATGTTCTAGAGTATCTTGGTTATCCTTATGAACTGGATCTAATTTGATCTTAATATTCATAAAATTAGCTATAATTTGCGTAATATAAATTAATGTTTTATTGTAGCTTACAACTTGTGTTGTTAATAAATGAATTTTAAAAAAATCTTCCGCCTCAATGCATCGCCATCGTAATAATTTCTAAAATCTGTATGTATACTGTATAAACACCTTTGTTGATACTTTTTATTCAAATTTAAACAGATTATGTCTATATATACTTAATCAGGTAATAAAAGAAGTAATTCTGAGATTCCAAACATAAAACTGAAACTAAGCTGTTGATCATACTCAATAGTTTTCTCGGTCTGTTCTAACCGCCTACTCTAATATACGACATTATTATTTCCATTATTCTCTTTATTATATTTATATATATACTAATTACATCTTTGAATAGATAAAAACAGACAATAAAAAAACACATTTAAATATATAAAGTATGATAGATACATCAGACCCTGGATCCAGCCTTCTCTAGAGGTGTTGATCAAGGCTCTTGGCTGTCAGTCCGTGAGCTGTTTGACCTTTCCACATTCCATATATCGACAATGTTGTAAGATAGATCTAAATATTTTATTATTATAAGTTACTTAACTGAAGACCGTATATAATTTAGCTCTAAATGTACTAAGTTCGCCTCGGCACTTACTCAGACTCACTGAACGACACAACATCCTTGAAAAAATAACACTTACGCAGTCAAATGTTCACTGATTGTGCCAAGCAGCCAGTGAGTGCTTCAATTTGAACGTCTCTTGCACACACATCTATTATATTTTTTCCATTTTATAAATCTTTAACTGAAGTGAAATGAAGTTGAATGAAAAAATATAACAGGGGAACGAAAAAGGCTTTGTGAAAACTATGAATGCTATTTATTTTAATTGTTTTTAACCAAAACTATCGTGCTTGTAAGTATCTTCTACAACTTTGATACCCTTTTTCTTTTTTGTAATGGTTGCTAAACTGATTCTACTCAACCTGATGGAAAACATGAGTAGAATTCAAAAATGATGGCCACCACCCGTATTGTGAATTTGGACAATGCAGAATGGAGATCCATACTATAGCCGTCTAGCTGTCTACATATGAAATTAACTTAATTTACTTATAAAGCAACTCCAAAAAAGCTTTTAAATATGGACAAATCTTTGTTATTACTTTGTTTCAGTTTTTACTGCACAAAAAAGAAAAAAATATGAAAATTGTTTTAATTCATTTTTCTGTGACTTTCTACTGTCTTTGGAAGACAAGAGGCCATTAGAAATAATTAATTAGTTACTGAATTACAGGAACTATATGACAGTAACACTAAACAACTCATTCAATATTTAAAAAAATAAAATATAATAAAATTTTACCAAAAATAGAGACCCACATCAATACTAGGCAACTGTTGAATAATTAAAGAGACCTTGTAATAACAAAGTCTGCTGAATTTGATGTAGGATATATGAGGCAAATAATCGAAAAGACAGAGAAATATAACCAGCCTCTCTGTCTAGCGCATGTGGACTACGAGAAAGCCTTCCATACCGTCGAGACCAAGGCTGTGCTGGAATCCATACAGAGATGCCTGGTCGACTGCTGATATGTTCAGGTGATGAGATACCTCTAGAAAGCTGCAACAATTACCGTCCAAGTACAAGAAAAAAGCACAAGACCAATCCAATTGCATCGTGGGGTAAGACAGGGAGATGTTATATCTCCGAAACTATTTACCAATACATTGGAAGACGTCTTCAAAACGCTCGATTGGAACTGACGTGGAATCAATATCAATGGCCAATACCTCTCACATCTGCGGTTCGCAGACGGCATAGTCATCCTGGCGGAATCTCTGCATGATCTGGAAGAAATGCTGAACAGTATGGATGATTCTTCGAAACCAGTAGGACTGGGGATGAATATCGAAAAAATGAAAACCACGCATAATAGGCATGTATCCCCGAGTCCCGTAACCGTAAATGACACTGCTATCGGAGTTGTGCAAGAATACATATACTTTGGGAAAACTATTAAACTTGGCCGGCACAACTTCGATAGGGTGACCGATAGGAGGGTTCGTCTGGGCTGGGCAGCATACGGAAAGTTGCGTCATATCTTCGGTTCGCCTATTCCACAATCATTTAAGACCAAAGTATTTGACCAGTGTGTCTTACCAGTAATAACATATGGAGCCGAGACGTGGACGCTCTTGGACTGGTCCACAAGTTTAAAATAGCTGGGTATTTCTCTGGCTGATAAAATTCGTAAAGAGGATATTCGACAGGGAATGGGAGTAACTGATATCACACGGAGAATCAGTACGCTGAAGTAGCAGTGTAGATGTCTCCAGACGAAGCGATGGCCGCTGAAGTCGAAGTGTGTTAGACTGGAGGCCACGATTTGATAAATGTAGTGTAGGGCGCCCTGTGGCACGATAGACTGACGGCTTGAAGAAGGTGGATGGCAGCGGATGGATGTGAATTGCCCAAAACCGGGATAGTTGGCGTAGACCTTCAATCAGCAGTGGATGGTGATGGGTTGATTTGATATTTATTATAGTTTATTCCGACTCACCTCTTAAAACGTTAATTAGCATCACATTATAATGAAATTAGATCAGTTAACACTGTTTGAACCTGTTCTTTTATATAATAATTATTTGAAATTAGTAAAGTTTGTTTTGTTTCTTGTAATGACTATATCTAAATTTTAAATTTCTTGGAAAACACAATACTAGTACATCTTGAATTACTGTTAAACATAAAATTGACTTCAGTAACATTTTGCAAAACAGCTTCGCACACTGCGTTTTTATTTATGTCTGTAGATGCGTGCAAAAATGTTTTTGTAGAAACGAAGTGTTTTGCAATTCATTGCATTAAATATTATTCAAATTATGAAGAACAGTTTTAACTTAGATAGAAAGTACACATTTAACAAATTTCGTCAAATTGGAAATACAAAGTGCCTAACTAATGTACTCAACTCAGTGTGCTTTTAATTATTTATTAATCATTAATCACTTATTACTTTTTATTCTACACTCTCATAAATTTAATTACAGATAAAAGAAAAATAGTTTTTGGACAGTGAAGGCAACTTAGCACAATCTCAGTAATCTTATAACACTTACTTTACAATAAGTAGATTTAGCATTCAAAATACTTAATACAAGTACACTTTCAAACAAAGTACCGCAAAACTATTGACAAGTGACTTGACGATATCAAGGCGGCTCAATGCCATCAACAACTAAACAGCTTGTTTTATACTTGTGATGAGATGTATTACGATCAGATAGAATATTTTGTTTCGCATTTTATATTTGCACGTTGCAAGTGTAAAATATAAATTTATTTATAAAAGTTGGGAAACCAAAGCTTAGCATTTATTCATCTAAATTATCAATACATATGTAAAGACTCTCAGACTAGACATATACTTAGTCTTAAAATACTATCACAGAACACATTTTGTATTCCTCTACCAGAACGACATAAAAAAATTAGGTTCTTAAATCCAAAGAGCTCAAGAAATCTCTAATTTCAATCAATTTACGATCTTACTCACGATCTATTGAAAAACTGCATTATTTAGTGCTTTACTACATATTCTAACTTAACTTCGCATTGATGTTTTTACCAAAGACTATTGATTGACTCTATTCTGCTTGATGAAAAACATGAATAGAATTTACGAGTTGTAGTCACCATACTTATTGCGAATGCAGACAGTGCAGGATGGTGTCCCACCCTTTTTTTTTTCTTTAACGTATGGAAATCTTTTAGGGCCGTCACCATTCCGGGGTTTACGGTGGGGTGGTGTGTCGGAATCGGACCGACTAAAACCACACGGTGTGCCACTCTGCGCCTGAGATAGGAGGGATCCGGGAACCGCTGCTATTACGACATCCAGATCCCTCCTAGCGCTTGCCCACTAAAGCGGGCACCATCTATGGGTAAACTCTCTATTTTAGACGACGAACGGCATACGCGGACGTCGCCTCCCCGCGGCTGGCAATTATAGCGGATGGAGGGGCAAACCCGTTTCGTCCACCTGTGGCCACACTCTATTCTGGGCAGCGCCTATTCTGGGCAGTCAGAGCCGCCGCCCACACCGGTGCACCATACAGTGCCATTGACCGGACATGGTGTCATATCCTATGGCAACCTATTGAGATGTTTTTTTTATTTATGTATAGATAGATAGAAAAGGATATTTCGTATCCATTTCTATAATTAAGGCCTGTTGATGCAGGGGTAACAGTTGTCATGATAAGTGTGTGTAATACAATGCCAAGATGACTGTCATGCCTTTTATGTCCCCAAGCGAGGCGCTAAAAAGCATCTTACTAGATCGCCCTGGGATTCTATTCATATTTTCCATCAGACAGAGTAGACTCATTTTGGTAAGCACTTAAAATAGAAAAAATGATAATGAACATCACGAGTATTACTTATACATATCAAAATGACGTACTCCCTGACGAACCCCTCGGAATAAGTTCTAACTCAAGCATGTCAAGTAATTTTCATCACTTTATTTTAGGACTTCTAATATTGCAACTATCTTTAATTTTAGTCCCAGTCGCAAGTATGTTAGGTCCCACGAGGACCAAAGAACCTGATCATACTCAGTATATAGTTTTACACATCTATTTCACAGGGTCTTGTTATTAAAACTATATTTTTAGATCTAGTGCTCGACACTGGGGATCCACACAATTTATCATAGAAACATGTTTCTAAAGGGACATAAGAACCCGCAAACTGTCACTTTGTTGAAAAAGGATCATAGGATTTACTGTTTACTTTTGCACCAAGTAAAACTACAGCTCAAACAAACAATTCACGTCTCTCAATAACCTTATTTTTACCATGTATTATTAGAAAAACGTATGTAATATTTTCCATACAGTGTAACCATATCCGTGCGAGAGCCATAAGTTGGCACGCATGGGTCGAACCGACCTGCGTAAAAATGTATGTAATAATCTTACGTTTATGAAGTTTTTCTTTTTTTTATAATAGTTGTCAGAATAACTCTATTCTGCTTGATAAAAAGCATATGAAGTGGTGATCACTATTAACACACGAACGTAGAATCGTAGTGGGATTGAGTTCATAGTGGGAGGCAAATACGTGCTCAGATATTGAGCTCAAAGTTTTGACTGCTCGCTACAGGGAGGAAGAGGCTTCTACGGACCCGTCCAAGAATACTGCCCCTCGGCCCGGTGGGGTACCTGCCCGAGTATTGGAGTGATCATATTTCGTACCGCCCCAAGGAGATTCTGGACGCTAGCTTGGCGTCTGGATGCTTTCCTGAGTGCTGAAAGAGCGGGAAGCCGGGACGGCTCGTCGATTTGGTCGTGGCCTATACCTTGTTGCTGGACGAGGCGGGTAAACTGTTTGAGAGGATAGTTTTTGCCCGAATCGACCGGCATCTCTGCGAGGTGGGCCCTGATTTGTCGGATGCCCAATTCGGTTTTCGAACGGGGCGTTCGACAGTCGATGCCGTATTACATCTGAAGGTCGTGACCAAAGAGGCAGTGAGCTATAGCGGTGTGCTGTTGGCAGTGTCGCTGGACATCGCCAACGCATTCAATAGTCTGCTATTTAGCTCCATCAGGAAAGCTCTCCACTAACACGGAGTGCCAGAATACCTGAAACAGCTTGTGGACATCTAGAGGAGCGTACTCTCACGTACGAGGACCGAGATGGTGTGCTGAGGCGGTAACTCTCGTCGTGTGATATTTCACAGGGATCTGTCCTCGGACCACTTCTGTGAAACATGGGATAAGACTGGGCCCTTTGAGGTCGTCTTCCTCCTGGGCTGAGAATGATTTGTTACGCCAATGACACGTTGGTCGTAGACCGAAGGCTGAACTTCCAAGAGGTGGCGCGCCTGGCCACCACGGGAGTACCACTCTCTGGTGGTCAGGCGCATTGAGTCGGGTCTGCGAGTGGCCCTGGATAAGACGGAGGGCCTTTTGTTCCATGGGCCTCGTCGTGATCAATCCTTCGGCGCCTACATCGTAGTTAATTCGGTCCTCTTACTGGTTCAGGCCCAGATGAGGTATCTGGGTATGTTTAGCTCAGCACATGCTGGCGGTTTGTTTCGCCTGGACGGTGCAGCGTGGGGCCCTCACTACAGTTATTGGAGGTGATATCTCGCTACCGACTATCGTACGCTTTATAACTGGTAGCGACAGCTGTTTTACCACGGTCGCAACTTTCTGTGAAGACGTTATTTCGCAGAAGGAGAAGGCCCTCCATCCCCCAACTCCACTGTGACCCAATTCGCCGCTGGCGAACCGGTTGCTTTCCAGCACCTCCGGTACATAGACGGGACGAGTTTTTCCCTGCATCCGCTACAGCGGTCACGCGAGGAGTTGATGTGCGTGCGTGCCTTACATCGCCTAAATAGAGAGTTTACTCGCAGATGGTGCCGGCAGTTGCCAGCAGGCACTAGAAGGGGTCTGGATGTCGTAATAGCAGCTAATCCCGGATCCCTCCTATCTTAGGCACAAAGTGGCACACCGTATGGTTTTAGTCGGTCCGATGCCGACACACCACCGGTGACGGCCCGAAGGGGTTAACGCACGTAAAAAGAAAGAGAAGAAAAGCCAAACTGTTGAACTCTGTAATAAACTGGTTCTTTTCCCTCTCTGGTTCTGGGATAGACTATTTACAGGGTGATAATATACTTAAGTCACTTGACTTACACGTAAAATATGGGCGGCGGTAGTTACCATCCATTATTTCCAGATCAGGACAGTGATCCATGAGTATTTGATACAGAATTTTTTTCTTAAATTTGATTAATATTTAAAATAAAAAAACAGGAGGTTAGATCATATTTTTTCCTGACCTTTGAGTCTTTTAAAAGGTCAGGCAAGCGGGGAGCCATGACATCGACAAATTATGCAGAATCAGTATGAAACGATATTTACCTAAGTTGTTTTACACGTGTAATGGTTACAGATAAAAAGTACGTTTACCAATATTAAGCAGCCTCAATCAACTGGCCTACTTTCAAAAATATGTTGCCGTAGGTACATTCGCATATGCGAGGCACGGCAGTTTGCTAAACGGTCACGTGTGAGGTCGTGCTCTGCGCGACAATTGTGAAACTTCTCAAACGCTCGTTCCGATATACAATTCGATTTACAACGATCAATTTCTGGGGCACGTTTGCCAAGATAAGGCCTAAACATGTAGGAGGAAATAATTTCGTATAAACTGGAAATTTTGATAATGGAACAATATTGATTGTGTTTTATGCCTATACCGTAGTATTTCATAATCCAGTGCCTGTAACAAGTGACTAAGCTGTTTATTGTTGCATAGAGAGATGACCTTAGCCAAGAACTACTCAAAAATACTTATAAATATATATTCCCATTAGATTATCGTCTATTAAAGACATAATAGTGCTCATTGGCAAGTTTTGTTTCATATTAATATGAAATGAAATGAATATTATAGGGATATAAATCACTTCGCTAAAAATATCAACTACTACATTGTACTTCATTTGTTAATTATGTGTCATTCAGAATATTTATTCCCCAAATATTCCCGAAGTATGTCATTCCCAAAATAAAAAAAAAATGAGAAATTGATTTTAGACATCAACAAAGTTCTCAGAACAATTTAGCCGAATTATTTTCACACCATTTTTGAAGTTAGTTAAATTTATCTAAAACATACACGCATACAAAACAAAAACATTGCAGTCCATTCCATAACATAATAAAACAAACATCACACAATGAACTATCTTGACCGCTCCTTTAAAACCAGAATCTGGTGAAAACCGGCGAAGTTTTTCACTTCGACCTTTCATAATAGAAAAGTTGGTGCCGAGTTCCTAAATTAAAAAGTTGAGATTTCAGTCTTAAGCGAAGGTTATTGGCCATCCGCAGTTATATGAACTATCGATCCAAGTTTCGCTGCATTTTCATCTACAGTTTTTGAATAAAAATTCTGCACCTGAGTTCTATAAGAACATTATAATCATAAAATTGTTTTACCTACTTCTTTTCTATATAAACAAGTTATAAGCCCCTAATTGGTTTTCAGATTAATTAGAAGACAAAATTAAAGGCTTGAGGCAGCTCTCTAAAATAAGCGTGGCATAATGTAAATGTTTATTTCAGTTAACTGGTAAATTTAATGTTACAATAGGTAAATAAACTCTTAAGTTATTGTATAAAATTGTTAAGAAGTAATAGTGTGTATTTTATCAATACATACGAGTTTGGATGATTAGAAATGTTAAAATTGTTTTCTAGACGGATTCGTACACTGCTCAACTGTTTGACTCTCAATCGGTTATTCATATGCAACCTTATACAAATATTAATACGGATGTATTCCATTCAATATTATTTTCGTCATCAATACTAGAAACTAATAGAATTTAAGTCAATGCTTTTGTAAACTTATTCAGAAAATAGGTATACTAATACTATTTAATGATATTTTGGATATCTGATAACGTTATCTAGTTCCAAACTAAGCAGAGCTTGCACTATGGGTACTAGACAACTAATATATACATATATATACATATTATACGTAGAATAAACCTAAACTCCGAAACAAATATTTGCAGATCATACGAACATTTGATATGAACCGAGAATCAAAGCCTAGTCCTCAAGCACAGCAGTCGCATAAGCTTACAATAGTGCATCGAGGCAGTATAATCTGTTATAATAATGATAAAATAAATAATATGAATAATGTTGCATTAGTCTACATCTTTTTGATATAAGGGATTGTCTCTACTCTTTAAATATCAAGGCAATAGAGTTACCTAAAGACGAGTATAACCTACTTGTTAATCTACCTTCCTACTTACTTTCCTACCTACCTTCTAACATATTTTCAAGGTATTCAATAATATATTCTCAGTAAAGTCCTATTCATGATCGTCTAAACTCTAACAGAACTTGTAACTCATATTATTCACCTTAGTAGCGTTGACGAGTTGTCGGCAAATGCTGATTTGATAATATTGTTTATGATTTCGGGTACCCGGCACAAAGTTGTGTTGAAGTTCTGACAAAGCTGACATGCAATAAAACTTTTTAGAATGGAAAAGTTTTATGTGTTCAGTTAATGAAGGTGAAAACGTAGCTTTTAAAATTAATTAAAACAGAAAATGATTAAATTTCTAAGATTGTGAAGTAGTTGTTTCACGTCAGTGAAGCAATTCTTTATTTTAACTGCCTCGGTGGCGCAGCGGTAGTGAATGCGACTGCTGTGCTTGAGGTCGCAGGTTCGTTCCCCAGGTCGGACCAAATGTTCGTAGGATCTGCAAATATTTGTTTCGAAGTTTGTGTGTTTTCTATGTATATGTATACATATTTATTTATTTACACTTTATGCACTTTATACATTGGCGGACTTAATGCCCAAGGCATTCTCTTCCAGTCAACCTTAGGGTGGTTTAGAAATATATGTATTTACAAAAAAAAATATATAAATATCCTATCAGTCAGTCTAGTTATCATAGCACAAGCTCTACTTAGTTTAAACCTAGATGACGTTGTGTGTCCAATGTCTGCAATGTTTATTTATTTATTTATTTGTAAGTCAGCGCATATTGATTTTACTGCAAGGTCACTGCCTCTTATCATAATGAAAACTAGTAACATAGTTTTACCCTCTTCTCTCTTGGTATCATTTGTAAACGACATTTTCAAAAAGGGTTGATACCAGATAGAGGGCTGACCCTTTCAAACAACGACTAAAACCTCTCTAAATAATGTTAATGAAAAAATAAATTGAATACTTTTCAGAAAACAAATAACTATACTAGAAATAAACATTAGAAATTAATAACTAAACTGAATGTATTTTATTCTGCTGCTGTCAAACTTTCGCCGATATTAAAATAGTGCCTCTGTTTACTTCCATATACGTCTTATATTATTGTAATCACATTCAAAGAACCAGATTTCATTTTTAAACTCTACATTGTACACCACAAGTAGTTACAAAGTCTTTCAATTCACCTCAAAAACATTGAGTTCCAGGAAAACTTCTTCAACGTTATAGCAACACGAGACTATAGAAGTTTTGTTGGAATGGGGACTTTTGTATGAAAAAGTTGACTACTTCAATATACCTGAAAATATGTTTCATTTTCTTTGAACAATTTCAACGAGTATTCTACAGAGTCTAGTCACAAACTCAGGCCGTATTATGTAATTTACAATAGCTTTAAGATTACGCTTTAAAGAGCCTTGGAATTAGCAATGGTATTTTTACTAGCCGAATTTTATTAGAAAACTAATAAATGCGTGTAACAAAATAATTTTAATTTACACATTGTAGTACAATATTGTCACAGAGTGTAAATTAATGGCACACATTTTCCTGTTGGCAATGAATACAGTTTTATTAATAGGTTAGTTCTTACGTTAACAGTTTGTTGCCTTTTTGCGGTATAAATTCCGTTAAAAGTTGGTCAACCTGGTACGATAGAGTTTAGAGTCATTATTCGGTATATATGAGGGGCCAAGTGTACTCATTTGTATCTTACAAATGAGTAAATAGTCGAACCACCACTCGAAGTGCCAACGGCCACACATGGCTCTAAACTCTAGCGTACCAGGTTGACTAACTTTTAACGGAATTTAAAAGCATAGTCATAAAAGATTAGAATAGTTTTCGAGACTGGAATGCTGATGGATTAGAAATTAAATAGCAGCCAACATTTCATTTCCTTTCCAAGATGTTATTATAAAATGAATGTGAACAACATCTAACTTTTACACCTACGCAATGTACGTCAACAGAAATATACTTACTCTCCTTTCCATTTATTTCCCTTTATTCTTTTATTCCATTCTTATGGCATTGCCCTCGAAGGAAATTGTTTTCTAAAAGGCCCTTCATCACAACATAAGGAAGTTGCACACCTCATTTACGTATTTGACGTCACAATTGTTTCTCGGCGGTTATTTCAAGCCCTTCCAAATGTCGTAAAAAATAGGCATTACTTAATATCAAACTGTACCTGTAACTGTACACCTAAATGGTATTTATTACTAGGTTATAATTATATTTGTATACCTGTCAAAATATTAGTGTCATCATGAATGTTATTTGTCAAATACTAAAGGAAATGGTACTATACTAAAGTTTGATGCCTACCCACAATAAATCATGTATAATAAACATGACCTATTCTGTCTCTAGGTATTTCTAATTCGTCTATAATACTTATATATTTAGAAATACAATGTCAAGATTATTACCAGTCTGGTTCACATAGCATTGACTGTGTATAATTTCAGAACAGACAGCCGTGTGAGATGTGTCTCGTTACTATTATTGTTACGGTAGCTCGTATTAGTAGAGGAGCCGTAGAGGGGATTCCGGGATTTACTCGAACGCGGCAGAATAATATACATGGGGATACCTTGTACTCTATTAAGTACTCGGACCAGATATGAGACTTCTATACTTAGTCTGGCCATAAATACTGTTACACTTAATTATAAAAAAATATTACATTTGAATTTCGAATCTGTCATTTTTATACGATTGTTCATTGTGTTTTCTCATTTTGGCGCCAATACATTGTAAAATATTTTGCGATATTAAAATGGTGTGGGGTGATAAAGAGAACCGAATCGCTGTGATAGCATTACACAAAGTAGGTATGGAGCCAAATGCAATTTTTAAAACTCTCCATACACTTGGTATTAGTAAAATGTTTGTGTACCGGGCTATTAATAGGTACAATGAGACCTCCTCTGTTTGTGACAGAAAAAGATCTGGCCGTCCACGTAGTGTTCGTACGAAAAAGGTGGTCAAAGCAGTAAGGGAAAGAATTCGAAGAAATCCTGTCCGAAAGCAAAAGATTTTATCTCGGGAAATGAAGATAGCACCTAGAACCATGTCGCGTATTTTAAAAGATGACTTAGGACTTGCAGCCTATAAGAGACGCACTGGCCATTTCTTAACTGATAATTTAAAGAAGAATAGGGTGGTAAAATCGAAACAACTACTGAAGCGGTACGCAAAGGGAGGTCACAGAAAAATTTTGTTTACGGATGAGAAAATTTTTACAATTGAGCAACATTTTAACAAACAAAATGACCGTATTTATGCTCAAAGCTCTAAGGAAGCTTCCCAATTAGTCGACAGAGTGCAACGTGGACATTATCCGACTTCAGTGATGGTTTGGTGGGGTGTTAGCTATGAAGGAGTGACTGAGCCATATTTTTGTGAAAAAGGTATCAAAACATCGGCACAAGTGTATCAAGATACCATTCTTGAGAAGGTAGTTAAGCCCCTTAACATCACCATGTTCAATAACCAAGTATGGTCCTTCCAGCAAGACTCGGCGCCGGGTCATAAAGCTCGGTCCACGCAGTCTTGGTTGGAATCGAACGTTTCGGACTTCATCAGAGCTGAAGACTGGCCGTCGTCTAGTCCCGATCTTAATCCGCTGGATTATGATTTGTGGTCAGTTTTAGAGAGTACAGCTTGCTCTAAACGCCATGATAATTTGGAGTCCCTAAAACAATCTATACGATTGGCAGTGAAGAATTTTCCCATGGAAAGAGTGCGTGCTTCTATTGATAACTGGCCTCATCGTTTAAAGGACTGTATTGCAGCCAATGGAGACCACTTCGAATAAGCTTTTTATATTTTTAATTGTTTTATATTTATGTATTAAACTGACACACTGTAAAAGTAATAAATGTTATTTGCAGTTAACAATTTTCTTTTTTCTTTATTACAATATTTATGGCAAGACTAGGTATATGATCGCCCGTCAAGGATAAAGGATAAGATAAGTAAAAAAAAATTGATCATCAAAAATTTTCGAGTGCGTCAGATTAAGATAAGATGAGGTAGTTACGTGCTAAAACGTGTAGATTTTACTAATCTAATAGACCGAATAGGTCTCTATGACGCCCGAGTAAATCCTGATTTAGCATCGTGGCCTCCCGTACTATATGAAAGATTTCCAAAACTCGGTTATTACTGGAACTACATGCAAGAACATGTCTTTAGATCATAATTTTAATATTTTTTCATTGTCGGATGTACTAGGCCTTCGATTTTTTTTTAACATTTTATGGTAAAATATTGCAAATTAGTGATTTTCAAAGAGTTGTATTTAAAGTTCTTTAGGAACTTAATTATTTGTAGTTTATGTTAATTTTTAAAGTCAGAACGTAACGTTAATCGTTTGTGAGATAGTTCTTAAATGAAGACCTTTGCAATGTTGTTGTTAATGAAATAAAAACAAGTTTGAAACATATTTGAAATTTTTTGCATACGCATCATTTTCCAACCCAAATAAATAGGTACTCTTTCTGTAATTGTTAACCGATGAGACAATGAATTAAGGATGGAATTTGAGTACACGGAAGACGTAGTGCCTTAAGCGGTCGCCACGCTCTACTGCGCTGAGTGTGGTGGGTTCAAACCCCACACAGAACGACTGATTGATTCACAAATTGTTGTTCTGAGTCTTACTATTCTTTGTGTCCGTTGATTGTATATTTGTAAAAGTCCCCCACGACACAGACTTATTGCTACCACAAGTGTTGCCCTTTTAGAAAAAAAAAATAAAATTAAAAGCAACAAAATTTTGTAGTAACATTAGTATTCTGTGTATACATTTATTTAATATTTATTCCATTTTTCTTAAATCTTTGCGTATAGTTACTAAGAAATTTAGAATAACTGTGATGGATGTCCAATTACATCCTATTTTTATTGACCTTCAACGTGATTAATCGGACCTTACTGACAAGACTATTAACCAATTCTTTGTCAATCCAATTATTTGTGTCAGACTTTTGTAAATTTATGACACCTACTGACAACTACGAAGACAAAATATGATTCCAGAATTTACTCTAATCTAGTCTAAGGCCAACGGCAGACAATGATAAGTATTTATAAATTTAATTGGAATCGGAACACGAGGGTTTGTAAGCTAGGTTCCGATCGATTGCGCTAACGATTGTAATAAATCAGCTGTGATTTATTATATTGTATTAGAAAATTCTCCCGAGTAGACATCTAATTGAGTTATCTGTGTGGTTGCGCAATTTAATTCATATTGTAGTAAATAAAATTTATTAAACGTCAAATAAGTAAATATGAGTACTTAAATCTCGTAACAAGCTTCTGTATCATAGATTTTGTATATTGATATTATAAGCTGATAGTGAGTTTTCAAGGAAAATTATCTTTTCTTCTTTTTATCGCGTTTAAATAAAAACTTATTCTTAAAGAATTTTTTAAATTTTTTTTTTTTGCTTTTTAGTTAACGCGACATAGGTGAAGCAGTCTGTTCATGAACTTATTTTCCCAAATACGATGTGATTGCATATGGATATTGTCTAGGACTAAAATATTCGCCAAAAAATTAATCCAGGTCAAATTTAAGCGGATTGTGTCGTTTTAAAACGTACTTCCTATGGCCACCTTCAGCTTCATTATCAAGCCCTGGATACCATTTAGAGACAAAGTATACGTCAAGATGAATCATATGAGGCCAAACTCGATAGGGTTACGTCGTTTTTTAATGGAATTGCTTTGACCACCTTCCAACTCCATCACCAGACCCTGGATACTATAAACGGACAAAGTACTCGTAAAGCTGAATCATATGAGTCCAAACTTAATGCGGTTGTGTCATTTCATTACAGTGTTCCTATGACCACCTTCCAGCTCCATCATAGGATCAGGTTTATCTCATATTGCATTGTCATATAATTTACAAATGCATGAAAATTTTTATATATATACATTATTTAAAATGTTGAAATAGTAAACATAAAATCTATATTTTATAGTTTCTGAACGTAAATTAAGTTTTTGATTGTTGCCACATATGGCGCTAGTGTGCATGTTCCGTTCTCTGTAAGCTTTACTGGTTAATAAACGTCTTGTTATACTTTCATCTATTATTTAATTTCCAACAAAGCGGTTGAAGACGTGTATCTTAAAATTGCTTTGCAAGATTCGGCCCGAAGAAACAGTTACATACATACATTGCTAGTTTAATGAAAACTTGTAAAATTAGCTTTTAAAACTTGTAAAAGCTAATATTACCTTAAGTCGACTTCCTTTTTAAGAGTTTTTTAGTTAATTAATATAGATAAATATGTACATGCATCACTTTATGGGAAATGACTCTCACAGAAGATCAACCTAATGCAACAGCATCCGTGCTGTCGTATTACGTTGGTGAGTGTGAGACCGGAGGCACATTGATTCAGGGATGACAGTTATCGTGGTAATTATGTGAGCTTTACAATGCCACAATGACTATTCTTTTACATCCACAAGTGGGGAGAAAGCATCTCACTAGGCTGACATAGTGTGGGTCACCATACTGCACTGTCTGCATTAACAATGAGTATGGTGGCCACAACTCTTGATTTCTATTAATACTTTCCATCAGACAGAGTAGAGTCACTTTGACAGGCTCTTAAAAGAAAAACAAACACCAAGAATCACCAAGTGTAGAGGAAAATTTTCAGTTAAATTTAATGAGTGAATAACCAAACGGTTTAATGTGAACCGATCACTAATGTGCCGAAAAATAGTGTTTATCAATTACATTTAAATATGGTAGTAATTCATGTTAATTTATTTCTAATTTTTCTACTAAAAACACGTATTTTTGATTATTTGCTAAAAGTTAAACAAAACTCAAATTACTCCATTTATGGTTTATACCGAAAAAGTTATATTTATTACACGAACACCGACAATATTAAAGGTAAAAAATGTGAAAACACCTGTGCCCAAGCAAATGATGTCTGTATTATTTAGATAAGAAAATATAAAGTTACCAACGCAGGGTAAAAAGGTTAATTGATGTCCTCTGTCAAATTCTACGTCATGAATTCTTGGGAAGCTAGGCATTCTTTGCATTCAGTATAAAATTTTGTCGAGTAAGAAAAAGTATTATTTTTTAATGCGTGACACGGCGAGGTTTCAGTTTTCGTTATCGTGGACAGTACCTTAGATTATTTTAAATGTACGCTAGTCCTTGCAATGCCATTTTACTAAGTACAAATGTTGAAAATAAAGTGTAATTTACTGCCATTGTACGATTTTTATAACTTAATTGACAACAATCACTGTTAACTTCACTTATTATAACAAAACATAATTAAATTAGTCAAATAAATGTGCTTTACATAATTATACATGCATGTAAAAGACAATTAACGCAAGCATGTGGTCATCACCACATCACAAACCACTATAGTTTAAGAGGTCGCAACG
Organism: Hypercompe scribonia; assembly: GCA_949316085.1. Lineage (NCBI taxonomy): Eukaryota > Metazoa > Arthropoda > Insecta > Lepidoptera > Erebidae > Hypercompe > Hypercompe scribonia. The sequence continues at coordinate 23,263,641 of OX438977.1, forward strand.
CCGTTTCCTACTGCACTGAGTATTTAATGTCCATGTGGGATAACATATGTACTCCACGAATTGAAGTTCTGAGCGTGGGTGGTTTTTGTGTTTGTTTCATGTACATTTGTAAAATTAATGCAGGAGTTTTAAACATATAAAATATATATATATGTATAGCTCCGAGAAGCAATCCATTGCGACAAAATTTTCGAGAAACGAGCAAGTGGTCAGATATTATAGTGATAGATATTTTGAAGAAACGTCTCATCAGAAGTGCGTTATTGACAAGTATGTATGAAATGTCTGATGAACGAGGGAGAGACGTAAGCTGTTTTCCAGGATCATAGTAAACTGCGCTGCCTATTCCGAATACAAATAGGACGAGAGTGTTTATTAAACGTGAAAGGGTAATAATTCGTTTTTACGGTTTTATTTTAATTTAAATAAAACAAATAGCGATTTTGCAGTATACAACTCAAAAATTTTATAATACCACCTTGTGCCTGTCTAAACTATAATTTTATTGGACTTTATCGTCATATTATGTTCCACAAAAAAGTCATTGAAACAGAAATAACCGTCTGCTTGATAACAAAAGTGGAGGGAAATATGAAAACGTCTGCCAATAATGAGCTCAACAAAACAACAAGTAATGTATATTGTACAAGTTGTAAAGGAACTCTTAGATGGTGAGCGCAACATTCATTTAGATTTACGTCATATGTGAGTAAAATGTATTCTTCAATATTGCACTTTCACAGATGTATAAGTGTACTGTATGTGTAATTAAACCTACTTCTGTTTCCTGCTTTAACTAGTTATGTAATAATTTTATCTCGTCAATAACTTAACACAAAGTAACTCACATTGAATAATCTATAGCAACATATAAAATTATGTGTGGTGTGATGGGTTAAGATTATAGTTTCATCGTCCCTACTTATCTCGTGAGTATCGTAAGAGCCGACTGAGAGAACACACTACTCAGAACAGCACTGCAAGGAGAAAATAAAACAGAAACAAACCCTTTATGTAACTTGTGAAACCCCCCTCACCATTACTGCACTTGGATTTGCAGCGGGGTGATGTGTTGGAACCGGACCGATTAAAGCCACACGGTGTGCCACTTTACGTCTGAGATAGGAGGGATCTGGAAACAGCTATTACTACGACATCTAGATTCCTCCAAGCACCTGTTCCAGTTAACTCTCTAGTTAGGTGACGTACGGCACACGTGGACGTCGACACGTCGCGGCTGGATACTAAAGCGGATGGAGGGGAAAACCCATCCAGTTCACCCGTGGTCACATTCAAATGGTATGAAGCGCCGACAAGCGCCTTCGCCGCCTAGTTCACCGGCGGCGAATTGAATCCGAGTGGAAATCGTCTTCTCGGGTCTTCTCCGCTGCCTCGTTCTGCAAAATGATGTCTTTGTGAAAGGTTGCGGCCACAGTTACATCAACCCGTCTAGCCAGCGCGGTTTGAAAAGCCATAACATTATTTTTAAAGAGAGGCCTATGTCCAGCAATGAAGTATTAAATGCTGTTAATGTTATGTGATTTAATTTAAAATTACTTTCTTAAAAAGTGAATTTTTTAAGTATATCTTAAATTTCAACCATAAAGTCTTTACTAAGTGGTTACTACATCAATGTTTAATTAATTTCTAAATTTATGAAACAAAATTACAGAATACAATGCAACAGCGAAAACTCGTTTAAAAATTATTCATACAAAATCACTCTCGTGTGGGTGATTAAACCCATTTAATTTAGTAATAGTATGATAAATGCAGTGAGACGTTACCTCAACTATTTATTTTAATTGTAGTTATTCGTATGAGAATAATTCGTTAAACCAAATCCGCAGATAATATGCTTCCCATAGGAACTTCTAAATATACAAAAGTGTAGTAATGTAACTTAAATTATTCTTTTAGAGGTTTGATTTGATGATGATTTAATTTTTAACTTTATACACAAATAAAGATTTAAATATTAATAAAATGAATATTATACTTGTAATAAATACTGATAATAGGTTTTAAAGGACAAGTAGATTTTGACAATACTTTGAGGATGAAGCCACCCTAGCAGAAGCAGGCCAGGATGGCAGCGCGACGTCTTTTGGGGGCAGAAAAGTGGTCATCTGCAAGTTGTAGGTAGATGACCCGAGGTACGTCGGGGTTCCAGAGATTTCTTGTCTAGAGTACACTTGGTTAACCGGTTACTAGTACCTAAGACGGTGTGCGGTTTTTGGTCAGTGCAAGTCCGACATAATCACCAGTAGGTAGTAACCGGGGGGATTGCCGCACACTAAAAAAAAAGGATCTACACATAGACACACTATATTTTATAATGTAATAACGTAATATGTTGCTCAATTGTTGTACGACTCACAATTTTCTATATGTAGTTACTAATTTCAGTTCAGGCTTTTTATCTTAGTATTTGTTATAAAATAATTTAAACTGAGACATGACTTTCTTCTAAGTTGTTATTGTGTTCTGAATTCTATACTCCTTTTATTCACAAAGTGTGTTGGAAGAACTTTGCTGAAAGGTCAGCTGAGTTAAGCTCGCCTTTGTAAAATGCATTTTCTATTGTACATCGTGTAGTTTAGTTTAGTCTCTACCAACGATAAAGTGTAAGTTAATAAAGATGACAGTTAATAGTGCTGGTCATAAAGTATCTTCCTTGTTGACCAACTCGAACCAAGGCAAAGTTATTTAAAAAAAAACACTTTAAACCAGACAACTCACAATAAGTATGGACGTCAGATACTGTTCCATTCAACCTATCGCCGTCCACTGCTGAACCAAGGGACCCCCCCAGGGAACGTTAACCATCCTGGTCTTAGGCAATTCGCATCCATCTGCTGCCAGCCACCTTCTTTAAGTCATCGGTCCATCGTGCCGCAGAGCGTCCTACACTACGTTTGCCCAATCTTGATATCCACTCTAGTACACTTCGCCTCCAGCGACAACCGGTTCGTGTGGAGACATGGCCGGCCCACTTTCACTTCAGCATACTGCGTGCGATACTGAGCGTTTTTCTGGCTGATAAAGTTCGTAACGAGGTTATTCGACAGAGAGCTAGAGTAACTGACATGGCACGGAGAATCAGTTACTGTTGACAGTGAAAAAAGGTGACATCGGTTGTCAAAAACTCTTACTCGTATTTTAGAAATTTCACTCTTTCAGAGTAACAACTCGTTTACAACTACAAGCATCAATCAAATTACATTTTCCAATGTAGGATTTAATTTCAATTACCTTGTATAAACAAATAAATTTTGCAGATATAATTTTTATCATTATAACCTTTACCCATTCGGAGTGATCATGTACTGTTATCATTTAAGGAGATTGTACCAACCAGAATATATTTAGTCTTTATGCGGTGACGGATTAAGAATACGGGGTGCCAATACAGTTACTCATCATATATGAGACGGCTAAGGGAACAAACTATTTAGGGCAACGTTACTGTAAGGAGAAAATAAAACTTGAAACAAATCCGATTTTAACCCATCTGGGCAGCGTGGTAAGATAGGTCTAAAGTTCGTTTCAAAAGAGAGGCCTATGTCCAACAGTGGACTGTTAAAGACTGTTGACGATGACTATGATGATGATGATTGAATATTGTTGGATGTACATTTTCAGTGGTAATTTAAATACAATTTATGTTTATAAAGTATTATTTTATTTACTGCAAAATTTTTGGTAATCTTGTATTAAAAGATATAACGTCAAAATAAGTTTCTTGTTAAGTTGGTAAATTAATTTTACTACATGTTTTTATCAAAGATTTTATTTTACATACGCCTTGACAATTTTTGCCCAGGGATGGGCGGGTCAACGCCTATATATGCAATACTTAAACTTTTTTATTTTTTGTTGTCGGGGTGGAAAATTCCTTCGGATCTTCGGCTCCTCGGGGAGGCCAGTCAGGAGTATGTGGTGTTTGCACTAAAAACCACCCCGGCGGCCGGTCTCAGGCGTTCTTCTCTGAAGGGGACCTGGACCATATTATTTCAGGTCCCTTCCAGAATCAACGCCGTACATATCAAGATTTCTTTCCAAGCCTAGCTATAAAGAAATTTCGCAAATGAACACCACGGAGGTTCTCAACTCAGTTGTGAAAAGTTTCTACAGAGGCAGTATAAGAGATGTCAGGAACTTACTAATTATTATAAAAACTTTCTACTTACTTGTTAAAGAACATCTGTTACCGCACGTACAGTTGATACATTAACAATTAATTAACAAAGACCGATATATTATATCATAGCAGCCTGATGGAAGCATACCCACGGACCGTGTAGATATCAATATATTGCAGCTTTTTATCAGATATCTATATATTAATACACGATACAAAAACTTTAATCCGCTTTTTACGAAAATTGCGCGGACGCAGGAGCATAAAATTTGGCACACTTATAGTTTATGCGTTGGAGAAGTGCAGAACGCTAATGTTTTTCAATAATAATGCTTATAAAGTACATTAAATCAATAAATAAAACATTACACACACTACCATATATTTCACACACACATACATACACAAGTATTTGTACACGCATACTTTCATTTTGTCCATAGACATAGAGTACTGACATAGACATATCAAAAAGAAAAGTTTTATTTGCCTCATTTAATATAAAAAAAGATTTTAATAATAATGCATAATGAGTACAATAAATCAATAAATAAAACATTACACAAACCAGAATACATTTGACACACGCATACACAAGTATTTGTACACCTATACATACTCTGTGGTCAAATTGTTTCTTTTGTTTATTATAGACATAGTTGAATGTCAAACAGAAAAGTTTTATTTGACGAATACTACGTGAAATACTGAGCGCTTATACAAATTTATGTAATATATATAAGTTGTGTAGCAGCAACATACATTTAAATGTACACGGACTATCATTATATGCATAAAGAAAGTTCTGTAGCAGCAATCTGCAATAACAACATTCAGGTACAAAAAAAATATAATTTACTATTGCTGGTTCTTAATTAAAAAAACTTTAATTATGCCTCGACATAGAACATTAACGGCTCGGAGTGAGAGACAAAGAAGGAATATTTCTCTAAGAGGAAGGAATAATTCCCCATCAGTAGTATTCGATAGTAATATGATTTTGAAAGATACATTTAAATGTGCTCTAAATGTCATTTAATGGAATTAGAGTGCAGGTTTTGCAATGCGAAACATTTTGAATCTGAAGTGACTTTAGGCGACCGAATTGCATTCACTTCATGTTGTCACAAAAGTAAAGCATTATTACCATCCTTAAGTCAAAACGAATATTTTAAATCATTGTATAATGGACTTACTTCAAATGAACCTTCAATAAAAAGTAAATCAAAAAATTATTTTGAAAATATTAGGAAATATAATTCATGTTTAGCTATGGTTAGCTCAGAAGCCAAAGTTGCTGAGACAAGGGGAGTGTATCATTTCAAAATACATGATGTTTTTTATCACAGATCAGGCCCAATGACTGCCGCTTATAATCGCTCACTATGTTATGCACAATTATATTTTTATGATGTTGACACTGCTATTAATTATAGGTTACAAGAACGTATTAATCAAACACGTAACAACAACATAATGCGTAAAATTTCACTGGAATTGGACAAAACATGCCAAATAATTGGAGTTTTATTAAATCGGCCAGTTTTTACACATGGGCAATTGTATGTCGCAGTAAGTAGAGTTCGTTCATTCGATGGTTTAAGGTTTTATATATACAAATATAACGGCCCAAAACATTTAGAAAACGATGAAAGAGTTTTTACAAAAAACATTGTTTTCAGAGAAGTTTTAAATCATTAATTAAATTATTGCAATATGCGATAAAAAATGCTCTAAATGGATAGTATTTTTAATGCATGATTTTTTTGTTTTGCATCTTCTTATAGCATGTTTTGTTTTAATAAACATTTTTTTAAATAGGTATTCTTTATTTTACTTCTTTTTAATTTCATATAATTTGTTCAAAAAAGAGATTGGCAAATAACAGTCTTGGTCAAATCTGTGGTTATAGTAGTTTAGTTTTCGACAGTAGAACCTTAATAATGTTTGAATATTATATTTTAATAATGTATATTAAGTCACTTACAATTTAAATTTATTATGGTCGAATTTCGACCACTGGGCGACCACTAGTTTATAATTAATATATGCAGTGATAGTGTTACATTTATGTATGTCAATTAATTTCAGTACTTTTGGATTATTTCGCAAGGTTATGGTTTGCATTTTTTTTTGATGCCGTGGTTTTGTGTCATCACTTGCTACCTACTTTGTAAAAATTTACGTTGTAATACTATTCATACGCCAAATGAGCTCTTATTCCATTTTTGACGATCTTTACGTTGTACCGGCCAGGGTGAACTATATTTGTATATGGAATAATTCGCGATTCTTTTACATTCATAAGTTATGCGTGTTGAGGTAGACGAATAAAAATATACATTTATAAGTATATAATACATCACTGATGCCATGAAACATTGTAGAAAGAATGAAAGTCTCAAATTTACTATAAGATGCATTATAAATGTCGGTGTCAACTTAAAAAAAAAACAGAATGATTTCCTTTCTACTTTTTTATAATCTCAGAACTTCGTTGCACCTGAATCGCCTTAGATTTTTTATGTATTTTTTTTTACTTTTCCTCAATGTTATGAAAGCATTAAGGAAAATCAGCAAGTTAAGGAATGACAATATACCATGATGGGAATGCACTAAAATCGGTGCTAATTTCTTACAAAATAGTAATCACATATTATGAATGTATTCTTTATGTTTCAACAAGTTACTCAAAACCTTTCCGGAGAATAACCCTTTTAATGATACTCGTAACGTTATCGCCTCCCTTTCTTCTTAGCTAACGAAGAGTATAATTAACACCGCTCCTGTTTGTAAAGATATGGCCTATTAAGTGAGTCGCTTAACAATTTCCAGCTGGGATTAGGTATTCTAATTCAATACAGTGTTCAACACTTACATTTTTTTTTCTATATTAAGAGCCTGCTAAAGTGACTCTACTCTGCCTGATGTAAAGCATGAATAGAATCCAAGAGTTGTGGTCACCATACTCATTGCAAATGCAGAGAATGCAGTATAGTGACCCACACTATGACGGCCTTGTGAGATGCTTTTTCACACCCCGCTTCGGGACGTAAAAGGCATGACAGTCATCGTGACAGTGTAAGACTTACACAGTTACCACGATAACTGTCACCCTTGCATCAATGGGCCTCCGGTCTCACACTCACCAACGAAACACGACTACACTGATGCTGGCGCTTTATGTTGGTCTTCTGTGGGAGGATAGCACTGCCCCGGTCGAGCCGGACCGCTCGTGCTGAAATCAGTGTGGCTCTACTACCTACTACATTTAAACAGATACTATTTTTAACACTAATACCAATACAAGAATTAGAAACAACTGGTAGAATTGCTTTGAGTGGTCTTTGTTTTTGATATTAGTATGTATTTTTTGGTGTTAATATACTCCCTTAAGACAATATTTATAATTAGCTGAATAAAATGTGTAGCCAGGTATCCAAAGACGTAGAAAAGCCTTAAGACATGTAACTAACACTGTCAATAAATAAATAGTTACCGTTGGATGTCCTTTCTGTACACCTTTAATCCCTAAAAAGGTTAAGTTCTTAAGCAAACATTCAAACCTACTTAAGCGTTTCTTACGCTAAATACATAAATAAATGCTGATAAAGAAAAAAACTTTGCTGGCATGTAGGTACACGGATTAACCAAATAAAGTCTCGAAAGAAACGACCCTGAAAAAGATATATCACGAAAACTAACGAGACCCGAACTTTCTAAACTATCTGCGATAAGATAAACAACCAACAACTTTGCGATCACAGCTTGTAAGGTGCGCGAATTATATTTGAACGAGAAAGTAATGTTACATAAAGGCTTTGGTATTTATTGTATGTTATATGTTGTATGTCATAATTTTCTCAGACTTTTCTAAAATATATTCTCAAGCACACAATGTGTCAACACTGAGTTTAAACTGATTGATTTATTTAAGTCATTTAGAAGTTGCTTGAATGAGGAGAGACCATCGTGTTTCGATGTGTAAAATACTGTAACTTAAAGATGACTTACAGACTTTAAAGCCACTGGCTCGAAGTCAGCGGGAGCAGTGCGGTGGCGATGGCGAAGCTGGCAGAGGGGCAAAACTGATTTCGAAGTCAGCGCGTGGATCGTGCGCTAGAGTGGCGAAGTATTAGACTAATTGCAAGTTCTTGATCACAAACTACATCGAACTATACTTCTCACTCCCAGTCTTCCTACATAATTCTTTTGTTTCTCTTTGCAATCTGTGCCCAGTTTCAAACGTAACTTTTATAATAATGTTGATATTTACTTTTTCTGGCAATGGTAACCCTAAATTATGTTTGATAGTGCGATTTGTGAAAAGAAAAAATGATTGCCTTTTATTCAAAGATATATTTAGGATACCTTTGACACCTTTAGAGTGGGGATGTGTTTGTTTAATTAATCTATTTTATATTTATAGCAATTATTAGTGTAACTTAACTTAACGCTACGTTGATCCAGAGGCGCGGGTGCTAGTGATCGAAATTATTACATTTTTTTAAAATAATTGTTATATTATGAATAAATTACCATATTTCTCTTATAAATCAGTACTGTAGTTTGTGATATGCTGTGACAGTGATTATTGACAAATGTCATAACTACTTATTAGTTCATAGGCAAAGACACTAAGGACCATATTGCCTCACTAACTAACGTATTATGTTTACGACTAATAAACAATTGTAGTCAGGTAGTTCATTAATTTATGTTGAACCTTACTAACTACTTGATAGATGGCGTGCACGTCGAGTTACATCGCGATATAGTTTGGTTCAATACCGTATAATTTAATGTATGGAAATTTGTAAAACAATAAGATCAATAAACCAGAGTTAGATCAGATTACAGACGGTGTTTTTGTTATTTAACAATCTTCTAGTAAATCTCATTAGGGCAGAAGTTCAACATTAGCTTAGTTAGCCAACATATTAAGAAAACAAATGTTTTGAATTTTCTTTTTATAAAAAACTACCTTATAACATTACAAAAGTCGTAATTAGTATTTATCCTCGAAAAATAAAAGTATTTACTTACAATAATTGAGTAAAGGTTATACGTTGGTGTACTCCTATACTTACAGGAGACCACAACAAGTAAAATAAAAAAATATATATCATCTATCAATTGAACGAAATTACTGTTATAAAGATAGTTGAAATGTTTAAATAGTAACAAAGCATTATAATATAAAATATAAACAGTTAAACTTGGAATAAAACAAAAAAATCGCAATATCAAAAAATATTAATCACAGGTGATTAGAATAGTCTAAGATTCTATTTCTTCCAGACTTTCGAAACAATCCGAATAAATTAATATATTATAAAACGAATAATTTTCACAAGATAAATAGTAATTAAATGTTCGTATCCATCGTAAATTTCCATTCGATAATGACAACGAGTACAACTAGATCGAAACGTCAGGCAATTCAAAATTATGTTGCATCTATGTCACGGCACAGTTTTATAATAGTTTATGTGTGTTGTATGTGTTATTTTTTACTTCGTGCTAAATCCCGTATATATATTATAAAATGAAACATGGGACGTGAGAATCAAAGTTAGTATGATAAGAAAAATACGTTTTAATCGTAACTAACACATAATAAGTCATTTCATTATCATATTTCTGGTCAATTACATCAAATTTATTTTCCTTTGTAAAATTTCACAGCCAAAGAGTCTACAATAACAGCTTTAATAATTTAATTCTCGAAAATCCAAACGTAATGGAATCCTTAGCCAGAGTCGGAGAGTTTTAGCCGAAGATGAATAAAAGATGGTTCGCTGTCTATCAATTACCGTAAACTTGGTGACGGTGGACAATAAGCATTCAACCATTTGTGCAGTATTTAATCATTTAAGATTTGTTCACAAGCAAACGCTTTTCATCTATATAATCTGGAAATCAAACGACTCAGAACAGTTTAATCCCTCTCCTTTTAATCAAGGGATGCTATTGTCAGCTTAATTGTGTGAGAAGCTAAATGGCGCAGCGGTTTCATATTCGGGCTTGTTCGGAAGCTTTAGATTTATAACAAAGGTTTTGCGATCTAGAAAATGATGTGGGGACGCCACGGCAATATGTTTCTTGGTGCTGTGGAATTCGTATGAAAAATGTAAAATATTTAAAAGTTAGATATAGCTTATAATATAATTTTACGGTCCACTGGTACAAATTGCTTTGCTCCTAAATAGATTCATTTTTCGATAACCAGTCGAGAGTCAATTTTTATTTATAAGAATAGCCAATATACATTATAGTTTCTTTCTGTATCTGGACGAAATGAAATAGTTTTTTTGGTCTCTAACACGTTGTGTATTAATTTTAGTTCTTCTCACATAATTTTAAGAAAAAAGGGACTATTTTAAACGAGTACATGAAACGAGAAGATAATGGTATGACAAAAATGTTAGTTAACATATAGATTGGTCAGATGTAGCTCAAGCAGGTCAAGAACTCATGCACATGTATATACAACACAGACACGTGGTAATGCTACTGCATGCCATGTAAACAAATATGTTTCTTTTCGGTTCTTATTTACGAGTTTATTTATTTTAATTAGTACTTTAAATACTGAATAAATTATTTTTACTAATTACCTATCCTGTTGATTATTTCAATCGAAATTCTTCACATTAGACCATGGTTTTTATTTCTCATTATACAGCAAACACGTTTTGTAAAACGTTGCCGTAGTCCTTAAAATAAGCAAATTTGTTCCCTTTACTAGTGTACCGAATATCTGGCTACTTAGTTGAGTTTAATATGCTCCAAACATTTTTAATTAATTCGCAAAAGGTCAGCAGTTTGCGAGTTACATGAGAGTAAACCCGAACATTACCACAAAATGGTTCGAAGAATTCAAAAATTGTAAACGAGTTGCACATAGACCCAGTTTACAGAATGCCGGCAATTAGAAAATTTCATTGATGTACTTCAAATATTATTATACCAGTATACTTCTAGTATACCAACTCGATTAACCAGAAACAGAATTTTAGACGTTAATATTTGTAACCATTCTTCAAGAGTCTTTTTAGCTACATATAAAGGTTTTATTGTTAACCTATTTTCCAGATCCATCTTTTTTATCTCTTTCTCGTCTCTTTAACTTTTGGAACACTGAAAATTAACCACCGTTTGTTCTACAAAGTTCAATGGCTTTGCATAGCATGATATTTAACCAAATTATACTGTGACGAAACCATGACAATTGTCAAATGCTTAAAATAAAGTTGGTCGTATACGATTATTTATAGGTCATAAAATGTTTTCACCACTATTGTAGTCTACTACTGGATTTTTCGATTGAACACCACTTTTTCTCTTTAGATAAAATCATCTTTTATAAAAGCTTTTGCTTACTAACTTAACATTTTCTTATTCGTTGATCATGGTGTCATTATACATCATTCTAGAATATAATAGAAGATAGATATCAATAATTATAACCGAAAAAGAAACACACTTAGCTAGTTTTATTACCACACATATCCTAGGCACCTTTGCGATCTTTCAGGTAAAGAGAAAAGGTGGAACCGTTCTCTTTAACAAAATTATATATCCATTACTGCTTTTCAGTCTAACACAATTATTGTCAAGACACTTTGATTATAGCAATAGTGTATTGTTAGTACTCTTAACTATATTTTTTAAATAATTTACTTATAATTGAGGCAGTGGACCCACGCTGATTTCAGCACAAACAAGCCGGCTCCACTCGCGATGATGGAGACCACAACTCTTGGATTCTATTCATGCTTTCCATCAGGCAGAGTAGAGTCATTAGGCAGGCTCCTAAAACAAAAAGAAAAAAAATAGTGATTTTTTTATGAAAAAATAAATTATCTTTAGGTATTATGCTTGTTATATGTCATTTTTACAATTTACTTTGAATCGACTTTATGACAAACATAAGGCCAAAAAGAGCGTCTTGAAATTAAATATTCATTCTTATTTGAGAACAGAACCTAAGAAATTTTCTCAACGTTAGCTATAGGTAACCTAATAAAATGTAAAATGATGTTGCTTTAGAAAGAATCTACAGAAGTGACTTTTTCTTAGCCAGTTAGTCTTATAAAATACTTATATACATACATACGATTAGATGAAACGGTTATTATGCGTTTAAATTTTTTAACGTTACCAGCGCTTTGTACTTGTGAAAACGATTCATGTCTAACCTAGGGGTTTATTGGTAAGCCTGCTAGTTGTTAGGCTTAGCCCAAGACAAGCTCTTAGGTTTGATTTATGTTATGAACGTCATCTGCGTGAAGGTTCTACAGCACCAAACATACCTAAGATGCCAGTGTCGCTATAGCATTATAATCAAACAACTTTCAAAATAGCATCAAGTGAAGAGTTATATAGGAATTCTGCTGAGTTTAGTCGTAAGATGTGACTGAAAGAAATAGTGAAAATAATGTAGGAATATATTTCAGGACACAAAAATTAAAAATACGTACCAAGGTATCATATCACTTTGCAAAATATGCGTCGTTAGATTCACACTGTCACAGAATGCATTAGAAAAATAAAGATTCACAGCTCCTCCCCCGTAGGTAATAGCGTGATAATATGTTGACCCGACCTGTTAGTAATATTTATGTAAAATTTTAAGTAAATCTATACAGTGCTTTTTGAGTTTAGCCCGAACATAGGTATATACAAACAAACAGACAATAATTCTAAAAACTATATTTTTGGCTTCGATATCGATTGTAGATCACGCCCCAAGTTTTTTTTAAACAAAATTTTCAATGTACTGTTTTGACTTTTCTACGATTTTATTATATGTATAGTAAGTAGTACTATATAGTAAGAGATTAAAGTTATGCATATGGTAATGGACTTAGAGTACGGAGTGTTATCACTCCTATTCATACCTAGGGTGTAGTAAAATGCAACCAGAATAGCAAACTACACAGCACATCATTGCAAAGAGAAAAGAAAACTTAAAACAAACCTTATACCAATCGGTCTGGCTAGCGTGGTTTAGTAGATCAACACCTTTAGACGGAGAAACCTAGGTTTAGTAATTATAGGAAATCTCTATAAATGATTTCGACGTCATACATATATATTATATATAGATGGTACGATTGGCCCAGTGGTTTAAATGGTCACCATGCCGCACTCCACTTCGCTGAGTGTTGTGGGTTCAAATCCTATACGTGACAATACTTTGTGTGATCCACAAATTGTTGTTCTGAGTCTAAGTGTTCTTTGTGTCCGCTTCTTGTATGTTTGTAAAGTCCCCGCGATACAGAACTTATTTCTAAAGCGGGCGTTGTTTTTTTTTTAAACATATATATATTTCCAAATTATAATATATATCTTTTAGGTAAGCAACCATGTTGTTTGACCGCTCCATTAGTTTAGTATTTCAACATTAGTAAGTACTTTTTACCGAATCATCAATTATATTAACATATTCTTACTAGTGACCACTTACCGGCTAGTATGCAACTTAAGTGAAATGTATTTAGTATTTGCTTGAGATGTACGACTTCTCTCAAGTAACTGCCTACAACAATGACTTCAGCACTCCACAACGCCTATCCCCACACTTCACTGGTGGTAGGGTACGAGTAGATGTTGGTTCCACAAAAAAAAATAGTATATTTATCGCTAATGCATTATTAAGTTAATGAAATCAATTCAATAGTTAAAATTTATTTACATTGATTTGTTTTAAAAATGTACGTACAATAATGTTAAAGACTGTTGATGATTGATTTAATGTGAAATAGTTAAATAAATTTCTCGTCATATAAATTTTCATCATTAGTTCACGTACATAACTCACAAGTCTGAAATTGAAAGTCAAGTTGAAGTTATATGACTGAGCAAACAGAATAGGCCCTTAGCGAAACGATACAATATTACTCGTCATATGTCATGTCACACACCAATAACTGGAACTTGTAACACGTGCCGTCGAAGTTCCAGTCCTTCCCCCCTAACACAAGCCAAACCACCCACAAGTTTACTTCTCTTATTATACATGCCATTTCTAAATTTATCACAATTTCAGTTGTACTAAAATTGCACTTTTTGCAAGCGTTGTTCAGGCGTGAGTCTATTCATGATGAATTGCCAAACCAAACTAAGAATAAACCACTTGACAGCTGTTAAATCGGTCGCCATCTTGAAAAGTAATGCCAACTTAATGTTCTATACATGTATAAAAAACATCCTTTACAAGTACTCATTTTTCTAACCATTAACACGCGTGTTTCATTGCCATTGCACTGACTGATGTAGAACCCGCAAACACGTCATCTCAACTCCAGAATCGCCGTACCGTTATCGCAGTGTTAATATATGGAAAACTTAATAATATGATAAAATGACGTACTATAGTGGTTACTAACATTTTTCTGAATATTCTCCAACTGGGAGTCTGCCTCCTATGAAATCTATAATTTAACCTTGTACCCTCTTCAAATAAATAGATCCCTCCGGAGCTGTTCCAATTAGAGCTCGGGAGACTGAATGAGGCTAAACGCCTACTAGATGGTAGTTAGTTATCAAGAATTTAGCAAAATATCTACATCTAGTCGATGTTTATTGAGCTTAGTTGTCTGTACGTATGATTACTGTCTGTAGTTTCCAAATATATACATATGTGAAAGATTAATTCTACAGTATTTAGAATTCTTAGGAGAATTCATAGAAGCATAAACGATAACTACTTTCAGGTCTTCTGAGAACGACCAGCTTCAATATACCCAGTTTTACATCGCCAATGGAGCATATTGTCATATGAGTCATTTCCTTTTAATATATTCTAGATTTTCTCTTATTTTATTCCTACAATACACGGTAAACTGCTTACGGTGTAGGCTCTCATCTCCATTTGATTTGAATCAAATTATAATTGTTAAATGTAGATGCTTATCCCTTTAGGAAAGCAATCATAAGAATGTATATGCGAAATAACACGATATTATTTCTAAAACATTAGTCTTTTAACAGAACAATAAAAAATACAGAACATGAAATTGCCATAAAAAATGATCTCTCAGCGGAACTGAATGCGAGAGTTCAAATATCGCGGTGATCGCATCAAATATTAATACGTCAATTTGTGTTATTGCTTTTGTCAGTCAGCACCTATAAAATTCATACACAATTAATACGATCAAAGCCTGCTGTTATCAACAATATTATATGGTTTTCGTTTAATATGGAAATCAGATAAAAATTGGGTCAAGTATTATGCGATAAATCAAGTTTTTTTCCTCAGTTTATTTTAGAAACTGGAATTATGGATAATGTTGAAGCGTCATTAAGCCCTACTTTTTTAAATAAAAAAATATCAACTAATTTGTGATGTTAGACATTTGTAAGGTACTGTACGCTTTGGTTATTCAACATTTTGAACAAATCGTACCACTTATGACAGACTTTTTTTTTAACATGTGAAAACCCCCATGAGCTGTCACCCCACCAGGGTTTATGGTAGGGTGATGTGTCGGAATCGAATCGACTAAAACCACATGGTGTACCACTTTGTGCCGGACATTGGAGGGATCTGGGAACAGCTGCTATTACAACATTCAGATCCCTCCTAGCGCCTGCCCGCTACCGCGGGCACCATCTGCGGGTAACCTCTCTATTTTAGGCGACGACCGGCACACGCAGACGTCAGAGCCGACACCCACACCGGTGCACTATACAGTGCACTATACACCATTGACCGGGCAACCTCCGTGTATAACCGTCTCGTCGCAATGCTGGCTCCATCCAAATTAGACAAAAGTCGCCCAAAGGCAGAAACAGCGCCGACCAGCGTTGGAGTAAGCTGTCGGAAGTGCTCGTCGAAGAACCACCTGCCGTAGAGGATCTGGCCCAGATACTTCATCTGAACCTGAACCGGTACGAGGACCGAATTGACTATGATGGGGGCACCGGCGTTGGACCACGACGGGGCCCTTGGAACAAAAAGGCCTCCGGGCCACCCAAAAACCCTACGCCTTAATACACCCGACAAGCAGACGACACAGCAGAGACACCTGTGGCGGCCAAACGCGCCGCCTATCGAAAGTTCATCCCCCGGACTGTGACAAATGTGTCATCTGCGTAACAAATTACTCCCAGCCTGGGAGGTAGACGACCTCGAAGGGCCATTGCCATGCCGCTCTGTACTGCGCTGAGTGTTGTGGGTTCAAACCTCACACGGGACTACAGTTTGAGTGATCCATAAATTGTTGTTCTGAATCTGGATGTTCTTGATAATTTATTTCTAGTGCGAACGTTGACCTTATAAAGTAAAAAAAAATATTATTATGATCACGGGTCTCTACCACTGGCAGTAGTATAACAAAGTCTTTTTTCGTAAATTTTTATATTATTTAGTTTTTCGAAAAAATTAACATTTTATAAATATCACATTGCTATCTACGCAATGTATTTGCATTCATCAAATGACTTTTTCTATCAATTCATCAACAAGTCACAGAAAAAGAACAATTACGCAAAAAGAAAAATTTCACTCTACGATTCGATTCTATTTTACTTGAAGAAATAAATTTACTTAATATTTTCAAAAAAATTTAACTTAAGTTGATATGAAACAGCAATATCCGAGCAGAATCCAATAGAATAGAATCCAATTATGCAAGAATTCTGAGTATTAAAAATACAAAAGGAATGAAAGAAAACGTATTTCTTATATTTCAACGGTTTATTCATAAACGGCGAACTCTTCAGGATTCCTTTTAATTTGAATTATTTGTGAATAAAAGTCAGCGGATATTCGTAATACTAACATTTATAAACAAGTTTAAAAGTGTTGTAACTTGTTAGGTCAGTTATTGAAGTAGAATCAAATTGAATTTTTCTAACAATTATACATTCAAAGATTTATGCTTTAAAGAAATATCTGTTTGAGGATAAAAGCCATGAACAAAAGTTCAGACAAAAGAATGTTTCCTATTGTTTACATAAAAATGGGTACTCAGACATGACATTGGACATAAAGATGGGTTACAGCCTTAATTAGTATATATGCTTATTTTACTTACTTAAAAAACGTGGACAAAATAAACATTAATGGAAGCCAAGTAGCTGCAAAAGCAAAATTTCATTTCTAAACTGAACATGCAGAGCGGTGTGAAGATCTTCTCCAAATTACAAATCAACTATTAGAGAATTATTTAGACTTAACATAGTGTTTACTCACTGTTACACGTGTCATATTAATCCAAAAAAAAAGTAACGGCGTACCAATTTTAGTTGGGAACATTGTTAATAAAGTGTCAGAAGTTTTGACACCCACGCAACATTGAGCACTAGCTCTATATAGAAAACAGTTAGTTTCATTAGACCATGATTCTATTGGTGCTTCGTATGTGGACTAAGTTTTTCAGTGGATTGTCTAGGTTGGAAATTTAATTTTAGATTACTAATTGTTGATTATGCAGGAGAAGGAGAAGAAAAGAGGTAATTAACTCCTTGGGGAACGTCTATGTCCAGCAGTGGACGTTTCTTGGCTGAAATGATGATGATGCTGATTATTTTTGCGGGATGCGGGTAGAAATGTTTACCACAAAAAGTGTTTAAAGGTTTTCTTTACAACAAGTTCTTAATAACGTTTCACGTCCGTCGCTCGAAGAATAGTTTAAGCCGATGATTCCGGTTCTCATGGTAATGTGTATGGCAATCGTTATTGAGAAGTCAGTGCCCTCAAGTAACTGGTTCAACTTTCGAATTCAGTTCGACCTCAGGGTTGCGCAGGTCCGAGCCAGCCACTCTGTGGAAATCCTAACGTTCAAGTAAAAGCAATCGAAATAGTAGTCGACTCCAAATAATCTTGAGAATAATAAGGTTAGAGAAAAGAATTGTTATTTAAAGTATTTTTTATCATAATATTAGTTTGTCTAGTTATTAAATGGATGACTCCATTACTAGCAAAATACCCTGTGTTGGGAAAGGCTTAACAAACAAAACATGTGACGAACACAAAGAACACCCACACTCGAAACAACAATTTGTGGGGCACACATAATGTTCTAGTACAGTTATGTAGCCCATGTCGGATATATGGGCATTGAACCCACAACATTTAATGCAGTAAGAAGCGTCGAGGTCACTGCTGAAACTAGGTCATACATGCAGCTCACTTGACATGCCCGTCAAATAGCAATGTTTAACACATTGTTCAGTTACCGAACAGTTACAGAACGAAGAAGAAAATAAAGAAGCTGCTGAGAGATTTGTTAAGAGATCACTAGAACTGAGATGCAAACGAAATTATAATGTGATTGAGTGATAGATTAACTACGTTGTTATTTCTTTCTAAACCATACAGTTTGGAATAAAAAAAAGTTATATTACAAAATACGCACTGTCATATAAACTCTTTGTTCGTAATATTGCTTTCAAAAACATAATAATAAAATAAATAGAAGTTTGGATGAACTACCTCAGTTTTATTAGGTTACTTGTAAGACATCATATTTTTGTGTATTGCTTTCGTCAACAGCTTTCTGCAAAGCAAGCAGTTAAACATGAAGACGAAGACACCTATTCGTATTTTTATCAGTCTGTTTTTTGATAGACGCTTCGATTTTATTCCTAGTTTTGTTATTTTTAACATTTTCCTGCTTGGTAGTTTCCAGATTAGACATGAAAGTACTTATCCAAATATATTTATTAGCTTCAGAAACTTTGCTTTTCCTTTGGGAAATTAATATAATATTAACATTTCACAAGAAAGTCCTCTATTTGTTTATTCCTAATATAACAAAAAAACTATTCTTTGTTCAGAAATTTGTATTTATACTCCCATAAATAGTTTACATAGAATATTTAGCAAATAACGTTTTCACTTTTTCATCTACGTAGAAAATGGTAGCAAAATCTAGTTAAGAATTATTCCGGTAAGTACAAGAAATATTTTTACTTACTTTTAACTAAACGTATCATAAAACATTAATGCCGTCATTAATTTCCTTTGTTGTAACATTAAATTTCATTAGCAACGTAGTAGTAATAACAGATCTGCTATTTTGTGGTAAGTGTTTCACATTATTCAGTTTTAGTTTTTGTTACTTAGCTACTTTTCTACCTTGCTTATTTACAATATACCTTACAATAAACGTATTATGGAATGAAACAAGGTTAGTTTAGTTAAGAAACAATAAAATAAAAATAGAATATATAATATTCCAGAACGTGTTTCCTTCTAACTACGATCCCGGGTCCTTTAAACGGGGCGTGAAGAAGCTTCTCACTAGGCCGCCATAGCGAGGGTCACCATGTTGCATTGTTTTCATTCGCAGTGAGTATGGCGACCGCTCTTGGATTCTATTCATGCTTTTCATCAGGCAGAATAGAGTCACTTTGGTTGGTTTCTATAAAAAAAAAGAACAGAGACTATTCCTTCCGCACGTGCTTGTGACTCTTGGGTTGCAGGTGTTTATGGAAACCGGTAGTTACTTTCTATCAGGTGACTCCCTCTACCTGTATACCCGCTCTTTCAAGAAAAAAAATCAATTTCTTTTGCGAGTATCTCAATTGGATTTTTATCATCATATTAAAATGTTAACTTAACTTACAAAGGCCAATTGTATATTTTAACACACACCGGCGATTATACATTTATCTTCAACTTTAAACACCAACAACTTTTTGACGCATTAAAAGACTTACAAAATGAAACTAAACACAAGTAGTCCATATATGTAAGAGACTTACCATCATCGCCATAAATCACTCATATTGATTAGTGAGCGACGTTTGATGAAACATTAGGTGCTCGCTTAGTTCTGTGAACGTCATTAATCAACTCTAATCAAATATGAGGTTCATAAACACTGAAAATGTCTAGTAGGTATACAAAGATATTCTTTAATGAAAAAATACTAGTAATAATTAACGTAAAATGACTAAACATTAATTGTTACGAGTTCTTTTTAAGCAAACATTTACTCCTTTGAAATAAAATTTAAACGTACTATTCGACACTGGCCTGACAGATAGATGGTCATCTTTATTTTTGTTGGCTGTTTTGTCGTTTGTTTTTAAATACATATAAATATCTTCTGTATGGGTCCGAGTTATGGAGAGTTATGGAGAGGGTAATATTTGGAGTTTCTCTGCATAAACGAATTAGGAATTAGGAGATCCGCAGACAAATCAAGGTCACCGATATTGCCAGCAAAATGACTAAACTTAAGTGGCAGTGGGCGGGGCACATAGCATGCACAAACAATAGCCGATGGGGCCATGAAATTCTAGAGTGATGAGGGCTTACTAGAAAACGCTGCGTTGGTAGGCCTTTACCAGGCGGTCCGACGACCTACTGAGGATCGCGGGAAGCTATTGGGTGTGGATGGCCCGGAACCGACTATTGTCAAGAATCTTGTGGGAGGCCTATGTCCTGCGGTAGATGTTTTTTTGGCTGAGATGATGATGACTAAGATTTTCACTATTATGAATATTAGATGATAACATTTTTTTATTTATATAAATACATGTATGTATGTTTCATAAATTGCATTTTTGAATTCAAAATACATTATCTAGTTGTATAGAAATACTACAGACTAGTGAAAATAGATGTATAGATATATCTATAGTATACCTATAGTATACATCAATTCAAAATAATGATTTTAATATTTTGTTTTACAAATATTTTTTGAAAATTGCGATAAAATGTTCCTTGTAAGTAAAATGAGGTTACAAATTAGATCTCCTCTGTTTCGAGACTCATCTTTTGCGTAAATCATAAGTTTTTGCTGGCAATTACCGTAAATTTCCACCAACTGAAAGGTAAATTAGAACGGCTGTCAGACCCGTTAAGAGTAAAGCATAACTTTGTAGAAAATCTTTTGTAAATAAATAGAACGAACTGTGTTTGTTTTCATTAAGATTTTAAATAATTTCAAAATTCATTAACTTTTAGACTATGATCGAATAATACATAAAGTAGATTGAGTATGGGAATAGATGAATACTAGTACTATGTACAACGAACAATATAAGAGAAAAATTTCAGTGCATTCAGTTCCACCAAAAACCGGTGTTAAAGTCAAGTTAACGGACAGTAACCCCAAATTAAATTCTTTATTTCAACAATTACATGAGTAACACACACACGTTGTCTTACAATTATCAATCATGGTTATCCATGGGCAACTGCAATGTATGACAATCTATAATATAAAAATGAATCGCAAAATGTGTTGGTAAGCGCATAACTCAACAACGCCTCGACCAATTTGGCCAAATCTTTTTTTAAAATGTTCGTTGAAGTTCAAGGATGGTTTTTACGGCGAGAAAAATTAGAATTATTGCTGGAAAAACCCTAAAAATAGCCCTTTTCTTTTTCCCATACAAACGTTTTCTAACTAAAACGTAGAGTCAATTTGAGCTTTATTGCTATGGTATAAAGTTCATATTAAATTACAAGCACTCACTGTTGTCTAAGCAATGTAGGTGTGTTCCTAACGTCAAAGATCATATCTATCAAAACAATGTGCGTGTGTGCGTTGGAGCACAGAATACATAGTTGGAGGAGTTTAATGTCGCGTTCCGAAACTCGCGTTTCTTTTGTATTCGTTTCGGCACGCGAGATAAAATGCATCAGTTTCCACGTCATTACATCAGTCAAACAAAAATCGCGTTACCGACAGTGTTTTATTATTTTTATAATATCCAAATTACAATTCGTACGGCTTAAAAGGATTTGACTTCAAGTCACATCAAATTAAAAAAAAAAAAAGTTGTCTGTGACAATCTACTGACATTGCTTTTGTCAACTGATACACGAAACAAATTCGTATATCGTGTTTTGTGCAGAGTGTTTACTTAGTTAGTGTTTGTTTAGTTCGTGATTAGTGAAAAAATAAATTATATTTGATATGCCTCCTATAAGACGAAGCAATTTAGGTAGAAGAACCAGAAATGCTACAAACCAAGCTAATTACCGATCTAATCGTACTGCACAAGAACGTGACGACGGAAATGAACGTGAAAGAATTCGGATATCACAAACGCGTGAAGCGCGAGCGCGACATTCAACTAATAATCGCGCAAGTTTGAATCGAGCTGCTTTCAGTTACGATGTGTCAATTGACTACAGTAACTACCAATGTGTTGTTATTGGTTCTATGAACTCGGTTTGCTCACACTGTAAGGCATTAAAATACAAAAACGAAGCCAATGGATTGTGTTGTGCAAATGGTAAAGTGAAATTGATACCATTGGATCCACCACCAGAACCATTGTACTCATTGGTTTCAGGAATAGGAACAGATTCTAAACACTTTTTGACACATATCCAACAATATAACAATTGCTTTCAAATGACTTCATTTGGGGCAACAAATGTAGTTCGGGAAAATTTTATGCCAACTTTCAAGGTATGTATATGGTATATTATAGCAGTTACTCATAATTATTTTAGCGAATAAAATTTTCTGTCACAAAAGTTAAGATGTGTCACTAATCTTCAATTTCTTAATCACTTATATATCAGTCATCATATTATATGGTGATTCAGTTTCAGTGACACTTTTATTATATTTTATTATATTTGATAGATATTAGTTAAAACTAAATATATACTTTTTAAGATCAAATATTATTTAAGTTTGATCACTGACAATCCATTAATTTATACCACACCAAAATATTTTTTTTTATTTACAGATACAAGGGCAAATATATCACAAAGCAGGTTCACTGTTACCAGTGTCAGATAGCGACAACAAATTCCTGCAAATTTATTTTATGGGCAATTCACCACAAGAAATTGATCTGCGTTGTGCACATAACAATTTAGTAAAGAGGTCTATTGTAGAACAATTACAAACATTATTGCATCAACACAATCAATTGATTATATTGTTTAAAACTGCCCTGGATCTGATGCCATCCGATAATCACAAAATTGTAATCAGAGCTGATAAAACACCTGCAGGTCAACATACAAGACGTTTTAATGCACCAACTATTGATGAAGTTGCTATTGTTGTAGTTGGAGAAAACTTGGAATCCCGTGATATTGTTTTACATCGTCGGAATGATCAATTACAACGTATAAAGGAAACACACCGCTCATATGATGCACTGCAATATCCCATTATATTTTGGCAAGGTGAAGATGGCTACGATTTCTCAATAAAAATGATAAATCCCATTACAGGTAACTAAAATATTAGTTTAGCTATGGCGATAATATCTGTCATTATATTATGTATTTTAATTTTATATTTGAATGTTATTAAAACAAAATCTATTTACAGGTTCTGAAACCAACAAAAAAGTCAGTTCAATGAACTATTATTCATACCGCCTAATGATTCGGGAAAATGAAGAAAATCACATATTGAAATGTCGGCGATTATATCACAAATATGTTGTTGACATGTATGTTAAAATTGAAACGGAGAGATTAACATTCATCAGGTTGAATCAAACCAAACTTCGATCTGAAGAGTATATTCACCTTCGAGATGCGATTAATACTGATGGAAATGCACAGAATGTCGGTCGGATGACTATTCTTCCAGCAACATACATCGGAAGCCCTCGGCATATGCACGAATATGCTCAAGATGCCATGTCGTATGTTCGTCATTATGGTACAGCAGATTTGTTCATCACATTTACATGCAATCCGCAATGGATAGAAATCAAGCAGGAGTTATTCCCTGGGCAATCACCCATTGATCGTCATGATATTACAGCCAGAGTCTTTAGACAAAAGTTGAAATCTTTAATGGATTTCATCGTAAAACATAATGTGTTTGGTGAGACACGCTGCTGGATGTATTCTGTGGAGTGGCAGAAACGAGGATTGCCACATGCGCACATTTTGATTTGGTTGGTTGAAAAGATAAGGCCAAATGAAGTTGATGCAGTGATATCAGCTGAAATCCCTAATGTACAAGTAGATCCTGGATTGCATGAGGTAGTTATCAAAAACATGATACATGGTCCCTGTGGAACTCTTAATCAAAATTCACCGTGTATGATGGATGGTAAATGTTCTAAACGATATCCACGGACATTAATATCGGAAACAATTACTGGTAATGACGGTTATCCATTGTATCGTCGCAGATCGACAGCAGACAATGGAAAATCAACAATTGTCAAATTAAATCAACAAGATATTGAAATAGATAATCGTTGGATTGTTCCATATTCACCCATTTTATCAAAGACATTCAAAGCACACATCAACGTTGAATCTTGCCATTCAGTGAAATCTATTAAATACATTTGCAAATATGTAACCAAAGGGAGTGATATGGCTGTGATTGGAATTGGTGCAGAGAATTCCAATGATGAAGTTACCCAATACCAAATGGGCCGCTATGTCAGTAGTAATGAAGCAGTTTGGCGAATATTTTCTTTTCCTATTCATGAGAGACACCCTTCTGTTGTTCACTTAGCTGTGCATTTAGAAAATGGACAAAGAGTGTATTTTACAGCACAGAACGCAGTACAAAGAGCTGCTCAGCCACCATCTACTACATTAACCAGTTTTTTTGAGACATGCCAAAACGATGATTTCGCACAAACATTGCTATATTATGAAATGCCAAAATATTATACCTGGAATCAATCCTCAAGGAGATTTATACGACGGAAACAAGGAAAACCAGTTCCAGGATATACAGATGTATATTCCACCGATGCGATTGGCCGGATTTATTCAGTACATCCAAGCAATGATGAATGTTTTTATTTACGACTGCTATTAGTCAATGTACGTGGCCCAACATCATTCCAACAGTTATGAACTGTTGATGGTGAATTGTGTGGATCCTACAGAGAAGCCTGTCAACGTTTGCAATTGCTTGAAAATGACGCTCATTGGGATCAAACTCTCAATGATGCTGTAATATCATCACACGCTCATCAAATACGAACATTGTTTTCTATAATCATATCTACATGCTTCCCATCAAACCCAATTGATTTGTGGATCAAGTACAAAGATTATATGTGTGATGATATTTTGTATCAAATACGGAATAGAATGGGAAATCCAAATATACAAATCAGTGAAGAAATTTACAATGAAGCATTGATTTCAATTGAGGACATGTGCTTGATAATGTCAAACAAACTATTAATTCAATTAGGCCTGACCGCGCCCAAACGTCCAATGCATGACGCTTTTAACCAAGAGTTGCATCGAGAAAAACTGTATGATGTCAACGCTTTGAAAGAATTAATTCAAACAAATCTTCCACTGTTAAATGAACAACAGAAGTATGTATTTGAAACTCTTATGAAAGTAACAAATGATGAAACTGGAGGGATTTACTTCTTAGATGCACCTGGTGGTACAGGAAAAACTTTTTTGATTTCATTAATATTAGCAACAATTCGCTCACAAAATAAAATTGCACTTGCACTCGCTTCGTCGGGAATAGCAGCAACTTTGCTTGAAGGTGGTCGAACAGCCCATTCAGCACTAAAATTGCCATTAAATATGCAAAGCATTGAAACTCCAACCTGCAACGTTTCGAAGAACTCTGCAATGGCAAAGGTTTTGCAGCAATGTAAATTGATTGTTTGGGATGAATGCACGATGGCACATAAAAAATCTTTGGAGGCTTTAGACAGAACCTTAAAAGATCTACGGAGCAATAATAACCGATTTGGTGGTGCAATGATTTTATTAGCAGGAGATTTTCGTCAAACATTGCCAGTGATTCCACGATCAACGCAAGCTGATGAACTCAATGCATGTCTAAAGTCCTCCAATTTGTGGAAACATGTCAAAGTACTTCATTTAAGCAATAATATGCGTGTCGAGTTGCAAAATGAACAATCTGGAAACATATTCTCTAAACAACTCATTGACATTGGTAATGGCAAATTTCCTATAGACATGTTGACTGGCGGCATTAACTTTCCTCAAAGTTTTTGTCAGTTAACTCGATCAAAAGATGAACTTATCCAGAAGGTGTTTCCAGATGTTTCTCAAAATTACAGAAACCATGATTGGTTGAGCGAACGAGCTATACTGGCTGCAAAAAACATAGATGTATATGAATTAAATTTCAAAATTCAAGAACAAATTACAGGCGAATTGAGGATATAAAAATCAGTTGATTCGGCTACTAATCAAGATGATGTAGTCAACTATCCACCGGAATTTTTAAACTCGCTGGATTTACCAGGATTGCCACCTCACAATCTTCAATTAAAGGTTGGATCGGTGGTTATAATGTTGCGAAATATCAACCAACCGCGTCTTTGCAACGGTAC
The DNA here is from genome assembly GCA_949316085.1 of Hypercompe scribonia. Classification (NCBI taxonomy): domain Eukaryota; kingdom Metazoa; phylum Arthropoda; class Insecta; order Lepidoptera; family Erebidae; genus Hypercompe; species Hypercompe scribonia. Next base: position 23,290,054 of record OX438977.1, read on the forward strand.
ACGGTTAGCGATAAAAAAATTACTAAACAATGTGATAGAAGCAACTATACTCAAAGGAAAGTATAAAGGAGAAGATGTTCTCATACCGCGCATCCCAATGATTCCGACTGATGTGCCATTTGAGTTTAAACGACTACAGTTTCCAGTGCGGCTTGCTTTTGCTATGACTATAAACAAGTCCCAGGGGCAATCATTAAGTGTTTGTGGTATTAATCTAGAAAACCCATGTTTCTCACATGGTCAATTGTATGTTGCCTGTTCCCGTGTTGGAAAACCATCAGATTTGTTTATCTATGCGCCAGGTAATCAAACAAAAAACATAGTATACCACAAAGCACTACAATGATAATAATAATAATTATAATATTCATTCAATAAAGCGATTACTTACTTTTAAATCCTTATATATGTTTTATTTAATTATTTTTTATTCACAACGCCCTATCACCAGGGTGACGGTTCTGTTCAGGAGATTTTTTTAAAATACGTAGACAAAAAAACTGCCACATTACAAATCTTTTTGACAGGACGAAGTCTGTCGGGTCAGCTAGTAATACTAATAAAAAGATACCAATACAATTAAAAAAATACTTACTATACTCTTTGGTAACAGATGAAATAGAAACTGAAGAGATTTAGAGATATATTCTCGTACAGAGACATAGAATTATAACATTTGTTTTATATTTTGCGAAGTTATATGTTACTTTTCCACAATATACTACACAGCTAAAACAAAATAATCAAATTGATAAACACACTTTCAAGTTTATATTCTCTCATCTTTGCAGTGTTGTAGTAGCAATATATAAGTCGTAAAAGCAATATCTCATTCAAAGATAAACGTTATGAAAGTCGTAGATACGCATTGATGGTCAGTAAAAAATTTTGTTATACGTTTACTGTTGTACTCTTTATGTTTTAATAAATAAAAACATCTTGAGTATTGTAAATACTATATATCTATATATATATTTCGTCTTTTTAACAATGAAAAAGTAACGTTGGACTACATATTGGGGCGTTGTTAAATATAAATAAATTATATAAGTAACAATTAAATTTGATAGTTATTATTGCAAGCGGCATGTGGAGGAAACGGGTGTCATGTCCCTCCGACCAGGCGAGGTGATCATGCCTGGCGGAGCACAGCCCCAACGGTTGATGTTGGGATGTTGTATATATGCTAATTGCCACGCGAATCTCTATTTCGCGATACAGGATTAGTAGTTGCTTAGTAGTTCATCATACTACGTAGTTTAATGTATCTTCGCTAGATGGTGCTGTTACATATTTTTGTTTGTGCTACATATAATGTAGAATCGTCACACAGCACTTATTCTAGTTTAGCTTACGAAGGTAGTGTAAATTGAGTCTAGAAGTATATTTGTTGTAATATATAGCACTTCAAGCTTATTTCTTCCAGAAGTTAACAATTTGATGAATCATGTGTCAATAACGCTGAAATCGACTCCTGAAACTAAATTTTATTACTACCGCAAAAAGCCCAAACAAGATAGAACCTATCGTAATCAAACTGCTGATAAACATATTTATATATTTCTAAGTACTTACATATTTAGATGAATAACACCCAGTCACAAACAAATAATCGTGTAATACCGACTTACGAGTACACACGCAAAGTTCTGAAATACTATTCCAATCGGGTGTTTTGCGTTTGGACAAACTCAGTGGAAGTTTCAAGTGCAGCAACAATGCTTAACAAGGAATTATTCCACCACAACAGTATCATGTTGGAACGACACAGTACGACCAACTTACACCGTCTGTTTCCTTAGTGTTGCCAATTGCACCATGCATATACATTGTTGCTTGTGGCTTTCTAATGCGAACATTTATCGTCTGAAATTTTTGTAAAGTATACCAAACTGATATACTTCTAGGCGATTACAACCACTACGCAGGAGTTATTATGGTGCATAATTGTATACGCAAACACAGGTGCACTTACTACTTCCTAACTCTTACAATTCGAGCGGTAATTAAGCATTTCTATAATCAGAAAAACTCAATAATACCTTTGACCCAACTCAGGTACCGAACCTGAAACCTCTCGATCAACAGTCGTATACACTAAATACAATTTTTTTCGTTTAACGAGAAAAACGAGACTCTAAAGGGCGAAATTTAAATAAAAATAGACAATAAAAACATGTTTTATTTGTATCACTTTGTCAAAAATGGACATGTTGTAACTTGTTTACAGTGGTAATACAAATATATCCATATGATAACTGCTAGAACAAATAAGCAGAAATTGCCTCGTTGCTACAGAACAGAACACTTATGCACATTAATATTTCTTGCGTAGTTAACCGGTCTATGTTGAGACTGACCGCCATGGACAAAATCAGTTACGAATACCAAACTAACCCTAAACTGGACAAAATGTAAATAGTACATCTTGTGTGTACTTTATTTCTTTATATGTGTTTAGAAATATTAAGGGACGTCTATCATTAGTCTGATTACGTAGTGTAGACACACCTAATTTGGTATTAGACGGCCGCGTGTAAGATGTCTTGTTGTTATTTCTAAAATTTTCTTAATTAACTGGGGTAATGAAAAGGGTTTAATGAACGGAATCTGATTTTTATAATATAAAACAAAGTCCTTTTTTTTCACAGTTAACAAACATTATTTCCAATTTTATCACTGTCTTGAGTTTAAAATATTCAAGAACTCTGCTTTACAGTTGAAGGTTTCTACAACTTTGGTACTTTAATTTATTGAAATACATAAAGTGGCACACGTTCCGCTATGTTTAAATAAATGTTAAGAAATTAAATAATCGAAGTACTTGAAGAATATTTGTCTGAAGATAATTTGACTGCACGGTTGGCCTGGTGGTTAAAGCGGTCCCTACGCCGCTCTCTAAAGCGCTGAGTGTTGTGGGCTCAAATCCCACATGAGACAACACTCTGTGTGATTCACAAATTGTTGTTCTAAGTCTGGGTGTTCTTTGTGTCCGTTTCTTGTATGTTTGTAAAATCGCCCGCGACACAGGATTTATTCCTAGCGCGGGCGGGTGACTTATAAAAAAAAAAAGAATATATTATGAACAAAAATATTAATAATTTCTCAAAGCTATGTATATAGCTAAATGTACTATGGTAACGAGACCGCTGATAAATATAATGAAATATATTTAAATATGTACATATCAAAAATAAATTACACTCAGACACAGTATAAATAATGGTTGAAATCTCCCTTGCGGCAGCGAGTCTCCTGGCCAGCACTCCACCCTCCACCATGAGACCTGGAGACGAGAGTCCTTGCGGCTCTTCATCAGTGGCGCAAGGAGGCGCGGGAATTGGATCGAAGTCCTGAGACTCGAGAACTCGAAGATCAGAAATTCCAACTACGCCAGGTCCTCGAGGAGGAGTGGGTCTTCATACTAGGGTGCACCTGGTTCCCCGGCTACTAACATCTGATTACTGGTCAGTTCGAGCCCGACATAACTTAACCACCTGTCGGTGGTATTCGTTTGGATTACCGCAAAAAACAAAAAAGGTAGGACTTGAAGTCAGTACCTGGAGCCTTACAGTTAGGGTCACTAACAGGACAGTCAACAGGCCAGTCCAATAAAAACCTTACTCATCTCACCTACGCCATTTTATCTTTTTATCTTAACTAATAAGATATTCTGTACAATATGTTACTTCAGAGAAAACTGTTTCCAATGAACATTATCGGTTGCTTATTTAAGAGGTGAACCGTACGAGTACCAGAGTAAAAAACAACAGACAATGTTGTTCACTATGTGTGCAACGTCTCTGAAGAAATTTTCATTAAGAATGTGTTCGTATTCTGAAGCACACGACACGTCTATATATGTATGTATGAGAGTATAAATCGCACTTGTACCCTCGATTACCCAAATTGAGTTTCATCGAAGGGTGTTTCGATCTTTTGTGCTATTTCGTTGATAATACATATACATATCTGTCTCGTTGGTCTGGTGGTTAACATATGTGAGGTCTCGGGTTCGATTCTCGAATTGAATAAGAAAGTTTTATTGAGTTTTTCCAGTTACAGAAACACTTAATAATTGCCCAAAATTTGTAAGTTTGGATCTAAATCCCCATGTCTTGGGGAGCACGTTAAGCCATGGATCCTGGACCTGATCTCTCCCTGGTCGTGTCGGATAATCGTCCCATCGGGCTCATCTGAGTGAGGGAACAGACCACCGTGGCCACTGTGGTCAAAATCGCCTAGAAGTACATCGCTATCATCATCATTATCAAACATATATGTATCATAATTGTATAGTAATAATTTTACACATCTCACTTAAGCCCATCTCACAGGCAAAGCCTGTGCTATGAAATTCTAAACATTGGGCAATCTCTTAATACTTTTAAATACATACATATCATAGACAAATTACAATTTCGGAACAAAATAATCGTGCTCATCACACAAGCATTGATCCTGCACAAGGATGTTTTAGCTTGAATGTTTATTGCTTACATAAAATCAGGTGATAAAAATCCTTTTTACAATATTTATTATTGCAATACAGAATAAATGCTTTAACCGCTTTTACCGAACGAAATTACTGGCTGCCAAACATGAATAAACAATGAAAAATAATTGAACGACTCATTTTGTTTATTTCTATCCCGAAGCGAACCTAAATAATTAATATATTACATGAATATTAAGGGTTTTGGTATACCCACATTCATAACTTGTGAAAATTATTTGTATTGGAATTTAACCCTACAAATCTTAACCAGTATCGAAGTCGTATCTTCTCAAACAGATGAGTCGAAAATGGCAATCAACATATGGCGCGTACCTAACCCTTGTCTGTATTAACCTCTTGTGTTTGAGTAAATATCATTTTACTTTTGACACGTATTCTTAAATGGTTAATTCATTTATTTCAAGCTTAAAGATGATCCTCTCTTAACCTTCTGAGGTTACTTAATGAGATAAAGCATTAAGCGTACACGCTTTCAATGTTTACGATTGAGGATGGAAGCCCCCGTCTTTTTGTCACTCAGTCTTTTTGTACTAGGTTTGTTTTTACTAATAATTATATTATAAAATTTGGTTATGGTCTTGGGGGGAAATCACCATAGTCACGCTTGGCAGTCGGATTGGTGACCACAGTGGCGAGAATTATTTCTCTGATGGCGCTGCTGCCTGCCACCAGGATTGAATTTTAGTGATTCTCGCTGTGGTGTGAATGTACCGCCACGAGTCGGTCGTCAGAGCCTCATCTATTGTTTGGCAGGGTGCACCGCGTGCAGGTGAGGTTGGCTTCACAGGGCCTGGGATGGTAGGTGGCCCTAATTGCACCCCAGGGGGAGACTTTTGTTCAGCAGTGGACGGTGATAGGTTGATTGATATTATAAAATATTTAAATTTTGATGAAGAATCTACTAGTATTGAAACAATCGCACTGTATTATTTCAAACGATTCTTGTTTGTTGTGAAGAAACCACAAAACATTTTATTACAAAGACAAAGATCATAAAAATGTATTCTTACTTTTCATCAAAAATGATTTATTAAATTCTTTTAATCTGTGGAAAAATTGCCTCGCCATTGTTTTACTTGAAATATTACCAGGGAAATCCCTTGTTATGTAAATATTATTATAGGACCACTTCAAAATCCATTTAAATTACAATTACCGCAAGGGATTTTAGTATCTATGAATAGGAAATATAATATTTTTCTTGGCTCATATTTAATCAATATCTACCTGATTTTTTGAGCTTGGGCCATGAATTAGTTAACATTTGAAAAAATCATATAAAAAAATCATTTGATATATTATAAAAATTGATTGTTTACAAGAAAGCTAATTAGTAGAAATTGATTTTTAAAAACTACATTGTCTAAATGATCCCCATTTCAACGTTTGCACTCTTCTAAGCGAGCACCGAAATTTTCGAAGACACATCAGCAAAGAGACCGTGAAATCACCGACATCTCTACGCTGATGTTTTCTTTTAGTTAACGTAGTGTATTTTGTTTATTGATGTGGACACGATTCTTCAAATAACTCCATAAAAAAAGGCCGCTAGGGATAGATCTAGACTTCTGGGTGGCCATGGAATGTCGCCTCGTCTGGAAGTCAACTTTTCCGGAAACATGTCTTACACCAGAGGCAGGGACACATTGAATGTATGACAAGTGGCTCCATCTTATTGAAAACATGTGTTATGATTGTAGCCAGTAAATTCCAGCAGCATCGGTTCCAAGAATTCCTATAATATGTTTGTGTGAGATATTGAATTCAAAACTTAACGTATTCTTGGCCCACAATATATGTATATTTAAATCAGATGAATAAGAGTGTTAGTTTGATGGATTTCCATTTAAATATTTTATTAAAACACAACATTATTTCTTTGTTGCATTTATGTAAGCGTATTATTAATTTGAACATTAAATTCCAACTCCAAATAAAACATCATAAGCACATGTTGTGTGTTAGTACATGAGCGCTAATGACTCATACTATCTTAACTATTATCTTATAAATCTTTGATAATAGTAGACGAACTAAACAAATGCTCAACATACTCCTTATTATCCACGTCTACTTGAATCATAACAATAATTATATAAAGTCCATCCTAGAAAGTTTAAACATCGTCATCTACTGTTAAATTGAACTTAATTCGCTCATATCGTAAATAATAGAATATTCAGTTGGCGGACAATGAAGAAGCAAAGTTATCAATTACAACAACCATCTTAACTCACATTAAAGCAGCAATTTGCTTTAAATGTAAACAATTATGTTCTTGGAATAAGATCCCATCCTTTGATGAATTGTTTACAAAATTTTGAAATTCGACGCTACAGGATTGTTCATCGATTGCCGGTCGCCGATTTAAATAACTTTTCGTTCGTTTAGATAAGTGAATAGGAGTTTGTTTGTTATTTTAATATCTAGGTAGACGCCTCATTGGTTTATTTTGTATATCTGTATTCATGATACGGGTTATGTATTTATTAAACTATTCAAAATTTAAGGATCGAGTGATATGATTGTGAATCGCCTTTCTTTTCTTCTCTACTTTCAAAAAGACCCCGTCTAGGATTATACATAATTTTGTTATGCGGGCATTCTTACAAACATAGTATATCAAAGCGTTGTCACGTATGGGAACAATATCAGTACCCATATCGTCATTCAGTACAGTATATATGTTTTCTACGTCGGCCTTTACAGTTAAAAGTCGTCGACATTTCCTAAGACTCAATCTGGGATGAAATGCCAAAACAAACCACAAATACATTTTTTTTGAATCATCGATCACTTCGTTAACAATGTAGTCATCATATCATTCTAATATTAAGTCTTATACAAAGTCTAATATTAAGACTCATATCTGGTAAAATTACTGAATTTTAATTAATAAAAAAAGAAAATGTATGTACACACAGTTACGTATTGCTTAACTATGTACACATAATGTCGGAACTGCAAAACTCGCAACTTAGTTCTGTTCAATAAATAGGCAATACAGCGTGAAAAACATGCAACTCCAGCTCGTTTTGTAATACTCCAACAAACACCTAAACAAATCGCAACTAACTGATTCAAACACGGAAATGGAATCGCAAAATCGTTTATAATTTATGAATTCAAATCGATTCAATTCTAATATTTAAATTGGATCCAGCAGCAGCATTACGGACAACATGTTTGTTTAAAAGTCCGCCCCCCACTACCGACACTTGGGAGAGGCTGCGTTAAATATTAATATCTGTGCAGATTTTATCCTCTATAAAACGTTAATGTTTATATTTAATGAAACAGTTTAAGGCCAATTATATATAGAACGCAGAGTAAAATATCATTTGGTGATATCACCAAATGATATTTTACTCTGCGTTCTATATCTATAAAGTTTCAATTGACATTCAATTTTTTCTCTTATTTATGTACCAAAAACTCAACGGGCTTATTTTCCAATTGTAGCATCATATTTTTATACAATTTTACAATTTTTGTCGTTATTCATTCTGTGATTGAAATCGTCAATTCAAACTTGCTCTAAATTTGGTAAATGTTTTGTAAAAACTTATACAATTATAATAAATAAAATTCTTTCTAAATTTTTTCCAACTCAATCGAAACTAAGCCATTCATCATTGTTTTATGTCAAAATAATAACTCAGTTTTACTGAAATAAATTACTTTTAGTTTAAATATTGAGAGCGTTGGGTATTTACCATTGGAATGAATTCTAATTTGTGTAAATCCTCAAAAATACTTATAATTTCATACATTTAATTGTGACTTAGTAAGGTTAGATCAATTGTTTGTCTGCAGTATTGTTTGTATATTGTTATAAATGTTTTATTCTTTCTATTTTTTGAGGTTGTAAATTTACGAAATTCAATTTAACATAAGAGATAAAAAATATTTATAGTTTATTTAGTAAGCTGATTTGATAGAAAAATGTTTGGTAATGTCTATTTTAAAATGTGAAAATAATCAACAGTCATGAGGTTCTATACATACTTTCCTTTTTAAGAGTTCTTTGCTCAATACTCGGTTATTATTTAAGAGGAACCTAGCCAAACCCCATTTGTTTATCGGGTTACTCTACCACATTACACCCTCTGTACGTACATACATAATTTAATCATTTTTTTTTTCAGCTTTCTTGACGTTACATCGTTAATGAGAAAATTCGCTGTCAAATAATTGCCATAACTTTTAATCACACTGAAAGCGGTGACCACATTTTTTCCGCACGAAAAAACTTGCTTTATCATAAGCCGGTAAGACTTTATTTGGTTAAGTAAATAAGAAATAACCGAGATTTAAAACATCTTAGCGGGCCTCCGAGCTCCAATGGAGTTTGGGGGAGTTTTATTTGTAAAAGTGATTAATTTATTTAAGAAGCATGTTATGATGTTGTTTTTGTAAGATACAAAATGCTGCTTTTGCGTCTACCAAATATTTCAACAGATTCATATAGACGTGTATATTTCCATATCTATTTTTTTTTAATAATTTTGATTAATGTGTCACTTGAATCACTTAGACCCCAATGGCCTAAGTTATTTATGAATGAAGGTTAGAAACTTTATCAATATTTAGATCCAATCACTCATGTTTTCACATGTGTACTCGTTTTCCCCAATATCATAAAAAAACTTGTTTTGTAGAATATCGTCTACTTTTTCCTTAAATATAAAGTGAACATCCTGGTTTGAACAGGGTACAAGAAACTATTGATCACATTGAAAGCGTAAGGAAAATAAGAATTGTATTATTTTTAAATCGAAAAATATAGTAGATTGATGAAACACGTTTTAAAATCGGTTCAGCTATATAAGCGTAAAAGCATAAAAACCTAGCTCACGTTCTTATTTATTAATTAATCAGGATATGTTATACAGCACTGTTTGCATATCCTTATTTCTCGTTAGACCATTAGTTGATAAACTCACTTACATCAATATACACTTTTATTAGAGATTCGGTCATGAAAGCTATGACAACATCAATATTAAAAGAAACAAGATATGGTAAGTAAATTTTCAACTTATCAAAAAGCTGTATTTATTATGTACGTAGGCGTGAGAGCCTTTTTCAGTTCTAAAAGTTATTAAGTCCTAAGAAACTTTGAAATCTCCTTTAATGCGATTGTGACGTTATGATTAAATGAGTGAAGTTTCCTCTGCTACTTATTTGTAACACTAAAGATTTATTTGATTTGACGCAATATGTATTTTATTCTGCGATCAGTTGTTATTTTTTTTTTATATTTAACCTACCAAAGTGACTCTATTCTGCCTGATGGAAAGCATGAATAGAATCCAAGAGCGGTGGTCGCCATACTCACCGCGAATAACGGCAGTGTAATATCGCGACCCACGCTATGGTGGCCTAATGAGATACTTTTTCACGCCCCGCTTAAAGGATCCGGGATCGTAGTGGGAGGGAAAGACGTTAGACTATAATCAGATATATTCAGTGATGCAGGTCATTGTCTCACTGTTTACCCAGAATGTGTTAATGTCTTTAAATATATTTTTGAAATAAGTAGGATAAGATAGAAGGATTTTTACACGTAATTTTATCTTCTAGTATATTTTGATAAAAGCTGTTTTTTTTTAATTTCAATGAGATTACTATTATCAGATTGTCGAACTGCTAAATATTATAGACGTCTTCTGATTCCATCCATAAAAATTGGGTAGATTTCAGTGTGTCTTTAGTGTTAGTTACTATTTTCTCATTCTCTATTTGTAAAGTTCAAGATCTGTCAAGTCCGAATGACATACTGATATCCTGACTGTATTATGTTGTTATTTTCAGTGGTGGTCAAGGCACTTGCTAGCTCGAGCAAGCAGCTTAATATCAACCATATACATTAGGTGTGTAACAGATGAATTAGTGTCTAATTTATATCCGTTAGTGGTAGGGCTATTGAGGAGAGTGGATAGAGGAGGACTAAAGTAAGGCAGAATCATTAAGAACTGAGTGAATCTCCTCGGAAAATTCAATGAGAAACTCTTCTGAGACAAATAAATCTGCTTCATTAGACAGCTCTAATGTTGTTCGCCATTCAAATATGGCATATTAATCGTGTGTCCAAGCTTTAACTAAGATAATTCTCACAGATAGTGTCAGGGAGGATGCTATTTCTTAAGTGAACAAGGGTAAAATTTTCTTTTAAAGTAGGGTGAAAATTGTGTTAAGATTTCTGGATACTTACTTTAATCCACCATTTGCCCACCACGTCTTCGGGCTTCTGACATCTTCAAAATACGCCAATTTATATGGCTAACCTTCTGTGAGGCGATCGCCCAGCCACAAAGTGTGTCCATTGCACGTCACTAAAAACAGTTGACAGTACTATTCTATTTTAAAAAGAGGATTCTTCGCAATCCTCATCGCACTTTAACCGTAACCAGCAGCATGGCCAGAAAAAATGTGTCTACCAGGAGCAGGGAGCCATGATAAGTGATTATGGTTTATTTTGGGTGAAAATTGCCAGGGTCACCACACTTGACAAACGGGAGACCGCATTGGCAAGAATCATTATCTGGTGACGGTGCTACCCGTGATTAGTGCTAAAATTTAGTGATTGCTACTGCAATGTGGTTGTACCGCCAAGAGTCAGTCATCAGAGCCTTGTCCGTTGTTTGTCAGGGTACACCGTGTGCAGGTGAGGTTGACATTGCGAGGCATAGGAGGTAGGTAACCCTGTGCACACCCTATGTACGTTAAAAGTAATTCATAACTATGTGTGATAAATGCACTGAAAACATTGTTGTGCAATACTAATACATGCTTAGAAGTAGGTACTATTAGATATTCCCGAAAGCAGCCGTGTAATAAACATCCCACTAGCCTGATCGAAGATTTGTGTTGAAGTAATAATACGTCCCTACCATATCACTGCGGCACATTGACTGCTACCTCTTACTGTAAACACCGTATAGAAATGAAGAGAAGTAGGCCCAGAATTAAAAAAATCCACTATCAGCGAGAACGAAATTGATCACCTCAATTGCTTGGGTTCCGTTTACAAACGAGCCGGATTCCAAACAACCTTTTTATAATCCAATAAAATATTTATTGGTCTGAAAGAACATAAACTTTATTTGCTCATCGATAAAACACATTTTAGGACATTTCAAAGCTAATTTGCTAAAGCATCGCATTCAATCAATTTTATTAGAATACGATTCAAATTCAATTCAAATTATACTTCAAGATTAAGCAAAATTTAAATGATTTAAATTATTTTGTTAGAAATTAGCATCAAAATTAAACTGACTATACAATGAATTGTAAGAAAGTTAATTTGTATTTATCACGCGGATTTTATTTTGAGGAATATAATATTGAGACAACACCCCAAGTTTAAGGAGTGTATTACATTTTTAATATTTGGTAAAAATGGGCTCCAACATCCGACACTTTACCAAAATATATCAAATTTTTGCAAAAATAGCTTTGCTTCTTGTTTAAAAACAGGATTCAAAGACCATTATGTACTTATTCTTGTATAGTTTCATTTTCATCAAAGACTAAGGTTGGCATCGAGATATGAGAGGTAAAAAATCAGAATGACTAGTGCTTACTTTTTAAATTACATCAATATTTTAACAGTGTCAGTCAGTTTTCACTTCCTACTGTGTTACTACAACTGTATCCGAACTAAAAAAACACTCGTTTCAATTATTTTTTTATTCTAATTATCTGCAGATTTATGAAAGGCCACGCTAATGTAATATTAACTGAAGCTATTGATAGTTTAAGTAGTGATTAAGGTCACACTATTTTAAGTCAGATTGCTGGCATCGAAGCCATAGTAAACCAAGTAGGCACTACAATGTTGCATGTAATTTGAGACCTGCATCAAATCTTCAACAGACTCCACGTCTATACATCTTTTCTTTGGACCTAAATTCTACAGTTACAAAAAGTAAGACGTACAAGACATACTTTCATTAGATTGCTAAGAAGATTTTTCCAACACTAAAATTGAGCTCTCAAACTCATTACTTCTTTTCATTCTTGATTATGCTGATAGCAAGTATCAAGATCTTGCCAAAATCCAATTAAATACATTGAACGGCTTCAAAACGTTTTTCGTTCACTAAAATGTAAGATACTGCACGCAATTACGTATTCACCAATAAGACTACTGAAATAACGAACTATAATATAATATATGTAGGTACTCGTATGTTAATTGTATTTTCTAATTCTTTCATTGTAAATTGTATTGTAAATTTAATGTAATTTAATTTAACTACCCCAGTGGTGCAGCGGTAGTGAATACGACTGCTGTGTTTGAGGTCTCGGGTTCAATTCCCGGGTCGGACCAAATGTTTGTATGATTTGCAAATATTTGATTCGAAGTTGGGTGTTTTCTATGTATAATATGTATGTATTTACAAAAATAAAAGGATATAAGTATTGTATCAGTCAGTCCAGTCATCGTAGCACAAGCTCTGCTTAGTTTGAAACTAGATGACGTTGTGTTTTTTCTTCTATATTAAGAGGCTGCCAAAGTGACTCTACTCGGCCTGATGGAAAGCATGAATAGAATCGAAGAGTTGTGGTCACCATACTCATTGCAAATGTAGACAATGCAGTATGGTAACCCACACTATGGCGGTCTTGTGAGATGCTTTTTCACACCCCGCTTGGGAACGTAAATGGCATGACAGTCATCGTGACAGTGTAAGGCTTACACAGTTACCACGATAACTGTGACCCTTGCATTAATGGGCCTCCGGTGTAGGTCTGTGTGTCTAATGTCCAAAATGTTATTTATTTATTTATTAATGTAGTAATAACCACTTAACATGTTTCACACAGGCTCGTCTGATACCAAATTAGGTACAGCCTTCATTGTGGTAACCAGTTTTAACTTAGGTCATACTGTATCATCCACATTCGCAATCTATTCTTGTATTCTACTCATACTTTCCATCTGGCAGAGTAGTCATTTTGGCAGCTAGTATATATAGAAAACTGTGAGTTTTAGATCGTAAATGGCTTAGCTAGCACGCTATAATCTGCCATACTCTTAAAAAATGACTCTACTAGAGACATAACAACCCCAATCTGTTTGTCCGTCTCATCAAGTAAACAATTAAGTAGCCCATACGTTGAAATCGTCCAATCTTATTGCTCCCCTTATAGTTGTAGCCTCAATCACTGTGCCCTACAAATGAGATTGTTCGCTAACCGAGTAAATGTACTGCAATAAATATTTTTTATTGTGATGTTAAGATGCACGAAGTTATAGATGTGTATAGAACTTCTATTCAATATGTATACAGGAACGAACATCATCCACGTTACTTTGTGGACTGGCCTGTGCTATAGAGATCAGTGAACCTGTGTAGAGATTAGAGAACCTAACTGCTAAGCTGAAAACTTTAGGCTCTATTCTTATTTAGCATTTGCTGTGACTGAGTGTAACTCAACCATAATTTGTCTGTATTTAGAAACATGTAAATCATAAGTATATCTAAAATCAATCTGTAGTCTGGTAGAAAAAACGATTTTGCGAGCTTAGGCTTAACGTTGAGAAAAAATCTACAATCTCCTTATTCCAAAATACATATCTAAAAAAATATTGTAAGACTTTGTGTAAATATAAACCCCGAGGATAATTTCGGTCTCAATCTAAATTCTTGATTTTGACACATGAGTGGCAATTTGTGGAATCGACGTCAAATGAATACATGACAGACAGGTAGACACGCAAAAATTTAATAAAGAATTCACTGACATTCAGATGCACTTAGTAAAATATTACGTAATATGATACACAGATATTTTAATAATATATTGCTCGTATTTATATAACACTAAGAAAGAAAATTATCAGATTATTAAATTGACATTAAATAGTAAATCAATTTTAGGTCAATTTAATTATGTAACAATTTTCTTTACTTATCAATGTTCAATTAGATTACGTCCAAAGAAGACATTTTTATTTATTTTTCAGGTAAGTATTGGAGGCCGTAAATGTTTATTTGCAGCTATAAAATATAAATATTTTATGACGTCGCGAAGTGTCGGTGATATAAAAAGTGCACTAAACCGAAAACATCTCGATTTTATTGGTGAATGTAAAGAATCTGCAGTATATCCATTGGATTTACTTTGACAACACAAAACAATATTAAAAATTAATAACTTGAGATAAAGAGTTAAGTGTAGAGAAGTATAACTATGTTTATTTAGAATCATATTTATTCCGTTGACGGTAATAGGCTTACCATTTGCCGTGACGTCGACTTGACGGTAAATGGTAAGCCCATTTCCACAGAATCTTCCACAAAAATTGCCATTCTCGACCGTGGAATTTAAGAAATCCAATGTAAGTATACAAGTGGTAGTTACTTAGTAACAAATTATCCTCTAGCTGGGTACTTAAAACCATTACTTATGTCGGTAGAGTATCGAACCCACGAGCACTAGACCAACACGCCAGTAATGTTACAATGTTTAACTAGTAGGTAGTAAGTTATCATTGAGTAGCTAATGTTGTATTTTGCTATTCTAAAATATTAATCACCTAATTTCTTTTGAGTATTTCTATAAAACGTATTCATATAACGGTGGCACGTTTCAATAGATTATCCTATTTTTCGTGATAAGGAAAGAATTTAAAATTATTTTATATAATGTTATTTTATATTTTATTTAATATAACAATATAAGTACAATCTATAAAGTTTCGATCTTCGTGTTGTAATATTGTTTCAGTACCAAGTCAATAATCCTTTTCACTAATTTAATTTAATGTTCACACTACACACACGACACAAAGTTTATGGTTTAGAAGGCACAATACAATTGTTAGAGTGGTACAAAGTACATAAAATAGAACAGAGAGAATGTAGGTACATACGATTTACACTATTAAAATAACAATGTAGCACAAGATTGCCAAATTTTAGTTTCTTAATAATGTATTTTGAGTTATGTATAACATAAGTAAATATTAAATGTATAAACATTGTTTGTTGTGAAAATAAATCTATGTATATATATAAAAGAAAGTGGTGTTAGTTACACCACTTATAACTCAAGAACGACTGAACGAATTTATCTGAAAATTGTTGGGGAGGTAGCTTAGAACCAGGAGACGGACATAGGATACTTTTTATCCCGTTCGACCGCGTTTCAGTCCAAAACCAAAAATCTACTTATTTATTGCCTCTAAAGCGGAACAGAGTTCGCGGGATAAGCTAGTAATATATATATATTTGCATATTAAAAACACGACTTTGTAATTTTTTCAGATTTGAGACTCTTTGTTTGACCATTGTTAGTTGGAACGGTTGACAGGTTGCAATTAAATGGTGAGATATAAACGATTAATAATAACATAATGTTAAATATTATAATTCATTGTCAATTCAATGATTTCACAACTTCATTTACAAAGTAGCATTGCAGCACATTTTACGTCGATGAGAAAAAGAGTTTTACGTTTCACAAGAAAAAAAAGTGTGTTTTAAAATTTGAATTACGATACGAAAGGTTTATTCATATTTCAAGTTATACACCCTCGTTTTGGTAAAGCGCACTTTCTAAATCTGAACTGAAATGTGCCGCTTACAAAATGTAAAATAGTTTTTTTCAATTGCGCGCCAGTTTCGAGTGTGATTCCGCTAACGACCGCGTCAATGTCGCTTCAACTGCACAGTTATAGTTAAGCCTTTCAGTCATAAGCACTGTGTTTCGTCGTATATACTGTTTTTTTAAGAAAATTGAAAATAATAGCCAGATTACGTAATACTGAACTATTAAATAAACAAGATACATACATGAATTGCAACATTAATAGTTTTTTTTTAATTTTGTAATGGGTAACTCTAAAATACTTTTTAAGTAGTAATTAGCAAATCACAAAAATCGGAAAACAAAGCGTCATATTTACGATACTATATTAGTATAATATGTATTTAAAAATTCATAGAAATGTTTCTCAAGAGACTGGCTACCATAGTTTCAAGATTCTTACTAGTTTTTAAGCCAAAACCTGACTGAATATATACAATTTGAATTCGATTAACAGTGAATAAATTCAGTATCGCGGTGATATTTTGTTTCTTAGAAAGGAATTAGAATGTAGAATTCAAATTTATTGTGAAGAATGTTCAAGTATTACCAAAAAAGCAGTTCTTTATGAATCAGCATGTGTCTAGACTCAGAAAAGCGTATGTAGCATTAATAATACTGGTATATTTTTTATATAAGAGCACATTTTAAATTTTTTTGAATCATACCTATATTCTAGTTTTTATTTGTCAAATATATCTGGAAGAAATAAATTTTGCACAAAACATAATAATAAATTATGAACATCGTCAAAGTAGAGTTTAAGCCTGTTATCCTAACCCATGCCATGAAATTTACAAGAGCCACCATTTCTAAAGAAAACTAAATAAAAGGTTAAACTTTGTGTTGATGAGAAATGAAAATGAAAATGATTGTGAGCAAAAGTACACATACAATATCGTACCAAACGTTCATATCAAGAAATTTCAGAGAAATCTTTATAATCTATACATACTTCTTTTTTATATCACGACGGTGGCAAACAAGCATACGGCCCGCCTGATGGTAAGCGGTTACCGCAGCCTATGGACGCCTGCGGCACCAGGGGTACCACGTGCGCGTTGCCGACTTCAAAAACCTATACTTTAAACAATTTGACTGACTTAACTGCACGGTTGGCTTAGTGATTTAAACGGTCGCCACGCAGCTTTCCACTTCGCTGAGTGTTGTGGGTTCAAACTTCATATCAGACAATACTTTGTGAGATCCACAAATTGTTGTTCTGAGTCTGGGTGTTCTTTGTGTTCGTTTCTTGTATGTTTGTAAAGTCCCTCGCGACACAGGATTTATTCCTAATGCGGGTGTTGTCTTTTTAAAGAGAAAGAGAAGAGAATTCATAAACATGCAGTAAAAAAATGAGTTCAGAAAACATTTTTTTAAAAGAAACATTAATTGGTTACAGCATGATGGTTTATATATAGCATTTTGACCGTAGGAGAACCATTTGTCAGCACAAATCATTAATCTGTTATACACTAGATTAGTAATTACGGACCAAGAATGTTGACACTGTAATCAAGAACACAGGTTTGATCAAATCAAACGTCAGAGTTAGTGTTTAAGGTGGCGGCAACCGAAGTCAACGTAGTGACTTGTGGTAAATGAGCGGTAAAATAATGCGAAATAAGGCCACGAAACGGTTTTAAATCAAGCAGAAATAGTTTTCACAGGCAACATAATTTAATTTACAGTGTTTTCATTTACATAATTTTCTTTAATTTACAGTGTTTCTGTTACTTTAATATCTTAAATGTATTGACATCGACCTCTTACACTTTCATTGCATGTGTACGTATAGATATTAACTATTATAACAAAAATTGACTAGTTTTTAATTAGCCATGCTTGTCCTACTCAACTATAAACATCATAAAAATATTTAAAAAAAAATTGTTAAAGAATTCATATGTTCTTTTTTCTCGGATTTATGCGCAAATTTTCATACAGTAAGCAACACTGGTCCGCCATCCTACTGTTTATGTGTTGTTTTTGTCTGACCATAGTGACGGTATTAGTCTTGTGTCGTGTGTAAGTGAGACATAAATATGTTTACTTTCAAATGTCTAACTTATCACAGTACAAAACTAGTAACATATGAGTTACAACTGACCCGTGGGTTCCTTCACCTCATTCTCCACTGAGGTTACATTACTTTTCTTATATATCAACTCAATCTTAATGGCACTCTAGGAGTCATGTACTACAATTTGTTGTTTATTTGATTAACTTTATTTTATTTTATAAATTATCTTATTTTCGTACGAATAAATAATATAATGTGGTCTATATGAGCTAAGTCAGCTGCTTTAAGAGTTGACACCAGGTAGCCTAATCGAGAAAGTAATATATTTTTATCACTTCATCTCTATAAAATATTCATGAAAATTTTAGTAAGGATGGCGCTTTGGTATCCAACAAGTAGGCACCTGCTGAGACAGTGGTATACCGAGTGGTACAAGCGGGAGAGGCAATGTTATTGGTGAATTGAAAACCATATTCAATATTGGATCACATTTTCATGTCATTACAAAATAAAAAAGAATTTAAATTTAATATAAGAATTCTTAAATAAATAACAGAACTTACAGTAGTCGAATATAATGCGGAACATCCTACATCTTGCAGTCAACCATGTTAACATAATGTGAACATCATGCATTACGCCACTTTTATACTCGTATATGTTACCCTTTCTAAATTAGCATGTGGAAACTCTTGTTAATTATGTATTTATCTATTCACTGTAAACATATTTCTATCTTTTCTACAATTTTTAATGTACAATTGTTTGTTTTCCTTAACAAAAAAATAAAAAATAAAAAAAACCTAACATTGCTCACAATTATTTTTCAAATAAAATAACACATGCTTCGCCGTGTTTCTATTAGTCTTTCCCCACTTTGCATGAAATTACCGCCACGAATAACATTTATACATAAAATATAATAGAATAAATTTTATTGTACACCAGCTTAATCAAAATATGTTAAAGACTACAACAAATTTATGACCTTGTACAAATGGTGGATTTTTCAATAAAAAACAATTTCTGCCAGGAGATTTTGTATGGGTAAGGCCAGTTAACTCAACATTAAACAAAAGTTGATTTTTGCGTCAATAGAGTCCATATCTGTCGGTAAACTCCAATCGATTCCAGCAGCATCCCGACAGAGTATTTCAAGATCCATGTTTCTAAGATTGGAATTCATAAGAATTTTGGATTTATGTATAGGAAGGCGTAGTTTATAAGAAAGGAGTATCAGGTCGTGATAGGAAAATTCATGAGCTGAGTACTGGCCATGCTTAACAACTGAATTTAGGGAGGAGACAAGTATCAGATCTAGAAGAGATGGTGTAGAATTATAAAAGTTGTGAGTAGCATTGAAAGGGAGAACAGACATATCACATGACTCGACTATATTAGACAAGCAGGAACAGCGGTGCTCATTTTCAACAAGCACATTTTAAAATCACTCATATACCTATATATGTGTCATACTTGAAAAAAAAAATGTGTGCGTGTACTAGCGTACACTCGTAAGAAGTGAAACTTCTTTATGACGTTATTTTTCAACAAAATAATTTAAACCCGTCCGAAGTCGATGCAATCGCCACCTGGATTTCAAAAATGTAACTACTCAAAACGGGCTGCAAAATACATTGGAGACATTTACCAATCCCTACTCTGCTGGAGAAAGTATACTTTGAATCACGCGTGGTAGGGATAAGAAAAAGATGGTGCGTAACGAAAAAATGTGACGCGTAACGAAAAAAGTTTCACTTCAAAAAACCATTTTTAGAAAAACGAATTTGCCAATTTCACTGATAATATGTACTAAGTGACTAGATAAAACTTATATTTCAAGTATTTTATGTCGATTCATCGATTTGATGTTAGCAGAAAATAAGAATACTACAGTTACTAAATTCAAATTCTCAGAGGAAATGAATTGCTTTTAAAAGTTAATTTTGCTCTAACCGTAATTTACCTTGACTGTCCTAAGGCATGTTATATTATCATTATTTAAGAGAGTCTGTCAAACACGTGTGGACGTATTCATCTATTCATATATATCTATAGGCTCAGAATTATCCATATCCATGGTTAGAAGCAAAATCAGGACGTTACTAAAGTATTTGTGGAGTCAGTGTATTCCCTACTTTAATGGCAAGTTGCAAAGGTAAGCAGTAAGTCTCATTCTCGAGTATAATAAAAGCGTGGTCCTTTGCCCAATCTTTATTCATGTACGCTTTTTACAGAAGGTAAAGTAATGTATTGAATATAACTAAGATAATATTTAAACTCATCCAAGTGTTTATTGTGATATTGTACTTAATCACAGTCTATGAGGTCAAATGTGTCTTAAGAATCTATTAGTAGCAAAAAAAATAACACATAGATGAACATGTCATGTCATAAATGAAATTAGCGTTTGTGTTCTATCTCACCTGATGGAAAGTATAGATGAAGACGAAGGTGGTACACGCCCATCCAAAAGAAACCTGCTCACCTGCTCTTAAAGGCTCCAGAGTTCAACTTATCAGGAAAATTAGACCCAGGTAAGTCGTTCCAAATCTTCGTGACTCTCACCAAAAACGAACTGTCAAACTGTTTAGTTCGACTTTTGGGTATGTCAACAGCGTGTGGATGAAACTTTTGCCTGCGCCTAGTAGTCCGATAAAGGAATGGAGATAGTTCAATCAGGTCGAAAAGAGCCTTCGAGCGCTCTCCAAAGTCTCCAAAGATGAACCGATGGTCGCTGGAGCCGAAGTGTGTTAGAGTCGAGACCATGATTTGGCAAACGTAGTTTAGAGTGTATTGTGCCACGATGTACCGACGACTTGAAGGTGGATGCAAATTTTCCACGACTGGGATGGCTTACGTTCTTTGGGGAAGACCTTCATTCAACAGCGGACGGCGATAGATTGATTTGAAAGATGTTATATAGATACGGTAGACTGCACTATAGGCAGGCGCAACCGAAGTCACACCGCGTTTCACAAGAAACTAGTATTGAATATAGTCATCATGCTTCGTCACTTCTGTATTCCCAAAACCATAATCTAACATTCGCGAACTGTCACCAGAAGCATCACGCTCTATTAACAGTCTGGGCCGGCGCCAAGTACCCCTAAAATATTGTAAGTCACTTCAGTAAGTATGCTCGAGCGGTCAGTTTACCAATCTCCGTTCGTGGTTCCCTTCGTTCCAATCTCAATTTTATGTGGTTGGATTAAGATTGGTTTTCTCTACTATACCCATAGAGGATATTTTAGGACAAGATGCTTATTTTTACTACCAGTTAGATATGCGTTAAATATATTAAACATAAACAAGGTCCATTACCCGACAACCTTCATAAAGGTTTTCGAGCAATGTGCTTATATATACAATGATATGTGTTGCAAAAGCAAAATTTAATTTACTTAAGAATGGTTACTACTTTGAAAAAGCTCTCTTTGTTTTATTTTTTTGAGTTTGTAATATGATTTTGTCAAAATGAATTTATTAATTAATAATGATTTATAATTGCGCAAGAAATATATCTATGAATTCAAATATATCAATCATGGGAGGTCATACATCAGCACAAACAGATCTTCTCGACTAGAGAGAAAATCTGGCCTCACAGAAAGCTGAACTTAAGTAATTATTTTGTTACTTTTCTTTGTGAGTGTGGTTACTCGGCTGTGATTTAGAGAATTTATCGTTTTCTAAGACTTCAGTACTAAATATCTCTTGAGTGAGCAAATGCTTACTTCTTCAATCATCATCATCAACTGAACATAGACCTGTCCAGAAAAAGGAGGTTTAGGCCTACCATACTCCGCTGGACTTGTTTATACCAAAACTTGAAAGAAAACATAAGTTTAAACCAGTTTTCCTTCTCTTTACGAGTACTAGTTGCCCTACATAGTTTGCTCCTTAGTCGCCTCTTACGACACCCATAAGACGAATAGGGGTAGTGACACTTCATACCCTTATTCTATCATCGAATGCCTACTTAAATCATGTTAATTTTGGCTTCCTTTGAAAAAAATATCTATATCTAACTAATAAAAACGGTTTTAGAAACTATTTATAAGCAATTGTGAAGAGTAGAGACATAGTTCGACAAACACTACAATATTTGTGTTCGTCGCGAAACAAACGCAGTGATTGAGAGACACAGACAAATGAGTTACGTCTCGAAGGTCCATTACCGAATAAACAGTCCCCGTAATCGATTCAGAGTGATGCGCCCGCGCGCGTTCAGTGCTAAATTGATTCCACATTTTCTACAGTGTATGGTATGAGTAGATAGCGGTTTTATTAAAATATATTTTTTATTTGTTGTGTATTACACACATATTTTAACTGTGAAATAAATTCTAAGGTCAAATTTAATTTAACAATGTAATAAAACCAAAATAGGTGACTGCGAAGCTTATGGAACGTGAATAACGCTTGTACTCGTAAAACGTTTACAGATGTTTCTTCAGAGATCAGGCCAATTTTGTTTCTGACTCAATATCAAAGGAAGCATTAGTATATATTACTGCCTGTCCTAATTTTCTGCAGCGTTTTTCTAACATTCTATTCATAATAGATTATCAAATGAATGTTATTGTTTTTATTTCAAAATATATTAAAAACATAAGGATACAAATCACATTGATAGTATATGAACAACATTGGGTTGTAACAGCAGTAAAGAATTATATATTATATAATAGTTTGAAGAAAGATTATTTTACATTTTAATTAATTTTTAGCAACAAAGTATAATAGTAATAGCTAAAAAAACAATGTAAGCATAACTTTTTAATTCATTTGTTTTTTTATAATTTGGTATAAATACACCAAGTGTGCAATGTAGTCCAAACATTTGTAAGAAATATCTGTTACTAAACTAAAATTAACTGATAATATAAGTCCAGTGTTCAATCTCGCTACTAGCCTATTCTGTATACCACCATTTATTTCCCGTTAAAATAGCCAAGGTGAGCTTGGATGAAAACAGTGACTGCTCACTGCAACGGGAAATTAATCTGTCGAGAGCTTCAAAATTCTTCGCGAGAAATTATACCGATGGACCTTTCATCACCATTATATTTAGGTTTACTATTTTTGGTCATTTCTTAGCATAGTGGCGAGGTTACAGGTTCATTGTATTGATGACTCAGTAAGCAACGAAGTAATTGTTATTTATACATTTGGGAATTTGCAATGAAGTAGTTTTAATTGATTTAAAAGAAAGAGCGTTCTGATTTTGTGTATGTTGTTTCTTTTTGTATGCTTGTTACGAGGTTACTTAATATAAATTACGTTTGTTATTGTAATATTAATTAAATAAATATTATGTCGACTATGTAATGTACTAATTGTTATCAAAATTAAATTTCATTAAATAATTCAGGGTTACTTTTCTAGAATCACTAAAGTTTTAAAAATCTGAGTTACAGTACTAAATCAATAACCTATTGTAGTCCACTGCTGGACATAGGCCTCTCCCATTGCACGCAACACTGATCGGTTTTGGGCTTGTTGCATCCAGCTCCTATCGGAAATTCTATGCAAATCGTCTCTCCATCAAACCTGTGAGCGTCCTACATATATATATAGGTAAATAAATATCCACCATATCTACTTCATATAAATATATTATCGTTGGTTTTTGCACCTTGGTATTGTAAGAAGCGATCTCATCGCTCTCGGCGGTTTGCTCGGGCAATTTTACTTTTGTAATAGTAATAAATTTGGGCGCAATACTCTCTTGATACAGTATATTCCTCTACTTCATAACAACTATATATTAGAACATGACAAAATAAAAGAAAAACTCTTGTACATTATTTGAGTAAAGATTACTTTCTGACAGCATTTCTCAACGAAGATTATACGAAACATTTAGCCAGCCTATGTCTAACAAAGTATGAGTCTGCCGCGAAATAGAACGAGCATATGAGCACGTGAACCTGGCCTTTTGAAGCAGTATTTGAAGCTTACATTATCTCTTATACTAGTTCTAATACCGTATAAAAATAACTATACAGAAAGTCTAAAGTATAGTCCTAAAGCCTGGAATTCATTACCACCGCACGTGTTTCCCTCCCACTATGATCCCGGGTCCTTTAAACGGGGCGTGAAAAAGCATCTCACTAGGCCACCATAGCGTGGGTCGCCTTACTGCACTGTCTTCATTCGCAGTGAGTACAGCGACCACCGCTCTTGGATTCTGTTCATGCCTCCCATCAGGCAGAGTAGAGTCACTTTGTTAGGTTATTATAAAAAAAAAGTCTAGATCAAAAAGTGCTCTTTAAATACCGCCTCTTTTTTGTATATTTTCTATTTATACACTTTCATTCTATTAGTATTTCGATAGAAGGCTAAGTAACTGGCTTATAGCCAAAACACGCGGCCATGTCTAATGTCGTCTCCACTACACATTACGATTATATTCGAATAATGCACAGTTTATACTCGAAAGATATTTACTGTACAAAAGTCACAAGATAAGAATGTAATTGTATCTAAGAAACTGACCGACAAAGCTCAAAATATCATATAAGTTTTTATTCTAAATGCATTTAAAAATCTCTGGATTGTATAATATTATCGTTATTATTGGCAATTGCAATGAAACGGAAAGATATTTGGGCAAAACTAGGGCTAGAACCGGTGTGTACTTTTGTACTAATACTGAATATGAAGCACTCGTAATTTGGGCACTTGTAAGAACTTGTAAGAAAGTGTAAGAGGAAGAGCAGTAAGTCAGGATCAAGATTATTTTAATCCAATATTTTATAGAGTGTATCTTGTATTCGTTTATAATTCTATAATAATTAAATAGTTTTTAAATTGAGATTAGTATTCCAATTTTATTAATGTATTATTATAATACTATTATGTTATATTTATAATTACTCATATATTTTTATTTAGTAGTAAGTCCATGTATATTATTTATATTTAAAGTATATTTATAAGGTAAATAACTTTGTACCTACCGCATCTTATTTTTACATCACCTGAAGGTCGACTGGGAGAGAATACCACATGGCATTAAGTTCGTCTTTGTACAACAAGTGCAATAAGTTTAAATAAATAAATAAATAAAATGATGAATAATGGAGTAGTCAATCATTTATCTTTTTACTGTTTATTTCTTTCTACTTCTTCCCTTCTACCCTTCACGTTTCATACCTAACACTTTCCTCGCCATATAATCCTCATTTCTCAACATGCCATGTTTATATCAAGATTACTAGATATTACTTGAATTAGTCGTAAATTATAAAATAATATTTTCGTAGCACAAAGAGACTGCACTGTACAGTTATCGTAGCGACCTTAACCGAATTACATAACAAGCAATTGACCTCATCTCGACGAACTTTTGAGAGCAATGACTATCCTATGGCGAGCTGCCAAATGGGAACCACGTTTCTACATACTCGAAACTCGGCAATGTATGAGTGGATATTGATTAAATATAGTTTACTGAGATCTAAAGATCTGTACTGTAAACAGCATATGAATGCATATACAGTTAATTCAAGAGTGACTGTAATTTATTTCTATTATTTCACTACTTACTGACTCCTCAGACACTTTTGTCGGGAATGATTGCCATATAATATTTTTACTTTAACAAGATTTTTGATGGGATGTTTAAAGCATCAAATTGGGCCGCCACAGTGTGGGTTACCTTGCTGCATTGTCTGCATTCACAATAAGTACGGTGACAACCACTCTGAAATTCTATTCATGCTTAACATCAGACCGAGTAGAGTCACCTTAGAAGCCCACGAGTAAAAATAAGTAGGATAATATGACGAAGTGGTTATGTCTGAGTTTCACCGATGAAAAGCTTTGGGATCTATAGCTCTATTGACCGGAGCGCAAGGTTCAAATATTGCTACTTCTGTTCGTTTACTGCGTATTCGTAGTCTAAAATACATACGTAATGTGATGTAATTATAACTTCACAAATCTCTCACACAGTAACGCTAGTCGTGTTTAGGATATCCAGGTTTAAACTATGATATCCAGGCAGCTGATAAAATATAGATAAATTACACATAGATAACAGACAAATGATCACTCACCACGTATATTATTAGCTCTGGGCATCGAATCCACAACTTAACAGCTAGATCAATAGTAGTGAAAATATCAATGCAATCATATCTTGCAATGATATTTTCTGTATTCTATTTTATTATTCAAAAAATATTTAATTACTTGAAAAGTTTCTACAGTTTCAAAGACATTTTAACGCAGCCTTTCGTTTTATTTTCCTCGTGGCGATTGTCAACAACATAAAACCTTATTATAATTATCTTAAGATAAATTTGCTGTTCAGATATCCTTGTAATGTTGACACGTGCTAGACGTTACTGGGACAATATTTTTGAAGAATTGTCAACAATATCATCTTGTTTTGAAGGGAAATTAATGATGAAGAAATTTAAATTTGTCATCCACATAAAGCGACACTTACTACGTGCCTCAGGGAATGTCGTAGATAAATTATTTAGATAACAAAGTCAATTATAATTGGGGATAAAGTGTGAAGCTGGTATATTAACCTTGTCCATTTCAAATTAGAATTACAAGTAAGTCCAATACACGTTTTATATTTGGAAGTAATTTTTCGAAATACGAACTTCTTGAATTGAAGTTTTTATAGAGTAAGAACCTCAGTGAAGCTATGTCACATTACTTCTGGTAGGTATACTGACAAAGTTATGACCTCGATAATGGCGAATGAACAGTTTGTGTTTTTTATTGGTGTGTTTTTCTAATTAAAAATTTTGAAGAATGAACAAAAAACAAGACAAAATTTCTAACTTCTAATTATTTACGTAAAAGTAACTGTAGTGAGAAGAGAAGTTTATTAGGATAGGGTAAACATCAAGTTAATTTACCATTCTGTAAACTACAGTAAGTTCTTTAGATCAAAACATGTTTTGTTGATATATATATGACACAACAAAAATAATCGTAGCGACTAAGTTCTTTAGAGTTATATTACTTTGTGCATGTGTATTTTTCGACTTAGAAACTATGAATCTGCATATACGTTCAAACAAATTAAAATTACATACATACATACATCATACACGCCTATCTTTCCACAGTGGGAGGCAGAGGCATACTAAATAACCATTTTTCGCACGTATTTTAGTCCCACGTAACAGGTAACGACCCTTTTGTTGCTAATCGAAGTCTTTTGCTTGCCAGGGCCGCTTCCGTTGATCAACAGTTGCACCGCGTGCAGGTGAGGTTGACTAGTTTATACAAAGACCTCGTTTATTAATACTTTGAGCAGTAATTTAAACATTATACAATAAAATAATATAACGAACCGCAACTTTCTTTTAACTTTATTATCTGTACCTACCAACATTGTCATACAAAACGAGTTATATCAATTGTAATAATTTTTTTCCTTTGCCAATGTTTTATCTCGTTGTTATAGTTCCAGTAGTTTGTTCGAAACAACCCGGATGATAGTCTACATTAATTTATCTTGTAACAAAGTTTTCTCGTACACTTATTAATAAAGTGCCTCTTTAGCCTGAATGAACTCCAAGTTCAGCCTGAAGTAAAATTGGAACAAAGTAAATATTTCATTAAATATTTCGTTTAACTCCTAATTGGAAATTACCGCCGGCAACACTTTTAAATTATTAATGAATTCAAGCGTTTTGTATCATTGGGGCCATTAAAATTATTATTTTGTAATAATATTACGTATATAAAGAGGTATATATCACACTCATAGTGTATATGGTGTTGAGAGAAAGTGTTCGAAATAAAAACAAGGTACAGATTCACTCAGAACCTCTGCGTTTTTGTATTTTTTTAATATATGAATACTTTGTCCATTAGAAAAGAAATAAATAAGATTTGTTTTTTTAAGTCTGGTGGATGCTGAAGCCAATAGTGTTTCATGAGCTCGTGGTTGACAATTCTTCAACGGTTAAAATGTTCATTGTCTCTATTGTCTACAAATTTATTTCCTAGATGATACATACATTCTTATTAAATTTTTACTATTCCTGCACTTATTCTAGAAAAGGTGTAAAAAGTTTTCTGCCTGTGGAGGAAACGGAACGGGTATCATATACCTTTGACTCAAAGGGAGGATCCTCTGACCAGGCGAGGTGATCATGCCTGGCTGGCCACGGCCCGACAGTTGATGTTGGGATGTTGTATATATGCTAATTGCCACGCGAATCTCTATATCGCGATACAGGATTAGTAGTTGCATTGAAGTTCATTACATTCATACGTTTCGTTCGTGCTTCGTAACTCGATGTATCTTCGCTAGATGGCGCTGTTATATATTTTTCTTTGTGTTATAATGTGGGAGTCGCCACACTGCCAAACTAAAAATGCGTGTGTTTCGAGTGTGACTTTTCAAATCTTAGATTCAGATCAGTTTACATCAGTCGACATCATCATCATCATTATCAACAGCCTTTAATAGTCTGCAGCTGAGCATAGACTGTGAACAACACTCTTCTTCCAAGATGCTTGAGATTCTCTCATGACCCCAAACTGTCCGTCTTTTATTTAAAATTATGTAATTTTTAAATGTTCTAATGCATTGGTTTGAGTAATTAAGTTTATTTTACTTACAGCTATCTCAGAAATATAAATTAAAAATCAAAAATAATGTCACACTTAAAAACACAAATGGTGGTAGGTCTAATTACAAGTGTCACTCACGTAATTAATTTATTAATTGCAAATAGAATCTTTAAAACTATCGATAGTTAAGTGTCTATTTAGTGTCGATATTGAATTCTCTTGTTGATACGAATATATCAATATATATAAGTATAAAAAAATTACAAAAAGTGTTTTTACAAAAGACTATTCGATTATTGTCATAAATAAATTATTTATTACATAGAATGAAGTCAGTAAAATCATGGAATTATAAAGCTACTTTATCATGTAACAGGATGTACAATTCTTAATATTCAGGTTTAAATATGGTCACCATCATATTAAATTTAAACACAAACCTTTAAAAGAAAACAAAAAAAAAAAAAATATTTTCACAATCGATGTCTCTTTTTCAGATGCCATTTCGAAATCAGACCCAGTACCATAGAGTTGTGGCTTTTCAAGTACACTTTATACTGACAATTGTTGAGAGGTACGAATAATTATACGTATTAGCTGTAGTCCTTAAAATATAGCTAAATTCCTGTGACAGTTGCAGCAATTGTCTTTGCAGAACTCATGAGGTACATTTTAGGTGTGATATTTTATGAATACAACGTATGTACAATACAACGTATAATATACATATATACACTTCATTTGTGGTATATCTTGGACATAAAGAATGAAATATAGGTGATATAAAAGAAAATAGAGGTAGGTAGTAGAGCCACGCTGATTTCAGCACGAGCGGGCCGGCTCGACCGGGGCAGTACTACCCTCCTACAGAAGACCAACCTAAAGCGCCAGCATCCGTGTTGTCGTGTTTCGTTGGTGAGTGTGAGACCGGAGGCCCATCGATGCAGTGGTGACAGTTATCGTGGTAACTGTGTAAACCTTACACTGTCACGATGAATGTCATGCCTTTTACGTCCGCAAGTGGGGTGTGAAACAGCATCTCACAAGGCCGCCATATTGTGGGTCATCATACTGCTTTATCAGCATATGCAATGAGTATGGTGACCACAACTCTTGCATTCTATTCATACTTTCTATCAGGCAGAGTAGAGTCACTTTGGCAGGCTCATAAGATAGAAAAAAAAAATCGTTTGTTTAAAGCTACTTCGCCGGTTCGTAGCCATCTGTTACAGAGATCAAGCTATATAGTAAGACTGTAAATAGTCGACTGTAAATTTCAACCGTCGATGTAAACACATAATGAGAATGAGAGTTTTTGCTGTTAATTAACCTTATATTAACTATAGAGAATTTTATTAAGAGGAAATGTGCTTCGTTTATTTTAACAATATATAATATCTATCTATTCTTACATGTTCTACATATCCAGTTTATAAATATCTAAAACCGAAATTGACTTGTTAATTTAAAGGAAATTATATCAGGAATTGGACATTATAGTGATCGATTTCTTTGGCACACTTCCATATTCTTTAATTTTTCAGAACGGTACTTTTCAGATTAGATGGACTATATATTTTCAGTTTGTCACGACCAGTGTATTTAATTAACATTGTTACTTTAACCATTCACTTAATATTAATATTTAACTTAATATTTATCGTAAATTAACGTATTTCCGAAAATTCCAAAAGTTATAAACTTGTAATGCTTAAACAAAATTATTGATTATAATCCCTTTTTGGGCCGTATCCCGAACATCATGAGCATCCGAACCGGCCGAAATTCACCTTATTATTTTTACGACAACACGTGCATATCTGAGCCCGTACGACGATTTCAAAAACATTGTGCTTAAGAAGCGATCGACCGCCCGAGACTGTTTTGAGACAACTACCTGCTCGCATTAATATATTTTTAACTACTTTTGTAAACAGTTAGTCTATTATAAAAGGTTTTCTGACTTATAATTTTAAGTAAATACCTATCACCTCCTCCGGAATGAAATTATTTGAAGATGAAACAAAAGAAGGTGTAATATTGGAGTACCATCAAACACAGAACTAAAGCTCCAGTTACTCCAAGAGGCTGGGTTCTCGTAGCTATTTCTCTATTCTGGATTTGATTTACAAAGACAAAGACTTCCTCTGACATCGTCCTATCTTCAGTTACTTACAACTAGGTAGTGATGGAATAAACCGAATACCATGTGCAAATTGTTCTGAAAAATGACAAATTACTTTTAAATTTAAAGTTAATAAACAATATTATTTATACTAATACACTGATTCTTTGAAACCAAAATAGTAATTCGCTTTTGCAGTGGCCACAAGCTGTGAGCGGGGGAAGTTTTTAATAGTGTTGTGTCGAGTCACCGCTGCAAGTTAATTAATTGGTGCTCGCCTCGCCAATCTATCAATCCGTTTTTTCTACATTTTGTTGTATACTGTACTTTACAAGTTTTTTTTTGGGATTTGAATTTCTTGTACTCCTGTTTCAATTTAATGGCATCAATACCATTAACAGTGTATGATGATGATGATATTGGCTAAGTATATCACATTTATAACACAACGATAAGATTCGAGACCTTCAATCTTCAAGAAATGAACGTACTCCTATGTTAAAGATCGGCAACGTGCTTGCAACTCTTGAGTTGTATTCGTTCATGGGCGGCGGTGATCATTTTCCATTAGGTGATACGTTTACCAGCTCTGTCATAGAAAAAGGTTAATCAGACATATGTTTATTAGCAATCTGGAATATCATCCAGGGACGTTAACCACTAGATCAAAGTCTCGTCGTGCTAGAATGAATTAGTACTTATTGTTTTAGTATTCTTAGAAAAAATGTGTGTTTGTACAATTTACAGCTGGTAGAAAAAGAACTTGTGAAAAGTAGTTCTACATTTCATATACATAGAGAACGCTCGGACCAGTACCAAGCTTAGTATATATAATATATATATAGCTTAGTATAATAGATATATCCACTATCCCACTAAACAAGCCGCATACACACGGACAATGCTTAGCAGACGAGTGTGGCGCTACGAAATATCACACAATGAGGAGACCGAGAGTATGAACTACTGTGTAACGTTTTCTATCTTACTCTCTCACCGACTTAATCGTGACGTGATATGACGTCTTTTCGTTTCATCGAGTTTTAAATCACGACAATTCTAAAGAAGTTTTACTTCAAAAAGTAATACTTGTATAATTGTATAATGTATGGGGTAGGCCAAGAATTCGTTATTGATATCCTGCACAAACATGTTACGGGAGTTCTCGGGAGCGATGCTACTGAAATTTGCTGGCTACAATCATAACACATGGTTTCTGCAAGATGGAGCCACTTGTCACACATCCAATAAGTCCCTACCTGTGGTCAAAGACTTGTTTCCAGAAAAGCTGATTCCATATACTACGTCAACTAAACGAAAAAATCAACGAAGAGATATCGACGATCTTCCAGCCTCTTTGCCGACGAGTATTCGAAAATTTCGGTGCTCTCTTATAAGGGCGCAAATGTCGAGACCGTGGTCATTTAGACGATGTAATTTTTAAAAAATAATTCCAACTAATTATCTTTCCTGTAAATATACATTTTTTTATAATTCTTCAAATGGTTTTTATACGATTTTTTTTAAATCTTATCTAATACGTGGTCCCTCCAATACGTACACGTAAAGATCTAGTTACAAAACACCTTTAATAAACTATTTCAAAACAAGAATATACCTAAATATAGAAGTAAGAGTTCAGTTGGTAAACAAAGAGTTACTATATAATCCCAGCCATCTATGCAACATGTTAATCCAAGACAATTAGTTAGGTGCACAGCTTGTGCAATGTTGACGTTCTCTTTTTGTCCACCTCTGAGTTTGCGTAATGTTTTAATGAAAAATATTACAGCTTACTTCATTTGAATATATACTGAACTATAACAAACAGCAGGTACTGAGTGCAATATCCTAGACGTAAAGAAATTTTATTTTTCTAATATTTTTTTTTTGACTTAAGACTTTGTTTTGTCATTTCAAACGAGTAGACAGTTTACATGATGTAAAAGAGTAAAGCCGTCTAAAGATTGCCGCAAAATTCACAAGCATATTACCGTCCAGAAGCTGCACTTACAATAAAGTGATCCAACTACACATTTCCCGTAAATAAACATCCAAATTTTTTCCTATTTAGCTGGTTTGAAAACAAAAACCACTTTACCATAATGTACTTGAAATTTTTCAACAAAGTCTTTAAAAGCTGTAGCTCTTAGAATACGAGACTCAACACTTAACGTTATTGAGACAGCTCAAGTTGTATTGAAACTAATACAAGTTGTCTGAGACCGGTATATAGATTGTATGATTTATAGCTAATATTGAAGTGATGAGAATTCGTAATGTGTGATTGAGTAAGGTGTACACAACTTCACCATGTACAGAATACATAACAATAATAGTTGTTCTAACAATCGTACATAACATGTACTCGTATGATAGTTTCGTCATGTCCGTCTGTCTGTCCGTCTGTCCGCACTATGTATTCTCGCAGGTAATTCTCTTATTAGTATAAACTTGTAATTTCACGTGAACATACATACTAATCAAGTGAATAAAATATTAAATAAAATCTTGGAAAGTGTTTTTTTGTTACTGTTAAATATATTTTATACCCTGAATATACTAACGAAATTTTTCATCGTTTTTAACGTGTTTAGATTATAGCCGTTTACTGCTGAAGGTCTCCCCTAAGGAACGCCAATATCCCAGTCTTGGGTAGTCCGCATCCATCGCTTGCAAGCCATTTTCTTCAATTCGTCGATCCATAGCGCTGTAGGACACCCTACATTACATTTGCTTAGTCGCGGTCTCCACTCTTTCAAGTGTCAGCTCCAGCAAGCATTAGTCCGTCAGGAGATATGACGGGCCCACTTTCGCTTTAGTGAGCTGATTTTCTGTACGGTATTGGTTACTTCAGTTCTCTGTCGCACGCTCTATCGGATGCTAAGTGATTTTAAACATTGGACCCAATCGAGTTTTAGTGATTGTGAGTTCGGCAACCCGAAGAAATGAGGAAGCTTCCCATATAGTGCTCAGCTCAGATGAATTCTTCTATTGACCTCCTGAACGTAGTCGTGCCAGCCAAGTTGAATAGTTTGGCCTGATCTCCAAGATAGTTATCACTAGAATCATTTTAAAACTTACAAAGCCCATTTTAGGTGTGAATTTTTATATTTACAATGCATTTTATTTAAAAAAAAAAACTAGCACTTAAGAATGAAAATACAGGTTTTACAAAACTAAATCACTTGTTCAAAGTTACTTTGGAGATTTCACAGGCATGGCAGACAAGGCCGTGGTGAGGAGGTGACCTTTAAAAAAAAAAACCATTGTCGTATTTTGAACTTAGTTAACATTGTCGCTTTTTCTAATTTAAACTTAACAAGAAACTATAGCTTCTTTTAACTTAAAATTTCCTCGTCTACGAGCACCTATCACTAGCTCAGTAGCATTTAGAGCGACGCATTTTACAACTTGCACGTGCCCAGTAATTCTTAATTTTGCGCACAAACTGTTAACAGCTGCTATAAATACGTTTAATAAGGCAAAAGAATTAACGTCGTATGAAATATAAAATGGCGGTAAAACCTTTTATTGTAAAAGTTAAATAAGGATTTACAATCTTCTTTGTGAAGAGTAAATGAAATTTGTGTTCACATCGCCTTATAAAACATTCAAATGAAAAATAGAACCATAAATCATATTATTGTTATTAAGTATAGATAAATTTAAACGACTAATTGTTCGATTATAGCGGTGAATTCGGTCTTTAATAGTCAAAATTTAGTTTTCATCAAATTTCTTACTAATGCATGAACTATTTTACTTTGTACTAATTGCATTTGACTTGCAGTTTTTACTAACACACTAATACATACATACTTACGTCATAGGAGTAATATCCTATGTCTTTTTCTGTTTCTGATGGGACATTTATCAATGTATTTTGTATCCTAATTAAATTCGTACAAATCCCTTAATCGTTTTTATATAGAAGCTGCGACTACGTTACTTCTAGGAATTCTGGGCCAATAATTCATTAATATTTGAGTCTAACATCCCGAGCAGACATGTTACGGGAGTTCTTGGGATCGATGCTACTGGAATTCACTGGTTACAATTGTAGCACATGGTCTCAATAAGATAGAACCACTTGTCATACATTCAATGAGTCTCTGCCGGCGGTCAAAGACATGTTTCCGGAAAAGTTGATTTCCAGACGACGCGATCGTCCATGGTCAACCAGAAATTCAGATCTTTCCTCAGCAGATTTCTTTTTATAAGGGCTATTTGAAGAATCGTGTCTACATCAATAAACCAAATACTCGTACACTACGATAACTAAAAGACAAAATCAGCGAAGAGATGACGGCGATCTCGTGGTCTCTTTGCCGTCGAGTGTTCGAAAATTTCGACACTCGCTTAGAAGTGTGCAAACGTCGAAACGGTGGTCATTTAGGAGATGTAATTTTTTAAAAAAATACATTCTACCTAACGAACTTTCTTGTAAATAAACAATTTTTATTATATTTCAAATGGTTTTTTTTATATTTTTTTCAAATGTTAAGTAATTCATGACCCACCTTATAGCTATGTACATTGGGGTTTATACTTGACAGTCCTGGCCATTGCTTGTTTTAATTACTACTTTATAATTTTATTAAAATCGAACTATTAAATATGACTGTTTCAAAACTATCTGATGCTTTATTATAAAAAAAACTAACTATCTTGTTTCGTTACCAATACAGGCGTGTGATTGATATACCACCTTATTTCGTTAGTATACCGACTTCGTGAACGACAGTAATCATGGTAACTATGAGAGCCTTACACTGTTACGATAACTGCCATGTCTTTAACGTCCTCAGGCGATGCGCGTAACACCATCTCACTAGGCCGCCATTGTGTGATCACCATACTATGTTCTCTGCATTTACAAAGAGTATGGTGACCACAACTCTTGAATTCTATTCATACTTTTCATCAGGCAGAGTAGTCACTTTGGCAGGCTCTTAAAATAAATAGAAAAAAAAACACAATTCTCTTAAGTTTGTACTGCATCTTAATCTCATTCAAACATTTGTATTTAGGATAATAGTTCGGTACAGTCAAATTGTTGGTGGAGGGCCTAAAATTTGACTCGGCTCAATTTGTAAATGTTATTGTTTCTCACGGTTTAAAACCTAGATGAGGCAAATTAAAATATATATCGAAGTAAGAAAATATTTTGCTCGATCAAAAGAGACATTAGAAATCATTTAAACTAAAAGTCACAATTAATATTTAATGTACGATTAAGGAAAATTTAATAATGACACTATAGTATTTTGAATAAATAATTTGTTTTTGTTATTAGATAAAATAGTCGCCGTTCTAAGAGAAGAGGAATTACATCATGCTAATATATGAAGATCGCTGATGTTGCACATACACCAACATATTGAGTATACCAAATTGGTGATGCATTAATGACGTCAATCGATGTCGCGAGTAATATTTATTGCAACATTCTGTAAGAGCGATTATTCTATATTCTTACTTGGGAGTAGAATCATCGCTGATTAGGTTTAGTTTTGTAATATAATTTTAATTAATTAAATAGATTTAAAATCATTTCGGTCTTTTTTCGAGCCTTCGATTGCAGCTAACGTAATTACCTTCGTACTCAAAATCAGGCAAAAATAAAAACAAGGCTACTGATAAACATACCTCTATTTTATTCTACACATATTACAGATAAACTATACACAATATGTTGTCTTTTAAATTTTAAACCACGATTTTTATACAAATATTTTTGGAAATTAGGCTGTAATTAATTTTATGTATTTATATAGGTGGGCCAAGAATTCGTCAACATTTGGATCTAACATCGCGAGCAAACATTACGGTAATTATTGGGAGCGATGCTACTGGAATTTGCTGGCTACAACAAAATGGAGCTACTTGTCACACATCCAATGAGTCTCACCGGTGGTCAAAGACATGTTTCCGGAAAAATTTATTTCCTGACGAGGTGACATTCCATGGCCTCCCAAAAGTTCAGATCTGTCCCCAGCAGATTCTTTTGTATGAAGTTTATTGAAGAATCGTGTCTACATCAATATTTTTTTAAAAAATTATAACTTATTTAGAAGAGTGCAAACGTTGAAACAGTGGTCATCTAGACGATGTAATTTTTAAAAAAAATAAATTTCAACTAATTAACTTTCTTGTAAACAAACATTTTTTATAACATATCAAATGGTTTTTCATACGATTTTTCAAATGTGAACTAATTCGTGGACCACACTATATTGTACCAATTTTACGCATTTATTATGAAATGAGAGAAATATTTTATTTACGAAATACAAGAGCTGGGAATCATATTGCTAGCTAGAAATAACAATATATTGAAACTAAGTACGCTATGTGGTTACTTTAAGTCCCTTGTTGTCGATTCGCACAAAGCCCACAGTGTAAAGTAAATAAGCTGGCCATGTGAAACGTACGGACGTTACCCCGCACGCATGTGCCCTTTATAATTATAATAACAGTGATGATAATGATAACACAGTACAACAATGACAGTTGACAGAAATGAAGGATTATAAAAAAAAATTACACGTACCTTATCTTCACATTAATTACTTTTTACACAAAATTATTTAATTTTGAAATGTTTTTATATAAGTATAAAGTATATAAAGACATTTAGACATGTCTTAACATAAAGACATAAAGACATTAAAGTATATAAAGTATACAATTGTAATCATGACAGAGACCTTCTTCGATACAAATACTCGACAGTGAATGCCATTTCAAGTACCTTTTTAATTTTTTTAACGTGTGGAAACCCCCTCGAGCCGTCACCCCACCGGGGTTTACGGTGGGGTGGTGTATCGGAATCGGACCGACTAAAACCACACGGTGTGCCACACTGCGCCTGACATAGGAGGGATCCGGGAACAGCTGTTATTACGACATCCAGATCCCTCCTAGCGCCTGCCCGCTACCGCAGACACCATCTGCGCCATTTAAGGTACCTTAAAACAAGTTATAAATGTTTAATACCATTGTAACAGTATTTTTGCGAAATAAACTATTATGATTACGACGGCCTCACAGAATGTAGGTACGCTCGATTTCATTGGAGTAAAGTTATTAGAGACCTAAACCTTAAAGCTTTCCCTCGTCCTATGACCTAAGATTTAAGCTTTCAATAACCTCACTCACTTACTCGTACTTGAAACGAGGCAACTTATAGACCGCCTTCTGACTCATGAGTTGTAGATCTACAAGAATAACGTGAATGACTTGCCATCAGTAGATGTCACATCCACACGGCTATCTCTTATTTATTCATATTCAATTCTAAGTTTTTTTTTCTAAATGAAGAGCCTGCCTAAGTGACTCTACTCTGCTTGATGGAAAGCATGAATAGAATCCAAAGAGTTGTGGTTAACATACTCATTGCAAATGCAGACAATACAGTATGGTGACCCACACTATGGTGGCCTAGTAAGATGCTTTTTTACGCCACGCTTGAAGACGTAAAA
Organism: Hypercompe scribonia; assembly: GCA_949316085.1. Classification (NCBI taxonomy): domain Eukaryota; kingdom Metazoa; phylum Arthropoda; class Insecta; order Lepidoptera; family Erebidae; genus Hypercompe; species Hypercompe scribonia. The sequence goes on from OX438977.1 coordinate 23,328,378, forward strand.
GGCATGACAGTTATCGTGGCAGTGTAAGGCTCACACAGCTATCACGATAACTGTCACCCCTGCATCGATGGGCCTCTGGTCTCGCACTCACCAACGAAACACGACATCACGGATGCTGGCTTTAGGTTGGTTTTCTGTGGGAGGGTAGTACTGTACCGGTCGAGGCGACCGTTCCATAAGTTTGAATATTTTATACCAAATAGTAGATCGATACTAATTTTAGAAAGCTGAAAAATTTGTTTGTTTGGTTGATCCGAATTGAATTTTTTTAAGTGTTAGCTAGTACAATTATCGAGGAAGGCAATAAGTTATATATTATTACGCTATTATCAAAAAAAGTGGGGTATTAATAAAAAATATTACAATAACGGAGAAAAATATTCCGTTTTAGACCTTCCATTGTATGCGCTGTGTTAACGGTTAAAGTTTTGTAAAATAATCTATGAAAAAATTGTTCTCTTGAAGAAGAAAGTCCAATAGCATCTTTAAAGGTTGTCTCACCTATAACCTTTTCTTTTGTTCACGATGTATAACATCACGCTACAGACAATTGGAGTTATAGACAAGGTTGCCCGGGTCAATTAGTATTACAGTACTATAAAATATTCAGTTCTAACTTTCAGCCAGCGGCTTCATTCTCTATTTTAGAATATGGAACAGATTTATCTTCAACTATGAATACTCTGTGAATAAACCACAGAGCCACTCTGTTCATTTTATGAAACTCTTGAAATTCTGTAAATATACAGCTCTGTTATAAAGTTATTTCGAAGTCTGCTCTTTGCAATATAAGATGATGATATGTATCACAAATCCTGGCATAATATTTCGAGCGACAGAGAAAGGTTTATTATTTTGTCCTAGAAAATTATGAGTGTAATTTGTGTATATATGGAAGTTTGCATGCTTTAGGTAAATACTAGTACATCTGTACTAATATAAAGTTGAAAAGTTTGTTTATTTGAACGAACTAAAACCAGGAACTACTGGTTCTAACTATAAAACTCTTATAGATTGTTTTGCTTGTGCTCTACCGTCTCTACAATGGGCTGTGTTCTGAAGAATTGTTTGATATGATGCCCACAGCCACTTTCTACCATCGCACCGCTCGCCATCGTCAGGGAGCTCATCCACATACATTGGAACCTAAATGGTCGCGCACGGTGCGGTTTCAGAGAAATTTTCTCCCGCGAACAATCCCGTTATGAATGAGCTCCCTGCCGAGGCTTTCCCTGGGAACTACAATATAGGGCTCTTCAAGAAGGGGGTAAATAGGTTTTTCAAGGGTCGGCAACGCGCACGTGATGCCCCTGGTACCGCAGGCGTCCATAGGCTGCGGTAACCGCTTACCATCAGGCGGGCCGTATGCTTGTTTGCCACTGTCATGGTATAAAAAAAAGCTTGTTTAAGAAAAAGTATGGGCGAGTATCAGAAGAAAATATTATAAAAACACAAAACTTTTTTTTCCTGTTAAAAGCCTCTTAAATACGAGTCGCAAGTTACGGTCAATTATAATATAAAGCCTGTTTTGTTCCTGTTTGTTCTGTCCAATTAACGGTATTGTAAATAAGTAATTAAATAAAAGAGAGTTCAAGTTACATTTTGTTGTATTTAGACCTCTAATAATAGTAACTAATTGGCGTAAATACGAGTAGGTGGTAACGAATAGCTCTACAGGGCCACTCTTCTTCAAAAATTATAATGCGGATTGTCATTAAGAAAATATTTTAAAATTTTAAAATAACTTTACATAGAAATATATATTTTAAAAATACTTATAGTTTAATATATTTTTTAATAAAATTGCTTATAAACTTTAGACTAAATAAATTAAGTTCGGTCGTATCATACGTATAAAGGCTTGGAGCAAGATTTTGTATGATAAATAGGTAGATAGGATATGTTTTTATCTTTTTGAGCAACAATTATTTACATAGCCAATAATAATTGACATTTACCTTCAGCCACTTGCAGCTTAAGAGCCCGAAAGTGAGTGATGAGCATATGAGGCACGATTAATATTTAGAATATACAAAATATATCCCACTAATATTATAAGCGCGAAAGTTTATACAGATGTTTGTTACTGTTTCACGCAATAAGTACTGAACCGATTTAAATGACACTTTGTGCTACTAATTACCGTGATAACCGACATAAACGTGGACGGACCTACGGGCAAGAGTTAGTTTAAAATATAAATAAATAAATCTCTCATACGGCTGTCTGATTTCAAGTTAGGTAGAGCGTCTGCTATGATAACCAGACCCATGAAGTTGGGGTAATAAAAAAAGACATGAAAGGAAGAATAAGGTTACGTTTGAAAAACCAATCTTGCGTCCTCGTATACCTTTTTTTTTTAACCTGTGGAAATCCCCTCGGGCCGTCACCCCACCGGGGTTTGCGGCGGGGTGGTGTATCGGAATCGTACCGACTAAAACCACACGGTGTGCCACTCTGCGCCTGAAATAGGAGGGATCCGGGAACCGTTGCTATTATGACATCCAGATAGGTCCTAGCGCCTGCCCGCTACTTCAGGCACCATCTATGGGTAAACACTCTATTTTAGGCGACGTACGGCACACGTGAACATCGCCTCCTCGCGGCTGGCCATTGTAGCGGATGGAGGGGAAAACCCGTCCCATCCACCCGTGGCCACACTCAAGGCGGCATGAGACGCTGGTATGCACGCCTCCGCCGCCCGGCTCGCCGACGGCGAATTGAGTCCGAGTGGATATCGTCCTCCCGGGCCTTCTCCGCCGCCTCCTTCCGCGAAATTACGTCTTCGCAGAAGGTTGTGACCGCGGTAAGACAACTGTCGCTACCGGCCATGGAGCGTATGACGGCCAGTACCGAGAGATCTCCTCCAATGATTCATCAGTTCACCGGCCTTGCAGTGACGACCCCACGCTGCGCCGCCCAGGCGTAACAAACCGCTGGCGTGTGCTGAGCCGGGTCTTTCCTGCAGCCGCAGTGGTGACAGGCGGGACTCAATTCCCTCCTGGCGACCGAGTGCAGATATTTCCCAAAACAACCGTGGCCGGAAAGGACCTGCGTCAGTCGGAAGGAAAGGGTCCCATGATGCCGCCTTGCCCACTCGGCGATGACCGGCTGTAGAGCCTCTACGAGGGCAAAGCCTGCACGGGGAGTCTCCAAACGGAACGACCAACGAGCCATCGTGGTTCGACGAGCGGCCTCACGCCACTCGCGTATCTCTTCGAGCGGGCACCGTATGTCGCTACCCGCCCGGAAGTCAACCGTCTGCCAATAAACTTCGGCGAGCACTGCCGCCTCCAAATTCCACGGCAGAAGCAGTACCGACCAGCTTTCGAGAAAGCTGTCGGAAGTGCTCGTCGAAGAGCCACCTCCCGTCGAGGATCAGGCCCAGGTACTTCATCTGGACCTGAACCGGTACGAGGACTGAATTGACTGCGATAGAGGCGCCAGGAAGTGGACCACGACGGAGCCCATGGAACAAAAGGGCCTCCGTCTTATCTAGGGCCAAACGTAAACCCAGAGCCTCAGTACGCCCGACCACCAAAGAGGTCCTCGTACATGACGGTACGCTCGGTACGCTCAAGGTAGTCTGCCACAAGCCGCCTCAGGTACTCTGGCACCCCGTGGTAGTAGAGTGCTTCCCTGATACAGTTAAATGGCAGACCATTAAATGCGTTGGCGATGCCCAACGACACCGCTAACAGCACGCCGCCACAGCTCACCACCTCTTCGGTAACGGCCCGGAGGCGTAGCACGGCATCGACTGTCAAATGCCCCGCTCGAAAATCAAATTGGGCGTCCGACAGATCGGGACCCACCTCGCAGAGGTGCCGAACGATGCGGGCAGAGAGTATCCTCTCAAACAACTTACCCGCCTCGTCTAGTAACACAATGGGCCTATAGGCCGCTACCGAATCGGTAGGCCGTCCCGACTTCCTTAATAGGACCAGCTTCCCGCTTTTCCAGCACTCAGGGAAGCACCATGACGCCAAGCTAGCGTCCAGGAGCTCCCTGAGGCGGTCCGACATGTGTTCGAGGGCTCGGGCCAGCACTCGGGCAGGTATCGCGTCAGGCCCGGGAGTGGAGTTCTTAGAGCGAATCCGTAGAACGACCGCCCCTATCTTCGATTCCCTGACAGGCGGAACATTATCCTCGTTCCGTCCCCTGTCGTCTCTGACCAAGGAGGCCATCGATGGGGGCATGTGTTCCGCCCAATGTGGGAAAAGCCCCTCGACCACTTCCCGCAGGAAGCTGAGCTGGAGTGACTCTGTAAGGGGTGGCCCGACGTGCGGAGTCCCGGACCCCAGGAGTCACGATCGACACCCTCCAGCATCTCCTTACGCTTAATTTCTTTGGCGCGGCACATGGCCAGCTTCAGAGTTTTCCGCACCTCTCGGTACTCCTCATGAAGCTGGTTCTCCCCGCCTTCTTCGCGGTGTCGCCGCCGATTACGGGTGTAGGACCTACGGGTACGAGTACAGGCCGCGCGACGGTACGCCAACTCCTGGGACCACCAGTAAACCACCTTCCGTGGAGGCCGATAACCTCGGATGCTGGGCATGGCCGCATCGCAGATCTGCGTAATCGCATCGCGGAAACGACCAGCCCCCATGTCGACCTCCTCGGTCAGGGCCTGCGTAGACAGCCAAGAGTGAACGATGGCCGCCTCCTCTAGTAGGTCCCTATTTAATTTGGCTACAGCCCAACGCGGGACGCGAGCAGAACGCCGCGCCGCGTGACCCCTACTGGGGTCCTGGGTTCGGGCGAGCTCCAATCGGATGTAAAGGTGATCCGAGAGCGTCTCAACCTCTTCCAGGACACGCCAGTTCCTTACTCGTGCGGCGAGGGCAGGGGTAACGAACGAAAGGTCCACTATCGACCCCCCCTGCTATCGCACGCACGTGTTGGTGGAGCCCCTGTTTAGTAAGCGGAGGCCCACCAAGGCCACCCACTCCTCTACAGGCTCGCCCCTAGCGTCCGTCCTGGGGGAACCCCACGCAATTGCCTTTGCTTTGAAGTCCCCCAGCACTAAGACGTGCCCAGACGTTTGTCGCCGTATCGAGGTTTCCAAATTGTTAAGGAAAACCTCGAAGTCCCCCAAACTCCAGTTGGGGGAGAAGTAAACACAGTATACGATGATCCCCCCCCACTCAGCAGCAACATATCCAGTGCCCTTGTCTCTTAGCGACAGGGGCGGGGAATAGGCCGCCGTGGAGCCGACGACTGCCACGGAACCGTCCCTTTCACTCAACCATTTTGGACGGGGAGGAACGTAAGAGGGCTTCGCGGCTACGGCAACACCGATCGACCACTGTGCCATGGTTTGCAGGAAAAGGTCCTGCGCCGCGGCACAGTGATTCAGGTTCGTCTGGACAAGGAGGTTGGAGACTTGGTCCATTACTGGACCGTCTCTACAACCTCCTCCATGGGCGACGATATCGATGCACAAACGGCGTCAGAAGCAGCCTGGGTCGAGTGGCTAGTCCCAGACGCTTGCCGAGAATTACGGATAGGTTTACAGCTTCCCTGCCCAATCTGGTGATTGGTGGGCTTGTTACCCGCCGCACACGCCGGGTATTGATCCGTCTTTGCGCCTTTAGCCCCAGGGAACTCGAGGACTCGAGCTCCCGTTTGGACGAGGCGCATTCTGACACCTACTGTCCCGAAATCGTGTGCGAGTCTGTCCCGGGTCCTTTCGAAAATGGCCGCGTAGGACAGCCTGCCGCTAGCTGCCTCCGGTGAGACGGTGACTACCACGGCCGCGCTTTTAGGCGCCTGTAGTTTGCGCAGCGTCTTTTTGGCAGCCACTGCAGCCGATGGCGCATGCGGGGTAGAGGCTGCTTTTTGTGCAGCCGTCTTACCCTGCTTTCTGGACTTCTTAGTCCACCTGACTACCTGCCAACCATCCGTCGAATGGGCAAATGTAGAGGAAGCATTCGTGGAGGTGCCAGATACAGCGGTTGGAGTGAGGAGCGGAGGGAACTCCAGCCTTTGCCGCTGTTTTTGGCCCTGACCTCAGTGTAGGCGTCCGGGCTGTTGCCTTGGTCGCTTGCCGTGACCTCGGAGCAGTTACAGGAGCAGCAGAGACCATTGCCGCCGCCGCATAGGACACGCGACCGGTCGCAACGGGAATCGATGCTGACACCAATGTAACCTTCGCTTTATGCGCCGCGAGCGGCGGCCGGACAACAGGGACCGGTGGCAGCCTTGCCCCCCGGCCAGCCAGACGCCCGTCCATCATGCGCCATACTGCATCCGTTATTTGCCGCAGATGGGCATCAGGAATGCCACCGAGATTGGGCGTCCTCGTATGAATATTCTATGGTTAATAGGCTAATCTCCTTATGCCTTACCACTTACAAAAGTAACATCAAATGACAATAATAAAATCGTACGTGTCTACTAGAGAGAAAATATACATAAAACAAACATAACGGTCTATCTACCTTACTCGCGTCATATAATAAACATGTAATTGTACATGTCATAAAAATAACACAACACAAACACATAAAATATGTATCACACAAAACTCATAACTGGGAATAGTAAATGGTGCGATTAGCCGCGGTCGCGCTATAACGCGCTAATTAACAAGCGGACCCACCTGTGTATGGCTGTGAACGTGCAGATTTATATACAGATTAGCGCTAATCTTTAATTATTAGCCTTTTTATCTATTGCAGCTGGAAACAAATGAGGGTGACTTTGACGGATGACAACGTTTTTGGTATTTTTTTACGTGTTTGTTTAGAAAAAAAAAGGTTTTTGTTTCAGCAACCACAGCTATCATCAACTTGCCTTTGATTCTGAGGGAGAACACAAAAAGGTGGCTCTAGTAACTCGAGTTACAAATGTCCGTGGGCGGAGGTAGTTGCTTACTATCAGTTGAACTGCCTGTTCGTCCGCCTCCTGTGCCTTTAAAACTTGCACTATGCATCATGTATGTGAGTAAACTTACTACAAAAATTAATATTGAATGACTCAACCTTGTTAATAAAAGATAAAAGAGTTTTTCCTTTCCAGCAACGTACGTTACTAACTCCCTTTTAATATGCTTATAGATTCTTTAATATACAATTTTACGGTAAATCGTGTTAAGCTTACACACATTTTTATTCTTAATCAGTTCTGTACTTTTGATAAACGACTGCTCTGTTCCTACGTTTATAGGCAATGTGAAAATATATATACTCCAAGGTCTCTAAAGTAAGTCATAAAATATACTTATAAACACGTAGGCTGAAGTAATAGATATATGTAAGACATGTGTATGATTATCTGTGTTTTTTTCTTAAAGTTTTATTCTCTCCATTAAAACGCGGCAACTCACTTGTGTCTTCTGAATTGTAGGTTTTTATAGATTAGCAGTAACTCATTTATCATCAAGCCATCTGTTCGTTTATCCTTTTCGTAAAAAAAAATATGTCCACACTTCAAAACGACACAAAACTTAAATGGATTGAAACAGTGAAATAATATGAAAATCAACATACTACTGTTTATTCTTATCGTTTTGTTTTATTTGTCATGTAGGCTGGACGTTTCTGACACAGTAGTCCGACGTTGTGAACTCATACGAACAGTGCTAGATAGTTGACGATGAGACAGCGTCAAACAGAAGCGGAGGCGAGTTAAAGAGTTTTCTTAATAATTTATCATATCGAAACAAATTAAAAGCAGGTATTTTGAAATATTTTTTTTTTTTTTTTTTACGTCTTTAGTGGAATAGGCGTTTGTCCTCTATCTCACCTGATGGAAAGTGCAGATGAAGACGAAAGTGGTACACGCCCATCCAAAAGATACCTGTTCACTCTACTCTTAAAGGCTCCAGAGTTCATGTCATCAGGAAAAATAAACCCAGGCAAGTCGTTCCAAGTCTTGGCGACTCTCACCAAAAAAGAGCTGTCAAACCGTTTAGTTCGACTTTTGGGTATGTCAACAACGTGTGGATGAAATTTTTGCCTGCGCCTAGTAGTCCGATAAAGGAACGGAGATGGCTCAATCAGTTCGAAGAGAATATGATCGGGAAGCTAGTAGCTTTTTTAGTACGTCTTTCATCGTCTGTCTTTTCATCTTTATGCTTCCTCGTCTTTGGCTTAGCCATTTGTTTACAACATAATATTTCTCATTCATCCATTCATTCATGTTAAATGCCTACATTTTGGAGATCATAATTCTAGTCAGCCATGTCCTTAATCGGTAGCAACTCTATTGCCGACAATCAGGCACATACATATGTAAATATGTAAATAAATATACGTACATGTACGAGTATTTTTAAATATTCACATGACACAATATAAGTCCTGGGCGGAAATACAATTTTTCTGGTTCAGCAATCACCACTAATACCTATACCTAATTACTACCCCTAATAATACTAATAATACAACAGGTCGATCAACAAAATTGGTATGGTATAGTATGACTGCACGGTGGGCCTAATGGTTCAAGTGATTACCACGGCGCTTTCTACTGCACTGAGTGTTGTGTGATCAAACCCCACACAGGACTCCAGGTGTGTGAACCACAAATGGTTGTTCTGAGTCTAGATGTTCTTTCTGCCCGTTTCTAATACGACACTGCGACACAGGATTTATTTCTAGTGTCTTATTTTTAACAAAAAATAGAAAAATATATGTTCTATAATACTTATAATTTTAAATTTTGAAAGTGTATATTTCATTGGCAGTATAGATAGTCCTTCTAGCTGTTGTTGTATCAAAATGTACTTTTTGGCGCCCTCCCAACGTTGAACAATGAATCGAGCATGAATGATAGTTTTCATCTACGGCAGATTTTTTTTACATTTGCCTGCCAAATTGACTATACTGTGCTTGATAGAAGTATAAGTAGAAGCCAAAAGTGGTGGTCACCAACCTCATTTTGAATGCATATACTCGTAATGTAGCATGATGATCGACACTATGGCCGCCTGATTTCAAACTTTTTATATTATTATTGAAATTTTAAAAATTAGAATACGTGCCAAAAATTCTAAAGAAAAATTAATTTTTTTATTGCTAGTCTCATCGTTTGTTTAATTTTGTGTACCAAGGTTACAAAAAATTAACTTCAAAATATCGAGACGCTTAAATTGCAGACACTTGTGTTTTTACTCTCTAATTTCCAAGCACTTTAGATGTAATATTTTTAATACTATCAAATTAAAAACTAATTTAATTAAAAAGTAATATTTAAATCGGTACTCATTAAATTGTTAAGGATTCAATGAACTGTTATAAAAAGTAATTTTAATTTAAATTATACCATTTGACGAAAATCTAATTAGATTTTCGTCAAATCATTAGATTAGATATTTTCTAGATTTAGTTCAGTAAATTTAAATTCACGATAGAAATAATTTCGAGCTTTTGTAGTGACTATTGCTTCATTATACTTAGGGAATTCGGTGTCAATACGTCATCGTAATCAACTTAAGTTATAGTGGTACCATGGCCAGTGCAGTTCTGGGTGTATTGTCAGTCATATATTACGTGAATGTTGATTTTCGTAGACCCATATACATAGTTATTTTAATATCGAATTTCATTTTCTACCTCTAACTTTTGTTTTATTTTTTTATTTAACAACCCTGCCAAAGAGACACTACTCTGCCTGATGGAAAACATGAATAGAATCCAAGAGTTGTGGTCACCATACTCATTACGAATAAAAAGAATGTAGTATGGTAACAAACACTATGATGGCCAAGTAAGATGCTTTTTCACGCCTCATTTGGGGATGTAAAAGGCAGGACAGTCATCGCGGCTTTGTATTGTACACACTTACTACGATAACTGTGTACACGACACATGTGGTGATAGATTAAGAATACATAGTGTTACCACCCTTATTCATCCTGTGCGTGACATAAGAGGCGAGGAAACAAGGAGAAGGAAAACTTGAAACTCACTATATTTTAACCCGTCTGGTTAGCGTAGTATACTCATAGTAGGCCAAAACCTCCGTGCTAAGGAGAGGCCTATGTCCAGCAGTGGTCTGTAAAAGGCTGTCGATGACCACAACAACTGTTACCCCTGCATCAGGGGCCTCCGGGCTGTTGCTTTCCGTTGATCATCCGTGACAGGGTAGTACTGCCCCGGTCGGCCCGTTATTATTATTATTCCAACGGTTACCTTCTTTGTAATGAACAATATTCTAAGTGAAATTCCCAATTCCCCATGATATTGCTGTTCATAACATTAAATATCGCTCATAACTTGTTTCCTACCGCTACTAGTTCGGCAGCAACATGTACGCTCTCTGATTAATATCTAGCGCTCGTTCCAATTCCGTTCGGTAACTGCAATTGGTTAATTCCCACGCTACAAATACTCCAGAATACAGTAACGTAATATTCTCCGCATCGTCGTACAAGTAGTGCAATTGGTTACATGCTAAGAATATATTTCTGAACTGTTCTGAAACACGGACATAATACTACAGCTGATGAAGAACACGCTTACTACAATATTGATATATCTTTTCATGCTATTGATGGTTACCTAATGGTAAGTGATTATGGACGTATATATACACCTATAACTCTTAAGACGTAAGGACGAATTGCTTAGCGCCGATTTTAATGAAATAAGTTCGGTCCGAAGCCTAAGTCTTACAGATGACATTACAAAAACAATATCCAGTGTGCCTAATGTAAATATGACTACTGTTTTGTAATAAGATCTTCAAAACTAGACAACGTAAGAGGTGTCAAGAATTTACGAAGTGTAAGAATCACTTCTACGAACTCTCAGAAACATCAATATTCGATCATTATTAACCAAATTATAATATGTATGTCGTAAACATTTGTACAAAAATATAATCAAATAAGAGCCGTGTAAGAGCTCTACTTATATGCTATCGCTGTGCTATCGCACGACCTTACAACTCACTATTTTATCGTTGTTTTTTAATGAGTAAATTTTGTTTTACTGAATCTCAAACTATAATAATAGCTTAAGTATCTACGTACTTCTTCTAGTCCTGTCGCTCTCTACATTAAGAGAGAATATAGAATCTTCTGTTATGAAACTCCTTATTCTCTCTTAATAGCTAATTTCAAACATACATTAATAAATGGTAAGAAGAACTTGGTCTAAACTCTTACCTGATCTACAGACAACTCTCAAACTACACACAGAAATCGCACTTGTAAACACACAGACTCGCTTTGTTCCCCGTCTATCAACGTTCACATTGATTTCTGTAGCGGAACTATAACATGACAGAGCACTGTTTGACATCACAACGTGTGACACGAACACAGCCTTATTCAATTTGAAGGGATTCATCCATACCGCACAGACTGCAGCACACAAAGTGATAGTTTTGAAGATTGATATTCTGTTGTGCTCGAAGACAATATATTGACATCGGCTGTTTTCTTACTTTGAGTGATTTTTGATTTACTATTTCCTGTAGAATTATAGTTTACTTTATTTAAAATTTACATAGCTTTTTAACGATAGTTATAATACTGAAATAATGTATGGCACGTACTATAGTTCCTTAATTTATGGCTTTTGCCCGTGACTTCGCTCGCGTGTTATTTGATCTGCCACATTAAGTTTCATAACTGATCATTTTAAATAAATAAATATGTTCATTTTTAATTTTTTTAATAAAAAATATCCTATGTTACTTCTAATTACCTCCAAGAACACGTGTACATATGTAATTTCATGATGATCGGTTGAGTAATTTTCGCGTGAAACCGTAACCAACTTTCATTTAATTTAAAATGTCAAGTTACTAACTTACAAGTTAAATTTGTCCCACTTGCCAGTTTACTATTGAGTTAAAATTTTGCATGTATACGTAAATTGCGTGGCAATGCAATGTTATCATACGCACACAACGTTATGATGACATGGACATGATTATGGGGTTGGCCATAGAAACTTCACAATAAAACGACACAACCCCATCGAGTTTAAGATCGGTTGATGTCTCGATGAGTACTTTAATCCTAGATAATATTCGTATACAACTCATCAAATTAAGAAAAAAAATTATGTCAGATTAGATAGATGATTCAATGCCAAGTTGAGCCCGTGCCTTGGATTAAATGGTACGAGGGTGTATAAATATGTCTTATTGCTAATACTGTGCCTCAGAATACTAAGGCGAAGACTTTTGTACTCAAGCCCTTATCTCTTTACAATGGACATCTGGGAGATGGATTGTTTTTGTCTTATGCTCGTAGGAACAACATGAACAAAAACTATTAAAAAGCTAAATTTTATAAGAAAATCCCTTTTTGATATAAAATAAGTTTTTATTAATACTTGTTTATAAAAGTAATTAATTTTTTTATTCTTATTTTAGATACAGCACAGACAGACAATACAGTATTTCTAACCATCACTGTGTCATATGCTTTTATTTAAATAATTGAGGTTGTGTTAAAAAAAATATTAATAACAAGTGTAGTGTAGTATAATACTTGCTATATTTTTTTTTATTTTATTTTCAAGCTATCCCAGATACAACTAGCTCAGATTTAAGAGTTTTTATTAAATAGCCCACTTATCAAAGGTTAAATAAACTCACACTATGACGAGATATAGTGGAGCATCAATAGAAAATATTATTTTAACAAGTACCTATATATTATTTTTTTTTACTAGACGCTCGGGTTATAAAGAAGTACTGAACTAATTAAAATGGTCGGGTTCGAAATCCAGAATTTAATTAACATAATTACAAATATATACAGGTTTTAATTACTCCAGTTAATGAGATAAAGAACCTTTCATTTTCTATCATTTACGTTAATTCGACGTAATACACCATAGATGGGGAGATACTTTTAAGTGGTTTTGTTTCACATGCCATGATTTTGTATTTTTTATTCTATCTAATCAAGTAAAGTAGAAATACGCTACTTATTTGTTTTTGAAATGTTGACTGAGGTATTTCTTTTTATTTGTATGATCAAAGTAATTGTCTGAAAATTTAATTGACTGAATGGATACTGGGTACTTGACTGTTATCAATTTAAGGGTACTAAGAAGTCCGTGTGGTGACGGATTAAGAATACATAGTGTTACCACCCCTATTCATCCCGTGGGTGTCGTAAAAGGCGACTAAGAGACTAAGGGAGTAAGTCTAGACAACATCATTACAAAGAGAAGGAAAACTTGAAACAAACCCTGTTGCAACCCGTCTGGCCAGCGTAGTATAGCAAGGACGTTTTCGTAGGCCAAAACGTCCTTGCTAAGGAGAGACCTATGTCCAGCGGTGGACTGTAAAAGGCTATTGATAATAGTAGATAGAAATAGTATAAGTAATATAATTTCATAATATTGAAATTATGTAATTTAACCATTACACACAAGATTTACAGTAAAAATAAATATTTTGTTGTTTTTAAAAGCATGTTGTAGTGGGTGTTAAGTTATAAAGAGGTATAATTTTTTTGTTTCTAATTGTTATCACATACATTGCTCTGCAAATCTATTAACAATGTCAGAGCGCTGCGCTTTATGTCCGAGTTGACTTGGAAATCGAAGTGATTGCTATATTAAATAACTGAGAATATCTGACTCTGCACTAAAATCTTAAGTAATTCCCTTTATAATTGTCTTCATTTTGTAGTTTGTTGTAAACCTATTTATTTTACGGATTAGACAAACAATTTATTGTAAATTGCATAAGATGATGATTTATACATTTTTAGTAAACTTAATTCTAAACATTATTGTGTTGTCAAAACACACAGTATGTTCATGTGAAAGCTATCAAAAATGTTGACTCAAATATTATTAAAGTTCATTAAAGTTTTTGTTATTTTTTTTATTTATTTGTTAGGTTTACTAACATTTGTTTTCACTAAAAACATGTACACAGTGTAGGCAGATAAATCACAACGAGTAACAAACACCAATAAGTAAACCCATCATGTTGATTACATATTTTTTGTACCTACTTTTTTACTACCTTATATCCTTTTTACATACATTAAATAGGGAAAAGTGCAAGAAATACTTAATTATCAGATAATACTTACAGTAGGAGCTAATTACATGCGTTTTAATTCAATGTATATTTGATAATAGATTCACATAATGTATGGATACCCACGCCTGTACCGTGTCTGTAAATTTGTATCCGTGTGTATTTACGTGTATATGAATTATGTGTGTATTTTTCTATTGTTACAGATTGTTAATTAAAGTTTCTAATTGAGACTCGTTAGTAATTAGAAAATACTGTATATTAATCTTTAAGTATATAAGTTGAAAAATACATTATAAAACAAAGGAACCATAGCAGTAATATATGACGTGTAAAATCTAACATTACACTTACCATTGAAGAGCCAATTTTGGCAACGTGCGCGTTCATTGGTCAAACCAAATAGCGTGCACTTCCCCGACCTCCTTATCCACACTTCGGTCTTTTCAAATAAAATTGTAAAATAGTGAGAGAGTGGAGAATATTATAAGCAGAACACTAAACTAGGGAATAGTACAACTCAATTTCTAGACCACATTTACAATGTTGAGAGATTTTACTCTCAACTCAATTAGAATAAATACGTTTCTCAAACACATCATTAGCTTAAATTGCTTACTCGAATTTCGTTTACATTATTATCGGGAATTCAATTTCATCCTCCACATGTTAGAAACAAAACAATCAACTATGGTAACACAATAGTTGTCGACAAATTACGTCTCATACTATAATGATCATGAAGAAAATACTTCAGTAATAGATATTCTATTTTATAACTAGTACTTTTCCCTTACTTATTGAAAAAAATCCTTTGGTTTCTTATAATAAATTCAAGCAAAGTATATTAACAAATTTCTCAATTTGAATGTTAATGGGTGGAGAAGGTTGAATTTAGAAATATTGGCCATTTAAAGTGGACGGTAACTTCACTGCGGGTATTAATATTAATTTGGGATAGGTATAGAACGCAGTAGTTGGGGAAGAAAAGTTCTCGAGTGGCGACCGCGTACCGCAAGACGAAGCGAAGGTAGGCCCCCCACTAGATGGACCGACAACATAGTCCGAGTCACGGGGAGCCGATGGATGCAGTTGGCGTCCAGTCCTACGGTGTGACATTCTAAGGGGAGGCTTATGTTCAGCAGTGGATGTCTTCCGGCTGATGATAATGATAGAACGCACTGTTAATGTACAGTAACTTTAATGATCATTATGGTAGGCAAGCAACAACCACCTGGAAGTCTATTAACTGCCGCCTTGGTGCAGCGGTAGTAAATGCGACAGCTGTGCTTTCGATTCTCGAGTCAGACCAAACGTTTGTGTGATCTGCAAATATTTGTTTCGAAGTTTGGTTATTTTCTATGTACATGTAACATGTGTGTATTTACAAAAAAATATATATATTAGTATTCCATCGATCAGTCTACTTCTCACAGCACAAACTCTCCTTAGCTTGAAACTAGATGTGTTTCAAATGTCCTAAATATTAATTTATTTTAATATTATTTATTCACTTCGGATGATTTGTATAACCCTTGCTCGACTTTATTGTAGGTTTTGAAATCCATTATCTGAATCCCGCATAATTGCTCTGACTGTCGTTGTTTTTCCAAAGTATCATACCTCAACTCGGAGTAAGAGTAACAAAGATAAAGATGTTGGCATATGATTAACTTAAAGTAGTGTCTTCTCAGGAAAAGAACTGCTGCTTCGGACAGTCCAGCATAACCATGTATAATTCCTTCCTTTATTGGACTACTAATCGCAGGCAAAAGTTTCATCCATACGTTGTTGACATACCCAAAAGTCGAACTAAACGGTTTGACATCTCGTTTTTGGTGAGAGTCGTCAAGAATTGGCACGAGCTGCCTGGGTCTATTTTTCCTGATGAGTTGAACTCTGGAGCCTTTAAGAGTAGCGTGAACAGGTTTTTTCTGGATGGGCGTTAGGGTGTCCCTTATATGACAAAAAAAAAATTTTTTTCGAATTTCGAAATGCATACCCTCTATAATTTTTACTAATGCTATAAGATACTTAAATATAAAATTTTATCAATCTAGCATAATTGCAACCAGTGCCGACCGAGCTTCAAAGTTTAGTAAAAAACGTGTTTTGTCCTAAAATTTCAGTCTGCTATAATTTCACTATAAATGCAATGAATTAAGTGAATAAAATTAAATAATAAATTAGATGAACATTAATCTTTAATTAAAAACATAAAGAAATAAGAATCATTCAGGGTAACTTCTTTTTAGAGTAGTTTTTTTACAATCTGGATACAATTTTAGATGTTCCTGGACACAGCGCAGCAAGAACTGTTTTTGTTCTTCTTCAGCCGTGATAAGTCCGTTAAAATCTTGCATTAATTTAACAGCCCTTTCAGCTGTATCATTTACAACTCTCAAATAACTTATTCTTCTTTTAGCCTCCAGAAAAGCAGCATTGTTATTCCAAGAAGATACATCTTCCTTTAGAAAACTGTCGTCAATCTGCAGTCGTGATAAAAATTGTTTGCTCTTTTCCGATACGAAATCATCCAGTGCTTTGTCTAAAAAAAAAGAAAAATAAGTTAAATAACAAATAAAAATCAACAACAATTTTGAAAATAAATAAATAAGTATTGGACATTGAAATGGAAATCCAACAAAAAGTCAATTTAAGTTACCAAACAACTTTTGAGTCAGTTCTTCCTTCGACGGGTCATAGCGTTTGCTAAAATCCGAGATTTTGTCCCTGTTGAAGTTGGCAATCATCTTCTTCTTAGTTTGGTTGTCAACTTCATCATCAAATAGTGATAGAATGACTGTCTCTTCACATAAATACCACAAGTGATGGCTGAACTTGCTTATAGAAGCTTTAGAAATTGTTGCGTCAACTTTTTCATACTCTTTTAACATCTTCAAGAAGCGCAAATCTTGATTAGGTGCTTTGGTCGCCACTGTACATTCGAGCCAAGGTTTAACATACAATATTACGAGAAATAAGCAAACATCTTGTAGAGCCTTTTTGTCCTTCGCAGTTACTCTGCATTGTGACTGAAGTTCCTCTGTGTCTCCTCCTAAAAATGTTACGCACAGTTCGACCAATTCGCGGTAATCATCTCTGACAAAACCTTTATCTAATTCTGCCTTATAAAATAGTAACAACGCTTGAATGTCTGTCTCGGCAACCCGTGATTTTACGAAATTAAGAGATGGTTCAATTTTAGTACAATCAATGTTTTTCCAATTTTCTTGGAACTTTTTGAACATCGGAATATCTGGGCTACTAGTAATTTGCTTAATCTTGGTTTCAAAGACAGCTTTTAGGACCAATTCATAAACATGATGACGACAGGCGAAAAGCAACAATTCTCTTCCTAAAGTTTGCTCCAAAATAGCACAAGCTCCGTTGAAACGGCCCATATTGGAAGCTGTTGTGTCGCAGCACATTATTTGCACTTTATCATAAAGGTTCCAGTCAAAGAGAGCTGCTGATACAGCCTTCGCTTGATATTTTCCAGAAGAACTTTCTAGTTTCGGCACTGCAAGAAGCTGCTCTCTATCGTCAAATGAAGCTATAACTGGCACGCGTTCTTCTTTTGAACTCCGTACATCCAACCCCGGTAATAGTTTTCCATCCTAATGGACTGTGACTATGTCGGGTACATTGTTTTGGAAGTTAGATTTTATTGCTTCTGCCCTTGATTTTCTAGTTTCAGTACGAATTCGCTGAATCGAGGATTTGTTAATACAGAAATCATCGCTGCTCAGACCAAGCGCTTCTACCACCGCATTAAGAATGTAAACGGTATCTCTAATGCTTAACTGGCATCGATCTAAAGCTGCAACTAGTTTAGGTGTTATAAGATTCTTTCTACCTCTTTTTGAACTTTGTTCATGGCAGGGAACGTCTGGCAAGCTGAGTTCAGAATTCAAGATCTGTTCTTCGTCTGAATCTTCTACACTGTCTAAGTTATTTGTGGTGGAAGTAGATGCAACAGCTAGTGATTCTCTTTGTCTTACAATCCTTTCCTCTTCTTCCAATCGTCGTTGTCTAGATCTTTGTTCTTTTTCCGCCAATTTTTTATCTACACCACCTAAGCATCCCGGTCGACCTGGCTCTCTCTGTTTCATTAAAAATAATTTATCTTCCTCTATTTTCATTCTCTCAAAAGCATCAGCATGTGCAATATCAAACAAATTATCAAGATTAATTATAAAATTGTTCTCACGACTCTTAAACGTAATCTGAGTTTTCTTACAATTTTTTTGCAAATCTCTCCAAACATGATATAAATCAATAAGTTTCTTCACGCAGTTAGGAAATGTCCTTGTTGGAATTCTTGCTTTTTCCCAATATATGATGCACTCCCTAATCACAAGATTTGCACTTTCACTAACAGTCAATTTAACCTCACGAATATTGTAAAATAGGACTGAGAGAACTTGTCGATTAGATGGTAATTTTGCACCATTTATTTGGTAGCTACTCAATCCGATAAGAAAAATATTTTGTTTATCACTCCGTAATTCCACCGACATGTTTACGCACTAAACAATGAAGCACTAATAGTCTCAAAAATCAAGTACGAAATGGCAAATAAAACATGTCGTAACAGGTCACTGGGCAGTACTTAAGCAACTTGTATCGACAAGTTTAAATAGCAAGTCGGCACGGGTTATCGTTTATATATCGAACTAATATTTTTTTCTAGACAATATAGGGTTATTACGAAACTTTTAAGAAGGTATGCGTAAAAAAATATCGAACTTCAAATTTAAGGGACACCCTAATGGACGTATTATATACCACCTTTGTCTTCTTCTACTCTTTCCATCACGTGAGATGGAAGACAAACGCCAATTCCATTACAAACATGAAAAAAAAAAATTCCTAACCAGGCACTCTAAGACTACTACTAGACTAACGTATATACCTCATGCACTAAGTTCGTTCAGAAGATTTTAAGTTATAGCATAACATTAAAGTGGTAACGATGTATTTTCTAACCGTTATTTATATACGTAGAAACAACTTCACAGAGTATAATAGTAAATTAGTTATATTTAAATACAATAGGATAATACAATAAAGTTTCTCAGAACAGTTGGGGCGGTTGCCGGGGGTTGCTAACTAATGTTAAGTAAATCCTTTATGTTACTAAGTAGATTTTGACCTAACTAACACGCCATTTTCATTGGAGCCTTGTTCTCCAATCCTCTGCGAAGAATACATAGAGAAAGATGTATATTTTTATAAATTCTTTTAAACTAAAGGTATTTTTTTAGGATAGTTCCTAATTTTTAATTCATAATAGTGAAGTACTTAAGTACATACTTATCACGAGTCTCGTGACTTCTCCATACACCACACAATACCCAAACATACAAAAGTAACTCACTTCAACACTGGCCGATTGATGTAGTAGACAAAACTTACTTGATCTTACACTTCAGGTATATTGTTACGAAAGGTCAAAATACTTCACCAGTTAGAGTGATTGTAACGAAAATAGCTTTAAGAAGATAAAGTCTATTATGTTATCTACAAATAATTGATCGAACTAGATCTTTTGTTTCTTTATCCACAACGAACTTCTATAATATTATATTAATTTTACTGTATCAGAAATGTTCTTCATGATGTCCCATCTTCGACAAAAGAAAATCGACTTTAATTGAATATCACAAATAAATATTGGAGGACACAATATTACATATATGTGATGGTGTGTACCACTCGGTGTGGCAATACAGATTAATTAGCAGTTAAATATTTAATTGTAATGTTACCGCGATGATCGGATTATTCTGTTGTTCTGTGTTTGAATAATTAATGTGTAGCTTAGGTAGGCTTTTTGTAATTATAGTGGAATTAGTTGCTGCAATATATTAGAGAATTAAGAATATCCCTTTAATAGATTCAAAACCATCGTAGAGTCGAACCAAATGTTTTGACGATCTACAAATATTTGTTTCGGAGTTTGGATGTCTTTTTTGCATAATACGTATATAATATATTCGTCAAAACAAAGTACAAATACAACAAATATTCTGTCAGACAACCTAGCTTCCATAGTACAAGCTCTTCTTAGCTTGAAACTAGATTACGTTTTGTATCAAATGTTCAAAAATGTCATATAACAAATTGTTATTGAGTTAGGTATTGGAAATTGTACATATACTTGTTTGACTTAATTTTTTTTGTTTTTTTTTCCCTAAACCAACTTCCTCTTGCCTGAAGACCTATCTGGTGTAAGCGAGAGTCATAATAAGCTACTACTAACTGCAGTGGAGGGTCAGGGTTGGCTTTTTGGAGAAAGGACTATAGTTTTAAGTCGGTCTGTCCGCACAGACAGCAAACAAACCCGGTATTAGTATAGATTAATAACCCAAAGCGTGGCACTACCACCAACAGGACACTTGAGTAGCCCGTGGAAACACTCAAAACCACCTGAAAGATACTAAATACGAATTCATATTGCAGACCTAAACTGTACACACATTTATCATTTCTCAAAATAAGAAATGAAAGTAAAAGAAGAATGAAAATAAAGAAAAAATAAATAAATTGAAAAGACGAAATGCAACAAAAAAAGTAAATATTTGTCACTTTTAAACACAACAAGTGCAAACGGGAAAGTGAACAGCATCAATGTCAAATTTTATCATTTAAATAATCTAAAACTGTGTGGTAAGCTTTTTCATATTATCATCATCATCAGCCGGAAGACGTCCACTTCTGAACATAGGCCTTCCACCTAGAACGCCACGCCGTACGACTGAACGCCAACTGCATCCATCGGCTCCCCGCGACTCGGACTATGTCGTCGGTCCATCTAGAGGGGGGTCTACCTACGCTTCGTCTTCTGGTACGCTGTCGCCTCTCGAGAACCTTTCTTCCCCAACGGTTGTCGGTTCTGCGAGCGATATGGCCTGCCCCATGCCACTTCAACTTGCTTATTCGAAGAGCTATGTCGGTAACTTTAGTTTTCTTGCAGATATCCTCGTTCCGGATCCTATCACGCAAAGAAAATGCCGAGCATAGCCCTTTCCATAGCTCGTTGAGCGACTTTGAGCTTCTCCATGAGGTCAGCAGTAAAAGACTACGTCTCAGTTCCATATGTCATCACTGGCAACATACACGGCAAAACGAAGGTAAGTAATGCACTCGCCATTTATGTTGATGCCAAATCCTTTCCTGTCCAAGAGTTTGAAAACGTCCTCCAATGCGTTTGTGAACAGTTTCAGAGAAATAACGCCTCCCTGTCTCATACTGCGTTTTAATTGGATTGGTCCTGTGCTCTGGTCCTGTAGTTGGACTAACATAATGGCGTTATTGTACAGAGACTTCAACACTTCGATATAACTATAGTCAATTTGGCATCGCTGCAGAGATTCAAGTACTGCCCAAGTCTCGATTTAATTGAAGGTATAGTCCACAAACACTAAGCACAACGGCCAATTATATTCCTCAGTTTTCTGCATAATCTGGCGTAGCGTAAGAATGTGGTCTATGATACTAAAGCCTTTTCGGGAACCAGCTTGTTCGGGGGGCTGGAAGTCATCAAACCTGCGCGCGAGACGGTTCGTAATGACTTTCGGAAACAGCTTGTACACACGGCTCAGGAGTGAAATAGGTCGATAATTCTTCAATAAGGTTTTATCACCTTTTTTGAAGAAAAGCACCACAACGCCGTTGTACCTTGAAGTACGACAGAATTGAATAACTTCTGGAGGACTACCAGAACCGGTTTATCACCCGCTCTCAGAAGTTCTGTAGTAAGTCCGTTGTCACCTGGTGCCTTGTTGTTTTTATGCTGTTTGAGAACCACTCTAATCTCGCGCTGGTTGATGTCCGGGATGTCTTTGGTGTAGTGTCGGACTAACTTGGCTCTTGTGTCCCGAGCATTGTTAGTAATAGGTTTGCATGTTAGAATCTCGGGCTTAGATGAAATAATACTGCCATTGTCGGTCTTTAGTTTTGTCATTTGGTGCTTGCCAATAGACGAATCTTTTGCGAACACTTTGGACCTTGGTTGCGCTCTATTGAGAGCTTAGTACGTGAAGTATTATAGGCATATTAATCACGTCGCATGCACTTCCAGATTCGTCTACTGAGTTCACCGTAGGCCGACATATCAACTGTAGACAGCAGTCTCATTTCACGCCGGTCTGCCAATTAACGCGAGCATTTCAATGAATAACATATTAAAATTTATTCTTCTATGGTTTTAAGTTTAACTTTATCGAAAATTCAAAATACAAATAATTTCATTCTCAGTCAAATAACGTTTTGAAATACAGAGACACTTTAAAAAATGACTTTTCATCGGTATGAGGCAGGATTATTATTTTGAATTGCAACGCTAATCGTCTGTTCTTGAATTTTTTTTTTACTTTGTGAGAATCTACAAAGAAAGGATATTTAAAATTTCACCCTTGAGAGTGTAAAATATTGGTTAAGCGGTTGCATGGAAACTCGTCATTCAAAGTTAGAAACACAACATAAGAATAATCACACCGACGATAGCTAGTTTTCATCTTGTAGGCCAATGATTTTGGCAGTCTATGAATGAATGTTTGTATGTTTCATATATAGATAGACATAGATTTTTATTAACAATGACCATAATTATAGTGGCTAGATCAATTTTATAAAAAATAATATATAAATCTCAAATTCTAACCTCAAAACAAAAAATTGAGAAAAGTATCACACATTTGACATCAAGACTAATGCAAATATATATAGATATTATATGTTTAAGGTTAAATATGTGTTTAAAATGAAATCGTAGAGTTCACGCGGTCCAAATCGTTTCAGTTATTTACTCGTTTAAGTTTTGTATAATATAGAACACATCTGCATTAGAATGTGACAATGTGGATATTGGACGTCTAGTGTGGCCCGATCGAGAAATAGAAAAGTATTGAATAAAAAAATAAACTTTGAAAATGCCGACTAACCCGTAAAAAATGAGTCTAAAAAGGATGACGCGAGAAAATAGTTCAGATAAAAATCCAGAAGAAGACAAGATACAAAACTGGTCAAGGTAGGGCTGTGGTCGCAGCTGCTATGTTCATAGTTATAGTTTTTAAAATTTAATTTTTTTAATTTATAAGTCGTAACGTAAGTAACCTTTTACATCAAAGGGTGTACTCTAAATGTAAATTTTACATTATGTGTAAACGTATAATTTTGATTTGAGTTGATATACGTATTTCCTGACAAACTATGAGTCGTAACTTTCACCGTATTATTTCTTAATTCAGTTCAAGAATGTGGCCCGGCCGCTAGTGTGGTTACCCACACCTGGGAAGGGTCGAGTCCGTAGAACTGTGGTTAAGTTTCACCAAGTTTTCCAATATCCCCGTTATTGCGAGGTCGCGCCTCACTGCACGGATTATCGGCTCACCACCTTACAAACCGTACCTACTGGTTCAGGTTTCTATTAATATGTTTTATGATTTTTAGACTGTATTATATATATTTATAAGTATAACATAATATACGTACATAAAACTACACCTGTTTCCCTGCAGATATAGACAGAGTCATATGAAATGCCCACTTTTGGGCAGTGTTTTGTTACCACATAATTGCTGGCGAGGCCATTGCCGCTAATTGGGATGTTTTGCTTGCTAGAGCGTAGTCCGTCGATCCGCAGGTGTACTAATTGTGGGTGAGGTTAACTTGGGGACCTAAGTTCTTGGTAGGAACCCTTCACCAGTATAATTTATTATTAATAACATAAGAATTAGAAGAAAAGTTTATATACTTAAGTAGTTTTTTTTGTTGTTATTTATCATGATAACATCTTGTTGGGATAGTTGAGAACATCTAACAAAAAATATTATACACGGCAGTTTGTATTAGAAATTATAAATCAAATTCCTTGTTTTCCAGTTGCTTGAGAACGTAACGTTCGTGCGTTATAAGCTTAATTAATTGCCTGCCACTTTTTAATACAAAGTTCTCCATATATATCGAGTATATAACCAATAGGTTGTCTTCTGTGTTTCTCCTTGGGGATTGAAGACATTTCTTAACGTACTCACTAATTAGATTTAGATCTATCGTTATTTATTTTTAACAGAAAAAATTAAGAAATGAATCATACGGTTTTATTTTATTATTTCAAACAATTAAGGGCATTGAAATTGATGATCACTTTGAAAAATCCTATTACCCTTTTTCCTTTGTCACCAAATATAAAAAAGGTTTGACCACTCGAAGTTATCATATCGTGTACAGTAGAGTAGTTGAAGTTGATAAGCTATATATGTATATAGTAATCGAGAGCAAAACTTTTGAGTATTGATGTATATTTTGCCGCTTTAAGCCTAAGATTCCCACCTCTCTAAAACTTAGTAAATATGACCGTAGATTATATTGAAAAAGGAATATCCGTTATAATAATTAATGAACTTTTATTCCGGACGCCATATTTTTTTATATAGAAATGTGTATCCACAGATAATAAAGAATAGGAATTATATGCATCGGGCGCGTACACTCTAGTGAGGTGGCGCTACGATAGATTATGATAATTACTTTAACATACTCGTACATTACAACAAAAGTTAATATTTTTGGCCTCACTACATACTGTTTCTTATACACACCCACTTCTCTACTTTTATCACATTTTCGTAGCTATTTTCTACACAGTCTACAGTTAACTGTTATGCAAGTAGACATTTTGAAATGAAAGAGATATAATAATTTCACATGCAGATAAGAAGTTGGAAGGTTAATCGTTCTAAAACAATAAGCACTTCTTAAGATATAAGCTAACAAAACATTCAAGTTAATTTTCGTTGAACGAATTACTGTAAATACAAGGAACGTAGGATAATGATCTCGGAGGCAGTAACAATAACCGTTAGTATTAAGTTTACGGTTACGGTTAAAGGTTGGTAACCCACTATCATGCTACGTATATTTATCTTTTTTATTTTAAGGAACACAGACAATATATCGTACAATAATATCTTAACAAATACATGATCCAACAAATACATAAATAATATGTGTTCACAGCCTCTGCCATTTTGTATTAACTACATTGAGAGATAAAAAATAAAATAAAACCTTAAAAGCCAACATTTCAACAAAATTTTTGTGCGATGCTTATAAGAAACACTAAGTACAATAATACCTTAAGTTATGTTTATTTATGTTAATTTATTTATATTAGACCTGAAACGTGCCTCTTTTATACAAAATGTGTATGTCCAAATTGCTAAAATTCTACACGTTGAAACAATTGTATTGCACATTCTTACAATTGGCGGATTCCAAGATTAGTACCATATCTCGGCAAAACAAACAAATTGATTGTCGGAGTGGTGGAGATTGAAACGGTACTTTTAATTTTATTAGCTCCAACAAATCGGAGTCAGTTATTTTTCCATTTTATTATTCCATGTAGAAAGTTTAAATCGCCTATTTTTATTTATTAATCGACCAAAATTGTTTTAATCGATCTATGTAAGGAACTGTTTGCCCAGACACATGCTTTCAGCACAGTATTCAAGTAAGAGATCGCTGACTGGATTACATATGTTATGAATGTAATATAATACAGCAAAATAATAATATCATAAACAAATAACTTCGATAGTAAGACGTTTTTAAGGAACAGGTCAGGAGCTGGGCAGGAACTGTTCCAAATATTTTAATATAATGATTTACCAATGAACCAGGTTGTTTGGCTGCAATATAGATTTTTTGTCGCAAGTGTGTGCCCTCCTTTGAGTTGGTTGGTCGAATACGACCCCTCCCGCCAAAATCATCGGATGATCGGTGAGGGGTTCGAACTCGATGAAAAGTGTAGTGTTGCAAGGTTGTAAGAGTTGCGGTGGCCTAAAAAAAATATATAAAAAGATGATGGCTTAACTACTTTGGTTAAATTATGTCGATTATATCTTTGAATCAAATGCTCATGAAGATCAGCGACTGACACTAGATGAAGCCAGCTAAAACTCGGTAAAAGTTTTACGTTGTCTGGATTAAAAAAAAAAGGACAACAAAACGAAACACTGAAAAGTTAAAACAGAAATCATATCCTGGTTTTTTTAGAAATTTTTAATATAGCTATCCTATTTAATGGACTTATTTTGACAATAAAGGTAACAGTAAAATTGAAGAAGTAAGACGTATTCAATGTTGTATTATTAACAATTTAACAATCATTAGGGAACAATTATTTATAGATGTTACTATGCTGTCTGACAAAGTACTTTAATCCAATTAAATCAAACACCCACAGTATTAACACCTCTATTCCAATATCATCATAAGATCGATTACTCTATAATGTAAAATGTAGTTATAACTTTATGGTTTGTGACGACTTTCGAAGCTGTGTTGGTGAAATTTCAATTTACAATTCAGTATTCGGAACACCAGACAAATTCACTATGGTCTAATGACTGTGTTTATTATCACGTTCACGTTAAACATTAACAAAGTTGGAGTGAAATGGCCAAATTTTACACATGAGAAAGTAAGTTAATCTATTTAATTGCATATATTAAAAATTTCCACTAGTATTTATGTAAAATAACTTTACTTTCCAGAAATTATATAGGTCTTTTGTCAGTGAACTCTTTTAAATAGAGAAATAGACAACCAGTGTGATTAAGTTTAAGGTGAAACTTACCACCAAGCTGAGAGGGTGTCACCATCCATATCCATTGCGTGGGTGTTCCTAGAGTCGACAAAAGGACCAAACTAAGTGGGGTAACAAAGTGAAGGGAAGGAAAAATTCAAATGAATCCCATATCAACCTCCAAACCTTCATTCTAATGAGAGAAGTAAACTATAAAAAGCTGATAATGATTGGGCCAATAACGCGAATACCTATACGGTACAACGTATAATCTAACTACACAAAGTCGGAGACAGTTATAAATTAATCAATAAATCGTTACTAAATAAGTTCGAGTGGTCTACCCTCAATGGAGAGCTCGGCTAATGTAGCTTTATTATGCAAGGAGTTCACGTTCCCTGGATTATTTGAAAGTCAATCTGGTCGACTTCAAAGATAAACTGATGTTACTTATCTATGTTGGCGATACTTTTTGAAAAGAGAAAAATCTTTATTCGCCTTTTCTTTTCATTTTTTGATCTAGCTTCAATTTTTTTTGTGGAGTACGCTATGCAATATTTATTTCTTTCATGTTTAATTTAAAATTCCTTTAAATTAAGTGAAACAGTGAAATATCTGTTTCATTTCTGTTTTTTTATATATTTTCATAGCCAGGTTGTTAATTGCGAGGCATTTCCGACTGTATAATTAATTTCAGAATAATTTGAAAATGATTTTTTTATTTTGTGGAAATAGGAGGAGCAATGAGCCAATCAACATGTGATTAATAAATTGAAACTAATATTTTGTTGTATGTATACACATGCTCTTTATTCTTTAATAGACGTGGACGAGCAGGAGTTTCTATGACAGTGTTAGATAGATATAGATACATACCTTAACATATAACTATTATTTTCTGTCTGTAAACTCATAGGGTATTTTAAAGTTTAAATTATAAGCTTTGATTATATTGCTTACTCTGAATTGGAAATGTAACGAACAGCTCATTTTTACTCGATTATTCAGAAGAGGAAATTGAGGTTTTTACGATTTGAGTGGGTATGTCATCATAATCATCTCCACCGAAAGACGTCTACGGCTCTCCTAAGGCTGTTGACATCGGGTAGTTCAGGGGAAACCATTAGATGCGGGGTGCACAGAACCGGCTGTTGGTCCTTTGCTAACTACATCCAATGGTTATCCCCGAGCTTTGCCCATTTCGTCGAGCCACTTTGTATGGGGCTTTGTAGTGGACGCCCCTTCAGAACTTTTCGGTCCCATCGGTCGTCTTGTCGGCGAGCAATGTGCTCTACCCACTGCCACTTAATTTGGGCAATTCTCCGAGCAATGTCGGAGATCTTGGTTTGTTTGCGGGTCTTCAGTCATAATATCTAAACATCTGCTTGGAGTTGGTTGTATAAAATCTCCTCAAAACCTCTACTTAGAGACGCAGTCGACAATTTTTTTTTTAAATATCAATATTGTGATTGCTGATTTAAATATAAAGTAAATTAGATAAAGTCTTTTTTAAGGTAATAGATTAGGAAATATCTATAAATATTGATAGTTGTGCACAAAACGAACTAATAATATATTAGAAATGTTTAAAATCTTATATAATAGCACACGTTTGCCGCACACAATATCTCTGGAGTGTCACCGATGTTTTACGTTTCAGCACTTCTAGCAATTTGGTGCAATTTCGCCAAGCGCAGCGTGTCATGTTTAATGGTGCGAGGTGAGCATTGCTTGCTAGATAACCTTTTGTGAAAACACGTTATTCGGTATAGTGATGCAGGAAACCCCAATGTTTGCTACTCAATAGAATAATCTATGATTTGAAATTCTAATGGAATTGATTTCTTGTTAATATAAATCAATCACCTACTACAATCATGAAAAATAGAGATGTATAAATCATGATCAAAAGATGTATAAATCATGATCCAAAAATAAAATAATGTAATGTAATCCAATGATTACATTATTTTATTTTTTTTAGTTGAACGTAAAAACGTTACTAAAAAAATTAAACACACTAA
Source organism: Hypercompe scribonia (assembly GCA_949316085.1). Taxonomy (NCBI): domain Eukaryota; kingdom Metazoa; phylum Arthropoda; class Insecta; order Lepidoptera; family Erebidae; genus Hypercompe; species Hypercompe scribonia. The sequence goes on from OX438977.1 coordinate 23,356,971, forward strand.
AAACACTAAAAGAGATACACGATTTTGGTACTTTCTTGTAATAGGAGCAGATTTATTACCACTTAAAGTTTTAACAAATAAAGATGGCAAAGTTTGACATAAATTTATGCCAATGGAAAGTGTAAGTAAAAAGGTCAAAATCATGTACCTTTAACTCTAGATACCTAAAATCTCTCTAAAAATCATTATTTTTTATTAGGTCTAGATCTAAATCATTATTTTTTATTATCAGTGATTATTAGGTATTTACGGCAATCGATTATATTTGGACCTTAAGTCATGAGTTATGTTTTTAATAAGCTTTCTCTGTATTCACTCCAGACGTATATTTAAACTTACCAATACCCAGATAAGCCGTATTCATGCTTAAATTCCATGATATAAATTGAAACGGTTCCAAACACTTCCAAATCAACTGCCGCAGCAATACCATTCTGTGGATGTGCAGAGACATATTGAAATACGTTAAGACACGCTAAGCTCTTGTGCGCTCAATTGACAGTTGTAATTTCATGGCGCAAGTGTTGTCCTTCAAACAGATTTATTACAATTGCTTTCCTCAGAAAACAATACGAAAAAAATCGTCATATTATGCTTTGTTTGTTCAAGTATAATAAAACATATCCCTAACGTATTATGCTATGCTCACAAAATAAGTTGAAATTGTCAACATAGTAACATACGTAATAACTAAAAACGTAATAATGTATTATTGTTATTGATACAACGACAGCACTCTGAGGAACTACTTTTCAATAAGAAAATATTGAGTTGAAATATTTGTAAGCGTTTCAATCCTATCGTATTCGCGTTATTGTGATCGTATAAACAAATAAAATGTGTTGTGAGCTCTCCGTAATACGAATATACTGTAACATAATTGTGTTACAGTGATTTGTACTACAATCTTTTTCTTCTTTAAAGAGAATTGATTATATTTGTGTCCAACTTTGTCTCACATATCTCTAGAAACTTAATTCTATTCGTAAAGCCTAATATTAGTTAACTAACAGTATCAATTATAGGGAGTCTTATAACAAATGCTTTAGAAATCAGTCATAATCATCCTCGTCATGTGCCTATTGCAATCCACTACTGGATATAGACCACATATTAGTTCATGCTGACCATATAGCGCAAATTATCCCACCACCGTACCTATGGGTATCTTACACGGTTTTTCTATTATTATTTTTTATATTAAATATCTAAAAGCAGTAAATAAAAGTAGAAAGTAAATAAATTCCTATGCAATAAACGACTGCAAGGTTGATCTAGTTAATAGAGACGGTTCCACGTGCTGGCTTTGCCACCGTGGAGGCTAGCCAGCCAGTCATCGCCAAGTGGTCAGGGCGACAGCACGGGACCCTTTCCTTCCTACTAACGCAGGTTCTTTCCGGGCACGGTTGTTTCAGGAAGTATCGGCACTTGGTGGCTAGGAGGAATTTGAGCCCCCCAGCCACCACTGCGACTGCAGTAAGGACTCGGCCCAACACACGCTAGCGATTTGTTCCGCTAGGGCGGCGCAGCGTGGGGTCCTCACTGCAGTTATTGGCGGAGATCGTCGCTACCGGCCATCATACGCTCCATGGACGGTACCTACAGTTGTTTTAACGCAGTCACAATCTTCTGCGAAGACGTAATTTTGCGGAAAGAGGCGGCGGAGAAGGCCCGGGAGGACGATCTCCACTCCGACCCAATTCGCCGCTGGCGAGCCGGGCGGCGGGGGCGCGTGTACCAGAGCCTCATGCTGTCTTGAGTGTGGCCGCGGGTGGACGGGACAGGTTTTCAACTCCGTCCATTGCAATGGCCAGCCGCGAGGACGCGACGTCCACGTGTGCCATACGTCGCCTAAAATAGGGAGTTGACCCGTAGATGGTGATCGTGGTAGCGGGCAGTCGCAAGGAGGGATCTGGATATCTTCCAGCGCAGAGTGGTACACCGTGTGGTTTTAGTCGGTCCGATGCCGACACACCATCCTGCCGTAAACCAAGGTGAGCTGACGGCCAAAAAAAAAAGAAAAGTGGTTTAAGTAGTCGCCACACCGCTCTCTACTGCGTTGAGTGTTGTGATTTCAAACCCCACATAGGACAACAATTTGTGTGCTCCACAAATTGTTGTTCTGAGTCTGGATGTTCCTTGTGTCCATTTCTCTTATAATACAGCCCCCGCTACACAGAATTTATTCCTATTATGGGTAATATCAATTATAAAAAAAATAAATAAAAATTACTATGTTTGTTTAACATAGCTTATTTAAAAGAAAGTATATCTGTATCGCAAATGTAAGTACACGTATGTACGTACGTTTAAAATGCATGAAATTATTTATAAGCACGTTTAATGTAATATCCCTTCAGTGGATAAACTAAACATTGTTAGATAACAGTCAAACAATATGCTGGCGCTCTGATGTTTATGAATATTACGTTCCATTTCAAATATCTCGTGATCTAATACTACAATATTGTTGTACAGTTCTATAAAATGAAATACAATACCTAACTGAAATTCTTATTGATTCATACTTTTTATTTGAAGAAGGGATTATCCCAAAATCAAATAAATTTTATTAGTACAAGTCTTATTGCGTATGCGTGAAACGTGAGTAAATCTGCTACCTTCTTCGAGTTAATAAGATTAATGTATTAAGCTAACACGAAGTACGCTAATGTAATATAATCTACAGTTTACAATTTACAATTAATGACAAATAACAGTATATACAGTTTACAATATAGAAATAATTTGTGTAGGAGACTGATATTTACACTAGGATGACCTGTATTACAGATAACACACCACGCTCGACTGAAAAGTGGAACGTATGGTAAGAGGCGCAGTGTACATTGCGTTTACATGGATGAGAATGAGCAATGAGTTCACTAAATATTGATGTTACAAGTCGTTGTACTGTATATTTCTCCCCTTTACATTACTGTTAAAGTGTTATTTAATAAGTACTTCAACTAATAAAGATTAAAGATCAAAGTTCATTGCAAAGAGTTTTATCTAAATCCGAGAGCGTTTGTCAGTTCATGAAATTGGTCGACAATGGATCAGCCTTCATTATGCACAAAGTGCTTCGATCCGATCCAGATTACTGAGTCAGACGCCGGTAATAAGATTTCTAATGAAAATGGCTTCCCAAATTCATTTATCAGAAATTCTAAGTAATTTTAGGATTACCTTTCTTTCAAAATCGATTTTCGAGTAATCATAAATATGTAGATACGGCTTTTGTTTGTTTAGGTTTGTGTGTTTAGGTGTTTTAGCGCGTTATTTTTGAAGGTGAAATATGACCTATTCAAAACTTAGATTAATTTATAAACCTCCATTTAATAAATACAAAACAATATGAAAAAATCTTATGAATTGTAAGTAATTCAATTTGTTAACTTTGAAGTGGTTAGGTTCTGACCTTGGCCAGATAATTTTAAGCAATTTAAATTTATGTACTAAATAGTTTTCAATACCTTACATTCCGTAAGTTTTTATAATTTGTAAGAATTTTTTAAACTAACCAAAAGCGCCGTTGCTACTTTCTGTCAGCACAAAGACAACTACTACACTAGGAATATATCAAGCATGACTGTAAAGTAGAGGACATATGTATTCCTATTACGTTTTAAATATTTAGGTAAACACATAAAGCTAATATCAATACTTTGGTGTTCACACATAGTGTTGTTACCACTGGGGATCGAACCCATAAGGTTCAGCGTGGGAGAAAAGGGCGAGGTTACTCTTTAAACTACCACTAGCATTACCAGTAGATTACTACCATTATAAAGGTTAAATCATCCTCATCATCATCAACAGCCTTTTACAGTCCACTCCTGGACATAGGCCTCTCCTTAGCAAGGAGGTTTTGGCCTACTATGCCACGCTGGCCAGACGGGTTGGCATAGGGTTTTGTTTCAAAAAAAAAAAAAAAAATAGCAGCGGTTCCCGGATCCCTCCTATCTCAGGCGCAGAGTGGCACACCGTGTGGTTTTAGTCGGTCCGATTCCGACACACCACCCTGCCGTAAACCCCGGTGGGGTGACGGCCCGAGGGGGTTTCCACACGTTAAAAAAAAAAAAAAAAAAAAAAAAAGGGTTTTGTTTCAAATTTTCCTTCTCTTCGTAATTATGTTGACTTGTATACTTTGTTCCCTTAGTCGTGTTTTAAGACACCCACGGGATGAATAGGGGTGGTAACACTATATATTCTTAATTCATCACCACACGGACAAGGTTAAATAAGTTACTCCTATTCAGTAGGCAGAGTGAAATCACAACAAACATAAATTAATGAACTAAATTGTGTCAATTTTTTTGTCAATGGTGATGAATAAATGATTACACGTATTTGTGTTTTGTTATTTGAAATCAATTAAATGAAATGTTTCTGATTAATTATTAATTAGTGCTGAGTTAAACGAAATCAGCAGGAATGTTATTCTTATCTATACATTATAAAAATATGTGTAACGGGTGACAGATAGTCAGAGAGCTATCCTCAAAAATGCTTACGTTCAATGCGGATAAGTAGTGGGATGAAACAACGAAGAATTTCACAGAGGATTTCCGAACGTGGGGAAAATACCACGACTTCTCAGAAAACTGATATTTAGCGACTTTTTCATTTCTTTTTACCGAGTTGGGTATGTTTACTAAGGCTCAACCCTCCAACCTCTCATAATTTGGGTGTGGGAACTAGAAGAAAGGTAAAATATTATTAAAAGACTGCTTACTAAGTCCTCATAGTTGATAATTGTATGTAACCAAACGCTAAAAACAAGAACTTCTAAATCGATGTTCTAATTGTGGTAAATGAAATCAATATATTACATTAGTCCTATCTTTCCTATCGAACATCGTTTAAACAGAAACTGTTAATTATTATTAAAATGTATTCAATTAAATCAACGAACTGAGTCATAACTGTAAAGCCTGTTGACACTCGCCAATGGATTTTAATTAATATATAGTTCCCAGGAGTTATTCCTCAAGTTTGGAAGTTCTCGGAGCGGCTCGCCGCGGCAGGTACAAAGTTAGGCTCCCCTGTCGTCGCGCGGCCTGATTAACGGGAAAAACTCTTTTGTTATTATAACTGTTGAATAATTACTGAAGTATTTATTGTAACGTAAAGCTGGGCTCATTTTGTGTTTAGATTTAAGCTAATGATATTCAGTTTCATAACAATGAATTATGCACAGTCAATTATACGGGTCTGATTGAAAATAATCTAAGTTTTGATTAGAGGTTTTATTTAAACTTAGGTCTTTTTCTATTTTAAATTAAAGTTAAACATAGGAATGATAATTTTGGGTAACGTTAAGTAATTTTTTACTTCTCCTTGTGAAAGACATAATAGTGGAATATCATCCGTAGTTTCCTTCTGCAAGGAGGTGATGTTAACAAAGGAAGCTGCAGGACGGGAAAGAGAATGCAGTACAATTACCCCTGCTCAGAGAAGACTCACTGGGCACCGGAGAGTACTCGTTGATCTCCAGATACCAAAGGAAATAGCCTGCGGACGATGATTTTGGGGAATTCATCACCCGAACAAATTAAGGCCGCAGACGCTACGCACCTTGCTTCGTGTGCGTTTGTAGAGAACTGTGACAGGTGGGTGATAGCCGCAAGGGGTGACGGTATTCGTCTTGGGTGAGATAGAGGAATGCCTGGCGGGAATAAGAATGAAATTGGGACACTTGCTCCCCGGCCATTGGCAAGCAGAAGAACGCCGGAGTTGTTTTTAGTCGTTAAAAGTCAGACAGACTCCTTTGCTCTCCCTATCTAACTCAATTCGCAAAGGACTTCCATGTGAAGCTATCACCTTGTATACAAAAAAAAAGTGAAATATCATGATGAAATGTCCACATTTAGAAGGTATTAATTCTCTAAAGGTTGCTTAAAATTTATCTAGTGAGTAAATTAGACGCGATTCCCAAAGAATTTGTTTACCAAAATACTTTACTTGAACCTGAAAGATGAACTACTCGCTCTAGTAAAGGGATGTTAGCGATAGATAGTTGTTTCTTACTGAATCATGAATGTTACAGGAAAATGGTAACGGAAACTAAGAAAGCTGAATATTTTACGTACAATATTATTCATTTATAGCACTGAAAACAACCTATATTATACATTGGAAGCACATGAAATGTCCTACCCAGATCAAGAACGTAATTTATCAAATAAAAATGTTACCAAGGGGATGTGTGTGAGCTCGCCAACTGTCATTTTGTTGGAAAAGGGTCAAAAGAATGAAATCCACAGTTTATTGGTGTCGATCAATAAACCGGGGACTTGAGAACTAAGTGGCTGTTTGTACGTCATTCTTAAGTATAGAGAAAAAAGACTTATTGTATACTTTATAACTTATACGTTTAAGTTGAAATTCATTTAAAATAGAACAATCTGTTTTCACAACTGATCAATTGAGTATTGATTTGAGGTACACCCGAATGATACTTACCGTGGGAAGAAATGGGAAAAGTTCAACCAGAGTCATACCACAGCCTCACAGAATACTTGAGAATGCTTTCCCCCAAATCTGGAAGAATAATCAACGGACAACATGTTACTCATGCGTTAGAAGTGCCTATGACCACCGTTAAATGCCATCAAATTGTTTATTCTTTGACCTCTTACAAATTTAAAATAATATTAAGTTTGAATATATAGATACACTAAAGACTCAACTATCTCATGTTTAACTCATCTCCTTAATCAATTCCCAAAAACATAATTATGCTACTTCGTAAATTAGTGTCAAATATAAAGATTTAAAATAGAGTAGAAAGTTTTAATTGCCTTAAAAAAAAAGTAAACAAAAGCTTTTTTAGCAGTTTCAGTCTGTTAGAGGCACGTATTATATTGTCTGCAAAGTATTAGAATAAAGGTATAGAAAGAGTTGAATGCAAAGTAAGACATATAAAATTGCCGAAAAAGAATCACGGAAAGAGGTTCGCGACCTCATTTTCAATCCACGCCACATTTGGCAGGCATGCCGAAAAAATTTAAAACAAAAGCTAAATGAAACTAGGTTGACAACAGGCTCGACACCTTTGTTTTTTTTTTTGTTGTCGGGGTGGAAAATTCCTTCGGATCTCCTGCTCCTCGGGGACGCAGGAGCCAGGAGTATGTGGTGTTTCCACTAAAAACCACCCCGGTGGCCAGTCTCATGCGTCCTTCTCTGAAGGGGACCCGGACCATATTATTTTAGGTCCCCTCCAGAATCAACGCCACACCTAGTCAGACCCTATCCTGGGGAGGCCACTGTCAGTTCGGGTCCGACATCTTCCTGGTAGACTTTAAACATGGTTAACGACAAAATAGGACAAAACGTGTAATGTGAATAACTAAATAGTAACTCTCGCGTACTCGTGAAGATCTCTTCAATTAGGTTGAATCTTTAGTTTAGGTTTATAAAGTAATAATTTAGTAAAGTTCGTTAGCTTTCCTTGTGAAAGTTTTCTTACGTTATTTTACATTTGGAAACTTTATGCAAAAATAGTTTCTTATACTAAGCTTTAAAAGTAGTAAAAATAACTTTTACTTTGAACCACTTCTGATTATTATTATGTAATTAATATGCTGAAAATTTGATTCCAATTTAGTATACCTCAATATTAGTGTTAGTTAATGTAAAGTCTAGATGTTCTTTGACTGATTTTTAAAGATTTTAAGGTAGTAGAGCCACGCCGATTTCAGCACGAACGGGGCGGCTCGATCGGGGCCGTACTACCCTCCCACAGAAGACCAACCTAAAGCGCCAGCATCCATGCTGTCGAGTTTCGTTGGTGAGTGCGAGACCGGAGGCCAATTGATGCAGGGGTAACAGTTATCGTGATAACTATGTGAGGCTTACACTGCCACGATGACTGTCATGCCTTTTACGTCTCCAAGCGTGGCGTGAAAAGGCATCTCACTAGAACACCATTGTATGGGTCACCACACTGCATTGTCTGCATTTGCAATGAGTATGGTGACCATAACTCTTTGGATTCTATTCATACTTTCCATCAGGCAGAGTAGAGTCACTTTGGCAGGCTATCCATATAGAAAATAAAAAAGATTCATAAACTCCTCTGAACTTAGAAACCATTCTTAGAACACAAATTATCTTTTATAAGGATACATGGCAAGATTTATATTACAGCGCAGTTGCCAATACATTCACATTTATGTGTTTGATCTGATATTTTAGCTAAAATGGGTATGTAAAACAGGAGCCATTTACATACCTTCTATGGTAAACTTGGCACATTTGCTCCGACCCTGAATTGTTCCGCACTCTATCCACAAACTTTAGACTGTCTAGCTGTTATTCAATATTCAGCTTTAACATATGAAGAATAAGATTTATTGTAGTATATACGTAACTTGTAGTTCAAATGTTTTAGAAGATCTTAAATGAAAACGACACGTGAATGTAGAACACGAAGGCTGCTGTTGTTGAAATTCATGTTTTTTTTTATACTTTGTTAGGCTGAGAGAAGCTAATTTTCTATGTATTTAGTTAAATTATATTAAAAAATATATTAATGAAATAGACAAAGTTATGTCTAGGTAGTAGAATCACGCTGATTTAAGCACAATAGGGCCGGCTTGACCGGGACAGTACAATGCACTAACTGAAGATCAACCTAAATCAACAGTAGCCGCACTGTCGTGTTTCGTTGGTGAATCCGAGACCGGAGGCTTATTGATACAAGGGTCAGAGTTATCTTGATAAGTGTGGGGAGCCTTACACTGCCACGGTGACTATCATGCCACTTTTATACGTCCCCAAGCGGAGCGTGCACATCTCACTATGCCGCAATAGTGTGAGTCACCATACTGCATTGATTGTATTCACAATGACTATGGTGACTATGGTGAGTGAGGCAGAGTAGAGTCACTTCGAGGCTCTTAAAATAAAAATAAAAATGTATAATAATTTGTTGTAGCGTTTCCATCGCCCACAGTGTAAAAGTTATCGTGTGTTCACGAATTTCAAACGAAACCGAATTTTTCATCTTTCTGTAAAGTTTCTGTATGAAATAGTTGTAGCTACTTAATCCTCGTATGACTATCATTTTAGTATGAGTTTCGAAACTTAACACCAGTGTGATAGTTTCTGCGATAAGTAATTAGTGTTGAAGATTCTCAACCTGCACTCTCTACATTCTAGCTACCTAAAATATAATTAAATCTAACTTAGTTTAAGCCTCTCCAAGAGTTTAATTAGAAATAGTTTTATTGACAGCTGCTAGATATGCATCTCGCATGCAAGTTGGAAATTAATTTTCTAATCCATCGTTATTAGTGTCGTCATAAATTCTACGTATAATTATAATGAGCACATGTACAATTTAAAAATGATTTTATTAAACAGTTTTATTCAAAGTTAAACAAAGGAATTAATGAAGTTGTTATTCTATTATACATTTTTAAGTTACTCCCCAACGTGTTTCCCTCCCACTATGACCCCGAGTCCTTTAAGCGATGAGTGAAACAGCATCTCACTAGGCCGCCATAGTGATAGTGTGGGCCCCACTACTGAATTGTCTGCGTTCGCAATGATTATTGTGACCACCATAATCATTGCGATTGGATTCTATTCATGCTTTCCATCGGGCAGAGTGGACTGATAAAATAAAAGATACGTACATGTGTAGACTTTATAGAAAGGCGTAATAATATTTTCTGAACTTTATGTGTAGCCGACGAATGATTGATTTAATAGATATACACGTTTTAACTTTCATATCAAATTCATGAATTGATTGAGAATGGACGATGAGAATTTATGAATAGAGAAAAATTTTCATGTTATGATTTCATATTTATTTTCTGACATATTAAGCATTCGAAACTCTTTCTTTTCTCTAATTTTTTTTTAGGAAATATGTGTGCTTTAAAACAAGATTTTATAATCAAAAAATACAAATAACCATGATTAGACGTATATTTTAATGAGTTACAGGAACGTGTTACGCTAATGTTTAGAAATATTAATGGGCCTGTTGGTCTAGTGGTTGGTGGCTCTGACTACTAAACTGAAGATCATGCGTTCGATTTTCGCCCAGGACAAATAATTGTGTGTTGAACACAAATCTTTCTTCTTTGTCTGGATGTAATTTATCTATGTATATTATGTATGTATTTAGAAATATTTAAGTTTTTATTTTCATTGTTTTACATACATTTTAAATGGGAATCAAAGAGCCGTGTGTGAGATATGTGAGAATATTTATTTACTTATAATTTAAATGTATTTTGTATATTCCTCTGAATTCTTAGCGTACCTTTACTTAATTTTTAACAAAACTTACTTAGACTTTTTAGACCTGAAGAGTACGTCAGTATAATATTTAATTCCTCATTCATCCCCCTTCTTATAGTATTTCATTTAATAATTTATGTGTAATATAACATTCATGTTAGCGTATAAGGCGTTGTATGTTTATGTAACGAACTAAAATAGAATGAAAAAAAAATGCAATATAGTTTAGAGGCAATCATGGATTACGTTGTGCAATACAACGAAACCAATTTAAAACTGTCCTATACACCAACACATACACAAATCTATATAGTTCAAAGAGGATTATGTTGTACCAACAAACCTCTTTGGAACATCGTAATAGATAATATGTTGTTACATATACACAATAACCATTTTGATATCATGTTCAAATAGTACTTGATTATTGACAATGATTGTTTGGCGAGCAAACAAAACGATTGCGTTATTATCGTATTGGTAAATGTACATTGCTTCTGTATGTGATCTTCGTTACAATATCACAGTGAACTGAGCTAGACATGTAAAGGCATATCGTATAGATGTAATACATCCGAAGGTAAACCAGTATTAATGTATTATCATACAATATATGTTATTATTTTGTATTCTCGGACCTCTCCATTGTTCATATTATGTTACGTTTCAATGGTTTGCTTAAGAGCATCAATTCAAGTATGTACATAGTAGTTCAATGCAGAGAAGACAAATATAATTGAAAATCACTTTAAAACATGCTTCTATATTAATATTTTAATGCAGTTTTCACGTGTTTCAAACTTGGATGTTAATTAAAAAACATGGATGTATCAAGGATCACTGGTATATGTTAAATTTATCAAAAAAAAATATGGCAGCGTACATAGTGTTGTAATAGTAAGTTTATATCGTTTAGATAGTATTATGAGACTATACTAAACATGTTTTTAATATCTAGTCTTTAAACAAGATTTATGTCAGGTTTCAATCACGATATGTCCTGCTTTTATTTAGTGTAAAATTAAAATATAATGTTATAATGTAAAATTAAATGCTCAAGAATATGATATTATATTAGATTTTTTTTCTCAATTCTTGCATTAGTAATATATTCTGTGTGGCGCAGGGTTTAAAAACACGCAATGAAATAAAGAACATCCAAGCGTAGAACAACTGTTTATGAATACACAAAGCGTTGTTTAATACGGGGATCGAACTCGCAATACTCACATAAGAAGCGAAGATTCTACCATCCATGCTGACTGCATGGATGGTAGTCTAAGTTGAGTCTTAAGTCTTAACTCAAACTTTGAAAATCATTGCAATAATTCTGTTTAAATTCAAAACAATATTGCTTAAATTAACTTAATACAACGAAATGTGAGTTTACAAGTAATATGTGCAGGATAAGTACTCTTGGTAAATCAATTATAGATAATCTCGATGGAGGCTACGTCGAGCTCACTAAATTGATAAATTAATTAAAATTTTTCAAAGCTACATTTTTATTTGTAAACGGTACTATTACCTTCCTATTATGGGAATAAGTAAGGCATATAATACGAAGAGCGGTTGGCTAAGATGGTCGGTAAATGCAAACCGCATCGACCTGGTAACCATTGAAGTCGTTGCAAATCGGCTGCCTAAAGTGTGGATGGAGATTTTGTGTTCGAAAATATGTTCGTTAAAAGTATTCAAAAGAAGAAACTAAAAATGTTATCTTGAATGAAATATGCCAATATCTGACGAGTTAGCAAGTTATCAAATGTGGAACGCGAGTTTTGTTTGTCATCCTTGCACAGGGGCCGTGCTAATCTAAACGCAAAATCGAGAAGCGGTTCACACTTTTGATAAATAGAAGACATCGTAACCATTTCAATACTTTTGTATCACGCCGCTCTCTATTGCACTGAGTGTTGTGGGTTCAAACCCCACATAGGACAACACTTTGTGTGAGCCACAAATTGTTGTTCTGAGTCTAGGTGTCCTTTGTGAAAAAAATAATAATTGCAGTTATAGATAGCCATTTATCGAGGAAGGTTATATGCTGAATACCATCAGGCTACAACTAATAGGAGCGAAGTATCAATGAAAAATGTTACAAAAACGGGGGAAAATTATTCTTTATAAAGGCATTCATTGCGTGTGCTGCATAAATGCTTTCGCAAAAATGATAGAAGTTTATCGTTTTGAAATTTCTAAATAAAGTCAGCCTTACTATAATCTTGTTTATGGCAAATAATTGTTCCCGCTATGTAACATCACGCTACGGGTAATAGAAGACTCAGACGAGACGAGACGATCATACACAAATTGATAACCTTTATTTGTTAAACAGTTCATCTGTCCATATGCCAGATAATTATCTGAAACTTTATCAGACACAGCCTTTTGCCCGACCACAACCTTTGCTACACTACTATGCTTCACTTTCCCTAAAAGATTATGGTAATAAAGTACCATACTTTTATCTTGTCACAATACAGACTCACAGTTGAATAGATAAAAGAATAAAATTAGAATATTTTAGAAAGTAAAAGGTTTGCATTGAACCCAGACTAAAAACAAAGTTCATGAGCATTAGAAAAGGTCAGAGGTTAAAAGTATCTATTTTATGCAAATTGAGAGTTATGAAAATACTTTTGTAAGTCGTCTTTGATGGCCTTAACATCATTATATGATTATTCAGTATTCGCTATTGCCCGCAGATCCGCTCGATTGCTTGTGACTTTTCATTAGTTATAATAATTTGTTTTCAAAAAATTCGTCTAGTGACGTTACGTCAATAAATTGCAATTGACTATGGCGTAATGGTTTAAGCTGTCGCCACATCACTTTTTACTGCGCTGAGTGCAACACTCACGGGTTTAAAACTTACATAGGACATCACTTGTTCGACCTTTAAATTATTGTTCTGTTGTGAAGTCTTTGTGTTCTTTGTGTCCGTATCATGTATGTTTATAAACATATGTCCCTAATGTGCAAGTTGGCTTTAAAAAAAGTGTAAAATATGTTAAAAATATTCTTCATAATGAATAAAAAGTAAAGGCGTCCCAACTGAGGCCACTTATACCCTTGATACGTGCTTCACAAACGGCACAAAGCACGCCTTAGCCTCGCACTCTGTACTAAATACAAAACGAACTTCGCACTTAGAACAGCACGAAGCTATAAACTTAAGAGCTAACACCGGTCACGTTTAAGGCGCCTGCTCGTAAAATTTATTGCAGAAAATAATACACTTTATCGCAAATGAGAATAATAATCAGCTTATATTTCCGTTCATTTTCTTTCTGTCTGTTCGTATATTCTAAAGGATTTATTGTACACCAGATTATATTCAAAAGTAAGTTAAAGCTAAAGAAGTGCAAGTGGCGATCTGATCGCCCGTTGGCAATCTCTTACAGGCAACCATGGGATGGAAAAAAAAGCATGAGATGGAAAGTATAAGGTAGTGCCTGGTGTATTAGAAGTATACAGGAAAAGGAAACGAAAGTAGTACATACAAATTATATTAAGTAATAGTAACATGTAGTGTGAATTTATATATGATATTTACAGATAGCAAAGTCAAAAGTTCTAAAATGTGGCTTTTGTCATCTCTGAAATATTATTTAAATAGGAACACTTTATACTACTAAAACCAAGAGACGAACAAATCATTTTCTGCTATTATTTTCTTCCATTTTTTTTTAAATATTTCATACATTTCACACACAACGTCATCTAGTTTCAAACTAAGCAGCTTCTTTAGAGCTTATACTATGATACATAACTAGACTGACTGATAGAATATTTATGTACTTTTTTTAGTAAATATATACATATTATACATACAAAACACCCAAACTTCGAAAACAACGTTTGGTCCGACCTAGGAATCGAACCCGAGGCCTCAAGCACAGCAGTCGTATTCACTATCAGTGCGCCACCGAGGCAGTTTGAATTGCAATTTTTATAGTATACTTAATTTTTTTTCCACCTACTCCTCCTGTTTGAGCTTTTTCCTCACTGTCTCAAACAAAATCTATCATCACTCACTCTGTTTTGGTTATCTTGTATTAATACTTGTAAGTGGATGTAGCATTAAATGAACTCTTTGAAACGAGAAACTCTCTCTATGTAGCACACTACATAGAGAGAGTTTCACCATCACACTGCATTGTCTATTTCACTATCATGGTGGAGATCCCAGGTTCTATTCTATAATAAAGCAATTCATACTATACTCATACTAATTATTCTTTATTCTGTTTCTGATCACCACAGAGTAGACTTTACTATAGTAGCGTTAAACTTAAAAAAAAAAAATTTAACACGACCAAGTCTGGAGAGAAGATCATTCCGAATTAAGTATAGTTTCAACTACTCGAAACAAAAGAAGGATTTCTACTGTTTCTTTTGCTTTATCTTACAAACTGATATTCTATTCAAGTTCTCTTGTTTTGTATCTATATTAAAAACAAAAGAAATTGCTCAATAAACGAGTATTCAGTGTGAGCGACAATTGAACCGAAATCCTTACTGCTATAGTTAGTTACGTTAAAGGTAATATTGTTTAGGTTCTGTTCTGGACAAAGTTCAATTAATGTGTTGTGCCGCTTCTCGACAAGAAAAGTTATTTCTATTTTTTTGATATGCATAATAAATAAAAGAGTTTGTAGGTCTTAAAAATTTATTTACCTCACCCAGGTTTTTGTATTTTTTATTCATTCTTGTATCATTTCGCAAACACTGTTTCATTAAAACTACTTTTTTAAACTTATGACAATTATTATTGCGTAATAATTTTGGTTGCCTATGTCCGTATGTTGCAAACATAGCGCTTTTGAGTGATTTTTTACCATTATATTAGTTGGGTGCAATTGCTGGGAAATAATTTTTACAAGTGTTTTGATATTATTGATTTAATGTACGACTAAAAACATACTATACAAGTTTGAAAATAATTAAAATTAAAAATAGTGTCATAAACTGCTTCATGTTAAGACCTGTAATATTTATAATTTTGCACCATAGAAGGACAACATACTTATAATTTATAATTTAACGGGTGCTTATTTGTATACCCTTACGACATGGCTTGATGCTCTTATGTATCTAATTGATATATTATTATATATACAAGTACTACATTGACAGAATTCAAAAATGAGATTTATATACGTTGTTTAACAATTCACAAACCATTTAGATCAGATCCTAACTCGTAAGTACATAAATCTTTTCGTTCTTCGCAATTCATGGCTGTACTAAATAATTTGTTTACGCTATTATAATTACTTAAATTTTTCTTTTTATTTATTTGTTAGGTAGTAGAGCTACACTGATTTCAGCACGAATAGACCGGTTCGACCGGGGCAGTACTACCCACAGAAGATCAACCTTAATCGACAGCATCCGTGCTGTCGTGTCGTCGTCTGCATTCACAATGAGTATGGTGACCACATCTCTTGGATTCTATTCATGCTTTCCATCAGGCTCAGTAGAGTCACTCTGGCAGGCTCGTATATAAATAAATAAATAAATAATAAGCAAGTAATTCTATATGTACGTAATGTGATATAATGGTAAAAAAAACAGAACTGAAAAAAATATAACAAAAAAATCAAATATTCAATTCTGTATTCTCAACAATTCCACTGTGCCACAGTGAGTAACACTGTGAGTTACACCGCAGCACAATTTCAGGTCAATCCAAGAGCGCGATTATAGAACTAAAAAATCCACCGCCTGGTGTCTGTTACAGGTGCAAGGTCGGACAGGGGCGGCCATCCATCACTCCAGGGACGGTCGGCAACCTCTGGTCATACCGTTGTCAACATTTCTGTAATACAAAATAATTTAGACTTTACTGTATTTTGAATCTGTAAACAAATAAAATAATATTTATTTACATCTGTACAAAATGCACATGAATAATTAATTTTTTGGAAACAATAATAATTCCAAACCGCAGTAAGCTGTTCATAAACATATTTTTAAATATATGTGATAGTCATATCACACCCAGTTATGGAACAAACGATCGAGCTTATTATACAATTATTTATCGCTGATGAGAGTGGAATCCTCAACGTCTGGTTCAGCAATCAGGACCATGAACGAATTACACAATTACTAGTGAATAACAGTGATTACATTCAGTCTGACATTCACACTCAGATACCTAAATTCTGCAGTTGTTGTTGACTAAACACAATATAGTGATTTTCAAGTCCTGGGTCATCGAGCACTCCTTGGTATGACTGCTCTCGATGGGTCTCAGTTAAACCACAAACACTTATAAATAACTGATGTAATAATGATTGTATTTCAATTTGAAACAGTTAGCGATAATATTGGTAGGCCACGTTGAAACTTTCTACTGGACAGGTCTCTGACCTCATGCGTATTAAATGATTAACGAGTTAGCTGATTGCCTATTGGCTAGTTAATGTCCCTGGATAAGACGAACAGTCTCGAAATCGTCTCGAACAGATTTTCAGTCTCGTTTTTTATTCGAGAAATGGAGGCATCCCTTGATTCCCTTACCACAAATTCTTTTTTTCCTGGTCCAGCTGAATTACACTCACTAGGAGAAACATCAGACTATCGGCTTCCACAATTTAACAGTTTTCTATTAAAAGTAGGCCTTTCTTAGAAGAGATCTATGTACAGCTCAACTTCTAAAGACTGTTATTTTGTTTTAAAATAGCTGTAACTTGCGCGCGTTCTACGTCACCAACTAAAATATATATATATTCATACCAACTTAGAAACCTTCGTGAGTTCATGTACAACAACTTTGCTAAAGATAGTCACATGATCAGATGCATAAAGGACATACAGACAGATAGACAGACAAACATTCACTTTTATTAAATAGATAATTTTTAAACAATTGTTAAAGCTCCGTTATTTATTATATTTATTTATATTATATTTAAGTATTGTTAGTAGTGATGATGGTGATGACACTTACTTAGTGACGTCATACTCGGTGACTTTGTGATTGGAGGCTCTGTAGTTGTTGCGCTTGTCGTAGTCGTTGTTGTAGTGGTCGACGTCGTAGTTAATACTGCATAGATAATCAACGTTTGAATTGTAACAAGTTTGCCCATTATTTTTTTTATACGACATATATTGTAACAATAAAAATAATTACAATGTAAAAATATTTCGGCGTGAGCATTATTAAGCGTATTCTCAACCTAACACCTGTAAACTCCTGTGTCTTCTTTCGCCATTTCAATCACAGTAAGACCCAGTGTATATCTGTATCCTCTTGTTGTTATGCTGAGATGGTGATTTGTACCTATTACAAAAAAATCAAGGAAATCTGTTTCTTTTTTAAATCCTACACGAATTTTCTACAAAATAGGCTTATTTAAAAATTTTGCTGGCTGTGATTTCACCAAACAATTACTTAATCAGCTTAATTTCCCTCTCTGTTGTTGTGAGAACACCATCTTATTTGATTATTTTCAGTTAAATTTAACGAATTACTTCATTCATTAGTATGTACTGTAATTCTGTTTTAAAAATTAAATTTACAAATATAGAGACCAGAAAGTTGCCACCTTTAGATAAGCATCATTTTCACGCCGTTAGTGAGTGTAATAATAAAATACATTTGCAGAGTTTCTAAAACTACATTGGAGACATGAACAGATTGATAACCAGTATGTATGCTACTCTAACGATCTTGTTCCAAGAAAGGAAAAAAGAAAAAAGCATTACTTCAGACTACACCTGCTTGTCTATTTCGACGTTATTTGTCAGCATTTAGGATACATTCATGGTTCTTTAAAGCTTTTAAAATTAAGTTACTAAGTCAACATATGTAATTAAAAAAATATAGAAGAACAGTTCAAATTCGTACTTATTTTGTCACACTGCTCTGATCCCAATAAACATTTATTTTAGAACCTTCAATTTCTGTTTCGTCGTCAATCTTTTATAACTTACCATTAACGATCCTATGTTCATTATTGGACACCCAGTGGACTGAAAGCTTTGGATAAGCTTCAGCAGTACATAGTAGGTGGACAAAACAACTCGTAGGATCACGTATTGCCACTCTACCTGCCCATACAAACGGAGAAACTGTACGTCGAAACCATGTTAGAATTAATCTAGTTTGGAGGAACGAGGGTCTTATGTCCCTCCGATACAAAGGGAGGATCCTCCGACCAGGCGAGGTGATCATGCCTGGCGGGCCACGGCCCAACAGTTGATGTTGGGATGTTGTATGTATGCTAATTACCACGCGAATCTCTATATCGCGATACAGGATTAGTAGTTGCATCGAAGTTCAGTACATTTTTCTTTGTGTTGTGATGTGGAAGTCGCCACACTAGTGTACAATAGAATTATGATAAAATATAAATTAAAGATCAAAATCATTTTACTTAGCAGTCAAAGTACTACGTCCTCGATGGTAAATTATATAAAATACTGCTAAAAAGTTATGTAAAGTTGTTTTTTCGGATAATAAAGCCGACATACGAGTGGCTATTATGTGCTTATCGTTAATCACAATCTTCTCACTTCTGAAGTTCTAGATTCGTCGTTAAATTATACTATATTTTTAATCGTTAAGGCATAATTTTATTAACGCGACCTTCTGTTCAAGATATTTATCAACAAGCCTTATATACAGAATTCATCTTTTTTCGTTTCTATTAAAACTAAGAATAATAAGCAATATAATATCTTAATGCTACGTTTTTGTCTCTAAAATACAATTTGGCTTGTGTAATAGCAACAAAGCTCTTCGTTAGCAGCTTGTACGAGTAATATGTCACTAGGAAACATTAACGTTTTCCTGCTTCGAATTGATTAATTATTAATTTATGAACGAAACAAATTATCTTGAAGGAGGCTTACACATCACGTTAATCTGTATCCTCTTGCTAACGGATGGTAGCACGCCATTGGTCGCGGGTCGTGATGCACAAGTACGCACCTGACAGTACTCGCTACACAACTGATAAGTTCAGCCAGGGACCACTCCATCTGGACACTGGTGAATTAAAATATTA
This sequence comes from Hypercompe scribonia, assembly GCA_949316085.1. Taxonomy (NCBI): domain Eukaryota; kingdom Metazoa; phylum Arthropoda; class Insecta; order Lepidoptera; family Erebidae; genus Hypercompe; species Hypercompe scribonia. The sequence goes on from OX438977.1 coordinate 23,376,260, forward strand.
TTTCTACCCAGACCAACGTCAAAAGGTATGTAATATATGATACATATTATTTTTATACAAGTACATAATATATTTAATTCTTAATCATTTTTATTTAAGATTTATCATGAAAAAGCTTGGGGCGTTTTTCAATGAATTTTTTAATATAGTAACTTGAATTTTACCACTATCGATTAATGAACCTGTCAAATGTTTACATTAATTTGATTAATCTCTTTATTATCTTTATTAGATTGTTTTACGGCAATATGATATTAATTTTTGAACGAAAAGAAAATTATTTTCTACTATTTAATTCAACTGGTTACAAAAGCGTCTCTTTTTTTTTCAATTATGACTTACTTGATCGAGAAATCGAATAAAGTTAATAAAAACTAATGTTAAAATCTATAAAAATTCCTACCTAACGTTTGATTGTCAATCTGAAAGTTCCTGTAATCTTCTCTTCTCCCAGTAATGTCGGGTGGTGGCGTGCCCCAAGCTGCACACCTCAATGTTGCGGTATCGGCGTCCCTTACCAATGTCTCACTAGTTTTTATATCATCATCGATATCAGGTGGAACTAGCAAAACAATAACTTATTACTATTTACCAAAAGTCAAAATTACTGTGTTTTCTTCGGCGGTATCTTGTAGGCGTTTTTAAAGTTTTGAATTTTACTATATAGTAGTAGTAGTAGTAGTTAAAATAAATACTAATATAAGCGGGTAATTGCTACCAAATAATTCGCCCGGTCGACCGCTTCTTAGAAAATAAATCGTTTAATTGTATGTAGTTACTAATGCTTATATTGTTGTACTGGCCTAAAGAATACGGCTGTGATCAGTTGAGCACTAGTGATATGCTTTGTCAATAAATTCATATACAATACACTAAGCTCGACTACCTAACAATACACTTTGCTAGGTAGTAGAGCCACGCTGATTTCAGCACGAGCAAGCCGGTTCGACCGGGGCAGTACTACCCTCCCACAGAAGACCAACCTTAAGCGCCAGCATCCATGTTGTTTTGTTTCGTTGGTGAGTGTGAGACCGGAGGCCCATTGATGTAGGGGTGACAGTTATCATATACAATGTCACGACGATCGTCATGCCTTTTACTGCCCCAAAGAAGACGTGAAAAAGCATCTCACTTGGCCGCCATAGTGTGGGTTACTATGCTGTATTGTCTGCATTCACAATTAGTATGGTGACCACAACTCTTGGATTCTAATTATGCTTTCCATCAGGCAGAGTAACGTCACTTTGACAGGCTATTAATGTATATGTATATATATATATATATATATATAGAGAGAGAGAGATAGACTTCATTTACAAGTCACATGATTCCGAACGGAAAACTAATTAGTATTAAAATGGTTTAATTGTGCTTTGTATAGCTCCGTTGGAATTATAAAAGTTCTATCTCAGTGATCCGTTTTTACCTAATATAAAAAAAAACAAAACAAAATTCTAAATTTAACGCAATTTGTGCAAAGTTGATTAAAAAGATATAATGTATAATTTGGAAAATAGTAGCTCTAAAAAGATATTGTCTTAGAGTAAATTTCATTTCATTATTGCAACGTTATGAAATAGTGTTTGTTGGTGTAAAATTTGTTTACTTATGTTGTAAATAAAAAATTTGAAAGCAAACGTGACTGACATTTTCTACAAACATTGCTACAACTGTCTAATTCAAATTAAGGCAACATTTGACCCTGAAAATATATATAATCTTGATGAGAAGCAACTAGGTAGAAGAACCACATTGATTTCATCATGAACGGACCGCCTCGTTCGCAGAAAGACTACCCTCTCACAGAAAACCAACCTAAAGAGACAGCATCAATCCTGTCATGTTTCGTTGGTGAGTGCGAGACCGAAGGCCTATAGATGCAGGAGTGATAGTTATCATGGTAAGAATGTGAGCCTTATACCGCCACGATGACTGTCATGCCGTTTACGTCCCCAAGATATACAAAGCTTTCACTAGGCCGCCATAGTATGAGTCACCATACTGTATTGCCTGCATCGGCAATATATGTATTTGGTGACCATAACTCTTCAATTCTGTTCATGCCTTCCATCAAACAGAGTAGAGTCACTTTGGCAGACTCTTGAAATAGGAGAAAAAAGAAAAAAAGAATGAATAAATGAAAATGTAAGTTGTGTTGAACAAACATTGGGTCGAATTAGTAAAACCTCCTTCGTGTCATATTATGTGCGACCACACAACTGTCGATCGGAAGTCGACCAGTGATACTCCTCAATCACTTATCGATAAAATTCGCCGACTACTAATAGGACTGAGAATCCAAGAATTTTAGGTGAATCCACTACTGATGTCTGATGAAATAACTTTTAATGTGATAGGAAAAAAAATTGAAAGAAAAGTTTGAATTGTTATCTTAAAATGACAATGTAACAAAAACCCTTTTCATGATGTTCTAAGGGATAAAACACAGAGGGAAACTTTTGAAACTGGGTATGTAATTAGGATAACGAGTACCCATATGCATTGTACGGAACCATCCTCGCTCCTTTTAGTGTTCTCTTATTTATTCACTCGTATGTGCACGAATCAAATATCAGACAAATGAAATTATAGTTGTTGCTTCGTCTGACGAACTAAATTGCTTTTCTGAACTATTGTTTCTTGATTCCCAGTAACAGTTTGAACTTCTTTACCTATTTCATTATTTGATGATAAATAAATTAGAAGCACATTCAACTATCTTATCGACGAGACAGTATTCTTTCTCAAATATCAGAGATACATTTTTTGCATGAAACTCGAAACTTGCAGAAAAGCCTTATGAATTAAATATCAAGCATTTGAGACTAAAAGTAACAATAATACTTTACAATAGAATAGAATATTATAAACAATATAATATATTAAACACAGAAGGATTGGTATAAGAATGTGGCCTAGAACGGGTCACTATCTAAACTAAATGTTACACGAGTCTGTGCAACACTGATTTTTAGATGATACCCTCTAAATGACAACACGCCCGTGCGCATCACACCTAACTATTAAGTTATAGAGCAACGCTGATTTCAGCACGAACGGGCCATCTCGACCGGGTATAGTACAGATCAGTACTACCCTCCCACAGAAGACTAGCCTAAAGCGACAGCATCCGTGATGTCGTGTTTCGTTGCTGATGATCCAGGGCTGACAGTTATCGTGCTAACTGTGTGAGCCTTCCACTATCACGATGACTGTCTCATGCCTTTTACGTCCCCAAGCGGGGCGTGGAAAAGCATCTCACTAGGCTGCCATAGTGTTTGCCACCATACCGCATTGTCTGCATTTGTAATGAGTATGGTGGCCACAACTCTTGGATTCTATTCAAGCTTTCTATCAGGCAGAGTAGAGTCACTTTAGCAGGCTCTTGATATAGAAAAAAAAATATAGACACCGTGTTATTAAAGAAAATAAAAAATAAAGTAACAATAACTTACGGAATAATATAAGTATAGGTACAATTGAATAAACGACAACATCCCCGCAACTACCTGTACTCTGCGCCAATTACGACTCTTGGTTTGACGTAACATAAAAATGATAGACCGTTCTTCATACTTATGAACAGTGTAATATTGATAATACAAAATCAACCGATTTTGAATTTGATACAGTGTTATAATACTCGGATAAATGTATTGCGCTACTCAGAGCAATAATTTTATCTCATTATTTGCCATTCTCTACATGTTATTAAGTCATGTGATTTTTTTACTTTCGACAAGGTTCCTTTCACATTCAACCAGGCTTAAATGTTATAGTGCCTCAGTGAGTAACAGTCCTAATTAGACTACAATATACAGTATATTCGTACTAAATAATTTCTCCTGTAATAATAACCCGAAAAATGACTGTAAAATACTGCTCTGGCCATTGCATTAACCAATACCAATGCACAAAATAAACGTATTAAAACTTTATTCATGACAAAGTGACCTGTAGCGAAAGTTTATTTTATATTTAAAATGGTACTATAACAGGTCAAATTGTCATTTTGGTAAAAGCGTTTGGGCAGCCGAAGCAGGATAAATATATGATTACTGCGGTCTACAGTAAAATAGACAAACAATATAACAGAAATGGTACACGCAAGATTGATTATTAACTCTTGGATATTTACTTTAAAATTCTGCAAGTTTTCCACTTACAAGTGAGTGCTGTGTCTCTGCCAACTGCCGCCGTATCGTTTGAACTTCTGCTTTTGAATCTTGGTAGATCTGCAACAAAACAATAGCAAATGAATTTATTTCATAGAAAATAGTGATGTATTAAAATATTCATATACACTCAGACAGAGACACAATAAATATATTTTGTTAACTATAGTTTAGTTGAAATATGAAACAAACCCTTTCTGAGTATGTTTTCATACATGTAATATGTAATTTACAGTTAGATAAAGAATTATGCTCATCACACAATTATTTGCCCTTGTCGAACGTTGAATTTACAACTTCTGGACTAGTAGTCAGAACTGTTAACCTTTAAACAAATAAACATTTCATATTTTTCTGTTTGTTTTAATGCTTCTCTGTAAGTGTGTAACTCTATTTGTCAAACACGCCTTACTACGTATATAAAATAGAAAAACACAGCAAAAAACTAGTGACGTTTAAACATTATATCGTAAAACCTCTTGAGTTCTATCATGAACTGAAAATTTCTTAACATCCCTCAATAGTCTTGAGGGATTTACCTATTTTGAGGTATAGGGAAAACCACCGGAAGCCGACAAGCTTGGGTAGCGGAAGACGACAAATCTCAGGGGTGCGATATCCTGAATGATGTTCGAAAATGCTTTTAGTTTTATGCGTTTGTTAATAAATAATAATGCAAAGTAATAAGAACATGCTGAACTTAACATTTTTAATTTACTTGTTTGCTTTTGCATTGGCCGTGGGTTTTTGTAGAATGGGCCACGAATTGGTTAATATTTGTAAAAATCGTATAAAAGAACCATTTGATATATTATAAAAATTGTTTATTTACAAGAACGAATTGAAATGGAAATCGAATGAAATCGAATCCAATAACCAAAGAATGAATTGACATTATTTTTTAAAAATTACATCGTCTACATGACCACCGTTTCGATGTTTGCACTCTTCTAAGCGAGCATCGAAATTTTCAATTACTCATCGGCAAAGACACGACGAGATCGCTGACATCTCTTCACTGATTTTTTCTATTCGTTGACGTAGTATATTTGGTTTATTGATGTAGACACAATTCTTCAAATAACTTCATAAAAAAATCTTCGGGAGATAGATCTAGACTTCTGGATGATCATTGAATGTCATCTCGTCTGGAAATCAGCCTTTCCGGAAATGTCTTTTACCACCGGCAGGGACTCATTGGATGTATGACAAGTGGCTCTATCTTATTGAAACCATGTGTTACGATTGTAGTCAGCATATTCCAGTAGAGTCAGTCCCAAGAACTATCGTAACATTTTCACATATTTAGCAGAATTAACAGTAGCTGAACGGCTACGAGAATCTTCGAAAAAATAGGGTTCAATGATTCCTTTTGCTGAAATTGCAACCCATACAGTTACCTTGGGAGAATGAAGTAGCCTCTCGTCTTTAACTTTGAGATCTCCACTGCTCATGTTGAGGTGAAAGTGGGCTTCGTCAGAAAATAAGATACAGTATATCGGTTAAGATAGGTGAACACTATTTCGGCTTACGATTTGCGTAATTTAAATCATTAGATTTTAGTTCCTACACTGCGGCTTAATGATGTATGGGATAACCCTAATTCAGCTGAACGTTTGTGCGTCGCTATCTCTGGATTACTTGGAACAGAAGCGGCAATTTGCTGCATGTTCTCTTCGTTCCGAGAAGTCCGTTTGCCTCTAGTTTGCTTGACGTTTAGCGTAGATCCCGTTTCTTCGATCTTCTTCACCCATTTCTTAATTAAAGGAGCACTCGGACACTGATTTAAGTCATGTAAATCGTATACAACGCGAACTAAGCGTCTTATAGTCATAAACGAACTGTTGTTGAAAGAAAATTGTTTCACACAGGAAGCACGCTGCAGCCCCATGAAATGATCTATTGTGACAAAATTTCCGAGAAACGAGCTAGTGGTCAGACCCCGACGAACTTCGGATTCGTCAGACTTAACAAATTCTTGGCACACCTGTATTTTTGTTTAAAAGAAAAGTTATTAGTTATCGGCCTTTGAAGTAAGGAGTAAGGGAGACTGCCCTATTCTTGATGATCTAGATGGTCGCAGACATAGCAAGCGTCCATTTTGTCTACGGATTAGTTGTGCGAGCGTATTGTGCTTATACTTCATAAATACATAAGTTGTGTAGAGAATGTCTTAGATACTCACGTACGTAACGGAAGTTGTCACAAATAAGTTGTGATTATATTTGCTTTGTAATGTGTTTTCCTTCCCTTTTGGTCATTTATTCTTTTTGCACGATGAGTCTCTTACGTAAATATAGAACTGGCAATGTTTCAAAATAAGCAAGAGTCACAACCACTTATTTTAATTAAACTAATTATAGGTATTTCGAATCGCTAGCAGTTGCAAAAATTTGTCAAATTGTTAATGAAGTAATTTATCCATTATAGAAGTAATTTCTGTAGAGCTTAGACACGAAACGTCACACATCTCTAAGTGGGCGTGAAAAAAACATCTCAACAGCCCGCTAGTGTGTGCCTGCATTGTCTATATTCGCAATGAGAATGCTCATCACCACTCTTGGACTATATATCAGGCAAATTAGCGTCACTTTGGCAAGCTCTTTATAAAAAAAAATAAAAGGATAACAAATATGTATAAAACAAAGTTTATTATATTTAAAATAGTTGACCAGGCGTTGACAAAATGAGAATGTCTATGGCGTTTCAGATCGACTTACTATGTCATAGCCTGCTACGTAATTATACACGAAATTATAGCATACTGAAAGTCGGAACTTGAAATTTGTAAACTAAATAAACCGTTGTCTAAAGTTGGAAGTAATTCTAAGAGTATAATCATCTTTCATGATGTGGTGTCGTTCATAATGTACTCCGGTTAAAGCGAGTGCAGTAATTCGAATACACATACTCACACATACAAATACACACACCTACAGGTAATACACTCTCACCTCTTGCATATTCTGATTGAAGAGGATACTAGAATAGATAATCAAATTGGATAGGTAGATTATTTATTTTCTTACATTAACAACACCATGAATACGATGATTAGGGCCCATATTTTAAAACAATTCTCAAGTATCCGTTACAATTAATTTCAAATATACATCAAAACTTAAGCTTCATTCCTATTACAAAACGCGTTTTAAGTTTTTCTAATTGAAACTCCTATCAAGAATTGATTTCAACTTACGTTATAGCATTATCGACATTATAATTCAAACTATATAATAAATTACATATTTTTATGAATTCCTAGCGGTAGCGATAAATGGAAAAAATTAAAGTATCCCTACCAGTGGGGATATTTTGGTAGGGATCCTTGAAACATGTGATTTCTGTTAGACATAAAGAGGTGCTTAATAAAGTGAGATTTATTAACATTGAAGATTATCCTTTTGAACATTAAATAAGTGAAGAATATCGTTCTTTTATCTTAAGTAAACAGTTACTTGTATCTAAGCTAAACTAATATGTAGAAGTAAGAGATACTATGCATACAACCAATGTAGATAACAATTAAAATAATAGAATTTGTACATAATAAATGTATATCATTTAGTATTATGGATGAACGAGGGTCTCATGCCCCTCTGATACAAAGGGAGGATCCTCCGACCAGGCGAGGTGATCATGCCTGGTAGGCCACGGCCCAACGGTTGATGTTGGGATGTTGTATGTATGCTAATTGCCACGTGAATCTCTATATCGTGATACAGGATTAGTAGTTGCATTATAGTTCATTACATTCATACATTTCGTTTATACTTCGTAGTTCGATGTATCTTCGCAAGATGGCGCTGTTATATATTTTTCGTTTTGTGCTATAATGTGGAATCGCCACAGTATCTTACTTTAAAGTAGAAGTGAGTATGTTTGCATATCGCATTTTTATTAATAGAAACCTACATGAAAGTTACACTATTGTAATAAGTCTTTATATGACACTATAGATAAAAGATTATAACTTATTCTCATGAATATCTTTCAGAGACAGAACCAAGAAACTTTACTAAAGTTTTCAAAGCACACAAAAATTAAATAAAACATTGAACAAAAACTAAAAACGATGTATTTTTAAAAGGAAATCTTAGTTTCTCAAATTTATGCTCTTTAATGACTTTGACTATAAATTATTTTTTAAGACTTTCCCCATAAATAACACTGAAAGTAAATTTTATCCACCAATGTTACAATGTATTTTCCAACAAACCCTGCCTCTTAAAACAACCCCTTCTGATATTATCGAAACTCATAAAATGTAAGGGCCGTGGTAAAAAAATTGCTTTCATCAGATATAGTGTTAGCTGTACGTAATGACACGGGCACTTATGGATCGTGTATGGAGGCCTTAGATATAAAAGCCATCATAACCATTGCTCGATGGTAGATAGAGTATCGTATTAAATAGGTTCAACTGTGTTAACCGCCTTATGGCTTCCTTTAGCTTTAAAGAGGGGATTAAGAGATTATATTAGTTCGAGAAGAGCGTCTAAGTAATAAGTTTTGTTCTACCATAGATTTATGTGAATTTAAGCAACGTTTCAAACAGAGTTTCGTTCAATAGATAATGTAAGTAAGTATGTCTTTTTTTTCATAATTTGAGAGGCTGCCAAAGTGACTCTACTCTGCCTGGTGGAAAGCATGAATAGAATCCAAAAGTTGTAGTCACTATAGTCATTCTGAATGCTGACAATGTAGTATCGTGACCTACACTATGGCGGCCTATTAAGATGCTTTGTACGCCTCACTTGGGGACGTAAAAGGCATGACAGTCATCATAGCATTGTATTTCACACACTTACTACGACAACTGTCACCCCTGCGTCAATCGGTCTCCGGTCTCATAATGGTTTCCGTTGTATAAGGATTTATTTCATATGTATGTTGTCATTTTAATTGCGAGTTGCCAAATTCGTTAAAATCTTCTAAAACTGGAGGTTGGTTTAGAGTAGCAAGAGGTCTGGATGTCGTAATAACAGCTGTTACCGGATACCTCCTATCTTAGGCGCAGAACCGCACACCGTGTGGTTTTAGTTGGACCGATTCCAACACACAATCCCGCCGCAAACCCCTGTGTGGTGACGGTCCGAGGGGGTTTTCACACGTTAAAAAAGAGTAGCACGACACGCGTAACACCCAATTTTAAACGATCGAGTTAGCTACTAGTAACTTGCAACTATCGACAGGCATAAATCCAGTCTTTTGTAAAACTCTTTTACAATCGATCAAAAGTACAGATTCTCTTTAGCTTCAGATATTTACAGAAGTCAAGTTTTGTTAGTTACAGAAGTCAATCACAAGTTTTTCCTTAGTGCCTCAGATGAATTGTAATGATTAAAGAAAAAATAATAATATCAAGCTTTATTTGCACTTTGAATTAATTACATCTCTCAATAGTACATTAAAATTCTATTTTTGAAATTAAAAAATGGCTAATAAACTACTTTTTTGAAACCTATGTCAGTACCTCATAATTGATAGTAGAATGTTATGGAAATATAACAAAACTCAATGATAGTGCGACTGACATTTCCGAGGAATATCTGTTTTATATCTCAAACCCGTGTAACGTTTTATAATCCTTAGTTATTTCAATTGATGTGTTTTTACAAAAGTATAATCACTATATTTCTACTAAAAATATTCCTCGTTTTATAAAGTACTGCTCAATTTATTCACACTTATATTCTAATCACCGTGCTAATAATGCCATTAACAACTTTTAATCTTTGGCTGCAAAACTTATACGACGATGAGTAAAAGTGATTTTCTCTGTATTGTTGTTCAGTTTGCAGATGAGGATAATAAACAATCATCCAAATACAAAGACCTGTGAGCGGGCAAATACTACTCATTTACATAATCTGGTAATAAAACCATTCAGAACAGTATAATCCCTCTGTTTTTAATTAAGCGACGCACTTGTCAGCTTAATTGTGTGAGACATCTGTCCTAAAACTTTTGAATTTGAAACATATACATTTATGTCATTAATTCTAAAAGCAATGAACTAAATAATTCTTAATAAGTAAAAAAATATTTTTTTAAATGTTCAAAACAAGATAAAATAACGCAACGACATCTATCGTGATCATAGGCAGTTATTTTTTGTTTTGAATACTTCTTTTTCTTAGCCAAAAGACGTGCTATGCTGGACATTGGCCTCCCCCAAGGTTCTTCACAGCTGCCGGTTTCATGTCGCCCATATCCAACGGTTTCCCATGATCTTCACCAGGTTGTCAGACAACCTTGTGGGGGGCCTACCAACGCTGCGTTTCCCAATATGTGGTGGCTACTCCAGAACTTTATGACCCCATCGCCCATCCTTTCTGTGTGTAATGTGTCCCGGCCACTGTCACTTAAGCTTGGCAATCTTACGGTCAATATAGGTAAATACATATCATATCAATATCGATCATTTATCGTATTTATACCTAGATAAATTTTATACTCGTACATCATCGAACATACAAGTTTAAAAGTTAGTTTAACAGCAAGGTAATGGCTAAATCCATCATTGAAAACTTTGCCGTGTTTATTCTTCAAAGTACCCAACTTTTATATAAAATTAATCTAAAAAAATATTAAAAGTAAAAAATATTTTCGTAAATCTAATACAGAGAAAGATGTAACATCAGCGTAATTCATTTAACTTAAGGCGGTATTAAGCCCATTTCTGTATTAAACCTACATAAATGAGCTAGAAATGTTTTTAATTAATTTCAAAAGGCCCTAGCACTTTGCAGATTAGGAACTGGGAACTGCGCAAATGAATTCCACATAGTTACAGGGCACCATTGTTTCTCAAGTAAGTTGTATAGCGGCGAAGTTTCACGAACGCGATTCGAGAATAGGCGAAGTGTACCGAATCGGAATATCGGAAAACGATGAACGTCATGGGTCGACGCCTGAGACAAACGATTAAGTTTTAAAAGATGGCCGCGAAGTGCCACCTCACATTGTTCTCGACCATTCGATGGAAAAAAACAAGAGGGAAATGAAAGGTGTGAAAACATTGGATTCAGAATTACATTTTTGTTCAGTCACGTGTGACGCAACTTAAACAAATCTTTTTCGAATACACTTTTTGGAACCTTAACTTATAATGTTAGATATAGATGGCTGAATATTTCTATATAAGGCTCTATTCGTGGTACACATTGATGGACTTGACCCAGTAACATCAGACCCTCAAAGTAAATTTGTATTAATCAATTCTTTCGTTACATTTCACGAAGTGTGTGAAAGTTACTGGAGCCCAAACCATCCTCCCCTTATTAAGTGTGAAGAGGCTGCAACGGCAGTCACGAACTTCTGACTCTTGAGTTGTAGTTGTCCAGGGGCAGCGGAAAATACCATTCAATGTCACATCCTATTGTTTAGCCCCCTTCACCGTAAAAGGTACGAACAAATGAATATAATATAATTAACTTTGCTGTACACCTGTTAATAAAAATATTTCGAAGATCACAACAAATTAAATGTAAAAATGACGCCCTCATTGTTAAAAAGTAATTTTTTCCAAGTAATTTTTTGATGGGATTCTTAATCCTAAGACCGGACTAGTTGAAGCTCCTCCGGGAGGCCTTCATTCAGCAGTGGAAGGCGATAGGTTCATTTGATTTGAACCTTTGAATGAACAGATAGACTGTAAGAAGGTGAATACATGGGTAGTTTTGGTGTAAAAAATTGTAAAACAAGTAAATAACAAGAGAAGATCAATAATAATCATTTTTAAAAATAATTATTAATCATTTAACAGTCTCAATATTTTACAAGTTAAACAAAAAACTTAGCCTGTGGCCGAACTCACGTAAAAAACATTTTAAATCCTCAGAAATGAGATGCCCGTCTAGATACAATATCCGATGGGTTATCACCTAATAAAACTAAATCAAGAAATACTTTATCATAAGGGACAAATCCTAACGAGGGTATGAGATTGCAATATTCTTCCTCGTATATGTCTCTGGCTTATGTTGCTGGAATAATCGTGAGTAGACATTTAGCTACACAGGAAGGGTGTGTCCAACTAGATCAAAAACAGAGAATTTTGTTAACGTTTCGGGGACTTTAAGCTATTGTTTTAATTTATTTTGGTTTAATATTTCTGCAAAACTGATATCAGTGCCGATGGTGGTGGTTTGCTACTGTAAGGAATCATACTATTATACATATACTGGCGACCCTGGTCCCAGTCCCGACTAATAGTAGGGTTCCTAATAGAGCCCTCGTAAGATTAGAAATTAATCAAGTATCCTTGAAGAACATTTTACATAGACACGTAAAAATACGTCTATTGAGGAACTCAATACATATACACAGGAAAATTAATTCCACTTATGTTATATTATTGAAGATTGCCTCGTTGGTCTAACGGTTAACGTACGCAAGAAGCGATCGAGAGGTCTTGTGGTCGATTTACAAAACGGACCAGAAAAGTGTTCAGTTTTTCTGATAATAAAAATGCTTAATAACAGTCCGGAGTTTGGCAGTTGGAGTATTAACCCTTGTGGACGTTTGTGATATATCCATGGTCCATGCTGGAGACTATAACACAAAATTATATAATTGACAGAATAGTTAAATTATTTAAGTGTACACATTAGGTTCAGCGTATGTCAAACAGTAGTGCAGTGATGGTTTATAACCAGTCCCAAAGTAAACAATGGCAATAAATCAGTACATCTATATTTTAACTTACAAAAGTATAATATTTTATTTGTTAACAAACTTATTTCGATGGACGTTTAATATATCTCTATCTACTCCACTACAAAGACATAGGCGTAAGAAAAATTTCTTAGTATTACTAAAGAAATCATCAGTTAAACACCGAACATTTCTTACAACTTATCGTCCACTTTACTGATTTAATATACCAAAAGCCAAACCTTTTAAAATCTATAGCAACGTATCTTAGTTCGAGATCTCCGAGGGACAAGACAAATTCACTATTCTCCGAGATATTTATTACGTCCATGTAAAATCCAAGGACCTAGCCTGTATATTCTGAATACGAGGTAAGAAGGTCGTTTAATACATGGGCCTTGAGTATATCTGGCCGGCAATAACAAACCGTTGCATCTGACATGTGAGCTATGACGGCTTTAAGCAGAAAAATGTCTCGTCGTACATAACTTATGAATATACTGACGTAAGAAAACCGAGGTTGAACCCGCTTGGTTTGTTTTATCATCATGTAGTAGGCATATTCATTGTATTTTAGTTATTTTGCTTCATAGCTTATTAAATTATTCTATTTTGATGTAATTTATCTATTTCATAGATTTTTGCTACATGGCTGGCGTAGTGACTTAAACGGCCATTACGCCCCTTCGTATTGCGCTGTGTGTTGTGAGTTTAATCCCCTAGTTACACTTTATGCAATCCACAGATTGTTGTTCTGAGTCTGTTAGTCCTTTTTGTTCGTTTCATGAATATTTGTAAAATCCTCTGTGCCACAGTCTTATATGTTCCTTTTTTTTTTGTTGACTGGAAGAAAAAGCCGATCAGACCTCTTGCTCCTTGAGGCACAGGTGTCAGGAGTGTGTGTTGTTTCCATTTGAAACCATCCCGACGGTCAGCCTCTAACACCTTACTCTAAAGGGACCTGGACCATATGATTTCAAATCTTTCCCGAATCGACACCATGCCTTAACATGCCTTATCCCGGGGGGATTAGTCTCTTATAAAAAGAAAGTATATGCGTATATAAACAGAGATCAAACAGTGATCGTTAACATAGTATAAGCTTAGACTAATTTAACATCAATTTATTTATATTTTTCTAAAGTTTTATTTTTATTCTTATGTACCATTAGTTTGTAATGTTCCTTTTAAAAGAATTTTAATAAGTAACATCAAAAGTAAATACGAAATATTCCTCACCATTCCTTGTATCAGTCTAAAATGGCATTGTCATTGTGAAACACGAAGAGCTATAAATTAGCTCCGAGGGTTTTGCACACGAGATGCATTGGAAGCAATCTATTCTTGGGACGCTGCGTCACTCGCCCACCGTGACAGGTAATTGTTTTCGAATGATGCACATAAGTCATTGCCAGAATTTTCTTCAGATATTAGACAAAATTTTGTTACGTTTTCTATACACAGGAAAAAATTGATAGTGCAGTAAACAGCAAACATTTCTAACAATTGTTAACTTTGTAAAGAGACTAAGGCTTCAATGCGTCTACATTATGATGAATCGCAAACAACTGAAAATGAAGTCAAATAAAAAAAACAATTCAAAAGGAATATTCGTCTATAAAGTAGTTACTCAAATAAAAAATAAATAAACTGTTAATTATCATTTTGAATCAAAATTATTTAAACTATTACTATGCGATCAAAATGTAAACTTAGCAAGTCAAAAGTTTTCACCTATAGGTAATATGTTAATGGATAGATACTTATGTATTAGATATTGAGAATACCGTAACGAACTTTCCATAAACTATTTTATGTTTTTATCAAGGTTTGTAAACAAAACAAATATGTTTACTTCATTGTTTTTATCACTTTCTTGATGTGCTTACATACTTATGCTAAATTAATCTTCACCACGGTGTAACAACACTATGTCTTCTCATCACCTTGCACCACTTACTACTTATACTACCCACCTTTAGGCATAAAGAATATACTTTATCAAAACTCACTTGGGAATAACACAATGCTTATTGTGGCGGCTTCTACATTATAAACACAAAGTAAATGTACAACATCCCAACATCAACCGTGGGGGCTGTGGCCCACCAGGCATGATCACCTCGCCTGGTTGGAGGATCCTCCCTTTGTGTCGGAGGGACACATGCCACTCGTCCCTCCACACTTATAATATACTAATTAATAAGTGATATCTCCAAAACTGATCACCGCAGCATTGACAGATGTCTTCAAGCTTCTAGACTGGAATGGACTTGGCATTAACATTAATGGTGAGTATATCACCCACCTTCGATATGCTGATGATATAGTTGTCATGGCTGGAACCGTAGCAGATCTTAGCGCAATACTTGATGACCTCAGTAGAGTCTCTAAGCGAGTGGGCTTAAAAATGAATATGGATAAGACAAAAATACGTGTATCTAGGACAAACTATCCTGCTAGTTAGGTCCAACTTCGAAGAAGAGGTCAATCGTCGAATCCAGCTGGGTTGAGCAGTGTTCGGGAAGCTACGTAACGTTTTCTCGCCACAAATACCACAGTGTCTCAAGACAAAAGTCTTTAACCAGTATGTGTTGCTAGTGATGACTTACGGCACAGAGACTTAGTCGCCCACCATGAGCTTGATAAGAAGGCTCAAAGTCACCCAAAGAGCAATGGAGAGGGCAATGGATGAACCAAGGTCATCGATATTGCCAGTAAAATTGCTAAACTCAAGTGGTAGTGGGCGGGGCATATTATATGCAGAAATGATGGTTGATGAGGCTATAAAGTTCAGGAGTTGCGACCGCATACTCGCCAACGCAGCGTTGATAGGCCACCCACAAGGTGGTCCAACGGCCTGGTGAAGGTCGTAGGAAACTGCTGGAAGCAGGCGGCACAGGACCGGCTGTTGTGGAGAACCTTGGAGGAGGCCTATGTCCAGCAGTGGACGTCTTATGGCTGAGATGATGATGAGATGAATTAATAAGTTGGTTTTATCACTCAATTTGTGAACTACGTAAATCAAACACTTCATGACTGACTGAGTGTAATCTGACATCTCGGAATAAACGTGCCCCAATGGTAGTATTCATTCGTAAATCGTTACAGAATGATAATAATTTTTAACATATTGTTTTCAACTTAATGATTTTTTGTAATTTAGGAAAAAAAATGGTTAAAAAAGAGTTTTAAAAATACACCTATATTCTCTATTAATAAACTACAACTATTAAAAATACACTTCAAGAAAGTAAAACAGAAAATAATGGAAAAATAAACTAGCAATTGTAATTAATTCTAATCAAATTGTAATTTTGATTACATCGTAGGATAAGCCAATATGTCACATGTGACGTCGAATTATGTAAATCTAGTACATTTATAAGCAATGTTTGTCACTCCCGTTTGCATAATGTGTTTACGAAACTAGTATTTGCTGTAGTAACGTCAATGATTTATTACGAAACGATGAACACAGCAGACGTGAATAGTTTGCCACCCTGCCAGCAATTTCATTTTCTGCCCTTAAATAGCGGCAGATCCTGTCATCTGTTTTCTTATCCAGCTGAGAGTGACCAACAAAACGTGCAGCAATTTACGTGCGGTAAACAGTATACGACTCAACGGTTATTATCGATTACTTGTATATTTACATATCGATGTGAAATCTTTTATAACGATAGGCAGGTGTAGTACTCGTATTAGCTTATTAGTTTGATGTGATTTCGTTATATGGCACTGAAGAACACTCGACATTCATATTTGACGAATCCAGAAACGGTGAACGTCTAAAATAGTCATACGTTTCAAATATTCTGTATTAAATTAAAGATATTGGACTCAGTTCGTTGCATATGACGATAGTATTCGCAACATTTCATCCTTCTTTCTCAATTTTTATACTCGAATAATTCACACGCCTTATATTATTAGACGGTTCTTATTCTTTCCTACACAGTGATATGACATTTGATTCTTCCCGTTGGAACATCAAAAGGATGTTTCGTAGTTGACAGGTATTGTAGTACATTTTTCTCATATTGTGTTGTTTAAGAGCAAGCAGGCCAATTTCACTGTTTGACGAACGTTTTTGAAATTTCTGACTTATCAAAATGAGATTCCAAGCCCCGAATTTATATATTACAGCATCAAAATCTACGTTATCTTAAAGCTACGTGCTAAGAATTCGATATTAAATACATAAAAGAGTTATGAAAGTCAAAATTGTCGGTAAATTACGTTATTAGCTATAATCGTGGCATTCTGTAAGCTTACTGCAGAGTGCCGCAATAATGGATCGTCACACAAAACCAGTGCGGCTTGCGGTATACACAAAGAATTGAATTAAAAATACAAAATTTTGTACCCTTTATGAACAAGTATGCTTGCCAGGTCGACATCGTGATTAATAAATTGGAGGCTTTATGCATACCGCCTTATGTACAACATGGTACAAAAGAATCAGTCCTGAAATAAGTCTATGGGCCAATTTCACCAGTTTCTAAAAAAATGTCGGATAGTTGTATTTTTTCTTTTTTATTTTAGAGCTACAAAAGTGACTCTACCCTCCCTAATGGAACTCTGGAACTGGAATAGAATCCAAGACTACTTCTGCTGGTCGCCAAACTCATTGTGAATGCAGGCAATGCAGTATGATGACTCTCAATGTGGTGTTCTACATACATATATGTACATAGTCTGCCATCTATCACAATTTATCAGATAAAAGTTGCTGAAAAATATATCCGACATGCATGTCTCTATCCAGGACTTGTTAAACTAAAATTTGTAGTTATTCCTCATTATTATTCATCAGATAGCTTACCAGCTAGCGATAAAGCTGGCCCTAAGTATGTTTTGTGTGTGTGTACTAACAAGTTTAAAATCAGGTCCTTTTGTAGGAGAGGTCACGGTCAAAATACAGAAATGATTGCTTTATAACTTGTTTATACTCCCACTTGGTAGATTATTAAGAAGATACATATTAGTAGTAGAGCCACGCTGATTTCAGCACGAGCGGGCCGGCTCGACCGGGGCTGTACTACCCTCCCACAGAAGACCAACCTAAATTGCCAGCATCCGTGTTCTCGTGTTTCGTTGGTGAGTGTGATACCGGAGGCCCATCGATGAAGGGGTGACATTTATCGTGGTAACTATAAGCCTTACACTGACACGGTGACTGTCATGCCTTTTACGTCCCCAAGCGGGGTGTGAAAAAGCATCTCACAAGGCCGCCATAGTGTGGGTCACCATACTGCGTTGTCAGCATTTGCAATGAGTATGGTGACCACAACTCTTGGATTCTATTTATGCTTTCCATCAGGCAGAGTAGAGTCGCTTTGAAAGGTTCTTAAGACAGAAAAAAAAAATTTGACCATCAATAGTATATATGAATCGCAATCATATTTCTAATATCTTAAAACTGAAATTTATGATACACCATAATCATTACAAGTTGTCTGCTATTCCACTCTATTATTAATCATTTTTACTTCTTTTAAAACCCAAGTAAAAGATAGTCTGAATAAAATCGCCCACGAAAACCTACTTCCATTCGTACCATTCAAATAGTGTGCTGTGCTGGTTTAATTGGAACACAAACCTTGATGGAGGCCGTGTTCTCAGCTATAACTGACATGTTAATTTGTAGGTTTGCGAGGTGATATTAAATCGTGTTAATACGTAAAGATTCGTTTTATATTGTTTGTTTAAATTTCTTCATTTTATAAGTTTAAGTAAGTTCATAAATGACATCACAATTCTATCCTTGATAAACTTGTTAACAAATAATTCGTCATCATGAGTTCTCACTCATGAACACATCAGAACTTTTAAAGACGCTGATGATCTTTACTGCTTCTAACCAGCTCTTCTTTAAATAACTAATTCCTCCTAAAAAATAATAAAACATTACATTCAGTGCAGTGATATCTTTAAGAGCATATGTCTTGTCCCTCTTCAAACATACGTATCTACATCGTTCACTGAACATTGGCTAAAATCTAATTTCTAATTTAGGTTTAAACTACCAAATTTCTTATTGTGTTGCTTTATTTTAATTTATACACATTTTTGGAAGTATGTAGAAAGATTTTAATAAAAAAAGGCATTCTATTTTAGTAAATTCATTATTACCATGTCTTGGCTAAATTGCATAATATTGTCAATATTACTTACCATAAACCAAAGATGTGTGATTCATCTTCACTATGATAGTTTTTACCTTTTCATATATTAAACCATCCTAGTCTAATTTTTAACTGAGATGGACATGAAATATACTCTGACGAACTGTAAACATCAGCCTTGAAATGTATTAACGACGGAATTAAAAGTACTGCAAAGACATTTGGTGAAATAATTTTATATTTAGATTAATGTAATAAAGTTTAAGTTTCGAATTACAAATATTTAAAAACAACAATAAATTTCTTCAAATTTCAATGACCTCAATAGAATCATTTCCACAACGCGTCAGTTTCGTCCGCAACGAGCCGCATACATCCAAACCCGAATCCCTTCCATTAATCAAACTGGAATATCCAATTTGGAGCACATACTAGCCCACTTAAATATGTTATGGTCAGATTTTTACAAATATCACTATCATTTGTAAACTCGTTCGTTTCTTATTTAAAATTGTTAAGTAATTAAAGGAATAAGATTTAATACAACAACTTTTTTTTCTATATTAAGAGCTTGCCAAAGTGACTCTGCCTGATGAAAATCGTGATTAGATTCCAAGAGTTGTGATTACCATACTCATTGCGTTTGCAGACAATGGTGATCCACACTATGGTGGCCTTGTAAGATCCTTTTTCACGCCTTGCTTGAGAACGTAAAGGGATGACAATCCTCGTGGCATTGTATTGCTCACACACTTACCACGACTACTGTCACCCTGTATCAATGAGTGTCAGGTCTCGTACTTACTAAGAAAATACCACAGCATGAATGATGTCGCTTTAGGTTGATCTTCTGTGGGAGGGTAGTACTGCCCCGGTCAAGCCGGCCCGTTCATGCTGAAACCTGCAGGGCTCTACTAACTTATTTCTATTTACAACTCAACTTTGTCAGTTAAACGTGGCCGTTCTAGAAACTTGATGAAATAAAACACACTTCAAACAGAATAGAAAGTACCTACTGCTATTGTAATCATCATCGTCATCATCAACAGCCTTCAGCAGTCCACTGCTGGACATAGACCTTTATTCAGCAAGAAGGTTTTGACGTACTATACCACGCAGACAATTATAATAATGTTACCTGTTTAATTGAAGGTTACACTAAATTAAGTTTTAAATTAAATATGTTAATTTAATTATATAATTATTACTTCTCTTTGTTAGTATTGTTTATCCTTTTTAGTGTACGTTTGTAATTAGTAGATATAATTCACCATTAGAAATGAAACTAAGTACTAGACGACATCAAAGTCCAGTAAAAAGACTTGTTAGGATTAGATTACCCGTAACGTATGCTATAGATGTTTGTACAGCAACCGAAATATCTTGACGTGTTCCCCGAAGGGTCTCAATATGTTAAGAATGATCACTCATCCATAGATTGACGTAGCGCTAGGTCAATCTTGCTAAAGCTAGTCTTGCTTAGCTTTGCAATGTCTATCTCATCAGCTACATTGGCCACGACTCTTCCCAAAGGGAAAGTATATCATTCCAAACAAAAAAGAATTTTCACACAAATTTCAATTAGCAAATATGAAAATATTTGCGCAACAAACATTTTTTTGTTATCTCAATATAAACACTAAATGAAAATACTTCTATATGTAGTTGGAAAAATGGACTAATGTACCTCATCGGGGCTGTAAAGTTTGAGGGTTACCCGCGATTCCTCTGGGACCATCTTCAACTGTTCAGACGTGATGTTATGATGTGTGCTTGTGCAAACAATAAATATTTATGTGATAGCAGTAATCATGATTAGTTTACTGTAAATTTTGAAGGCTTTCGTTGTCTGTCTCCAATACTCATCATCAGGTATACATGAAATTCAAATTAGACTATTCTGAGTTGCACTCCTTTCGAACATACCAAATACATACTTATGCAAATCCATCTATATATGATAGAGTTATGCTCGAAAAAACATAAAAAAATATGTATTTTCGAGCATAACTCTATCCGAATTGTGAATCTCCTCCTCTTTGAAGTCAGTTAATAAAAGTCCAATAATATATATCGTGTTGGCGAACGTAAGACAAATACACTCTAAAAAATTAAGGTTTTATATTTAACTTTCAGCAGACTAATAGTAAATTAATTTTCATCGCAACTCCGCGCAAAACTTGGTCGAGTGCCGGTAATATTAAAGTTGGGCGCTGGTCTTCGAGAAAGATCGCCTTACCTATTAATCACTACCGTCCGTCAGTCCTGCTATTGGAGAACTTCTAGATTGTAGAAGTTTTGAAAATCCTACTCGTTTTAAATTTTTACCAACTTCAGAAAATAAAGTCTGACACCGATACTTAAAATTGGATAAAATTCAGGGACAAACAATACAACTATTTCCGACTACTAGCAACCAAACTGTGATTAAAAGTAAAGTATAAAATTACCTTCTAGTCAAAATAACCTGAAGATACATTATTAGAAAACAATAAACATCAGATTTTAAGGGCATGCAGCAGCGAAGAGGATATTACAAATTATTTGATAAATCTTACAAATATTATTAAAATTCTGTTTATTTCACTGAAATACATATAAATTACATTTTTCAATATACTCATATACATATAAAACAAAATATATTTAAAATATAAAAAATAGTTGACGACTACAAGTAAATAACAATACTCAAATCTGCGATAATTGATCGATCCCAATATAACGTAGCTCGACTATTTTCGAGAACTGGATCAGGCACATACTTATAGTAATGCAGCTCTAAACTCACAAGTTAACATTTAAGGGTAAGTGATGATCGTGGGTACTTGTTTGTGTCTGTGCAAATACATATCGTTAGACGAGAACAACCTGAAATTTATTATTTTTATAGCATTAGAAACTATCACCAGACCATGTGGTATTAAGATAAGTTAGGGTACTTACCTGATTATACTTGTCGTAGACCGACGGTTGGAAAGCGTTGGTGCAATCTGAATGTATTTATGTTGTATTGTTATTGTATAATATTGAAGTGAGTGTTTGTGAGGGTGAGTACACAACGTTTACCTTGGTCTAACAAGCTGAAAACTATATAATATGGATAAACGAGCAGATAACCTGAGAAATGACTACAACCGACAGAGCCGAATGCGATTAACTTTTTTCAATTCGATGCAATAGTATATTCCATTAAAATATATCGTCGATCACTAATTAATAACACGCCATAATTTGCAATGCAGACCATCTACATGTTTACAAGCTACTGAAGTGTGCTTATAACATAGGCATTATAGCATTACACAATCATGATGAAGTTTGCAATGTGAATATTTGTAACCATTCGTAATAGTCACTATAGCTGCAGATAATCGCCTTGGGTGACTAGCTTCTTACCGTTTCAGAATGGTAGAGATACACTCCCGAACTAAACGGTTCGGCTCTTCCTTCCTGTGCAAATCGGTTAAAGCCTGGAATTCATTACCAGTGCACGTGTTTCCCTCCCACTACGACCCCGGGTCCTTTAAGCGGGGCGTGAAAAAGCATCTCACTAGGCCGCCATAGCGTGGGTCGCCATACTGCGCTGTCTTCATTCGCAGTGAGTACGGCGACCACCGTTCTTAGATTCTATTCATATTTTCCATCAGGCAGAATAGAGTCACTTTGGTAGGTTTCTTATTAAAAAAAAATACAAATCTGGTAAATCTTCTCCTAATCACATCCAACTTAATCAATTGATTCTTTATTCAAATTTAATGTGTACCAATTATCTTTAATGCAATGCCGACGTGATTGACAAGCAGATTATTGGATTTCCTTTCCAATTTATTTTTGATTAAACGTAGGGTTAGCAATTAATGAAGGTCTATAGAGTTTGTTAATAGCCAGCTGTGGTCATCATAGCGGGGTTATCAGGAAAATGTAATAACGTCCATGTGTGAAAGCGACGAGGACTAAATCCATTGCGCGGTAAGTACTGCTTTTATTAAGATCAATAGAGTGTGAAAATGGCGTTGAATTTATTCTCATTTTATTTTGGATCCAAATGAGAAAATTGTAATACAACATTCGTGGGACGAGTCTGAAGCCTTTCACGATTTGCAATGCACTCGTATTTGCCTGCATGTATGTATGATTCTGACAAACTTACTAAAGATTTAATTATATTAAAAATAACATGCTATCTCGTTTATGTACATATTTGCCAAATATATACACAAGTTGCGCTTAACTTGATATCGCGAGCATTCAATACAATTAACGCTGACCTATCACACATTGGCGCAAACAGTCATAATTATTGTAGACTCAAGGTTAATTCCGTAAAGACGCTGGTATATGTTGTAAGCAGTCACGGAAAGATCTCAAGAATTAACTGAACATAAATGTCCCAAATTCAACTGAATGACTTCACTCTTGAGATCATTACTAGTCTCAGAAATTTAGGGATCTCCATAGATAGTTGTAAAATATTTGCTACTGCCGGGTCCTTACGAAGACTATATAACTTTCTACCGACTGCAACTAGGGCTGTACTTACAGAAGCACTTCGCCTCTGAATTATCGACTATATCGCTGACAGCTATTTGTTCCCTACTGAAGTATAACTTGATAAACTTGAGCAAATTCAAAACCTCTATATAGAATTTGTATTTGGACTACGAAAATATGATGACATTTCTGAATTCCGTTAAAAACTCAAGTGGCTTCCGATTCACTCTCGTCCGAATACTCGCATCCTCATGTATCTTTATAAAATGTTACTTGATTCTAGAATCCCTTCTAACCTCAAACAACGTCTCTATTTTTCTAAGGACACACATCGGAGATCGTCCGAAGATTTGAGACTGAAGATGCATCATGTAGATGTGTCACAAAATTTTAAATCCAGTCTAACCGTTGAAGCTATACGTTTGTGAAATGCATTGGTAATAAAATCAGGCAATCTAAAATCTTTAAGAAAGGCTTTAAGAATTTTATGTATCATAATAACGTATATAAGTCAGTCATGAGTTAAAGTATAATGTGATTTTTTACATATATACATATGTATGTTGTGCGTAGATGAATTAGGGTAGGGTAGGGTAGATGCTAAAAAATTGACACACACTTAAAGAGCTCTTAAATAATTTAATAAATTTAATGAACATTTCTTTTATTATTTTGAAAGTAAAACTTTGACTAAGCTTAAAGTCACACACACATCGCACTGATTACATTATCTGAAGCAGGTATTTCGAACACCTGCAACCAGAACAAAATATATATTTGCAAGAAATATTATAATTTTCCCTTTATACTAAGTCTCGATTGCCTGATATTAGAGATGCTCAGAACAATTTAGAAGATAACTATTCGAAGAGGATGGCTCAGCTGGAGGTACAACTGCATTCTAGCGTAAACAACAAGGAGACAGTGGCACAGGTGTTAGAGAAGTTGAAAACTTGATGGGGACTGAAATTTTTTTTTCATGTTCGGTCTTCTCTGTAAGCAGATAACTGAGTGTGTTAAGCTGGTTCGTGTTATGGAGACTCAGTATGGCCACAAATCGTTTTTATGCCTAAGGGTGCACGAGGTCACCAAGGAGGGCTAAAAATAACAGGTACAAAATAACACACACTACCTTAACTAGTCAAGTTTACATTATCTACAAGTAAGAGTGATTCTAGTAATGCGAGTTTAGGTATCAATAGTAAGAGTTCACGGAGACACCTTTAGTCTCTTTGTGTGTACAATATATCACTTTTATTGCTGTTGTTTACATGTTTTAATCATGGCTGCTAGTTCATTCCGTTTTGTGCTTTTAATAAATAGCTTCTACGTACACGTAAAATGTTTATAATCGTGACGGGTATCGCGTCTGTCAAATCGACATTTCACTGCCCTCGTTTATCATTCATAACGGGTGCGTTCTGTTCCTCGCAATATTTATTAGGATCACAATGCTATGAGCTATCAATTTAACTTTGTGTATTTTTTTTATTTTGTTCTCTATATTTACTAATGTAGTTTATCTGGTCTTTGCCATGGTTTTAGGAAAAAATGTTACATGGTGTGTAACTTTACTATCATTGTAATGTTACGCATTAAAGAGTTGTTATAAAGACTGTATCTTTGAATTGTCATTGTTGTTATAACGACTTTATCAGACTTGTAATTGTAAAAAAAACATATTTACGTACATATAAAATAAACATATTTGTGTTTTTTGTTTTTATTTTTGTTTTAATATAAGGTTTCTTTATTCTGTTATGTTTAACATCCTGCTGGCCACCCTTTCCTATCTTATAATCTTCTCAGAAGCCCTGTCATGGTTTTCCATCCACTTTCGTGGAAGAAAATAGTGTGTTCATTTTCATGGGTTGGTTTGATCTTCGCACTGGCGTCTCTTAAGGTGATATATTATCTCCCTGATTATTCTCGATATTTATTGATCTCGTAACCCTACACCTTCAATGTTCGTATCATCTATACACTGATAACTTATAAGTGCACACACAAAAACAACATTAACAAGATAATCAACTGCCCCGATGGCGCAGCGGTAGTGAATGTGACTACTGTGTTTAAGGTCTCGGGTTCGATACATGCGTCGGACCAAATGTTTGTATGATCTGTGAGTATTCATGTTTGTTTCAGAGTATGGCTTTTTCTAAGTATACTATGTATATATTTACAAATATAATGTATTTAAGTATTCTATCAACCAGTTTAGTTATAATAGTACAAGCTATGTTTAATTTGAATCTAGATGTCGTTTTATGGCAAATGTGTGAAATATTTATGTATTTTATTTAGTTGCAGTGTGTTTGATGACCAGAGCATGAATACGGCGCTTCACACGCTGCCAGAATGCCCAGCGTGCGTGGGTAAAACTGAGGCCATTGGAGTTTAGGTTCCTTCCCTCGGTACAATGACTACATCCTTGTTACTCTGTGAGCACGTTATGTTCGTGAAGAAGAAGGGCTAAGTAAGACCAAGAGTGGTATAGAACTCTCCTGGTCCCAGGAATGTCCTTAATATAGCAGACGACTTAGATGCAGGAAGTCGCGGAGCAACCTCCATTCTCCATTAGCGTTGGATCTCCGGCTACTGCTAGCCGAGCCCCATCTGTTTCTGAAATGACCATCCCACCTTTCGTCCCTTGACGACTATCCCACATTAAGTATCCGCACGAGTGAAAAAGTAATACTCATTAAGTAAAATTAACTATTCACCAGGTAAACAATCTGCTACTTGCTCTTATTTCATTGAAGAAACGTGTAATGTTGATATCTTACTGTATGACGTCACTGCCCACTTACTGTATAAACTGTTTTATAGCCTGGCGATGCAGTAACATGATTCAATCCCTGTTATTGTACGACTTAATTGAGAAAGTTTTAAAAGTAACTGAATTTCTTTTGGGAAGAAACAATGATTATATTAATAGCCATACCATTACACGGTTAGCCTAGTGGTTTCAGCGGTTGCCACGCCGCTCTCCACTTCGCTAAGCGTTGTGGGCTCAAATCCCACATCTGACAACACTTTGTGTTATCCACAAATTGTTGTTCGTGGTCTGTGTGTGTCCGTTTTTTGTATGTTTGTAAAGTCCCCCATGACACAGGATTTATTCCTAAAGCGGGCGGTTGTCTTTTTTTAAATAAAAATAAAAAAATAAAAAATTAGAAATTGTTACTTAACCAACGGTTAAACGTGTACTGATCATTTTTTCTTTAACAATAAATAAATAAAATTTCTTTTTGTTGTATCTAATCATAGAATATCAGTAATTATTACCTCTTAAGGCGCTACAAATTAAACCGTTCAAGGTCAAATTAAGTTATAAACTTAAATTACAATGACAAAAAAATGAATTGAATGATACTCTATGCGCAAAAAAATTCATCAATAGTGTCAAAACTGAAATATGATCATCATCCTCACCAGCCGGAAGGCGTCCGCTGCTGAACATAGGCTTCCCCCCTAGAACGCCACGCCGTACGACTGAACGCCAACTGCATCCATCGGCTCCCCGCGACTCGGTCTATGTCGTCGGTCCATCTAGTGAGGGGCCTACCCACGCTTCGTCTTCCGGTACGCGGTCGCCTCTCAAGAACCTTTCTTCCCCAGCGGTTGTCGGTTCTACGAGTTATGTGGCCTGCCTATTGCCACTTTAACTTGCTTATTCGAAGAGCTATGTCGGTAACCTTAGTTTTCTTGCGGATATCCTCGTTCCGGATCCTATCACGCAAGGAAATGCCGAGCATAGCACTTTCCATAACTCGTTGAGCGACTTTGAACTTGTCCATGAGGCCAGCAGTAAAAGACCACGTCTCACTTCCATATGTCATCACTGGCAACACACACTGGTTGAAGACTTTCGTCTTTAGGCCCTGGGGGATCTTAGACGAAAAGACATCGAAGCTTCCCGAACGCTGCCCATCCGAGTTGGATTCTTCGTGCCACCTCTTTGTCAAAGTTGGGCCCACCTAACTGGACTACTTGTCCTAGGTAGACATATTCGTCAACAACTTCGACTGCATCGTTCCCAACAATTACCGGTATAGGTGCAACATGGACGCTAGAAATAATCTTCATCTTGTCCATGTTCATTTTAAGACCAACCTGCTGGGAAACTCTACTAAGGTCCTTGAGCATGGTACTGAGATCCTCAAGCGACTCTGCCATTATGATTATATCATTGGCAAAACAAAGGTGAGTAATGTACTCGCCATTTATGTTGATACCAAATCCTTCCCAGTCCAAGAGCTTGAAAAGGTCCTCCAATGTGTTTGTGAATAGTTTCGGAGAAATAACGTCTTCCTGTCTCACACCGTGTTCTAATTGGATTGGTCCCGTGCTCTGGTCCTGTAGTTGGACTGACATAGTGGCGTTATTGTACAAAGACTTTAATACTTCGATATAACTATAGTCAATTTGGCATCGCTGCAGGGATTCAAGTACTGCCCAAGTCTCGATTGAATCGAAGGCTTTTTCATAGTTCACAAACGCTAAGCACAATGGCCGATTATATTCTTCAGTCTTCTGAATTATCTGGCGTAGCGTAAGGATGTGGTCTATGGTACTAAAATCTTTTCGGCAACCGGCTTGTTCGGGAGGCTGGAAGTCATCAAACTCGCGCGTGAGACGGTTCGTAACTGAAATATAATAAAATGTTAAACGTACTACAATAGGCTATTTACTTACCAACGGAATAAGTGCACCTACACAAAACTAGAGCACCAAGTAAAAACAGCTGTGTCCAATTCATTATATACCTTTTAAACCAACTCATCCTTATCACTGACAGTTACGACAGCATACGATTGAAATCGGATCGAGTTTCAAATCGTAGCGCCAACGTGTAACTGTTTACGGCAATCGATTGTGGGAATTCGACAATAAATGTTACTCTGTCGGTTTGGCGCGTACCGGCCAACTGATGCGGGCTGTAAGTCTGCTGGAGGATGCTTAGGACTGACGACGCATGCGTGTTGCAATTGTTACTTTGAAATAAAGTCCTGAAATTTACTAGTTCTGTACTTTTTTGATGATTTTGGACAACTGATACACTAGCACCCTTATCTGTACTGACGGAATCAAATACAAATATCGTTCTCGTTATTTTATAAGAAATCATTGCCCCATTATTCAATGGAGCTACATGATAAACGTCACTCACATTCTGAAATAAAGTAAAATTAAATCATAATACAGTTTACTTTTAGAGTAACTGGTATGCCTAATGGTTAATGATTTTAACTATAAAGTCCTGGGTACGATTCCCATTCAAATAATTGTGTGATGAGCTCCATAACTATGTTTGAAAATATTTAAACATATTTATCATCAGTGTGATTGTCATAGTACTAGCTTCGCTTAATATGAAATCAAATGATTGTGGGACGTTATATGAAATATATTAGAAATAGTTTTACTCGTAAGAAAATCAGAAAACTATTATTTAATTACATCCTAAAACTCACTTTTTTGCCTTATTTCAAAGATATAAACCAATATTAACACGAGAACAGATAGAGTGAAGCTTAAAGCTCACTTAAGTGTCATTATCATAAATCACATAACTCATATTGAATTGTGCAGCGACGTCGGTTGAAACACTCGGAGTTCACTGAGCACTATGAACGCCATCAATCACTCGTATCACTGAGCTAACCCAAATGTGTGTATACACTGATGTACAGCACTGATGTGCAGCACTGATGTGCATCACATAGTAACCATATTGTTTTAGAAGAGATTAAGGTTACATACCAGTAGTCTGATTCTATGGAGAGGTGCAAAGGGTAGTAGCACATTCTAAGACTCCTGAGCTGCAGCAGTTAGTTATGGTAGACAGTTTCACCAGTTACCTACTGTCGCTTGACCCGTCTGCATGTCTGCTCAATAATTGATATTTCTGTGTTGAATAAAAACTACACAAACATCAGACTAGAAGAGGTGCAAAAGTATTTGGCACAAAGATTCTTCACAATGCAACCCACATAACGAAAACTGTTGCTACCAGTTTGATTGTAAGTTGCACGATAGCATTCCTGCTATTTTTAAATTTTTCCTTTACATTTTACTTCTCTTTTACACGTGTCACAACGCACTCATCCAGAATTTGTTTATACATCATGTAATTTTGTACATTAAATCCTGTGCAGTTTAGTCGATCCCGCACACATTAGTATGCGGGTCGGCGGACCAAGCTATTGTGGTTTGTTTATCGGGAAAATATCCACCTGAAAATATACAGGAACAAGATGAAGTGAACTGATTTCTGTTTGCGTTGCCCTCCTCACTTTGTACCTTGCTGTTGTAAAGCCCAATCAGTCGTACCTTTTATTTATTCGTCGGATTAACTGGGATTCTAATACCGGGAAAGAGATAAAAAGTTTTTTTCCCACTGTTCTAGAGACGTGTAATTTTTACTTGTAAAATATTCTTCGTTTTTTGAAAATTTTGTCATCTCGTCGTTTTCTTATTTATAGTCGTTGCACTTTACTAATGCATTATTAAGGTACTTTTTCCAATGAGTTTATTAGTAGTAGTAATAGCAGTCAGCGATTCTGACTACCGAGTCAAGGATAGATACCTAAACAAACGCTATCAAAAAAAAATTATGATGACCAGTTACATTGTGTTATTTGTCTCATTGGTGTTGAAAAATTTTAATTTATCTACCATCATTTCTCATATTCATTTCTAAACAAACTAGTTCAATGACATGCTCCAAAGCAATATAATTAAATTCAGAACAAATTAGTTACTTGGTTACAGCCCAATCCTACAACTTTGTCGGCAGTGTCCTCACGTGCCGCCAATGCTCGCGCACGTTTGTTACTAAAATTGGATATTGTAGTCATCAGAGGGCACATGCAAGAGCTGATCAATTTAGTATTTCAGCTAACAATAATTAGTAGCGATTACCATAGTCAAAATCGGCTGGGAAGGAGTAATCAATCAATCAATTGAATATATGTAATTCCGAAACGTTATATGTAACACATAATTTTATAAACAGCAGCGTTTTTCTTTTAATTTCGAATATATAAATAATATTTTCACAACGTCCTTCTGATTGACATACATCGATCTTAAAAACTAATTATATGCCGTTAGAAAATATAATACACATCACTGTTACTGTCAGTAGCATATATTTGCCATTAGTTTATTCTCAGGACGAAAATTCTGGTATTATCAAAGTTGTACGTTATGCGTGAAGGGCCTTAATTAAGTTCGGCTTAAGGGATTTTCTGAAGGTTGGTAATACCAGGCACGGATCTTTACTAAGTAACTATTGAGTCTTATTACTTTAGGTAGCTGAGTAGACTCTGAAATAACATGTAATTGTTTATTTTTTCAATGAAATTCAGGCCGGGCTCGGCCCGAATGGTGCCACGGTCTTATACAAAAGTGAGGTTAGGTAATAATTCTTATATTGATCTTCACCCAGTGAAATCCTCACTTGTATTATATGTTTGTATCAGAGGGGTTGCTCGAAGGACGACCATGCTCTTCAGAATCGTGAGTTGTGTGTTCTTATGGGCGATGGTAGACACAAATTTATTGCCTCCTTTTGAGTAAAAAGGAAAGAAAAGTTTAGTTAATTTCAGTAATTAAGACAAACAGAATTCTTTGCTGCTGTTCCTGCTATTCGATGATCTTGAAAGGTAGTGCGCCACTCGGGCGTACAGACAACGGATGTCGTTCTGTGTGAGCAGAACCACGATTAATTTGTCGCGTAGGTTACCTTCACGCAGTCGGTATAGCAACCATCTTTTTCTTCTCGTGTCGTGATAGTGGTCTGCCTCGGAATAAGTCTAAAGTTTTCGTTGGGTCAACGCTAGAACAGAGAATTTCTTCGTAGGTCGTAATAATCAGAACTTCGACATTAGTGACTCGTATGCGGTGTACAGACGCCCGGAGGTTTTAGATTTGTCTGTTTTATTTTAGACTATTTGACTAAAGTCGGGGTTCCAGGAATTTACGTCAGCTCAATCGTCGTATACTCACACTTCCAAGCACCTAAATACATTCAAATAACACCAACACTTTAAAACCAATAATAATCAGCTAAGTACCTAAGCACCACACAATTTCTGGTAGCAGAGCGTTGCTTTCGATACGTTTACTGGTAGTAGTGCGACGTTTTCGTTACAGCTGTTATACTGTATAACTTGTTCTCTTGATCACCTCTTACGATACGCAAGGGTTGAATAGGGATGATGACATTTTGTATTCTTAATCCGTCTTCACATGGAGAACATTTTGTCATAGTAATTTACAATTTATACACCTTGACAAAAATTAAAAATATACTTCCAAGAATCTTTCTGAAATAGCTTACGCACAAAATAATTG
The DNA here is from genome assembly GCA_949316085.1 of Hypercompe scribonia. Taxonomy (NCBI): domain Eukaryota; kingdom Metazoa; phylum Arthropoda; class Insecta; order Lepidoptera; family Erebidae; genus Hypercompe; species Hypercompe scribonia. The sequence goes on from OX438977.1 coordinate 23,408,088, forward strand.
AAGTACAACCTTGAGTACCCCACCTTGTATTCCTAAATATAATCCAACTCAAGACTAGTGGAGGTTTAAGTGTATTTACATTTCGTAGCGTTCGTCTTAGAAAGCATGTCTTTAGTGAGCATGTTCTGTCAGAGTCGCAAATGCTGAATTTTCTATAGGTTATAAAATTATAGATCACTTAATGTCATTTTAATATTTATAAATAATTTCATGTGGCCTCATATGGACTTATCAGTTAATTGCAAAAATAGAAAACTGTTGAAAAAATGTGAGAAAAGTAAGTAAATAGTCGATATATACACAAAAATATATCATTGGAAATGAATGCCTATCAACTGATTCTTTGTAACGACTACAAATTGTCTTAAACCATTTTATAGTTAGACTGTTTACTAATAAATATTTGTTAACAGTTGTTACTAGTAGTTATTCCACGATTCGGTGTGACTTCGTTAGATAATATTTCCTAAAGCACGCTTTAGTTTCAGGATATGTTGAAATCACCACAATTTTCAATATTGATCGCCAACTGTCTGATGATAAAAGTCTCTTTATCATATCTTTGTACATGCAAATTTTCAATCTCAAGTTGTATAAACCCGCCATCACTGAGATTAACGGTTTGTTTGATGAATCTTTCTAATCTAAATTACCAGATCTAATTTGGAAGACTGATTACACTCATTCATTTAATTGTAGCAATATAAATCGATGTTCAATTTATTGTAAACAAACAAAGACCTGTAGTGATTTGTAATCAATTGTTTACAGGTTTACAAGCTAACGAATCCTTCTAAGTTATATAAAAGTTATATTATTATGAAACATAATTCATATGATACAAAAGCTTATCTCGTAAGAATTAAGAGACAGATTAAGATGGATTCTCTTCTCATGGATGTAGTAAAAGATGACTAAGGGAACAAAACATGCAAGACAATATCACTGCATAGAGAGGGAAAACTTGAAACAATCTCTAAATCAACCCGTATGTATAGCATGGCGTAGTAGACTAAATTTCCTTGCTAAGGAGAGGCCGATGTCTAGCACTGTTGATGATGATGATTGATGAAAAGCTCATGGCATGATTTGAGTAAACACGTTTACTTAGTTTTACACAGTTTCGATAAATCTCATGACAATCTTTTAAAACATAAATAAGATTTAATAATAAGATTATAAGTTGTTTGTAAAAGTTTTCAAGTAAAAAATATTTTATTCGTTTAAGCGCATTGTGAACAAATGCTTGTTTTTAAAGACGATTTTTTTACTTTTTAACTATCGTGGGATAGATTTCTCAGTCATTTCATCATGAAATTGATATTTATAATAAATAGAAGGAATTTATTTTGCCAAGCCTGATGGGCTGGCTTGTAGATATTATTAAAAATTAAAGTACTAGTAAAGAAGTCCAATTTCGAGGAGGTTATGTCATCAAACCCTTGTTACCTTTTAAGACTAAAGAACTCGTCTAGAAATCAATCTTTTCATAATTTGATGAGAGTATATGGACTTCCTATAGCCACCTTTAGCTCTATTGTCAGATCCTGGATACCATTTAAAGACAAGGTACTCGTTAACACTAATCAAACGAGTCCAAACTCGATGGGGTTGGAACATTTCATTACTTCTACAGAGCTCCCAGCCATCTTCTAGCTCTATCGTCAGATCAGTTTCATGTTGAAGTAATATTACATTGTCACCCAATATACATACATATGCATGCAATATGTCACCTCAATCGACGTTGCAAGTTTAAACAAGTACACACAGATCACCTCAACAGGGACACGACAGGAAATTAACTGCTTCTAATCTCCCCACATAGCCTCCATTGTAACTTCTGTATTCCAGGATCAACAGTGAACATTGAAGTGTCAGAATTGCTTAACCGCACACTAATTCACCCTAGTTGACACAAGATGCCTAGTTAACACATAGTACGTCACGTCAGATCTCATGTGTAAACTTTTCAGCATTATATTGAATTCATTGTACCAAAGCCTAAATTCCCAAAGGATATGATTTGCGGAATGTTCACAGCTAGAGTCAGGTGTCGAGCATTGACACAATGGTGCCTCGACTCGATTGGTGACAAATGTTACCACGACCTGTGATTTAGACAAATAGGGAAACATAAAAGAGAAACAAGAATAAAAAGCTATATTCTCATATTATAATTTGTATTGTAGCGTCTCCTGTAACAAATTTTACACAAATAGTTTCCACTAATTTATTTCCAAATATCTCGAAAACAGCCACCTACTAGTTCGAGTTTGTGACGTAATTAAACTGAAAGTTATTTGACGGTAAAAATATGCACTGCTCAGTATAACGCAAGTACCAGTAAATCACCTGCCACGGCGTTTTACGATACCATTAGTTTCCTACATGCAAATGAAAATCACAAATCACAATTATAAATCAGACTTAAAATTAAAATATTAGCATCATTACCCTCAGAATGTTGTTTGGTGTTTTAAGGCAAATTATACTTTGAATGCACGTACTTTATAATTTATTACAAGGGGACGCCCCTTTTGTAATAAAGGAACTCTTCGCGCTTTCGCATGTGGTAATTTATTTAAGTGGTATTAATTGTAATTTTACGCGCAGTTTAGAGATTGCTCACCTCATTTGTTTATGAGGTAATACATCATCATCATTTTCTTGTCCTTTTACCAATTTACAAACAAGCCACCTTGCTAAGGCGAGGTCTATGTCAAGCACTGGATTGTGTTAGCGTCTATTGATGAAATAACGTAATAATCGGAGGGCTATGCTTCACAGGTGTGATGCCACGGTTTCACAGTAAGCAGTGAATTTTTAGTGAGTTGCTGGAAGTATTTCTGTGAAGGGCAGAGAATAAACTGTAAGATTTGTGACGTAGTTAGTAGTTGCGTGCAATCAGCTCATTCGCCCCGATAGTATGAAAAAATCAGTATTGTAGAGGATGATAAAAAAGTAAATAGAATTGTAAGCTAAAAACAATTTTTAATATTAATACAGCTATATAATAGTTTCTGTAGTTATCTTTAACAATATTTAATGTTTTCGTACATAACGCATATACGGTAAAGTAAACATTTGATTTTAAGCTTCGAAATTTCGCTACACGAGTCGACAGGTTTCAAGCTTAAGAGATACTTACGTTAACGAGAAACAACTCCTTGCACAAATTGTTATTAACTTGGCAAAGTTAATTAACAAAGATGACTATTATTAGAAGCAATTTTCTCTTTAACTATATTTAACAAAAATTATGAACCCACCATCTTTTTTACTTTACTAAATTAGTGACGAGCACCATTACAAAGTTGATGGTAAGTACCCAATGTAGCAAAAGTATAGATAAATCCAAAATGAATATCCCGAAAATACTTGATTAATTCTGGAGCGAAAGGATTTATACTTGTCATTACGGTTTAGATATATAGAACCTATTACAGTTTATTAACTGTATTTTTCAGATTCAGGCAAGTCTAGTAAAAGACAGAAAATACATACATAAAATCACGTTAGTTCCCCTTGAAAAGTAGGCAGAGACGTATTAAACGTCCATTTTTGACCAGTATTTTGTTCTTACGTAATAGGTGGCGAGCTTGTTGTCGCTAATCGAGGTGTTTTTTTTATCAGAGCCTCTTACGTCAATCAGAAGATGCATCAGTTACAAGCGAAGTTGGTTTGAGCTCTAAGTTCTTGGTAGGAACCCTATGCGCTTAAAAAAGAAAATATTTTGCTTAAATATATTATTTGCTATTTACTTCTTGTTTAAACGTAAAGTGTAAAACTATGGATTGCTGACATTTTTTACAGTTTTATATCACTGTTTGCAATTAAGGTTTTTCATTCAAAACTAACAATTAACTCACAGGAAACTAAGATTTATTGATATTTATGTAAAAAAGTAGATAATCCATTTAAGATTTATGTAACTCCTAATATTACTATTAACAAAGAGTTGTACTTATCTATGCATTGCACAAAAGACCAACTCAAAATTTTAGGACTTAGAACTGTAAACACCACAGCCACCATTCTTTACAGATCTTTCTCCAGCAGATTCTTTCTCTAGGTAGTAGAGCCACGGTGATTTCAGCACGAGGGGGCTGGCTCGACCGCGGCAGTACTACCCTCCCACGGAAGACCAACCTAAAGCGCCAGCATCCGTGTTGTCGTGTTTCGTTGGTGAGTGTGAGACCGGAGGTCCATTGATGCAGGGGTGACAGTTACCGTGGTAACTGTGTATGCCGTACACTGTCACGATGACTGTCATGCCTTTTACGTTCCCAAGCGGCGTGTGAAAAAGCATCTCACTAGGCTGCCATACTGCATTGACTGCATTTGCAATGAGTATGATGACCACAACTCTTGGATTCTATTCATGCTTTCCATCAGGCAGAGTAGAGTCACTTTGGCAGGCTCTTAATATAAAAAAAAAGAAAAGAAATCGAGTTTACTGAGAGTGGTGTAAAAGAAATTTTCAAAAAAATTTTAAAAGCACTTAAACGGTGATAATCAATACTTCGATTATGCATTTGTATGTACGTTCGAATGTATAAGTGTTTCGTACAAAAATTTCCATTAACACTTAAGCTATTGTTTGATAGGTTTTATGTTTTTTTTTTAAACACATTAAATTAGTTACTTCATATTGTTAACGTATATTTTGTACTGAATCTTTTATTGACTTCTGACAATCCAATGATATTTTGTTAAAAAAGGAAATTTGCTGTTAGGGTAGCGCTACACTAAAATTTTCTTTTATTTTTATTTTAATGTAGAAAGAACCTTATTCATAGGTACTTTAAAGAAATTAATGCAAACAGGAGTAATACGAAGCTTGGGATTTTTAAAGTTATGGAATAACTGATTTTGAAACATTACAGGTCCAGAAAAAAAAACCTATTAACTTTTCACGATATGAAAAGCAAAGGGGTCCAAATTGAACCATTTTATCAAGAAATGGTGAAATTACGTCATGGAAAATATACTAATAGATGATGAAAACCGTCGCACTTAGTTATTATTATCGAACATGGGATCGCTAACCTCTAGACTAAGAAGCATTCGGCATCAATAACAATTAAATTTCAAAAATCATGTTACAATGGTTCAATTCATTTTATATACTTCATAACCTAAAAAAAACGATAATTCAGACAGTACTTTACCTAAAAAAAGTGAATATAAATACACCTCTTCGTACGATGTGTAATGTTCTTTAGAGCACTTGTACATACAGTATGTACCGGAACGAACAGATTGATTTACGGTTTATAGCTCACTGCTCTGTTTGGCATGCGTTAATTCAGTCGGTAGATACAATGTGAAAAATTGAAATCGAACCGAGTTATCTGAAACAATTACAGTTTCAATTTAAACTGCCAACGTGTTTACAATTTTATTGACACATATACATGATATATTTTTCATATTTCACTTAATCAGAAACGTATGGAACAATCCAAATGAATGTGCTTATGGAGTTTTCTTATCAGAGTTGAGTTGGAGCCTAGCTTGTGGAACACTTTTCTAAAATTGCTGTTTTTTTCGTATGGGATACAAGCGACCGACCAGATAATGGTATACCTGATAACAAGTAGCAATGCCTGCTCATGGACGACCAGTAATCAAAACACACCAGTAGCAGTTTTGGTTTCTTCAGTAACCCCCCCCCCTTTTTTTTTTTTGTACTGTGCGGAAATCCTCACAGATACCACCGCAGGGTGGTTATGTCGGACTCGAACCGACCAAAAACCGCACGCCGTCTCAGGTACCAATAGCCAGGGGACCAGGTGCACCCTAGTAAGGAAATCCCTGGAACCCCGACGTACCTCGGACCAACTACGGCTGCAGTGGCCCCCTCCTGTGTGGAAAACTCATGGTTTCTTTACTGCCCTCCTTCCCCCCGAAAGGGTGCGCACAGTCCGTAGTACTCGGATATCCCCCCCCAACCTGCTTCTGCTAGGGTGACAGATGGCCTCATTTGTCACCCCCAGGCCTGCACTTATGGAAGACGGAGATCTTCTAGTGATCTCCGGCGCCTGAGCCTTCTGCGGTACCTAGCCCGTTCCCGGGCCTGGCAGACCGGGAGAGTTCTAAACCTCTCTCGGTCCCGCTCCGCCATCTCCTTCGCAAGCATAACCTGCTCGCAGAAAGAGACGGCGGAGTTCCACGCACCCTCGCTCCGTATCATGGCCGCAACCATGTTACCGAGCGAGAGAGTACCCACTTCGATGGCCGCCATGAGGTCACGCCTCTGCTCCACCCATGCCGGGCATTCTGCCAGCGTGTGGAGCGCTGTGTCCACGGTCCGGCCATCGCAGTGATGGTACTCAGGCGTTGGCTCCTTACGAAACAGACACAGGTAATCTCCGAAACATCCTTTTCCAGTGATCACCTGCGTCAGTCGGTATAAGAGGGTCCCATGATGCCTCTCAAGCCAATCCTCCATAAGGGGTCTTATCGCCGAAACAATGGCATGTCCAGCGCTTGGCTGTCCAAGTCGTTCCTTCCACTCCTCTACGAGGGCCTGGCGGAGTTGAGATTTCTGATTTTCGATGTCTCGGGTTTCAGGACTCCGACCCAACTCCCGCGCGTGCTTGCGCCACTGATAGAGAGCTGCAAGGGCTCTCGCCTCCAGGTCCCATGGTGGAGTTCCGGCCAGGAGACTCGCCGCCTCAAAGGAGATCGTGCGGTACCCCCTTATAATCCTAATGGCCAGCATACGCTGTGGTCGTCGCAGTAACGCAATATTGCTGGCCTTCAGGACTTCCGCCCATACTGGGGCCCCATAAAGGGCCATGGACCGCACAACTCCAGCGTAGAGTCTCCTGCATGAGTCATCGGGTCCCCTCATGTTCGGCAGCAAACATGCCAACGCACGCGCTGCACCAACTAACTTGGAGACCAGACTTCGGAAGTGATGTCCGAAGTCCCATCGGCCATCGAGTACTAACCCCAGATACTTCATAGAGGGCTCGATGCCGATGCGAGTACCTCCTACAGTGAGGCTGAGTCTATCAGGTGGCTTCCTCCGAGGCCCATGAAAAAACAAGGCCTCGGATTTGTGCAAAGCCACCTCGAGACCCAGTCGCCGGATTCGCTGCACGACTTGGGCAACACCGGCCGTGGCCCTCAGGGTTGCCTCACGGTGTGTCTTGCCGCACGCCGTCACAAGCGTGTCGTCCGCGTAACATGTGACGGCTTCAGTAACCCCCCTCGTTGAAAATATACGAGTACATTACACCAGTGTTCTGTGAAGCTGTGACGCCGGTCGAGTCGGTTCAAATGCGTATGAAACTCCTACGATGCAAACGTTTGTAAGTTTAATAAACTATTACAGTTCACACCCATTATAAATACTTTAGTATGAAAGAGATAAAACGACTTCTATCTCTTTCAAAATGACTGTAATTAAACCAATAAACCGTGGCCCTGAGTTCTTAAACAAACAACTCAAAATCGTTTTCGAACTTAAAGATATTAGGAAAGGCGACTCAATTCGAAGCCCCACGTCCAATTTGCACAGAGTCTTTGAAACTTGAGAAAGAAAACGAAATCTCGCTTCAATATACTTAAAGTATGTAACTGCACCCCTTATTACAGACATCTAAGAAAATTTTCTGTTCTAACCTGTACACAGAGTAATTGATACCAGTATGACAAGATATTTAAAAAAATAACGTTATTTTTGTGAACTTACACAATTTAATACAGAAGAGACGATTATTGTCTGTAATTTAGCATGAGCATATAATAATATCCTTATTTCACACTCTAATAAAGTCATGTACTATTAAGAGAAGAAAATCCTTAGCTTTGCTCTAGTGGGATGTACTGAGACGTTTGACGTTAGATAGATAGTTTTCGATATAGTGATTTATTTGCATATCATATATTTTATTTATTTAAAATAAATAATAATAAAACTAGGTAATAGTTACCTGCATAGAGCGAACGGACTCGGCTAAATTTGTACTTGTTCATTGTGGTGCAGTTTTTTTATTTGCAGTTATTTATCTGACTCAATAGTTTTAAAGCTAGTGTTAACAATTTTACAAAAGCTTAGACATTATAACTTTCTACCGAACGTACTGCACCACATACTGAGCTGTGGCGGGCGCCAAACGGCAAGAATTCGATTTGAGCGTCGACTGCACCATCGCCCATGATGTATGCCCACTTTATGAGCAAATTAATATAGCTACTACGTGACTTATGATGCCATAATGGTGGCTATGACATCACAAACCGGCATATGTATATAAGCGCAGAAGTTAATATGCCTAGTACGTGAAAATTGTTTTATAGGTATATGACAGAATACAGAGAGTTTGAGTTCTGTCGTACAAGATGACCGACGCGTCCTACCATGTGATTTGCCGCCAAAATGACAGCTGTCAAGTTATAACAAATATAACTTTAAACCACAGTGACATATATGAATATTTAAAATTCAATAATGAAAGAAAGTATATGTATGTACATTATGAGTTTTGCCATAACAAGTATCTATCTACAGCATAGATGTAATATAGAAACGATTCTTATTTTCATATTCACATTAGGCTAATTAATTTTTAAACAATGTTTGTTTTTGCTTGTTCAAGTTATTTAAATGTCAATTAATGTAATAAATAAAAAAGCTAAGCTGGACTTTGTTAGAACTTAGTACAGGATTCTGTACTTTCGTGAGAAAAATATTTTCCGAATGAATGTTTTTGTGTGATGAGTGCGAGTATTTATACTGTGTTACTATTGGATATAATTTACTTCTCACAGAATTTTTATTTTTCAATACGGAAAAATAAATAATTTATCAACAACGTTATTACATTTAAAAATTATGAAATAGTATTATCAGCAGTCTACCTAAGTCAGGCTCTACCTAATTTAGAATCAGACAGCCATGTGCGAGATTTGCGAAGTGTTATGATTTCTATTCTAAATGAGCTTTCTTTTTTATTTTTTGTTAAAGTAAACAAGAAAAATCGTAAATACCACAACAAGTGAAATAAACAGTGGCTCCTCCCTCCGTTAATTAACTTATTCTCATTTTATTTTCTAAAGTAATTAATTATCAGACAGGGGCGGGCCTGGATATTATAGGGGGATGCTTCAAATCCTTTCATTTCCATAAAACATATTGCAAAGAAGTACTAAATAAATTAGAAGTTTATGGCTTGCAGCTGAAAGTTTTAATAGTAAAATCTTAAAAAGCTTTGAGCTCTTTAATTTACAAACAATGTGATTGTAAATTTAAATTTCTAAATACTTCCATGTTATAGATAAATGTCGTTCAGATAATGAGCATGAGTTTCGGAACCGAATTCAAGAAACGGCTAGTCAAGTACTGCAAAAACAATAATAGATATGGTAGACAAATGTAAAATAAATTTAAAATGCATGAATGGAACGTTTATGAAAATAAGAGGTTTGCCTATTGTTAAGGTAGAGCGGCAGACTCCGCTACATTCAATTTTACATAAAGGGGAAACACCAACCGTTTTACAACAGCGAACATAACTGTACGCGTACTGCGTGCGTCCGGTTAGGTAGCAACGGGGTTAGCAGTGTGCGGTGTAAGCGGGCTCGATGATTTTGAAATGTCAAGAACGTAAAGCTTCTATGTAAATTTAAATTAACTCTTGTATCTGAATGGAACCTGAAGTTTACCTAGAGGTGAATATCCAAATTGATTATGAATAGCAAGGTATAATATCTTGCGATTAAATGCGAAAAAATTATTCGTCAAAGTATATGTGGTGTCACAAAAATCTCCCACGCTTGCCTTATCAACGTGCACCCACTCTCTGTAGCTATTACGGACTCGCGAGACAAAAGCTTCGTTCGAGTTTCATTAAAACATAAAAAGGAAGGAAGGAAATTCAACTTTACAGAAACAAATGATACAAACAAACTGTGTTATATACAAATCGGTACTGTGCCGACGAAGCGTTATGGAACTCTCATTATCACAATTTATTTATTAGAATGATTTCTCTCGTCATATTATCATAGCGAGATCACTTGAAATTTGTGATTGCATAAAACTGACTTATAACGACGACTGTACTTTTTCTATAGTCTTAATGCTATTCACCGTCACTGGCGAACATTTGAATTAATTTTTATTTCAATTAACTAACACAATAAAGGAGCTGATTCTGAAGAGAACATCCCTATTCTATTCTCTTTTAAAACTTAAATAAATTTACTTTAGTTTTTACATTTTTTTTGCGCTCTTGGTGTGTTTGAAATAACAAACTGGTGTAATTTGTAAACGAGACCAAACCACAGATTATGCAAATTTAGAAGCAACATTTTAAAGTTTAGTAGCATTAATTACGAGCGGAATATTTTAATGAACCGTGCGATACAAAATTCACTTTAGAATTGTCGCTAATGTACAGTCGGCGCCAAAAATATGTTATGTTTGAGGTTTATAACATAAATATATGAACTATAAAACGGACCTGAAAATTGTATGAATTTCTTATTTAAAATAATTTGTTACTTTTAAGATCAGAAATATAAATTTTATAAAATTTTTGCTAGTATTTTAGGTCTACGAAGTTGTATTTTTTTTTCTCACAAACTGGCAACAGATTAAAAAAGCCATTGGTCATAAAAAACCATTAAACTACCTCCACTTTAAACCCTGAGAATAAGTTTGTAATGAACAACTTTAGCATTTTAGTCTCATGAGTTATTAAATTGTAGTTTGTTGAGTTCGAAATGAAAAAATCACATCACAAAAATATTGAATTACTAACACTCTGTCAAATATTTATTTTCCAACCTCTTTGAAGACATAAACACATGGCAACTACATACGTAATGATAGAAGAGTCAAATTACCAGATGAATCACCCGAAGGAAAGAGATTATCGTTCATGACCACGTTAATACTTAAAAAATAAATAATGATTAAATAAATAAACATTTCAGACATTTGATATATAACGTCGTCTAGTTTCAAACTAAGCAGAGCTTGTGCTATGATAACTAGACTGACTGATAGAATACTTATATACTTTAAATACATACATATTATACATAGAAAACACCTAAACTTCGAAACAAATTTTTACAGATCATATAAACATTTGGTCCGACCCGGGAATCGAACCTGAGACCTCAAGCACAGCAGTCCCATTTACTACCGCTGCGCCACCGAGGCAGTTGAGAATAGATGCTGAAACTGGAATTCAACGAAAACAAATCACCATATGTAGATATGTTACAGGTTCTGAAGCATAATATGCGGTTACTCATCATCATTATGGCCACAGCTTTTAGTAATCCTCTCCTGGACATAAGCTTCTACTTAGCAAGGAGGCCACGTTGGCCAGACGGGTGTATCAAATTTCCCTTCTCTTTGCAGTGATGTTGTCCTGCACAATATGTGCCCTTAGTCGCCTTTCACGACACGTGTGGGATAAATAGGAATGGTGACGCTCTACATTCGTAATCCGTCACTACACGGAAATTTTATTTTAGTTATTGAAATAATTACACACCACTGTTCAATACCTAAAGTAACAACATTTTATTTTACTATGATATTTGTGCCTGTACCGCTTTCCCACGTCATAAAATATTAACCTTTAGGAACGATAAGTCTGGAGCGCGGCTTGTGAATAAACGAATTCAGTCTAAATTGAATTTCACATAACTGAAATATTTTCTGTCTAAGTATTAGGAAAATGTCTGCCACACGACTTCTCATTTGCAATGAATAGAATAGTTTTATTTATTCTCATTACACTTAATGATAATATCCAACTACATATGTCAGACAGTGGAGCTTAGCCATAATATAAACCGACTTAACCGGAGCGAAACCAATGTTTCACATACAACACAACAGGCAATTTATCATTGTATTTTATTGAGTTAGTGAATTAACAGAACTCCGTATATATTCGAAGGTAAATGTAACGTTTATATAAAGATTTTGTACAAATGGACGTCTAGCCTGTACATAACCATGGACACAAGCGAATTCAATAACGTCACTCACTTCGCCTCGTGACGTTGTGTAAGCCATGACAGCATTGTAAGTGCGTTCCCTAAATGGACAAAGCTCTCAGGCGATTTTAGAGCTTACAATATAGTTCTGGTCATATAAAGAACATACTCAAAATGAAGATAGGATAGGATAGCTTCATATCTGTTTCATGTCTGCCTTAGGAGTGTCATTACATCTCAAAAGAGAATTTGATTTACCGGTTAACTCTATTATGTTAGCGTTGGGAAGTGAACGTTGTCTTCGAACAAGATACATGGGCCGACGTGCTTTCTGGATATAAATCGTCTTAGAACACCGATATCAATATTCTGAGCGAAGCATCGGGTACCCCATTATATTACCTAGCTTGACTTTGTACACTGTAATGTTTCATGAGATACGTTCATCATATCACTTATTTTGATATGATATTAAATTAGTAGTGCCCTGTCAAACTTCGGTGTGGTACATGTTTGTTGTATTGATAAGAAATTAGGAACGAAACCGACCTGAAAAATAGATAAGCAAATCTTTAAACGGATTGTATTTCGTGTTGACTTTGAGCTCAATCTGTGCAGCACTTTTTGAGTTCTTGAAGTGTACACATAATAATTTAACATTTAATAAATATGAATTCAGTATAATCATGTTATTAGCTATAAGCTGTACGGAGGACTAAGTGGTTTAAGCTAACACCTTACCACTTTCTACTGCGCTGTGTGGGTCCATTTTCTCATGGTACACCACTTTGTGTGATTCACAAATTATTAGGTAAAATAGCTGAACCACGCAATTTCCGTCAGCCAATCTTACAAAATAGACATATGCGGTCACAAATTTCATTTTAGTACTTTTAAAAAAATCAATTTTGTAAAACATGATTTTTACATGATTTTTCTGAAGTTTTAACTGTTTAAGCTGCGCACGCAAATAGGAATAATTTGTCTCCATTTTATTCATAATCTGCACCTATTAGTTGATACTTTTATCCTGTAGCATAATGGTGTATAGCCCGTAGCTTTTTAAAAATATGGGTTATCTAAAATTCAAAAAAAAAATTGTCGATTAGTCCCTGAGATTAACGTGTTTAACCAAACAAATAAACTAATAAGTTTTGTAACAGTAGCGTAGATTAAAAAAGAAGGTTAAGGTTCTATGATCCATTTAAAAGAAAATAAGTAGAGACGTGATAAACGCCCCCTTCTTACGAACTAAAATTTTAGTCAAATTAATATACTCAGAGGTAAAACTATCGGAAATCGATGTACCACATAATTCGAGTTAATGTAATATAATTTTCCACGCGCCATATACAACTAAACGTGTTATCAAAATACCGTCTAAAATGCAAATTTGTTTCAGATTTAATCTACATCGAGCGATGTACGCGAAACTGTGATAACAAGATACGTGTCAAGGTAACAATTCTGCTTTGAGATTGCTTTATGATGCTTTAATGATTGAATCTGTCTTTCCTATCCACCACACACCATATTACTACTGAGATAGTTTAAACATTGTCCTCTACTTAGTTAAATTCATTATGATTACGTACATACATTAAAAAAAAACATTGTGTTCCTACTATGTAAACCATCAACACATACAAATTTATCCAGTACTTTGAAAAGAAAATCGACAATGGAGAGACTTGCTGACAAGTTGAACTCTGTTCCTCATTTCCTGTGATAATCAGAACTGACTAACAGGGTACGCGGTCCTTCACACTATGCCATCAACTGCATATTAAATTATGCCGCCGGGAATTGGGCGTCAGACTGACGGCCAGCCATACTTAAATAAGCATTATGCTTCTGTTTATGTGTATTTTCTGGGCATAATGTTGACCGGAGACTCAGCTCCTGTCTCAAATAATTCTGGGGAAGTATTGAAAGGTCTGCAACGAAATTTTGTCTCTTGAATGCCAGACCTCGATAGACGGCAACAGTTATATATCATAATCATCGTTACGTCACGTTTGATCATTATCAGATAAAAAAATTGGGTTATAAATCACATACAATTTCGAGTATCATTAATATTTATATAGAAAATCAAAACGAATGCAAATTAAAACCACGCTCAGTGACTTTGGGAACACGCCTACTTCTCCAATAGTCACAGCTGGTACGAAACAAGCGGGCAGTCGCCATCCCCTAATTGATTTTGCTATAAAACCACTCGTAATAAATTAAGTATCGTAAGAGGCAAATTATTCATTTTAAATTTACAATGGTAAGGAAACTTTATTGAAAATATTGCTTATACATGTACAAAACAAACTAGCATTTAACATGCGGTTTCGATTGAATTTAGCTTAGCTATAACACTGCAAATTATATAATAATATAGTTGTAAAATTATAATAATAGGCAATATCTGGTATGTTTACCTTATATATGTATGTTTACTTAAATGTTTACCATACAAAACAATATATACCAAAATTGATAACTATTTCAAAATACAACAAAAGTTTTATCATAAATTTTACCATCGAATCGACCGTTTTAATTTTCCATTCAATCACAAATATAGCAGACCGAGACAATATTGGAAACTTCGAAGTCACTTTCTTACTTTTATGAGGTAATATTACAATGTATTAATTATTTTCAATCTCATATTCGAAAGGAGAAAGCGCACCACGTATGAATCTACATAGTTCAAAACAATATTATATGTGTGTACGAGTATATTGGCTAGAACACTGTTACTCACGGAAGCATTATGCGCGTAACAACGTTTTCCATGTTAACAATGAAATGTTACAACAGATGACTGCACAATCTGTGGATCGAAATTTGATACGTGACACAGGTATCCATTACAAGTTGTACACTTCATTACACAACTGAAAGGTACACGTTACATACGTATAGTTATTGATCCAAAACATTTTTATATAACTAGTGAATCTTCTTTTTAAACTATAATTATTGTTATATAAGAGCACGAGGTGATAATTCTCCAAAACAATCTCTCGAAATGACAAGTTTTATCGCGGGAACAGCTAGTTTAGCTACTAACATGTTCCGTTGATTTTCACTAAATGGTGATAACAATTTTACCCGGAAGTCAGTCACTGTGTACGTATTTCGGATTTACATGTAAGGTCAATTGTCAATTTAAAGAAATAATGTTGAGGTAAAGATCTGAATAATAAATTTTAAAGTGTACATACATTGTTTAATTTTATGAAATCTTTTATTTACTTTCAACTACTCAATCTACTCAACGCTCAGGTAAGAATTTACTTCTCTAGACATTTTTATTCTTCTCACATTTTGTTGTAGTTTGCAATATATTGAGCAAATATTTATTTAACAAAGTTTTGTTGTAGTCGTGCAAATTCCCGGGACGATCTATTTTCACTGATAAGTCCCAAAAGCTGTACAAACCGCAAACGAGAGACAAGTTTCAATATAACAAATAGTTTGTAGGAAATCTCCTGTACTTTCTACTGTAGGGTTCATTTACTTTATGACTAAAAGATTCGAATTCTGTGGTTTTGTTCTCAGGCGTGAATTTGTCTCAAAAGTGTCAAAACGTAATTGAATTTACTAATAAAACTTCCAAATTTATAAGGAAAATGAATCGTTTACTTCATAGCCGTACTCGTTAGACGGAGAAAGTTTTAAATAGTGTTGTGTCGAGTCACCGCTGGGCAGTTAATTAGTTCATGTTCGCTTCTGATACCCTTAACGCTACTGTACACTTTGTACGCTACGTTTTAATGATTTTGTCAGTTTTCCTTTTAGTTTGTGAACAAATACTGTTTTTCTTTCTTGTTTACAGTAATATATTGCTTTTATTTCAGCGTTCAGTATTATGTGTAGTGAACCAGACCTGGTGGTGTAAGGAAAATGACTGCACGGATGGCGTAGTGCTTTAAGCGGTTGCCAAGCGGCCAGTTTCCTACTTTTTTTTTATATTAAGAGCCTGCCAAAGTGACTACTCTGCCTGCTGGAAAGCATGAATAGAATCCAAGAGTTGTGGTCACCATACTATAGCGGCCTAGTGAAATGCTTTTTCACACCCCGCTTGGGGACGTAAAAGGCATGACAGTCATCGTGACAGCGTAAGGCTTACAAGTTACCAAGATAACTGTCACCCCTGCATCAATGGGCCTCCGGTCTCACACTCACCAAAGAAACACGACAACACGGATCCTGGCTCTTTAAGTTGGTTTTCTGTGGGAGGGTAGTACTGCCCTGGTCGAGCCGGCCCGCTCATGCCGAAATCAGCGTGACTCTACTACCTAAAAAACTACTGCGCTGAATGTTGAGGGGTCCAAACCCCACATGGGACAATACTTTGTGTGATCCACAAAACTGAGTCTGGATGTTCTTTCTATCCATTTCATGTGAATTGTTTACACAGGATTTATAAATATGGAGGGAGTGGTCTTTTAAAATAAAAACAAAGATAATATTTAGAATAAACTAGAACATATACAATAATATTCTTTTGCATAGGTGAATCAATTTCAAATATAAGAAACAGTGTTAAGTGTCAAATACAAGTGTTACTTCATATCGTTAAATAATAATTTTATCTTGATAGAACTTTAAGGTTGGTTAAACAACAGCGATTCAAAGAAAAATTCTCAAAGCATTTACGATATATAGTCCTAGTAAATATTTTTCTAGTCTGGGCACAATGCAGCCAAGTATATCTGAGAAGTTTTAATACAATGTATTTGTTAGATACGTGTTTCAATATAGAAAGTACCTCGTTCTTAAAATTTCAATTATTTTAGTTTAGTTTACTTATTTAGTTAGTTGAGTAGAGTTTTAAACAAAACCTATTTCAATACAAGTTAACACCTTTGAACTAAGAAGATCAATTATGTTTTTTAAATGTGTATTGTGAATAATGTTAACTATTTAAATCTACATACGTCACAATAAAATTAAATTATTTGATGACATTTTCTTTTTTTTTTATTCTGGGTCTACCAAAGAGACTACTCTGCCTGATGAAAAGCATGAATAGAATCTAAGAGTTGTGTTCACCACACTCATTATAAATGCAAACAATGCAGTGTGGCGACACACACTATGGTCTAGTGAGATGTTTTTGCACGCCCCGCTTGGGGACGTAAAAGGCATGACAGTCATTATGGCAATGTAAGGCTCACATAGTTATCATGATAACTATCACCCCTTTCCATCAGGCAGAGTAGACTCACTTTGGCAGGCTCCTAATGTAGAAAAAAAAACTCAGGAATCCTTGTTTTATTTACATGACAATCTAACACATACCCTGAATTATGTATCTCGAAGATTCAGGAACCTTCCGTAAACTGTGGGTTCGACATTGTCGAGTACTCTTTATGTCCCAAATATATTGAATCGTGGTATTTGTATTTCTTTGATTTAGTTGAGTTTAGTTTCCGTAACATCCGTTTTATCATTATAAACTTTGATATACATTTTGAAAGTAATATTGAACGATTAAAGTAGCTAACAGAATTTCTCTGTTTCATCAAAGATCATGACTTTACTTGTTATGGTGTTGTATTGCAAATCATGCTGTGCAGCATGGGCCTCACAAATCACCACAAGCTTCTTTAACCCTCAACTTTAGCAAATAAATGGTGAGGATGTGATAATAAGCGATGATAAAATGATGTTTATATATTCTCCATAGATTTAATCTAGTATAGTCTATAGTCTGTATGTGTCATAGTATAGCATAGTATAGTTTAATAGGTAGTAGAGCCACACAGATTTCAGCGGGCCGGCTCAATCGGGGCAGTACTACCCTCCTACAGAAGACCAACCTAAAGCGATAGCATCCATGTTGTCGTGTTTCGTTGGTGAGTGTGAGACCGGAGGCGTATTGATGCAGGGGTGACAGTTATCGTGGTAACTGTGTAAGCCTTACACTGACACGGTGACTGTCATGCTTTTACGTCCCCAAACGGGGTGTGAAAAAGCATCTCACAAGGCCGCCATAGTGTGGGTCACCATACCGCATTGTCTGCATTTGCAATGAGTATGGTGATCCATCAGACAGAGTAGAGTCACTTTGGCAGGCACTTAATATAGAAAAAAAGAACGTAAGTGGTTTATACTGTAATTTATGGTTAAAAATAATAAAAAAATCCATTTAAGTACCACATGGATATTCTAAACTCAGGTTATATTTGTATTTAGGGATAGCGTTCTATAAGCTATGGATACAAATTCTACTTGTTATAAAGAAGTACGTAGAAAAGTCTAGAATTTTGTAATAAATGCCAAGATTTCGTGAAAAGTCTGGTAAAATTTATGATAAATTAGATTAAACCATTATGTTTTATACACAAAATATTTCAAAGTTATTTTTAGTTTAGCATAATATTAAATTTTTGTTGATTACACGTCTGGACAGCATCACTAAATGGTGTCAGCTGTGGCTAATTATGAACGTAAAAGTAATACAATGTTTGTAAACATTTACATGTAACTTTTACCATTTTGTCCATTCGGTTTATTGTTTGAGGTTATTGTGATATTACCAACATAAAAAATATATATACTTATATATATGAATTATATATCCTGAAATTCATTTTATAATTTAAGAAAAAGTTAAATTTAGATATTAAGATAAAGCCACACTCTATTAAATAACTAATATTAAATACCAATGTTTGCCATGGTTAATCCGATAATCAAAAAAGTTAAATTATTATATAAATTGATTCAGCCGTTTGAATATGAAGTTGTAACAAACATATAAACACACAGAATTTTGCCTTTATAATTTATCACTATAATATATAACGCTGATCAGATTACCTAACTTTGAATTGCCTGACAATTTGATCAGATTTCAATGACCGTTGTCAACGCTTGACCGCTTGTAGAAAAGTTCAAAATTGGAAAAGGGTTATCGGGTCTGACTCAGCTCTCTTATCTAGAAAGGGTGTTTAAAAAATATGCTACACTGTTTCTCCTTATACTGTAAGTATTTTTGCAAGGTTTTATCCTTTGTGATAAAAATAAAATAATTTTACATAATCAATCTGGAACCTCGATTACTTTTAAGTATTAAGATTACTATTAAGAAAAGTAAGTTTTCTTAATCACAGTCACGCTTTTTGGGAGATTATCATAAAAAAATGATAATTTAATTATTGAAATTAAAATAAAAATTAAATTTAAATCAAATATTGTAAATAATTTGTAGACATAAATATTTCATGGTAATTATATTTTCTTAAGAAATAAATAAATTATATAAATGAAAGTTTTTTTAATGTAGCCACATCCGTTTGTGCTAAGTAAGATGAATCATGGAGAAATTATCAATTTCAGTAATACTAAATATTTTAAACTACAATATCTCAAGGACAGATATAAAACAAAAAGCGAATAAACTTAAGAACTTAAGAAAACCTAAGGACAAGAAACTCTGGTTTTGACAAGTTTTAAATAAAAATGTATCCGATACTCATGTAAACTTTAACAACCTCGTTGGCACAACGGTAGCGAATTTCTACGATCAGCAAATATTTGTTGCATCGTTTGGGTGTTTTCTATGTATAACATGTACCTACTTACAAAAAAAAAGGTATAAGTATTCTTTCAACCAGTCTAGTTATCATAGTACATAGTAGTATCATAGCTCTGTTTAGTTTGGAACTAGATGGCGTTGTGTCAAATACCCGAAATATTTATTTATTTCTATCAGTGGAATCTGCAAATGAAAAGTTCAGTAATTAAAGATTAGTGTTAATCTATGATCGAATGTAAAGTAGCACCACACAGGTGTGAGTACTGGTTAAACCGCGTGTTGGAACGGCCGCTACTAATCGCGCGATTAATGCACTCATGGTGTGATAAATGGCTATGCGTATAACCTATGCGTATACCTCTTTATTTACGATTTTAATAACTGCACCGTTGGCCTAGTAGCTTAAGCGGTCGCCATGCCGCTCTCCACTTCGCTGAGTGTTGTGGGTTCAAATCCCACATGGGACGACACTTTATATCATCCATAAATTGTTGTTCTGAGTCTGGGTTTTCTTTGTGTCCATTTCTTGCATGTTTGGAAAGTCTTCCGCTACACAGGATTTATTCCTAACGCAGACGTCGTCTTTTATAAAAAAAAACAAAAATTGTTGATGTCTTGCATTTTGTGGCCTTACATATGATTTATTTCCTTACATTGATGTAAAATGTCCTTACATTGATGTATATATGTACGTAGTGACTGCACGGTTGGCCTCACCACGCCACTCTCTACTGAGTGTTATGAGTTCAAATCCCACATGGGACAACTGTGAGTCTGGGTGTTCTTTGTGTCCGTTTCTTGTATGTTTGTAAAGTTTCCCGCGTTGTCTTTCTAAATCAATATATATGTTTCTTACATGACAAAAATACGCCAAGAAAAATTGAATTTACTGAACTTTTCAAGTAAATTATTGCAGATCGATTATTTTTGGAGACAATTAAAAACATTTAGTTTCTAAACAATAAATGTCATCATCTTTATACATATCTATGAAATATTACGAATTTATTGCAAACTTGTTACGGAAAGAACGTGTAAATAGATCGACTTATTTTAGAGATAAATACGAACATTAAAATTGCGCGTACAAGAAATGGAGTACAGTATGTTTTTTTTTAAAAAAAAACCTCTTCATCTAAACGCATTTACTTCCTACATTCTGACGTGACATATGAAGTCATAATGAGCTTCTGCATCTAATTTTTATAGTGCTTTTCAAACTAAAATGCTATTTTGCTTGTCAATATCAGTTTTTATAAGAAGTTAGAATGATGTAAAAGTTAAATAAAGTAACAATACAACATCATAAACACATCATTGTTTTTATTTCCACGTGTACATTAAATTTGCATATACCAAGTTGCTGCATTTCACGTCTGATGCGACTTGGGAATCTAAACGTACAAACTAAATTAAATAATTTATCTTTGAGTTGTCAGCAGCTCAACCCGTCCGCCATTTTGTGGTGCTCGCTCCTCTATTAGCAGAATAAGCTTTAGGACTGACATTTATTTGTTCGTGTCATTGTATATGCATTAGTAAGTAAGTAGGTCGCTTTGTTAGAACCAGATTACAATTTAACTGAGTGCGTACTTTATGTCTCATTATAATGTATTCACGGTGGGAATGAATGAAATACTTAAGCCTTTGGGTGTTGACGATTAGTTGCTTTAAAGGAGAAGAAATAATTGTTTGAGTGTTTATGGTTTTAATCTGCTGTATACTGCCCAGTAATTTTATTGGTATACAGTTGTGTATTTTATATCGTTATCAATATATAAATATAAGAAAACTTAGGATGTCTAATGACAAATCAAGTTCTTGTTGAGCTTTCTTGTTGTTTCGAATCAGAATTATGACTTTTGTAAATGTAAACAGCTTACGCATGCAAATATCAATGGGTTCATCAATGAAAATCATATTAGTCAAAGAAAGAAGTACTTAATTCTAATTAAGGCGACCTAAGTCTCTTAACAAAATATTACTATATGATAGTAAATTCAAAGTTTCGCATTCCATCATTATGAATCATGAAAAAATCATAAATCTATAATACATACTTTTGCATTGCTTGACTTTTATTAGATCTTAGTTAATTGACACGTTTCATTGAAAGGTCAAGCAAATAGCCAATATAAACGTCCGTTTCCATTGTTTTGAAGCACAATAGCAAGTAATGCAGTTCGTGACAGAGACTCCATGTTCTAAAATGCGAAGCTGGATAGACGAGCAGATGTGATATAAGTTATGATTTAAGAGATAGTTATAATAACATCAGGACAGTTGGCAAGCGGCGGCAACAATACAAAACCAGGAAGCTTTTTGTTGTACTGGCCAAGGCATAAGCGATTAGTCATGGAAACGAAACTCATAAAATCGCTCTTAATATTGTATGAACTCCATGATGTTAACATTTAGTTTCAATCGAATTTTTAAACAATTATTTTAGTATAACCTAAAACCAGCTGAATGCTTTTTGAGACGTAATAATGTACTCCTTTTTTTTAACAATGAGAATATCCCCCCCGATACCACCTACTGGTAACGACCTGGTTATATTGGACTCGAATCGAGCAAAAACTAGGTACCAGTAACCGGGGAACCAGGTGTACTTTAGAAAGGCAATCCCTGGAACCCCGATGTATCTCTAGCCATCTACCTACGGCTTGCAGATGCGTGGTCCGTTGCGCGTCGCGCTGCCTGCTTCTGCTAGGGTGACGGACGACCTCACCTGATACCCTCGGGCTTATAATAATGTACTCCTAGCCGGTTCTGGCTACAGTGGCCAGTGTCAACGGATGCCAATTAACTGCGTAGGAGATGTTATAGTGCACAAATATGTGCACAAACACAGATGCCCTCTCTGTTCTCTCACTCTCATAATCCAATGGACGGCTATTTGACACAACCGGGGAGAAATCAGACGCGGCGCTTAGATCCCAATTCCCAAACTTTGAGCTGCTCTGTTCATTTCTATAAACAGAGAATAAAAAATTGAGATATAAAATGAGAATTAAGAAGGTAAGACTTTAAGAGTAAAAAATACATTTGTTTTTTAGCCAATTTCAAAAAAAGGGGCAATCCTATATTGCACTGTATTTTCTTTTTCTTCTCCATATTGAGGAAAAATGCCCATCTGACGGCAATTAGTTTATTCGCTAGTATTTAAGTAATTTTTAAATTAGATTTTGTAAAATACTGACACTTAATACGCTTACCCGTTCTACATCTTCGTAAGTTCTATTATTATATTGTAACACTTTCTTGTACAATCCATATTTGGACTGGAAAACTTACATTCAATAAATTCGGGACATCTAAATGGGGATTACTTTGGTGTGTTAGTCATCTCATAATACATACGCTAGCGAAAACCTAAAGCCTTCATAAATAATTATTCATTTAACTATATGTACACTGATAAGGCCCGTGTTGTGCACATACAGGCATAAAATCATCACATATATACTCAGCAACTACTTACTCAGCATTCTCTCAACTTACACCATTCGTTTTTAAATCACACAAGTTGCAAAAGCTGGCAAAATGTTCGGGTACTTCATAAAATATTATAACACCTAAAAAGTGGTCGCACACACACACAGCTCAGATAATTGTTATGGGGTGTGTGTAAAAACTTTGTTCTCCATTTTTTGCTCGCAACAGTCGCAGCGAAAACGCACGCAGTCGTAGCAACGGAATTTACTACATTTTAGTGCCAAACGACTGTGCCCGTGATATGATAAAATTTTATTGCGAAATTCAAAAAGTTTTGTAACACAGACTAGCAAATGTTTTCATACTTCGTAGTGAAATATATTAATAAATAAGTTAAAATAAATGTACACGTAAATTTTAAACAAATATACAGTCATGCCTATATACGCAAAGGAATAGTCAAAATGCACTTGTGGTTATTTGATAAACTTAACCTTGATCAGCTGCTATTACAACATTCAGACCCATCCTAGCGCTGCCCGTTGATCTTCGGGTGAACTTTCTATTTAGGTATATGGTACAAATAGACGTCGCTTCCTCACGCCTGCCCATTGTAGCAGATGGAGGGGAATATCCGATCTGTCCACTCACCGCCATACTCAAGTGATATGAGGCGCTGATAAGTGCACCTGCACCACCTCATTCGCTAGTGGCGAATTGGGTTCAAGTGGAAGTCATCTTCTCGGGTATTTTCTGCTGCCTGTTTATGCGAAATGACGTCTTCACAGAAGATTGCAACCGCATTAAACAAGTGTTGCTAGCAGTCATAAAAAGTAACTAACAAAGACAGTATGTTGATCCAACAGTTAGGACGACCAACGAGCCATTGTGAATCGCCGAACGGCCTCATGACACCCGTGTACCTCTTCGACTGTACCGAATGGAGGCGTTTTGCCACGATGCTGGCTCCACTCATGTTGAGCAAAAATCACTGTGGCAAAACTTATGAAACGCTGAATCTTGCATGAAGATCGAAGGCTCATAATCATGTTTTAGGGCGTATCATTACCCACAATCGCCATCCAAATACTGAGTATCACCATTGTGGACAGGTCGCTCACACATAGGAAAAACTACGAAAATGTAAAAAAGGTACTACTCCTAGCACTTTACTACAGTGTCTCCATCTCGCCGCAGATGATGCTGACGTCTTGCCTGGTATGTCCCCTGTGGAGCCGATTCACTCACGCAAAGCTAGTGGATATAGCATTAAACGAAACGTGCCGGTTAAACTGTTGTGCCCTTTGGCCGATATAGCACCACCAGTAGTTCAGAGGACTGTGACTACGAGTTTTGCAGAGAGAACAAAAATGGAGAACGACCCACGGCACCTCATACACGGTCACACTCCACCCCTATAAAGACTAAGTTGCAACAGAAATATTTCGAACTGTGTCTAACCCATTGTCCTACGAACGGTCTCCAATTGTGGAGTGAAGGAGTGTCTTTAACAAAACGTATTTATGATGCCAGCTCAGAATCTACCTCCTGGATATAAGTTATCGTGGGCGATTTGGAGGTCCTTAAATAAACTTCGGGCTCAAGTTGGCCGAAGCAGGGGAAATGAGTCTAATTAGGGCTTCTCGGATGGTGCCAACAAAAACGGTTTTTGCAGTGTGATCGAAACGATGTCCCATCTTACATCATGACCTGGATGCCTGGACACCTGCACACAGGAGGATCTGACGGCTGCCACCGACAACACAAAGTAGCCGAGTTTTGGACTGCAAAATAAAATAAATGAACTCGAAAACACATTAGCCAACACAACATTAGCCGTCCAAATGCTTAAAATTGGTTTCAAAAAACATTGATGGAGAATATTGTATATATCCTTCATGTGAGACGGTATATGCGCAATAACTGTGGCTGCATTAACTCAGGTAAATATTTAATAACAATACGCGCGATTCCAATTATTCTGTTGATTACTTCGACATACAACTAGGCCACATGTAATATTGGCTTTAAAAAAATACCTCCAAAATTCAGAGAATCGTTATTTGTGTTTATTATTAAAATATTATGTATATCTTAAAAGATTTATAATTCAATAGTGAATTTTTCCTTTTTTAAAGAGATACGAAAAAATAAATACAATGGATTAAATATAACTCTTCTTGTAATTTTAGCAATTGCTGTTTTATTTAAATTTCATCGTTCCAGGATCATAATCTTTCATTTCATTATAATTTAAAAATTGTAGTCCTATTCAATGTTAGAAGTGGCTCATTTATTTTAAATTTTTCAACTGTATTACAGCTGACCATATTTAAGTATCTAATCGTGTGAATATCATCTTAAGGCCCTTGGCATCCACAGTTCATAAACTGAATTTAAAATTTTTCCTGATACTATATTTATTATTCCGTGTGGTGACGGATTAAGAATACATAGTGTTACCACCTCTATTCATCCCGTGGGTGTCGTAAAAGACGACTAAGGGAACAAAGTGTATACTTTGTTCCCTTAGTCGCCATTACAAAGAATGTAATACGTCATTACAAAGAGAAGGAAAACTTGGAACAAGCCCTATTCGAACTCGTCGGGCCAGTGTGGTATAGTAGGCCAAAACCTCCTTGCTAAGGAGAGGCCTATGTCCAGCAGTGGATTATAAAAGGCTGTCGATGATATTTATTATTGTACTAGTTTTTGCCCGTGGCTACGACCGCGAGTATGTCTATTATCGGGGTAAACCGTAGCTTATGTGCTATTTTTATGTTTAGGCTATACGACTGTAAATATTCATCCTAATCTGTTTAGTAGTTTTTGTGTGAAATAGTAACAAACATCTATACCAACTTTCGTATTTATAATATTTAAAATTAAAAAATCTATTTAAAAGTTTATCGATAAAGTGTCCAGATACCTTATTCCATATAGTGTCATCTATCTATGCATCTCTCATTCTCATCCATCTACGAGTATGTATATCTATATATTGATCATCTACATCAGAAGTCTCCATTCTCTGGCGGCTAGCGGTCCCATCAACGGTTCATAACGCCTCCGACGTCTTCATGCCAACGCCGACCCTCAGGAGAGGGTTTCTCCTCCGTATTTCGTTCAGCGGTTTCTTTCTAAAGCATAACAGTTTCGCAGAAAGAGACTACTATTCCCCAGCCTTAAGGATTGGATCACCTATGTGTTTATAGCATTAATTCTCAAAATCCTGACTCTCAGCTGACATCAAAGCAGATGTTATCTAACCTATGAAATTGTATGTAATATAAGGTGGGTCAAGAATTCAACGACATGTTACGGGAGTTCTTGGGAGCGATGCTACTGAAATTTGCTGGCTACAATCACAATATATGGTTTCAACAAGATGAAACCACTTGTCACAAATCCAATGAGTCCCTGCCGGTGGTAAAAGACATGTTTCCGGAAAAACTGATTTCCAGACGAGGCGGCATTCCATTACCACCCAGAAGTCGAGATCTATCCCTACTAACCTTCTTTTTATGAAGTTATTTGAAGAATCGTGCCTACATCAATAAACCATATACTATGTCAACTTAAAGAAAAAAATCGGCGAAGAGATGACGGCGTACTCGCTGTTTCTTTGCCAGTGAGTATTCGAAAAGTACGGTGCTCGCTTAGAAGAGTACAATCGTCGAAGCGGTGGTCACACGACGAAACGACGAAATTTTTAAAAAATAAATTGCAACTAATTAGCTTATTTGTAAATAAATAATTTTTGTAATATATCAAATGGTATTCTAAATGATTTTTTTCAATGTTAACTAATTCGTGATCTACCCATATTTATTTTATTGACACTTTTTTTTTTTTTTTTTTTTTTTTTTTTAACGTGTGGAAACCCCCTCGGGCCGTCACCCCACCGGGGTTTACGGCGGGGTGGTGTGTCGGAATCGGACCGACTAAAACCACACGGTGTGCCACTCTGCGCCTGACATAGGAGGGATCCGGGAACAGCTGTTATTACGACATCCAGATCCCTCCTAGCGCCTGCCCGCTACCGTGGGCACCATCTGCGTATAAACTCTCCTTTTAGGCGTACGGCACACGCGGACGTCGCCTCCTCGCGGCTGACCATTATAGCGGATGGAGGGGAAAACCCGTCCCGTCCACCCGCGGCCACACTCAAGGCGGCATGAGGCGCTGGTACGCGCGCCTCCGCCGCCCGGTTCGCCGGCGGCGAATTGGGTCCGAGTGGAGGTTGTCCTCCCGGGCCTTCTCCGCCGCCTCCTTCCGCGAAATTACGTCTTCGCAGAAGGTTGTGACCGCGGTAAAACAACTGTCGTTACCGACCATGGAGCGTATGACGGCCGGTAGCGAGAGATCTCCTCCAATAACTGCAGTGAGGACCCCACGCTGCGCCGCCCAGGCGGAACAAACCGCCAGCGTGTGCTGAGCCGAGTCCTCACTGCAGTCGCAGTGGTGACAGGCGGGACTCAATTCCCTCCTGGCGACCGAGTGCAGATACTTCCCGAAGCAACCGTGCCCGGAAAGAATCTGCGTCAGTCGGAAGGAAAGGGTCCCGTGCTGCCGCCCTGCCCACTCGGCGATGACCGGCTGGAGAGCCTCTACGGCGGCAAAGCCAGCACGTGGAGCCTCCAGCCGGGACGACCAACGAACCATCGTGGCTCGACGAGCGGCCTCTCGCCACTCGCGTATCTCTTCGGGTGGGGGCCGAATGCCGGTACCCACCCGGAAGTCTGTCGTTCGCCGATAAACTTCGGCGAGCACTTCCGCCTCCAAATCCCAAGGGGGAGTTCCGGCTAAGGCGCACGCCGCCTCCGTCGATACAGTGCGGTAACCGTGTATGGCTCTAACCGCCAATATCCTTTGAGGACGCCAGAGACGAGCCCTATTGTGGACGGTCAGAGCCGCCGCCCACACCGGTGCACCATACAGCGCCATTGACCGGACAACCCCCGTGTAAAGCCGTCTCGTCGCGACGCTGGCTCCACCCAAATTGGGCAAAAGTCGCCCAAGGGCAGAAGCAGCGCCGACCAGCTTTGGAGAAAGCTGTCGGAAGTGCTCGTCGAAGAGCCACCTGCCGTCAAGGATCAGGCCCAGATACTTCATCTGGGCCTGAACCGGCACGAGGACCGAATTGACTACAATGGAGGCGCCAGAGGGCGGACCACGACGGGGCCCATGGAACAAAAGGGCCTCCGTCTTGTCCAGGGCCACCCGTAAACCCAGCGCCTCAATACGCCTGACCACCAGAGAAACTCCCACGGTGGCTAGACGCGCTACCTCTTGAAAGTTCGCTCCCCGGGCCGTGACCAATGTGTCATCGGCGTAACAAATTACGCCCAGCCCGGGGGGAAGGCGACCACGAAGGGCCCAGTCGTATCCCATGTTCCACAGGAGTGGTCCGAGGACAGACCCCTGCGGAACACCGCACGACATGAGCCGCCGCCTGAGAACACCGTCTCGGTCCTCGTACATGACGGTACGCTCCTCAAGATAGTCTGCCACAAGCCGCCTCAGGTACTCTGGCACCCCGTGGTAGTGGAGTGCTTCCCTGATGCAGCTAAATGGCAGACTATTAAATGTATTGGCGATGTCCAACGACACCGCCAACAGCACGCCGCCACAGCTCACCGCCTCTTCAGTAACGGCCCTCAGGCGCAGCACGGCATCGACCGTCGAACGCCCCGCCCGAAAACCAAATTGGGCGTCCGATAGATCGGGGCCCACCTCGCAGAGGTGCCGGACGATGCGGGCAGAGAGTATCCTCTCAAACAGTTTACCCGCCTCGTCCAGCAACACGATGGGCCTATAGGCCGCCACCGAATCGGCAGGCCGTCCCGGCTTCCGTAATAGGACCAGCTTCCCACTTTTCCAGCACTCAGGGAAGCGTCCTGACGCCAAGCTAGCGTCCAGGACCTCCCTGAGGCGGTCCGACATGTGCTCGAGGGCTCGGGCCAGCACTCGGACAGGTATCCCGTCTGGCCCGGGGGCGGTGTTCTTAGAGCGGATCCGTAGAACAACCGCCCCTACCTCCGATTCCCTGACGGGTGGTACATTTTCCTCGTTGGTCCCCCCGTCGTCTCCGACCATGAAGGCCATCGACGGGGGTGTGTGTTCCACCCGCTGCGGGAAAAGGCCCTCGACCACTTCCTGCAGGAAGCTGGGCTGGAGAGTCTGTGTAAGGGGGGGGCCCGACGTGCGGAGCTTTTGTCGCGCCGCACGATAAGGGCGACCCCAGGGGTCACGATCGAGACCCTCCAGCATCTCCTTACGCTTAATTTCTTTAGCGCGGCTGATGGCCAGCTTCAGAGTTTTCCGCGCCTCTCAGTACTCCTCATGAAGCTGGTCCTCTTCGCCTTCTTCGCAGTGTCGCCGCCGACTACGGGTGTAGGACCTCCGGGCACGAGTACAGGCCGCACGGAGGTCCGCCAACTCCTGGGACCACCAGTAAACCTCCTTCCGTGGAGGCCGACAACCTCGTATG
This sequence comes from Hypercompe scribonia, assembly GCA_949316085.1. Classification (NCBI taxonomy): domain Eukaryota; kingdom Metazoa; phylum Arthropoda; class Insecta; order Lepidoptera; family Erebidae; genus Hypercompe; species Hypercompe scribonia. Next base: position 23,437,547 of record OX438977.1, read on the forward strand.
CGGGGCATGGCCGCATCGCAGATCTGCGTAACCGCATCACGGAAGCGACCAGCCCCCATGTCAACCTCCTCAGCCGGGGCCTGCAGAGACAGCCAAGAGTGAATAATGGCCGCCTCCTCTAGTAGATCCCTATTTAGTTTGGCTACAGCCCACCGCGGAAAGCGAGAAGAACGCTGCGCCGCGTGACCCCTACTGGGGTCCTGGGTCCGGGAGAGCTCAAATCGGATGTAGAAGTGATCCGAGAGCGTCTCAACCTCTTCCAGGACGCGCCAGTTCCTTACTCGTGCGGCGAGGGCAGGGGTAGCGAATGAAAGGTCCACTATCGACCCTCCCTGCTGTCGCACGCACGTGTTGGTGGAGCCTCTGTTTAATAAACAGAGGCCCACCGAGGCCGCCCACTCCTCTACGGCCTCGTCCCTGGCATCCGTCCTGGAGGAACCCCACGCAATGGATTTCGCGTTGAAGTCCCCCAGCACTAAGACGTGCCCAGACGTTAGTCGCCGCATCGAGGTTTCCAAGTTGTTAAGGAAAACCTCGAAGTCGCTCAAACTCCGGTTGGGGGAGAAGTATACACCGTATACGGTGATCCCCCCTGACTCAGCAGCAACATATCCAGTGCCCTTGTCTCTTAGCGACAAGGGCGGGGAATGAGCCGCCGTGGAGCCGACGACTGCCACAGAACCGTCCCGGTCACCCAACCAATTTGGACGGGGAGGAACATAATAAGGCTCCGCGGCTACGGCAACGTCGGTCGACCACTGTGCCATGGTTTGCAGGAAGAGGTCCTGTGCCGCTGCACAGTGGTTCAGGTTCGTCTGGACAAGGAGGTTGGAGACTTGGTCCATTACTGAACCGTCTCTACAACCTCCTCCATGGGCGACGATGCCGACGTGCGAACAGTATCGGAGGCAGCCTGGGTCGACTGGCTAGCCCCCGACACTTGTCGAGAATCGCGGGGAGGTTTGCACCCCACCTGCCCCATCTGGTGATTGGCGGGCTTGTTACCCGCCGCACACACTGGGCAGTGAGGGGCGGCAGAACACACCGCCTTATGCCCCGGTCGACCGCAGCGGAAGCATAGTCCGCTGCAGTCAAAACGACTTACGCACTTGGCGCGTGTGTGCCCCGATGTCAGACATTTATAGCATCTCATCGGTCTCGCCGCCAGGACTGTGATCCTAGCGCTCACGAAACCGATGAGCAGTCTACCGGCGTCGCCCAAAATTTTGGCTGACGCTACGGGACAGCTGACCCACACTGCGCCAAGCCCTCCTGGACCGGGGCGGATGGTGCCGACCCTAATGTTGTCCGCGTTGCACCCTGTCTTCTCTCTTACTGCAACGCAGACATCCTCGGCCGTAATGGAGTCGTCCAGGCCCGAGATGCGCAACTCTGCACATTTGGTAGGCCTGGCGATCTTCACACCATCCGTAGCTGCAAACATGCCCCGCAACTTCTCAGCAAAGGCATCTGCCGTTTTTGCACCTTCGGCTCCAGGGAACTCGAGCACTCGAGCTCCTGTCTGAGCAAGACGCAACCTGACTCCTACAGTCCCCGTGTCACCGGCGAGGCCAGCCCGGGCCCTCTGAAATATGGCCGCGTAGGACAGTCTACCGCTAGCCGTCTCCGGTGACACCGTGACCACCACCGCCGCGGTTTTGGGCACCTGCAGCTTGCGCGGCTTCTTTGTAGGGGCCACTACCACCGATGACGATTGCGGGGTAGAGGCTGCTTTATGAGCTGCCTTTTTACCCCGCTTTCGGGACTTAGCCCCGCCGACTATCTGTCAACCATCTTTGGATGGGGCAGATGCGGAGGGGGCAGGTGTAGTGGTGCCAGGTATACCTGTTGGAGTGGGGAGCGGAGGATATTCTGCTCCAGCCTTTACCACTTTTTTAGGCCCAGATTTCGATGCAGCCGTCTTGGTTGTTACCCCGACCGCCTGTCGTGCCCTCGGAATGGCTACAGGAGCAGCCAACAGCGACGCCGCCGCCGTATAGGACACACGACCGCCCACAACTGGCAGCGATGTTGGCACTGATGTGACCTTTGGTCACATCAGTGCCAACATCGCCAGTGCCAGTGACCTATGGGCTCCGAGCGGTGGCCGGACAACAGGGGCCGGAGGCAGTCTTGCCTCTAGGCCAGCAAGACGGCCGTCCATCATGCGCCACACAGCGTCGGTAATTTGGCGCAATTGGGCGTCAGCGATGGCACCAATATTGGGAGATGGAGCAGGCTGAGACGGGGTCGAGGCCGGATCCTCTGCCGGACGATGCGCCCGGAATTAGGCGAACTGAGCGCTAAGCTCAGCCACTTGCCCGGTCAGGCGGTCGTTGGCTGCCTGGAGACGAGCTACGTCCCCCATGAGGTCTTCCACGACTCCAGCAATGGCAGAGGAGGAGTCCTTAAGAGCCCTTACGAAAGAACTCTTAAGGTTCCTGGATGTGGTGGCCACTTTTTGGATTATGGCCACCCCCATATTTACTCTCTCCTGCAAAGACACCGGTGTTTGGGAGACAGAATCCCTTTCCACTGGTCCTCGTATTTTTTGCAGGAGATCAACTATCTCCTCCTCCGCCGCGCTTTCACCCTCCGCTCGGACCCTTCTATAAGCTTCTGCCTTGGAGAAGACAGAGCCTGATGGGGTCGAGATTGGAGTGCGTGATCGACCTCTGCGGCTGCTACCCACTTTAGGGGGCAGCATCTCCTGGGACGTATCACTCTCCTCGTCCCTGGAGTATCCGCGCTTTCGACTTTCGCAGAGCTCCATCCTTGTCGACTCCAGTGCGTCTATAGTTACACTGGAGTTACCTCCGTCCGACGGAATTGCGGATTTGGAACGTAGCCGTTCCGAAGTTCTTCGGCTCCCAGCAGCCAAGATGACTTCTGGGAGCCGCTCCGAGATAGGCGTTCCCTACAATACGTCCTCTTCGTTTGAAGAGCAGTTATCCGCTCTTACACTCTCCTTCATTTGACTCTTAGTCGCCTTCTTTCTTTCTTGTGTTTGGTTTTTTTTAATAAATTTTTCCATATCTAATCCCACGATTGGGGGAGAAATAGTGGTCGACCCGGGCAGAGATCCCCCAATACCCGGGCAAGCGTAAATTTATGCCCAACCGAGGGGTCCGCAGGTGCCTCGGCTGGGAGTGCGCTTGCGACTGAACTACCCATCAGCCATGCATCCCCTGGTCACGCACCAGAACACGGGATTCGGGGTAATTTTTTATAGAGGTTTTCTTCCTCGCAGTCCGGGCGGTTAAGCCAAGACCCTCGCCCCCGATTGGAGTCGCGAGACTCCAACTCGAGACTACGATATGTCGACGGCGGCAGGGAGACTAAGTCTCCTGATGCCTGCTCAGTGGCAGTGTAAGTGCACACCGAGCCCGTCCTGCCTTTTCCACCGCTGAGCGGAGGAACTCCGACCCTGGAAAGGGTCCCACCATCGTGATTTTTTACCGAGGTTTTCATCCTCATTGCTCCGAAGAGCGAAGAACCAACAGAGGATCCGACAGACACGCCCGCTCTGTTGAACCAAGTCTCGGCCGAATTGCCGAAGAAAATGGCTTTCTCTTCGTGCTAGAATATTAGCCGTTGGCAGTGATGAACAACACCAACGCCAACGTTTCCAGGGTGCACCACGTGGAGGTTTTCTAGCCAAGCACCCCTATTTTATTGACACTGACCTAAGCTTTGAAGCTATTCAGGCAAAGAGATTCTCAACTTGGTTATATAATTATGTTTGTTACCTCTGGACTTATTTGTAAAAGATATCTTAAGAAGGTCTCCTTCCCGTTTGATTCTATTCAAGATTGAAGAAAAATAGCACCCTAAGGATATACTTGACCAAAGAAGACAAATTGAAATTTATTAAAAGTATTTTATTTTTATTATGTTTAAATTTAAAATTAATATAAATCAACGAGATCCTTAATATTAAGTGAAGTTGTATGAATGAGTTTGTCTGCCGAGGAGAGTTAACTTACCGAGCGGTCATAAGTTCAGTGAAGTTGCGTGAAGTTCAGTGAAGAGGAGAGCTCAGTGACCGGATGGCCTTCAATTTAGTGAAGTTGCATGAACGAGTTTGTCTTCTGAGGATAGCCCAGTGGCCGGGCGGCTTTCAATTTAGTGAAGTCGCATAAACGAGTTTTTCTTCTGAGGAGAGCTAGTGACCGGTCATTAATTGCCAATATTTTACGACTATGGAAACCCCATCATTTAACACAAAAATGCTTAAGCATGCTTAAAACTCGTGATAAAATATTAATTCCTAAGGGTGTGTTATATTTGTGTTTAATAGTGTTAAGTAATCTGTTAAGTAGAATGAGGTAAAGCACATAGTGGTAGCCAAAATTTCTTTTTAAGGAGAGATCTATGTCTAGTAGTAGGTTATTAAATACTTTTGATGATGTTGATAAATGAGTTAAAAGGAACAATACGTAACATATTTATTACTTAACCCATTTTTCTCCTCTGTAGCACGTATACTTGTTCAGTACAAGCGGTTCCTGTTATCCGACACTGAACTTACTTGTAACATTTCTTGCCCTTCTGCCTAAATTATAATATATGTAACGAAAAAATGATAAATATTTTCTCCTTTCACATCGTCAGCAGTAACGGCACGACGACAACCCTTATTTAATATTCTCCCTAAGGAGCAAGGAATTGTCTGCGGTAATCTTGCGAAATCTAATATTCCAAGTTAACAAGCACTCAAAGAACCGGTTAAGTTACTATTGGAAGAGGGATACGAGTATTCGTTCAAGGTTTTAGTATATATCAATACATTTAACGCTGAACAAAGATGGACGACCGTCGGCTTATCCCTTAAGTATGTGTCAACTCTAAATGAGAACGCACTACATAAGTGAACGGTATCCATGTACTATGGCCGAACTAGAGAAAATAATCATTTACTTAAGTTGATATTTATTGATTCATATAATTGAAAGTACATTTATATGTACACATTTATAAGCTCCAGCATCCATGTTGTCGTGTTTCATTGGTGAGTGTGAGACCAGAGGCCCATTGATGCAGGGGTGACAGTTATCGTGGTAACTGTGTAAGCTTTACACTGTCACGATGACTGTCATGTCTTTTACGTACTCAAGCGGGGTGTGAAAAAGCATCTCATAAGGCCGCCATAGTGTAAGTCACTACACTGCATTGTCCACATTTGCAATGAGTATGGTGACCACAACTCTTGGATTCTATTCATGCTTTCCATCAAGCAGAATAGAGTCACTTTGGTAGGCTCTTAATATAGAAAAAATACATACACACATAGCATAGCATAGTGTACATGTGGCGATGGATTAAAAATACGGAGTGTTACCACCCCTATTTATCCCATGGGTATCATAACAGGCGACTAAGGGCGTAAACTACGGAGGATGACGTCAGTGCAAAGAGAAGGAATACTTGAAATGAACTGTAAACCATCCCATCTGATTAACGTGGTACACGCAAGCTAAGACCTTTCTACAGAGAGGTTTATGTCTAGCATTAGACTGTTAAAGTCAATTGACGCGATTTCAAACGAAAGTGTATCTTAAAACTATTATAGTGTAGTTTGGATTATATTCTATTCCTTTTATTGCTTGTTCTTTCATCTTTCTTACATACTTGATAATTCCCTTGTAAGTCTAGTGGTTATGTTGTGGGTTTTAATCCCTTTAGTGTAGGTGATTGTGTAAGAGTAGAGTTTTTTACAATAAAAAACTAAATACTCCGGCATCTGCACAGTTCATACATGTAAGATTAAGAAATAAGTCTAAAAATATATATATAATAAGCATTAAAGTTATCTTATGGTTAAACTACACATTATATGTTTCATGCAATTCCTAATTCAATATATGCAATTCCTAATTCGATACAGGAAGGTATCAACCTATCGCCGTCCGCTGCTGAACGAAGGTCAAAATAAATAAAAGCTTGACACGGCCCGTATGGTGACGAGGTTCCTGTCTTTGAAGCCCTAACCACCGGTGTCTTGGTCCCTGTACCATATGTCGGTGGTTTACTATTTTTTATATTTTTAAATATGTATTTTTTGTGTTCCTTTTACATGTATTTAAAATTTTAAATAATATGTATATATAAATGAATAAAGAGAATAATAATAATTAAAATAAAGGAATTTCTAATTAGTAAAAGATAAATTGTAATTATTACTTAATTATATTGAAATACACATTTGTGTGTAAAATTAATTTCGCATCTTCGATCACTGCCATGGTATGGTGACGATTACATGTCATTAAGGGATCATGCTTGAGTGCAGACTTCTTTTGTAGGTAAACGTAACATAAGGTGAACTTTGAGTAAGTTTGAGTAAAGAAAATTATGATTATACTAGAATTGTAGAAGCCCTCTTTGGAAAACTCAATTTATCAGTACCAATAGGTTGGCGAGACTGTCGTGAAATTTAATATTTGCTTAAAGGAGTACATTAGGACCATTAATCATTTCTATGTAATAACAATATGTTGAATTATCCCTTCAAACTTCATCTTGTTATATTTTTTAATGAAGATTGTACTTTAGTTAACATGAACCACGTTTTATGTGTATTATAATAATACAATAAGTACAAAGGATTTACGCTTAGAGCAGGTCGAGATGTAGAGCTTCTATAAGATAAAGATGTAACCAGAATCTGTTATAAACTATGTAAAATACATCAACAGTCTTTTACAGTCCACTGCTGGACATAGGCCTCTCCTTAGCAAGGAAGTGTTGGCCTACTATTCCACGCTGGCCAGACGGTTTGGAATAGGGTTTGTTTCAAGTTTTCCTTCTCTTTGTAATGATGTTGTCTTGTATACTTTGTCCCTTAGTCGCCTTTTACGACACCCACGGGATGAATAAGGATGGTAACACTATGTATTCTTAATCCGTCACCGCACGGACAGACGGATGTAAAATACAAAATACATTAATTGATACAGTTTATCGCAAATAGGTTAAAAAGATATAAAACTATAAGGTCGACTTTTGGCGTAGTGGTGTAGGTAGGTAGTAGTGTAGGTTAAGATATTACAAAGTTAAGCAATGCTAGTTGGTGTAGTTTATGATTGGTGATCATTCTCGAAATATTGACAGCTAGTTATCATACAAAAATCTTTGGCAATCGTTACGGGTAGTTGAAACCCTAAGCAGTCCAACAACGGGCTTCCTATGAAACTTCTACAAAAGTACATGGATTGTAGAGGTCTGATGGCAGCCGTTCCATGTAAAAAAATTAAGTTCAGTCGTATCGTAGTAGATTCAAAATAGATTCCAACGTAATTTTGAAAAAAGCTTGATTGATTTAAGATGTTAGAAAATACACTAGGTCGACTGACAAAGAATAACTCAACTATTAAGTCCATCTTTGTGTAATATGTGAAGGAAGCTGGAATAAATAAATATTCATCAAGAAAACCGACCTATCATCTTTTGATATATTTGACAATCCATTTATCCAGCTTATGCTACAATATAATGTATAATGACAAAAAAATGGACCAAATCCCTGTCAGCACCGGCCCACGCGGTAGCTGTCGGCCTCCCATTATATCTTTACATAGTAAAAAATAAAGCCGATTTTTGTTTTTGTACGTTTACATTTTTTAAATTACGTAACAAATTTTAATGTAGTTTTCACGCATAGAAAGAATGATTTGAGAGAAAAGTTTGTATGTATAATACATGTAATACACATGTATTGCACACACAAACACAGAGTGCAGAAAAACTGAGAATTTAAAAGACCGTTGTGAAACCGAGGCGGGTCGCTACATAAATGTAACTCACATCTTTAAATGTAATTCCTCACTCCATCTTTTCTTCTGAGTACGTTAAATCGCAATCCCGTTTCGTACGATGTAACATAATATTTCTAAATAAGAAAACACTGGAATAAAAACACTTTTCTTTGTTCTCGTTCTGCGAGCAAAATATTAAGAGACTGTATTGATTTGACCTTATGATAGTTGAGTTTACCTTCTAATCAAGTTTAAGATAAAATTAAGTACATTGGAAACGATATTTATTTTGATAAATATTACTACAGTATTTTTGTATTTGTGGTATAACGTGGGTACTTGTGAATAAGTTTATAGTGTATATTTTTACTAAAGTATTTGAAAATAAAATCAACGAAAGCAATTCTTTAAAATATTAAACAAGATTGCGGACCTCAGTTCCTCCCTCACCGCAAAGGTTAAGGGTTTCGGCACTCGGTAAACAGTAACAAGAGAATTGTTAAGCAAAGGTATTTAAAACAAATATTATGAATTTTGAGCGGCTCGTGGACATTGTAAAAGCAAGCAATCATAGTTTATGATTGGTGACTATTCTTCGTATATTGAGAACTTTTGATGCTTCAGAGTACTTTCATTTACAACAAAAGTTTAGAAGTTGGGAAGGTAAAAAGAGGTATTTCGTGTCAGGTTAGCACCGACAACACACCCTATTGATTACAGTAATGCGTAAAGACAATATTATTATTAATCAAATGTAACACCAAAAATTGCTTGGAATTAAACTTTTACGATAACTGGAAACATAGTAAACAAAGTAGAAGAGAATAACTTTAGTTTTAGGTTATTAGAATTCAATTCTGCTCCAACTAATCTTTGAAACTTTTAGTAAAATATCGTCTGTAAATTAATTGATAAATGAAGCGTTTATCAACTTAGAAATCTGCCTTAAGTTCCGGTCAATATTTACTTAATACTATAATTGCAACAATCAACTCGATAGGCATGGATTATATACTATCTATTTATAGAGCGGTGGGACCTTCCCGATCTCTAGTAATAAATTTATTAAATATAACACTATTATCGCAAGAAAAGATATTACTATCTACAGTTCAAATCTAAGTTTTGTTTTTGATGAACATGAATGATGAACTTAAAGTTAAATAAAATCTATGGTACTGTGCTGATTTTACCGTGAAAAGAGTCGGGAAGAAAAAATAACTACCGATAATTTCCTATTAAAAAGATGAACTATATCATCATCACAACAGTCTACTGCTGAACCTCGACCTCTCCTTACCGAGGAGGTTTTGGCCTACTATATCATACTGGCCGGATGGGTTGGCATACTTTTCTTTCTCTTGGCAAACAAAAAATATGTGAAATCTCATTTATCGTCAGATAACCAACTCAAGTATAGTGCGGTCAAATAAAACAACTCACGTCCATTGGTAAGTTAAACAGTGCGAGTGTTACAAAGTTCCGTCCCTTTTCACGATGTTACTCTCACAAATTACAGGACGAAGAAATAGGAAACATAATTAAATAATTTGATTGGTTTTTGGACGCGCCTAAGTGATATATAAAATGATCGTAAAATATAAACAGCCTTTTAGGACAGATCTCGAATTTGAGGATCAACGTTGACAAAATTGTCTGAGATTTGATTGAAACTTAATGAACCGTTAAAGAATTTCTAACGTACCTAAATAAATACATGACCAGTTAGAGAGAGGCGCTTCACTAGATTACATCGAATCGGACCCAATGCCGAGGGTTGGTATTAATAACTGGTAACTTATTTATTAGTTGCGTACAGGCTAATTTTGACGTTTTAATACTTCTTATAAGATACATATATATATATATATATATATATATATATCTTATAATAATTATATTAATATTAATCTCTAGCGAATGTATATATCATATAGGCATATATTCATTGGGTGTTGCAAGAGGCGACTGAAGGAACAAACTAGACACAACAACAATTCTCTAGGTAGTAGAGCCACGCTGATTTCAGCATGAGTGGGCCGGCTCGACCGGGGCAGTGCTATTCTCCCACAGAAGACCAACCTAAAGCGCCAGCATCCGTGTTTTCGTGTTGTGTTGGTGAGTGTGAGACCGGAGGCCCATTGATGCAGGGGTGACAGTTATCGTGGTAACTGTGTAAGTCTTACACTGTCATGATGACTGTCATGCCTTTTACGTCCCCAAGCGGGGTGTGAAAAAGCATCTCACAAGGCCGCCATAGTGTGGTTCACCATACTGCATTGTCTGCATTTGCAATGAGTATGGTGACCACAGCTCTTGGATTCTATTCATGCTTTCCATCAGGCAGAGTAATGTCAGTCCCTTTGGCAGGTTCTTAATTTAGAAAAAAAAATGACACTACAAAGTGAAAAAAGACCTGAAACAAACCCTTTATCGACTCATCTAGCCAGCGTGATATATTAAGCCAAAACCTCTTTTCTGGGTAGCCTTCGTCTGTTCATTTGGCGCCTTATCCAAAAATTAGTAAAATTTATAAAATCAACAAAATGCTTTAATAATAAGTCGTTAATCTTTAGTAACAAATAAATTGAAGTATTTGTTTGTTATTTCAAATTTGGAGCTTTTCTTGTAAAGTATATTAATGAATAAATGAATATAATAAATGAATATTTCGGACATTTGACACTCAACGGCATTTAGTTTCAAAGTAAGCAGAGCTTATACTATGATAACTAGACTGACTGATAGAATACTTAAATAGTTTTTTGTTTGTAAATACATACATATTATACATAGAAAACACCCAAACTTCGAAACTAAATGCCCATCGAATATTTGCAGATCATACAAACATTTGATCCGACCCGGAAATCGAAATCGAGACCTCAAGCGCAGCACTCGCATTCACTACCGCTGCGCAACCGAGACAGTTATTGAGTTATAAATATATAGATATATAGAGAATAAGGCGCCAAACGAGCAGACGAAGGTTACACAGAAGAGAAGCTTCGGCTTAATATATCACGCCGACTAGATGAGTCGATAAAGGGTTTGTTTCAGTTCTTTTTCCATAAGAAAAACATTTTTAATTTTTTATCTATCTGTCTGTCCGTCTATTTATTCTGGCTGGACCGGTTTTGACTGGACTTACACTGGTTGATGATGTTATATGGGCTTGAGCTACTTAAAAAAAAGGGATAAGGCAAAAAATAACCAGTGAAATAGCAACAACATCAGATTTAAAAGCAACATAAACTGCGGGTAATGTCGCGGGATGCAGCTCGTATATTTATGAAATAATTAATAAATAATAATATTATCCTGAAAAAAGCGTTGGGTACCTACTCCATAAATCAGCTCTCAAAAATTTTTTGATCGGTATGGAACGTTTAAAAATGATACGAAAAATAAGGCGGTACAAACAACGCTACTGCTTTTCTTACAATAACATTCCTATTTGGTCATTATTTTATTCTTACCAGGTGTATGCATATGAAACCGGTATTGTCATCCAGCGGTCAGCAGACACAATTGCAGGAACAGTTAAAACTTACCATTGGCGCTAGATGGCGTAATATGATCTGTCAATAATATCCAATACCTAACACTTCAAGTTTTATACAACATTGTGTTTTTTTTCGCTCTCGGAAATGTCGAAACACGTGCCTTCAAACAACGATTTGCGGGGAGCACTCATTTTCTGCTTCCATTTGGGTAAATCGGCTATAGAATCTTATCGAATGCTTGTCAAAGCTTACGGAAAGCACGCTCTTGGACGTACGCAGTGCAATGAGTGGTTCAACAAGTTCAAAAGTGGTAATTTTGATGTGATTTTGACGCGGCAAACCGCCGAAAATATTTGAGGACGTCGAATTGCAGGCTTTGCTGGATGAGGACGACAGTCAGACGCAAAAACAGCTCACAGAAAAAGTAAATGTGAACCAGGCAACCATTTCTAGACGTTTGAAAGCCATGGGAAAGATTATGAAAACCGGAAGATGGATGCCACATGAGCTGAACGTCAGACAGCAGGAAAACCGAAAAACAACATGTGAAATGCTGCTCGCCAGACAAAAAAGGAAGTCGTTTTTGCATCGGATCGTTACTGGCAATGAAAAGTGCATTTATTTTGTTAATCTTAAACGCAAGAGATCGTATATAGACCCTTGCCAACCAGCACAATCGACCCCAAGGCCAAATCGCTTCGGAAAAAAGACAATGCTCTGTGTTTTCTGGGATCAGCGTGGTGTAATCTGGTATGAGCTTCTGAAACCGGGCGAAACTGTTAATAGTCAACGCTACTAACAACAATTGGAGAATTTGAATCGTGCCCTGGGCCAAAAACGCCCAGAATATGAAAATAGGCATGACAAATTGATTTTTTTCGATGACAAAGCACCATCACACCGAACAAAACAGATTCGGGAAATAGTTGAGTCGTACCGCTGGAAACCGCTACCCCACCCCGCTTACTCACCAGACTTGGCTCCATCCGACTTTCACTTATTTGCATCGATGGGGCACGCACTTAGCCAACAGCACTTCACTTCTTACGAAAATGTTGGGCAATGGCTCGATAACTGGTTTGCTTCAAAAAACGAAGACTTTTTTCGGCGAGGTATCCATAAATTGAATGAGAGGTGGTCAAAATGTGTAGCTAGCGAGGGCGCTTACTTTGAATAAAATATTTATTACAATTCTCTTGAAATAAATATGTATTTTTTTTTTAAATAATACCGGTTTCATATGCATAGATCTATGTATATTACAAATCATAATTAAATTTTTAGTGTGACTTATCGTTAAAGTGTATTAACAGTCACTCGATTTAAGAGATATTCAAAGATATAAACTCACCAGAAGTCTCAAAAAACACCCAATAAAGTAGGTGACAATCGAATTTAAAGAAACTGGTTACCGATAAAAAAACAAACAGTTGAAGCTAATAGAAGCGTGTTCAAAAGCAGATTATACACTAGTTTTAGTCATCACATAAATAAACGTAATTTGTAAAACATAAATTAAATTAACTATCAAAGCATTTCCATAACATTTTCGTAAATCCGATAAGTGAGAGTCATCATTAGAACACAAATTTTGGTAATTTGTTGAATTTACTTCGCGCAAATATATGCTTGTACTGTCAGCTTAATGAAAATGATTTTGTGTATACGTAAGAAGTCCATAAATACCCGTGACTTGATTAAGTGCTCCCTCACAGGAAATGAGAATGTAACCTTGTATCGTGTAGGGTTACCCAGCGTTACATTTTTTTAACAGAGGTTTTGGTTGGTCTTATTTCCAGGAAAAATAAATTAATGTGTGAAATGAATTACATGATGATGAATGTGGAAGAAATTAATAAAAAAATTGGTAAGTTTCTTAAATTATAAAAATTATTAGAAAAACAATATATTGGTAGCCAATTATTACTTGTTTAAAACAAACAGTAAAAGGCTTACGGAACTCCAACCCCTGTCAAGTACACTTCGCCAGTAACACGCATTTGACCGATTTCACTTCTAACGCTGATATCTATGTATTCACTTTTAATACAACACTAAATGTAAATAGCGAGTTAAATTACGTTGGATCAGTAAATACCTCCGCTTATTTGTTGTCCGACAGAAAACGATTAATACACCAATAGAACTGGAACGTTCACAGATTATACGATAAAAAAATTCACCCAGAGTCACTTATGCTAACCCTGCATTCACCCAGGGTGAGATGAATTATATTCGCCACAAGTACTCATAACAGGCAGTGAGTATTTACGAGCGCACCGAAGAAATATTCGTGTTGTGATTCTGACAGCATACGCGCATACTAACTGTGGGGAAAAAACGAACGTAAATTGAAGTGATTTAGGGCAAGTTAGTCGTAATGGGACATTAAGAATAGAACTGTTATTCAAGAAAATTGACTTTTTTTAACTTAAAGTTAGCCTGGCAAACTTTTGATTTGATTTTGATTGTGTTAACGTGCAGCTGGGTCTTCTGGAGGTGACTTCTCCCTCCAGCGATCATGTGTAACTCAAGAGACACACGTGTGTTACACCTTATGTACTTCCACCCCTAAAATATGATGATGATGGGGATCCAATAGTCAAAAGTAACGAAATAATTGTTTAACTATCCTGATCCTATTTTTCTTGTAAGTATCTAGCGATTTGTCAATGCTTTATTCATTGTTTTAAATATATAAGGATGATGTTATAATTTTATTCAGAAATACAGTTTAAGTATTATATTAATAAAACAATATGTTCGGTCGACCGCCTCTTACCTTTAAGAATTGTGTCTGTGACGCATGCTGTGTGATAACCACCGTACCAATCTTGGCCTGAAGTTTGACAGCCTATCTTAAGAGCCTGCCAAAGTGATTCTTGTGAGATGCTTTTTCACACCCCTCTTGGGACCATAAAAAGCATGAGAGTCATTGTAACAGTGTAAGGCTTACACAGTTTTCACGATAACTATCACCCCTGCATCAATGAGCCACCAGTCTCACACTCACCAACGAAACACGACAACACGGATGCTGGCGCTTTAGGTTGGTCTTATGTGGGAGGGTAGTACTGCCCCGGTCGAGCCGGCCCGCTCGTGCTGAAATCAGCGTGGCTTTACTACCTAGAGACCAGTTAGTTAATAACATAAATTGTAAATAGTTGTTTTTAATATTTAGTAAATGATAGTAAAATCTAATATGATTATGATACATGTATACATATAGATGAATACGAACCCACATGGGTTCCCAACAACAGACTGATCAGTTTCACTGGTAATTGGTTCTTTTGTACAACTCCACGCTATCACGGAGTCTTGGGCTGCGGGAGAATCCCAAACAAACTTTTTAAAATCAAATTGCTGAGCGAGTATTGAATTTAGTTGACCCGAAAAATAGGGCAAAATATTCCTTAATTTCATCAATTTGGTCCTCGACATACGACTTTAACAACAACTCTCTTGAGTGTACTGTACAATAATTATAAAACTCCATTTTGAGACAAGTAATGTTGTAAAAAAAAACAGAATCGTAAGTCTAAACCCAGCTAGCAGAACTACCGGAAAGATATACCATTTGTCTCGTCTTAAATTTAAGCAGAATAATGTGTCAAAAACACGCCACAAAAGCAAGATGGCCGTAATTGAAGAAACTCAGCTGGTCATATACTAACTAGGATCAACGAGGCGCAATAAAATCAAAGTTTCTGAAACAGGAACAACTTTTCTACTGTATTTACACACTCATACATAGTAAACATTTCCTTTTTTGTATGTTTTTTTGGTGTATGTGGTAGAAGATTTAATACTGACTCAGATTACTAGTAATAAATATTACACCTATATTAGCACCTCCCTTACAATATTTCTATACCACCCTAAGGTTGACTGGAAGAGAATGTCTTGGGCATTAAGTCCGCCGATGTACAAAGCACATAAAGTATAAATAAATAAATAAATAATAATAATTTTGGAATATAGGGTGCAAACGAGCAGGGAGATCAGGTGTTCTTTTTTCTTTTTTTTTAAAAAGAAGCCTACCAAAGTGACTCTACTCTGCCTGATGGCAAGCCTGACGGCCGAAAGGTCGAGTTTGACCATATGCGCCGAAACATAACTCTACCACGGTTATGTAGGACACTCTCACATTCATAAAACGGAGTATACTTGTTAATTATCTAAATGTCTGCTTGTTTGAGTGTACGTAGACCTTGAACTGAACAATGTAACTAGCAGTAAGCTAAATCTAGAATTTCTCCGTATATTGCCCTGCATACATATGTATGTATTTTTTTTCTATATTAAGAGCCTGCCAAAGTGACTCTACTCTGCCTGATGGAAAGCTTGAATAGAATCCAAGAGTTGAAGTTACCATACTCATTGCAAATGCAGACAATGCAATATGGTGACCCAGACTATGGCGGCCTAGTGAGATGCTTTTTCACACTCCGTTTGGGGACGTAAATGGCATGACAGTCATCGTGACAGTATAAGGCTTACACAGTTACCACGATAACTGTCACCCCTGCTTTAATGGGTACATAGTGGCCATAGCACTTAATCTCTACTACTACGAAATTAAACCTTCACACTTTAATTATAGATATATTATTATAGATATAACCTCATAACTCTTATGCACACTTGAGCTGAAGAAAATCCAAGTATTAAGTGTAAGTTGATCGCACTTTAGCAATCATGTGTAGTCACTTCGCTGTTCACCGACTCTCGTTCGTAAAGTAATTTTGTTAAATGATAAATGATATTTACTTCTGCAAATAAATGTTTCACAGATATTTATACAAGTCAGACTCTGCAGCTAAAAGGCGCCAGTTTCTTTCCAGAGTGCGTCTCAGGAACTCCTAAGACGCACTCTGGAAAGAAATAACGAAGCAAACAACTTATTTCGTTAAGTCTGTGAATATTGTTTAAATAGAAACTACTGGAGTACAGTATAGCGTCTGGGTAGGGCTTTAGAAAAAAGACCATATTTTTGAGACGGCCTGTCCATACAGACGGCATATGAACCCTAGCTATCGTGTTCTCTAATCAGAATTAGTCTATATTAAGTAAGTTGTAAGCATTGTTGTAAGCGAGCGGTTAATATTGAAACACATAGAAAATTGACTACCTCGGTGGTACAAAAGGTAGCGTATGCGGCTGCTGTACTGAGCTCTCAGGCTTAATTCTCTGGTTTTACCAAATGTTTGTATCGTCTGCAAATATTAGTTTCGGAGTATGAAGTATTCTATATATAATACGTATGTATTACCAAAAGAATTGTCCGTGTGGTGACGAATTAAGAATACATAGTATTACCACCCCTATTCATCCCGTGTACGTCGTATAAAGCGACTAAGGGAACAAAATATGCAAGACAACATCATTACAAAGTGAAGGAAAACTTGAAACAAATCCTATTCCAACCCGTCTAGCCAGCGTGGTACAGTTGGCCAAAACCTTCTTGTTAAGGAGAGACCTATGTCCAGTAGTGGACTGTAAAAGGCTGTTAATGACCAAAAAAATATAAAAGTATTCTATCAGTCAGTTTAGTATGTTTACGGTCATTGTAATATAGTGTACAAAAAAGAGCCCTCTACTTAGGTTAAAACTAAGTAACGTTATGTGTCAGATGTCTTAACAACAGTCAGGGTTATTTGAAATTACGTATGAAATTAAAAGCTGAAAATCTAGAAAGCACATAATACCTACTTACTTATTACTACAACCAAATATAATGTTTAATAACGATATCCCAAAACAAGTTCTATATTAGCATGACATATTTTTGATAATGGTTTCATTTATAGGTTTCCTAACACAGGTGATTTTACATTATTTTTATAATATTTTATGATGATAATCATCATTGGCCAATTGTAGTTCACTGTTGGAAATAGGACGCCACTTTAATTGCACGAAACTTGATGCAATCCTCGGCTTCTCACATCTAAGTCCTGGCAGCCATTTTGCGCAAATTATCACTCCACCTGGTCTTCGTCTCTGCATGTCATTACGGGTAGAACTTTCGTCTTTAAGCATTGTGTGATCTATAATGAGTAGACACTAGGTACCGTCGCAATCTAACTAATATGTAATAAAGTAATCAAATCTTTTAATTCTGCTTCAATAGCACAGTTTTTCATTTCAAATCAAAAAACATGTTTGATAATATGTAGATACTTTGAGTTTTTTTATTTCTGTCGGAATAAAACATGGAATAGATGGTTTATCTGTGTTAATCGCTCACTTTCTTTATAGGTTCCAAACCACAAATATGTGCTGAAATGTACCTTATACCTATTTAAGCATTCACTTGCTATTTATCGGAACAGATTTTCTTCACGCCTTGAGAATGAAACAAACTTACATTACTGTGATCTGAAAATACCAATTATGAAGTTTTCTCTTTTAAGGTTTAACATTGTAGAAGGATAAACTTAAGGAATGTTAAAAAATCGTAAAGAATCGTTTGAAACGATGCAACAGGTATATTTCTAAAAGAACCTTTAATTAGTTTTCTGTTACAGATATTCGTAACACTTGCAGTAAATTTAACCAACAACGTACAAATGATAATGTTTTTATTCACGACTCTAAATGTTCACAAATCAATGTATTACTTTCAATTCAAAACTTTTACTAGTTTGTGAACAAGTGTCGTTTGTTCTACGCATCTACGTGAGTAGGATTACGGATCGCATCGTACGTATTGTTATTGTTTGAAGAGCTGAACATAAGTCCAATGTAGTACTATGTGTTTGACAATGTACCAGGTACCTATGGCTTACACGTGTCGTGTGTACGGTATGTATTGTGTAATTGGGATGGTTGAGGGGAAATACTCATACAAGAGGATATAAAATATACAACAGTAACTTTAGTGTATGCTTCTATCTTTTTCCTGAACGATGAATGCCGCTTAAAATATAATCCGCTTACTTTTCAATACTTCGCTTCTTCATACTGATGAATTTCTCTCGACACGGATGAATATGAGTCTGCCAAATAAACTTACAATGTTAAAATGTTATTGACTTCTTGTCTACTGCAATTATTTTTGAAATCAAGTACGAAAGTTTCGTCACACATTAATCGACAAATACAACTCATACATAGCAGTAAACAGGTTCATATCATCACAAGAGCAATAACATTAAGTCTTTTCAACATTCCTAAATACGCATACTTTGACTGTTAAATATTCTCTACAAATATTTTCACTAAGTTTAACATGATAGATACATTATATTCAAAATAACAATTATAACAATAGCTCTACCTCAATCAAAAGGCGACAAAAGCCTGATATACACACATGTGTATTATGTCTATATTATGCTACATCACTGCCTCGTTGGTCTAACGGTAACGTAAGCTACAGCCGATCAAAAGTTCTTGGATTCGATTCCTGGGTCGAACCAATAAGTTTCTTTGAGTATAGAAATACTTAATAACAGCCAGGAGTTCGCAAGTCGAGATCTTAAGTGTCGTACCTCGGAGAGCATGTAAAGCCGTCGGTCCTGCGCCTGACCTCTCTTCGATCGTGTCAGATAACCGTCCCACTGGAGTGTGAAATTGAAGGAATAGAGAGTGTGCCTATGTTTGCGTATAATATCTCTGTGTAATTGGTGGGTCTTCGTTGTGACTAGTCGCCGTGACCGAAATCGGTTAAGAGTGCATCATCATCATACCATATAGAAATGAATCTTCTCTCTTATTCTCAATTTTTATTAATCTCATAACTCAACAACTTCAGAGTGCGTATCGCCTATATGCCACGATGTGGAAGACATAACACAAGCTGTTAACGTGGTCAACAGAGACTTGGAGATCATAAACTAGTAGTCTATGAAATCCGGATTAACGGTTAGCCCAACCAAGTGTCAGGCGATTATAGTGGGCAGCAAACGCATTTTGAGCAGACTCGATACTGCCTAAATTTCACCAATCATCTTTAACGGATCACTCGTACGTTTCAGCCCCGTAGTCAAAGATCTGGGCTTACTCATCGACCCTACCTTTGATTGGCGAGCTCAAGTTACTCATGTCAGCCAGAAAGTAACGAGAAATCTGTGAACATTATATAGTCTGAAGAACTGCCTTCTAATACCAAAATGACTCTCATGCAGTCCTTAATAATCCCAATAATCAACTATGGTGATGTTTGTTATTAGGACCTGAATGCAGACCTTCTTAACAAATTAAACCAACTTCTCAATAATTGCATTCGATATATTTTTAATCTTCGAAAGTATGACCACGTATCTGCTTTACGTTCCCAATTAAAATGGTTATCTGTTCGCCAACGCCGCAACTTGCGAGCACTAACTGCCCTATTTTCATTTCTCAACTCACCGTTTTCACCTACATATCTTACTCCGTACCTCCGTTATCTATCCTCTAATCACGACAGAAACCTTCGCTCAGAAAATAATCTGCTTCTCTTATGTCCCTCTCATAACTCTGATTTCGTGAACTCTTCGTTCTTTGTTCAGGCTCTTTGGTTCTTTGACAGTACTACTCTGGAATGCGTTCCTGCTCGAAGTCAGGATGTCCACAAACCGTTTTACATTCAAAAGAATGTACATAGTCTCCTTCTTAACGAGATTGAAGAATCGTCTTATCGATAGTTGGCTCAGCTTACAGTCAAGTTGTCATAGTGTACGAATATAATCTAAATGTATGTGTATATTTATGTATATATGTGTATATTTATATGTGTATTTATGACGGATATATTGTATGTGTTCATGTATGTATACGCACTCATGTGTTGTATATTTTAATGGTCAACATAACCTCTGTGCACCTCCCTTACAATATTTCTATACCACCCTTAACTGAAGAAAATGCCTTGGGCATTAAGTCCGCCGATGTACAAAGTGCATAAAGTCTAAATAAATAAATAAATAAAATGATCAATAACTTTAAAAGTACATGTTTCTTTACCACGTGTATACAAAGTGACAACGTAGTCTGCTCACTTTAAAAATGAACTATTGATACTCAGTAACTAGATAACATCATAGCTATCTGCAGAATATTTAATACACATTTGCTTGGTTATAAAACCTTCAAGTTCAATTTGAACTAATAATTCTTCCCAATCTTTTTTATTAAGTACACATAAATTTCAATATGAATAATGAATTCTTAAAAATAAATTTAATAAAATATTTAATTACAAATGCTTGTGAAAATTGAATTTTTTAGAAGTGTTTTTCTAGTAGGCTGGAGATCGCCGTGAAATACTTTTAAGATGAGAAATTTGATTCAATTAATGGCCACGATAACATTGTAACTTCAAAATGAAATTTATATTGAATTTGTGTAACATGTATTAATGTATAATAACTGACTTATTGAACGTAACACTATTTGTTTTCTTATCATGGACTGTAGAAAGAAATTATACTATAACTGCTAGAAATAAACTTCAATTGCTTTCTTCACCAGTTGCGTTCTCTTCTTAAAGTTCATATTTAAGTCAGAAATTTGGACATTCCCTCATGTTTTAATGTGAAAAGTAAAACTTTGAAAAACATTTTATTTCTAATTAACGGAAGACTAACATTTTATTGTGTATACTGTATCGACGTTGTCTCCGTTCAAACGTTGGCCATAATGAGAGTGACAAGACAAATGTAATGCAAATTCTCGTCATTCACACGTCCCATTGTCTAAGACCGATATTCGAATTTCTACTCATTTTAGCTTAATAATAAAAAGTAATGACTGTTAAATGTAACAACAATAAATAAATACAACCCAAAAAAATGTTTGCGAACAAAATTCCCGGCTAAGAAATGTTGGAAATAAATTGTTGAAAATAAATTATATTAGAAATTCAATCTATCATTCAAAAGAGAGAGGGCCTGCCACAACTTTTAATTTGAGCCAAAGTATTAACGGAACGATCCCTAAACTCTGCAAATACTCGCACTTAAGAAAAGGAAGGAAAAGCTCCGGCGTACGCATCCCATACAATTATATTTAGAGCTTCTTATTTACGAGTTTGTTTATTATTTTTTAATTTATTACGCATTTACTCGTATATACTTATATTACGATGATTCATTTGCTGATTCTTTACCAAAGAAAATTTAATTTACAAGTAATTGGCTGTTAAAGCGACTTTCTAAATTATTTGTACTCTTCTACAAAATCGTCATCTGCTCCTCTATTCGATTTAGTAAAGATCTACAGGTATCAACTTAATATGTGGTAATGATTTTTAGGGTTGAACATAAATTGCACTTCCATAAATTTTCAATAAAATATACTGTTACTGTTTTCATTTTTTACATCAAAACTTCAAAGTGATATTCAATGCAGGTGAAAATTGAGAATGAGCTAGGATTCCAATACTAAGATTGTTAATCTCACAAATCATTTGCTCCTGCAAGAGTCGGCCTTGAGTCTGTCCATTTTAATTCAGAAAAACGGTCTAAGGTGAAATGAACGGCGATAGAGGCTGTTCGAAGCTTTGAGAATAAAATAACTGTAACAAGTAAGAGTTGTCGCATTTGAACCTCTGAACAGATAAAAAAGGAGTTAATTTTAGCAGCAAATAGCATACGTACCAGTTTAAGATAATTCAACAACCAAAATCTTTTCTAGCACAAAACTCACGCTAAGTTATAATTACGTATAACCAGATCGAACGGGCCGGCTCCACCGGGGCAGTACTACCCTCTCACAAAAGATCTACCTAAAACAACAGCATCTGCGTTGTCGTATTCTGTTGGTAAGTGCTAGACCGAAGGCCCATTGATGCCAGAGCTATGACAGTTACAGCAGTAAGTGTGAGAAGTTTACACTGCCTCGATGACTGTCATGCCTTTTACGTCTCCAAGCGGGGTGTCAAAAAGGAAACTTGGCCACCATAGTATGAGTCACCAGAATACATTGTCTGCGTTCACTATTAGAATAGTAACTACAACTCTTGGGTTCTGTACACGCTTTCGATCAGGCAGAGTAGAGTCGCTTTGGTAGGATCTTCAAATATAAAAAAAAAGTAACTCGAGTTTTCTACGTAGAATATAAAATACCATTATCACATACCTACCTATTACAAATTGCTCCTATTTATTCACTTTTGTCCTTTTGAGGTTGAAATTTCATGAGTAGATCCCCTAAGATTCGGTACAAAGAGTTTCATTTGCGTCCAAGTACAATTGTCGAGCCACGAGATCGGACTATCCTTCGTTATGCATAATGTAATTGAACCTTTTCCACGAACAGGATTTATGTTATTGATTCTGGAATATCGTGAGTGAGTAAAGAGGTTTAAATTCAGTCATACTCTCATCAATCGACTAACTAATATTGTTACTTTTTCTACTACTTAAAAACTACATATCTACGTTGTAGTATGATAGTAGTCGGTATTTTACATGTCTCACTCGACCTAAAATATAATTATGAAAAACGGTTTACATATGAACCTTTTAGTTCTGAGTCTCTGTTTTATTTTATTTTTCGATCAACGTCAACATGAGTCGGTAATAAATAAAAACACAAAGTGTGGTTAGGTGATCATGCACAAGGGAGTCGAAACTGCCACGCCGTCGATACCATGTATCGTGAGAAAAGTCCCCGCCTAACTAGTTCCAATATTCCATTAACTATTTCCAATTCCTCAGGTGTATCGCAAACTTAGCGGCCGTAAACTTCTCGCTCCTAGATTTATTAAGGTAATTAAACTTGGCGCAACTTGATCGTTTTTTCTTTTGTTTTGGATAAGACACTTGACACATTACAACTTAAGTTTATTCGACCCCAATATAAATTACTTTCAAGTAACATTATTATTCTAAGCCCTAATTAAATTTCAACCAATTCGCATAAAATTAAAAAATATTTAGAATTTATTAAGACATCATTATTGGATTCTAGCGTGGTCAAAATTTGGCGAATTCACCTTTTTTTATAGCAACTTACCAAAGCGACTCTATTCTGCCTGATGGAAAGCATGAATAGAATCCAAGAGCGGTGGTCGCCGTACTCACTGCGAATGAAGACAGTGCAGTATGGCGACCCACGCTATGGCGGCCTAGTGAGATGCTTTTTCACACCCCGCGTAAAGGATCCGGAATCGTAGTGGGAGGGAAACAGGTGCGCTGGTAATGAATTCCAAACTTTAACTGATTTGCACAGAAAGGAAGAGCCATTCTGAAAGAGAACATTCTGAAACGGTGATTTCCAAGGCCAGCACGAGTTGTCCTGTAGAGGAACGGAGAGGATGGGATCAGTTGGAAGAGTTCGAGCTGAACCTCATCTAAAATACATCGTAACTGTATACATGAATATGTAGCTCCTCTATCTATAAATGTGCCAAGTTAATACTATTTATTCAGTAAGTAAGAAACTACTTAGCATTACATGTATGTATCAGATGCTGAGCAGTTTCTTTCGTGTCTGTCTAACAACATAATATAAATATAAAAATTTAACCGTATCCCGTAAGCTTTTAGAGTCTTTTATAAAATCGTAGAGCCAAAATAAAAAATAACCTATTATAACAACATTATTATATTGCAATCCATCTAAATATAGATGACAACATAATGTAACGGGTACTAAGTATAGCACAACCGATATGCGAGTTATTAAATAAACTTTACAAAGAAGGCGGTAACGTATTTTTTATCGTACGCGACGTACAGCGGCTATTACTTGCCGCTTAGTCACTTTGGTTAACTTGACCGATAGCGGTCGGTGCTAGTTTCGAGAGTTAGTGTAAAGTAACGGTAAGCTATGTTTTACATATAAATGTACTATTTTTCGTGAGTAAAACGTTTTTGGAAAACGGAGAACGGTATGTAAACACAATATTTTGAAATCACTGTCATCTATATATTTTTAATCTGTGACTCTCTAACCAATTGTCATTGTGCTGGTAGAAGCTATTTTGTTAACTTATATCAATGTAGTTAGTTTTTAATTTGTGTGTAAAGTACATGATTTCATATAAATTTATGATTAATTTAAATATTTATACTAGACGAGAGACGTGATATTTTGCTCTTTTTTTTTTCAACCTGTGGAAACCCCCTCGGGCCGTCATCCCACCGGGGTTGACTCAACGTAAATTTTGTTTTAGGTCTTACTTGATTTTCATAACTGTCTCGTCTCGAGAAGAAGAAGTCTCGGGTTCGATTCGCGGGTCGGGTCAAAAAGTGTTGTTGGGTTTTTCTTACAAGGAATTCCTAATAACAATCTGGAGTGTGGAAGTAAACAATAAGTTTGGCGGAGCATGTTAAGCCGTCGGTCCTGCTTGTCACAAACGTCTATGGCAATCGTTATGGCAAAGTCCGTGCCCTCAAATATATTGACAAGCACAGGCAGCAATTGATCAAAAGAGGTGTTTCGGGACTGTATTAAGTAGAAATCGATTGCCTCTGCTTACCCTTATAAATGTATGTTTACTTAAATTTATTTCACTGTATTTAATTCCATAAATTACATTGGCTGTACTTTGAGAAAAAACTGCTCGCTTAGCTTAAAACAGCCAAAGCACCCCATTTATAACAGACCCTCCGACACAAGTATTCTGCTAGAACTTTAGAGGTGCACATTATTTATTTGACAAATTATAAATCGATGCGTCTCTACTACATTCTTTTTGTAAATTATACTTCAATAACGTTACGAAAAGCTAATTTTTTTTTTACACTAGTGACTTCCTCAATTACAAAACAGACAAATGAGTATTTGGCCCTCGCCTTTCCTGCTTTGACATCTTCAATCGTCCGTCTCTTATACCCTAAATTTTCCTTTGAAACATTTGGAATCGATTACAATTTCGAAGAAAGTTGGTCACAGTTAAAATCACAAAAAATTTTGATGATGATTTGAATAAAATTTCAATATACATGTTTGTAAGAAGCAATTAATATAGCTAATTGAAAACGTATACTTAAAACAATAAATAAAATGATTAAATGCGTCGTTGTAATAAGGTTTTTACGTCCTTTTTTATTCAATAATATTAAAAAATGTCAACATAACAATTTAACCAAGTATATTTACCTAATTCTACCAAATACTATTATACCATTCTACCATCTACCCTTTTACCTAACCTTCTAAATTTCTTTGATACCTTCGATAATATAGTTCTACTATTTCAACGTTAGTTGCACCAGTTTATGTCTTATTTTAGCATCTAAAAAAATATTTCGTATGATTGTGATACCCAATCTCTGACAAAAATATTATTACATCGCAATAAATATCACATTAAATTACCACATAAAGACTCATCGCTGAAAGAACATGCTTCAACACAAGCATTGCATTCAGTAAACATGAGGCGAACCACGTTCAACAAAATCGACTATTTGAATCGTTTTACTCGCATCAAGTCACATCACTAGTTCGGTCGGGACGGGAAATGATTTGTTGAATTTCGTGGAATATTTCATTATGCAAACAGTTTACTTTTTCCGCCTTTTTTATTCACATAATTTATACGGGGTAGGGGAAAGTTCTATGAAGAGCGGGGACCTACATTATTTTGATGTTTCGATAAATGTTGTTTGGATATAATCCAGTAACTTGCCTAATTGAATGTAAAGACTCTATTCACCATATTGTTTATGTGACAACACCATCTGTTACTTTTATTTACGTCATGATTACTAGTTCACAGCAGGACATGGGCCTGTCTTCAGAAAGGAGATTTTGGCCTACTATACCACGATTGCCATGATGTTTGGTATAGAGTTTGTATCGTTTTCCTTTTTTTTGCCGTACTGGAAGTTATCTTGCGCAGATTACTTTCTTAATCAGCTTAAATCTGCCACGATTGATAAATGTACATCTCATTGTGACTTAGCGCAGCCCTACGACCACAAGACGCGTCGACAGTAGCCGATAGATTTTAATTAATATATAGTTCCCGAGAGTTATTCCTCAAGTTTGGACGTGATTCGAGCGGCGTTTATAATTAGAATTAATGTTGGTAACACTGTCGGTGTAACTATGAAGTAAGCTTTTCTTGCTGTTGTTTAAACCGCTCCCGTTGAAACATAATTTGCTCGTCAAAAATATCACGAAACATACTCCATATTTAATTTAATAGCATTTAGTTTTTCTATTAACTTGTGAAGACCACTTACAAATACTTATAGTCCAATTACGGTGGTAATTCTCTTGTGTAGAGTTAAGCTCTCTATAGCACAAGAAGAAATGAGTATCAAGGTATATATAATAAGATCTTCAGCTTGACATAGTTTTAAGTTGTGATAATTTGTTTTTATAAAGATATGAAATACAATTTACACCACAGAAATGTGAATGTATAAAATATAATTTTGTTTCGAATTTTCACCAACACTCGTGAACTTTTCCGATACAGCTAGGCAAATAGATTTACTTTTCAACGTAACTTTAATGTTATGTTCTTGAGAAAAATCTATTAGCCTAATAATTTGCCATGTACAAGGACTAAGACTTCTTTCTTCATAATTTAATACTTGTACGCACAAAAACCTATATTTACAGCTTCGTCGACTAAAATCAATATGCAAAATATAACACATTTACACACTTTTTATGGTAAACTTAGCACATTTGCCTCTGCCCTGAATTCTTCGATGCTCTGTGTACAAACTTAGGAATATCGGTTTGCTGTGCGAAAACTATCTTTAACCTTCACATGATAAAGATCATTCCGATCCCTTAAGGGTTATGTCAGAGTTGAAATGTTTTTGACGACCTCGTAAAAGTATGAAGCATAGTGGGCGACACGCATATACCGAATCCAAAGGCCATTTTATGTTTATTGATTCATAAATTTTATCACTTAGTTAAGAAAAATAGCTATTTCTTGAACTTGTTTCTATTTGAAAAATATATTTTTATTGGCAAGTGACGTATGTAGTTTTACTATAACTAAGGTAATAATAATTATGAATATAAAATTACTTTTGTTGAAGAAGGTAACACTAAAATAAGATCATATATGTAAAAGACTCGAATAAAATAACATCCAATTCATATAACCAAATAATAATAACAAAAAAATCATAATAGCTTATCTGACTAAATATTCATTCGTTTGAAATTTAAGTTTTTGGAACGAAGTTCCTTATCGCGCGTTGCGAAGAAGGCTAGACGGAAAGAATTCAGACGAAAAGTTGTCACGACCCTTTTTGTTATAGTGTAGTAAGCCGTGCCGTGTGCGCATGTTTCTCTGTCTGTCTCTCTCTCTCATAGAAAGCAAGCCAATTATTTTCGTTTCGTCTTTCTATTTTGCTTTGAACAGTGTAGTGTCGCTACGATTATTTTAGTTTTTTTATAACTTAAAAGAATTTAAAAAAAAATTACAACTCCTTCACTAAATAATCGAAAGGAACTTCATTCGATCCGGGTGTTCCTTGACACCTCTCAACTTTTTTTGCTTCTTGACTCTCCTGCAGAAATAATCTACATGTTCGATTTTTCCATTGTTATTTTTTTTGAAAAGATATTCATTTCATTCTGGTTGTGTAAAAATTTAGGGTGTTAGTTTCTTCAACACCGCCAGTTATCGTTCCTCATAACGAATAAACATTATAATATGTATATTTTCTCAATAAAAATCTGTTCATTTGCTACTGCGGATACCATAAAATAGTTAACAGTCCATAAACAAAATATATTACACCCGCAGTAGGCACTCTAAGCCTTTTTATTGTCACCAATAAAAGTTGTGTAGATTTCCATTGCTGATACCAATCTTTAAAAACATATTGATTGGCGGTAGTTTGTTACACTTAACACCAGACAATCAGCTCGTCACCAAGTACACTCTACCTGGGTACTTTATTAGCTCTCCCTCAAGTAATTATAAGATGATTAATTTCCTGGTATAAGTGTTTTTTCATTCCATCACATCTACTAATGCGTAGAGTCTGTAACGAAGATTTCTCGACTTCTTTGTAAACCTAATTTTCGTCGTCGTAAGAGGTCGTCCACGGCAAACATCTACCGATAAAATCGAGCATAGCAAGTGGAGATCTATTGTCTCTGCCTACCCCTCTTGGAAACTTGACTGCACGGTTGGTCTAGTGGTTTAAGCGTTCAACTCAACTTATAATCAATAGAAGACATGGTAAGATGAATTTTAGTATTAAGTTATATAATAGTAATATAATAAAGTAGATCGAAGCAGAAAAAGAAACACAAAATTACATCCACAGTACGAGGGACAGGTGACGCACACGGGAAACAAAAATCGACATTAGACAAGTGTTGCTAGAATAGAAAAAAAAACAAAACAAACACGAGTAGTAATTATAATTTATTTTACAAAAATACATTATTTTATTTTTCTAATTTGAAATAAAAGTATGTTAATGTATTTTTGTAGTCGTTGAACACATTTAATTAACAACATAAACAACATATAAAAATACAAACATACTCATAATTTGTTTAGTTTTTAGCCCTTGTATAGTTTTTTTCTACTATAAGTGACAACACGAGCGATTTGTACTCATGTAAATCAAATGAAAATCGTTTGAAAATGTATTTTAATACATAAACGTTCTTTTGATACTAATTAAATGGGCAAAAACGATTGTTTATAATATACATGCATGCACACGCACACACACACACACACACACACATATATATGTATCTCATATACTAATAAAAGCAACCGACGTACCAGCAAGGGTCCGGCACTGTAACTCCTTACCACAGGTAACATAGTTGCCTATCTAGGAGTACAGTTCTTAACCCAAGATATAGTAAATGTCTTAAAAATATCATCCATTGCAACATATACATGTATAATCATTACTTTTGTTTGTTCAATAAAGTATAAAGTACATTATTAACAAATCGGGTGTCCACGTTCAAGTCAAGATTGGCCAGTGACCTCTATCAGAACAATGATATTGTGTATAGTATACAAACAAATATATAAGTAAGGGATTCAAAATGTATATTCAGCTTAGAAAACTCACAACATAGACATTTTACGAGTAGTTCGTTATTCATAATATTAAACTTTCGACACATTAGTTTAGAGTATTTTAGTTATTAAAATTGGTTGTTATAATCTAATAAAAACTACTACAATACCCATTAATATAATATGCTTAACAGTGAGACTTAACTCCCCTATTTCAGATTTCAAAACAAAAGACAGAGATGGTACATTGCAAACAGTATGGCGACCGCTTTTATTTTTGTGTGCGTCTCCGTGTATGTACAAATCAACCAGAAGCACAACTTTTTTTATTATTAATGTAAGAAAAAAAGGTAACTTCAATGTTAAGTTGTTTAAAATCATGTATTTCAAATTATGCTATTCAAATATCATGCCACCTAACAAATACCACCACAATAACTGAACTAACAAATTATTTCTCAAATTGAAAAGAATAAATCCTTAGAAACTAGCAATGCAGGCAAACTACGATCGAGATTTTTTGTTCCGACACAACTATTTGATTATGGGATATACAAATAATAAAACCTCCTATTTGTTTTTGGGAACAAATTTTATAATGTTAAAAAGCACAAGACATTACATATATAGAAACTTATGAATCTCTCTTGACGCGTAAGCAGTATGACAGACTGTTAATTACTGCTGCGTGATTGTATTCGGTTTTTGATTAGTATTTCCTTTGATGGTCACGCTGTCATGTTTACTGCGCACGCTTTATTTTATTATCTGAGTTAGAGTTAAATAATCAACAGTATATAATTTAAGTGATTGCTCACAAGTCACATACGAGTCAAATTCAAATAAATAACATTGTACGGTCTTTTTTCTCTGTATTTTTAAATTTTCCTTCTATTTTTAATTTTTCTTACATAATTCCTTAGAATACTTTTAGAGTAATAGGTAATAGATATTCATGACTTCTTCGCATATTTATATGATTCAAGACTTTGGATAAAAGATACGTGTATTGCGTCTAATTAATATTTTTCGGTACGAAAGCCAGGAAGGTAGAGCTATTACATTTAAAACGAATTAAATTCTGGTGAATCCTCTTTTTCTTACTTTACGCAATGTGCAACCATAGTAATATTTTACAACCTCTAGCGTCTATTTTATGCAACATTATTGAATTAACTCTTTATACTATTATTCTACCGACAAATTAACCGAAGGGTCTCAGACCCACTTTTTTAAAAAAAAACAGCTCATCAGAAATTATCTCAAAACAAATTGAACCCGATGAGAGTTCTACACAAAGATCTCTTTCGTCTTTTGAATTAATTATTGCTAATTAGTGAACTAATAATAATCACTGTAAATAAACAACAATAAATAATGTACAACGCTAAAAGGCACAATAAACTTGGCTTTTAAACCAATAGTCCGAGTACTCTTGGGAAATTATTCAAAGCGCTTGACTGACGACCTCACGCATCTACTTTTGTTATTTAATTTACCCTTTTCTCAAGTTATTTCGTCTTTGTTAACACGTCAGTAGGAAGGTCATTCAATTCATTTCGATACATTGTTAATGTGCGTGGCGCTCAAGGAATTTGCTATCAATCATTTAAATTCTATTACTTTCTTCATGAGAAATTTTTATACTATAAGTTCTGAATGTAAAGCTTGGAAGTACAGAAATATGATAGAGCTAACTGACTTGAGTAATTTGTCTGCGTCTCTTAAAAATAATACGCCGTCACAATGTTTGCAACATTTTGTATTGGTTCCTATTGGTCTTAACGTGATGTTGTCTCTATCCAACTAAAATATTTTGTCTTGAACTAATTTTGTTTATTTTTTTTATTCAAACCAATAATTTTTGAGATTAACGCTTTGAACCATAAAACAAACAAACTTTTAGCCGTATGCTTTATATAGATTGAACATAATGGATTTTTTACAAATCATAATTTATGATGGTAACAAAAGTTTGAAAAGTTAATCGCATTTGACCTACTGTCGTTCACCTGTTCTCTCTATTACTACATGCAGAGCACGGCAGTTCGCTAAACGGTCACGTGTGGGGTCGTGCTCGCCCGCGACAATGCTGACACCTCTAAAATACTCGCGCTGACACACAATTCAATTTCCAACTATCTGTGTGGATCTGTTGACGAGTTAGGCGCTATTGAAAATAAAAAAGTAAAAAACTTTTGGGAGAATTTCAAATATAATTTTATTACGTACTAGGCTTATGAAATACTGGCCACTTAAATTTTTATTTTGGTACTCATTTTAGACACAGATCGGTAAACCTTGTTAAAAAGAAATCCATCGTGGCATATACCTGAGCCGTAGATATTCAATTCTATGCTGAATTAATCACTTTGTCAAACGCTAGTTGAGGTGGTGTCCGCGGTCATCTCCAATGAAGAAACACTACAATTCCTTGCAGTGGTTGAACTAAGTTGAGCTGACAATCGTCTTTTGTCTCAAGCAGAGGTAGTTTTACAAGTTAATATTATTCTTTGCACTCTTAAGTATACAATTTATGCAAAAGCACACATTTTGTGTTTGTTTGAACAACAATTTCTTTTTTCTTTTATACTCATTTCCTCAGGTAGACAGGTTTACTTCACTACGAAGTAAAAATATGAAATAGTACACAATTAGCAGCCTGCACAAAATTTAATAAATCTAGCTCTTGTTCCGGTAGGTCCTGGGTTGAGTCACGTCGGAATGAATGTGTCGCCGTTTCCGTTTTCACAAACAAAATCTTTGTTCGCAATGAGAAATTTATTTTTGTTTATCGTGTTTACAATTATTGTGGTTGGTGTACGTAAGTAACTTTGACTTTAAAATAGTATAGGTAACGTCATGATGTGTTGACTGTCATATATAATTAAACCAAAAACTTCAGCACCATCTAACGAAAACACACCGAACTACAAAGCAACAATTAATCTTGAATCACAGAATGAAAGTTCCGCGTCAATTAGTCTTAATCACTTTACTTGGTTGAAGATTGCTCCTCAACGGAGTACTGTTGAGCAATCTCCAACTAAGTCTCGCCTGTTTGAAGTATCAAACAGTTTTGCAAAGAAGCTTTCATCCTTTCAGTAACGTACCGCTGTACGTACATTATATGTAAGGCTCCAAATAAAACACCACAGCTTAATACAAAATATTTAATTTGATATTTCATTCGTATATTTGTAAAATGAAATCTGTATAACTTTAATTAAAAACACACAGGGAATGGCAGAAAAGAGTACAGAAATGTGCAAGTAACAAATTGTGAAAATTACCCTTGCATAACCAACAAGTTTGTAGTATGTTCTGAATTTAAAAGTTGAGGTTTTCCACGCTGCGGGCTGAACTAATACCAGGTCATAGTTCACATGAGCCACATATGCATTTAGGGGAGAAAATGTTTTAACACTCATAGTAAAACTTTACACCCTAGTACGTAGCAGGTAGTGAATACGTTAACAAATTACTGACAGATCTAGTCATTCGATGTTAAGTGATCTTGACTGTAAAGTCAGAGATCGTGTGGATCAAATAATTCTGTAATAATAACTAATTTTTAATCAATATTTATTCAATTAGAAATATAAATGTAAATATGTTTATCCGCAATCCTGTTCCCATAGAATAGACTGTATGGTGTTCCTGATCAGACAGCTGTATGTTGAATATGGGTAATTATTATTATTGTTATCATTTATGTAAAACGAAAGCTAGGGCAGTACTACCCTCCCACAGAAGATGAACCTAAAGCCACAGAGACTGGGGTGACAGTTGTCGTGGTAAGTGTGTACAACACAATGCCACAATGACTGTCATGCCTTTTACGACCTCAAGCGAGACAGGAAAAGCATCTTACTAGGCCGCGATAGTGTGGATCACTATACTGCATTGTCTACATTCGCAATGAGTATGGTAACAATAATAATAATTTCTCGAGAACGGTCGTGCTACGTTATATTGGGATCGATCTATTATCACAGATAGGGCTATTGTTGCCAATAAGCCTGATATTGTGGTGATAGATCGATTAGAGCGCCGCGCAATGATTGTCGATATTGCCGTTCCTCATGACGAGAATCTCGTGAAAGTTGAAAAAGAAAAACAATTGAAGTATTTGGATCTGTCTCACGAGATTGCCGACATGTGGAATGTGGATTCGGTGATTATTGTTCCGATAATCATATCTGTTCATGGATTGATAGCGAAGAGCCTCGACCAACACCTTAAGAGGCTCGCGTTAGAAGGTTGGATCAAGGGTCTGATGCAGAAGGCAGTCCTCCTTGACACGGCCCGTATTGTGAGGAGGTTCCTGTCTTTGGAGCCCTAACCACCGGTGTCTTGGTCCCTGTACCCGATGTCGGTGGTCTACTACTATTTTTTATATTTTTAAATGTGTATTTTTTGTTTTTATATATATTTAAAAATGTAACAAATATGTGTATATCACGAAATAAAGAGAATAATAATAATAATAATATCTCTTTATTGTACACCAGATTAAATTTATAAGTGACTTAAAGCTAAAGAAGTACAAGTGGCGGCCTTATCGCCTATTGGCAATCTCTTACAGGCAACCATGGGATGGAAAGAGAACATGAGATGGATAGTATAAGGTAGTGCCTGGTGTATTAGAAGTATACAGGAAAAGGAAATGGAAGTAGTACATATAAATTATATTATGTGACAGTAACACGTAGTGTGAATTTATAAATAAATATATACAGGAAAAACAGCTGAAACTTATAGACATTACATACATACTTAAGGGGTACATCTTTACCTGATCGAGTGCAGCAAGCTATGTGACATCGATATCTGCTAGATAGTGTTCCCTTATCAATCTCTTAAAGGCTGTCAGAGTTTGCGCACGTCTAATCTCAACCGGTAGAGCGTTCCACAGTCGAACCGCTTGGACAGTAAAGGAGTGGTCAAGAAATTTAGTAGTGTGCCCTGGCATTTTTAATTTTAAGTTCTCTGACGATCTCAACACTTTGGGATGTGTGTCACGTAAGAGGTTAAACCGTGATTTAAGGTAATGTGAAAGAGAAGAATGTGTAAGAGGATTGAAAAGAATGTTATATAAAAGAGACAGAATATGTGTGTTCCGGCGAAGGCGGATAGGTAACCACTTAAGCTGTTTACGATAGTCGGATACATGATCATATTTACGTAATCCAAATATGAATCGTATACAAAGATTTTGGAGTCTCTCAAGCTTATTCAGTTGGTTTTCTGTGAGATCAAGATAAGTGGCATCAGCATAATTAAGGATAGGAAAAAGGAGGGATTGTGTAAGAGCAATCTTAGTAGATGTAGGTAGGAAATTTCGTAGTCTGCGTAAAGATCCTGCAGCGGCAAACATTTTACGACTCAGCTCCTGCAGCTGAGGGCCCCAGGATAAGGTACTATCAATATAGATACCCAAGTTTTTCACCTTGCCACTGCACGGAATAGGTGTGCTGTTGCACATGACTGGTGGTAATCGTGTTAAATCAATTTTGGAGGTCATTCGCGAGCTTCCAACGATAATGACCTGAGTCTTCGATGGGTTGATCTTCAGGCCGTAGGTGTTGCTCTACTTACATATTTTATCCAAATCAGCATTAGTGGTGTTGACAGCATCAGTCAGATTAGCTGGTGATGCCCTGGTGTAAATTTGAAGATCATCCGCATACAAGTGGTAGGAAGAAGATAGATCATTAGTGATGGTGTTGATTAAAACAGAGAAAAGTAGGGGAGAAAGCACGCCGCCCTGCGGTACGCCGGCTGCAGTGTTACACCAAGAAGAAGCAGTGTTTTCAATACAAATGCGCTGCCGACGACCAAACAGGTAGTTGCGAAACCAGTCAATCGCAGTTGGAGATATGTTGAGAGAGCGCAGTATACACAGCAGAACGTCAAAGTCAACGGTGTTGAATGCATTACTAAAGTCCAAAAGTGTTAGAACTGTGAGATAACCATTCTCCATGGCAAATCTGATCTCCTCCGTAACATGGACAAGAGTAGTAGTGGTGCTGTGACCGGTTCGAAAACCGGATTGGAGAGGATTTAGTAGTAGGTTTCTGGATAAGAAATGTGAGAATTGGGTATGGATAAGACGTTCAAGGACCTTGGAGAGAAACGGAAGAATTGAAATCGGGCGGTAGTC
Source organism: Hypercompe scribonia (assembly GCA_949316085.1). Classification (NCBI taxonomy): domain Eukaryota; kingdom Metazoa; phylum Arthropoda; class Insecta; order Lepidoptera; family Erebidae; genus Hypercompe; species Hypercompe scribonia. Next base: position 23,472,893 of record OX438977.1, read on the forward strand.
GGTAAAGGATCCAGGGTTTTTCTTTTTGGGAATGGGTATTATTTCGGCGTCCTTCCAAGCTGTTGGAAATACACTATGGGAGATTGAATAATTTAGGATATGACAGATGACAGGAAGAATTTCATCAAGGATTGGGAGGACCATATTACGGCTCAGACGATCAGAACACACTGCATTCGAAGTGATGGACACTACGCTCCTCTTAACATCACAATCAGAGAATTGACTAAAGAAAAATGGAGAACAGTCAGGAGTTGGGGCGGCAGTAAGAAGTTTCATTGTAGCATCTTTTGTCATTTTATCAAAATTTGACGAAGCAGAGAAATGTTGATTAAGAGAATTTAAGTTGATATTTTTGGAAAGCGAATCATGAATAGGTTTGCCTACTCCCAGTGACTTTAAGAATTTCCAGACTTTAGCCGGATCTCCGTTTTCAACGGAGCTGTGAATGTATCGGCGCTGTGCAGTCCTACACACCTTGCTGCAATGATTTCTGTCGGCTACGTACTTATCACGGTTACTATCGTTGGGATTCCTTTTATATTTAGACCTAGCTAACACTTTTTTCCTGATTAGGGCTTTAATGTCTCCAGTTAACCACGGTAACGGAAGACGTTTGACTCTTATTTCTTTGATTGGCGCGTGTTTATCGTACAGAGTCGTTAAATTAGTGACAAATAGTTCAACCTTATCGTCAATGCAGTCAGCACTAAAGAGAGGAGTCCAGTCGATATTATTGGCATCCCTTAACAAGAGACCTATATCCATGCCCTTAAAGTTTCGCTGCAGGATTGTTTTCGCTTTAGGTTTAGGAGGTCGGAGGTGATAGGATAAGTAAAGCAAGTCGTGATACGAAAACTCGACAGCGGAGCACTGACCGTGCTTAGCTGCAAGATCAGGGGAGGAAACAATGATAAGGTCTAACAAAGACGGAGCAGAGTGTGGAAAATAATGCGTTGCATTGGAAGGAAGAATGGTAAAATTGCCAGATTGAATTATGGATTGAAAATTTAACGACCGAGAGTCGCTTTTAAGGAGGCAAGTATTGAAGTCACCCATGATTATGGTATGACTGTACGAAGGAGTAAATTGATCTAGGAGCAGTTCAAACGATAAGAAAAAGTCAATACGTAAGGAAGGGCAATAGTAGACACCAAGAAGGATTTTGGAATGAAGGAGCTCAACTTCCAGAAACAGATGTTCGCCTGCATTAGCTGGGGGGGGCTGCGGGGACAAACTAATGACAGAGTAGGGAATTTGAGACTATAGATAGATAGCTACACCTCCCCCGCCGCCTACAGCTCTATCGTTCCTGATGAGGTTGAAACCTGGTAACGAATATGCAGACGAGGGTAAGCAGGGCTTAAGCCACGATTCAGAGATAAGTATAGCGTGTAAATTCGTACAGTCAAAACATGCCAACATATCGTGGAAATGAGCCGGAACACTTTGAGCATTAATGTGTACAATGTTGAAGTTTTTGGGAACGTCAGAGAACTGAAATGAGAGAGTCTCGGCGATTGTTGGGTCATCCTGGGAACCAACACTACTACATGCAGATAAGAAGTCAGTGCCGTCATCACTGCAGTCAGGCAAAGACATTTGAAGCGATAAAGTCAGTCGATTAGAATAAACAAAAGTAAAGGAAGAAAAAAGGAAAAGAAAAAGATTGTGCACTACGTATTCCAATATAAACTTAGATAAAAGATAAGTATAAATATAGAATAACTACAATACCAAACTATAATAAATGTATATGTTAAATAAAGAAATAACGAAATATACGCTAACTCCATCTGCCGGTTGCCAGTTTTAAACAAATCAGCATTAGTACATCAAAACAAATTTAAAAGAATAAAAGAAACAAAACCAACAACAACAAAAAAACAAAATAATAATAACAATTAAACGCAAAAATAAAAAACATAAGGTAAGATAAATGACAGAGATCAGTATATCAAGAAGTGTAAACAATATGGCAGTATAATTAATTACTCGATTGATTATCTGCCAGTGTTATACAGTGCTATACCAGCATGTTCATAAAATGTTTATGTTTAACGTTCACGAAATATCTGTACAAAGACCCAGATTCCGATATTATAAATATATAATGATATTAAGTCTAAAATATAAAAGTATCCAGTGGAACATACTCCGAACTGAATGCATTTCAATGCATTTACACTATGAGCGAAACGGAACGTTCATCTTGACATTACAACAGCAAAGGACACCTTTGACATATTTCAAGATTGATATCGATATTGTCAAAGTACCGTGTTTTGATTTGGTTTTTTAATTCTAATCCATCGCGAACTGTTTAAAATAATAGTATATGTGAGGGTGTGGACTTTATAAATTGTGTCGGTACATAGCGCAAAAGTGACCTTCACATTACAATATAAACATGAAATATATATAGCGATGTATATTTACTTTTTGACTGCAGCTCGCTTTGACTTTGTGGAGACTGTCTTTGCGACCGCCACAGGTTTCCCACCGCTATTCCCTACGTCATTCAACTCCATAAGTGACGACACACGATGATGCTTCGCGTCAGGGCCCAGTATGTAAATATAACCCTGCCTGGTCCAGCAGTTGTTTACACCGTATTTTTCTCTGGCAGCCATAAAGATATCATGACGTATCTTCGTGAGGAACTCTGAAACGGTGACACCGGAACCTTTCAGCTTGGTTTTGCTGAACCAAATGTTGTCGCGAGTTGAGACAGATTGCAGCTTAACCAAGATTGGTCTAGACCTCTGCAAACCCGTCTGACGACCTAACCTTTGGCATCGCTTGATGTCATGTACATCAAACTTCTCCTGCTCCAGCCGGTCTTTGATAAGGGAGGCAATCACCTTGGTAGTGTCCTCTTTCCTATCCTCAGCTACACCATGGAAGAGGAGGATTTTCCTACGCCCGTGCATCTCGAGCGCATCAATGTTCTTTGCAATTACCTCCACTTGCTGATGCAAGTTGGTCAAGGCCTGCATAGTTATCAGTTTAAATGCTGCAAACTCAGCGGTCAAACTGGGGATGCTGGTAGGTACACTTGGCTCCTTCTGCAGTTTAGCCTCAAACTCAGCCACCCGCTTGTGAAAGTCAAGGTTCATGTGAGTGATGGATTCAGAGATTTTGTTCATCGTGGAAGTGGAATGAAACAGTGGCACTAATAGTGTGAACTACACAAAGGAGAACACTAAATCCGGCAGGCAGAATATCTATATGTAGCCTTTCATTAAATTTATTTCAAATATAACTATGTTTACTATTTTTAAATTAAAATTAAAAGCGGAGATAAAAATACGCAACTTGTTTTCGCAACTACCTTCAAACAACTGGTAACCACAACTCTTGGATTCTATTTATGATTTCCATCAGGTAGAGTAGAGTCACTTTGGCAGGCTCTTAAAATCAAAGAAATAAATAAGTAGCTAATACTTATCCACTAATGTCAAAACTATATATTTGAATAATATTCATGTTCAGACGGTTGCTTCAAAAAGTTCAACTTCATATCCAATGCTCTGCAATATCTTACTTAATTATTCGCAGTAGTAGCGTTAGTAATAGCAACATACGAGGTTGGAATTATTCAAGTGATGATCACTAGTAGCTTTACAACCATTTAATTTTTACACGACCCAGAATGACATTCATTTATGTATGTAAGTTTCTTCATTCGACAGGTTACCATACATGGGGTATCTTTCCATTCTTTAGCGGGTAGGTCACCGATATAATTATGCAAGTATGTGAATGACCCAAGAATTGAGGAATTGGGGTTTCCACGCACTGGTTTTCAATGAGGTGATATTATTCACAACAAATAACAAAAAAGAAGACGATGAAATATAAAATCGGCAAGAAAGTCGCTTTAAAATTTTATTTCCAGTCTTTTACTATTAAAACTGCATGATTGTGGAATATACTGCTGATAAATGTCAGACATGCTCAAACAACAAATAATTTCAAAAAAATGCTTCAGGAATTTTATGCAACATAATCGAGTCAGTCACGAGTGCAGTGTATATGCGATATGCTGCGAATGTTTTTCTTTTTTCATAAGCGGTTTACATAAGTAATTATAGCTGTGTATATATCCACTGGTATGTATAAAAATGAATTTTGTGTTTATATATGTGCATATGTAGGTTTTTAATTACATTTGTTAGAAAAATTGCTCCTTCAACTACTATTGTCTCTACGAAACATTTTGATCCGTCCTAAGGTTGCCTGGAAGAGATTGCCTTTGGCAATAAGTCCTTTGTACGCACTTTGCACTTTGTATTGTTTGGGTACTGACATCGCATGTACTCTCTTGCAACTCCGTAATAAGTTGTACAAGTGAAGAGTTTTCATATTTCTAACAATTGGTCTTATGTTAAACAATTTGATGTTATAATAGGTTTGTTCTCAAAATTTCACGGTTTTATAAGTCCGTTTGGTAAAAATAAGCTTATTTACTTAGTTATTTTTATAACAAGTTTGTACATTATGTTGAGAATTTCAAAGGAATTCTTATTTGAGTACAAATTATACTTGAAAGTTTAGTTTCCAAGTTTCACTCAAGTTGAGCTTTGCTCATTATAAACTTTCATTATTTAGATCGTTTGCTGTGTCCTTAGAAATTCAAATTTTTAAACTGTCTATTACGATTGAAGAGGAAAAAAGGATAAAGGCACGTTTCAACGTATCGGTTCTTTAAAGCAACAAATACACAGATCTTTCAACTTTTAGTTTTTTAAATTATTCACTTCAATGTTCACATCGTGACGTTTATATCCCTAGATAGTTTAAAATGCTTCAAAATGAGGAAACAATACAAGAAATTAACTGGACCGTATAAATAATGATGACCCTCTGGACAGATCGGAGAGAGTAATAAAAGATATCCTGCTTTATTCAAAAAAGATTATTTAATTCTTAAATATATTTAATCCTAACTAGCTTACCATAGAATATCTTAATACTTTGATGTATTCGATACATACCGTCTTTCTATGTGTGTAAAACTTATACTGTAATTGTCCAATAGCACACTTTCTTATCTTCTGGCGTATGTGCTTATTAAACAGACCATTAAACTACAGGGGACATGATAGTGCAATGCTGGTCACGATCGCGCGATATGCGGTCACGTGCGATATTCTGTATGATTGGACAACTTCGGATTAATAGCAACTGGTGAGAGCGATAAAACTTATGGCTTCTGTGCCGTTCAAATGAGATAACTCTTAAATCATTCATTTATTTTTCATCTGTAAAAGCTGTAATAAAATTCAATGATGTAGTGAATCTTGAGAAATTGTCGCTTTTTTTTTATCTACAATTCCCGTACTAGGAACATTCCCGTATTGCAGGGAACTATTTAGACATAATTACATGAAACGAACACAACGAACATCCAGACTCAGAACAACAATTTGTGGATAAAAGTGTTGGCCCATGTTGGCTTTGAACCCACAACACGACTACTTAAATCACTCTGTCATTCGTGTAGTCAATTAAATTAATAACATTGCCCAGGTCGAACCAATTTATGATAAAACACTACGATGTGAAAAAAAAATTAACTTGTCATGTACTCGTAATAGTTGCAGCTACACGTGTTGACAACATCTTGTTTACCTTTTACAATGGTATTTATTTTCTTTTAAATTCATAGAATTAATAAAAATATTTAGAATATGTTCAAAGTTTAAAGGAAAAGTTATCAAACAAAAGTTATAATCAGTATAAGTAACGAGTCCAATTACGAAGCAAAAAAAGTAATTTATAGTTAATTAATGATTACTTTGCTAGACAATATTAAAATAACATTTCAAGGTTATTTGTATGAAATTTATATCTATCTGCAAATAACTATACACATTTAAAAATTTAAATATTGTTATCTCAAGTAAGTTTAGCCTACATTTTAGAAGAAGCATAAAGAAAACGGTATCGCTTAAAAAGAAATGGAGGTGAAATGATAAAACTCTCAGACAATTAATAATATCTTCGAAACTTTTGTTTGTAAGCATTTGGATTAGCTGAAGAAAACACAATTTACGAAAACTGTGGCATTCACTATTTTCCTGTTCTACTATTTCAAAATTAGGAGGGAAAAATATACTTTACCGAGTACAAATCATTGTTTATTTCATAAATGTTTGTTTTTAACCAATTTCAAGGTAAACAGATATTTTGTTGCTTCGTTTACTATTACCTCCTAATACCTTCCGTATTAGGAAAATTATTTTTATTTGTACACTTACACTAAATAATTACATAATATACGTAACAATTCGCTTCTATTCTGTTGCATCTACTTTAAATTTGAAGAAATACAAACTTTAATCATGAAAGAATAGAGTTTATAACAATTCATCATGATGTAGGCGCATGATAAACCATTACTGTCAATTAGCAAATTTTTTATCCATCCTAAGATTGCTTGGTAGAAACTACACTATACCATAAGTAAGACCTTTGTACGTCATCTATGTGACATATTGTGTATTTATAAAACTTCTATTGTAACAAAGTTGAACAAATACAAAGTTATCCAAATCTCTAACAATATAAGTTTGATCCAGAAAAATATTACTATCAGTCAGCCAGCCTATAAGAGAGGCTAGCTAGAGCTATCCAACTGGCTGGACCACTCTTATTGCAAGCCACTCTCATCAATTTTGGACTTCTCGCATCCAGCTCCTGCCCGCTATCTTGCACAAATTGCCATAGCATTTGGCCTGTGGACGGCCTACACTACATTTGCCGAGATATGACCTCCACTCTCGAACGCATTCACCCCTATGGATTTCCATTCTACAGCTAATATGGTCAGGCTACTGCCACTTCAGCTTTCTTATCCAGTGGGCTACATCGATGAACGAAGTTCTCTGCCGGACCGCCTCATACCTGATGTGATCCCTTAGAGAAACGAGCATAGCCGTTTCCATAGCACGCTGAGTGACGAGTGTCTACGTTTCAGCTCCTTGTTCATAACGGATAGGACAAAATAAGTAAAAAAATATCACTATCACCGGCCAGGGATGTGAGCTTGATCGATGCATCCTCATTTTCTTAATGTGAATGAACTATAGCAATACAAGTTTGTTTGAAGTTTAAACTGTATATTACTTTAGCGATTTGATTAATTTACCACAATCACCTTCAGTTGTCAGTCTATCAGTACTAGATTGTGAACTTCATGTTGTTCACCGAGGTGTCTAGACTTAGTTTAATTACGTTAAGTGTTAGCCCCGCGCTGAGGGAACAATGTGTTACAATCATTTTAAAGTATTCTTTTATTTTTAAGCTTTAAAGTGAATTGCAAAGAGTTGTGAATGTAATTTTACACAATTTTAATTTAATTGTTTTACACTGCGATGGAAAATTAAAAATATTTTTTAACTATGAGTTAGTAAAAAGTCTTATGCCGATCATTTCTGTTACGTAGAGTTGGCTTGATGTTAATCTCTATACATGAGTTATCAACAAATAAGATTGTGTAGCAAATATATGATTACCGTATTTTCGCCTTGTCTAGAAATATATGTTTTTCTACAAGATAAAGAACTAGACTGAAAAGGTCAAACTTGTAATAAAAATTCGTTTAAAATTGACGATCTACTCTTGACTTCACAAATGTCATCAAAGGCATTTTCGTAGAAAGTATTTACATTCAACGTTGACTGTATTGTTATTATTGTATTGAGATTGTGATCAAAAGTTGAACTAGTATTCTGCTATCTTAATAATTAAATTTACTTGATTGAGAGTAGATCGAAACAAAACGAATTTTGCACTACGAGAGTTGACCATTTAATTCTCATTAGACATTATACTGATCACATATCAATTACTCGCTCAAAGTAACTTGAGACGTTGACATTCTTGTAATGAATCAAAGAGGTTTGAAGCGTTCTCTAACTTGTTCAACCGGATGTAACAATGAATAGTGCTGAACTGAACTGTGCATAATTTCAAATAGTTGAAAATTCAATATTTGTATTCTATTATACGAACGGATCAATAGTGACATTCCATGACATTGGTGCTTGACTGATATTCAAATTCCTTCAGTTCGTAACAGTTAATACAACAGTTTAGCATACACTAATAGAATTAGAAGCAATTAAACGTCATATACTATATATTGTTAAAAAAATCTTACAGTGTAAGACTTCCATACATTAATTTGTAACCACTTATAGTGGTTACATGACTTTTGTATGAAAACGTTCTGATAGCATCCTACGTGAAATAATTGTTTTCATTCCTTATCATTTAAAAGTTAATATTTGAAGATTATATTTAAAAAGACCATAGACCACATACTTACGCCACGCCAGATTATTCAGAAGACAGGAATATAATCAGCCGTTGTGCTTACCGTTTGTGGATTAGTAAAAATCCTTCGATTCAATCGAGACTTGGGCAGTACTTGAATCCCTGCAGCGATGCCAAATTGACTATAGTTATATCGAAGTGTTGAATTCTCTGTACAATAACGCCACTATGTCAGTCCAACTACAGGACCAGAGCACGGGACCAATCCAATTAAAACGCGGTATGAGACAGGGAGACGTTATTTCTCCGAAACTGTTCACAAACGAATTGGAGGACGTTTTCAAGCTCTTGGACTGGAAGGATTTGGCATCAACATAAATGGCGAGTACATTACTCACATTCGTTTTGCCGATGATATAGCCATAATTCCGGAGTCGCTTGAGGATCTCAGTACCATGCTCAACGACCTTAGCAGAGTTTCCCAGCAGGTTGGTCTTAAAATGAACATGGACAAGATGAAAAATCATGTCTAACGTCCATGTCGCACCTATACCGGTAATTGTTGGGAACGATGCAGTCGAAGTTGTTGACCAGTATGTCTACTAGGGCAAGTAGTCCAGCTGGGTAGGTCCAACTTCGACAAAGAGGTCGCACGAAGAATCTGACTCGGATGGGCAGCGTTCGGGAAGCTTCGAGACGTCTTTTCGTCCAAGATCCCCCAGAGTCTAAAGACGAAAGTCATCAACCAGTGTGTGTTGCCAGTGATGATGTTTAGAACTGAGACGTGGTCTTTTACCACTGGCCTCATGGAGAAGCTCAAAGTCGCTCAACGAGCTATGGGAAGGGCTACGCTCGGCATTTCCTTGCGCGATAGGATCCGGAACGAGGGTATCCGCAAGAAAACTAAGGTTACCGACATAGCTCTTCGAATAACCAAGTTGAAGTGGCAGGCCACATCGCTCGTAGAACCGACAACCGTTGGGGAAGAAAGGTTCTCGAATGGCGACCGCGTACCGGAAGGTGAAGAAGTAGGTAGGCTCCCCACTAGATGGACCGACGACATAGTCTGAGTCGCGGGGAGCCGATGGATGCAGCTGGCGTCCAGTCGTACGGCGTGGCGTTCTAGGGGGGAGGCCTATGTTCAGCAGTGGACATTTTCCGGCTGATGATGATTTAAAAAGAAATGTGTAAGAGTGTTCAATAGTTTGCAAAATCTTTTAAGTTTATTAAAACTAACCTGAAACGAGTAACAAAATAAATATTATTCTTTTTTATTAAGATTGTTATTCTTTTTCATTATTATTATTAACGGCCTTTATCAACTCACTGCTGGCCACAAGCCTCTCTTTAGCAAGCAGGTTTCGGCCTTCGGACTAGGGCGGCACAAGAGGCAACTAAATGAACAAACTACACCAAACAATATCACTGTAAAGAGAAAGAAAATTTAAAACAAACTCTAAACTAACATGTCTGACCAGCGTGGTATATTGGGCAAAAGCATCTTTGACAAAGAGGGGTCTATGTCCAGCAGCGGAATGTTGAAGACTGTGGATGGGTGATGACTGCATCTAAAATCCATCAGAAAGTCAAGGAAGTGTAATTCCTCAAAAGTCAGTAGATAACTAAAAAAAAAAACATTTAAGAAGAAAAAGTGAAGCTACCTAGTTATTGTTTGGTTTTCAACACATATTGTATGTACTTCTAATCTCATGAAATTACACTTGTTAAAGAAAACAATAGTATGTGTTCAGTAATTTTAAATTTTCTTCAATAAAACAAGAGAAGTGACATAGATGTAGGTATATTTCTGAAGTTACCGCAACGATTAAAAAATTATGTACTACAAATTAATATAACGTATTCCAAATATTTTTCACATTAATATTATTTTTGTTAGTAAGCATTCATGGTTAAGGTTAGCACACACACGCTAGCGGTTTGTTCCGCCTGAGTGACCCAGCGTGGGGTCCTCACTGTAGTTATTGGAGGAGATCTCTCGCTACCGGCCTAAAATAGAGACTTTACCCGCAGATGCAGAATTTTTCCGTGGTGGTGGGCAGGCGCTAAGAGGGATCTGGATGTCGCAATAGCAGCTGTACCCGGATCCCTCCTATGTCAAGTGCAGAGTGGCACACGGTGTGGTTTTAATCGGTCTGATTCTGACACACCACCCCGCTGAAAACCCGGGTAGGGTGACGGCCCGAGGGGGTTGCTACACGTTAAAAAAAACTCGTCTTTTGCCTATTGCCAAACGGCATATTTATTTAAAAATATGTCCGAAGAATTTTTCTCACAAATTAAAATATATATAAATGAAGTTCAGTTGTTAGGAACATAATTATATTCTAGGATTCTATTCCAATTGTTGAAAAGATGTTAAAACAGTATTAAATTACGATATAGTCATCATATAACCTTTGTAGAACAAAATGAATACACCATACTATTAATATTAACGGAAAAAACAGAGAATTGTTGTTAAACCAAGAGATGTATCACATGGAAACAGTGAAATAATATCAAATAAATACATTAAAGGTAATCCATTAGCGTCCCTAACAGTACGCTGGTTAATTATATGAAGTAACACCTGAGCGTCGCGATCAATCATTTGTACCAGCGTATTGTGAAGGAATGGTTTGGTATGTTTCTTGAACATGTATGCAACATATTTATATTTGAAATTATACGATACGTGTATCAATGTACTTAATTCTGTTTTAAATTTGCTTAAATATGTATTTTTTGACCCTTACGGTAGGTTAATTTGCATCCTGGATGTCGTAATAGCAGCGGTTCCCGAATGCTTGCTATCTCAGACGTAGAGTGGCACACTGTGTGGTTTTAGTCGGTCCGATTCCGACACACCACCCCACCGTAAATCCTGGTGGGGTGACGGTCCAAGGGGGTTTCACACGTTAAAAAAAAAAAAGTAAGAAGCATTGATCATACTAAAACTTGGAACCTGATTCGTTAGTGTTTGATGCTTCACTATTCTCTTAACTCAAATAGACTATGCCTGGATTTGTGAACATCCAAAATATCTACATGTCATTGTTAGTACATCGTTCAAATTTCTTTTATTTTAGTAACAATAACGGGTAGGTCGTAATAAGTTAGATACTGTGTGATACGAATTTAAATATGTTAACTTTTTTCATTAGATATTAAATTCTAAAATATTTATTTTCTAATATTAAAATCAGTCCAGCACCGAAATGACCTATCAGAAATATACTTTAAATAAATAAAAGATTAAAAAAAACTAAAAAAACACGCTTTTATTGCTAATCGAACTAAAAACTAGAAAATAATCTTTGATGACAAAGAGTCTAATATTACAGTAGTAGAAGATCGAACAATCTATCATAGTGAATCGCCTCAAAATGAAATTATAATAAAATTTAAGTTTTTAACAGAATAATTCAATTCAGAGTAAAAATTATTTATTTTTCATTTTTTAGTCTGTGACAAACTCATAAATCTATTATCAAATTATCGCATTGTCGTCGGTCCTTGAGGCGTGTGCAAAGTTTCATTTTGATCAGATTTGTAAAAACCGGTGAAAATTAAGCTCGAAGATTCCGTTACATACATACATAGATACGACCCAAGCTAATAAAAGCGTGTTAAAAATATAGGATAAGTGCACCAGTTTTGCGACCACTTAACGGATTAAGCTCCTTTGAATCAAGATAATGGTATTTCTGTAAATTAAATAAATAAAAATAACTCTTACGCATTTTTTAATTAGTAATCAAAGAACAATTCAAAAAAACTAAATGTCATTGATGGTCGCCGAGTTCATGGACTTATTTGTCAACCTTTTTATTTTGTCAATTTGAAGCAAATATTTTAAAGTTAACATCGAAAACTATCATAATCGGCTTTAACTCGTCATTGGCACTGGCATTACAAGATCAAAATCCAATTCCATGTAAGTTACGTTTACATTAAGACGACACACATGCCCTGAAGTGTAACTAAACCACGTGAAGATCCCATAGTCGGACAACGTTACATATTTGGGCATTTGTTTAGACAGACGTTTAACTTGAACAAAATTTATTTTCACGGAAAGAAAAACTCTTGCCTAACAAGTGAGAAAGATGTATGGGCTTTGAAACCAAATATCTCAATTTTCTTTGCAAAACAAACTCTTGCTGAACAAAGTAAACCAATTTGGCCATACGGGGTGCAATGGATGGAAACAACCTCAAACTCAAATCTCGAAATATTACAACGGTTTCAGTTCAAAATTCTTCGCTTGATTACCAACGCTCCATGGTGCCTTAAAAATATAACGTAATAAGTGTAAAGAAGATAATGGAAAATTCACTATAAAGCTATCACAAACATATACAAAACCACTTATACTAACTCGCAAGGAACCTAATGGAAAATAAATCCGGCACAACTTTCAAAAGAATAAGAGACGTGCGCCCGAAGATCTAACGGAAATGTAGATATCACATTTAATTTGGCAAAATCACTGGGTTTGGAACCAAACACACTGTGATGCTAAAAAGAGATCAATTAATGTCCTATAGATAGATTGTAGATATAAGAGCTTAAAAAAAGAAAACATTCGTCGTTGTCGAGCAAAGTTCTCGAATCGCTACAGGTTTCATTTTAAAACAGTTTTATTTAGCTTGTCATGTTTATTTCTTTGTTTCAGTTATATCTATTAATTGAAATTTGACCCCCTTCTTGTTAATAGATTTATCTGATATTAGAGTTTTTTTTTTAACTCTAAGGAGAGTACAATTTAATACACTGTATTATTGTAAATCCGAGATAATCGCTGTTATAAAATAACAGGTTATATATTTTTTCACTGCCTCAAATGAGTATCAAAGGAAAGCGTTTTACTAGTAAAATACGCTATGACCAATTTTGTAACAAAATTATAGGCTAAAACCTTGAAACTAAAATAAATAACCGATCCCGCTAGAAGTAAGCAGCGAAAAGAACGCAGTAAAAATCGCTAACTTCCCAATCGCCGCCTAAGAGACGCTGCGGCTAAACCTTGGATCAATGTGACCACTGCAAACGACCCGAGACAGATGATACCTCTCTTACTGCGTAGAATGGTAAGAGGCGTGGCAGTGTTCTGTCAAGCCCGGGATATACCCCAGTCGTACGGTACTGCTGGAAATAATCCAGAAACCGCTTATACGTTCCTGGAGCTCTACCCGACTGCCGAGGTAGGCCGCCACTGGATTTAGTGGGTAGACCGGTTCTTCGTCTCCTCTACGGAGGATGTAATGTGAAAAGCATCCCCCACGTAAGAAAAAAAGGTCTTGGATACCAGTCATCACATCAACTCTCTTCATCAATCTAGGTTGATGAAGAGAATGGGTCAGACAAAAAAGTCATTATCTAATATAAAGAATATCATGTTAATTTCACACACCATCAAATAGCGTTTATTGATATTGTAGTGAGCCACGGGTTTGACAAATTGTATGAGGACGGAGACAGACAATATTTATATGAGGTCAGTATAATAGCCATTAAAAAGACGACACAACTGAACAAATACCACAGTTTTCATTACCAATTAAATGTTTGTTCAGGACTGCAAGGTTTGCTCCTTACAATACCTATAACAAATATTTTAATACATATATTTGTATTGGGTAAGATGAAATTTTGTGTCATTAACTTTGAATGGGTTCCGATTTATGTTTATTAGTTGGAGTTGCACTTTGTACATACATGAACATTATTATATTAACTTTCGCATTTTTATTCCGGTCTTGATAAAAGTTTGGTTAAAATTTAGAGTACGTTTAAATTTATATATAATTTATAAAAGGCGATAAACAAAAATGATTCGTGTAGTGGAACACGTGTTGGCGGTTAGTACGATTTGTACAGTTGATAAGTTAATACTTTTTTTTTTTTTAGTAGCACACCTACCAAAGTGACTCTATTCTGCCTGATGGAAAGCATGAATAGAATCCAAGAACGGTGAAGACAGTGCAGTATGGCAACCCACGCTATGGCGGCCTAGTGAGATGCTTTTTCACACCCCGCTTAAAGGACCCGGGGTCGTAGTGGGAGGGAAACACGTGCACTGGTAATGAATGCCAGGCTTTAACCGATTTGCACAGGAAGAAAGAGCCGAACCGTTTAGTTCGGGAGCGTATGTCTACCATTTTGAAACGGTGACTTCCAAGGCCAGCACGAGTTGTCCTGTAGAGGAACTTACTCGTACTATACTTAGGTATCTTGATTTGCATATGTCCTTGGACGATGATACTCAATTATCGTCAGGAAACTCGTCTACTTGTTTGCCCTCTAAATTACAAAAAAAAATTGACAAACTTGACAATCAAGCTCTTCATATAAACTTAAGATTGAAGAGTAACCATAGTAGATTCTTATAAAGAACCTACAATCAATCTGTTGGAGTCAAGGATGTTTGTATTAATCTCCGATCTATAAACACACATACACATATGTAAACTATTTACACTTGGTCAAAGACAGCCTGGAATAATTAGATTACACACCCAAGACAAGAAATGAATGATAGTGGCGATGGGAGTTGCGACAATAGCAGATTAATGGGATCCGCTGATTGCATATCTTAACTCCCAAACAGTTATAAGTGTTCGGGCTGAATGGCAATGACTCATTAAGTTAGAAATCCGTTGCCGGTCGAACTCAATTATAAAATTAGTCAGAGGTTCAGCTCCCTCAGGATCTGTGATGACCTTTACAGTGTGGAGATAATAGACCCTTTAGTTATTAGACATATCTTTGATGTTGATGACGGTTGGATATAATTGTCGTAGCGCCCGCTGGCGAACCTTCGTAATTGCTCATCTGAATATACAATTTCCCACAGGTTTTACCTTCATTTGCATTACAACGTAGAAAAGTAAAACTCTGTAATTTATGTCAGCTTTAAAAAATGGTACCCTTAAATAAAATATGTTCTGTAATAGGATTTTATAGTCGTACATATGTTTCGGTGATTAACAACCATACCTACTCATTATTTAACTGCAGAAGTCAAAGACAAGATAGACAGAATACATTTCTAACATTTTTGCTGCACTGCACAGTTGGTGACTGCACAGTTGGCCTTGTGGTTTAAGCGGTCGCCACGCCGCTCTCTACTGAGCTAAGTATTGTGGGTTCAAATCTCACATAGGACAACACTTTGTGTGATCCACATATTGTTGTTCTGAGTCTGGGTGTTCTTTGTGTCCGTTTCTTATATGTTTGTAAAATCACATTAGGATTGATTCCTAGTGCGGGCGTTGTTTTTTTAAACACAGAAAAAAAAAATCTTAGACGAAACTGTCACAGTTATTTGGATGAAGTACATTTATAATTAATTGACAAACAACGCTCCTAAGTTGAACTTTTAACTAGAAATTTGTAATATTATTCAAATTTGACTGCCTCGGTGGGGCAGAGGTAGCGTATGCGACTGCTGTACTTGAAGTCTCGGGTTCGTTCCCGGATCGGACCAAATGTCAAATCTGAAAATATTTCTGCCCAAGGCATTCTCTTCCAGTCAACCTTAGGGATGGTATAGAAATATTGTAAATATTGTAAGGGAGGTGCACAGAGGTTACATTGACAATTAAAATATACCATACATGAGTACATATACATACATGAACACATACAATACATACGTCATAAATACACATATAAATATACACATATATACATAAATATACACATACACACACATTTAGATTATATTCGTACACTATGATAACTGGACTATAAGCTGAGCCACCTAACGATAAGACGATTCTTCAATCTCGTTAAGAAGGAGATTAGAGATGTTTTCTATGTATACTATGTGAATATTTACAAAAAAAGGGTATATCAGCTGTCTAGTACCCATATTACAAACTCTGTTTAGTGTGGGACTAGATGGCGTTGTGTGTCAAATGTCTGATATATTTATTTATTTATTTATTCATTTTAAACAAAAAGATTTTTCACGACCGAATGATATCTTACGCATATGCGATTATAATACAATAATCATTACATGATCATAGACATTTAATCAATAAAAAAGTACTGATAAAGTAATACAAAGAAACAAAGATCTAAGATCTAAAGAGTCTACTTTGTCAATATGTGACATAAATAATAGCGCAATGAGTATGTACGACTAGCTACATACTTTCATAGTTAGCTGAATGCAGCCCACAGTCATTTCCTGTCCCTGGAGAACAATGAAAGTGTTAGACGCCGGCTGAGATGTTCGCACTGTATAAACCAAAGAGCTCGTAACGTCCATTCGTTTTACATTTTAAAGCGTTCAGACTTAAATAGGTTTTTGTGTGGCCACTAATACAGCAATATAGCTGTAACTATTTTGTGAGCTCAACGCCCTCGTTCTTTAACGTGAGAACGTGAGAACTGCATTCAATGCTTTTTTCTTTCTATATTAAGGCCTGCCAAAGTGACTCTACTCTGCGTGATGGCAAGCATGAATAGAATCCAAGAGTTGTAGTCACCATATTCATTGCAAATGCAGACAATGCAGTATGGTGACCCACTGTATGGCCTAGTGAGATGCTTTTTCAAACCTCGTTTGGGGATGTATTGTAGTCATCGTGACAGTGTAAGACTTACACAGTTACCACGATAACTGTCACCTCTGCATCAAATGACTCCGGTCTCACACTCACCAACGAAACACGACAACACGGATGCTGGCGCTTTAGGTTGGTTTTCTGTGGGAGGGTAGTACTGCCCCGGTCGAGCCGGCCCGCTCGTGTTAAAATCAGTGTGGCTCTACTACCTACCATCCTAGATGCCAACCGCTTTGACATATAATGACACAAATATTTTCTTTCGCATTAATAAATCTTTATATGAATATGTCAAAATATATTTTAAACTACTGAGTAACAATTTCACGGTTTTCTTACTATTTTTAATGTTTCATTTTGAACATTTTAGTATAGTTTTGCCATGTCCGCCATATAAAGTGTTTACAACACGAAATACCACAACGATCTTACTACGAAATCATGGCTGGTTTTTCTTGATGTTTCAGTCAGGCTTATAATAAAAAATAATTTTTCTCGGTCTAGTATTAGAATTCAGTTTTAATTTAGTTATTCGATGTACGTTCTGAGTACCTCAATTTTAACAAAAGATATAGAAATCTAAGTTTAAACATTATATGCTATCGGCGATCAATTGCTTATATATGTAGAGGAACGAATGTCATGTCCCTCTGACACAAAGGGAGGATCCTCCGACCAGGCGAGCTGATCATACCTGGCAGGTCAAGGCCCAACAATTGGGATTGTTGGGATGTTGTATATATGCTACTTTGCCACGCGAATCTCTATTTCGCGATACAGGATTAGTAGTTGCTTCCTAGCTCATTATTATCATTCGTAGTTCAGTGTATCTCCGCTATTTGTAGTTCGATGTATCTTCGGTAGATGGCGCTGTTGTATATTTTTATTTGTGATAAATGTGGATGTCGCCACATATACATCGTTAAAAGTTCCTCGCACTATAAACTCTTACAAAATGTTAACTTCAAAATTCTAGTCTACTTTACAATCTTTTGATCCCTACTCGCGTTTTTTATGGCCTCCAGCGCCAGGTGACATAGACTAGAAAAGCCAGGAATGCCAAATGGAATATTTTTGTTGACAGTCGCCAACACACTCAGACATGCAGTCTTTTGTTGACTATAGTTAAACATCATGCATTATAGGTTAAATACGCGTTAAATAAATACGCATTAAATAACGCGCTAAACATACGTTAAACGCGTTAAACAATACGCGTTAAACATTATACGACATTCTGTACAGAAGTCACAAGAGACTGCAGTTGTTAATCACATTAAGAATTTACTTAACTACTAAGGCCCACTACAACATTGTTATGGGTGTGTGGAGGGTGGTGTGTCTTTTGTCCCTCCGACACAAAGGGGGATCCTCCAACTGAGCGAGGTGATCATGCCTGGCGGGCCGCAGCCCAACGGTTATTGTTGGGATTTTGTATATACGCTAATTGCCACGCGAATCACTATCTCGCGATACAGGATTAGTAGTTGCTTCGTAATTCATTACATTCATATGTTTCGTTCAGACTTCGTAGTTTAGTGTATCTTGGCTAGATGGCGCTGTTGTATATTTTCGTTTGTTCTGTAATGTGGAAGTCGCCACAGGTGGCTTCAACGCTAAAGTAGGAGTAAAAATTTGCAGTCAATTAGTAGTAGGATCGTATGAATTTGGAACCAAAAATCATAGAGGGCAAATGCTGGTCAACTTTCTTGAACAGAAGGAGTTCTTTTGGATTAATCCTTTCTTTAAGAAATAGCACCAAATGAGGTGTACGTGTCAAAGCTCCGACACTATGACATAAAATGTGATTGACTTCATCATGATGAACAAGAAGATAATATTCAGAGACGTCTCAGCACTCGTCTTGCTTCAGGCCATGATGTGATCTGATTAAATGTGGTAAATTGATCAATCTCTTGGAAGAAACCACCTGACAATATTAACTACAACAAATGAAAAAGTCGTTGTTTCCAAGCCGGCAGTCCTTTCGGAAGTGGACACCTTCTATATCCAGTTATACATTTCGTATGCAGATCGGCCTGATTCCAAAAATGAGGACTCCAGAACCACGTTAACACATCACTACACCAAAGATCTGCCAGGAGTCTGAAATGGCTCATGAACAGGTGAAAAATTAAAAAGCCACTAGAGAGGATGGCGTTCCAACCGAGCTGTTAAAAGATGGAGGTGAACCTTTTTTGACGCTGTCCTTTTTACAGGAAGAACTCTGCAGGCGGTAATAAAAGTGTGGTCGTTCTGTTTTTTGTTGAAATGCTGCTTTGCGTTCCCAGTTAAAATGGTTGCCTATTCGCTAACGGCGCAATCAGCGAACTAGAATCAGTGGCAAATCAGGCGGTGAATTGAGAAATGAAATTAGAGAGGACTCTCAATTTTCATTTTTCAACTCACCATCTTTATCAACTTACCTTGCTAGATATTTCCGTTACCTGTGCTCTGACCACAACAGAAATTTTTGCTCAGTTTATATGCTGCTTCTCTCATGTCCCTCTCACAACTCTGACTTCGTAAACTGTTCGCTTTATGTTCAAACGGTAATAATCTGGAATGCGCTTCCGGTTTAAATCAGGTACACAAATCGATTTACATTTAAAAGGAAAGTTCATGATCTCTTATTCAATGAACTGGTAGAATTATTTAACTCATAGTATATTTTATATTTCGGTATTCTATATACAGGGTGTGGCGTAAATAGTGGTCCACCGTTCAGGGTTAGGTACATCAGGTAGGTACCTACACCATACCAAAATTTTAAACCGGTCCGCCGACTGGTTACAGAAAAAAAAATATTTTTAATTTTTTTTAAGAAATTCCCATTTTCATTACGAATTTGACCACAGTTTCAACAAAAAACATTATTTTTGATTTTCTATTCGTGTTTATTCATGTTGAATGTATGAGCTATCATAAAAAAATAAAGATTTGTATTGAAATTGTAGCCTTTACGAGAAAAAGTGATTTCTTCTCAATTCTTAACCTAAATTTTATCGCATCACTCATATTCAGGAGCGTTTTTTGAAAAAAAAATGTACTACACTGTTAGTGCCCATGCATTTAAAAATATGCTCATGATGTACTGATTATAAAATGGTATAATAGTACCGCTTTTCAAAAATAGAAAAAAAAATACTGCATTTGTAACTGAAAATAAGTAAGTCTACCTGTTACCATTTTCGCAACATAATATTGAAACAAAAATTTCGTCTACCTAATTTATGTGCCCATTCTTACTGTAAACTTGGTCACAGTGACAACGACAATATTATTATTGTAATTGTATTGGCAAATGAGAACACAAAAGTTACTACAGACAGGGTATTAAAAAAAAACAACTTTGACATCATAATTATTTATTTATTGATTATTACAATCGGTGCTCAAAATGGCCCCCATTCGCAGCTATACACGCTCTCCACCGTCGAATAAAGGAGCGTTTAAGACGTCGAGCAAACCCGCTTTCATTGATTTTTCCAGCTGCTGTTAGAATCCTGGTCCTTAATTCTTCAATATTATTTATTGGTTCCTTGTATACGTCTTCCTTTAAGCATCCCCAATAAAAGAAATCCAAAGGATTAAGGTCTGGGGAGCGTGGTGGCCATAGTATTGGGCCTAACCGCCCTATCCATCTGTTTGGATAGGCCACATTAAGGTGCTCTCGTACCCTTACTGCATAGTGAGCGGGACAGCCATCATTTTGTAGCCACATGCTGTCTCGGATCTCTGTAGGGACACTTTCTAGAAGTACGGGTAAATCTGTCTGTAAGAACCCAAGATACCTTTCTGCGGTTAAGGTTTCTGGCAGTTCGAATGGATCAATTATTTGTCCATTAATAATGCCGGCCCAAAGGTTTATTTTAAATTGGTATTGCAATCGATCTTGTCTCATGACGTGCGGATTTTCTAACTGCCAGCTGTGCAAGTTGTGTAAATTTAAATAGCCATCTTTTCTGCAAAAACACAAATGAAACGAAACGTATACGATGCACGGGAGCGTAGATCGTACTAATTGTTTATGTACCATTTCTTTCCGATCTCAATTGCTAGAAAGGAAAGGGACAACAACAATAAACTACATCCTTTCCTTATCACTATCCTATTGTTTAGTTACTCCGGCTACGCTACGCATTACAAGAGTGTGCGCACTTCAATAGGTCTTTTGTTATGGTTCAGGTACAGAGCGACCTTTTTTTATAGGACACGACATGATGTAGAATTATTTGGAGACGTGGAGTCAAATATCAGTTGTAAGATTGAGACTTTGTTTTATTTAATTCCATATTTAAATGGGTAAAAACAAAAAGACAACATTTTTGTTTAAATATTATGTTGCGAAAATAGTAACAGGAAGACTTATCCGTTTTTAATTACAATTGCAATAAAAAAAAAACTATATTTGAAAAGCGGTACTATTATACCATTTTATAATCAGTACATTATGAGCATATTTTTAAATGCATGGGCACTAACAGTGTAGTACATTTTTTTTTCAAAAAACGCTCCTGAATATGAGTGATGTGATAAAATTTAGGTTAAGAATTGAGAAGAAATCACTTTTTCTCGTAAAGGCTACAATTTCAATACAAATCTTTATTTTTTTATGATAGCTCATACATTCAACATGAATAAACACGAATAGAAAATCAAAAATAATGTTTTTTGTTGAAACTGTGGTCAAATTCGTAATGAAAATGGGAATTTCTTAAAAAAAATTAAAAATATTTTTTTTTCTGTAACCAGTCGGCGGACCGGTTTAAAATTTTGGTATGGTGTAGGTACCTACCTGATGTACCTAACCCTGAACGGTGGACCACTATTTACGCCACACCCTGTATATAAAAATATATATAATGAATAGTAAATGTAGTGCATAAAGTTTGTAATGTATAAATAAATAAAATAAAAAGGATGACAAGACCGTGTTGAAGTGCTGACGACCCATTTTCCTTTTAAGCCACGTCTACTAGCTATTTTTAAGTGCTATCACGAACTGTTTTACCCAAAGATTGGACGAATTTCAGCCACCGAAGCGAGCTGGATTTCGGATCGGATATTGTGCCGTAGACCACATACATACAGTAAGGCAGATTGCACAGAAGACTGAAGAGCTCAATCAGCCCCTGCGTCTACCGTTCTGGTTTGTTCTGACGTCCCTGCAGCGGTACCAAGCAAATTGCCGACAAGTCCAAAGGATGAGATGTCTTTATGAAATTGTCTAATTAAAAAACCAGCAAACAATGTTCATGCTGTTGTTTTGAAGAATAAAACAAGGTGACGTTATTTCCCTGAAATTGTTCACAAATGCAATGGAAAACATGTTTAAGACGCTGGACGGGAAAGGGCGGGGTATCAACATCAACGACGAATACAGCTCTCACTTACTATTTGCCAACAACATCATTATTACGGCAGAGACGCTGTAGGACCTACCACAGATGTTGAACGACCTAGCTGGCTGAAACTTCTATATGCATCGACCTACGAATGAACGGCTTATTAGAACTGGTTGTGGTACATGGTGCTATTCTAAAATATGTTTGCCTCGGGCAGACGTTGTAGTTGGATAGAAGCAACTTCGAGGACGAGGTATATAGAATATTTCAGTTTTGAGAAGCTACTTCTAGACAACGATCCAACAGTGCCTCTCTCTTGTGGTTCTTCTCGTAGATTGTTTTGGGAGGGGTCACGGGGTGACTTTACCAGGTTTACGGCCTGTCGAAGAGGTCCTCCGCGCCACCTTGTTGCCTTTTGGTATATCCGGGTTTCAATCCAGTAAGGGGCAGCGTCTCTAACGCGGTCAGCCTTTGTGGATAGGTGCCATAAAGCGACCAGCATGTTAACTGCACTTGGATCTAGTTCTGTGCTCCTTCCTGTACTTAGCGAGGTCGAGCTCCAGGGAGTGGGGACCCCGAGGAGCGCCCGTCAGCCACCACCAAGCAGGGTGTTGGGGATAGGTCGGTAGGGATTGCTACAGAGATGAGGTCTCGCGGCAGGGCATGCCTGTCCGGCGGTCGCTGATGGTAAGGCGTGAGCTTACACAGGTGGTGGGCTTGCGAGCTATCGGCACGTACGAATAGGTTTGAACTCAGGCGTCTCACAAAATCATCCAGGCTCTCTATGTGCAGACCGCACAGTTCCGCGCAAAGCGAGAGGCGTTGACAAGGGTACGTACGAGTAGTGCGAGCGACTGCTGCGCATGCAGACGGCGGCAATTTGTCTCGTAAACAAGCGCAAACCAGACCGAGGCACCATAAGTAAGTCGCGTGCGGATGTAAGTCATGTACACAAAGAGCTTTGCACGGAATGGCAGTCGGAGCGACAGTACGGGCCACAAAAGGGAACGAGTGACACGAACCTGGGCAATGATGTTGTTGACGTGAGGCTTCATGGAGAGGCTGCGGTCGATGGTCACACCGAGGCATTTCACCGTCGCGGACCACTCGAGGTTCTCCCCCATAAGCTTCAACTGTGGTAGGCTCACACTTCCTATGGAGATCGCCTGAGTCTCCGCCACGTTGACCGTCACTCTCCAGTCCTTCACCCAATTGTGCAGTGCATCTAAAGTACGCTGCATCTCAACAGTGCCTAAAGACGAAAGTCTTTAACCAGTGTATCTTACCTGTTATGAATTATTGTGGCTGTGGCGGCTTCTACGTTACAACACAGAGAAAATATACAACAGCGCCATCTAGCGAAGATACATTGAACTACAAAGTATGAACGAAACGTATGAATGTAATGAACTACAATGCTAACTACTAATCCTGTATCGCGATATAGAGATTCACGTGGCAATTAGCATATGTACAACATCCCAACATCAACCGTTGGGCTGTGGCCCACCAGGCATGATCACCTCGCCTGGTCGGAGGATCCTCCCTTTGTGTCGGAGGGACATATGACACACGTCCCTCCACAGTGGTGACCGCGACGTGATTGGAAGCAGCCTTCAAGTCAATATCAGCAGCGTCACTCCCACAACGATGAGCGGTAATCAAGTCTCAGCCAGCCAGCAACCTCGGCCTCAACAGGGATACCACATGCAGGACGCGCCCGCTTCAGCCTGGTTACCCTACGGCCTCTTCAGCGTCTAGGCACAGCACACTGCACTTACGGTCCATGTAAGCAGAGCATCTCTCTCCCGTCTACGCAGCAGCCAGCCACTACGCAGCAACCGCCCCGACTCACTGGGGACTTCACCGCAGCACCGCGCACCGCATACTATCCCGACTCACTGGGATCTGCGGACTTCAGCCCCGACTCACTGGGACTAGCGGCATTCAGTTCCGACTCACTGGAACTTGCGGCACTCAGTTCCGACTCACTGGAACTACACACTCCTGGCACTGGCACGCTCCACAACAGAGCATAGACAGCTGACTCATCAGTACATCGACCTCCGGTCTGGTCCGGAGGGGAGTGATGTGGCGGCTTCTACGTTACAACACAGAGAAAATATACAACAGCGCCATCTAGCGAAGATACATTGAACTACAAAGTATGAACGAAACGTATGAATATAATGAACTACAATGCTAACTACTAATCCTGTATCGCGATATAGAGATTCGCGTGACAATTAGCATATGTGCAACATCCCAACATCCACCGTTGGGCTGTGGCCCACCAGGCATGATCACCTCGCCTGGTCGGAGGATCTTCGCTTTGTGTCGGAGGGACATATGACACACGTACCTCCACAGTGGCGAAACGTGGACACTAACGGTTCGTCTAGTCCACAAGCTCAAAGTTGCTCAGCGTGCTATGGTGAAGTCTATGCTCAACGTTTCTCTAAGAGATCGCATTAGGAATGAAGTAACCTAGCAAATCTCTAATGTCATCGACATAACCCACCGGATTATAGGCAGTTAAAGTGGCAGTGGGCTGGCCATGTTAGCCACAGAATCAAGAACCATTGAGTTGAACGAGTTCTATATTGGAGACCACGTTTCGGCAAACGTAATGTAGGACACCCACAGGCCATGTGAAGTGAAGATGTTCGCAAGACGTCTGGTACAAGTAGGATGCAAGGAGCGCAAAATTGATCAGAGTGGCGTGTTATGGAAGAGACCTATGTCCAGCAGTGAACTGCTATAGGCTGTTGATGAAGATTTTATAATGCCGACTGAGATAGGTAGGTAAATGAGATTAAAAAAAAGAATTAACTTCTTTCAATAGTCGACAGACGGTATAAAGAAAATTAGTGACCAACTGTTGGACACTATTCTTTTGACGTGTTGACAGTCGGTTAAGTGTATCTAAAATACAACAATGATAGTATACTTAAAATTGTTTTATTTATACGAAGGATTTTAATGGATATTTCGTCGTAAGAAATTAACATGTTACAGTAAGTATTGCACTTTAGTAATGTGATTTATTATGAGCCAACACTATTCTGTAGGTACCTGGTATCTATATTGCTAAATCTCTCAGATTATGTCGGCTCTAGTAAATTGGATATCAGGCTCTATCTCGCATGTGTGTGTCTATGGTTCTACTACTTCTAAACAGTTTCAGACGAAGCTGACGTGTCTTTTAAGTTGATAGAGGGAATCAAATTATTACCAGGTTCTTTCGTAGTGCTCACACATTCAAATTTATTGATAAGAGTTAAGTTACGATTGCAACTTAACTCTTGTTATTAACTTTAAAAAGTACAGTTGAAGCAGCAATCTACATAGATCACGATAATTTGTAATAAAAATTATCACATAAATAGGAAAAAAGGTTGACCTTTTTTCTTCGTTCAATTGACATCGAATGAGAAAAACCCTTATCAATAAGTAAAAAAGTATAGAAGTTTCAAAACCAGTTCATAAACTACGGAGTTTCAATTTAACAGACCTACTCCCCTTTTTTTGAAGTCGGTTAAAATGATTAAATCCTTGACCTTTCATCAGTTACGTCTCTGGTTTACAATCGTGAGATTGATTTGTTTATAACCTGTTTTTTATTTTTAGAAAACTTTTCTGTTAATTCTATTCGTAATGGTTAAAAAACAAACTATGTTACAAAATGTTGTTACGCATCATCTATCAGTATATTCTGAAATCACAAAGCGATCATCTTCGCATTTTATATCTTGTAAGGTTTGGTTAGGAAAGACTATAAAGTTCTTACAGCACTTCCTAGATGGCGCTTTTAGCAGATTATTTTAAGGCCTAAACAAAAGTGTTAAAGTCCCCATACTAGATGGCAGTGCAGGCTTCATAATTATTTTTTTAATATAGGTAGTATTTGGGTTGTATATTATTTCATGTCAGTTTCTTCTGTAAGCTAACAGTGGTGAACAGTGTGAAGACACAATATAGCCTTGGAAAAATGGTTAAAGAATTAAGTTTAGAATTAATGGAACTCAAAAAAACGAATGTTCTTTTTATCGTTACGTTCTTTGGTGTATCCCTGGTCCTCAAAGCTATCGTTGTACAGTACTTGTTGGCGGGTACATAAAAGCAATACTTTTGTAGCCACATTCGTAGACAATTACTCTCAGGAGAGAGTGAGGTTTTTGCATTTTCATTTGTGAAATGTGTCTCAATAACAGTGTTATTAGAAATGTTATATGTCTCTGTTTGTGAAATTGTAATATACATACTCTAATTTTAAGCCCAAAGCCTCTATATAAAATAAATCAATATACAGCATGTTGTACATTGATTCATTTAATTTTATTCATGCAAACGAGGAAAAAAACGAGTTTCAAGACTAAAACCAATTAAACAGGTTAATATTCTTGATATTTATTTTATTTATAAGTAAATAATTTATTAGTTTCATTGATGTAGTTAACTACAACACTGTCAAGGTGGATTAAAAATTGATTACAACGTACAAAACAGACAGTTAAAGTGGTGACCTCTTGTTATACAGTGATGTACTTTAGTACATAGATCTGTAACAGCATAGAATAGAACAATTAATATTTTACAACGAAAGTTCGGTTCGAAAAACTTTTTAATTTACAAGATGTTTCTGAATATAAGAAAACCAATTTTAGTCAAGCGAAATAAACATGAATACTGCGATAAGTTATGCTCATGTTTTGATATAGTGTTGAGGCAATACTAACGATCTATTACTGCGCTACAACTTAGTAAGTGGTGCAAGTACCTCTATTTCTTAAGTAAAAGGTAGTTCAACGATGTCTTCCTACAATTGTAGCGCAGTATGTAAAGTATCAGTGATACATGGCAAGTGATAGTAGGACATCAACAGACTAAGCTACTGACAATATAGTTGTCATACAAACACGTCTCGCTCTAAGGCAGTGTATAACAATTAATATCTCTCGAGGCACACAGACACACATCCATACAAATTAATTGAAATATAAATCTAATATCTTTCTTTTAAGATTACGTTTTAATGAAAAATTGATTCACATCACAAATAATAACAAGTCAGTCTAAGCCTATCTAAAAATATTCGTTACCAAATGATTGAGTTTTGTGATGACTTTTTCTTAATTTGATTATTTATTCTCGTTTTAACTTTTTTCTTAACATTTATATTTAACAGTTAGGACTTCAAAACAATCCAAATCTTTTACTAAAAGTTCTTAAGCAATGAATGTGTGTCTGCGTATGTTTAAAACGCAAAGCCGCAGTGTAGGTACTCACTAAAAGGCAACTTGTTTACAAATATAACATTATACACCGTGATGCGACCTTCTAAAGTATTCATTGAATTTATTTTATACCCTTAAATTATTGTTCCACTCTAAACATAGATGGCACTGTGGTACATCTGGCAGTCTTTTACTTTAACAAAATAAAACGCCATTTTTAATTCTCTACAAAATAATAGGTAATAAAATCCTTTGTAGTAGATATGTAAAGACTCTTAAAGCAACCTTTAACACATGTGTATCATAAAAGTGTAGTTCAAGTACTCAATTATGCGTAAATAAAAAAAATGTTTTACATTACATGTCACATGGCGTGGCAAGACACGGCAACGCATAACCGCGCCAACAGTCTAAACACATTAAATGTTTGACATCGAAAATAAATATTTAAAAATTAAATAGCAATTAGGTAGGTACACAGAATTCAGTTAAAAAATTGATACCAGAGTGCCACCAACGTTAGGTATACATTTGCAACGCATTACACAATCTAATTAATAATTATTTAATATAATGTGCGGTATTATCGTCAAATAAATGTGTCTCACACTATGACTGTACATTATAAGACTAGAAAATACCTACACAACATTTGAATTACACTTTTAGGCGCAAATTGATTTATATCATTTAAAAATGCGCAATTTCTTTTCTATACTATGTATTTAGGGCACTTCATATTAAGTGGACATGTGCAAAGCGTTCGTACAATCACTAATTAAAATGTAATTAATTCACTTTTCTTATATATGCCCACTTAATATAAAAATACCTGCATATAAACTATGATTATGACACAATTTTTCTATAATTACAATTCATATACACATTTTTTTATTTTTACAAATATATTTTTTACATTTGCGTACACATCCTAAGTATGATATTTATCACATTATTCTTACAAAAGAGAACTTACCAACACGACTAAACAACATACAATAATTTAATGACTCCTTACTCGATGACTATTTTAGATAAACTCCATACTCTATGACATAATTTTTTTTTCATAATTATGTTTTACGTAACAGTGTACTCGTATATGAGATTTCAATCATTAAGTATTCATTAGTCAAATTCTAAGCAGGCTGAACTTATTGCTCGGCAGTCAACCTGGATATTATTTATTCTCGTAAAACTTATCAGCAGTAAGAACTTCTATTTCGGATATTCAAAGTGTTTTTACATCATATAAGCTGTGCTTATCACAATAATTTATTTAATATTTCGTATAAAAAATGAAAAATTTTTGATTTAAAAATTAAACATATTTTTAGTACCAATCCTCCAGTTGATTTTTTACACGTAAGCCAATATGATATCGATACGAGTACAAATAAATTGACTCGAAGAATCTGTGTTAATAAAGTTTGATAGAAAAAACAAACATTTTTTTTTTACACTTGCATAAGGTTATTTCTTATTACCGATGGTCACAATCGAACCACGGAATGGTGGATTCATGTTACGTATTAAACGAAGAATACTTTTCTTCACTTAGATCACTGGAAAGTTTCAAACATCCTCGGTGGAAAGTGTCTCAGGAGCGCTGGAAAATAACCGTTTGGATCTCACGATCACGATCTCTGTGTAGTAACAATATCGACGTGCACAAGGTTGAAAATCAAAGATGGCTTTTAAACATGCGGCTGCGCTAAAAAGTGATGCGGGTGCAGCGCGCTGTGGTGCGGCGTGTGGTGCGGGGTATGGTGCGGCGTGTGGTGCGGCGCGTGGTGCGTGCCGTGGTGCGGCGCGTGGTGCAGCGCGTCGATGTCGGCGTGGTCGCGGCGCGGCGGCGGCGGCCGCGCGGCGCGCGCCAGGCGCAGCGGCACCGGCAGCAGCTCCGGCATCACGCTGTGGTGCGTCACCAGCGCGCACAGCGACGTGAACTCCTTCGTGAAACCCTGCCCAGAGACGCTGACGGTTTAGTCCTCGAGACGAGCGAAATTACGACAAAGAAACCCTCCCGGAATCACGCTTCGAGTACTCAAAATTACTCATACAAAAGAATGGATGGTACATCAGATAAAAACGCTCTCATTTAAGCAATATTCACTTGTTTGTTCAGTAGTTTTCATTTCAATAATCTAGCATTCTTTGGAATCTTAATATAATTCGAATTTATTGTGCTCGAGTGTAGTACAAAATGAAGTACGCTACCTTGATCTTATATCCCTTGGGAGTTCTGAGTATGAGATAGTGCGCGATGCCGGCGGGAGTGAAGTCCCTCGGCACGCGCACGGAGAGCGCGTAGCAGCCGGCCTGCGTCGTGCTACCGCGCACTAGGAACGCGCCCACTGGCTGCGTGCTTAACACCTCCAGGGCTATCTGAAACGTTACGTCATAAAATGTTTTACTAATTTAACGAATTAACTCTATATTTTTTACATGCAAATTGTATTTTTGATAATTTCTATAACCACCAACTTAGCGGTCATCTTCTTTCGAACTGTGGGCATACTTTGATTATCAAATAAAGTCACTCTCATCACTCCAATTCCGCAATAGGAATATATCTAGTATCGCGGCGAATTTCACTAACATGAAACGAACACAAAGAACATCTAGACTCAGAACAACTATTGTTGTCTTGTTTGGGAATGGAACCCACTGCAATCAGCGCAGTAGGGAGGGGAGGGGTTACCGCTTAGACCACTACGCCGACAGACGCAGACTAAAGTTACAAAATAAAAAATAAAATGGTGTTGACTATGACAGCATCATTTCATTTCTTTATCTATTGTCGTTTTTTGTCTAATGTTCTTTTTTTAAAAGACAACGCCCGGTTTAAGAATAAATCCTGTGTCGCGGGGGACTTTAAAAACACACGAAACGGGTACAAAGAAGACACAGACTCAGAAAAACAATTTGTGCATCCACAAAATGTTGTCCCATGTAGGGTTTGAACCCATAACACTCGGCTCAATAGAGCCATCCGTGCCGCCATCTTTCATTTACGAGTATATGTATAACACATACCTCCCTCGGGATCCCATGTTGGAACCAAGGAGCTTGTCGTAGCTCCGGTTCAGCTCGGGGTATATTGTTATTAGCCGGAACACCACCGCATGACGACGCGCCCGATGACGACGACGTTGTGCGGCTACACGCACCTGATTCACTACAAACAGACATTAAGTAATTGATATTAAATTGCATTTTTGACAATTTCTATAACCACCAACTTATCGGTCATCTTCTTTCGAGCAGTGGGCATACTTTGATCATCTAATAAAGTCACTCTCATCACTCCTATTCTCGCAATAGGAATATATCCAGTGTCGTGGAGAATTTTACTAACATGAAACGGGCACAAAGTACATCTAGACTGATGAGGGGATTCCTTTGTAAGGTAGAAAAAAAATTGCATGCTTCCATTTGTTTTTTATGATACAGACGGATCTGCTAGTAAGCGACTGATGCTGACTATTGGCAGTTACGACATTAGAAATTAATGTGTTGCCGCAATCAAGTCTATTTTAAATGTTAATTTTTTATATTGACCCTATGTTTCTAAGAAGTTATTCACAAAGTCCCCGATAAAAGTTATCTTCTTAGTGGAGTGGTCTTGAAAAAAATGCTGCGACTATCACCTGCACTATTTTATTACGCTGTCATTAATTAATTTTCGATAAACGTTCAAAGTTGTATAACTTTAAATAGACAATTATCTACTCCAGACAAGTTTTATATTCAGCTTTATTTACCTGTTTTTCATATTATTACATCTTCTGAAATCGACATCTAAATCTCCGTGCATTAAGTGTTCGGTGCGCCGAGGTGCGACGGGCATGACTGGCATCGTAGGCATGGTCGGTATTGTGGGGGGCTCGCGGTTGCTCTCACGAGTGCGTTGTTCAGCTTCGGAAGCCTCGTTGATGTAACCACCGTTGAGGCACAACGGCAGGTTTGTTGGACTGAAGAAGATATTTAATTTATGTTAGTTATTACTGAAAGTGGTCTAATTTTATTAATATTTTTTTCTATTACATTATTTTCTTCAATATTTGGTAATATCTATCAACTATTGACTGAATTATCTTTCTTAACTTGAAAAATAAGTCTACTTGTGTTTGAAGTATCACCTTAGTCCATTAATTTTTTAAATTCACACATGATCTTCTTTTTCTTCTTTCGTTTATTTTCATATTACATTTACACTATAAACATAAACATATAATTATTTACAAACTCTTGTGGCAAAATAAGCTTACCTTAGATCTCAATATAAGGCGTATCTAATCTTATAAAATTTTCACCTATACTGAGACCTAATATGTTATTTTTGCGATATAAATTAGCAGCAGTAAATACTAGAAAACACTAACGTGGTGGGTGTATCAGCGACGAGGGGCGTGGAGTCATCGTCGGAAGGTTGCAGTAAGGCACCGCTGAGCCCCATGGCCAAGCGCTTCATGAGCGGGGGCCGCTCGCCGAGGCGCCGATAACAGTTGATCTCTGTGGGTGAGTTTGACTCCTCCGAACTGCTCGGGCTGGGCTCGTTTACTAGTTTTGAAACACCCATCCTGTCACATTTCACTGGGGATCTGAAATGTAAGATGACTCTCTTTACTAAAATATAAAAAAGGAAAAAATATAATAAATATAATTGAATTTAATATAATTTTAAATTATATTAAAAACAATTTAGTAATTATGTAAATTAGCTATATAATAATATAATGACATGGTATTCACTTTTTTTTTTTTAAATGACCACTCCCGTACTTTCCAAGTGTGTGTCCTGTTGTGTCATATGGGACGAAAGTATTGCCAATGCGTCTGATCCATATCACCCTGCGCATTAGGAATCGGCGAGGATACCCGCTAAACCACCATGCTATCCACGCTGACTTTTTTTTCTATATTTCTATCCTATTTCTAAAAACTACACTTACTGCAGACATATAAACTACAGACGAGAGGTCCCTCACAAAAATGCCTTGAGTTATACTTTAGCCACGGACCATAGACTTGCTGGTTGGATTTTATTTAGTTTCATTAGTTTTGATCATATTGTTATAATGTATGCTAAAGTTACAATCATAATCCATCACAGCGCCACCTCACTAGAGTGTGTGCTCCCGATGCATCTAGTCCCTATATTATTATTGTCTGTGGACATACTTCTGTATAAAAATATGGCGTCCTGAATAAAAGTTCATTAATTATTATAACGGATATTCCTTTTTCAACATGATCTACGGTCCTATTTAATACATATGAGTATCTGAAATATTGAAGGTGAAAGTCTGTACCTGTCACCACAATGTGGGTAGTGATGCGTTAGACCGGGCAGTGTGTCAGGCGCACGCACACCCATGCCGCAGTCGCTTCCACTTAGCTCCTTGCTCTGAAACAAACAATAAAAATTATGTACTGATTCATCTTCGCAGTCTTTCATCTGTCTGTCGTAAGTAGTAATTAAATAATTAGTTATTTCTCTAACTCAAGTGGATAATTTACAAACATATTCTTATGTTGGTCATTTTTGAAATATTATATTATATCACGTCTGATGTATAACTCACAAGTAAACACGGCAAGCCATGCTAACTTCAACCTACCATCGGGTCTATCAGGCCGTTCTGTTACTGTTATAGTCCTATTTGTCTCCCAACAACAATTTTTAGTAGCACTATGGCTCAGATAGAATACTAAAAATAATCTTTGATAGTAACATCTTACAAACACTCATATTTTTATGGCCAGGAAGGGAAGGTCATTAGAGCCATAGAGTGGAACAGTATGTATTGGACACATTTTGCTAACTCTAAATTAATCTGGCTTACATTGCAAAGACAACCGAAAATTGAAAATAGAGGTAGAAAAACAGTTTGCGATATGATTATTTAAAAAGTACCAGCCAAGCACTTAACATTATAGCTACAAGCTTACGAGTATATAAACATCTTATCATAGAAAGTGTTGTTGTTGACAACCTCGAAGCAAAGGCCGTTGAAAAGGACGTAAATACACCGTTAGATAGGCACACAATAGAACTGTTCGAATATTTCGACGTGATCACGCAACGCATAAATCAACCGCATTCTTAGTGTGGAATGCGGGCTTTATCTCGTTGCCACAGATGGGATCGGTCCGCGAACATTACCGCGCGATACTGCACATTACAGCCTATTGCAGCGTAAACCGCGTTTGAAATGTGGCACAGACCGCCGGTGTAAGGTGAACGTGATTTATACTTTATTCAATAGTTGCGGGTTTTAGTAGTACTGGTTATTGCTAAAGGCTTCAATGCAATCTGTTTAAGATACGATGAAAACTATTGAAAATCTCTGTTATGTCAGATTTGAATTTTGTTCCGTACCTTATAAAAATACCCACGTTGTAGAATAGAAAAATAATTTGTCAGGAAATTAAAATTATTAGCAGCCCACCTACCAACTAATGGACAACTCTATCATCGCATGTGTTTATTAATTAAACCGAATTGGCCATAGGTATAGCTTGTGACCCTAACTGGACTTGTGGTACTTGATAATTCCACAAAAAATGTACCGTAACTTAAAAACACAAATATACTTTGGTAAATACACAGTTCTATCTTTCTTCTTTTTTCTATCTTAAGAGCCTGTCAAAGTGACTCTACTCTGCCTGATGGGAAGCATGAATAGAATCCAAGAGTTGTGGTCACCATACTCCTTGCAAATACTGACAACGCAGTATGGTGACCCTGTGAGATGCCTTTTCACACCCCGCTTGGAGACGCAAAAGGCATGACAGTCATCGTGACAGTGTAAGGCTTACACAGTTACCACGATAACTGTCACCCCTGCATCGATGGGCCTCCGGTCTCACACTCACCAACGAAACATGTCAACACGGATGCTGGCTTTAGGTTGGTCTTCTGTGGGAGGGTAGTACTGCCCCGGTCGAGCCGGACCGCTCGTGCTGAAATCAGCGTGGCTCTACTACCTAGAGGATCATGAATAAACATACCACTCCAAGATAAATATACAATGAAATATTGTCACTGTGCCATAATTTAACCAGCAATCATTTCATGGTAATAATTATATAAAGTCAATTACATTAAGGTTTATCACAGAAGCGCATTTATCAAAAGTTTTAAGTTTCTAACGGCACAGTCATGATGACTAGAAATCGTTTGATGGCGCTTACGGTAAACTTTATAATCTATGTTAAAAGCTTCAATATACATTCAGTAGATAAGTCGTGACAAAATGAGTAGGAAATTTTAACTTTAACCATTTGTCTTTAGTGTAACAGAAACAAGAGTGTTTTAAAATGAAAACATTATGACTATGAGTAATGAGGGTAAAACACAATTGTGCATACCACCGTACGCTTCACAATCTTAGGTATATAGCATTAACAACTGGTCCTTAACGAAACAACAGCGTACCGGTTCGAGGCCGGCTGCAATTAAAACCATACAATTGACACGAGAAAGAGTTATGCGATTAATCTTGCTCTTTTCTTTTGATTGTATTTTAAACGCAGGAAAATAACTCTCTGTTTTAAAATGTTATAAATTCGTTTGTATTTTGTAATTCAATTCTTAGGGCGTGTTAACATCATTCTACGACTCTTAGCAGCCAGTATTGACCATAAGAATTTCATTTTAATCAATCATAATTTCAAAATGTGTACAGTATTTGCAGCTTTACCTTAGGTTTTCAGTTCCATATTTAGCATAAATATTATTAAAAATAACAAAATTAACGCAACTTCATGTAGGTATGTTTATATAGGAAAGAAAGGCAACATAAAACAATTTTGCAATTCTAAAAATCAGCGTTGGGTCAAATGAAAACCCGACGTCGGTTTCACTTTGGGCCCGAGTAATGCTATGCTTGGAGCTATTCACAGACCACGGTTATGACTACGTAAATAGTTAATATATGAAAGTGATGCCGCGGTTTGAAGCCTTTATTATATTTCAATATGTTTTATCAGTATCTGTCTAGTGGCAGGTCTCGACGTCAATATTTATATTTTGGAACTGACCGCAGCGTCTAGTTCGTTTAATAGGTATAGTACCAATTATGTCGTTTCTTTTTTGATATTGCAGATAATATCAAAGATTAAGGCACAGTAAGCCTCCGTAATCATGTTCAAAAACTATTGTATCCATGTAATAAAATTATGTGGTAGTTATATAATAAAGGAGAGCTTATTCCTGACTTAACCACGGCAACAAAAATCAAGCATACCGTTCCCACTCAAGTACTACCACCCACATTCTCCGAAATCTTCGTGAGCCGCTTAAAAATACATCCATATCCGCTGTTCGAACAGTCGGCAATACTAATATGTATAATATGCGGGGAACGTTAATAGCCGTCCATGTTTGCGTGACACCGCCGCTCTCGTGGACGTCTATAGATGTTGTTTGACATAAATATCCGTGCCGCAGATAATACATTGTAATAAAACTGTTGGAAATTAAGGGTCGGTGTAAATATTACATTTTTGGTTATTGATCATGTGTATGTTAAATGTTTGTTTTAACATTTTTTGTTAGTTGGTGTACTCCTAACCTATATCCGGCCAGCCAGTCTCATCGGAGACAAGCTAACTACACCGAAGATATTATAGTGTACAAGTGTATGCGCAATCACAGGTGCACTCTCTGTTCCCTCACTCTCAGAATCTGATAGGACGGTTATCCGACACAACCGGGAAGAGACCAGGCCCAAGGTGTACGTGCTCTCCGAGGCATGGGAGTTAAGACCCCACCTTCCCAACACCGGGCTGTTATTAAGTATTGCACTAACCAGAAAATTTTAATAACATTTTTTGATCCGACCTGGGAATCGAACCTGAGACCTCTTGATCGACAGTCGCATACACTAGCCGCTAGACCGACTAGGCAGTTTTATTAAGTAAAACCTTGACATCAGAATAACATGAAAACAAAAATCAAACTATTTCCGTGAAGTATCAAATATCTGTTCCAAGTTTTGAAACCAAAAGAAAAAATAAGGGACGCAACAAAACATTGTTTGAGTTTAAGTTCATTATATCAGTTTCTGTGGAAATGTTTAAATCACACAATTACCTTAACACGCAAACTTGTGTAGTCGGTTGCCAGACATGTCGGCAACGGTGATTATAAAATATGGACTTACTTCCAAACTGTCCCTGTTATTTGCCACTTCTATTAAACATATACTCACGGCTATGTCCCAAAGGGGTAAACAGACGTGTATTAAATAAACTAATTTGCCCTACTGTGGTTTCAGTTTCATTTACGTAATATGGGTAGGCCTATACCAAGAGCATGCTTTAGCGATTAGATAGAAAATATTTAGTATGTTGAAAGGGAAGATAGAATGAGAAAGGATGAACGGTGATAAAGATCTATTACGTATACGGATGAATTGGGAAAATAAGTGATAGCTCGAATATCGGTTGGGCAATTGGCTTAAGCGGTCGCCACGCCGCTCTACTGCACTGAGTGTTGTGGGTTCAAACCCCACATGGGACAACACTGTGTGATCTTCAAATTGTTGTTTTGATTCTGGGTGTTCTTTGTGCCCGTTTCGTGTATGTTTGTAAAATCTCCCGCGGCTCAGGATTTATTCCTAGTGCGGGCGTTGTCTTTTTTTCAGAGTCCCATACCTGTTGTTAGAACTTGCTTAAACCAGAAATACCGAGTTTTTTAACTATCAAATATATTTTTTAAAGTAAATTAAAAATACACAAATGGTTCTTACACAGCTAATTATTTAACAGCACAATTTTGGTGGTAAATAGGTTACTTAAAACGAAAAATATGAGGTATCTTATCGTTGAGTTCTACTTCTAAAGATCAGCTGCATCACGAGAAACATTAAACGGATAATATATTACTCATAAAACTATTTTCTAATTTTATTTCAACATGACATTCTTGTTTCAGAGATAAAAGAAACAAAGATTTGATATATCATTTTGATCAATTATTACGGTTCTCTGAATAACGTCTGCGATAACAATCACAAATAAAAAAAATCATAAAATTAATTGAAAAATTATGCCTGACGTAACTTAATTATTTCCTTCCAGGTTTTTAACTTATACTCACTATATTTACTCATTGATGCAGAATTCACTTTTACGTATAAAGAGTTAATACTCACGAACCTTATCTTTGCCTGAGCTAGCATATGTCAAACTTAAATTTAGAGCCTTCTCGTTATAAGAACATATAATTTTAATAAATATGTATGTACAAAAAATAGTGGAGGTATCTAGGTTACTTACAGGTGCTACACGTGAGTATTCAGACGATTAAGATAAAACAACTTGATTACATAAGAATTACACAGTTCTCCCAATTACTAATTTCGCAAATACAATGACTTTTAACGTCCAACATTTCCTAATTTAAGACGTTCTACATAACACATGGCACTTTAGCAAGATGTCAAACAAATAAACTAAGTTTTGTAGTTTTCCATCATTTTATTAGATTTTTCAGTTGTAGAAAAACTTCAGACCCAAATCAGATTCCAGAATCTTCTTTTCTCGACCATGTCATAAAAGTGAACAAAAAATTAATAGGCGAATCATCTCATAGAGCGCCAGTGTTCTGTATTACTTCGGAGTGAACGAATTCACTAAATATATTTTATTTAACAGATGAGCTGACAAATTTTTCAACGTATAAACATATATTAACATGTAATAAACACTAACATCCCACTAAAGTGGGACACCGGTTAACCCTAAGGCATTCGATTTCCGTACGTCATTTGGTATGCAGATAGCTTCACATGGCCTGAAACATTCAGTGTACAGCCACGAGACGGGTTAGTGTGTAAAAAGTTTAGTAGGTGTGTGCCGCCTGCACATGTGCGCTGGAACCGGTTTTATAGCGAATGAAATAGGTATGAAAGGGAATTGAAGGCGATCGGAATAACAGAAGACGTGAGCAGTAGTAAAGTTTTATCGGTCAGGTCCATCTGAACGTGTATTGTTAGGGATTCTGAATTAAAATTTCAAGGTATTTCGTATTGTAGGAGAAGAATTTCTAGAGAAAAATGATTTTTATAATTTATGTCCGGACGACGAAAAATAGTCAACATAATATAAATAAAAATGTTAGTATGTCTGCAAAAATTTATCGATATTATGTTGAATGAAATGATGTGATTTGCACATCACAGACACAGACAGAAAGCACACTTTCGCATTTATATATTTAGTATGTATTGGAACGAATGTTGCAGTACTACCCTCCCACAGAAACCCAAACTAAAGCGCTAAAGCATCCGTGTTGTCGTGTTTCTTTGGTGAGTGTTAGACCGGAGGCCCATTGATGCAGGGGTGACAGTTATCGTGGTAACTGTGTAAGCCAGACACTGCCATGCCTTTTACGTCCCCATAAAACGATTTTAACTTAAAAAATGAAAATTCATTTAAAGAATAACAGAAGACCAATATTGTTGAGAAGTCAATGGTTAAATAAATTTAGGATATTTTTTATAGAAAACGGTTTTATTGAAATTAAGATAGTAATGTTATAGTTAATACACAAAAAATAAAAAAAATCGGTAGGTCTTAGGTACCAGTCATCACACCACTCTCCCCATCAATCTAGGACATTGGTATAATTACAGACAAAATGATTAAATCGTTGGTCGTATGTAGTATGCCTATGAATCCAAAATGAAATTTAGATTTAAGATATAGTTTTTAACTTTCGTTACTTAACACTTCTCATTTTATTATATGTATAAAATCAAATCCTTTCTTTTGATACTCATTTTCTTTTTCTATATGAAGAGCCTGCCGAAGTGACTCTACTCTGCCTGATGGAAAGCATGAATAGAATCCCAACAGTTGTGGTCACCATACTCATTGCAAGACAATGCAGTGTGCTGACCCACACTATGGCGGCCTCGTGAGATGACTTTTCACGCCACGTTTGGAGACGTAAAAGGCATGACAGTCATCGTGGCAGTGTAAGGCTCAGACATTTATCACGATAACTGTCACCCCTTTATCAATGGGCCTCCGGTCTCAAGGAAGGTATTGTCACTATTTAAGGTGTTGTGAAAATTATGTAGCCCGCGATGTTGCAACGCGGCCATCTTGGATCTATATTGACACAGAATGTATTAAACTGTGTTGTCATCAAAATCAAAGGTGTGTAACAAATATCAAATCAATCTGTAAACAGAAATGGAGTCCAATATGATTCAAACAAATAAACTTACAGGGTAAGCGAAATAAAACGGTCTAAATACGACAAACACCCACCACTATCCGACAAATTGTATAAATCTTTAAATGCAGAATTCCACCGATTTAAAAAAAATTGAAAGCTATTATCTCATACAAATTTTATACCAAAATAGAATATATTTTCACTCTCACTAACGTAATACTAAATTGCTCTCCCTAACTGCCACAGACACGCAACAAACACAAAAGTGAATCGAACAAGCATGAGATAATTACAACCGTACACACGATACTTTCGCCACCCTCGTCATTAAGCATAACATCAATAAAATTAACCGCCTTGTTTACTGCACTATCTGTTGCTTGTTCGGACCGTCGCACTCCCCTCTGCTAACCATAACTTTGTGGTGAAGCCTCTATTATGCTTAATCATCACCCCTCGGCGATGCATTACTTAATTTAATTCTGTATACTGTATGTGTTATTTTCATTTTCTATCATTTCGTACTACTGTTATTCATTCACTCAAAATGATCATAGGTTGGGAGATCGATCTTTCGAAGGATCAAGCCACGAGCCACTCCACCTTAGCATGCTCTACCTAAATTTATATTCCCTAAACTATTATTATTAGAAATATATATATACTCGTATAGATGCTAACATTGTGGCCCTTTGTGATTAACCTTTCTTATCGATATATTTACTCTCAACATTTTCATTTGATTTCCTAGGTGTCTAAATGTCGGCAATAGGCGCATCCCCCTGCTGTGTAAAGAGGACGAAAATTATTGTCGACAAAATGTAGACGTTTTTATAAGCCCCGATTGCTTTTTTGTGTTTTTGAAAAATGATATTGATTGAAGGTGAATTTATGATTCGATATTATACTTTATTCTAACTTCATGAACTTACAACAAGAACACATTAAGGCCAGGTAAATATAATATTCATAGCGAAACTTTTTTGTGCCACAGACGGTCATTCGGAACAATATTTATTTGAGGGTATTTTCAAAAAATTAGGGTAAATATTGAATTCTTTGTAACTCTTCAGTCGTTTTGTACACATAATATAAAATGCGATCGTAAATATGTTTTACGAAAACCAAAGATGCGGTCGGGCGTCCAGGTCGGAGTAACTAAATTTGAATTTCACTTGCTTTCTGCAGTTTTTATTTTTTGAATTTTTATTAGAAACTTGTGATAACTAATGTAAGCAGTGTAGCAGTAATTACGTCGTATAGATACTATTCATTCTTAATATAACTGTAGAGGGAACTGGTGTCATGTCCCTCCGACACAAAGGGAGGATACTCCGACCGGGCGAGGTGATCATGCCTGGCGGGCCACGGCCCAACAGTTGATGTTGGGATTTTGTATATATTGCTAATCGCCACGAGAATCTCTGTTTCGCGATGCAGGATCAGTAGTTGCTCCGTAGTTCGTAGTTCAATGTATCTTCGCTAGATGGCACTGTAGAATGTTTTTCTGTTTGCACTTATGTGGAAGTCACCACATAATTGTTAGTTGATACAATTTTTCAACGGCAGTCCTCTGTTCATAGACTAGCGCTTTTATATAACATTTAAACTACGACAGAGAACCATATACCTCGTTTGTTATATAAGGTAATGTCTCCACTTCGTTGTAAGTGTCAACTCATTAAAGAACTTTGTTCTAAAAATATGAATTTCCGTATTTTATTTAAAACGATATTCAAGTAAAGTGCAAAACTAAATCTCCTTGTTTCTTTCCTCCTTCCTCCTTAACTCTTTTGTCGTAAACCAAAGTGACGAAAGCCGTAAGTATTGTGATAGACGATACGAGTTACACGTGATCACGCAACTGTCTACAACGCAACAACTAGACGCAACTGTGGCTCGTCTACCAATGGTTTAGTAAAGGTCTTGACAAATTACCGTGACAATTTTATTCGTCGTGGTTTAAGTCACAGTAATTTTATAATTAATGTTGCCAGAATTAATAACAGTTTCGTTGAAAGCCAGTAAATGTAAATAGAGTTTATTTAATAAACTTCTACTAAAATAGGTCACATTTACATTAATGGGCATTCTCTAAGCTCTAATTATTTGAAGATTATGATTAGAAAATTGACGTGTTGATAGAATATTTGTAAGACAAAATAAAATTTATGCAAATACGTTAATAACTGTTAAATTCTGGATTATGAAATCGAAAACTCAATGAAAACTGTACGTGTCAATATTTTTACTGAACCGGATGAGTAAGAAAGACAAACAGAAACTTGTTTAAGTTAAACGAATCTAGAAGTTTGCTACAGAAATAGCTTTATATTTAACTTGTGGCAACGGATAAAGAGTACTCAGTGTCACTATTCATCCCATGTATGTCGCAAGAGTCAACTAAGGATGTAAACTACACAAGAACAACAGCACTGCTAACCGTATCCGGGCGTTTTCTACAGAAATAACCTTCTGTAATCGTCGTGTTAACGGGAAAAGAATATTTAGTTGCACTATTCATCTCGTGTATGCCGCAAGAGTCTACCAAAGATGTAAACACCGCAAGAATAACGGCACAGTTTAAAGAAGAAAATTTTGAAACAAACCTTAAATAGACCTCTCTGGTCAGTGTGTAGCACGCTAGTAAGCCAAAACCTCCTTTCGAAGACATATTACTATTATAGAGAATACTAGCTGACCCGGCAAACGTTGTTTTGCCATATAAATAATTTCCTAGTAATTTTAGGGTTGTACTACCCCTAACATTTAGGGGGATGAAAAATAGATGTTGGCCGATTCTCATAGATACCGGATAAGCACAAAAAATTTCATCAAAATCAGTCAAGCCGTTTCGGAGGAGTATGGCAGCGAAAACTGTGACACGAGAATTTTATATATTAGATTTAAGAACATGATTTTTAATTGCCACAGGTGTTTGGCATCTTATCAAGAAGTTTCACATCCGCTGACTATCAGTAAGTTGTATGCTTCTCAACGGTATTTATAAGTATTTAATTCAACAAGAACTTGCGATAATGGACAATTATAGAATTGTGTTATACCTAAGGCAAACGAGTTGTAAGCCTACTTTCGACATTTTTACGATCGGCACAATTAGCTCGA
The DNA here is from genome assembly GCA_949316085.1 of Hypercompe scribonia. Classification (NCBI taxonomy): domain Eukaryota; kingdom Metazoa; phylum Arthropoda; class Insecta; order Lepidoptera; family Erebidae; genus Hypercompe; species Hypercompe scribonia. Next base: position 23,515,677 of record OX438977.1, read on the forward strand.
GTCTGGAGTCAATATTTTCTTTCTTTATAATACCGCATTGTACGATAACATGCCGAGGATTTATTTTTTATCAACAAAATGTTTATAACGGTTTATTGTTCATGAACAATTTGTATTTAGGGTCATTGTAATACGGGACTCTCGTTCTAAGTAGTAGGTTCTAGTAGGTACTTGAATAAATCTAGAAATAAAAAATTCTATTTTAGGTTACGTAATTGCTAAAAGAGCACTTAAGTAGCTAGATTCGAATTAGATTAGAGGGAGGCAATTAATTTTTTTAGTAGTTGCAAAAATTTTTTGATTCAGCCTCGTATATCGTCTTTAAATTGGATCTAACTTTCAAGTTTTTGAAGCTAATGCAACACAACTTAATTTTTATAATTGTAAATAGATAAAGAAATGTTCTTTATTAAAACTATTTTATTAGATTTTCTTTTATAGTTAGGTCTGCTGTCTTTAAGCTCAACATACATGCTCAGACTATTATTACTGTTTCGCTTTACAAATGATTAACATTTTTATTGTAGTACATTTTAGTTTTTATGTCAAACTCACATTACACATTTTGGCGCACATTTAATTCTATTACTAGAGCGATGTGGCGATACAGAACGATATTTATTAGTCGCGTGCTCGGCCGCAGTTTGGACGCAACCACAGTACAACGTGATACGCACCCTGCCTTACGTAGGGTAACCACAGCGCGTGGAAAGTCCTTCGCCCCGTGATAAGGTGAAAAGCTATTGTTGATTGTCTGTGTGTACTGGATTTTATTTTTATTATAGATTTATTAACATAATAAAAAAAGAATCAAAAAAAAAAACAATTTGACTACGGTGTGAAGGGATCGGTTCACGGATAGTACAAATATTTTTATTCCAGTATGAAACTGTGTATTGGAGTTTTTTGTCTAATGTATATGTTTATTTCATTTTATTGTTTCAACTCACACTAGAAACCATGGTGTAAGCTGTGCTTAAAGCGAATTTAAACGGCGATAAGAGGAAATTTCTAAAATAGTTAAATTATTTTAATTTGTAATTTTTCAATTTTATATTTATTTTTCTTAGACAATGTCATATATCATTGTCACTTTATTTCATGAGACATATCCTAACTAAATCACATTTATTTGGCAACCCTAAGTTTGTCACCGACTATGTCTTACCGAAATATCGGTACCTTGAATTTTTTTACTAATTATATTATTGGTCACAGGCACGCAATTGTACGGTTCATTAAATTAATACAGTCTACTGTAACAGCCTTTATCTGTGGCGTTTCGAACAGTTGACCTTTTGAAAGGGGAATTACCTACAGATTTAATTAAAACCAACTGAATGTACACAACTAATTGTTGAAGGTTAATTATTTTGACAATTAGCAAAATGTTACTGTTTCATGAAATTTATTTAAAAGATTAATCGTGTATTAAACTTGTACACGAAGTAAAAAGCACGCTTTGTTGAAGTTTAATCTAAATTTGGCTTTAACATAACTGTTTATTTGGCTTACCTTATTTATGCGTTATAATAACAATCTGACACAGCACATACACGGTCGCCTAATCCCAATCATGCCAATGCAGAACCTTTTTTTTTTCAGCTTTTGGAATCCCCCTCGAACCGTCACCCCACCGGGGTTTACGGCGAGGTGGTGTGTCGGAATCGGACCGACTAAAACCACACGGTGTGCCACTCTGCGCCTAACATAGGAGGGATCCGGAAACAGCTGTTATTACGACATCCAGATCATCAATGCAGAACCTCAAGTAACCAGAACATAAATTTTCTATAACATTTAAAAACATAGATGTTATAAATAATTACACCTAGAAGTGGACCGGAGATTATGCCCACCACTTAATTATTTATCCTAAGTGGTAATAGAGCTCACATCGTCTTACTTCAGGATCAAGTCAGGTCCGGGACACTAACCATTGATCAGCAGGCCCGACATATTCAACAGGTACATTTATGCTCCTGTAACCTTCATATATGCGTTAATACATGTAAAAACATTGAAATGTAAAAATATTTTGACTAAATGATTGCCAGTATACCTACTGGCAAAATGAGACGTTTTCTTTAGTTTGTAACGTTTAACAAAAAGTTAGAATTCAACAAAACCTTTTGCATAAACATTCGAAAACAAATGAGAGCGTGTTCCATTACAGTTTATACAATCGCAATAATAGGAATGCCATCTGAAAGTCACTTTCGTTCGATGAAAGGGGACGCTGATATAAAAACCGATACAGGTGTGAGTGGGACGGAAGCGGGGTCGGATGGATTGGCGTGCGAGCAGGCAGTATTGGGCCCGCTCGACTCAGATTTAATTACCGGGACAGCGGGATAGAATTCCACTTTTAAAAAGTGTGTCTACTACTCTGTTGTGAACTTATTTAATGATATCCATAGAGGTCAGTCGGCGAACTTTCTCATTTACACTTTAAAAGAAATGTATCTATCATAGGTATTGAGACACAGCGTAGTTTACAATGAGATAGAAATACTGAATGCTTATTTTCCTATGATTAAATAATATTAAAACTTTTTTCTTTCTTTTTAAAAAACAATAAAAAAGGAGTTATTACTCCCGCACTGGATAAATACGGATACAAACAACACCCAGACTCAAGACTACAATTTGTGGGTCACATCGGGATCACCATTTGGGATTGGACCCGCAGCACCTTAGCACAGTAGACAGCAGCGAGGCAGTACTTAAACGGTCATGCCACCCGTGCGATATGGGTTTCAATAAATCTACATAAAGAAAGAAATTAAATTTTCTTAATAGACGGACACAAAATATATATTGGTAAGTCTGTTTAACGGTAGTATTTAAAATGAGATCTGGTTTTGCACGTGGCTGACCGAAGTCGGGAACTGACTTAAGCGCGGCCCATTAGTAGGTCACGCTTATGGATTTATTTTTGTTGTCTTATACTCTCAAGTAACCACGCAATAATTTTGAATATATGAAACAATATAGCTCTCTTAAAAAACTGTTCGGATGATGTAGTGATGTAGCTGTTATGCTGCCTTAGTGCTATGGATTCGATCCCCATATGAGACAACATTTCGTGTGATCAACAAATTGTGGTTCTAAGTCTAGGTGTTTCATTTCTCCGTTACAAGAATGTTTGTAAAAGCCCGCGAGACACCGGATGTATTCTTAATACGAGAGATGTTTACTCCGTAGGTACAGAGAAATGGTAAGTATTTCCATACATTATATAACATCTCTTTATGTTGGCATCTAAACTAGTGTTACTCCAGTAGTTAAGTAAGAGTTAACTGTCTTTCACGAGTATTTATTTTATTATATTATTTTGCTTTAAAATTCTGCGGTAACATAACTTCTAGGCAATGATAAAGCTTCTTAAAGAAAAGCTATCGTCCTGTTTGAAAATGAACGTTAAAGTAATGAAATTAAACTCTATTTTGCTTGGTCTTCTTTATCTTCGTATATGACATTACAGTGATATAAAAGTTCGCTGCAAAGTCTACAAAATTGAAACTACTACAGCACTTTGTAGGAGATCGCTCAATCGTTATTTGGTGAGTTGTAAGTTATGATTTTTGACAACGACAATCTTAATTATTTTTGATTGATACTGTGGTAACTACAGCGTAAATAAAACAGACGTCGCCTGGTCGGGAGATAATCTCTTTGTGTTAGAGGAACATGACACCCGTTCCCTCCAAACCACCAATGTAATGTTTTGCGGTGTATTTAACAATACCCTCTGACTGATGGAAAACATGAATAGAATCCAAGATTGGAGGTGGTGGCGACCGACTTATAAAACATATTATTAGTCCAAGCAATTGTGTTTCCGTCTATGACTATTCTCTTCTTTCATTCTTTTCTGATTTCCTAAAATTAGTAGTCTAACTTATGTAGAATATCTATGTATGTATCTAATAACTAAAATCTAGTGAAAAAATGAAAACACTACAGCGCGACCGAATAAATAGTTTTTTTGATTTAATTAAAGAAGAAAAATTTAATTAAACACCTAAAAGCCAGAACAATATCTACATCTAACATCATTCCTTAAGAATTATTACGGCCATTAACATAGCAGCACTGAACCAAACAAACGAAAGTACAATACTCGCTCAAACTTAAGCCTATAAAACATTCAAATCGTGATGCAATGTCTCGGTTCACGTTCAAAAAGTACAAATAATAGTGTCGTAAACTTTTACTGTAGTGTTTTATCTAAACAATACACCTGGAGCTGCGGGGAGGTATGTCACGGGGTTGGGGGACGAGGGTTACAATAAATCGCGTGTTATCTGCGCTTACGTCACGCTCCTAAATACTTTAATTGCTATTGTAATTAATAGGTGAAAAAAGCTACTGGCGATTTCTATCTTTATTGCTCATTAAGTTAGGGTTCATAACAATAACAAATGGAAGCTGAAAAGGTTAAAAATGATAAATATTTCCTTTCGTGCTAATGGAATGAATGACCATTTTTTTAAACGTTTTCTAGTTACCGAATACATATTATATTAATATTTTATTAAAGTAATAGATAATTAGGTTTAAATAAGAATTATCATTGTAATTTTATCAATAAGTCGTAACAATTTATAAAAGCAAATAGCTTGATTGCTAAGTAAAATAATTAAGTTCATTTAGAATTTAACTGAGAATAACTAAATTGTAATTACTTAGTAAACTTTTAAATAAGTAAGTAAAAAAGTAGTGCATTTTTGGATAAAATGAATGATTTTAACTTTTTTCTGATGTCAAATATTGTCGATATCGAAATATGCGGATTTAAAGTAGTAATATCTCTATTATTACAAGCTGCAAAATATGTAGTATCCTCCGGAGGCACAAAGGGCGCATGTGGGACTCTCAGAGAAGCGATCTACCCACTAAACACGGCGGCGACCTAGCTCGGCAGTCGGTAGGAGCTCTAGGAACGCATTAGCGGCTTCTAGAGTCCTCCCTACCGTACCTCACAACTGAGATACATTCCGGGCACTTCATGGCTCAGGGCAAGACGCTATCGCACCTCTCACTGACCTACACAGGAAGAGGCAGACAGACAGCGCACCGCGCCAGACGACACCCCCGGCAGCACCGAAATTTCACCAGTCTCGGATCGTTTGCAGCGGCCACATCGCCCCAAGACGTGACCACAGCAACCTTTAGGCGACGATTAGGGAACTAGCGACCTCTGCCGCTTCCCCTTCGCCGCCTCCTTCGAGCGGGATCGACCCTTTCCCGATCTCGCTCTACGGTCTTCTTCTGGAGCATGACATCCTCACAGAAGAAAACCGCGGCTTCTTATCCCTCACCACTCGTCAGCATTGCCGCGATCAATGTCGAAGGTGACAAGTTTTGTCCGATCCGTCCAACCAGGACTTGAGGTTCAGACTCCTACGCAGGCCAGTCCCGTTCGGATCCGCAGTGGTGGATTTGTGCCGTAGTCTCCCGTCCTATTCGATTCAGATGCTCACCGAAGCAGCCGTGACCGGTGAGTTTCTAAGTAAATCAATAGATGACACGGTCGGTGCTCTCTATCCACGCTTCGAAATTCGACAGAAAGGCTCTGACAGCCCTGAATTTCTAGCCGTGCCTGCCAACTCACCAGAGCTTGTTTATGTGCGTTCTGCCGTAGCATTCTGGGTTCATGATCTGGCGCGGCCTCTTCATCATTCCGACCGACAGAACGAATTTGGTCGTAGACCATTGCGTTCATATGGGACAGAATGTCGAAGGACAGTATTTGTAGTACCTACTGGTATATTATTGAGAAGTAAAATTTACATTAAATTGTTAGTTATATGTATTTTACAATCCCAAAACAAACGAAATAAAATATCGGACTGTACAAAACCGACTTTAAATTATCATGAAACCCAACAATTTAATTCAGCTTCAGAGACATGTCTGTTTTGTGGTTGTAATCTGAGCCTCGCTTCAGTCGGATATACTAGCAGTACGTAAGCGTCAAATAATTTAGATTATTTTTATTTCAAATAGTAAATAAAAGGCTTTCACGGAGTAGTTCTTAAATTAAATGTATTTATATCCTAATCAAAAGGTTTATTTATTGTTGAACAAGTAACTTGTATCATTTGTATGAAATTCGAGTCCAAGGTTGTAAATAGGTTTTATACATAAAAAGCAGCTAGTGGGTCGCTTTTAAAAATATCAGCTAGCCTGTCTTTGTGACTATGCCAATATTTTGTATTTATGTTCGGAATATCAAATATCATAATGTCAATTGACTATTCGTGGACCCTTTAATGCCTAAATTATAAAGTTACATAACCACCCCGTCTTTTTTTTTCTATCTATAGAGCCTGCCAAAGTGACTCTACTCTGCCTGATGGAAAGCATGAATAGAATCCAAGAGTTGTGGTCACCATACTCATTGCAAATGCTGACAACGCCGTGTGGTGACCCACACTATGGCGGCCCTGTGAGATGCTTTTTATTATCCCGCTTGGGGACGTAAAAGGCCTGACAGTCATTGTGACAGTGTTAGGCTTACACAGTAACCACGATAACTGTCACCCCTGCATCAATGGGCCTCCGGTCTCTCACTCACTATCGAAACACTACAACACGGATGCTGGCGCTTTAGGTTGGTCTTCTGTACTGCTCCGGTCGCGTCGGCTCGCTCGTGCTGAAATCAGCGTGGTTCTACTACCCAGAATTCTCTGATCAGCGTGGTACTCGTATAGTAGGCCTAAATTTCTTTTCTAAAGAGAGATCTATATCCAGCAGTAGAGTGTTAAAGGCTGTTGATGTGTGATGAAAGTTACGTAAAAAAAATCATACCTAGTATTGTAATGTTCAAAATGTGAAATATCAGGATACACATAATCGTATTATGATAATCGGCACTGTCACCATTTTTAACAAATAAATTACATGTTTTCAGGTGTTGGAAACCTACTATTTTAATTCTCCATGTCTGCGGTTGTAAGCTGAGCTCCCCGAGGGAGAGTGCTGTCAGACATACGGTTCCAATGTAATTATTTTTATGTTCAAAATTAGATTGTGCATCGGTTTGAAGCTAGGTTAACTAGCGTTTAGAAGGTGAGATAAAACAATTTACTAGTTTATAATACTCTATGTTAATTTACATATTTTCTTTTAAAGTTTACTCGTATGTATGTGTAAAGGTTTTTTGAATATTTGTTATTTAATTCAAATTTCAGTAATAATACTAGGTATTTGCGTGTTTAAAGAGACAAAACCATACTGAAACGTGTTGATGATCTTCAAAAGTCACAAAGTAGAAATACGCGGTGACTGCCTTGAAATTGGTTTTATTTAAATGCTTTTAAATATAATTAAATACGTTAGCAATTAATTTGTGAATAGAATTTATTCTTTCTTCTTACTTTTTTGTAAGAAATTGACTAATTTTTATGATTAAATGTATTCGTTCCTTCTTCATTTCAAGATAAGTGTATCGTAGAGCTCTATTAAAAATATTTAGAAGATGAAACACCTATTACAACGAACTTTAATTCAATTATGATAGAGGAATTATAAACGTCTGATTTCGTTAATTTTACTTTTGAACAAATTAAACCAGTGCCACTTCTCGACGAGTAACGATTATGACAAGATTCGATGGAGCAACTTTACCTAACGCTTGTTCTTGAAAACTGGTAGGTAGTTTATCTACTGTTATCTACATTCTATTTGCAAATGAGTTCGTTGGGAAAGACGCCTAGGTAGATTAGAATTGCTAATAATTTTGATTTTTGGCATTATGTATTTCAATTTAAATAATACAAAAAAAACTTCACACATCTCACAATTTAACTGTAGTAACTGTAGTATGGTGCGGTGACCTGACAAACAATGACTGATTAATATACTCATGTTTCTAGATACATCCATGACTATAAGTAATTATATATATAATTATATCCGTATTGAAAGTAAATGATGGTGATAACAGCACAATTTTTGTCCTGAGTGGGAATTGAAACTCCTGGAAGTTAAGTTCACTTACCGCTAGGACAATATACTAGTCTTAATGTAAAACCTTTTCCAATAATAAAAATGGTAAGAGATAATAAGTAGTCATCGTATCCCAAGAAATTTTTCAATTTTTCAAATCAGAAACTGTTACGTTCAAGAATCGCAGCAAGATTTTTTGCTGCTTAAATTATTTCCAGTATGTAGGTATATACACTATTTAACATAAAAAAAGTCATGATGTCTTAACATATAATTTTAAGACACACAGAACATGGTTTTAGATTTTAGCTCTGAATCATCATCATCAAAGGCTTTTAAGGTTCACTGCTGGACATAGGCCTCTCCTTAAAAATGAGGTTTTGCCTTCTACACCAAGCAGGTCTGATGAGGAGGTATACGGTTTCTTTTAAGTTAGCAGGGCATTTGACTGTTGCTGCCGTATTACGTCTGAGGGCCACGACCGAAGAGGCAGTGAGCTGTGGTAGCTTGCTATTGGTGGTATTGTTGGACATTGTAAACCCATTCAATTATCAGTTACTTAAATGCAACAGGGAAGTAGTCTTTTTAGATGAACATCTGACGTGAAGTGGTTTTTCGACGAGTACTTCCAATAGCTTACTATCAGCTTCTGCCCTTGGGCGACGGTTGCCATATCCATTGGTGGCATTAGCGTCGCGATTAGAAGGCTCTTGTCTTTTCTTGATGGTCTTTGTTCGGTCAATGACACTGTATGGTGCACCAGTGTGGGCGGTAGCTCCGACTGTCCAGAATATAGCACGCCTTTGGCGCTCTCAGAGGATATCGGCGGTGGACGGGACAGGTTTTCTCCTTCATTGTAGCGACAGAGACTAGCCACGAAGAGGTCTTTCCTCTTTTCTACTTTCCACTCGTAAAAGAAATGGTTTACATGAAGTTACACTTCTCTGCACAGCACTGTTGACCTGAATGCTTCCTTAGTCATCTCTTACGACACCCATGGGATGAATAGGTGATGACACTTTGTATGGTATTCTTGATCCGTCATTACACGGAAACCACCACAAGAATCATTCAAATTTAAATAAGAATTCTAGATATTTACGTTTTTAAAGAGTTAAAACTATATTGAAATGTGTGGAACATTAAAAGCAACAATAAAAAATACAAGGAGACTGGCTTGTAAAGTACACACCATTAATATATACAAAAAAAAACTACTCATTCATAAAATCTCGGTGTTTTTATAGCTAACTTGTTCCAAACATATCATTACAGTGTTAAAGGCGGGCGGCGGGCCGGGTGTGGTTAGGACAGGAGCTGGAAGCGTTTAACTGTTAATGGTACCCGCCGTACAATATTGATAGTTCTTAGTCTTAAACGCATCGGTTTTGTTTACAAAACAGATTATATTTGATTGATAGCCCACGTGATGATGGATTTAGATCCAATAAAAAAACTGTAAAGGGAATTTAAGTGGTGTGGTAAAAACGGTATATACGTACCTCTAATGGAAGCTTTTTGTGTGGTTATTTCGACTTCAATATTTACACTTCGAATGGTTTTAGTATGTATGAAGATGATAATTTAGATAGCTTATATGCACATAGTTATAGTATAAAGTTATTTTATGGAATTAATAGCTTTGGAAAACTTACCGACTTTAATGCGTCAACGTCTTGACGAATTCTAATAGACAGTTTGTTCGACCCTTTTGTTTATATTGAATTGGTTAAAATCAGCAGGAAGTTCCAAATCAGTTCATAAACAGTTGAGTTGTGAAGCAAAATCGTAAAGAATTTACCATCAAATTGCAAACGTTCTGTTTTTTTAAAGTTGGTTACAAAAAGCATGTTTGTACCATATTATTTCACCCTATGTGCTTATTAACTAATACTAAATGTCACACAAGCAACTGATTGTTGTATTACATTAAGTATTGCGAAACTACTCGTGACTGAACAAACGCATAATTATAACCAACAGTTTACTTCTGCGCATTGCATGATGGAAATCATTATTTACAATTGGTTGGAGCGATTTACAGGACATTTTTTTTAAAGAATTTACTAAATGGAACCAATGCAGCATCACGCAGAAGGAGTTTTTTCTGCATTAACTTGATTACTAACATAAAGAACTATTACACACTTACAGATGTAGTCATTAACTGTATTTTTCCACAACTAGGCAAATCTTGTGTTCAAACGTGTAGAGATAGAATTTTATACGTTTATCTTATTTTTACTTAACTCCAAACCTTAACACAATTTGTTCAAAATCAGCAATAAAATCGATTGTAATAGGTTTTCAACCATATTATATTTAATCCCAAATGTCTTTCAAAATTTGATTAAATATGACACTAATGTACACGGCAGCCGGTAGGCATTTATCGAACTAACGCACGGCGTAAATCGGCGTGTTACATACACATACATAGTTAAATGCTTCATTCTTGGTTCGCCGCCGCAACCCTGTCTTGGTCTCATATACCAGGCGAGACAGTGAAAGATCAATGACACATTGGGTCACAATGTTTCCATGAGGACAACGAAACGACTAAATCAGCTAATAGATTAGTGAGATTTTTTAATTTCGTTTTGTTTTTTGTTTTATTTTCTGTTCTTTTGATAAGGTACTTGGGGTGTTCCGAATTTTGTACTTAGTTAAAATAACTTGTGTATTTATACTCACATAAAAGTAAAAATGAATTATCGATAACTTTTAACAGTCTACTGCTAAATATAGGCATTTCTTTAGAAATGAGGTTAAATATATATTTATAACAATTATATATTATGAAATGTCTAACACGAAACTTGGTAAGGTACTTCAAACATAAGAAAAAGTAGAGTCAAAAATTTTTCCCCTTTTTTTCGTTTATCAACGCAATGTATACCATAACTAAGGTTAAATTTGTATTAAACAAAAGCCACAAACAATTCGTGTAAGATTAAACAAATTAAATTGACTGGTAATTACTCGTAGTAGGTTTCTGTTAGTAGTTACAAGTTAGTATGTGTTTCAATTTTGCAACCCATCTCCTAAGCTAAACAGCAATAAAATACAAATATTAGGGCAGAATGTATACCACACTAAATCACAACTAATATGCAGCTGCCTTACACCAACTCCGTGTATTGCAATACCGCGTTCATAAACATTAGCGCAAGCTCAGTATTTGTGTACAGAGTGAAGCAAAACATGTTGAATTTGTTTTACTGTGAACTAAGAACTAAACTAGAATTTACTCACCACTAACTTGTGAAGTTTATAGTCAGCGAGAAGGTCATATACTTGGGATACCTTGCTGTTTGATTTTGAGTCTTATTCTATGCATACAGTTTTATCATCATTATCAACAGACGTTCATAGTTCACTGCTGAACATATTCCTAAAAGAATATTTTACAAAACTTTGTTTTTGCACTTTGTTGACGTGTTTAATTTGCACATACAAATTATACAAAACTAGAGGTTTCGTGCACTTATAGTCTGTAAGGTTTAGTGTGAACAGAAACCCGGTCGGACGGACATGACGAAACTATGTTCTGTTTTAGTCACTTTGGCTACGGAACCATAAAAAGGGATTCACTATTACTAGGTGTAACTTTAATTATTAAAGCAGCTGAAGCAGCAGCTAGCACAGCTACCGATAATAAATGGTAGACTAACTTTCCAATAGAATCCAGCATAGACGCACGCCCGATAACTGCACAGTAGATTATTGTGCAGCAACTCATGACATTTTGTTACATTTTGGCGCCAAATACACATACTGTGAAAGTGTGCTTTTGTTGGTTTCTATATAGTTGGTTTCGCTGGTCTAGTCGTTAGCATAGGCTACTGCCGATCATAAGGTCCCATATTTGATTCTTGGGTCGTGTCAAAATGTATTACTGAGTGTGACGATTTCCATATTATAACACAATCAAAAATATACAACAGCGCCATCTAGCAAAGATACATTGAACTACGAAGTATGAACGAAACGTATGAACTACGAAGCAACTACTAATCCTGTATCGTGAAATAGAGATTCGCGTGGCAATTAGCATATATATACAACATCCCAACATCAACCGCTGGACCGTGTCCCGCCAGGCATTATCAACTCGCCTGGTCGGAGGATCCTCCTTTTGTGTCGGAGGGACATGACACTCATTCCCTCCACATTGAATGTTTCTGGTTACAGAAGTAATTAATAACAAGCCGGAGTTTGGAAGTTAGAGTCTTAAACCTCGTGCTTCGGAGAGCACGTAAAGTCTTCGATCCTGCGCCTCATCTCGCCTTGGTCGTGTCGGATAGCCGTCCGAACAAAGAGTGCACCTATGTTTGCGCACACACTAGTGCACCATAATATCTCCTGCGTAGTCGGCTGGTCTCCGTTGAGGCTGGCTGCAGTAGTCGAATTCGGCTAGGAAGAGAGTTCTACTGTTTATTGTACCTAAACAGATTTTTTTTTTGTAGAAGTTTACCAAAGTGACTCTTCTCCGCCTGATGGAAAGCACGACTAGAATCTAAGAGTGGAGTTTCTTTCCAAAACTTGAAGATACTCGTAATTTACACACACACATCACATAAAAAGTATGTATAAGTAAGGACCAACAGTGTTTAATAGTCTTCTGCTGAACACGTGCCTCTCTTTAGAAAGATTCTGACTTACAAATGTTGTCCTACGTGGTTTGCTACTTCAGTCTTCTTTTACTTCACCCACTTGACAAAACGAGCGGTGACACTCCATATTCTATATATAAACTTAATAATATTTAGTAGTTATGACGCAACTTCGACCACTTACCCAGAGCGGTGCGGAGGGCTGCAGCTGCGACGCGAACGCCATTCGGAAAGCATCTCCCACCAACGAGTTCAGTTCCTCCGCCTGCGCAACAAAAACATACAAAATGAAAAGAATCGTCGCTGTGGCACAGGAAGTGTATTTTCAAACAAAAGTATTTTTGATCTGAAAATTCTACTAAAAGTAAGTATACCATAAACATTTTTTTTTCCGAAGCTTGGGAAGCAAGTTTTGTTCGTGTCTATGGTTCTACAGTCGCTACTATACATTATAGCTTTTCGGCACAACACTCTCCAGGATAGACCCAGAGTGTGAAAATAAAGAAAAGCTTTTTCGTTGTTGTTGTTTGTTGTTAATGTTTAATAGTTAATTCATTGTTCAACTTGTTATCAGAACCATAGAACTATTGGGTTTAATTAACATAAGGAATTAAAGTCTTCTAGTAGAGTTTCAGGTTCAGTTGTGGGGAACGTGTTTATTATTTCTAAATTGTAGGTTCCTTTTTTTTTAACGTGTGGCACCTCCCTCGGGCCGTCACCCACCGGGGTTTACAGCGGGTTAGTGTGTGGAAATCGAACTGACTAAAATGCAGAATGGCACACCGTGTGGTGTGCCATTCTGCGCCTAAAATAGAAAGGATCCGGGAACAGCTGTTATTACGACATTCAGATCCCTCCTGGCGCCTTCCCACTACATCCACTCGCGGCCACACTAAAGGCTGTATGAGACACTGGTACGCGCTCTTCCGCCACCCGGTTCGCCGAGTTGGATTTCAGGGAATTGGATTCGAGTGAAGATCATCTTCCCGGGCCTTCTCCGTCGCCTCCTTCCACGAAATTACATCTCCGCAGAAGGTTGCGACCGTGCAAAAACAGCTGTCGCTACCAGCCATGGAGCGTATGACGGCTGGTAGTGAGAAATCTCCTCCAATAATTGCAATGAGGGCCCCACTCTGCGCCGTCCAGGCGGAACAAACCGCCAGCGTGTGCTGAACCAAGTCCTCACTGCAGTCGCAGTGGTGACAGGTGGAACTCAATTTCCTCCTAGCGACCTAGTGCAGATACTTCCCGAAGCAACCGGACCCGGAAAGGATCTCCTTTAATCGGAAGGAAAGGGTCGCGTGCTACCGCCCTCCCTACTCGAAGATGACCGGCTGAAGAGCCTCCCCGGCGGCAAAGCCAGCACGTGGAGCCTCCAGCCGGGACGACCAGCAAGCCGTCGTGATTCTACGAGCGGCCCCACGCCACTTGCGTATCTATTCGGGCGGGTGCCGTATACCGAGTCCCGCTGGGAAGTCAGCGGTTCGCCTATAAATTTCGGCGAGCACTTCCGCCTCCAAATCACATGGAAGAGTTCCGGCCAAGGCGCACGCCGCCTCCGTCGATACGGTGTGGTAACCGCGTATGGCTCTAACCGCCAATATCCTCTGAGGGCGCCAGAGGCAAGCCCCTATTCTTGGTGGTCAGAGTCGCCACCCACACCGGTACACCATACAGGGCTGTTGATCGAACAACCCCCGTGTATAGCCGTCTCGTCACGACGCTGGCTACACCCAAATTGGGCAAAAGTCACCCAAGGGCAGAAGCAGCGCCGACCAGCTTTGGAGAAATCTATTGGAAATGCTCATCGAAGAGCCACCTGCCGTCGAGGATCAGGCCCAGATACTACATCTGGGCCTGAACCGGTACGAGGACCGAATTGACTATGATGGAGGCGCCAGAGGGTAAAATACCACAACCCTAATCAAAGTGATAAGAAAGTCTTAAATTATATTAATCTTTTAAACACGGTACAGCTTTAAAGTCAGAGTTCATGTACCACTCAAAAATATAATATATATTATATTAATAGACAATAGATTCATTAGACTCTTTGAGTTCTAAAGAAAAAAAACCTTTGATGTAGATCTTTGGCTAAGAGTACAATCTTACTCTAAAGCGTATATTTATATCTTCAACTTGTCAGAACTGTTGATAAACGAAGAACAATACCAGTCTTGCCTACTGACATTCGCTTGTGTTTGACAAGCTCCTTAATACAATAGCTTTTAGACTACAGTGCAACGGCGCGGAGCTGCAATGTTAAGCCATCGAGCGGGTACTATGCACCCCGTCCTCTCGGCCTCGGAGGCGTCGGGTTACTGCGCGACTTATCTGCCTCAATGTGCTCAACTTAATCCCGGCCTACCCTCGGATGGGAATATACGAGTATTAGAACAGAAGTGGTTATAGAACAAGTTATAATATTTATTATCATTACACATTATCTATGATTACTTTCCATATTAAACATTTTATTTGTTTGACACATTATAATGATTAGAATTTAATAAAAAACCACAACAATTTAAAGATTAACTCTTTAAACTGTTGAGGTTCTCTTTCTCAGAGATCTTAACAGTAGTGAATTCTTAACTAAATCTATACAAATAAATATAATCAAAATGTCTGTGTAAAATCTAAAATTAGGAGCTTTTCACTAAATGTTGTATAAGCGATATTACAAAATCTTACATCGCAAAATTTTTTTTTTCAATTTTTACTTATGTGTCTATCTGTTTATGTCAGATAATCTCTGTAACGGCTTAAACGATTTAGACAGGACTCACTGGTAGACAGCAGATGTTATAAGGAGTAACTCAGATTACTTTAATCTTAGAATAATAGCAAAAAAAGTATAGCAATACCGCGGGTACAACTAGTTTTAAAATAAATTAAAATAGTTTATTAAGTAGTTATAAGTAGCGCTAAAGTAATGGCTAAGTATTAGATTTGTAATCAAATGACTGCAGGTTAAACTCTCCCCCACGTACGTACGTAAGTAGTAAAATACTAGATAGTCTTTTCTTAAAATGGAAATATTTCAATAACATTAAAGTACTATTATTTATGTGAATTATAAAACACTAGTTAATACCTGCGAAGTTACATTCAACTGCTATAAATTCTCCAACTAGTAAAGAACAGTGCCCAACCTGTGTGGCATCCAAACATTATTTACAGCTTGTCTTTAGGATAAAGAAATCGTGTCAATATTTGTGTTTGTCTATGTGTTCTTACAAGACAGTTAAATACAGTGGGTGGATGATATGTGAGGCATAATAGATAACAATATGTGAGAACGATAACTGTTAAAAACCCACGCACTTTGTCGGGAGACAAATGATACGAATGTGCGTTTTTATATTTTTTTGCTCAACTTGGCGGGTGAACTACCTTGCATCTAGTTTCCAGTGTAGAAGCTATCTAGGATGACTATTATGACCACAGAATATAGAATAAAATAGAAAGGCTATGTAAAAATAATTTTAACATCTACTGTAATCGAATAGAACGAGAAACTTGAACGTATATCCTACGCAGAAATTATAATGGTTTTAAAGTAAAGCACATACCAAAATATTCATTGGTCCAGTGTTTTATTTTTGTTGCTTTATTAGAAACAGAATTGGTTGTATGCATGATTGTGGAGTACGGATTGCACGGATTTGTTACTACGTATTTTTATTGTGATGGGATGACTTAGGAATAGAAATTGGGACAAGTTGCGAACAAAAAAAATATTTTAATAGTAGGACGAGCATGGAATAAGCATTTGGGATGATATAAGAATGTGACGGGATTGAGTGGCATGACGGAATAACTCGAAAAGTAATTGAAGCACTTTTGCTCTTTCGTGGTATCAAACAAATTCATAATCCACAGTTATGAATGTCAATAATCGTGTATTCTACTCTCTTGAGGAGCCACTGCCCTAATGTCCCCGCTAGTCAATAATTTGCTGTTCTACAATTCAATAAATAATATTTGTACTCAATGTTAAACTTCTTTTTTTTCGAAAATAATTTGTCTTTAATTTTAATTCTTAGGAGTTTGGCACTGTCAAATATATGAACGTAAATGATACTAATACATTCGTACTAGCTAACACGTTTTGCATTTTAATTAAACGCAGTTTTCTATCTGTATTTAGAGTAATTCTTAAGCCAAAACAAGTACCTCAGAGATAATTGTGTATAGAGTTAATTAAAAATACACCACTGATTGTGTGGCGTATTCTCCGCACTAGCAGCGCCGCGTGGCTGGGTAACCCGACGGCGCACATTAAGAGCGAACGTGGTCGCGAACATCGCTCCTACAATCTGCTGGATTAGAACGTTTGTTACTTATATTTGTGAACGAGATATTGTATACAGCTATCAATGTTAATTAACTGGGCGGTTCTTGGAGCGAGGGCTTATTCCGCATTTGAATTTCGTCTTCAGTGGCAATTATTCTTGATTCAATTCTACTGCTGACGGTTTTGTTTTAAATACCTCCTCCGAGTACTGCTGGTTTAGCTTAAATAATATATCAACTTTAGTTCATTGGATAAAATAGAGTTTAGATAAGATTTGTTTAACCAAAGGTTTTACGTATGAGGTGAATCTAACTCGTGTTTCAGTCGTGGAAGGGTTCGCTTCAGAAGTACTTAGGAATTTGGATTACTAACATGCATTTAATAATATTATCATTACAGAAAATGTACTACATGTCATTAAAGTAATCTTTTGTTTTTTTATTAACCTAACTAGTGGTTTTTGTACCGTCAATATTGGCAAATGTTGAATGAGTTACCATAGAGATAAGGAGCTTATAATTTGAAGTTCAGACTTTATTATTTCTACTTGTCCGTGTGGCGACGGATTAAGAATACATAGTGTTACCTATTCATCCCGTGGGTGTCGTAAAAGGCGACTAAGGAACCAATTATACAAGACAACATCATTACAAAGAGAAGGAAAACTTAAAACAAACCTTATTTCAACCCATCTGGCCAGCGTGGTATAGTAGGCCAAAACCTCCTTGCTAAGGAGAAGCCTATGTCCAGCCGTGGACTGTGAAAGCTGTTGATGATATCTTCTTATTTTATCTGGTGCATACATAAATTATATTTAATACTTCTTATAATATTAAACTTAATAGGCCCATAAGCCCAACCTCTGTGTTCGTAGATATGTAGTTCATTTTAATAATTTGTAATTTCCAAAAGAAGAAATCTAATTAGGTCTAAGAAAGTTAAAATATACGTAACATTATATTTTGTAGAGATAAAATCGGTGTGCGAGATAATTAAAGAAGCAATTGCATACATCGTACACTTTCAAATTAGTTTCAAAGATAATGTTCTGTAATTTGATTTCTCTTTTAACCTTTCAGAATTGATTGGATAAATCTTGTCAAGACTTTAGCAAACAATGATCAATATAAATACGTAGTCTACAAAACCCTTATTACAATATAAAGTGATAGGTAACGTACTGTCGATAAACTAATTAGCTAATGCGATAGAAAATGGAACGAAAATTTACGTTGGTTATGATAAAGTTTCTATTAATACTTTATTATTTTCCTGTACTACGGCTAGTCAAAAAGTATTGAAATTTTTAACTTGTTGTAGTTTTTGACTTTACATCATTGTTACGACAAACAACTACACGCGAAAGCTTAGAGTGACAGTACAATATGTCGATCAGTGCGACCGATCATTGTTTCGACAAACCATAAGTGACACAGTATCACAATAAAAACAAGTTCAAAACACAGAGATCGACAACATGCAAGCATACAAAAGTGGGTTAAATTATAAGACTCCACTATAATAATGAAAGTTCTCCCACAATTGGTCAAATACAATTGTATATTGATGTACTCGACCGTACAGTCAGTAGCCGTGACCAACTACAGGGTACTCAACAAACCCACTTATAATTGTACCACTAACCACACTGACAATCGCCTCCGGAAAGGCTTCAATTCAACCGAATGTACCCATTTAGCGTTTAAGACTCTATCATGTTGTAATAAGATTTAGTTTTGTTTGTATACTGACACCAAATGAGATGCAATTTTCTATCAGGTATAATTACACTAATAAACAGGTCACGACGGTCGCTCTCTGGACGGGATAATTTCATGTCTATTGAAAACACATGAATTACAAAGGAACGTCGGGTCAGTTGCTAGAACTGTATTTTACAAAAATATAACATTTTCTAAGAATTTATAGGTTAGTAAAAATAGCAGCGTAAATACTAGTCTTAGGAATTCCATATCTTTGTTGTGGCCTAAACGATCTTAACCATTTGTAAAGTTCGATACTGCGACTGCTGTAAGATTGTATACCGCCAGTATGATGTTATTCGATGCATAAGCACACTCTCGTACTTCACTTAGACGAGATCCCCACTTTAGATTTCGATAAATATGAAATGTTTCGTTGCTTGATAGCATGCATATTAATATTCTCTTTATTACATTTATATACACATATTGATTACATTTTTAAATACATACAAAAGGAATACAAAAATACATATTTAAAATATAAAAAATAGTAGACCACCGACATCGGGTATAGGGACCAAGACACCGGTGGTTAGGGCTCCAAAGACAGGAACCTCCTCACTATACGGGCCGTGTCAAGGAGGACTGGCTTCTGCATCAGACCCTTGATCCAACCTTCTAACGTGAGCCTCTTAAGGTATTGGTCGAGGCTCTTGGCTATCAATCCGTGAACAGATATGATTATCGGAACAATGATCACCGAATCCACATTCCACATATCGGCAATCTCGTGAGACAGATCCAAATACTTCAATTGTTTTTCTTTTTCAACTTTCACGAGATTCTCGTCATGAGGAACGGCGATATCGACAATCATTGCGCGGCGCTCTAATCGATCTATCACCACAATATCAGGCTTATTGGCAACAATAGTCCTATCTGTGATAATAGATCGATCCCAATATAACGTAGCACGACCGTTCTCGAGAACTGGGTCGGGCACATACCTGTAGTAAGGTACTTCGAAATTGACAAGTTGGTATTTAAGGGCAAGTTGTTGGTGTACGATCCTGGCTACTTGGTTGTGCCTGTGCAAATACTCACCGTTAGCAAGACGAGAACAACCGGAAATAATATGCCTAATAGATTCTCCAGGACGGTGGCACGCCCGACAGATGTCAACCGTACTATCTTTCAGGATATATTTCCGGTAGTTATTCGTCATGATAACTTCGTCCATAATTGCACAAACAAAACCTTATAGTAGTAGACCACCATATTAATGTTATTATTATCGTCTTAAATTCACGTAATTCATGACATTAAAATATATAAAAATAATTATATATTATTATTCTTTATATTTAAAATGTGTTTTGTTTTTTTATTTCTAAAAATATAAATGATATGTATACTCCTATACAGTTATTATAAAGAGAAGGGGCTGCACAGTCAATGCAGGCAATGTCGTGGATGCAAACCCCACTCGGGGTAACACTTTGTGTAAACCACAAGTTGTTGTTCTGAGTCTGGGTGTTGTTTGTGTCCGTTTCTTGTACGTTTGTAAAGTCTCCCGCAACACAGAATATGTTCCTGATGCGGGCGTTGTCTTTGACAAAAAGAAATAAGTAATCAAATCAAAATTTAATTTGATAACACAACATACATGACATAATGTCAAATAACTTGGCATTGTTGAAATGTATTACTATCAATTGATTTTGTAGGTAATGTATGAAATGTTCAAATAACAAATAATATTATAATTTATCTACACAACTTATACATTGCAAATTAAGCCTCTAAGACAGAACACTGAACAATTAATTATGTTAATGAGGACTGTACGCCGTGCTGAACAAAATGAGTTGTCTCACAGCGTTCACTGCAATGGGCATGACCCATTCCTGTACTGATTTTCAGTGCCTACCGTAGCAGTCAATTTGTCGCCCACACCCGCAGTTCCCACTAAAATATTTAGCAGTCTCCTCTCCAACTCGTGAGTTCACTTCAGTTATCAATAACTAATATTTAAAATTGATCTTTAATTACAAACAGTGGTGTTATTATCCAGGAATAAAGTAAAAAGTAAAATTTTATTTTGTGCTGATTTAAAGTAAAACAAAATAATTCGGCTAAATCGGTTTTAAGTTTTTCAAGGTGTAGGTTTTTTATTTAGTCAGAAATTTGCAATTAAAGACTCAATCGCAAGGTTTTCCCAACGTAAGCCGTGGTTCACTATTCTTCTGTTGGCTGTTTACCCGCTACTTTTCAGTTCGTCAGTTTATCTGGTCCATCTTCCATTTACGATGTTCCGTCTTCACTCTGAACGTGTTTGCTTCAGAAATAAATAGATATACAAATATATATTTATTGTAGTGCTCCACAAATAAAATCCTAAAGATGCCTATTCACAACTAATTTGATTGCGTCTCAGAATTCCCGCCGTTTAAAAGGAATTGAATAGTCGTAATCCATCAGTAGGTAGTGGGAGCTCTGATCGTCTTTTGCAAAATAAAACGTAAGCCTTTCCTATTATTGAGATATTGTGCTCGACCCGAAAGTTTACGCAACACATGTTTTATTCAAAGCGTCAGTCCTAAAATATTATCCTCGACATACATCAGCTTTAGTTCACAATCCACCAAAAGTATTGGCTTTGTATTTCAAACTGTCTTCCGTCAAACTGGACAAAATCTTGTACGGTGTAATACCAGATTTGCTATTCGGTCGAACCAGTCGAGTCAAATAAATCTACAATGTGATGTTTACTAGCAAAGTTCAGCAGAGGCGTATTGAATGATTACATTTTTCTGATTTAGTTATACATCTGAGTGTATATATATCATTTAATGTTAATCGCGCCAAGTAACAAGGGTTCCTATTGCCGTTATCCGGGCACATTTAGCAGAGTAACGAAGAGAGAAAGACCATTGCAATGCTAGGGATACCATTTGTACAAATAGAGTATAATCTTGAGCAAATCAGAATCTAACGACTGATCTGGTTTCTCCAGTGACTCCTTTGACAGGTGGTAACTCTAAGCCGTTCGTTATTAACGATCAATATTTAGTAGAGACCTGTCCTTGGATGCAGTAACAGAGAGTGTAACAATAATCACGATACGCTTGCTCCGATTTTGGTTACTATTTTCACAATACACACTAAGTGGTTTTTATACTATGCTTAAATAAAAATCGTAGCCTTGTTTATAAATGAATATTGTCTTCAAATTTTTTAACTGAATGTTACTAAAAGGGATAGGTATGTATTATTATTTCATTATAAGTTACGCCCTCAATATTTAGCCGACTGTAAATACCACCTAATCACCACACTACCCTCGTAGTGTAAGGATTAGATGATTAGATGATTCTTGAAACTAAAAATTGCAAATTTCAGTAGGACACCTTTTTATGTATATCATGTTCTTAGTACATAGTACACACTATATAAGTTTATGATTTTTATTTTATTTTTTAAACGAAGGAAAAAATTAACCAAAACATCTTCAGAACTGTTTCTTATGATTCATTAATATTTAAAGATTGTGCACATTTTTCAGAGACGGTCATTACTTTTTCTAAACAGAAATTAACTTTGTAGCGGCCGTGGGACGATTACAAAGAATTGTTACAGCTAATTATTATATTCTTAGGGGGTGCACTTGAAAAATAACATCTGTAGAACACCCGCTGGTTTACATAGAGCTCGGTGGAAGACAAAAATGACAAATTTGTTTAATTTTTTTATTCCGGCAGCAATTAAAGATGTCGAAGAAAGAATAGAAAGGTATAAATGATATTTGCGTGTGCGAATACATGTGAAAAATTGATATGAAGCCCATTTTGAACTTGGGAACAATTTGCAACTGTTGAAAGATCTCAAGCTGTATGAAAGTGTTAATCCAGTAACAAAGTCAAAGTAGTTAAAAAATAATACTCAGACGATTATGGTACTTATGCGAAGCATTTGTGGGCTTGGTCTTGCTTGACGACAGAATTAGCTTAGAAACTAAAAAATATGGTAAAAGTGTTACAAAATGAAGGCCTAGAGTACTGTCATTATTAACAGAAACCTTGAAAACCTCATTACTAGCAACACATACTTTATGAACTTATAAAAGAAATAAGGCAACATATTGCAGAGTGAGGTGTAGCACTTATGGAGGAGTATATTGTAACAAATTACATGCCACCGCCGCAGAACACAAAGCTATACCTATTATTATTGGTTAAAGACTACAAAAAAGTTATACATTCCATGTATACCTTTAGCGGTAGCGACCTCTAGAAGTTGAATAAAAAATAAGAA
Organism: Hypercompe scribonia; assembly: GCA_949316085.1. NCBI lineage: Eukaryota > Metazoa > Arthropoda > Insecta > Lepidoptera > Erebidae > Hypercompe > Hypercompe scribonia. The sequence goes on from OX438977.1 coordinate 23,538,572, forward strand.
TACAAGAGCCCTTTTTTATTTAATAGATAATAATTACAGAGTATCCCTTGAAAAAAAAAACAAAACAGTAGCAGTCGTGGGACTGCCGATAGAAGTGAAAACGGAACTATTAAGTTGAGAGTAATTAAAACTATATGCAAAAATTATATGAAATTTTTTATGTTTCATATATAGCTATATATAATATCATATATAATATATAATATCATATTCTCCATAGCTATAGATATACGAGGGGGCGTTTTTAAGTTCGCGGAATGGAGGGTATTGAGTAATAATAAAAACACAAAATTATTTTTCTTTTTCTATATATTCCCCTGCAACACGAATACATTTTTCAGATCTTTCAATTAGTTTTTTTATTCCCTCGTAAAAAAAAGTTTTATCTTTGTCTGAAAAATACGCCGAAACCGCCTCCTTAACCTCCTCATCAGTTGAAAATTTCTTACCACATAATTCTTTTTTCATTTTTGGAAAGAGATAATAATCACTCGGAGCCAAATCTGGATTGTAGGGTGGGTGATTCAAAATATCGAAGCCCACCTTATGCAGGGCAGCCAGTGCGACTCGGCTCTTGTGAACGGGAGCATTGTCATGCAATAGCAGGACACCTTTCGTTAATTTTCCCCGTCTTTTTTCTTTGATGGCTTCTTTTAACTGTTCTAAGATTGAAGCATAGTATTCCCCCGTTATAGAAATGCCTTTATCTTTATAATCTATCAATAATATTCCGTCTGAGTCCCAAAAAATCGTTGCCATGAGTTTCCCAGCCGACTGTGAAACCTTAAATTTCTTGGGTGGTGCTGTGCCCTTTTTGTGCCACTGCATGGAGTCTTGTTTGGACTCGGGTTCATAATGATGAACCCAAGTTTTATCCCCAGTAACAATTTGATTCAATACGCCATCCTTGTCTTCATTGCAGAGGTCCAAAAACGCACGTGAACATTCCACGCGGTGTTGTTTTTGCAATGGCGTGAGCATTCTCGGCACCCACCGTGCGCTAACCTTAGTCATGCCAAGATGATCGTGTAAAATTTTAAAAATTGTTGTATCCGATACTCCAACCATTTCTGCGAGTTGTTTCTTTTTTAGTCGAGCATCTTCCAATACAATTTTTTCTACTTTTGCAATAACTTCTGGCGTAGTCACCTCAACGGAGCGCCCCGGCCTCGGGTCGTCTTCAAGTGATTCCCTGCCTTGTTTAAATAAACTATGCCACTTGTAGACCATTGTTTTTCCTGGGCAAGAATCCCCGTAAACCGATGACATCTCATTGAGTATGGTTTGAACAGACTTTCCTTGCTTAGTAAGGAACTTTATCACCGCACGGAATTCAATTTTCTCCATTTTTTTCACTTCGTTCCCGATTAAAATACTTGGTCAACGATAGTTTAATAACTAATGATCCAATCACAACAAATTTTACTATGCAGACTAATTATGAGTCACTGAATACCGTAGGCATCAAAAGAGCGCGTTTACCCGCCTTTTTTACTGTCATTCCGCGAACTTAAAAACTTACCCTCGTACTATTATCATTAGCATGTCGGTGACGTGAACCGAGGATTTTACCCTCTACCAAAACGCTCAACGCGCCTAAAGAAGTTTTCACTTCAAAAACTTTTGGTTCATATAAGAACGACCCCATCTACAAATCAATTTAGAAATTCATTTTAATTTTTTGTAAGAAAAATCCACCTGGAAGGCAGAAAATTAACAACATCTATAATGTAATACTATATTATATTTTAGGACAATAAAATATAACGCCATCTAGTCCCAAACTAAATAGAGCTTGTACAGAATAAAGAACACAGATTTTATAGTTAATTATAATTAAAAAATATTCATTTATTTAAATGAATGGCTCATCTTTAAATAACCTTTCCTTTAATACACCTGGTTCAGAAAACAAGTTACAAAGTATTTTATTTGTGTGTTTTCAGACTGGCCACTAATTTGTTTTCGAGAATTTGAACCTGTTTTTAAATTGATATAGAATTATGTTCGTGCCTTTCTCTTATTTATTCAGTCCTTGGAATATGTGATATCTCATTATAAAGTACAATTATCTTCATGTTACATTGACTGCTTCAGAGCTACAAAAATAACAAAGCGGCAAAAGTTACCCGCTATGGTTAAACAAAAGAAACGAATAAATTCATAACTATTCTTATAATTTCATTGTTATTTACTAATCTTTTTCATTATTATAAGCATAAAAATAAGCATCTCTTCAATTACAGAACAGCCACGTACGTCACAAAAGACCGATAGTATAAACCTAGAGTCGCCAATTCACCACAGAAACAAAACACATCAACGAAATAAATAATGTATTTTACCATGTATCCGTTATTTTGTACTGATCAGCGCCAGTTTAGGTAGCGTCAGCTTCAACGTTGTACAGAACATAATAATAAATTAACGTCTATAACGTTTTATGAGTAGTAATATCCTTACCTAGTGTAATTATACTTGAGCAGCAATAAAACACGGGAGCAATAAACCGCCAATGAATTTAGTAGATTATGTTTTGGAGGAATGAACTTGGATTGAAAATAGAGGGTTGATTTATGAATTGAAAATTTAGATTTAGCAATAAATAAGAAAAAATCTGAAGAAGATTTTTTTTCCGCTGAAAATGATGGATTGCTTACTAGAGGCTGTAGTTTCAGCTACAATGTAAGATAGAAGACAATAATATAGAATAAGAGAAGTACATGAAAAACTAAGAGACGAAAAGTAATTAAATGGAATAAAGCTATTGCTGTGTAGGTATACAGTTACATCACTGATTAATACCAGCCACTGTTTCTTTTTCTAACGTTTGAAAACCCCCTCGGACCGTCACCCCACCGGAGTTTACGTCGGGGTGTTTCAATCTATTGCCGTCCACTGCTGAATGAAGACCTCCCCGCAAAAAGCGCTAATCATCCCGGTCTTGGTCAATTCGCATCACCAGCCACTTACTAGACTTCAAAGAACAATAAATCCTAAAGCAAAAGTTGCGAGCTCTATCGTAAAAAATCACTCACTTTATAATGCAATGCAACCATTTCGTTCAAGAAATAGAATTGTTGATAAAAGACAGCAATCCCAAAACTCGTAACCGTAATATAATAAATTGACCATAAACTAAAATATGTTTTGTTATCATCTATTTTTGAACTTTAGACTAATAAAATTAAAGTAAGCATAAAAACTCTCTATCAGTGAAATTCCGACGTAGTACAAGTCTGTATGTGACTATTACGGGACCAAAACCCCATCAGATTTATATTACTGTCTGTACGCGTTGGTCCGTGGCGCCTACGTGCTTTTCCTATCTATTTATCTTAATTACTTAATTAGGCATGCGGCTCGCGCGCGCACATCCATCAAAACGGGAACATTTACTGGACTCCTACGTAACGTACCACTTATGTTACTAGCTAATTGATATGGCTGGAGTACTACAACTTTACCAACTTGAATTGATTTCTAATTGTTTTCTGAGCTCCTCTATTTCCCAATTAATTTATAGGTACGTTATCATACTTTTTCTCGCCCTTATGCCTAACAATTTTTTAGCAATTGTTTTTTCCAAACTTTACACAGGTGGTGAGCGTTCAATAAGTAACTCTAAAAAACTGACAGCCAAGTTACTTTTCGAATAAATAAAATCCGTTAAGGAGATACGATGACATAGAACACAGCTAACATGCTAAAGGGCTAAAACCTTAATAAGGTATTATTCCGCCATGGTGCTCTTATCTGCTATGCCATCTTTGTCACACTTTTTATTTATGGGAAGCTCTAAATCATCATCATCATCGACAGCCTTTAACAGTCTACTGCTGAACATAGCCCGTTTCTTCGAAAGGAGGTTTTGGCTTGGATTTATTTCAACTTTTCCTTACGACAGCCATAGGATAAATAGGGGTAGTAACATTCTGTATTCTTAATCCCTAACTCCCTCCCTAGAAACTATAACGATATATATGTACCTATAATATAAATAATGCAATAATTACTGATCATGTTTTTGTTAAGAATTACGAAAGAATTAATTTATGTTTAAAAAATTAAACCGCCAAACTTCTGGCCAACCTTGAAAACTGTCACCCATACGAGACGAACGACGCCTTAATCCTCTGTAAGTCTTCATAATAATTATAAATATGAATAATTCATAAAGACAATGGCGCCGCAGTCAATCAAAGTGTTTGACGTTACACGTCCCAAGTATTTAGTTGTTTTAATCGTCTTAGCACAGAACACTCGACGTGGCTAGCGAGAGCCTGCCAGAATTACCATACCGACGATGCTTAGACGCCTAATTAGTTAAGCAAATAACGGTAACTGATAAATAATTGCTTCAAACCCCGTATCTACTTAATATATCTACACCTGAGAGATCACCATACGTGGTGAAACATATTCTTATATACAGCATACAGGATGTGCGTGGTAAGCTAAGAACTTTTTGATAGCTGTTAAAATCAATTAAATGTGTTTCTTCTCTTGAATATCTTTTTCGGAGAATTTGAAGATCCGTTTTTAAACGAAATCAATCTTGTTTCGGCAATCCATAACGTTTTTAATATTGAAAATAAACTTTGTACCTACAACACATTGTAAATGAAATGTTCTGTGATTTTTGTTGTGTTACTGTTCAATTGATCAAATACTGATAAAAAATAAATTCATATGTACATTGCGGGTCGCTAAAAAGCCAATTAACAATACTTACAAAAAGTATTTTTTAATTCTCTTCTGTTATATACTCTAGTGTAAAAAATATAACAGTATCCACTACCTATACCTATAACTTCTTTTTCTATAGTTACTACTTAAACATGTCACGACACCCAAAATATATTCTGAGTCATACGACCAGGTCAATGTACACGCAGTCGATTGAATTTAAATAACACATCTTAATCCTGGCGATCGTTAATTCTATACATATGTCTTCCAAACCAGTTTTGAATGTCCAAAGTAAGCGTTTATGTAATAAACTTTGAGGGAGTTCTAAGTGATACTTATAAAGAGTGGTAAAAACTATATTCACCCAAATTTCTCCCCATTGTCTTCTTGTAGCGTGCCATAAGTATCAGGGACGAAGGAAAGTAGTGAATCTTTCAACAGCCATAAATGCAGTCCCATCGTAATGTTCCTATTTTCACGGCAAGTACCTCTCTCTGCTATGCCTGATATTTCAATGCACTACAATTCTAAACCTAGTTATAAACAATTTACTTTTGTGTTACACATTTTCGTCCCACGGAAAACGAAGAAATAGTTACACATTTAAAAAAATACAAAAATTGTTCATAAATATTCCGTTCATTTATAAATTTATAAGATATACTACGTATGATAGATACAGCTGTTATTTGCATTGGTAGTTTTAAATATCTAACGTCTATCAAATCCAGTTTTTCGATGGCTGTTTTCCGATAGGACGGGTCAAAAGCACTTATTGGCGGCAATAGAATCTACTGAAACGAAGGGAAAAAGAGAGAAAAAAATGTCACGAAAGTGGCCACTCGACAAAATCCAAATTTGGAAACAACAAAAAAAGAATGATATTAAACACACACAAGAGTTTTGTTAGGCTCACATTCCTTAGGTCACATCTCCAGTCACTTTTAGAACGAATTTATAAGTATCACGTAGAGTTTTTTAATGGAAGTTTATAACGGCATCATCACAAATAACTGAATTTTTTGACACAGAGTTTCTTATAAAATCATTATTGCTAGTGAAATAATACAATAAAACAACGCCAGACGTCTCATACACCGCCGTTTGATCCCAAGCGAGCCAGAGCCTGCGCTATGGCAACTACATGTATTTTACTATTTTATTTCATGAATACATATACATCAACAGCCTTAAATTGTAAATTGCTGGACGTAGGCCTCTCCTTAGTAAGGAGGTTTTGGCCTACTATATCACGCTGGACAGATGGGTTGGTATTCCACGGGTTTATTTCAAGTTTTCACTCTCTTTGCAGTGATGTTGTCCTGCGTTATTTGGTCACTTAGTCGGCGAATTGTATTTTTTATACATTAAGCCAATTGTGTAATTTTATTTATTTAATTAGTTTAGTCAGCAAATTTTGTTTTGCAGTGTATTTTTATTTTATATACGTTAGACATAGTCCGGGTGACTGGTATAAAAATTCCAGTTTGCAAATTTAGGTTCAAAACTAGTCTCCCGGAATAAACTCTAAAAAAAAAACGAGTAACAGATCATACAAGTGTTTATTTCATTGTGAGTGTGTGGAGTCATGTGTAAGTCTTAAATATCATTAAAGAAACAAATACACAATTTTATCAATTTAAAATAAAAATAGAAGTCATTTATTACAAATATGACGCGGCTTTACCCAAAAACACACACACTGGTAAGTATATTTCGTCGTCGCCGTGTACCGTCAACCCACGCGTCGGGCCGTCCGAATCGATCGCGCGTAACAGGATTGCGATCATTTCATTTACATTTTATTCGAACCGCAAAACACAACAGTAATTCAATCGAGCGCGGACGAAATGCGTGCGAATTGATAGTAACCAACGATGTGAGGCCACAGTGACAGCGAAAATTGCCAGACTTTGAATTTACTAATGTGACGAAGAGGACGTGATAATATTAAAATGCTGTGACACTTGAAACATTATCACTAAGTTGGATGACCCTCAACTTGTGTATGAGCCTCCAGCCAGGTGAAATCTTTTTAGATTGAGATTCAGCGATTGAAATTGCGGTGTTGGTTATATATTAGTATAATAATCGGTACGAAAATTTTCATTGCGTGACGAAGAATTTATTCCTTAGTTTACTGTGCGTCGTATATTTTTATGATTGTACTGAAGTTATCGTTATTATTTTAGTAAAAATAACAAATTCTTGAAAATAAATAACCTTAATATGGATCACTTCAAAATGTAGACAAATACACTAATAGCCACAAACTTTATACAGTTGCTGTTGGCCCAAAATCGATCAAAGCGGGACTATGAGAATAGCGTCTGTCCGGTAGTGAATTGCGGTTTGATGATGTTGATGTTTTTCAGTAAAACTTTTGATTTTCATGTTAATCTACTGAACAGAAACACTTTTATTTAGTGCATAAATTAATTATAAACGAAGATAACTGCGTTTTTGTTTCGAGTATGTATATTCTGTCCTTCATACTCAAACATGTAACTATAAAACATTCAAATCGTGATGCAATGTATTGGTTAACGTTAAAGAGTGAAATAATAGTCTCGTGATCTCTTACTGCAGTGTTTTACCTAAGCAATATACCTGGAGTTACGGGGGGTGTGTAGCGGAGTGGAGGAGGCGAAGGTTACAATAAATCGCGTGTTATCTGCGCTTATGTCACGCCTCTAAATACTTTAATTGTTATTGTAATTAATAGTATTGCTGAAAAAGGGTACTGGCGATTTATACATTTTATGGGTCGTAAAGTTGGGGTTTGTAATAGATTTTTGCAGAACAGCATTAAATAAATTAATGAGTGATTAACACTGCTTTCCGTACTGTGCAATGTAATGAATTGTGGTGTCGTAATTATTAATCAACAATAGATGATTTTAAAATAAAATAAACGTAAATAATAATTATTTTTAAACATAATCTATAAAGAACGAATCAAATGAAGGTTTGGTATGTGTCGGTAACTATTTAGGGTAAGTATGTAAATTTTTGGTAATTAGCTATATGGTGCCGTGACTTAATATGTTAATCTTCCTATGCTGGCGTGTTAATCGTACTGTTAAGTGTGAACAGTTCGTACACGAACGAATATAGAACATATTTGTAACAGCCCAAGTAAAAAGCTGCTTTAAATTATTTGCGTGGTCTAAAAGTGGCGATATTCATTTGGTTAAGAACGTTAAAAACTCGCTAACACTGCAGCCGCACAATTTGGTTGTTTTTCGTTTGCGTTGGTTGTTTACGAAAACTCTCTCGTAGTTCAGCGTGATACTGTACATTTTAATAGGAATACACTGAGATTTGTAAACTTAAAAATTATGCCAATCGATCAATAGTTATTATAACGAAATTTAACTTTTTCTTTCAAATACCTCGGTGTGGTCTGTGCTATACATCGAGACTTTTTGCTATTATGTCACAATATAATAAAAAGTAGGTACAGAGCGTCGGCTCTGCTCGTTTTTACAGATTCAACGAAAATATTGTAGGTACCGATAAAAAAATACCAGCAACTTTTTTTTCTTAACTTCACTTCTCACAAAATAAACAATCTCGTGTTGAATTTTTTTCGACAAAAGTTTACTTAAAATAAACCATTCTTCAGTGCAGTGTGATTACAAAATTAATCTGATAAAAGTTTAAACTCGACATTTTTATAGTGCGGCTTCAGTATTGGAAAACGTACGAAACAATCATTGTGAAAGCAAGGCTGGCTCTCAACTTGATGAATAGTATATTAAGGTTGATATCTATTAGGCTTCGTCCCTGTTCGGTCAATTTGTCTGAAAGGGAAACATCTCATAACATTAGGGCGGCGTGTATCTGCGCAGTTTATGGGATTTTCTATGGCGATCCTTGATCTTTTGCGTTGCGATTGTCGGCGGTGCGGTTAGGGTTGCAGACCCTAATATTTTTCCCGTTGTACTTACAATGAACTTTGAGATATTGGGACATCGTTTAACAATGAATCTTCGACTAAACAGATTCCTGTGCACGACAATCACCACCATCTTATAATTATAACTCATAAAATATAAAAATATATAGAAATGAAGAGTTCTATATTTGTTTGTAATTTCTGCCAAGAAACTTTGAGGAATCAAAGAAATTTCAATGTTTCATTCCTGACCACAGAGTTGCGATGCTGGCCGAAGCAAAGACTTTTCCCCCGTTTCAATCATCTATAAAGTGCAGATAAGATAAGAAGTAGAAGTTTCAAATTAAGTACTTCCTCCCTTTTTTGGAACGAAGTTCCTTACGGCAGGCTTGGAGGGGATAGGGATTTCGCTGCGGGACTGAACTGAAAAAAATGTGATAGTAAAACCGTAAGAAAAAATTCGTGGAAAAAGTGCGTGGAATAAATCTGTGGAATAAATCTGTGGAAAAAAGTGCGTGGAATAAAACCGTTAAATGAGACGTGCGCAGGCGCGAAAGCGCGTCATGTGTGCTACGTTTCATACTATCTATCACGTACTTAACATTCGTACTATTTCTACCTCTTTTTTCTATTTTTCTATTTCTATGTAATTTTTAATTAATAATAATGTTGACAAAAAAAAATAAAGATACATATGTTTTTGTTATTTCAGTTGAAATTTGAATTATGATGTTTTTTTTTATTTTAAGGAATTTATTATTTTATTATTTTAAGGAATTTATTATTTTATTATTTTAAGGAATTTATTATTTTATTTCCTAAAATACTGAATTTCCTAAATACTTTCTTGTACTTAAATAAAAACTAATCAGCAAAATTTAAGAGAAAAATCAAGAAAACCTACATAAAATTGAGCACGATTTTTTTTACAAATTGTGTCGATTTCACTTTATCCGAAGGAACTTCGTTCCTACCTGGTGTCCCACGACACCATTCATTTTTTCCTTAATTTCACTTCTTTTGGAGCAAATATAACAAATTATAATATGACCAACATTGGCTATAATACCTTTTAGCATCACTCGAATGATACATCCCTAAGTTGACACATCGGGGCGAGATGCATGGTTTGCTGTGTAGATCGTAAACCCACGTTATCAGGGGAAGCGCTCCCGCAGGACGCGTCTATTTCCTCTTGGTGTTCGACAGGTGTATAAACACATATACTTCTACTGATACAAGAATAACTTGCATACACACAAGTTGCCTTTTTATTGAATAGGACTTGTATGGTAAATACTAGATTATCTTTTGGGTTTTTACTTGACTTTTTAATATTTCAATATTGTTTGATCTTTAATATAAAAATCAAAAAGATTTTTAGTATCATGAAAAATGGTGATCACTAAAAAGAGATTCATATTAAAGACCCCATTATTTTTAAAATAAAGTTTATGTGTAGGTATATTACTTAGCGTGATAAATCTCAAAGCGGTAAACATTTAATGTTGACTGTTATTTTCTGGTGAAAACAATTTGTTACATTTAAAATGTTTAGTTTTTCGATAGAGTGCCAATTACCAAATCCTTTACTGACGTTCTAATATTATAAATTTGACTTAAAACTTGACCTGAATATGTGGTCAAGAATTGTGGCATTTTGCTTCGAGCTGTTTGTGAAGCACGATATCATTTTGAGTTGGCGTCATTTACGCGTCCGACAATAACATGTCTGAGCGAAAACAATTTTGCAATGAAATTAATTGCCACGTAAAAAGAAAAAAGAGAGATGAGTATGTATGGGAAGAGAGAAAAATAGTGACTGAAATTGACATAGTACCTATTTTTACTTTTACATGCATCACTGTGCATTCTCTTTCACTTGACAGGTGCATGTAACGCTAATTACTAAGTAATGAATCTTAGTTCTCCCATAGTTCGCCGAGATCTTTATACATATGTATATACCGCGCGGTAGAGCGAGTAGTTTATAATTACACATTTTAGATTCAGTACTGAACAATTGTTACTTTGGAGTAATCTTCACAGTTATTTATTACCTAATATCTTCGTATTCCACGCTCCAAACTTTTGAATTGTTGCTACGAAGGTTTGCCTTGAGTGAATAAGTGGTATTACTTCACTAGATGATGCAAATAGGGTCTGTGTAGTTACATATGGTTAGGGATGAAATTGCCCGTGATAATGACCCGTGCGATTCGGTCGAAACTTCCGATAAATATATGAATATAAATATATCCAAGCATCATGTGTTGATTTATAAATCTACAAAACTATTCAACAATAATTACAATGGTACGGATTATATATACGTTTTATTCACATACATATGTATTCTTTGTATCGAGCTACGACAAGTTTGGAGCCCAACGGGACACTTTATCAAGGAGAGAAGCAACCTGATAAAAGTTACGCATTCCTAAAATTCAAACAAGAGTAAAGTCAAACTGAAAATTAAAAAAAACATATATGGAGGACTGAGTTTTATTATCGAATAGGTTGTAAGATTAAAATTTAGATTTCAAGGGAAGCTCATAGCAGTAATATAATATGGAAGGCATGGGCCGTCGTGGGGAATCCCTGTCCCTCTGTTGTCTTTAATCTACCTTTTTTTTTTAACGTGTGGAAACCCTCTCGGGCCGTCACCCACCGGGTTTTACGGCGGGGTGGTGTGTCGGACTCGGACCGACTAAAACCACACGGTGCGCCACTCTGGGCCTGACATAGGAGGGATCCGGGAGTCGTTAATCTACCTTAATTCAATGTATTTTAAAAACTTGTACACACTTTACGTGAGTGTAAAAACAATGAATTATATCTCTAATGCTTATAATTGTCATGTTACAGGTCAAATTTTGTTACGCAAGATTCAGAATCAGAATACAGACGTATATGTATTAACTTCCACATGTTTATAAATAAACAGACATTTTAAATATGCGCTTCGTTTAAACAGCACATGCAATAAAACCAAATTTAACGCGACAAGCTCTGTTGTTTCGGTGACAGCGGATATTTACAGTACACTGAGCAAGTATTTTGGGGTGCTTTGATCTTTGAGTGATACTGTTCCCTGTGACCAAGATTATTGAACACTTCCTGTCAAACGCCTCGTGTTCTGACGTAACGTTCAGTTTGAACCTAATTTATAAGAAGTACATTATATTACTACAACAACTTCAAAGTGAATATATTTTTTGTCTCATTCTCGCGTGAATAATTTAGCTTTCTTGACCCTAATTATGATGTGTATCAGGTACGTATAGGTGCTTAACTATACAAAAACATAACATAACTATTGTTGTAATATGCACTTGCTTATGAATTTCATATTTGGTCCATGTGGTGGCGGATTAAGAATACATAGTGTTACCACCCCTATTCATCCCATGGGTGTCTTAAAAGGCGACTAAGGGAACAAAGTGTGCAAGACAACATCATTACAAAGAGAAGGAAAACTTGATTCCAACCCGTCTGGCCAACGTGGTATAGTAGGCCAAAACCTCCTTGCTAAGGAGAGGCCTATGTCCAGCAATGGCCCGTAAAAGGCTGATAATGATGATGATGATGATGATGACTATGAATTTCGACAAAAACCACCCTCTGTAACTCGAGAGTCACAAGACACTTTATGCATTCATAATAGCTGGATTATATTGTTGAAATAATAGTTCATTTACCATCATTAAGCACAGATTTCATATAAGGCTTAATAGAATCTATATTATTTAAAGGAATATGTCTTCTTGTAAATACAACTACAAAAGTACAAAATATAAATGCCTCTACATTCATTCCTGTTCTTTTGATGGTGAAAGTTTTTAAATAAAATATTCACTTGAAATGTGTTCAATAAGATGCAATATAAGTGAAAACTTTTTTAATATAATGATAATGATAAATTTTAGAGTATAATATGCTTAAGAAGTAACAAGTCTTATAAATATGGCGGTTTGCATAACCATCCCACCGCATTTCATTGGTGGACATGAACTAAAACTAAATCACTGTTATTGGCCATAAACGTTATACGAAGGTGGTCACATCGATTTATGAACCGGGATGCTATTAAACAATATATTCGTAAAACTTGTTGCATAACTTATACAAAATGCCACATACTCTTTTTCTCTATGTTAAGAGCGCGCCAAAGTGACTCTACTCTGCCTGATGGAAAGCATGAATAGAATCCAAGAGTTGCGGTCACCACACTCATTGTAAATGCAGACAATGCAGTATGGTGGCCCACACTATGGCGGCCTAGTAAAATGATTTTGGACGTAAAAGGCATGACGGTCATCGTGGCAGTGTACGGTTTACACAGTTACCACGATAACTGTCACCCCTGCATCAATGGGCCTCCGGCCTCACACTCACCAACGAAACATGACAGCACGGATGCTAGCGCTTTAGGTTGGTCTTCTGTAGGAGGGTAGTACTGCCCCAGTCGAGCCGGCCCGCTCGTGCTGAAATCAGCGTGGCTCTACTACCTTACAAGCATTATAATTGTAACATGACAGATATTTCAAGATACATACCTTTAAATTAAATATTATTTAGGTTATAGAATAGAAGTAGGGTACAGTTATGTTTTTTTTATGTTCGTTTACTGTTCGTTAAGTAGACAGGCAGAGATAAAGAACACTAATAATCATTTTAGTCAGGCAATGAGTCACTAAACGTAAAACACAATAATAGAAATTTACAAAGTAATATAAATAAAATTAAAGTTTCTAATGACAACACTTATACACAATTAATAAGCCGTCATCAAATCCAAGTCACAAGAGACGCCTGTTTAGGCAAATCATGCTAATGTTGATCATTACTTCCACCCATCGCATCACTTACATATGTCGTCAAATTGAAGGGAAGGAAGTGACTGATTATTTTATAATTCATATTTAATATTTATGGTCAAATCTTACGTCAACTGAAAATTTATGTATATATGTATAAGCGGTCGCCACGCCGTTCCCTACTGCGCTGAGTCCTGTGGGTTCAAACCCCACATGTGATAACATTTAGTGTGATCCACAAATTGTTGTTCTGAGTCTGGGTGTTCTTTGTGTCCGTTTCTTGTATGTTTGCAGAGTCCCCGCGACATAGGGATTGTCTTTTTAAAAAAAAAAAAACTGTAGTTATATGAGCTGTACATATTTAAATATCTATAGAAATTTTATTTGTAAGAGGTCTGTTCTTATACTACAACGGTTAAATAGGCAATCTGTTTTGTAGTTTTACACCAATAGGGAACTTACCTATCAATGTAGTCTCTACTCAATATAATCAAATAGTTAAACTCGAATGATATTATCGTAAAGTGACCCAGTTGATGATTAAAAATCTAGCGCCAGTGGGATATTATAGTAAGTCAAACAATTATTGCTACGAAGATGCTTATGTCCAACAGTAAACTGTTAAACTCTGTTGATGTGATGTGATGATGTAACGACTGCCACAGACCGATCTCTAATCATACTCTAATAACAATTTTCAGTGTTGTAAAAACTTATTAATTCTTGGACCGTGTGTTTTATATACATATTTAAAAGACAACTCCCGAGTTAGGAATAAATCCTGTGTCACGAACGACTTTATAAACATACCTGAAACGGACACAAAAAGCCTTTGGACTCAATCACACAAGTTTCTTTCTTTTTGCAGACTGTCTCATGCGGGATTTGAACTCTAACACTCAGCGCAGTAGAAAGCGGCAAGGTGACTGCTTAAGCCACTATGTTAACCATGCTACCATACATTATATATAATTTAATAATATTATTCTCAAGTAAGTTTTACACACAAATAAATAAATTGTAGAACCGTATTTCAAGCAATGTAAATCTATAACACTGTAGGCTTTGGAGATCGTGGATATTTCCATGTTATACTCAGGTTCTCACTTCTAAATACAAGTATAGGAGTGACGGCAGTCTTGCTCGTAACGTGCATCCGGCCTAACGCAGCCGCCATCAACAACTGTTTCCTTTATGACCTATTGTTTAGTCTTCCATCAACTTCCCTGTATTACAACCACAACATTTAGAGTCAACATCTGAGCCATAGGCTTGAAGACAAAATCTTAAAATCTTTGGTATTATCACAGATAAATTGTGTGATTTGTTACAGTACCTACAATATATTTTATTGATAATGGCATTTAGATCGAATTATAGCAATCATAGTCATAGATTTAATATGTTTTTAATGTGAATAATATTTATTTTTGTTTTATTTTCTGAATAGACAACTTCTACACTAGGAATATATCCGCTGTCGCAAATAACTTCACAAATATACATGAAACGGTCACAACAATTTATGGATCACACAAAGTGTTGTCCAATGCAGGGATCGAAACCATACCACTCAGCACAGTAAGAAAGTTGCAAGGCAGTAGAGTCACACTGATTTCAGCATGAACGGGCCGGCTCGACCGGGGCAGTACTACCCTCCCACAGAAGATCAACCTAAAGCGACAACATCCGTGCTGTCGTATTTCGTTGGTGAGTGCGAGACCGGAGGCCCAATGATGCAGGGGTGACAGTTGTCGTAGTAAGTGTGTGCAATACAATGCTACGATGACTGTCATGCCTTTTACGTCCCCAAGTGAGGCGTAAAAAAGCATCTTAATAGGCCGCCATAGTGTGGGTCACCGTAATACATTGTCAGCATTCGCAATGACTATGGTGACTACGACTATTGGATTCTACTCATGCTTTCTATCAGGCAGAGTAGAGTCACTTAGGCAGACTCAAATAAAAAAACAAAAAAAGTGGCGAGGTGAACCCTTAAACCACTAAGCCATGCGCACAGTTAAAGACTAAGGTGAATGCCCATTAGTGGTAAAGATTTTTCTCATGCATGAATATGAAAACAATATCAAAATTATTTTGTATATTTTTAAAGTCACTTTTAACATTAGGGTGCTAGTTTTGTTCGAATGAACCGCAGTTTTCTGCTAAAATTAATAAGATATGAAGTTATTCCTTTATTTTGTAATTCATCTACTTTACTGTTAATATTTTTTAAACACATACTAACCGATAGATATCAACGGAACAAGTGTAAATCATGAAAAAAATTCGAACCAACTACTTTTTGTTAATATTAACTAATATAACTTCTACACAGACAACCATATGCTATGTTTTACAAACAGTTTATTTTTTTATGTTAAGCTAACATAAGAAAATGGATCACTAAAATATAAAAAAATGTGAAGGGTAAAATCAATCTTAGGGACATTACGTTCACTCTGCGGCTCCGGTTAGAAGCATTCTGCTCACTACACACAAAAGTATACCTACATTATGCTGCCCATTCTATGTTAAAAAATGTCTTTCTTTTTTCAGTTCTCCCATTTAAGTCTGGATTTCTAACACCTATTTATATAACGAAAACACGAGGATTGCCTAAGACCGGGACAGATGGCGCTGCTTAGTAAAGATCTTCGTTCAGCAATAGACGGTGATATGCTGATGACATATTGCTGTAATTGCCAATACACACACGCACCCAATCACTCATACACGAATACACATATACACACTCATCTACAAATGTACACATACAACACACATGTACACACTTTGTTCTTTTTTTGTTTTTTAGCTATAAGGAAGATATTAATCCGAACGACACAGAGAATCCTACTATGTGGCCTAGTGTATATACAATTGTAAATTTTGTGTTAAGGAAATAGTAAATTATTATTACTATACAAGCACGAGATTAGAATGAAAAATCTATTCCAGTTCCAATCTGTTTTTCTTTAACACTTGTATCTTTTGTTTTAAGTGTCTTTGTTGTTTGTAACGTCGTGGTTGTAGGTTTGATTCAAATCCAGATCAAAAAGTAGGCTAGATGACACCTTAGTCAAATTAGTTACTTTTTATCATCTGTCAAAACGACAATTTTGTATGAAAAATGTACTACATACAAAATTATGACGTCACTGTTTTAAACTACTCAATTGAACAATATATTTCACTGTTTATTTAATTGAAATTCGTAATAATAAAAGCTATGCTAATTATATTTACCGAGATGTTTCACGAAATTAGCTTTAATGAAGTGGACATTGGTATTTATTTACGATACAGTCATCTACCTAATTATACGGTGAGCATAAACATTTCAATTTATAAAGAAAGATGATGATTTATTCGGTCTCTTTACTACCGTTCTTGATTACCTAACTAGCTACGATCTTAATGTTTGATTACCTACACATTGACTTTTTTGAGATTCAGTTGTTTTCCAAAAAAAAATCTCGACTTTTTTTACAAAATGGTATTTTATACAATTTTTAACAATTTTATAAATAAATAAACGATAAAATATCTGATGCAATACCATCTAGCTTCAAACTAAGCAGAGCTTATACAGTGACCGTTAGTTTGACTGATAGATTACTTATACATTTTTTTTGTAAATACATACATGTTATATAGAGAAAACACCCAAACTCCGAAACAAATATTTGCGGATCATATAAACATTTGGTCCGACCCGGTATTCGAACCCGAGTCCTCATACACAGCAGTCGCGTACGCTACCACTATACCACCGAAGTAGTCCACCGTCCTTTTTTTCCCAATTGTTTGACATTAAAATTCGTCAGTCGCTGTGTATAATCTCTTCTTTTTTTCGAGTACAGAATTATTTAAGAGCTTTGCGTTGACGACTGTATAGATATGTACAAGTGTGTATTAGAGAATCATATCAATATGAGTATCTACAGTCGTCCCTGCGGAGCCATTATTCAATTTGTAGCAGTCCCGCGGCAACAACCATCTCGTATAGAATTTTTAATTAATGCTCCCGTATCTACATCGATCTGTCGGTTGAACTAAAACGATAGATAACATTCCTGGGAAACAATCTATTGAGCCCAAGTTTGGGCATATTTATTGGTAATGAATTTTAATTTGGATTCGTCATCGTAGTAATTAAAATTGTTGGGGTAATTAAATTGTAGCGGAAAAACGAATCGCTCAGACAATAATATAAAGTGTATAAATTGAAAATTGCATAAGTAAAAACTAAAGCTACATTTTCAATACCGCATGGGACATCAACTTGTGTTTTTTGTGTAAGTTTTGTGTGTGTTTACACAGGATACATTTATATTGCCGCTGTAAACAAGTTACAAGTAGCACGTCCATTTTTGGCAAATTGATACAAATAAAACGTGTTTTTATTGTCCATTTTTATTTAAATCTCGCCCTTTAGATTCTCGTTTTTCTTGTTAAACGAGAAAAAATTGTATTTGGTGGATACGACTGCTGATCAAGAGATCTCAGGTTTGGATCTTAGGATCTCAATTGCCGGGTCGGGTTAAAGAGTGTTATTGAGTTTTACAGATTATAGAAATACTTGATAACAGCCCAGAGTTTAGAAGTTGGGGTTTTAGCTCTCGCGGCTCGAAGAGCACATAAAGACGTCTTTCCTGCGCTTGATCTGGCCCCGGTCGTGACGGATAACCGTTTCATTAAATTGTGAGAATGAGGGAACAAAGAGTACACCTGTGTTAGTGCGCACACTTGTGCACTATAATATATATTGCCTTGTTGGTTGGTCTCCGTTGAGACGGCCCCACGTGGCCGAAATACGTGGCTAGGAGTGCGTCATCATTATTTAAATAGTTTTTAGAAATACAGAAATAAATTAATAGGGACAAATTACACTATTCTTTTAGCACACTCTCTCAAGTTACAAGTAATTTTACGAAAATAAAATAAAAAAGTAATGTAAGATAACATAACGATGTTAAATAACGAAAGAAATCCGCCTAAGTGGGGTAAGAATATTAAGAGATATTTTATTGAATTACAATAATACTAAAAAAAATCTATGGCAAAAAACAATATTCTGATGGGTGCAAAGATAATAGCAAGGGGTAGCTGAGGGACACAAACTAGAGGGTGGTCAGTAGGGTATTGTCCGAAGTCGAACGAATCGAACTTGGTCGGTGCCTTTGAAGTACATACTAGAAATTTAATAACTGAGCAAGACAGAACATTATGACAAATGTTAAAAACAAATCTAAGGTAATTATTGAATGTATTACCCGAACAATAACTTATCATAATTATTGTATGGTTAATTTTTTTTTTCGTTATTGTCATGCTCATAAGAAGATTTTTCAACTACATAATGAATACTTAGATATTTACAGACTAATTTAAGGATGAAATACACTCGTGGCAAAACTTAAATCAGTTCTGTATTAAACTTTCCTGCCTTCTACGAACAAATTAAAAGCAACACAATTTCAGCGAAAGTGAGACGGTTCCAAGAATTTGTTGGATTTCGAAGTTATCAGTTTACACCGCGATTACCGGTTAATTAAACACCGAACTTGCAGACTGCATTACACCTGATAATTTTCACGGTCACACTTTGAAAATATTTTATAAAGTTTACAAACGTAACATTACAATATGTATATATGTGAAAATGTACGTTATACTAATTTCTCTGATGTTGCTAAATTATAAGCTGTGAGACGAGACACGACTGGGAGCTTCAATTTCCGTTCGTTGCAATGAGTTATAGACATAATTACTTATTTATACGATACATAATTGTTTACGACTATATAATTAAACATTAACACGAGTATTTAGAGTGGTGTTTCTAAGCATGTCTTAAACAAATTTATTTCAGTAACATATCGTTAGATTCATCAAATACATCACTGTAAGATGCTATAATTTAAAGTAAAAAATATATTAGATAATCTCAAATTAGAGGGCTCACTATGTGTACTTTAAGATAATATATTAAGACCATATTTAAATTTAAAATATGAGTCCGACCTCTCAGAGTTTGCTATCAGTGTTCTTGCCTCTAAAAAATATTTAATCATCCACACGATGAAAATTCTTTTAGATAATTAGACTGTTTACAAAATTTGTAACAAACATAACAATAAAATACGAAATCATCATTATCATCATCACTTCTTCATTCACACAACACTTACAATGTCTGCATATTTTGCATTCACTGATGACTGCTGAGAAGTAAAAGATATCGTAATTTTTAATGAATTACTTTTATCGCGTATGTGTCCTGCTGTACAACAGAAGTATGTGTATGTATAAATAATGTCGAAAGTCTAATAACAGCAAACAGACAACGATTATACCATACTCGTCGGTTTCTTAGTACGTACTATCAAAACTTTATAACTAAAAAAAACTACACTTCGTTGTATTGTGATTAGCGCCCTCAAAACTGGTGTGATATTAACAAACCAGATAAATAAAAGAACGCAGTGACAAGAGTCGATACGTGTAAATCTGTCACCGCCGGGCAGGATGTGAACACTTTGAAACTTCGATGTGAAAGCTTTAGATGGAAGAATATTGAATGTTTCCTTTATTACGAAGTAATAAGACACTGCTCTTATGTAGCTCTTAATTGAAATACACAACTAGTTTCTAATTTAGATTGTTTTTTACTAGAACTTTTTTTTATATACCTGTAAAATTACCCTCTAAAACTTTGTCTTTTGGAACAGATGAGAAATTGACGCAATAGAAACCAGGACGTACGCCTTTTATGTAGCTTTATTCTGAAAAGTAATTTATTGTTGTGTTGACATTGCATTAATCTATTTATTTTAAATAAGAACAAATTGGTGTTAAGTAATTTAATGAAATTTTGGTACTGTTCTATTTGTATTTGAAGATTAAGAGATTTAAACCTTAATTTTTTTTCTCAAAAAACATTTGTCTGGTGCCCTCCAGTTCTGGTGGGATAGTTTTGGAGGAACAGTAGGTTTTATTTGCTGTAGTTAACTATAGAAAGTGTCCACTGAACACAGTAACTCACAGAGGTGTCAAAATAATCATAAAAAGAAATAGAACAAGCAAACGGTGTGAGAGAACCACGACGTTGAACTTAAAGTCCAACGGACGTCGGGCGGCAGCGCGCGGCCACCGCGTCGTAAAAACAACAAATATACGAGCGCAAGCTCCGAACCCACGGCCCTTCGGAACAATAAATATAACCGATGTTGTGTTTGACAGTTAATGCCGCCTATCGTTTCCGCAAATTATAGCTGGAATGTAAACAGCAGAACTTTGGAAACCGATTTGTCTAAGCTCGTTAGGTGATTAAATTTTATGTGTCTGTTAATAAACAGTGTTGATATACAACAACCCATTTACTAATCGTTAAGTTTAAAGCTTGATAATTCATCAGAATTGCAATGTTCACAATGACTCCTGCTTAAATATAATTAGATTACAAGAAGAAAAAACAGGATTGCACATAATAACAGATGCAAAACAATACGCACATAAGATATTGTTTTTGTAAAATCAGGTAGTGTTGCTGGAAACCACGCTACAGAACCCCGACCACCCGCTACCCTTTTGTTCCATTTTTTGCAGACGAGAGATAAAAACATTGCCGATACGTTGCCGTTCGATTAAGACACTTCAATTTAATAAGCCTAAAATTTAAAGAAAACTATACAACAATTTACTTTGAAACTGCTTGTGACTACTAAACTATACAAAAGCACACGGTTGCATACCAGAGAAAAGTCCCACGATGTGTTACAAACAATATACAGGCAGTAGATACGGGTCAATCACACCTCACTACACGACACGTAACACCACAGACACGTCGAGATCAAACAATCAATCACACGAGGACGTCACCGAATCACACGCGATCCTCAAATATTGGGTGGTGCGGCGCAGCGTGCGCACATTCTCGTGGTTGTCCCGCGACTGACGTGTGAGTGGCCGGAGCCGGGCGCGCCGGAGTCGCCTGGCTCCGCACGATGCTAACAAACTTGTTCTCAGCTCCACTAAAGCCTTCACGGTAAGTGGCGCAGGCACAATGGGAAACGCGAGCGCCTGCGCACCTGTGTCGTATATATATTTTTCGTTTACTTTTTAATTTTATAAGACATCGAACTTTTCTGCGAGCCGGACGACCGGTTGATGACCTTAGCGAAACTAAAGTCCCTAACGATAATTTAATGGTCCTGCGGCTACAATCGATCGAAGCGGGATGAACAATCCACATTCAATGTTAATAGTTATTCATTTGCCGAGCAATCATCGGCGCGCATATTTCAATCGGGACAAAGTTAACATAGCATAATGATAGGTTATTCATCAGAAGCTTTTTTCCGTCCGTTTCATTGCGACAGATGAATAGAGAATGTGACAGATGGATAGAACACGGTGATTGTGGGCGGCGGTCGAATGGAACTGCAAAGTTTGTTTACTGTTTAGTAGATAGTCGTGAGGAATGTGATGCTCATGCGGCCCTAAGCGCAAGGTCGTGAGCTTGGTTACTTGGTTTGCTCGAGCGCGCCACCCGCGTAGTGTTCGTACGATATTATTTTACTCCTGCACATTGTTTCGTATGCGAAACTAACACTGAATGTTACGATTAAATAGTGACGATTGAAATATTTTCGATTAAAGTTACAGGTCAATTTCTTCTAAAACTGTAGAACAACGATGTTAATTTAGTAAGAGAAAGTAGGTTTAAAACCTCACTACCAAAATTCCTGATTACGATAAGACGAGACGAAAAGCTTCATATAAATAAATAATGGGGTGCAGAAATCCGAGATAAATGTCAATAAAAGTGTATTGCGAATTGGCAGCCGCTTTTCGCCAATTCTTGAAAATGTTATAGTTTAGTTTAGTGCCTTCCTAATACTCACTTGGGAAATTAAACATAATCCCGGCGATTTTATTTGAGCTGAGTTGGACGAAATAAAGTGCATGCGTGTTATTCGGTTTCTTATCGTAAATGCGTTGTCTGATAGTATTTAATTCAGTACACGGCAGTATTCATCTGATTCGCAAGTTCGATACGCAAGGTACGCATAGTTTTAGAAAATGGTACGGAATGATGAACGGGTGTAATGCCAACCCTACATAAAGGGAGGTCCAGGCCCCAAGCAGCGTCTTCTGGCCAGGCGAGGTGATCATATCAGGGGACCGTCGTCTAACGGTTGATGTTAGGAAGCTGTATATATGGTCAGTGGAATCTTTTTATGTTGTAATACGAGATTATTTCGTTGTTCAGCGTTCTTGTGTCTACTATTGTGTCTATCATGTATTTTGACAAAGATAAAATAATACTTTTGAAAGTAAAACGTTCTGCAGCAATTGATTGTGCAACAAAATCTATCGACCCACATAGATGACTAGATAGGACAGATGTTAAATGAGTCGGCGTTATTACTCCAATCGTGACGAATGCATCGGCTTCATCTCACGGCACGGTCATTACTGACTTTGTTCTTAACTTAACCACGGTAGTTAAACGCAGCAAACCTTAGTATTTTGGCGAACAAAGTTAGCTTGTTTCTTTGTCTTTGCCGCTTCGACAAAAACTGATGGCGGCATTCTAATTGAAAAAATTGTAGAGTAACGCAAATTAGTTTGTTTTATCATTATTTTGCATCTTGTAAAAGTCAGATAATTTACATCACTATTTTCATTTTATATTAAACTAGCTACCTGTGCCGATTTCGCATGGGTACAATCTGCGTTGGCCGGTCTACATATGCATTTTAATTCTCTGATATCTCCTATGATATTCATTTTAATACCTATATTGTACGAGACAATTTCGGTTTATATTAAATGCACAATATATTTAACTTATTTAATTAAATAAGGATTATTATTTTATTGATCAAAATTACTTTGAAACCATAATTCACAACTAAATTAAATTTTAAAATGTAAAAATGGTTACGGTGGGTTATCCGTAGGATGTATGACACATATGTGTTTCTATATATATTATATACCATCGTATGCTTTTTGTATACAATTTTTAAATTCTAAATTTCGTACTGCATCACTTTCATATATCTAATAAATATTTGTCAGTTTAGTAATTAATGCGTTTAAAATTACATATCTTACGAAACACAACTTTTTCACATGTTCTATTATATAAGTTTTATTCTATATTATCTATATTAGATATATTCTATTATCACATGGGTTTATTATATAATATAATAATAATAAATATTTCAGATATTTGACACACAACATCATCTAGTTTCAAACTAAGCAGAGCTTGTGCTATGATAACTAGACTGACTGATACAATACATATACTTTTTTTGAAAAAAACATACATATCATACATAGAAAACACCCAAACTTAGAAACAAATATTTGCAGATTATACAAACATTTGATCCGACCCGGGAGTCGAACCCAAGACCTCAAGCACAGCAATCGTTTTCACTACCAGTGTGCCGCCGAGGTAGTTAATATATTTAAATCTTCCTTGAAATATACTCTAAGTGATGCTAAAAGCAAATTTACATCCGTTGTGTTGTTTGAAAGGTCTGAATGTGCATGGATAACGACTTTATTTATACACTATGTAAAAATGTGCATGAAAATGAAGATAGTTTCATTTAGAAAATGTGTGCAAATAGCTGTTGTATTTAAAAAGTATTTAAGTCACACCAGTTACAATTCTAGTCAAAAACACCAGGTGCTACAAAAATACTGGACATTCTTAGTCAGCGACCCGTTCTAACAGAATTTAACAGTATATTACTAGAAACACAATTCTACATTCTATACTCTTTGCAATTGATTTCTTTCAAGTGTGCTTCTGTGGAGGAAGTTTCTACGACAGCGGACTCCGTCTGTGCGATAAAGTTCAACCGCAAGTCTAAGTGCTGTACTCTACGACTAAGACGAGACGCTTCTAAAATAAACACTTATTTCTCGCACCACTGATGTACATACACGTGGTACAACTTATAATAATATAATAAGTCTTCATTGCGTTCTTCTTTTCATTACTTTGTCAGTTGTGCTAAATTAACGATTAAAACAGTTTTAGTATTAGTATTAGTAGCAGCAGTAGCTGGCAATAGTCACTTATCATTAAGTACCTATTTAGATATTTCCTTGAAAGGGACCGGTTTCAAAAATGCTGCTTTCGAAGGCTATATAATAGACAAAATATAGTAAATACCAACATTTTCCGATACATATTAGTGTTCCGCTTTATGTCAATGTTGTTAACGTCATCATCATCATCAGCCGGAAGACGTCTACCGCTGAACATAGGCCTCCCCCCTAGAACGCCACGCCGCACGACTGGACGTCAACTGCATCTATCAGCTCCGCGACTCGGACTATATCGTCGGTTAACCTGCCGCCGTATAATAAAAACTAAATATGTGTAAAGGACAATACGATCAGAATAGAAAATAATGGAAAGAAAACTATATTGCTTCAATGGATGAACTGAAAAGTTCCAGCTATGCCTTAGGACGTTATCGTGCCAGAAAATACATCGGGTTATTTATTGTCAGTCAATCCTTCAATAAATTGGTTATCATGGAACTACATCATCGCAATAGTGGACTACATAAGAAGTAGATAATACGCATATATATGTGCAAAACGTATTTGCGTATAAAGCCATAATGAATGTTCGACAGCGTTAAAAATATTAAAATGTGTTCAAGACACTATTTTATAATATTCAATTTCAAATGAGATAAGATTATAAGATCGATCGTGTGTAAAACTTTAAGTTGTACAAGGAGCTGAAATCTTAATGTTCCAGAAACATTATAAAGAATGAATATTTAATAGATAGTACCTACTCGTATTTCTGAAATATAAACAGAGACCATTTTAAGATAGACAGTTACGTTGCAATACAATTTCGAATGTTTTTGAAGTCTTTCAATAACATTCTTGCAAAATAGTTGATAACAAATAGTTACATACACTTCTATTGTAAGATAAAGGCCTTTTTGATAAAAATCGAATCTACTTCAAACAATACTAACAAAAAGCACCAGAAATTAAAAAAAAACATTCCAAATCTAATTTAAAACCTGAAATAAATGCAGCCTTCCATTTAACATGTAACATTATAATGCCAATAGATATCTTCTAGTCTAATTGAAGTCGGTGCAACACCCAATAGGTACTACTTGATGTGGATCTGGGGTAGATGGTTCAGCGCTGCGAGGGTCTTTATTATATGCTATTTAATGCGTTATTAAGTAGTTAATAAGTTTATAGATAATTGGACAAGTTAATCTTTTTAAATATCTGCTATATTCGACGCTTTATTGAGCTTTTGACCATTGGCATTGCTTATTGTGTGTCAGATTATCCTCTAGCTCTTAAGTGTTAAGGACCCCTCCATCATCAGTTCAGTATTATCAAATAATGACTACTAAACGCTAAAACCTGTATAGTTGGAGAAAAAGCTAATTTACTTCGTAGGAACTGTAAAATTTGAGGGTTTGCCTCAACGTCTCTGTGATCCTATTATCCTAACATAGTAAGAATAAGATCACCTCCAGACCACGATCGAGTGTACATGAGTGATGTTGTGTTGTGTAATTGTACAAAAAGTACATATTTATGCTGTAGCAGCAATCACGGCTGAACTTTTGTCAATTTTTGAAGACTATCGTTCTCTGTCTCCAAAATAAAAAATCAGTTCTACATGAAATTAAATAAAACAAGTTTGGAAAAATATATATATATATATACATATGTCTATATGTGACGGAATTGGGTAGATGACTGTATCGTAAATAAATACCAATGTCCACTTCATTAAAGCTAATTTCATGAAACATTTCGGTAACTACAATTAACATAGTTTTTTATTTTTATTATGAATTTCAATTAAATATACAGTGAAATATATTGTTCAATTGAGTAGTCTAAAACAGTGACGTCACAATTTTGTATTTAGTATATTTTTCATACAAAATTGTCGTTTTGACAGATAATAAAAAGTAACTAATTTGACTAAGGTGTCATCTAGCCTATTATGCTCAAACATATATAAAAAATGCATAAACACACCAATTGAGAACCTCTTCCTTTTTGAGTCGGTTTACTAGATTTACAAGTTAGATCAGGTCATCCATTAGTAGGAGTTGGCGGACCTCCGCGCGGCCTGTACTCGTGCCCGGAGGTCCTACACCCGTAGTCGGCGACGACACCGCGAAGAAGGCGAGGAGGACCAGCTTCATGAGGAGTACCGAGAGGCGCAGAAAACTCTGAAGCTGGCCATCAGCCGCGCCAAAGAAATTAAGAGAAAGGAGATGCTGGAGGGTCTCGATCGTGACCCCTGGGGTCGCCCTTATCGTGCGGCGCGACAAAAGCTCCGCACGTCGGGCCCCTCCCTTACAGAGACTCTCCAGCCCAGCTTCCTGCGTGAAGTGGTCGAGGGCCTTTTCCCGCAGCGGGTGGAACACACACCCGCGTCGATGGCCTTCATAGTCGGAGACGACGGGGGGAACGAGGACGATGTTCCGCCCGTCAGGGAATCGGAGGTAGGGGCGGTTGTTCTACGGATACGCTCTAAGAACACCGCCCCCGGGATACCTGCCCGAGTGCTGGCCCGAGCCCTTGAACACATGTCGGACCGCCTCAGGGAGGTCCTGGACGCTAGCTTGGCGTCCGGACGCTTCCCTGAGTGTTGGAAAAGCGGGAAGCTGGTCCTATTGTGGAAGCCGGGATGGCCAGCCGAATCGGTGGCGGCCTATAGGCCCATTGTGTTGCTGGACGAGGCGGGTAAGCTGTTTGAGAGGATACTCTGTGCCCGCATCGTCCGGCACCTAAGTGAGGTGGGCCCCGATCTGTCGGATGCCGAATTCGGTTTTCGAGCAGGGCGTTCGACAGTCGATGCTGTGTTGCGCCTGAGGGCCGTTACCGAAGAGGCGGTGGGCTGTGGCGGCGTGCTGTTGGCGGTGTCGTTGGACATCGCCAACGCATTTAATAGTCTGCCATTTAGCTGCATCAGGGAAGCACTCCACTACCACGGGGTGCCAGAGTACCTGAGGCGGCTTGTGGCGGACTATCTACAGGAACGTACTGTCATGTACGAGGACCGAGACGGTGTTCTGAGGCGGCAGCTCATGTCGCGCGGTGTTCCACAGGGGTCTGTCCTCGGACCACTCCTGTGGAATATGGGATACGACTGGGCCCTTCAAGGTCGCCTTCCCCCCGGGCTGGACGTAATTTGTTACGCCGATGACACATTGGTCACGGCCCGGGGAGTGAATTTTCAAGAGGTGGCGCGCCTAGCCACCACGGGAGTCTCTCTCGTGGTCGGGCGTATTGAGGCGCTGGGTTTACGGGTGGCCCTCGACAAGACGGAGGCCCTTTTGTTCCATGGGCCCCGTCGTGGTCCGCCCTCCGGCGCCTCCATCGTAGTCAATTCGGTCCTCGTACTGGTTCAAGCCCAGATGAAGTATCTGGACTTGATCCTTGACGGCAGGTGGCTCTTCGACGAGCACTTCCGACAGCTTTCTCCAAAGCTGGTCGGCGCTGCTTCTGCCCTTGGGCGACTTTTGCCCAATTTGGGTGGAGCCAGCGTCACGACGAGACGGCTATACGCGGGGGTTGTCCAGTCAATGGCGCTTTATGGTGCACCGGTGTGGGCGGCGGCTCTGACCGCCCAGAATAGGGTTCGCCTCTGGCGTCCTCAGAGGATATTGGCGATTAGAGCCATACGCGGTTACCGCACTATATCGACGGAGGCGGCGTGCGCGTTAGCCGGAACTCCCCCGTGGGATTTGGAGGCGGAAGTGCTCGCTGAAGTTTATCGGCGAACGGCAGACTTTCGGGTGGGTAGTGGCATTCGGCCCCCGCCCGAAGAGATACGTGAGTGGCGAGAGGCCGCTCGTCAAGCCACGATGGCTCGTTGGTCGTCCCGGCTGGAGGCTCCACGTGCTGGCTTTGCCGCCGTGGAGGCTCTCCAGCCGGTCATCGCCGAGTGGGCAGGGCGGCAGCACGGGACCCTTTCCTTCCGACTGACGCAGGTTCTTTCTGGGCACGGTTGCTTCGGGAAGTATCTGCACTCGGTCGGCAGGAGGGAATTGAGTCCCGCCTTTCACCACTGCGACTGCAGTGAGGACTCGGCTCAGCACACGCTGGCGGTTTGTTCCGCCTGGGCGGCGCAGCGTGGGGTCCTCACTGCAGTTATTGGAGGAGATCTCTCGCTACCGGCCATAATACGCTCCATGGTCGGTAGCGACAGTTGTTTTACCGCGGTCGCAACCTTCTGCGAAGACGTAATTTCGCGGAAGGAGGCGGCGGAGAAGTCCCGGGAGGAGGACCTCCACTCGGACCCAATTCGCCGCCGGCGAACCGGGCGGCGAAGGCGCGCGTACCAGCGTCTCATGCCGCCTTGAGTGTGGCCGCGGGTGGACGGGACGGGTTTTCCCCTCCATCCGCTATAGTGGCCAGCCGCGAGGAGGCGACGTCATGGTGCCTGCATGAGCAGGCAGGCGCTAGGAAGGATCTGGATGTCGTAATAACAGCTGTTCCCGGATCCCTCCTAACACAGGCGCAGAGTGGCACACCGTGTGGTTTTAGTCGGTCTGATTCCGACACACCACCCCGCCGTAAACCCTGGTGGGGTGACGGTCCGAGGGGGTTTCCACATGTTAAAAAAAAAACAAAAAGGTCATCCATTAGTGGTTTTGTGAACTAAATTGAATCCTTAGAAGCATTAACAGTTAAAACATACAACTAATACTGAACTCCTCATTACAACATTCGTTTTACAATTACACTAATAGATTTTCGTGACGGTTTCCTTAACAATTTCCTATGCATGGCCAGATTAACCATGACGTTTAAGCTCTTAGAATAGATTTCAGTTATGCAAGCAGGCTATTAAGCAGTTCTTCAGGTTGATACTGACCTGTTCGGGCGTGTCGGTGTGGAATGCGTGACAATAGTGATGCGGGGGCTCGGAGCGAGGCTCGCGCGCCACCAGCGCGAACAGAGCGCGCGCCGCCTCACAGGTCGCGTACGAGATGCGCCGTAACGCGTGGTGCATACGTACGCTCTGTACATAACACACAAGTTATAGAATAGTACACAGCTTCATAGCATCACTAATATTACTCAAGATAATAGTTTTATATTAGATGTACAACTTAATATTTATCAGGCTCTACTCGCAGATCTGCTCGCATTAATAGACATTTTCAATACATTAACTAGTTAGTAGAGCCACGCTGATTTCAGAACAAACGGGTCAGCTCGACCAGGGCAGTACTATCCTCCCACGGAAGACCAACTTAAAGCGCCAGCATCCGTGTTGTCGTGTTTCCTTAGTGAGTATGAGACCGGAGGCCCTTTAATGCAGGGGTGACAGTTATCGTGGTAACTGGGTAAGCCTTACACTGTCACGATGACTGTCACACCTTTTACGTCCTCAAGCGGGGTATGAAAAAGCATCTCACAAGGCCACCATAGTGTGGGTCACCATATTGCATTGTCTGTATTTGCAATAAGTATGGTGACCACAACTCTTGGATTCTATTCATGCTTTCCTTCAGGTAGAGTAGAGTCACTTTGGCAGGCTCTTGATATAGAAAAAAAAGAAAAAAATCGAAAGCGGTATATATTTCGTAAACAATAGTGCCCTTTAACTATTCTCTTGATAGTGTTAACAATTTTTTTACTGATGACTGGTCCAATATCTAATTTGTCGCGTGATAAACAAACACTATGAAATTTTAATTCAGTTCACTTAGAATGCTTAGAACTACTGACTTTAAAAAGTAAAAATATAATATATTTAGCGATGTATATTTACCTGGTCGTCGGGGTCGCATACTTTGACCCCCGATAGCGCTACTACCACCAGCACAGGGACCGCACGCCCGTTCTCCTGTAACAAAACAAAACAAATATTGGCTTCTGTTTAGTAAAATTTAGATCTTAGATACGTAAGACTTTAATGAAAAACAATTAAAACGAGGAAACGAGAAAAGGAAACTCAAAATTAACTCTATACCAAGTAGTCTGACTGCGGTGGTATATTAGGTCAAAATCTCGTTCCAATAGAAAGTCCGTCCATTAAAAATGCATTTTACTGGTATGTATTCATATATCAATGTATTTATTGCCTAAATTTAATATTATTTTCAAAATACTTTCAATAAATAAAACTTATAATTTTGTTGACTTATTAACTTACTATAAAATAATAGAAAATATTCTCAATTTAAAAAAAAAATAATAATTTTGTATTGCTAACTTAGTGTAGGTACATTACATACATTTTTATACAATTGTTACATGATAAACTATGAAATTAAAATTTTTCTAAAAGATAAGAATTAATTAGTTTAACTAAAATTTTTAAAATGAAGCTTTTGAAATTTTTTTAATATCGTGGAAAAATAAAGTCTGTAATGAATTTCCACATCATCATCGTTATTATTATTGTTATTTTTTTTTGTGGCTGTATTTTCTTTTATGTATTGTTAAGTGTATGTCTGTTTTTGATTCGGTTGTTTTCTTTCATATCAAGTATCCCATAATGAGAATTGAAATTTTTGAAAGGGTACACTGCTCGTTCTTTCTTATTCAAATCTGAAAAAAATTCTATCTAATATCTTATTATACAAACTAATAAGGGTGAAAAATTAAGGGAAGAATTATTACAATTTATCATGATGCATTAAAGTTTCATTTATCAGTTAATCGTTTGTTTTGAAACAGGTTGTTTACTGAAACAATGCTCTAATACAATGAAGCCTACAAGTTTCTGTGGAATTTTAAAGTAGGTTTGACTTAAAGCATTTGTTTGGGGGAAGAGGGTGTGGGCCGGTAATGGTGATTGTGTGGTTCCAGAGAGGGACGACGCCTCTCATTAGGCATTTTAATTAAGACGAGCTTACGCGCCGCAGTAAAGGCCACTCAGTACTTACCACGCAAACTGTCTTTATTTATTGTTATTAAATGCCACGAACATACAACAATACTACATTATTGTATATGTATAATTGTATATAATCTATTTTCTTTATCGAATTTCTTACTAAAAAAATAACTGTTTATAGCCATTTCTTGCTATTCTTTGCTATTGTTTCAATATTTGGTTTTTAAACTCTTAAGCAAGCAGATCGGTCCATTAATATTAAGTAAGTACCCCCTCTGTCTCCCCCCTGTCAGAGAACGCCTGCAACTCAAGGGTTACAAGTGCCTTGCCAGTCTTCGAGTCCTTCCTTGCACAATCAATGGAGTCCAACCGTCATGTACTTAACACGGTAACGGATGAAATTACTTTTTAACTTCAAGTAAAGAAAATGTTGGCCAACTTTAAATGTTTTTGCCGTGTCTTTTTTTTAAATGGGATAAATGTGCAAATGTAGCGCCAATGGGCAAAGTTATAAATAGTGTGCTAATGTTTGTTGTACAAAGTTGCGAGCGATGTGCACCTGAGTGAAGATGCTGAGAACTGTTCTAAGGTGAGCTCTGGGTATGCTTTAAACGCTTCAATGCCATTAGTATGCTCAAGTAAAAGTTTTAATGTGGGGAACAGCTTCTGTGTTGTTATAATAACAGTTATAGAACTCACTGTAACACTCAGTAAGCACTGTTGTTTTAAATTTTGAGCTCGATAATTTAACTCTGAAGTTAAAAGTATTGTGAATAAGTATTGTTATATTAATGTCTAGACATCAGGTACCGTTGATGTGTACTAAATGGTGTGTCGTTATTGTTTTTGAAACTCATGCCACAGTATATAGACTTTTGCTAAGACACTTTCTAACATTAGTTTTGTTTTAATAAAAAAAAATGTTTTTCTCTAATAAATAAAAAAAATAACATTAGTAAGGACAGTAGGCATTTGCAGAAATTAAGAAAACCTACTTCGTTAAAAATATATAGTCCATAAAACGGTCAAACATCTTTGAAGATCAACTCCCGAGTTGGAGGAACTCTTATATAAATGTATACATGTACTGTACATATATAATATTGACTAGCTTGCACTTTTTGTAGATAGATATTCAGGAAATGGGTCAATTGTTAATACTACTTCTCCAGCACTGTAATTGATGATAAGATTTGTTTTTAAAGAGATTTGTAGCAATTCAGACTAATTCTTCTCATACGCCCGCAACTGTAACAGTAAACCAAGATCAATAGTAGTGATTCACGAACACATCGAGTTTTGACATTCGGGGATTCCCAGTAAAAATTTAACTGTCTTGGATCCCGCAATGAAACTACTCAAAAGGACATTGGAGGAGTTGGAGATATAATTCCACTTTCCTTCTTAGTAAAGAGGGAGTACGAAATAGACAATGAACGAGGAGCACCACGCTTTAAAAATTATGGGTCCTGAGTAAACTAGATTTGATTTCTATAATATTTATAGTAGACAAAATCATGAGAACTGTAAATAATAGTACAGTTTCCTAAGCAATTGTCCTACAACAACCGTTTTTCCTAACTTACAGCTGAAAATAGCACGCCGACTCGATACAATTCATATTTTATAAGTGTGAACCCGACCGAACCCTTTTTATTTTTTGTTGTAAAAGTTAAGCTTTTCGGAAAAAGTAACCCGAGAATACACCACAGGGAGTATTTGTATGTGTGCGTTATTATCAAGGCAATCGGGGCCACGTGTTCAGCGAAGCGAATGTCGAATTGTCGTCAGCGTCTTATGAGCGAGCAGTAAAACGTGCCGCACCTTGACTGAAGGCCACGCTCAATATTGCCGCCACCGCCAATCATTCACCATTTGCATACAAACTGCCCTCCACCCCGACCGACAACTTTACTCCCTGCCCATGTACAGTGCGCTTCACACCGCCTGCTCGCAGTGAATATCAACCATCTCTACTGATTAAAAACTTCAGTGTGTATATTTTAACAACGATTTTGCGTCTCCAAAAAAGGCTGTATATGCACTTAAAAAATAAAAATATGTTGTCATTTTATGTAAGTATATTAATCAATAGTCTTGGTTACTGTACAGACTCTATACATTTTAGGCTCAAATTGTCGTTCTCGGATGTGAAGTATTTGAAGAAATTAGTCAGGACTATTAGATGAACATATAAACAGAGCGAGTTCTTTCCTTTACGAAATAATGTTGAATAATAACCGTATAATATAGAAACTAATTATGTTCTGTTTTATAAAAATATATAGAAATTAAGTTTTTTTTTTAAATATGACGATGGTTAGTTTTAATATAGTTTTTATACAGTAAAAGTACAGTTCTAATAAGTCGCAATTCAGTTATATCAATTCGCAAAGTATTTGCCTAGTCAGTACACAACTTCCCCTTTTTACCTTCAGCCATGGTACGGCTCGTTTGTGTCATCAAAGTTACCGTGTCAGCGAGATAGGTGAGCCGCAGATGTGCCGCGAGTAAACTGCCTTCGAAGAATATTTAATAAAGCCCAATATTTTAGGTGTTACAGCAAAAGGTTCATAGAAAATAATGTAGATGTTATACACCTACATTGTGTTACAGCCAAAAGGGAAAATATAACTTTTAATTTTTAGGTGGTTCTTCGAAGCCCATTTTCTCCTTCGTCTTGTTTATTAAACATTTTTGATGGTTTAAGCATTGTTGTTTTGTCTCATTAAGTTTTCTAATAGAAAATAAAACTTACAGCCTAATCAAAGTCTGTTTTTTTTATTATAGTATGGAGCGACACCAAGAAAAAGAGTGAAATTATTTTTTTTTCACTCAAAAAACTAAACAGTGAATGTTCAATCCATCCGTAAATTGATGCAGATTTTTCAACGTTATTTCTGGTTAGTTAGGTTAGGTTAGTTATATGCGAGTAGAAATATGTAAAACCTAGAAGATAAGTTGAACTAAATCGATGAAAACATAAAGTCAATACTAACAGGATATACTAGAAATACTAATGAGATCTGGTTTAAGGTACTTGTGAATACTTCACGACTCAAAGGCGTCTGACGTTATTGAATGCTTTGATTTGATGCATCTGTTGTTTGCTAAGCCGAATTTTCTTTCACAAAAATTAAATGAAAAAGTTACGTCATAAGTCAAATCAAGTTTGATTCACTAACTGCACGTATGGCGTAGTGGTTTCAGCAATCACCTCATGACTTTCTACTGCGCTGAGTGTTGTGGATTCAAATCCTATATGAGACAAGACATCGTGCTATCCACAAATTATCGTTCTGAGTTCGGGCGATCCTTGCGTCCATTTCATGTCTGTTTCTAAAGTCTCTGCGACACACAAATATTTGTGGTACATTCCTACTATGTGTGAAGTAATCTTAAGAAGAAAAATGTTTTTATCAAACATATTACACCATGCAACATTTTGTATAGCCTTTGTTCTACGTTACTTAAACACTTTTGCGATTTCTATTAATATTTACTATATAAAATCCATTTTGACGACTCTTATAGCATCACAACTCAATACAACTTTGCATCAATTTTTACATTGCGTTTTTCTATAAAACAGGTGATACTTAGTTCTTAGTCGCCTTCTATTCAACTGCAATGATATCAAATAAATTCAGGTCCAGACTTTATATGAACAAAAGTAATTACATAAAAAAAACTTTCAAATTATTAACTAACACTAACCTTTTCTATAAAATATTACTAGAAAAACATTTTTATTAAAAGAATAGATTGAAGATTTTTTATGATGTAACAAGCGCGCTCGGAACACGCCTACAAATGACAAAAAGACAATTTCAAATTACAAAAGTTTTATCAACAAAATGACTTTACCATAACTGTGCGCGAGGGCGCAGCTTGTGCCATAAATCATCACGACTAAGCGATGGTGCACATGGTCGTTTGTGCGTCCTCGATCCGCACGTGTGTGAACAACACGATCAGTTGGCCGAACAACCACCCTTAAAGGAACAGTGCTAACTATTGTGTACTCTCAGGGATTTACGAGCAATACAATGTATGCAAGGTATCTTTGTTTTAACTTTTTTTGGTGTGGTATAGGGAGGTAAACGGGCTATCACCTCCTGTGAATAACTACTACTAAAAGTAGCTCTCCATAGAATCAGGGGTGATGTTCTGTGGTCATCTCACTCATTTGGTGTCTTATGTAAGGCTGTAGTATCACTTCCACAATTCCTCTTTCATGGGTTCATGAATTAATTGTATAAACTTGAAAGTCAACTTTAATATCTAACATAATTCACGTTTTTAATTCATAATATAACAAGTTGTTAGTGTAACAGCCGAATAAATGAATATAACGACTTCAACTTTATATTCAACATTCAAATTTCGGCAAGGAAGGTTAATTCCGTGATTTACAGGCCTAAAGGGGTGAGCCGCCTTTCCACCCCGTAAAAGGGAGAGTGTAGGGGTGAGGAGTGTGACAATCATCTGCAAACAGCACACTGCGCTAAAGAGCGCAGTTACTAACATTGCACGACTCACACGCGTTGATCGTCTCAATAAGTACGTATATTGTTATTTGGGTATTACAACTACATTCGATATAGTAACACAAGTTATCTTCATTTCTTTTTAATAAAATTCTACAGGAGAAAATTTTTTAATCTGTGGAAAGAGCACAACAAACTCCAATTAACTCTGTTACAATAGTCACTCGGATGGGCATTAAGTAAAATATGTATTTAGGCCTTAAAATCCGTGCTCGGAGCGAGGGACGTTAAGAACGCGCGTCTGGGAGTTACTTTCAGCCTCTACACGCTAACAGCTTTCGCCGACTTGAGTTATAGTCGGATGTAAGCCAGGAGAGGTGGTCGACTTTTACAATGCCATTCTTTATGAAGACGGAGAAATCTTATTGACATCAGGCCGTAACTTTCAGATATAATATAACTGTACTTTATGTTAGTGCGATGGTAAAAAGTACACCGTTACTGAAATATATGTTGTGCAGCGTTTTATGGTTGAAATTATTATACTGTTTTCAGAGTTTTTTTAGTATTACTATTAAAATTCCTTAAATAAGGAATAGCAATCTATATATATAAAAGAATGTGGTGTTAGTTACACCACTTATAACTCAAGAACGGCTGAACGGATTTAGCTGAAAATTGTTGGGGAGGTAGCTTAGAACCAGAAGACGGACATAGGATACTTTTTATCCCGTTCAATCATGTTTCAGTCCAAAATCAAAAATCTGCTTATTTATTGCCTCTAAGGCAGAATAGAGTTCGCGGGGTAAGCTAGTTTTGGTTAAATAACAGAAATAGATTGTCAACGGCATATTTCAGTTATGCCATACGAGTACATACTACAAATCCTAAGTTTGTGCGGGTGTAAATGGAGTGATAAGGATATTGTGTACTCTACTTATTTTTTTCTCATTTTGAATATTAATTGTATTCCTAAGTATTTATTCCTAGTAGTTCCATTTGTGCATGTATTTGTCTTTTAGGTTTAGTTGATGTTTAAGTGATTTTCCTACGCATGATGCGGTTTTTTATAAGTGAGGAAGCACAAAGCTTTTTGATTTTGTATACTCCTTGTTGTGAGATTCTTAAATAAATAAATAGCACTTGGCAGTAATAAAATACAACCAGTTTGAGTTACGTTGAAATGACCGTAAGATAAGATTATAAAATTAATGTACTGAATCTTTAATATACAGACATAGGTAAATTTACCTAATTATGGTTCATGATGATCTAATTCTGAATGATTTTTCACCGAGTTTTTCTACGGTAGAACGGTAATTCGCGGATCGCCTGTGACTTATTTGTGTGTCGGTGTTAGTGTGGCTCCATTAGCGGTTTGTTCTTCAGCCACAAGTGCCGATACACTTTTACGAGCAGTCCACCCACTGCCTACCAGCCACACTGATGCTACCTAATTGTTCACACCCAAT
This sequence comes from Hypercompe scribonia, assembly GCA_949316085.1. Lineage (NCBI taxonomy): Eukaryota > Metazoa > Arthropoda > Insecta > Lepidoptera > Erebidae > Hypercompe > Hypercompe scribonia. The sequence continues at coordinate 23,575,855 of OX438977.1, forward strand.
TATTTTTTTAAAAGATACCGCAATGCAGCGCCGGGACTCATTACAACTTACTTCCAAATGAACACTTACCTACTTTCATGATTGTTTCAAAAGACCTTTCAGGGTCTAAAAACTAATTAGAGTCTGAAAAAAAAACAACATGGAAAACAAAATACATCCTTCAAGAAGTGTTTGTTCATCAACCGTGAAGATAGTATGTATGATGAAATATTTAGTAGAAATTTGAAGTACCCTAAATACGCTGCTTATTTTTACGCATGTCTTTTTCGGTTTCCAATATCATTTTAATCTTAACAAATATCTCACACCATAAAACGGCGGTATTATACTTTTTGCTCAATAATATAACCTAATAGGGTAAGGAAACATGATTATCTGATTTCTTTTTACAACTCTCAAACACTTCTAAAATGACAGTTATAGACTATGGTGGTAATTTTGTGTTATTCAATACCACAATACACTAATTTTACTTTTGACAAAGTAACCTATTATTTGAGAAATATTGTGTTCATTTGGAGTTTATTAAATCGATTTTGAACAATTTCTAAGTACGACTGTGATTAAAAATCACAAGTAACTAAAGTGCCCTGTGCAGCCTGAGGGTCTGCAGTGGTGGTATTCAGATAGGACCTGCACTATGTATGCCGAATTGATAAGTATTGTTGTGCATTGTGTTAGACAGAAAGAAAAAAACACATCAGATAGCATCATATATCAATCAATATTTACATTATATAAAAATAGAATAAATAAAATTTAGATATACATGTTTAACAGACCCATTGGGTAGCTTTAGACCCATTCCATTGATATGTCCTTAACTTGTTATGCCCTAATCTGGACTGGAAAATCAGACTGCACGATTGGTTGAAGCGGTCAACACGCTGCACTCCAATTCGCTGAGTATTGTGGGTTCAAATCCTACATGGGACAACACTTTATGTGATCCACAAATTGTTGTTCCGAGTCTGGGTGTTCTTTGTGCTCGTTTCTTGTATGTTTGTAAAGTCCCCCGCGACACAAAACTTATTCCTAATGCGTGCGTTGTGTTTTAAAAGAAAAAGAAAAAAATCTAATAATAATGATATACGAATAGAAAATAGAGTACAACCCAGTCACTCATTTGGTATATTTATACATTGTACAAGAACTATTTTTATGTAACCCCGACATAAAACTTAAACGTAAATTTTTAAGGAAACTACAAATCAACCGTTTAGACATTTATCGTCTTTTAACTTCGTTTTAAACTACAACTTATTTATATCAACATTTTTTTTCTATATTAAGAGCCTGCCAAAGTGACTCTAATCTGTCTGATGGAAAGCATGAATACCTAGTCTTGCCATAAATATTGTAATAAAGAAAAAAGAAAATTGTTAACTGCAAATAACATTTATTACTTTTACAGTGTGTCAGTTTAATACATAAATATAAAACAATTAAAAATATAAAAAGCTTATTCGAAGTGGTCTCCATTGGCTGCAATACAGTCCTTTAAACGATGAGGCCAGTTATCAATAGAAGCACGCACTCTTTCCATGGGAAAATTCTTCACTGCCAATCGTATAGATTGTTTTAGGGACTCCAAATTATCATGGCGTTTAGAGCAAGCTGTACTCTCTAAAACTGACCACAAATCATAATCCAGCGGATTAAGATCGGGACTAGACGACGGCCAGTCTTCAGCTCTGATGAAGTCCGAAACGTTCGATTCCAACCAAGACTGCGTGGACCGAGCTTTATGACCCGGCGCCGAGTCTTGCTGGAAGGACCATACTTGGTTATTGAACATGGTGATGTTAAGGGGCTTAACTACCTTCTCAAGAATGGTATCTTGATACACTTGTGCCGATGTTTTGATACCTTTTTCACAAAAATATGGCTCAGTCACTCCTTCATAGCTAACACCCCACCAAACCATCACTGAAGTCGGATAATGTCCACGTTGCACTCTGTCGACTAATTGGGAAGCTTCCTTAGAGCTTTGAGCATAAATACGGTCATTTTGTTTGTTAAAATGTTGCTCAATTGTAAAAATTTTCTCATCCGTAAACAAAATTTTTCTGTGACCTCCCTTTGCGTACCGCTTCAGTAGTTGTTTCGATTTTACCACCCTATTCTTCTTTAAATTATCAGTTAAGAAATGGCCAGTGCGTCTCTTATAGGCTGCAAGTCCTAAGTCATCTTTTAAAATACGCGACATGGTTCTAGGTGCTATCTTCATTTCCCGAGATAAAATCTTTTGCTTTCGGACAGGATTTCTTCGAATTCTTTCCCTTACTGCTTTGACCACCTTTTTCGTACGAACACTACGTGGACGGCCAGATCTTTTTCTGTCACAAACAGAGGAGGTCTCATTGTACCTATTAATAGCCCGGTACACAAACATTTTACTAATACCAAGTGTATGGAGAGTTTTAAAAATTGCATTTGGCTCCATACCTACTTTGTGTAATGCTATCACAGCGATTCGGTTCTCTTTATCACCCCACACCATTTTAATATCGCAAAATATTTTACAATGTATTGGCGCCAAAATGAGAAAACACAATGAACAATCGTATAAAAATGACAGATTCGAAATTCAAATGTAATATTTTTTTATAATTAAGTGTAACAGTATTTATGGCCAGACTAAGTAGAATCCAAGAGTTGTGGTCATACTCATTGCAAATGCAGACAATGCAGTATGGTGACCCAAACTATGGCGGCCTTGTGAGATGCTTTTTTCACACCACACTTGGGGATGTAAAAGGCATGACAGTCATCGTGACAGTGTAAGGCTTATACAGTTACAACGATATCTGTCACCCCTGAATTAATGGTCCTCGGTCTCACACTCACCAACGAAACACGACAACACAACATATAACTTCATATACCGACGTATATGTTAAGTATTTTCTAATTAAATATTTTAAGCAAGTAAATTTTGTGTACTGAAAGATATTTACATCCTTGTGGCTTTTGCCTTGCATGCACGCGTATATTACGGTAAACAGCAGTATTTGTTCTTCCTAAAAAATCAAGTTATGTACATGACAAACTTTATTTCAATCGGACTGATGTACAGAATTACTGTTGCCTTTATAGTATTCACTTCAATATTTATTGAATACCAATCCAAAGTTATATTTACAAAATATGTCGAAAATTCAGGTTCAGACGCAATAAGTATTGACGTCGTAACAAACCTATTAAAGAACCTATTTGTACTAGCGTAGAACAGTTTGACACAAGGTCGGTATTTAAACTCTTTATTTGCTTCCTAAGACACTAAAATACTTTAACAAGACTCTGAACTGACTGAACAAATAGCAGAAACAATTAAACTACAGTCGACTTTGTATGGTCAGCTGGGGTGCGTAAAACGGCGTGATATTTTTGACCATAAAAATCATTGATGGCAGGTGTAGTTTTATAGGTACGAGTATTTGTGAGCGTATTATCATTGTGAGTCCAAATTATGTCGACCATTCATCTCTATAGTATACCCGTAAGTACCGTAAGTTGAGTACTTTATATACTTCCAGTACAAAACATTAATGAGCGAAAATGGAATGCTCAAATAATTTTGTAACAAGGATCTTTGGAAATTTTAATTATCCATTGAATTTTATAGCTATGATGTAGCATTTTTAAAACTCTTCACCATCGTTCTGTCGAGTATTTTATTTGCATAATTATTGAGAGTATAACAATTGATACAGGAGTGGATAAAAGCACTTGGAATAATGACGGTGCGTTTATCGGATATAAAATGCTTGCAGCGCGGAGTGCGTCCGATCCAACTGCGATTATTTGTCTGCTGCTGTTGTACTGAGTGCTTTCTGCAAGCGTTTCAGTTTGATGATTTAAAGCTGAATGATTTTAAAGTATCTCTTTATAACAACCGATGAAGTCATTGGAGTATGTAACTTTACATTTCACCTTAAAAAGTTAAAACAGAAAATTATTTTGTGATCTTATTTTTGTAGCCTTTTCTTTCTTTCTAGATAAGAATAACAACAGAAATGAAAAAAGAAAAGAGAGAATAGCTGACCTACATAAATGTTAGTAATATAAAAGACATGTAATATAATAACTGTAATTTATTGTTAAAGTCAAACCAAGGTTTGATCATAACTAACATTTTAAAGAATCAAGATCTTTTAGAGTGTTTTATAATAATAGGACAAAAAGAGAGAGAAGGTGATTCTCAAAGAACAAAACTTGTAAAACTTAATTTGACAAAGTGGCTGAAAGGTGAAAGGACATTTTTTCTTAAATGACTTAGTTGAAAGTAAAACATTGAGCCGTGTTGCCTCTGAACGACTAATTACCTCAGCCGACAGGTTGGCCGAGATATACCACGGGAAACAGCCGGCCCACTTAGGGGCGAATAAAGCGGGGGGTTTTCGCCAGTGACACGTTACAATGGGAAAAGTTACGTAATAACAGACTAAGTTTTGGCTTCAAACCATTGTTTTTGCAGCAAGAACAGTCGAATTTAGCCCTTGGGACCTTTGTACAGGGTTTTCGGCGACGACCTCTCGAATTTTGTTGAGATTCCGTCTTTTATTCGTCCGTCAGGCGTACGAGATTTATGTGAATAAAACACGGGCCGTGTTATGTTTTATGGTGGTGGTCTAAGCCTACGATAACACGGAAATGTGGAATATAGAATGGGAAGTGTGCTAAGAATAATTTTGGTGGATCTGATTTACTTAATAAATATTAAACAAGTGTTGATGTGCCGGATGTGGTCTATTAATGTTTCTCTCCACGATGTCTAAAAGTTTACAGCCGTTATAAACTATTCCCAGCTTTTGTATACTATAATTGATTTATTGTTTTTTTTATATTCTTCAACATCTTTTTATTTTATAGGACAGCCAAATAATTAAATAATTGAAAGTAGAAATTAACTTCAACAGTACTATTAATGCCAATTAGGGCCCATGTGTCACGTGGTGTAATTAATAAATTGATTAGAACACGAAACAATGGTATCATCTATCTACCAATTTGCATCTGTATTTAGAGTTGACCCATGACGTTGTTCACATGTTAAATATGGTGTTGGTAACCATTATTCCGATAGTCAAGTGACCAACGCGTTGATCGATGACAACCTTAACCTTTCGAGACTCATGTGAAGTAAAAATGTAGCTATTTAAATATTTTTTTTAATTATATAATTGTTACTAAAGTATTCCCCTTAGAAACATAAATATCAATTTTAATTGATGAATATTCAAAAGATTAGTATCAGCGGACCAGTATAGTATTAGTACAGTACAGTATAGTATTCCAGGTTAAAATATTACAAATTCTGTACTACTTATTTACTTTATTATATTGACTGCCTCGATGGCGTAGCGGTAACGAAAGCGGTTGCTGTGGTCGAGGTCTCGGGTTCGATTCCCTTCTCGGACCAAATGTTTGTATGATCTGCAAATATTTGTTTAGGAGTTTGGGTGTTTTCTATGCATATTAAGTATTTACATAAAAAAGTATATAAAAATGCTATCAGTCAACCTAGTTATCATAGTACAAACTCTGCTTAGTTTGAAACTAGATGGCGTTGTGTGGTTAATGTCTAAAAAATTTATTTATTTTTACTTTAAAAAAAAGACAACGCCCGTTATACAACACTACAACTTTAAAAAAAAAATCTGTATTACTGTTTACTAATATTGAATAATACATAAAATTTTATTTACTTTTCATACTCCTTTGTACTATTAGAGTACATAAGAGTATTTCATTAAAGGTATATTTGGCAAGTGTTTTTTCACAAAATACTTTCTGCGCGGGGTTGAAGCGATCTAAATGACTGCGGACATTTTTGTTGCCCATTTTTAATATGTGACTCCCCATACCCATACGTGTTTAAATAATAAATACTTAGAAAAATACTTAGATTAAAAACCTATGTTGGTTATATTCTTTCTCGTTATTACATTGACTTGTTATCAGAATTCAGGAAATAATCAAATTCAATTAAATTTAACAGTTAAAATCCAAAATATTTTCTTATTGTGTGGGTCACAGGAACAGGCTAATCACCTATGACAAGCGACTGTCGCCACCCATGGACATTGGCAACTCAAGCCCTGCTGGCGGTAGCGAACAACGGCCCTCCCAGACCCTGCTACTGACCCTCCGTAGTTTTTATTTAATCAATATCTACACACTTAAAAATATAGATCTGTGACGTGCATCGGCATTTCTTTCCAGAGTAAGTCTTAGAAAGTGCCAGCGCCTTCTAGCTGTTAAGTCCGACTTGTAAAAGTATCTGTAAGATCTACTTACAAACATAACTGTCATTTATCATTTATTGATCGAGAGTCAAGAGGACGTTGCTGGCCTTTTAGTCTCCTCCCGCATTCAGAGGATGGGAGTTTGGGCTCTGGTAATCTTATTCACTCGGTAAAAGCAATGAAAAATTGCGTAACGCCAGTTTTCTATGAACCGGTCAGGGATGTGCAAAGGGAGAAGTCTATGTCCAGCAGCCACCTGATGATGATAATGATTGTTGGCCATGGTGATACTCCGATTAAGCTGAAGTAGGGCTCTCTCAAAGTCAACTAAATCAATCATAATTACAATCAGGAGCCAAAGACTCTCATCAAGGATCTTCTGGCGAAAAAATAAACAAGAAACTGAAAGTAATTTTACATGTGAAATTTAAATAAAATGTGAAAATGACGTAACATTTTTTAAATGTTAGCACTCGCACAGTGATTTAGAATTGAAGCACCAATGTTAGATAATACATTAACTAATTACCAACGTACTACGAATAAATGGGTAAGTAACACACCTTTATATAGTTTATTTTTAACATAAATATCTCCATACAAACTGGTAATAACTTCGTCCAGTCAAGCGCTCTACCATACAGATATGTCCATACAAAATATCATACTTTGCCAAAACAGGGGCACATCACGCAACCGTGAAAATCCTTTACGTCTCTTTAGTACAGTAATAAAATTTTATAAGCTTCCAACTAAAAATTATGGACTTCAACCCGTCTTCATTGTTTTAGGTTCATTCTATTATGCATCATATGGCAGGGAAAAACAATGATGATAAAAATACTTCTTACAACCGCAACATTTCAGTTACATATGTATAATATAAATAACACGCGTTTCTACTTACCAGTCAATATAAATTCAAATATTAACCTACCAAATATTCATTACGACCGTTAGAACTTAATGTAGTAACTTTTACGCAACTATCGTGCGTGTATGCGTTACTCCAGCGCGGAACGACCAGCCCGGCTGGAGCGCGACGCGCGACTGAAGCTGCCCGCCCTTGCCTACACTTTCAGCCAGGGACGAGTGCTGATGATTAGTTTAATATAAAAAGTATTAGGTATATACCAGTCTATGGGGTGTGTTATAGTAATTAGTGACACTGACTGCTAAACCAGAGCTCGTGGGTCGTCGGTAGGTAATGAGTAATATGATAACATGTATGTACAACAAAATATATACATAAGTATGTTTATCAGCAGTGGGATTGTCATAGTGCAGGTTCTAATTTGCGATACGACGCCCCTGCTTGAGACGTATAAGATTATTATTATTGCAGTCTATTTATAAATAACAAATACATTAATAGATGTTATAATCATCAGATCAACTATAGTAATAAACAATTTAGCCTTTCTCATGGTTCTTTAACAAATGATTGGTGTAACGATCTCAATTCTAGGCCTTGGTTAACACTTAGTACCCATCTAACTTATGCTGACCTGATACTGAATAAGCAGTTAACTACTACATGCTTACTCTTCTCAAGGCATTCTTAAGGTGGATTTGATACTTTGGTAACTATAGAATTCAGATCTTTAGTCAAACTATTTCATTCTGACCTGGTAGAATGCTTTTCAAGTTGTCTCTTTTTGTATTTGAATTAATATGTTAAAACTTCAAACGTTCATATTGTTCAAGTTTAAACGTTTATATCAAGAAAAGACAGCTGTGCATGAGATGTGTGAGGTGGTTTATTTATTATTTATTTATGCCTATTATAAATACTTAAAAATAAAACATATCTCTAATCAAGTTCACATAAAGATAACTCAAACTCATAAAACTTAACGGCATCTTCAAAAACATGCGGCAATATGTGAAAGGACCGTTTTTTCACCGCAGGATTTATATAGACGTGGGATAAGAACAGGATTTATTCAGCCCCAGTACACAATGTGGACCATAAAACAAAAGCGGAAGCCGATACCGCACAACCAATCAGACATAAAGGCACAGATAAGACAAAGGGATTGGCCGCGAGGGACATCGATCATCGTTTGGACGGAGCGACAAAAACGCGACCGCCGCTACTCCGGCAGTCGGACGGGACTGCGTGACACGTACATCATTTAATATCAATAAACCATCAATATTATGTTCACTGAGGTTTATTGGACTGAAGCAAAAGTAAAGACAATATTCATTCAAAGTTACTACAGTTAAGCGATTTTGGTTAAAAAATTACGATTGTATATCAGAGCGTAGGTCCTCTAAACAAAGTAAAACATAGTATGGTAATACGTCTTATAATAAATGGCATCCTTATAACATCTTATAATAAATCAAAAGAAGCTCTCTTTGGGTCGTTTATTTACTATTATTTAGTTCAGTTAGTCTTCGAATGTTTTTCTTATTGTCGTTTTTGTTTTTATTTAAAACAGCTGCTTTGAATTACAGTAATACAAAGCTATATTACTAATTACCGGAATTGTCAAAAGAGATGAAAATCCTCTAAAAAGTCCCAAAAAGTCATCTGCAGCATCTATTTATCATGTAAATACCATGAGACTCAGCAGGCGAGGGTTTATGCATTATTCACTCGGCCGCAATCAATGCGCTGCTTTAATTTAACAACCGGAAAAGTTATGACCTTCATAAGGAAATCTTATTAACTTTGAAAAATGAATACTTCTTAAGTATTCTTTTCAATTAAAGAGAATAAAGTTACGTAAAAACTTGAAGATAATAAGTTATATATAATGGAAAAGTAATACAGATAGGTTACAGATTTGTTCATTGACGGCACTAAGAAAATGTTTTTGAAATATCGCACTACTTTACGGATTGTTGTTAATGTAGACAAACGCGTGAAATTCTTATTAAAACTACACACATCTTAAACAGGACTGTCTGATCTGAAACTAATTACAGGTAGTTTTATGATAACAAAACTTAAAAACATACAAGTACACTTAGACACAGAACAAATAACCGTGCTTACCAAAAAATTATTTGTCCTCGTGGAGAAAGAAATTTGTTAAGCTGAGGTTGTCCAAAAAGGCTTATTACTCAGTTTCAGACTATGTCACAGATTTAGATGTTTGGAAATGAATTGCTCTTTTTTTAAGACCTATGATTGTGAATGTAACTGCTAGTTTAATATTTAAAAGATTTTGAGTTAAAAGAGTGGTGGTGAGTTTCTTTCCTGGGTTCTTTTCTCACCACTCTACCATGAACAATCTGCGAACCCAGCTAGCTGTAATTTTAATCGACAGATTGTTCATCTTTCATCTTTTATTGTTTTTTTTATGACGTTCATAAGTGTCTTTTGTGACCTAAATGAATAAATGAATTTGACTTTGACTTTGACTTTGGAGTTGAACCCACGACTTCATTTGTAATCAGTCTTACTTGGTTGTTAACTATCCAAAATTAATATAAAACTGTAAAAAAAGACCTAAGCACAAATAAACACAATTATTTGAAGAACATCACTTGAACACAATAAGACGAAAACTCGACAACAACTGCTTGGAGCTCTGAAAGTGCAATTTGGTGAACAAGCGAAGAGATTCAGACGGGAGGCGACGTCGTGACTGTGACGGTAAATATATGTCTTCGTTACGTACCCGTGACATACTATCACACCGTATACACTCGCATTTAAATTGGTTATGGCTATAGACTAATTTAACCTCTGTTCAAGAAGTAGTAACAGCGTTGGCTGGCTTAGAATAGTGTGTATTGTTTGGGAGTCATACTTTTCGTCAACAATCGGTTATAAATTTGTGACGAGAACGAAAGTTTAATTTCCAATCCGTTTCAAGGAGGAGAACCTCCTTGAAACGGATTGGAAATTAAACTTTTTATACTATGTAATTGGCAATCAATGTTCTTTTGATTCTTTCGTTCTTAACGTTTACAAAAGCCCTTGTTTGACGGGTATATTTAAAGCAAAGCATTAAATTGACAGTACAAAAAATTACAGTATACAAAAAAATACGATTCATCACAAGAAAAGATATTACAGATATATCATCTCTGTTTTTATATATGAAATATTTTTCGAAAAGGCAAAAATTTATTTTAGTTTGCAGCTCAGTAGTAAGTCACACTATAATATAAAACTTTAGAAGTTAATTTTTATTTACCAAAAACAAATCAACTTGTTCGTATGTAGTTCTCTAAAAAGTGTTTCAGGTACCCTTTGGCAGATAGAAGGCGGTGATTGGTGGCACGCGATCAGAAGCCTTGTAGAAATAGTCCATAACAAAAATAATAATAATTACGACAATACAGCATAGCATAACATTTACTGGTCTAGCTGTTGGTGTATGCGACTGCCGATCAAGAGGTTATGAAAAACGTTATTTGGGGAGTTTGGAAGATGAGGACACAGATCTTAACATCTGTGTCTCGGAGAGCACATAAAGTCGTCGGCCCTGCTCCTCATCTCTCCCTGATCGTGTCAGTTAGCCGTCCATTCGGATTATAAGAGTGAGAGAACAGTGAGTGAACCTGTGTTTGCGTACACACTTGTGCACTATTACATCGCCTGTGTCGTTGGTTTGCCTCCATTGAGACTGGATACCGTGGCCGAAACTTACTAGGAGAACATTACTGCATAGCGACTCAAGTTATCGTTGAAAAGACTTTTTTTTTATACTTACTTATATAGTTCATTGTATGACGTCAACCTCCCGTCGAAACATATAAAGATGGCAAGTTAGGGTTAAAAATGGATACAAAGAAAGCCAAAGTATGGATACAGTAAATCTCGGCTATAAGACTGAAAGTGCAGAAGTTCAGAAACGGCTTGGTCGCGTACGTATAGGATAGGAACATGTACAGGTCTATATTTGTTTATTATGATTTAACAAAAAGAATATGGAGGTTTAAATAATACAACCTTCAATCTACTCTTTCCAAATGTAACCTCCGTACAGAACTGCAGTTTACCTCGTTACCACACGCTTCAACAACCATGACGTTTGCTGTATCGTGAGTTGTCTCTAGTCTACCACGTGTCCACGTCACACCTGTACATCACAAGTAGATGGAAAATAAGCTAAAAACTTCTTTATTACCTCTGAAAGCTTTTTGCTGTAAGCTTAAGAAAGTTTCTTTTTTATGTGTGTTTCAAGTTTCTGTTTTCATTTTTTTATACCAATCATACTACAGTACAATTATACAAATTGGAAAGTACAAAGTATGTTACATTTTATTTGTATTATAAAACATTTCTGTAAAATTAAGAACCACTTTAATATGTTTTTATTAGCTTCACCTACGTGTTTGTTTGTTTAGTAAACGACTTTTGCAAGTGTCTTTTAATTTTTTGAACCTTTATTATTTATAAGATCTTTTTTTTCTTACTGTTAAGTTAAAAAATTAAATCGCTAGCGTTTAGCAGGCCATAGACTTTTATGTTGTTTCTATTTTTACTGAATGTAAAGTTTTAAAATTAACTTTTTGTTATATATTTCTTAAGGAAGGTTCAACAATATCTGAAGTGAAGTAATCGTAATGCTTTTAAAGCCAGGGTCAGAGAATTATACAAGAAACAGCTAGCAGATTTTCCCCCTTAGTCTAATCATTTTATATGCTATATTTTGTATTATACTCGTATGTTTATTGTTTAAATATTTATTTGTGTTTCATCTATGTATATATCTTTTTCTTTTTTTAGCTAATTCATTGTAAATTATTGCTTCCAACTATCAACTCATTGCTTCTATTAAGGACACAGATGCACCTGCTATGTCAGTTACTGAACTACCTAAAGGTTAACTGGTAGAGAATGCCATGTGGCATTAAGTCCACCTCATGCAAATGTAATGCAGGAAGTGTTAAAAAGAAATAAAAATAAATAAATAAGTACACCAGATGCAAACATTTTGAAAAGTATGTAGTAACACATAATTGTAACAATTACCAAATAAGCCAAAAGACGAAAACATTGAATTTTAAAACTAATTTTCATATATTACTGTAAAAAACTGAATAATAATTAATCTTAACTTTTAGCAGAAAATTTTATGACATACCGTCCTTTTTAGAGTTGGTAAACGTAAAAATTTATAAAAGAAGAACTATTTTTTCGAGTTTTTACTGTTAGGTTCGGTTTTAACCGATGATAGTTGGTAAATATTCATTTCGAGACTAAAACAATCCCTTTAAACTCGTCTAATACAAATGATTAGCAACAACAGAGGGGATATTTCACTCGGTGGCTGTTGGCTATCGCAACACACTGCTCGCTTCGCTCGCTCGCCTTCGAGTGCTAATGTTCACAGTTTTAATTTAGCACACATGATTCCATGATTATATGTGGTATCTGACGGAGAATTTATGAAGAAGAAGCAAATATAAAAAAGTTGACGGTCAGTGATATATGAACTTTAACATTTACCGTCTCCTTGAGTCAAATTGTAAGATTTACCAAATGAAAATTCGAAATAAATGATAATTATAGAACGACTCGAACTTTTGTTATTAAGAGTTGATGTATATTAGATATTCCTGGAAAATCTTAGGATTAACGGTAGTTCCAGCTGTTACCAGCAGCATATATATTAGACGGTTTTGTGCAGGACGATATTTTATATATATACAAGTAAAACATTATGACCACATCTCAACTATTAATTACAAAATCACAAGACCGGAGGCCCATTAAGGCAGGGGTGACAGTTATCGTGGTAACAATGTAAGCCTTACACTATCACGATAACTGTCATGCCTTTTACGTCCACAAGCGGGGTGTGAAAAAGCATCTTACTAGGCTGCCATGGTGTGGGTCACCATACTGCATTGTCTGTATTTGCAATGAGTATGGTGACCACAACGCTTGGATTTTATTTACGCTTTCCTTCAGGCAGAGTAGAGTCACTTTGGCAGGCTCTTAATATAGAAAAAAAAACAATTTTGGATAACAATGGAAACATGCAATGGTAATAAACTATGTTTGTAAATAATATCACAGTCGTCTTCGACAGCTGTGCATATTGTGTGCTTGGATGTACATCACAGGAGTAAATAACCAAGGAATCTTTATTGACAGTCTTCCACCTCTTTGTGTACAAGTAACAGTAAATTATTATACAGCACGGACATAACGCATTAGAGGGTTATACATAAGTATTGTTCTTCACGCACGTCATGCACTTGCATGATAATGTGTAATATTTGCTTGCATGATAATATTTAATTTTTATACAATTATGTGGCAACAAAAATATGAACACGAAGTAGGCTCAAATTTTTATGTACAAAAATATTTTTGTTATCAGTATTTGTTTGATATGTTTTTATGTATATTTACTCGGTAACATATTTTAAAGTAACGATTCTTAAAAGGTACACTTGATATAGGGATGATGTTGTATTTGCTCTACAACCTTTTACTATTTGAATCTACCTGTGCAACTTATGATAACCTGAAAGAAAAATAACAAACAACTACATGTCTATCGAAGAAATTCCAAAATCTTTACAAAATTGTTCTGTTTGAAAGGAAAACTCTGAAGGCGTGGAGTAGGAATGTGATCATCTGACGCCCGAAGAGTATAATCAGCCCCCGTGTCTAGCATATGTGGACCATGGAGAAGGCCTTTGCCTTAACTGGGATCTGGTCTGTTCAGGAGTCCCTGTAACGTAGCCAAGTGGACTGGCGATACGGTTAAGCAATGAGATGTCTCTACGAAACTACCACTATGACTATCCAAGTAAGAAATCAGCAAACAAGACCCATACTTTTGTATCGAAGAGTGAGGGAAGGGTGCAATATCTCCCCGAAATTGTTCACAAATACTAAGGAGGATGCTTAAGACGCTGTATTCTCTGTAATCTGTCACTCGCAATTTACAGACGATATCGTCATCATCACAGAGACTTTGTAGGATCTTCAATAGATGCTAAATAATCTGGTTGACGGTCGCAATATACGGTGCTGTTCTCAAAGTAATTTAAAAATAATATATATACCTTGGTCAGACACTGCAATTAGCTAGAAACAATTTAGAGGATGAGGTGATTAGAAGAATTTTGTTAGGTTTACAGCATTTGGCAAGTTACGTCGAGTACTCTCATCATCGATCCCATAGTGCCTAAAAATGAAAGTTAGTGTGACCTACTCGTCACGACATATGGAGCTGAAACATGGATACTTACGGTATGTTTAGTCCATAAGTTCAGTCCACGCTCAGCGTGTTATAAAAACAGCTATGCTCTAGTTTCTGTCAGGAAATTCTGTCAGGAATGAGGTGATCCGGCAGTAAACCAAGATTATCTGCATAGCCTACAGTAATTTACGAGCTGAAGTGACAGTGGACTGGCCATATTAGACGTAGAACCGGTGGTTGTTGGGGTAAACATGTTCTTGAGTGGAGACCGCGTCTCCGCTGACGCAGCCCAGGACGTTGACAGGACGTCCATGCATGATGGCTAGCAGGAGCTGGGTACGAAAAACCGAGGATCGAACCAAGTATCGTACGATTATAAGACGTAAGTTCAACAGTGGGCTTTGATAAATTCATGATGATATAGCTATTTAGTACGATCCGACTATTGAATCTGAGACTTCAGAACAATAATCGCACTCGCTACCACTTCACCACCGAGGTAGTAGTACGTTTTTAATGAACAGTCATTTGAATTGCGTTCTTGTTGAGGACGAATTTAATAGAGCCACGCTAATTTGAGGACGAACGGGCCCGGCTTGCCCAAGGCAGTACTACTCTCCCACAGAAGATCAACCTAAAGCGATAGCAACCATGCTGTCGTATTTCGTTAGTGAGTGTGAGATCGGAATCCTATTGATGCAGGGGTGACAGTTGTCGTGATCAGCGTGTGAGTGTTACAATACCACAATGACTGACATACCTTTTACGTTTTTAAGCAGGGCGTGAACAAGTGTCTCATTGGGGCACCATAGTGTGTTTCGCCATATAGGATTATCTGCGTTCACAAGGAGCATGGTGACCACAGTTCTTGGATTCTATTCATGTTTTTTAGCAGGCAGAGTAGAATCACTTTGACAGGCTCTTAAAATAAAATCTTAATTTTAAAACAAAAATAATAAGGCCTTCTTATTTGCTATATTTGAATGCTATCCTTTATAAGTGAAGCTTTTGTTGATGGAATGAATTCCATCAAAAATTTCACTGAGATTACTCACTGTACGTATATGAAACTTGAAAACACTATTCATTCGTCCGAATGCCAAGAGCCCGTCGATCCGACGATATTTACAGTAATGTTTCTTTCAGCTTTTCGCAATTTTCACATAGCTACACGTGTTCATATCAACTGAGGCTCAGATCGACTGCGCAGTGTAATGAGTTAGGGCCGCACTTTATATTAAATGACCCGAAAGGCTGGATATCGGACAAAAACTTACTTCTAAGATTTGTAAGAAAAGGGTGAAGTTATGGCATTTTTACGGAAGTAATCTGATTTCATTCAGTTTGTACGAGGTTTTTATATAGTTAAAGTTGGATTCTACGAATATTTGAGTGGACAGCATAATCAAATATTTCTTTATTCTTCAGTAAACTGCGTGCAGATGCATTTAAACCTAGAAATTATGAAACGATATGCAAATTAAGGTGAAGTTCCGTTTTATAGACTAGTGTGGAATTTTACCTGTCTACGTTACCACTGTTCCACATGTTTGTTAGAATTATAAATTCGGAGTTTATCTTGTAACATTTGAGGTATTTATTTACACGATATTCTGATCGATCACAAAGACGTGACCACGTATGTGAACAAATATAACTCCAAATATAACTTTTCAATTGATTACTGATCGTCGAGGTGACAACCTTAATGCAAACAGCAGAGGTTCATTCCAGCTAACCTAGACGAATTTATTCTATTATTGACACTACGGGATTAATCCAAAAAACAACCCATGTCTATTTCAGCCTATTACAAGAAAACAGTATTCGTTTAATCAGATTTAACAATGCATGCATGGAAGTAACAAGTATTCAATATTTAAATTGACAACCAATTAATTTCATACAAATATGTACGGTAATTACAGCCGTCAGTTCGATAATTAACAAAAGGCTTGTAAAATCAATAAATGTGAAATTTTAATAGTATCGTAATTGGGAAACCAGTTTAATAGGATACAAAATATATCAAGAACAAGGAGGTTGCAAAATGAGTTGTGATAAGTCCGAGTTCGGTGATAGACCAGTGTCAGCGGCTTCGAGCTGCCCGGTAACTGTTCGTATTTTTGAACAAGCTTACTCGTCTACTTAGTTTACAAAATGTTACAGTTAGATTTACTCGAAAATTTTATTCTTTTACTTTCTAAACAGTATCAAAAGATTCAAAGCGATTACAAATTATTTCAGTGTTTCAATATTTGTCAGGATGTCCTAGGCTTTGAAGTTTCTTCGGAAGCCAATATCTTAGCTCGATCTATATTATCAGTGCGTCTTTGCTTTCAATCTAAGTTTGTGTCTAAATAGAATAATATACTACAGATTTACTAATACTGCCTCGGTGGCGCAGTGGTAGTGAGACAGGTTTCGAACCCCAGGTCGGACAAATGTTTGTGTAATCTGCAAATATTTGTTTTCTAGTTTGGTGGTTTACTATTTACACAAAAAATAGTATATAAGTATTCTATCAGCCAATCTAGCTTTCATAGAACAACTTCTGCTTAGTTTGAAGCTAGATGGCGTTTTGTGTCTGGTGTACAAAATATTTATTTATTTGTTGTTATTTATTTCAAGCATTTAAATATTTGGCACAGAGCCCTTTACTGCCTATCTATTTGAATTCAAAAGTCCAATACTGACATTCGTCTCCTATATGCAATGGAGAAAGTGAGAAAGTTTCCACTTATGATTTATAAGTTTTGGGTAGTAAAGTTTATGCAAAGTTATTAGCTAACAGTGTCAAGTTAAACAGAATAAAACTCGACACTAACAGCAGAGTCAGCTAATAGTTGAAGGGTAATGTTGGTACAGGTTTTCTAGTTTATACGTGAAGTTAGTATTTGCTGGAACGATCTACTACTTGCTGAACCAGCGTAAATATTGCAATATGTTTGAGCTGTTTGAACTTGAGCTAGTTTATTACTCAGATATTGTGTCAAAGGGAAAAGAATTAAAGTCAGCTCACAGGTGCTGACAATCAAATCACATACGAAGCGAATGTTGCAGATATACGTCATCTAAATTTTAAATCTTTATGTTTCCTACTACGTAATTATTGATTCGGAAATGGTAAAAGACGAATGCAACGTAGCCGAAATGTCAGACAAATTAAATATGATACTGGTAAATATGGTATATACAAACTGCACGATTGGCCTAGTGGTTTCAGCGGTCGCCACGCTGCTCTGCACTTCGCTGAGTGTTTTGGGTTCAAATCCTACATGGGACAACACTTTGTCCGATCCACAAATTGTTGTTCGGGTGTTCTTTATATCCGTTTCTTGTATGTTTATAAAGTCCTCCGTGACACATGATTTAAACCTAGAGCGGGCGTTGTCTTTTTAAAAAAAAAAATATTTTTCTTAAACTGTTAGGATAGCTGCCGTGCACTATGTTTTGTGTTTTGTTGGGTCAGTTGTGTATTTCTCTAACTTATTTGACGCCATGACCGCGCATTATGGTATAAACGGTCGCCTCAACTCAGATTTAGTAAAGCCTTTAAATAATTTTTGATTATTTTCTTTGATTGAATGAGTTATACTCAAAGTTGTTTGTTGATATTTCATTGTAAGGTACGCCCATAACGAAGCCATCCGTTAATACCGAAAGTGCAAAGCTAAAAACCACGCCTGTAGATGTGTGTGTAGATGTGAAGATATTTTTATCAGACATGCGGTTATGAGACATTATTCTTGTACACAGATATTTTTTTTTATGACGAAAGTGGAATAATATGTCGCGTTTCGCTGGTGAGTGCGAGACCGGAGGCCCATTGATGCAGGGGTGACAGTTATCGTGGTAACTGTGTAAGTCTTACACTGTCACGATTACTGTCATGTCTTTTATGTCGTAGCGGCAAACGGGGTGTAAAAAGGTATCTCACTAGGCCTCTATAGTGTTGGTCCCCATACAGCATCTTTACATTTGCAATGGGTACTGTGATCATAACTTTGGAGCAGAATAGAGTCACTTTGGCGTGTTCTTAAAAGAGAAAAAAAAGTCAAACGCTTTTACGTGTTACAGAAACAGGTAATCAGTTATCATTGTCACTTCAGAAAGGATTGTTACTACAGAACCAGATACGAGACTTGAAGAGTAACTTGGTTAGTTTAATAAAAAACTTATCATCAGGTGATACATTTATAATGTGATTTTTTAATACATAAATATTTTAATAAAAACTAAAAATTGCATGAGTCTATTGAGGCTTTGTTAATTAGACAGAAATAAATTTTATTAACCGAATAAAAACCCTAAACGTTGTATAACTTCATCGTCAAAAGAACGATTAAACTTTAGATACAAAAAGTCCGTCAAATTTTCTTCGTCATGCACCGACTGAATAATATGCACTTTGTGCCAATTAAAGGTTTTTCTTAGGAGTTAGGTCAGCTCCCGCAGACTGATTCAATGCGAAGAAACGGACGGGCCATTTTACTCTTACGCTATTATGTATAAGTAGTTAAAATTTAAAAAATCTTACTTGCGCGATTTAGAAAATCTACCTGCAGGCCTTTAGACAATGGAATAGTTTTTATTGTTTTATTATCGTTGTCTCTCTCGACAAATTGTGAGGGTGTACAGTCTGTATTATGTAGCAATAAGATTTTTTGCACAAACTTTTTACAAAGGATCCATCAATAAGAATGAATATTCACCTATCCATAGAATTAAATTACTTTTTTAAAATAATTACTTTTCATGGGAGCATTTTAAGTTTTTGTTGAATAAATTTTACTATAATATTTTGTATACTATTCTATGGACTTTTTTTGTTGACAAAATTGAACCATAGAGTTAACAGCCATCTTGTGTACTTTCAAATCTATATTTTAGTACTTAGCGGGGAATATGTGACTATGTGAATATGTGACTATATCATTAGGGAAGCTATTTTTCATTTAAGTATTTTTATAACATTGTTCTAGGAAGAAGTGCCAGTACTACGTACAAATGTCACTTTATTTGACACAAATACTGATTAGTAATAGTCTCATCGAAAGTCTTATGTGAAGAAAGATCTAAATGTATACCATAGTTTGTAGTTTTTACAAATAATATTAACCATTACTGTTATTTTTTGTTTTAATTATACCCAGAGACTGTATTTCGATATTTATCACAATAATAAGAACGAGTAATAAAATAAGTAGAATATAATGGAAATAAAAAAAATATGATTAGTCATCCTTCATTGAAACCGCATTAAATAAAGCACAATGTTCGCTAAAAACAAAACCGGCCCAGCGAATGTAGAGCCACGTCCAAGATTACGTAGTAAATACGTTTTGTTATTTCATGTAGCAAATATTCCACATTAACGATTTTCGTGGTCTATAACGTCGAATTAGTCATTAGTCAATTGTTATAAACTAATGAGTTTACTTAGATATGACATACCTTTAAATTCTTTATAACAGTTATGCGTAAATACCCAGCCTAAATACTGTTTAATATAAAAAGCTAGATTTTAATCATTTAATCTGTTTATCATACACCTAACGCCACACATACGAGTATACGAGTAAGCTCATGCATGGAAATGAATGGTAAAGAAAAGAAGGGAAGGACACAAAACGATAAATGGTTTTAACATACTAAAAATATATTTATTGCTTGCCATTGTCACTTTAAAAGGCACCAGCTACAACTCTTGAAGGTTTATCTATTAAGCATTATAAAAAATTATAGTACTATTCACAATTTGTCGGGACAGACAAATAAGAAAGATAGAATGAAACTGTTGTTCGAACGGTTGCAGGTAGTTTTTTCTAACTCGCTCAAGTTAAATTTTTAAAAATTTAAGAATATATGAAAAATTGTCTAATAGTATTGTGCTCCGTCCGTTTCTCCGCATTACATCAGTCCACGGGAGCTGACCTAACTCCTAAGAACAGTTTGTAGTATGTATTTGACGTGTTCAGTATTTGACAGTCAGCAATCAATGAAGAAGAAATTTTGACAGACTTTTTGTATCTAAAGTGTGTGAATCATGTGTGCATAAGGTTGTGTGTGTAATTAATCTAGCTTTAAATACAATGAATCTAGCCTTTGTAGCCTAGATAGCGATTAATTTTAACAATTTTATAATCCTTCCATATTTAATTACTTTTGGATTTTGACCGTAGCTTAAAAAGATTGAGTTAAAATGGAGTCATATATTTTAATATCTGATTTATTTCTTACAAATTTTGAAAAGTTTAAAAAAATAAGTATGGCCTGACTACGACGTCAAGTTTTTGGTGGTAGTTTGCATTAATTGTTAAGAGTTTCATATAGTAAACACGGGGACGTGGTATTAAATGCTACATTTTTCTAGTTCATCAGGGATAAAATATTAAATATGTTTGTGTGATACAAACATATTTGATATTTAATCGAGTTACAGTTATATTAAACATATAGTTGGCAGCGATTTGTGGACTATTTGTTTACTTGCGCGGCGAAAAATAGCATAAGCATTGCTTAATACCAGTTTTCTGTGAGGCCGTGATATCACTTTAATCTAGCTGCCCACATCGGTCTAGTCGGTCCAGCAGGGATTTTCAAGACCGAAGTCATGATTCAACACATGGGCATGTGTTGAATCATGACTCTCTCAAAGCTGAAAGCAATCACTGTCATTGATGGACAGTTTTAATAGTTTTTTAACAGCATAGGTTGCAGAACTGTCCGAAAGCTCTTCGATATGATGATGATATTGTAAATAATTGACACAAATGACAGTGGTTTAAGCGGTCACCACGCCGTTTTGTACTGCGCTCTGCTGTGGGTTCAAACCCCAATTGAGAAACAACACTTTGTATAATCTAGAAATTGTTATTTTCAGTCTGAGTGTACTTTGTGTCTGTTTCATGTATATTTGTAAAGGTCTCCTGTAACATAGGATACATTCCTAAAGCAGGAGTTGTGTTAAAAAAAATGAAGCTCTAAATTTTTAGCAAGAACTACAGCTAATTCTATTGCCCCATTTTTGGCTTTGTCACTGTTTACGTAACTAGTTTAGCGCTAATAGAAATTACTTCGCAGTGTGGATACCGGCACTGATTGACAAAATCTATATAACTAACCACGGCCATAAACTGGATTCTTTATTATAAATTCAAGAGAGAAAAAAACATCAAAAAAAAAATGTAATAAATTGATACATTTTTTTAAAGCTTCTTTAAGACATTATTAAAAAAAGTTTGAGATGTACTTTGTGACTAATGATTTTCATATGATATTATTCAAATATTGCGACAGTGAAGAATATCATAGGCCAAAAGGACGTACTTACTTATTTAAGCTATAATATAGATGAAAGTGATTATTGATTGATGTGAGGGTTGGTGAGGTGGTAGACCCTGAGACTGAGTCGATCATATCTATGCAATGTTACAAATTAAATAGAATTAAGTTGTGATCTTTAATTATTTTGTGCGTGTTATAAATACATAATATTTTCTACTTATTGACTTAAAATGAACCCTGCTTCAAATGTAGTGTTAGACTTATTTCAAATATTTGTACAACAATTACCTCCTCTGTCTCCTTAGTATCTTTTTTTTTTTTTTTTTTCTTTTTTTTTTTAACGTGTGGAAACCCCCTCGGGCCGTCACCCCACCGGGGTTTACGGCAGGGTGGTGTGTCGGAATCGGACCGACTAAAACCACACGGTGTGCCACTCTGCGCTTGAGATAGGAGGGAACCGGGAACCGCTGCTATTACGACATCCAGATCCCTCCTAGCGCCTGCCCGCTACCTCGGGCACCATCTGTGGATAAACTCTCTATTTTAGGCGACGTACGGTATCTCCTTAGTATCTTAGAATAAGCCACGTTAGAACTATCAGTGACCGGAGGCCTATTGATGCAGTGGTGACAGTTATCGTGGGAACTGTGTAAGCCTTACTGATGTAATTAATAGGCTTTATACTTAATTACTTATTTATTTTAACAGAATAATACACATTAGCAAACACTTTTATAGCAGAGATGGCGGCAAGAACGTTTTAACAAAACTGTCAAACGTCATCACGTAGTGAGAAGTTGAGAACGCGGCAATTTCAAATTACTACAACACTCTCTCCAAATTACAACGTTCCTCATTGTAAAGTGAAACAAATAATAGTAACTAACAAAAACAATAGGTTAAGTTACTCTACACATACATAGTATTACTAAACAAAGTATTACAGAATCAAGTTTTATAAGTACAGTTACATTTTCCTAATACCTAATTTACTTCTTAGATATTTAAATTTACTTTTACATAAGGGTTTAGTAAATATATCAGCCCTTTGTTCATTACTACTTATATACTTTAGATCAATATCTGTACTTTCATATTTCTCTTTAACAAACTTGTATTTAATATCTATGTGTTTACATCGTTTATGATAATTTTCATTTTTTATGACAGATATTGCACTTTGATTATCTATGTTAAGTGTTACAGAATCCTGATTATATTCATCTATATCTAACAAAAGTCTCTTTAACCAAATAACTTCCTTTGTAGCACTACAGGCAGCCATAAACTCTGCTTCAGTTGTAGATAGTGCTATCGTTTGCTGACGTTGACTGGCCCAAGTAACAGCAGCACCATTCTTAATGAATACATATCCTGTCATTGATCTTCTTGTTTCAGTATCATTAGCGTAGTCAGAATCACAATAACCTTCTAGTGTATTATTTTGTGAAGGTGTATAGTACAGACCATAATCACTAGTTTCTTTGAGGTACTTCATTATTCGTTTTACGGCATTCCAGTGAGTACTATCATAACCATCCAGATATCGGCTGACTAAGCTAACCGCAAACATTATGTCAGGCCTGCTGACTATAGCTAGATGCATCAAGGAGCCCACAGCTTCTCTATATGGAATGTTTCCATCTAGCTCCGATGTATTCTTTTCTAATTTGATACCTGTCTCTACTGGTGTACTGTTCCCAATTGGCATTAGTCATACTAAATTTATTCAGCAATTTTTGTATATATGTGGTCTGATGTAGAAATATGTAGTTTTCTCCTTTCTCAATTTCTAGGCCAACAAAGTTTTTAGGTTCACATACTTTTATTTCAAAATTTACTTTTAAATCATCAATAACTTTGTTTAACACACTTTTATCCTTGGAAATTATTAGTCCATCATCCACATACAGTATTAGGTACACCTTACTACCATTTAACTGACCAATATAGATACACTTGTCTGAGTGACTATTGGTGAAACCAAATTTCTTTAAAACAGAATCAAATGTTTGATTCCAGCACCTGGGTGCTTGTTTTAACCCATATAATGACCTTTTAAGTTTACAAACATGCCCTTCAGGTACATCTAAACCATCTGGTGGATTCATATAGATATCTTCAGTTATGGATCCATAGAGAAAAGCAGTTTTAATATCAAACTGTATCATTTGCAAGTTATCCTGACACACTTTAGAAAGCAAAACTCTTACAGAGTCATACCTGACAGTTGGTGAGAATGTTTCTGTGTAATCAACCTGGTGTTTCTGTGAGCAGCCCATGGCACATAACCTTGATTTATACAGTAGTCCCGATGGTGTATCTTTCACTTTGAAAACCCACTTACAGCCAATAGTTCTCACTCTATCTGGCTTCTTCACCAACTCCCATGTTTCATTCTTACTGTGTGCTTGCAACTCTTCTTCTATAGACTTTTTCCACTTATCTTTATCCACTGATGACAGAGCCTCTCGGTAAGTTATTGGAGTATCATTTTCTTCGTGTTCTCCACCTTGACAGAGGTAAGTATTAGTTTCATATTTTCTATTTCTATTTCTAAGTGTTATATTACTAGGTCCACTAATATTTATTTCTTTTTCAGGTACATATGCAGGATCATCATCGGAGAAGAATGTTTCTTCTTCATCATTATCGGATAATGTTACAGATGAGTTATTTAACTCTCTTGTGCTTTGATTTGTTAGCTCAACAGATTCATCAATGTTCTTTGTTTCATCAGCACATATTTTAACATTATTATTATTTTTTGTTAGCGGAACCATACAATATTTTTTTTGTACAGAATTTTCCAGAAATACAACATCTCTACTGATAAGAATTTTTCTTGTTTTAGTATCTAATAGTCTGTAACCTTTAGTGACTTCTGAGTAGCCAATAAATATCGTTTTTCTTGCCTTAGGATCCAGTTTTTGACGTTTAGCATCAGGAACATGAACCATGACTTCACATCCAAAGATTCTAAGGTGCTTCAAATTTGGCTTCTTCCCGGACCATAACTCCTCAGGTGTAGCGTATGAAATGGATCTTGTTGGACAGCGGTTCGTTATGTACGCAGCTGTCGCCACTGCTTCAGCCCAGTAGTGTTTCTGTAAATTAGCATTAAGCAACATACAGCGAGCTCTCTCCATCAATGTACGGTTCATACGTTCCGCTAACCCATTTTGTTGTGGGGTATATGGATTAGAAGTTTCATGTATAATGCCACAATTTTGCATGTATTCAATAAACTCGTTACTTAGATACTCTCTTCCATTATCAGTTCTTAATTTCTTTATTTTACATTCAAGTTGATTTTCCACAAATGCTTTAAATTCTTTAAATTTATTAAATACTTCAGACTTGTTTTTAAGTAAATAAATAAATACTTTCCTGGTATAGTCATCCACAAATGTGAGGAAATATTGCGCTCCTCCAACTGATTTCACCTCCAGTGGCCCACAGATATCGGAATGTATAAGTTCTAGAGCCTTCTTAGCACGAGAACCTTCCTTAGGAAACGGCAGCCGGGACTGTTTTCCTTCTTGACAAAATTCACATATCATATCCAGCTTATTGTCAGTAAGCTTGACACCTTCTGCACATTTGGAGAGTTTGTTCAGATCAGTCATATTGAGATGAGCCATCCTTTGATGCCATAAGTAGCTGTCACTTTCCTTTGTATCACATGCATATGCTTGTGCACTACTTAAGTTCAGACGATACATGTTATTCACTAATTCACAAGCTACTACTTCTTTTTGAGATTTGTTGAATATTTTACAGCCATTGTTACTAAACTGTACAGAACATTCTTTCTTTATCAGCTGACTCACGGAGAGAAGATTGCTTGCTAACTCAGGCACATACAACACATTGGTTACTTGTATGGTTTGTGTTTGTCCTACACTATTACATATAGGCAGATCTATTTTTCCACAGCTCTTCACTTTAAGCATTTTATCATCAGCAATACGGATGCTTGTAATTGGAGGTGATGATTCATCGTATAGCCAGTCCTGCCTCATTGTCATATGCATGGACGCTCCTGAATCAACAAACCAGCTCTTACTGTCATTTGCTGCACTGGATGCCGAGAACACAGCGACATATCCAGTTTCTTTGCCTTGGTCCTTTTTCTTTGTTTTGCAATTTTTACTTATGTGACCATAACGGTTGCATTTGAAACAACGGGGACCTTTATTAAACTTCGGAGAACTATCAGAGTCCTTTTGTTTATATTTACTTGACTTACTTGCATACAATGCTACTGACTCGGAGCTCTTTATTTCTTGTAAGAGCTTAGTCTTTACAGAGTCTGCTGTAATCGGCACACCAGAACTTTCGAGGGCCATAATCATTGGCTTGTAGACTTCGGGTAATCCAGCAAGGAGTAATGTACCCAGCCACTCATCATTGATGTCAAATGATATGTTTCGAAGTTTATGTGCTGCACTCATTATTCTGTTAACGTAATCTTCAACATTTTGACAATTTTCTAACGTCGTTGTAATCATATCTCTCAATAAGCCCACGCGTCTTGTCAACCCTTTGTCGTCAAAAGCTTTTTGTAAATTGGTCCACACTTCTTTTGCCGTTTTTGCCTCTTGTATATGTATGTAATTCACTGAGTCAACCAACAATATAATTTTTGCCTTTGCTTTCAGGTCGAGCTTTGAATCAACAGGTTCGCCTTTATTTTCGATACAGCACCAGAGGTCTTCATGTTGTAAATACGTCATCACGGCAAATCTCCATGTATTGTAATTATCTCGACCACTTAACTTTTCGATAAGAGTCATTGTATTTGAAGACATTTTGTATAAAAAAAAATATTTTTCTACACAAACCACGCAGCTTTAGGTTATGTCGTGTCAGTTTTAATGACCGGCGACTTTGTATATCGTTATTTCACTGATATTACTTCT
Organism: Hypercompe scribonia; assembly: GCA_949316085.1. Taxonomy (NCBI): domain Eukaryota; kingdom Metazoa; phylum Arthropoda; class Insecta; order Lepidoptera; family Erebidae; genus Hypercompe; species Hypercompe scribonia. The sequence goes on from OX438977.1 coordinate 23,602,453, forward strand.
CACTGATACTTATTACAAACAGATTACGTTCTGGGCCCATAACCTGATGTAATTAATAGGCTTTATACTTAATTACTTATTTATTTTAACAGAATAATACACATTAGCAAACACTTTTATAGCAGAGATGGCGGCAAGAACGTTTTAACAAAACTGTCAAACGTCATCACGTAGTGAGAAGTTGAGAACGCGGCAATTTCAAATTACTACAACACTTACATTGTCACGATGACGTCCCCAAGCGGAGTGTGAAAAAGCATCTCACTAGGCCGCCATAGTGTTGGTCACCATACTGCATTGTCTCCATTTGCAATAAGTATGGTGACCACAACTCTAGAATTCTATTCATGCTTTCCATCAGGCAGGGTAGAGTCATTTTGGTAGGCTATTATTAAAAAAAAAATCATATTATTTTGCAATAAAATCGTCTAAATATATAAAGATTAAGAAAAAAATGGAAAAAACCAAGTAATGGTAATTATTAGATTATGTTGTGCTGTACGGACAGCGCAGTGTAAGTGGTTTAAGCGTTCGCCACGGCGCCATGTTAGATTTCATGTAGGTTTGTAAAGTCCTCCACGATGCAGAATATTTCATAAAAAACAATACTTGTCAGAAAAACCTAGTCTCACAACTCAGTTCCTCTACCGTAAAAAAATGTAAGATCCATGTAATACCAAATATAAAATACAATATTTAAAATTTTTGACGTTTTGAATAAATAGATTGACTCGATCATCACATGGAAACATAAAGCTCTCACAAGAAATACATATAGTATATAAATTGGATTGTTTGGTGGTCGAAAAACTTGGCTGTGAAATTTTTTTTGCTCGACTTGGCAGATATTCCTTATGCGTGCGTTGCTTTTAAATAAAAAAAAAAAACCATTGTCATAATCGATGAATAGAAATGATCTGAACATCTCTAACTCTTTGACGTTTGGATCACATCAGCCATCATCATCATCATCAGCCGGAAGACGTCCACTGCTGAACATAGGCCTTTCCCCTAGAACGCCACGCCGTACGACTGGACGCCAACTCGCCGACTCGGACTATGTCGTCGGTCCATCTAGTGGAGGACCTACCCACGCTTCGGTTTCCTTTCACATCGACCGAATGAGATATAATTTGTTACAACATTTTTATATATTTATTTTAAACATTCAATGTGTGTATTAAAAAAAATAGAATAACTCTTCACGGAGTTTTGTTAGAAGAAATAAACTAACTTTTAAATCTAAAGAAGTTTGCCTTCAAAAGAACATTCTGATTTTACATGAACAAAGTTCGACAATAGTTTTTTATCGTTTTTTAACTGCCTCGGTGGCGCAGTGGTAATGATTGCGACTGCTGTGCTTGAAGTCTCGGGTTCGATTCCCGGATCGGACAAAATTTTTACATAGTCAGCAAATATTTGTTTCGAAGTTTGGGTATTTTCTATGTATAACATGTATTTGCAAAAAAAAATATAAGTACTTTATTATCATAGCACAAGCTCTGCTTAGTTTAAAACTAGATGACATTGTGTGTCAAATGTCTGAAATATTTATTTATTTATTTATTATTTATTGTGGTAAACCAAAATGTAAACATGAAGTAAGATAACTTTGTCTTCCAAAAAACATTTAAACTTTTGATGCAAAAATCCGTCCAAATTTCTTCGTCATTGGTGTGCGGACAGCACAGTACGCACTCTGTGCTAAATACTGAAACATCAACATAGCCGAAAATTAATTGGGATGGCTATATAGCAGATGGAAATATCTTTCCTAGGAATTAGGTCAGCTCCAGTCGACTGATGCCATGTGGAGAAACGGACTGACCAATTTACTATTTATTTATTTATTATACTATTTTGTATATGTAGTTAAAGAATCAGCTTGTACGAGTTAGAAAATCTACCTGAAACTCTTCGAACAATGGAGTAGTTTTTAGTTTTTTATGATCACTATCTGTCCCGACAAGTTGTGACGCTCTCTATTATGTAGCAATGACTTCTTTGTCCAAATTTTTGGCAAAACATCCTTCTATATGCATAACGATCTATCCATAGAATTAAATTACTTTTTCAAAATAATAAGTGTTACGGGATATTTTAAATTTTTGGTGGATAAATTATGTTGTAATGTTTCCTCTTCTTATTCTGTAGTTTTTACCACAATTCATTATGTTAACTGTTATATATTTTTTTTCTTTTTCCTTTAAAAAGACAACGCCTGCTCAAGGAATAAATCCTGTGACACAAAGAACGGTCAGACTCAGAAGAACAATTTATGGATCACACAAAGTGTTCTCCCATGTGGGATTTGAACCCACAACACTCAACGCAGTAGGGAGCGGCATGGCGACCGCTTAAACCACTAGGCCAACCGTGCATTCAATTAATATATATATAATATTGTATAGGTTTAAACATGTGTACATCAGTTCATACTCGTAGTGTTGACAAATTTTAATCACCATTGTTTAATATTTTTTTTAATAAAACAACAACAAAATTTTGAGATAATATTTCTAGACTTATAATAAAACGAACGATAAAGAAAACAATAAAAAGTTCGCCTTAAATATATTCACGTAAAATAAAGTACAATTTGCCCTATCAAAACTGGCTCAGTGCATGTCGAACCACGACCATTGTAAGGTCGTCTTAATAACAACGTAACATGGTCTTAACTACATGATTTACCAAGGTGGCAACAGCATCCTCAGCAAACTTTCCCAGTCTCTAAGGCCGTATTAGTTTAGTGTCAATAAATTGAATGTTTCTAAAATTTGTTTAGCCGGCTGCTGAGTACTTTTTCCAGTATCTTAGAGAGAGAAGTAAAGCCTATAGTTACCCACATCGTCTCTATTCTTAAAAATAGTACGTATCAATATTTTAATAACACTTCTAAGAAAAATCACCGCAGATAAACCGGTCTTGCATATACGAGTATGTGTCAGAACAAGTGTAAGGATTGCCGAACACGACTTTATTAACACATCAATTGGGATACTATGCCAGACAGCGGCGGTATTTTTTTTCGACACAACGCCATCTAGTGCCAAACTAAATAGAGCTTGTACTATAGGTATAGGTACTAGATAACTGATACAAAGACTTTACTGACTGATACTTATTTTTAGTAAATACATGCATATTATAAAATACATAAGAAACACTCAAACTCTGAAAAAAATATTTACAGATCATACAAACATTTAGTCCGACACGGTAATCGAACCCCAGACCTTAAGCACAGCAGTCGCATACGCGACCACGACGCCATCGAGGTAGTATTACTTAAATTATGTATGAAATTAAATATGTCTGTATCGTGAAGCAATAAAACTACTCATGTCTGATTTTAAAGCACGAATAAAATATAAAAGAAAATCAAAAATGACATCATTTCAGAACATTACAACACTCTGGTAAACTATGATTTTAATTTTGTGCCTTGCATGTGGGGTCCGTGGCCGTTTGTTTGTATTCTACTTCAACATTCACATACCAAGTACACATTAAAATACTATTCAGTATTGCATGTTAAAAAAATACGATGTCAAAACTAAAATTTAATCGGATAGTCACACACATATTCACATTTACATACATACACACACAGACGAACGAATGGTAAAGGAGAGAAGCTGAATGAAATAAAAGGCTTTTACATGTTACAGAAACAGGTTATCAGTTATCATTGTCACTTCAGAAAGGATTGTTACTACAGAACCAGATACGAGACTCGAAGGCTTATTCGGTTCAATTTATAAAAAACATATCATTTTAATGCATTATAGTAAAAAAATATGAAAAATTGCATGATTCTATCGAGGCTTTGTTTATTTGACCAAAATATATTTTATTAATCAAAAAAAACGCTAATAGTTGTATAATTTTATCTTCAAAATAACGTTTAAACTTTAGATACAAAAAGTCCGTCAAATTATCTCCGTCATGCACCGACTGAATAATATGCACTTTGTGCCAATTAAAGGTTTTCCTTAGGAGTTACGTCAGCTCCCGCAGACTGATTCAATGCGAAGAAACGGACGGACCATTTTACTCTTACACTATTATGTATACGTAGTTAAAGTTTAAAAATCTTACTTGCACGATTTAGAAACACTACCTGAAGCCCTTCGGCAAGTGGAGTAGCTTTTATTTTTTTTTGTTATCGCCATCTGTCCCGACAAGTTGTGAAAGGTAGGCGTATGGTCTGTATTATGTAGTAGTTTGTCCAAACTTTTGACAATGGTCCAATAATAAATATATTAATCTATCCACAGAATCGAGTTACTTTTTACAAAATCATTACTTTTCATTAATGTTTTGCAGTTAATGTTGGAAAAATTTAGCGTAAAGTTTTTTATAACTAGTCTATAAATATGATTCGTTTACCAAAGTTAACCGCCATTAATTGTTGAGAAGACACTAACTTTAAAATCTATATTTTAGAATTTAGCGGAGTGAGTATGTGACGACATTCTGTTTGCAGCTGTTTATTATACTTGCATTTTTGTAACATTGTCTTTGGCAAAGTGTCTGTATTACGTACATATGTAAATTTATTTTGCATAAATATTGATCGGTAAAAGTTTCATACGACAGTTTTATATAAAAATAGATCTAAATATGTACCACGGTTCATAGTTTTGATAAATAATTTTAATCATTACTGTTAGTCATCGAATTACTCATAAATAAATGAGTTTACTTAGTTATGTTATGTAGGATGGGTCGAGAATTCGTAAGTATTTGAATCTAACATCCCGTGCAAAAATATTACGGGAGTTCTTGGGACCGATGCTACTGGAATTTGCTGGTTACAATCGTAACACATGGTTACAACAAGATGGAGCCACTTGTCACACATCCAATGAGTTCCTGCCGGTGATCAAAGACATATTTACGGAAAAGCTGATTTCCAGACGAGAAAAGACGTTTCAGCAGTCTTCTTTTTATGGGGTTATTTGAAGAATCGTGTCTACATCAATAAACCAAATACACTGCGTTAACTAAAAGAAAAATCAGTGAAGAGATGTCGGCGATCTCACGGTCTCTTTGTCTATGAGTATTCGAAAGTTCGCTTAGAAGAGTATAAATGTCGAAACGGCGGTCATTTAGGCAACGTAATTTTTAAAAAAGAAATACCAACTAATTAGTTTTCTTGTAAATAAATAATTTTTATTATATGTCAAATGCTTTTTTATACAATTTTTTCAAATGTTAACTAATTCATAACCTATACTATATTTTTTATATATATACATATACATATTATATTCACCCTATAGTTTTCCCTTTAAATTCATTATAATATGGTTGTGGGTAAATACCCAGTCAAAATACTGCTTAGTATATAAAGCTAGATTTTATTCAATTTAATCGGGTTATCATACACATAACATCATACATACGTATACCCACGCAGGTAAGTGAAGTTTCAGATTTTGAGATTGATGCCCTGAGTGAATTTCAGATTGCTAGAAGAAGAGCTTGTTTTTTTTTAATAATATTAATCAAATACACAATAAAGCATATCATAGGCTATAAGGATGTACTCATTTATTTAGTCTATAATATAGATAACTAATAATACACAATTAAATATCGATTTATTCATGGAGCGACTGTCATCCGATCTCCACAACTCAAGTAATAGGCGATACCGTAGTTTACGGATTGTTATCTCAGCACTTGAATATGAAAACGTCAAATTAAACAACTCAAATGTCCATAATTATCATTTTAAAACAAGTTGTCAGTCGTTGCTCTAAAAAAGTTTGTGGCTAGAGAAACAGACAGTAGACTTAAAAAAATATCCTTAATGGGTAAATTATAAAAAAAAATCATTAAAAAAATTATTACTAACAATTTTGATTTGAAAAAGCAAAAAGAAAATTGAAAATGATATAACTTCATGCTTTCAGAGCTTTGGTAACTGGACCGAAATAACGCTTAAACCAAAGGTAAACACGAAGTAAATTAAAAAAACATTTAAAATTTATATGCAAAAAATCCGTCCAAATTTCTTCGTCACTGGTGTGTGACTGCACAGTATACACACTGTGCCAAATACTGAAACATCAATACAGGTGAAAATATAATAGTTGATTATAGGATAGGTTTAAACATGTGTACCACAGTTTATAGTTTTTTTTTTAATAGAACAATAACAACATTTTGAGAAAATATTTCTATGCTTATAGTAAACGAACAATAAAGAAAAAAAAATGAATGAAACGAAAGAGTTTTACGTGCTAAAATATGAATAACGTGATGCCACTTTCACTTTAAAAAAACTGAAAATGGATTCATCTTACCGGAGTTTCGTTCATTGAAATAAAATAACTTTAAAGCTCAAAATCAAAATATAGATAATTCTTAACCTTCAAAAGTAAATTGTGACGAGATGTAAAAAGTCCGTATTCTTCGTCATTGTAAATGACGAAGAATACGGACTAATACTATACGGGTCAAATGTGTAAAAACTATAATGTAGCTAGAGGTACTAATAGGTGGCCTATGGTGGTTTTTGACTAATGAATGTAGCAGGAATTAATTCATATGTTATTTATTCTCAATATAATCCTGACAAAAAAGTTAAAAGAAGAGTTTTTCTTGAAAAATTATCTTATGAACTCATTGATGCACAGTTAAGAAGACGGGCGGCAACTACTGTTTACCAAGAATCATACGACAGAGATGTGCTGAAATTTGCAAAATAGATGGTCCTGGATCATCAGGTACCGCTAACAATCTCGGCCACGGACGTTGTAGCTTTTGTTCGTCGAAAAAAAATCGTAAAACGCGTTACAACTATCTTATTTGCAAAAAATACTTTTGTTTGGAACATGCGGTTATGGTTTGCTCTGATTGCAATAATAATCAATCTAAAGAAGATTAGATTTTAATTTTTTATTTGTATGTTTCTTATCTATAATTTTGGTCAACTTTATCTTAGTATTTAAGAATTACTGATTATTTGCAAAGGCTGTTTCTGAAGACTATAAAACAATAGTAAACACAAGAAATGTATATAATTTTGTTTTATTTAATTAATAATATCCTAAACTTTAAATTACATACGAGTTCATACTCATAGGTTAATTAAAACTAGTTAAACTCCCCTGATTAAAAAGAAATGTTTAAATAAAGTAAGGTGGTCTCAAAAATCAAGACAAGTTCTTAATAAATGTGATTTCAAACACGATCAAAGTCAGAAATAGCAAATGCCATCTTTACTATCAGACAACCGAACAAATACTTCGTTTCTTTTTTCTTTAAAAAGACAACGCCCGCATTACGAATAAATCCTGTGTCGCGGGGGACTTTACAAACATACAAGAAATGGATACAAAGAACACCCAGACTCAGAACAACAATTTGTAGATCACACAAAGTGTTGTCCATGTAGGAGTTGAACCCACAAAACTCAGCGAAGTGGAGTGCGGCGTGGCGACCGCTGAAACCACTAGGCCAATTGTACGGTCTGTCTGTCAGTCTTAAAATATCAACGTAAAACAAAAATTAAAGAAAAGTGACAGATCGACAATAAATATACTCATATATGCACACACTAACACATACGTACATACGCGCTCTAAATAAGGTTAGACCATTTTATAAATAAAGATATTAGCATAACATATTGTAATCGCTTTCTAACTTTATAGTATACTTGTATTATCCAATATATTATTAATACTATTCTCCTACTACTACAAATAATTTTAATCATTACTGTTAAAATTTTAAGACAACAAGTCGGCACTTACGACAGCAAAAAGAACGATTAAAAAAATAAGTATATTTTTTTAACATGAATAAACAGCGTAAGACGTCCGTCGTTAGTGAAATCACGTAAAATAAAGCACAATCTCCTCTGCTACAATTGGCTGAGCATATGTTAAGCTGTGCCTAAAATAAAGTGCTGATACAAGTACGTTTTATTAATTAATATCAAAAACATTTCACATTTACGGTTTTGGCGGCCTGTAACTTGGATTTTCTGTGAGGGCCCTGTTATCACTTCAGTCTATCCAGTCCCAACGTGTTATTTGAGATACTATTTCTATGCTTATCATAAAACGAACAATAAAGAAAAAGAAACGAATGAAACGAAAGAGTTTTACGTGTTAAAATATGAATAACGTGATGCCACTTTCACTTTAAAAAAACTGAAAATGGATTCATCTTACCGGAGTTTCGTTCATTGAAATAAAATAACTTTAAAGCTCAAAATCAAAATATAGATAATTCTTAACCTTCAAAAGTAAATTGTGACGCGATGTAAAAAGTCCGTCAAATATTCTTCGTCATTGGTGTGCTGACTGTCAAGTACGCACTCTGTGCCAAATACTAAACTCGTCAAGGGAAAAGTGTAGCCACTGGGAAGGTTGCGTGCTATGGGGACATATTATCTCTCTAAGGAGTTAGGTCAGCTCCCGTAAACTGATTCAATGCGGAGAAACGGACGGACAATTATACTTCAACACTGTTTTGTATAAATAGTTAAAATATCAAAAATGTTACTTGCGCGAGCTAGCAAAACTACCTGCATCGTTTCAGACAATAGAGTAGATTTATTTAGACAATTGTTTTGTTATCGTCGTCTGTCCCGACAAAGTTTAAAAGACTCACTCTGTTTCTATTGTGTCTCGATTATTGTTTCACCCATACTTTTGACAAAAGGTCAGTCAATCGGCATAATTTTGAATCTTTGCTTGATTTTCCATATTACGCCAAAAATATTTATAAAGCCACTGAACAGATCTTGTCAGTTTAATTCCCCACATGTAATATTAAATGTTATTATGATACACATATTGTGGCCACTGCTACTAAGACAAACATCTCATCAGGTAATAAGACAACTTTGAGTCGCTAAATTCAAGTTATCAGAACTATGTCAATATCATTATATCATTCCATTCTGACTTACTGCTTATCCTATACCCGCGCGTGTGTCTGAGAGACCGACAGAATTATTTTTTTTAAATTATTAATAGAAATGGTAATGCTAGTTGAATGAGCTTTCTAGTACTTGCTTAATTCGACACGACCTTGAAATTAGTGTTAAGTGTGACCTTGCACACTTGGACCGCATTTGAACTATGCCTCATTCGGAGCAAGAGACCGGCGCGGGTATACGTGTTACTATTTTTGGTGTGTAATATTTTTTAGTTTCGCGATTTCATTAGTTTTTATAATGTCGATTGCATTTAGAAAGGAGGTGTTGATACCGTTGACAAAATGTGTGAAACCTCTAATGTCGCTAGAGGTTCTAATAGGTGGCCTATGGTGGTTTTTTATAGAGTAATGAGTGTAGTAGGAATTACTTTATATATTATTTACTCTCAAAATAATCCTGACAAAAAAGTTGAGATAAAGAGTTTTTCTTCAAAAATTGTCTTATGAACTCATTGATGCAAAGTTCAAAAGACGGGCGGCAAATACTTATTTACCGAGAATCATACGACAGATATGGGCTGAAAGTTGAAAAAAAGGATGGTCCTAAATCATCTCGTAGCGCTAACAATCTCGGCAATTGTAGCTTTTGTTCCTCGAAAAAAAATCATAAAACGCGTTACAACTGTCTTACTCGCAAAAAATACTTTTGTTTCGAACACGTGGTTATGGTTTGCGCTGATTGCAATACTAATCAATCTAAAGAAGATTAGATTTAAGTTTTTTATATGTATGTTTCTTGTTTTTAATATTAATGGAGATTTTTATGTTTTTTGTTGGCAGAATTTTAATTTTGGTTAACTTTTCCATAGTTTTTAAGAATTACTGATTTTTTCAAAGGCTGTTTCTGAAGACTGTAACACAATAGTAACTACAAAATATTGTTTGATTTAATTAATAATATCCTAAACTTTAAATAACATATAAGTTTACACTAGGTTTTCTAAAAAAAAAATCTAAGCTTCGGCTTATAAGTGTTACACTAATTGGCGCAGGTACAGCAAGGTTAAATATATGGGGCAGTTTGGCTGCAATACACTTGACCACTTTAGAAAGGGCTCAGAGATGTATTTTGAAGGTTATGCCTAAGAAATCGTTAAACTTCTTAAGGACTGAACTGTGTAACAAACTGAAGTATTAAGTATAAGATGATTTTACATGCAAGTATTCCATGCCATTATTTATACACACAAAAACTTGTTAAACTCTCCTGATTAAAAAGAAATGTTTAAACAAAGTAAGCCGGTCTCAAAAATCAAGTTGTTAATAATAGTGATTTCAAACGCGATCAAAGTCAGAAATGCAAATGTTATCTTAACTATCAGACAACCGAATAAATACTTCTTTTCTATTTTTTCTTTTTTCTTTTTCTTTAAAAAGACAACGCCCGCATTATGAATAAATCCTGTGTCGCGGGGGACTTTACAAACATACAAGAAATGGACACAAAGAACACCCAGACTCAGAACAACAATTTGTAGATTATATAGATTGTCCCATGTAGGATTTGAACCCACAACACTCAGCGGAGTGGAGTGCGGCGTGGCGACCGCTGAAACCACTAGCTAATTGTGCGGTCTGTCTGTGCGTCTTAAAATATAAACGTAAAACAAATTAGAGAAAAGTGACAGATCGACAATAATTATACTCATATATGCACACACTAACACATACATACGCGCTGCAAATAAAGTTAGACCATTTTATAAATAAAGATATTAGCATAACATAGTGTAATCTCTTTCCAATTTTGTAGTATAGTTGTATTATTCAATATATTATTAATACTATTCTCCTACTATACTCGTATAATCGCCAGGGTATTGATAGTATCGCTTGCATGTACTTATAATAATTGTTGCTATATCTGTTGGTAAACTAAATTTTACATAAATATTCTTGTACTAAGTCTCATACGAGAGTAAAAAAATGTATATTTTTTTAAAATAAGAAACCTTTATTATGGAGATCTAAATGTGTACTACAGCTTATAGTTTTGACAAATAATTTTAATCATTATAGTTAAAATTTTAAGACAGCAAGTCGGCACTTACGACAATAAAAAGAACGATTAAAAAAATAAGTATACTTAGTCTGGCCATAAATACTGTTACACTTAATTATAAAAAAATATTACATTTGAATTTCGAATCTGTCATTTTTATACGATTGTTCATTGTGTTTTCTCATTTTGGCGCCAATACATTGTAAAATATTTTGCGATATTAAAATGGTGTGGGGTGATAAAGAGAACCGAATCGCTGTGATAGCATTACACAAAGTAGGTATGGAGCCAAATGCAATTTTTAAAACTCTCCATACACTTGGTATTAGTAAAATGTTTGTGTACCGGGCTATTAATAGGTACAATGAGACCTCCTCTGTTTGTGACAGAAAAAGATCTGGCCGTCCACGTAGTGTTCGTACGAAAAAGGTGGTCAAAGCAGTAAGGGAAAGAATTCGAAGAAATCCTGTCCGAAAGCAAAAGATTTTATCTCGGGAAATGAAGATAGCACCTAGAACCATGTCGCGTATTTTAAAAGATGACTTAGGACTTGCAGCCTATAAGAGACGCACTGGCCATTTCTTAACTGATAATTTAAAGAAGAATAGGGTGGTAAAATCGAAACAACTACTGAAGCGGTACGCAAAGGGAGGTCACAGAAAAATTTTGTTTACGGATGAGAAAATTTTTACAATTGAGCAACATTTTAACAAACAAAATGACCGTATTTATGCTCAAAGCTCTAAGGAAGCTTCCCAATTAGTCGACAGAGTGCAACGTGGACATTATCCGACTTCAGTGATGGTTTGGTGGGGTGTTAGCTATGAAGGAGTGACTGAGCCATATTTTTGTGAAAAAGGTATCAAAACATCGGCACAAGTGTATCAAGATACCATTCTTGAGAAGGTAGTTAAGCCCCTTAACATCACCATGTTCAATAACCAAGTATGGTCCTTCCAGCAAGACTCGGCGCCGGGTCATAAAGCTCGGTCCACGCAGTCTTGGTTGGAATCGAACGTTTCGGACTTCATCAGAGCTGAAGACTGGCCGTCGTCTAGTCCCGATCTTAATCCGCTGGATTATGATTTGTGGTCAGTTTTAGAGAGTACAGCTTGCTCTAAACGCCATGATAATTTGGAGTCCCTAAAACAATCTATACGATTGGCAGTGAAGAATTTTCCCATGGAAAGAGTGCGTGCTTCTATTGATAACTGGCCTCATCGTTTAAAGGACTGTATTGCAGCCAATGGAGACCACTTCGAATAAGCTTTTTATATTTTTAATTGTTTTATATTTATGTATTAAACTGACACACTGTAAAAGTAATAAATGTTATTTGCAGTTAACAATTTTCTTTTTTCTTTATTACAATATTTATGGCAAGACTAGGTAATTCTTTGACATGAATAAACAGCGTAAGAAGTCCGTCGTTAATGAAATCACGTGAAATAAAGCACAATCTCCTCTGCCACAACTGGCTAAGCGTATGTTAAGCTGCGCCTAAAGTAAAGTCTCGAAACAAGAACGTTTCATTAATTCATATCAAAAACATTTCACATTCACGGTTTCGGCGGCCGGTAACTTGGATTTTCTGTGAGAACCGAAGTAATAAGAGGGTGTTTCACTTCGGTCTATCCAGTCCCAACGTGTTACTTGAGATAGTATTTCTATACTTATCATAAAACGAACAATAAAGAAAAAAAAATGAATGAAACGATAGGGTTTTACGTGCTAAAATATGAATAGCGTGATGCCACTTTCACTTTAAAAAAAACTGAAAATGGATTCATCTACCGGAGTTTCGTTCATTGAAATAAAATAACTTTAAAGCTCAAAATAAAAATATAGATAATTCTTAACCTTCAAAAAATTGTGACGAGATGTAAAACGTCCGTCAAATATTCTTCGTCATTGGTGTGCTGACTGTCAAGTACGCACTCTGTTCCAAATACTAAACTCGTCAAGGGAAAAGCGTAGCCACTGGGAAGGTTGCGTGCAATGGGGACAACATACTATTTCTCTCAGGAGTTAGGTCAGCTCCCGTAAACTGATTCAATGCGGAGAAACGGACGGACAATTATACTTCAATATTATTTTGTATAAATAGTTAAAATATCAAAAATCTTACTTGCGCGAGCCAGCAAAACTACCTGCATCGTTTCCAACAATAGAGTAGATTTATTTAGACAATTGCGTTGCTATCGTTGTCTGTCCCGACAAATTTTAAAAGACTTACTCTGTTTCTATTGAGTCTCGATTATTGTTTTACCCATACTTTTGACAAAAGGTCAGTCAATAGGCATAATTTTGAATCTTTACTTGATTTTTCATATCACGCCAAAAAATATTTGTAAAGCCACTGAACAGATCTTGTCAGTTTAATTCCCCACACGTGATATTAAATTGTATTGTGATACACATATTGTAGCTACTGCTACTAAGACCAACATCTCATCAGGTAATAAGACAACTTTGAGTTGCTAAATTCACGTTATCAAAACTATGTCGATATCATTATATCATTCTATTCTGACTTACTGTTTAACCTTCCTATACCCGCGCGTGTGTCTGAGAGAGCGAAAGAATTATTTTTTTAAATTATTTATAGAAAGGGTAATGTTAAGTCAATGAGCTTTCTAGTACTTGCCTAATTCGACACGACCTTGCGCGGGGACTGCATTTGGGTGAACTACGCCTCATTCGGCGCGAGAGACCGGTGCGGGTATACGTGTTACTATTTTTGGTAAGTAATATTTTTTTATTTTCGCGATTTCAATAGTTTTTATAATGTCGATTGCATTTATTTATAAATAAGTATATTTCTAGATATCTGTAGATACATTTATTATAGTTTTTTTTTAATATTTTTATACATTTTTATTATAATGTAACCTATATTTCAAAGTATTTTATTTCAGTACTTTTATGAATTCATATAAGTTACTTCTGTTTCAGAGATTTGTTTATCGGCGTGATAATGAACGAAGAGCAGATTAAACGATGTTAGAAGGGAGGCGTTGATACCGTTGACAAAATGTGTGAAACCTATAATATTGCTAGAGGTACGAATAAGTTGCCTATGGTGTTTTTTTTAAGCCAATAAATGAAGCAGAAATTAATTCATATATTATTTTGTCTCAAAATAATCCTGACAAAACAATTGAGAGAAGAGTTTTCTTGAAAAATTGTCTTATGAACTCATTGACGCACAGTCGAGAAGACGGGCGGCAACTACTTGTTTACTTAGAATCATATAACAGGGATGTGATTAAATTTGCAAAATGGATAGTCCCGAATCATCAGGTACCGCTACCAATCTCGGCCAAAGACGTTGTAGTTTTTGTTCCCCGAAAAAAAATCGTAAAACGCGTTACAACTGTCTTACTTGCAAAAACTACTTGTGTTTCGAACACACGGTTATGGTTTGCTCTGATTGCTATACTAATCAATCTAAAGATGATTATATTTTTTTCTTATTTGTATGTTTATTATCTATAATATTAATGGAGATTTTTATGTTTTTAATTGGAAGAATTTAATTTTGGTTAACTTTATCGTAGTATTTAAGAATTACAGATTATTTTCAAAGGCTGTTTCTGAAGACTGTATATGAAATGAAATATACTCATATATGGATGCACACACAAACACATACATACATACGCACTCCGAACAAAGTCAGACAATTTTATAAATAAAGATATTAGCATAACATATTGTAACTCCTTTCTAATTTTATAGTATAGTTGTATTATTCAATATATTATTAATACTATTCTCCTACTATACTCGTATAATCGCCAGTGTATTGATAGTATCGCTTGCATGTACTTATAATTGTTGCTATATCTGTTGGTAAACTAAATTTTATATAAATACTCTTGTACTAAAGTCTCATATGAGAGTACAAAAAGTATCCTTTTTTTTAAAGTAAAACCTTTATTATGAAGATCTAAATGTGTACTATGGTTTAAAGTTTTGACAAATAATTTTAATCATTACTGTTAAAATTTTATGACAGCAAGTCAGCACTTACGACAATAAAAAGAACGATTAAAAAATAAGTATAATTTTTCAACATGAATAAAGCAGCTTAAGAAGTCCGTCGTTAATGAAATCACGTAAAATAAACCTAATCTCCTCTACCACAACTGGGTAAGGGTATGTTAAGCTACGCCTAACGTAAGGTTCCGACACACAAACGTTTTATTAATTCATATCAAAAATACATCAAGAAACTGCCTCGGTGGCGTAGCGGTAGTGAGTGTGACTGCTGTGCTTGAGGTCTCAAGTTCGATGCCCGGGTCTGACCAAATGTTTGTACGATCTGCAAATATTTGTTTCGAAGTGTGGGTGTTTTCTATGTGTAACATGTATGTATTTACAAAAAAAAAGTATATAAGTATTATATCAGTCAGTCTAGTTATCATAGCACAAGCTCTGACTCTTACTTTGAAACTAGATGACTTTGTGTGTCAAATGTCCGAAAATGTCCGAAATATTTCACATTCATGGTTTCGGCGGCCTGTAACTTCGATTTTCTGTGAGGGCCCTGTTATCACTTCGGTCTATCCAGTCCCAACGTGTTAAAGCGTGGTTCTCCAAAGGTTGAAAGCAGTTGACAAAGGCTGAAACTGTTAACAGTATTACCTCACAGTGTGGTTATATCTTAGGTAAAGTAAACAAAACTGACAGTTTTAAAAGTTTGTAAATTGTTTTAATAGCACCCGCAGCAGAACTGTGCGAAAGCTTTTCGATATAAGAATCGTACTATAATCTAGAGAATATATTTAACCAAGAATGACAGACAATTCTATTACCTCAATTTTAATCTATATGTGTTATGTGATTTTATTAATTTATTAACTATAAATTAATTCGTTTAGGTTTATTTTAAATTCATTACCATCATCAATGCGCCAGCGCACGTGTTTCCTTCCCATTACGATCCCTGCTCCTTAAAGCGAGGCTTGAAAAAGCACCTCACTCGGCCGCCATAGCGTGGATCGACATAAAACTACTTCATCGTCCATTTCATGCTTGCCATGCTTTTCATCAGGTAGAGTAGAGTCACTTTGGTAGGCCCAAAATAAAGGGAACACCGTTTAACAGCCCACTTTTGGACGTACATATATCTTTCCTTTTAAATTAGGTTTTGGTTTACTATACCACGCTGGCTGGTCGGATCGGTATAGGGGTTTTTCAAGTTTTCCTTCTTTTTGCAGTGGTTATACCTGCGTAGTTTGTTCCTTTAGTCGCTATCGTAATAAGGGTGGAGACACTCTACGTTCTTACTCTGTCACTGACCGGCAAAAACTTAAAATAGCATGATTTTATTTGAATGAATGAATTTGACTGAAGAAATTTTTGACCAAAGAAAAACATCAAAAGTTAAATTATACCTCTTCAGTACTTTTACTTAAGATATAAAAAATCCATCTAAATTTCTTCATCACTGGTGTGTAGACTGTACAGTACGCATTCTATGCCAAATACTGAAACATTAACATAGGCGAAAATAGTTTTATATATTATGGGATAGGTTTAAACAAGTGTACTACAGTTTATAGTTTTTTTTTTAATAGAACAATAACAAAATTTTGAGATAGTATTTCTATACTTATAATAAAACGAACAATAAAGAAAAAGAAACGAATGAAACGAAAGAGTTTTACGTGTTAAAATATGAATAACGTGATACCATTTTCAATTTAAAAAATTAAAAATGGATTCATGTTGCCGGAGTTTCGTCCATTGAAATAAAATAACTTTAAAGCTCAAAATAAAAATATAGATAATTCTCAACCTTAAAAAGTAAATTGTGACGAGATGTAAAAAGTCCGTCAAATATTCTTCGTCATTGGTGTGCTGACTGTCAAGTACACACTCTGTGCCATATACTAAACTCGTCAAGGGAAAAACGTAGTCACTGGGAAGTTTGCGTGCTATGGGGACATTTTATTTTTCTAAGGAGTTAGGTCAGCTCCCGTAAACTGATTCAATGCGGAGAAACGGACGGACAATTATACTTCAACTCTGTTTTATACAAATAGTTAAAATATCAAAAATATTACTTGCGCGAGCTAGCAAAACTACCTGCATCGTTTCAAACAATAGAGTAGATTTATTTAGACAATTGTGTTGCTATCGTTGTCTGTCCCGACAAATTTTAAAAGACTTACTCTGTTTCTATTGTGTCTCGATTATTGTTTCACCCATACTTTTGACAAAAGGTCAGTCGATCGGCATAATTTCGAATTTTTGCTTGAATTTCCATATCACACCAAAAAATATTTATAAAACCACTGAATAGATCTTGTAAACTTAATGTAACTTGATTGAGTGATTCATTTTAGGGCGGTCCCGAAGTATAGTCTTATTTTTTTTATCTAGTTTTGAAAATAAGATTAGGGGTGCAAAATCATAGACACGCCGTTGTTTCGGCGATAAGATCCGTTAAAGAGGATTGGCTCTAGAGGTATCTTCTTATACCGGCTGACGCAAGTAATCACTGGTAAGGATTGTTTCGAAGATCCAACACCTTAGTGCCACCACTGCTATGTTTGGACCGTGGACACAGCGCGTCACACGATTATTTGACGGGAAGGAAGCAATGTATGTAAGAAAAGTCTTTGCACAGCACTTCGCAGGAAACTCTCTTTGTCGCTCAACGGAGTGCGTCAGGCCCAACCCTCTGTCTTCAGTATATAAATGTCACTGAAGAATTTACTATAATGTACACTTCCCTAAGACCTGAATGCAAAAGGAAAGTAGATGGTTGGTTTAACAGTTTATTGCAATTGTAGTTAAATGGTTTGATAATAATTTATTAATATCAATTATCAGTGAGAGCAAATATTTATGTTACCACAAAACTGCAGCTCCTTCTCCAACCCGAAGGTCAAACATTAGAATTCACACATTTGATTGTAATTAAACTATTTCAAAATACAAAAGTCACGTAATATTAAATGTTAATGTGGTACACATATTATGGCTAATGCTACTAAGTCAAAAATCTCATCAGGTAATAAGACAACTTTGATTTGCTAATTTCAAGTTATCAAAACTATGTCGATAGCATTATATCATTCTATTCTGACTTACTGTTTAACCTTTCTATACCCGCGCGTGTGTCTGAGAGACTGACAGTATTATTTTTTGAAATTATTTAAATATAAACTGCACGATTAGCCTAGTAGTTTAAGCGGTCGCCATGCCGCTCTCCAATTCGCTGCGTGTTGTGGTTTCAAATCCTACATGAAACAACACTTTGTGTGATCCATAAATTGTTATTCTGAGTCTGGATGTTCTTTGTGTCTGTTTCTTGTATGTTTGTAAAGTCCCCCGCGACACAGGATTTATTCCTAGTGCGGAAGTTTTTTTTTAAAAAAAAAAAGAAATAAAAAGAAAAAGAAAAGACAGGGTAATGCTAGTTGAATGAGCTTTCTAGTACTTGCCTAATTCGACATAACCTTATGCGGGGGCCGCATTTGGGTGAATTATGCCTCATTCGGTGCGAGAGACCGGCGTGGGTATACGTGTTACTATTTTACGTGAGTAATATTTTTTTTATTTTCGCCATTTCATTAGTTTTGATGATGTCGATGACATTTATTTATAAAGAAGTATATTTCTAGATATTTGTAGATACATTTATTATAGTTTTTTTTAATATTTTAATATATTTTTATTATAATATAACCTATATAATATAACCTATCCACTCAATCATTAATTATTGCATTCTTTCGTGGGAAGGAGTGGGTAAGGTCCAGTTTCTGGAAATAGAAAGAGCTGAGAGAGCTGTACTGAAGGTTGGGGCTGGACTACCATTTCGTTACCCGACAAGAGAGCTTTATGGATTTTGGGATGTATTGACAGTCAGACAAAATTTTATATTGGCAGTTATTTTGAAGAAGCACACTGAAACAGTTTACAATCCAAATTTAAAAAAGGGCAAGCGTCGGAAGGGTGCTGTATGTAATGTCGCCTTCCGCACTAGTCTGTCACATCGATTTTTCTGTTTCCTCAGCGGGTATTTATATAACAAAGTGAATACCTTCTTATCGATACATCCTCTCACAAAATCAGAATGCCAACACAGGGTTTGAGATTGGTTGAAGACTCTTGACTACGATAGCACTGAAAATTTACTCACCGTTTTGACATAACGGTGAAGTAATATAAATATAAATTAGTAATAACATAATAATAATTAAGTGGTTGATATATATTCCTTCACTCTCGCTTACTTACACATACACACACACGCACACACTCGAATATACATACGAACACTCACCCGCATTCACACACAAATACACATACACACACACACTTACACACTAACGATTGTAATGCTCAAGTTAATGCATAATTTTAAATTCTCTCCTTCTCCAGCATGTTTATCACTGTCTAAAATGTCAACTAACTTGTAAACTAAGTGGTGTGGGGACCTGGTGACCTGTAACACAGATATTCTATACCTATCATAGGCACCAGTCTCTCACAAAATGTGATTCCTGACTCAACTGTAATATTATAGTAATACCATATCTCAGAAGAAAAAATAAACTATTATTACTATTATTATTATATTTCAAAGTATTTTATTTCAGTACTTTTATGAATTCATATAAGTTATTTCTGTTTCAGAGATTCGTTTATCGGCGTGATAATAAACGAGGAGCAGATTAGACTGATGTTAGAAGGGAGGTGTTGATACCGTTGATAAAATGTGTGAAACCTATAATGTCGCTAGAGGTACTAATAGGTGGCCTATGGTGGTTTTTTATAGACTAATGAATGTAGCAGGAAATTATTCATGTATTAGGGGGACAGTGATAAACATTACTCTCAAAATAATCCTGACAAAAAAGTTGAGAGAAGAGTTTTCCTGCAAAATTGTCTTATGAACTCATTAATGCACAGTTAAGAAGACGGGCGGCAACTACTGTTTACCAAGAATCATACGACAAAGATGTGCTGAAATTGCAAAATAGATGGTCCTGAACCGTCAAGTACCGCTAACAATCTCAGCCAAGGACGTTGTAGCTTTTGTTCCTCGAAAAAAAATCGTAAAACGCGTTACAACTGTTTTACTTGCAAAAAAATCTTTTGTTTAGAACACGCGGTTATGGTTTGCTCTGATTGCTATACTAATCAATCTAAAGATGATTAGATTTTAATTTTTTATTTGTATGTTTCTTATCTATAATATTAATGGAAATTTTTATGTTTTTTATTGGAAGAGTTTAATTTTGGTTAACTTTATCGTAGTATGTAAGAATTACTGATTTTTTTCAAAGGCTGCTTCTGAAGACTGTAAAACAATAGTAAATACAAAAAATCAATAAAATCTTGTTTTTTTGTAATTAATAATATCCTAAACTTTAAATAACATATAAGTTTATACTAGGTTTTCTAGAAAAAAATCAAAGTTTCGGCTTTCACAATGTCAGTCCGCGAGACCGCGCGCGGGTATAGGCGTTATAATAATTAGCGCAGGTACAGCAAGGTTAAATATATGGAGCAGGTTGGCTGCAATACACTTGACCACTTTAGAAAGGGTGCAGAGATGTACTTTTAAGGTTATGCCTAAGAAATCGTTGAACTTCTTAACGACTGAACTGTGTAAAAAACTGAAGTATTAAGTATATGATGATTTTACATGCCAGTATTCCATGCCATTATTTATACACACAAAAACTTATTAAACTCTCCTGATTAAAAAGAAATGTTTAAACAAAGTAAGCCGGTCTCAAAAATCAAGTTGTTAATAATAGTGATTGCAAACGCGATCAAAGTCAGAAATAGCAAATGCCATCTTAACTATCAGACAACCGAACAAATACTCCTTTTTTTTCTTTTTTTTTAAAAGGACAACGCCCGCATTATGAACCAATCCTGTGTCACGGGGGACTTTACAAACATACAAGAAACGGACACAAATAACACCCAGACTCTGAACAACAATTTGTAGATCATGTAGATTGTCCCATGCGGGATTTGAACCCACAACACTCAGCAAAGTGGAGAGCGGCGTGGCGACCGCTGAAACCACTAGGCCAATTGTGCGGTCTGTCTGTGCGTCTTAAAATATCAACGTAAAACAAATTAGAGAAAAGTGACAGATCGACACTAAATATACTCATATATGCACACACTAACACATACGTCCATACGCGCTCCAAATAAAGTTAAACATTTTATCAATAAATATATTAGCATAACATATTGTAACCCCTTTCTATTTTTATAGTATAGTTGTATTATTCAATATATTATTAATACTATTATCCTACTATACTCGTATAATAGTATCGCTAGTGTATTGATAGTATCGCTTGCGTGTGCTTATAATTGTTGCTATATCTGTCGGTAAACAAAATTTTACATAAATACTCTTGTACTGAAGTCCCATACAAGAGTTAAAAAAATGTATACTTTTTTAAAATAAGAAACCTTTATTATGAAGATCTAAATGTGTACTACAGTTTATAGTTTTGACAAATAATTTTAATCATTACATTTAATCATATAAAACAATAAAGAAAAAAAAATGAATGAGCCGATGGGTTTTACGTGCTAAAATATGAATAACGTGATGCCACTTTCACTTTAAAAAAACTGAAAATGGATTCATCTTATCGGAGTTTCGTTCATTGAAATAAAATAACTTTAAAGCTCAAAATAAAAATATAGATAATTCTTAACCTTCAAAAGTAAATTGTGACGAGATGTAAAAAGTCCGTCAAATATTCTTCGTCATTGGTGTGCTGACTGTCAAGTACGCTCTCTGTGTCACATACTAAACTCGTCAAGGGAAAGCGTAGCCACTGGGAAGGTTGCGTGCAATGGGAACATATTATTTCTCTAAGGAGTTAGGTCAGCTCCCGTAAACTGATTCAATGCGGAGAAACGGACGGACAATTATACTTCAACACTGTTTTGTATAAATAGTTAAATATCAAAAATGTTACTTGCGCGAGCTAGCAAAACTACCTGCATCGTTTTAGACAATAGAGTAGATTTATTTAGACAATTGTGTTGTTATCGTTGTCTGTCCCGCCAAATTTTAAAAGACTTACTCTGTTTTTATTGTCCTTCGATTATTGTTTTGCCCATAATTTTGACAAAAGGTCGGTCGATCGGCATAATTTTGAATCTTTGCTAGTTTTTCCATATCACGCCAAAAAATATTTATAAAACCACTGAACAGATCTTGTCAGCTTAATGAATCCCTACCTTTCACACACGTAATCTTAAATATTAATGTGGTACACATATTGTGGCTAATGCTACTAAGACCAACATCTCATCAGGTAATAAGACAACTTTGAGTTGCTAAATTCACGTTATCAAAACTATGTCGATATCATTATATCATTCTATTCTGACTTACTGTTTAACCTTCCTATACCCGCGCGTGTGTCTGAGAGACCGACAGAATTATTTTTTGAAATTATTTATAGAAAGGGTAATGCTAGTTGAATGAGCTTTCTAGTACTTGCCTAATTCAACACGACCTTGAAATTGGTGTGAAGTGTGACCCTGTGCGGGGACCGCATTTGGGTGAACGCCGTTATGCCCCATTCGGTGCGAGAGACCGGCGTGGGTATACGTGTTACTATTTTTGGTGTGTAATATTATTTTATTCTCGCGATTTCATTAGTTTTTATGGTGTCGATTACATTTATTTATAAAGAGGTATATTTCGAGATGTTTGTAGATTCATTTATTATAGTTTTTTTTAATATTTCAATATATTTTTATTATAATATAACTATATTTCAAAGTATTTCATTTCAGTACTTTTATGAATCCATATAAGTTATTTCTGTTCCAGAGATTCGTTTATCGGCGTCATAATGAACGAGGATCAGATTAGACTGATGTTAGAAGGGAGACGTTGATACTGTTGAGAAAATGTGTGAAACCTATGATGTCGCTTCGTCTTTTAAAATATCGGTTCATAAGACCGTGCGCGGGTATAGGTGTTACATTCTTTGACACAGTAACAGCAAGGTTAAGTGGGGCTTGAAAAAGCACCTCTCTAGGCCGTCATAGCGTGGATCGACATAAAACTCTCAGTCACTTTGGTAGGCCCAAAATAAAGGGAACACCATTTAATAGCCCACTGCTGGATGTACATACACGTTTCCTTCGAAATTAGGTTTTGGTTTACTATACCACGCTGGCTGGTCGGATCGGTATAGGGTTTTTTCAAGTTTTTTCTTCTTTTTGCAGTGATTTTATCTGCATTAGTTTGTTTCTTTAGTCGCTGTCGTAACAAGGGTGGTGACACTCTGTGTTCTTACTCTGACTCTGACCGGCAAAAACTAAAAATAGCATGATTTTATCAAGGCTTTGTTAATTTGACTGAAGAAATGTTTAACCAAAGAAAAACATCAAAAATTTATTACTTTTCTTCAGCAGTACTTTAAGACTTAAGATACAAAAAATTCAATCCAATGTGCCAAGTACTGAATCCATTCACATAGGTGAAACTTAACTGGGATGGTTATTTACCAGACGGATAAGTTTTTCCTATGAATTAGGTCAGCTACAGTGGACTCATGCAATGCGGAGAAACGGACGGACCAATTTACTGCTGCACTATTTTATAAATGTTTTTACAATTTTAAAAATTTTACTTGCGCGAGTTAGAAAATCTACCTACAGCCTTTCGGACAATGACGTAGTTTTATGTCCTTTATTTCGTTATTACCGTTATCTGTCAGTCAAGTTATTTTTCTTCTTAAATTATCTACTATAAAGAGTTTAAAAAATGCATTTGGCTGCAAACGTACTTTGTATATTGCTATCAAAGTAATTTCATTCTCTTTCTCACTCCACTCCATTTTAAGATCACAAAAATATTTAACATCGACTT
This sequence comes from Hypercompe scribonia, assembly GCA_949316085.1. NCBI lineage: Eukaryota > Metazoa > Arthropoda > Insecta > Lepidoptera > Erebidae > Hypercompe > Hypercompe scribonia. The sequence goes on from OX438977.1 coordinate 23,626,323, forward strand.
TCGCAAATTATGGAAACACATTGAATATGGAAATAATAATATCAAATTTTAAATTGAATAGTAATATTGTGTTTTTTTTAAATAATGGTATTTTTGGCGGACTATTTAATAAACCGAAGCACGGTTCTCTCCTGGAAGAGACAATGAGTAATAACACAATGTCACAGTCAACTAAACGAGCAGTTTTAATGTATTTAAATTGTTGGTTTTATTGAGAGCATGTGGTCTAGTAGCGTTCGAAAGTTTTCGGACACAAAAACTCTACTACAGTGGGATCCTCACATCAAAAAGTGCGATTTCACGTTCGACTGCAAGATTGGTCTAGTGGTTTAAGCGGTCGCCACACCGCTCTGCACTTCGAAGGGTATTGTGGATTCAAATCCTACATGGGACAACACTTTGTGTGATCCACAAATTGTTGTTCGGAGTCTGGGTGTTCTTTGTTTCGTTTCTTGTATGTTTGTAAAGTCCCCCGCGACACAGGATCTATACCTAATGCGGGCGTTGTCTTTTTTAAAGAAAAAAAAAACTTCAGAAAGATAGATATATATATCCTATTTTCTGATTTTTAAACATTTACGTAAATTTTTGCTAGTTTGATGTTAGAAAAGACAAATCCAACAGATTATATATTTCAAAGACTTCACTGTTTATATCGTGAACTTGATTTAATTAAATTGGGAACTTTATATTATGCTTATATAAAATCGCATAATGCAATCTTTTCACAGCTTTGTTAATTAGAACGAAATAGCTTTTAAAACAAAAAATGTTAAAAAACTACGCAACTTTACCTTCAAACGAAGGTTTAGAATTTAGATGCAAAAGATCCGTCAAAAGTTCTTCGTCATTAGTTTGTTGACAGTCAAGTATGCACTCTGTGCCAAATACTGAACCAGTCATGATGAGGTAGCCTAAGTATATCACTGGGATGGTCGAGGTCGTGTACCATACGGACACAAGGATTTTCTTAGGAATTAGGTCAGCTCCCGTGGACTGATGCAATGCGAAGAAACGGACGGACCAACTTACTTTTTCAAAATTTTGTCCATGTTCTTAAACTTTCGAAAAGTTTACTTGCGTGATTTAGAAAAAGTACCTGCATCCCTCCGGACAATAGAGTAGTTTTACGTGCACTATTGTATCAATATCTTTGTCTGTCCCAAACGGTAAGTTTTTTCGAAAAGTACGGTATGGAGTACGGTTTCTATTGTGTCTCCTTGACTCTGGGGCCTAACCTTTTGATTGTATCTGTTGTTTGTATCTGTACTTTAAACAAACTACTCAATTTCGTCTCAGTGTTTCTAGATTTTAGTCTAACTGTATTAGCAATTAAATTTGGAAATGTAATAAAACTGTTCAAATCCTATCTAAGTTGCCGCTAGCTCTAGAGACGACATCGAAACTTGAACAGTACCTACGGCGGTTAGTCGATAATGATAACAGATATTTATCATTGATAAAACCTTCAATTGCTTCAAATTTTTAAAATTTATACCTTATTACAGTCACAACTTGCAAATAATATTATAATTGTGTATATTTCAAATGTCCAACTAGACATTTAAAAAAATTTACATGCACAGATCATAGAAGTCATAAACTGAATGTTCGATGTTTTAATTTCTCAGTATTTAAAACCACCTGTTAGCACATAGAACCGTTTATTATTTTTATCTAAGCCAACAAAGATTTTATGTGTAATGTTGGAGAATCTTATTTGAAAGGCACTAGCTGTTTGGTTTATCTAATTACCAGATGTAACAGTATCATGGCAGTCTATCACTCATGATCACTAAAAATCTCTAACGATCATTATAATTCGATGGATAGTTTGAACAGAGTGTATTATACTTTGACAATCCAGCACTCATTTCTAGTAAGTGATATAAATATTAACATATTGCCCTAACAGTATAGTTTCCTTATGTGAGGAATACTTAACACTTAATGCAGCTTATCAATTCTTTCTCACTTACACTTAACCAAAAGAACCAGATAAAGTTATCTTGAACACATCTTCGTTAACTCTGTTCTTCTTTCTACAACTCTAATATTGCAATCACATGTACAGTTACATGTGATTCCAATATCAGAGCTGTAGATTACACACCCATTACTTTTTTTCGACCAACCGAATATTAATCGTAATGGCTCTTATATAAAAGCTTGCGTTGATTTTCTAAAAGCAAAAACAGAAATTCAAAATACTGATTTCAGTTACATTTCGAAATGACTCATACAAATTTGGCAAAAAATAATATAACGGCACATAAGAATTACCAAAACTTTCAAAGGAAACAGAACCCTTAAGCCTCTGATGACACCAATACTAGGTAAAAACCTCTACAGATTACATGTCAGGGCCAGAAAAATTTCAGAAATATAAAGTTGCAAAAAGGATATACCAGACACAGAAACATCTGTAAGCATCTTCAATAAAACTTTCAATAAAAACCTTAAAGACCTCCTGTCTGGAAAGCCATAAAAAACGTTACCAACACCCAAAAAAAAAATGCCCTACAGAACTCTTGTCGCACGTTAACCTATTGGAACAGGAACATCAGGAACCTATTGACAATAGTTGTAGTTTTTTTACTTCTATCGACAATAACTTGGCCAAACATTTTGGAGTCCCTGCATTAGCTTTAATCCTTACCTCAATTAAAGCCGGTAAATCAATGGTTCTTCTGGAAGTAACTGAAAAAGTTAAAATATAATATATTACAAATATAAAATTAGAAACTATTAAATCAGATTGTTTTGGTTTGGGATGCCATATCGCCTTACATTTTTAAAAATCTCCTAACAAACCCTATAACCCACAATTATTATCTTGCTTTAAACAGTGGAGTCTTTCTGGATGCATTTAAGAAAAACAATCATATACCTGACCTTTACAAGACCGGTGACGGGGATTGTGTTAATAATCTATTTTATCTAAAATTAAATAAAAATCTATTTTAATGCATAGTACGTTACCAAATTTTTTGAATAACGGCTAAAACAATGAAATCATGCTAATCAAACAATGTAGTTGCCGATCGAATTAGACTAGATAGTACGATTCTCATATCGAAGAGCTTTCGGCAAGTTCTGCTCCGGAAGCTGGGCTAGAGGGTCTCTCTGACCCAACGTGCGGGACTTTTGTCACACCACACAGTAAGGGCGACCCCAGGGGTCACGACCGAGCACCCCCAGCATCTCCTTTCTCTTAACTTCTTTAGTGCAGCTGATGGCCAGCTTGAGAATTTTATATTAGAATGCGTTACAGTACCACTTTTGCCAAGCGTCTGTATAAGAATCTAAGTTACATGCTTTATAATATACTAGCATTATTCAAATTCTTAGAATAAATATACGCATTTATGCCACTGATTAGCAGTAACACACTTTTACCTTTGCACTTCATTATGTATAATACTTTACCTTTTTGCTACAAGTTATGTTATAAACTATACTAATAAAACAATCAAAATAAATATAAAGAAAACGACGAACCTCATTTATTCAATACGTCACTTTCTTAATGGTAAAACGTCAATACTCTGTGGTCTGGATTCTAACAAAAAAATATCGATAGTCGAAGAATAAGAAGAAGTGTATTAAAATAATTAATCTTAAATATCACCTGGAGTAAAAACTTTTAATGTTGTTTTCTGTTTTTATTTCAGGTAAGGCTATTTATAACTGTCTTGTGTATTCTTATCTTGTAATTAGAAGATAAATAAATAAATCTGTTTTTATTTCAGAAATCCAACTGAGTTTTTATTTCAAGAAAGAGTAGTGTAATAACATTATTACAAAACAACATTATTGTGGAAACTTCGTGAAAATGGAAAAACTAAGGTTCGATTTTAAAATGCGAGGAACGTCAGATGGAAAAACTACAATTTTGTGCCTAACCTCAATCGGCACATTAGATGGTCGTTCATTTGCAATACCAGATGAATATCAACCAACAAGTTTACACAAAGAATTGATAACGTCACAAGTGTATGGCAGAGTGAAAAACACATTGGGAAAAAGAAATCAATACAGGAAAGTTTGGATAACTTTAACAGAAAATATGAAAAAAGCTTATTCAGATGAGGAAGGTAACTTATTATTTGAAAATTTTTATTTGGAAGAGATTCCAGACAAAGCAGCTGAAATATCTACCACAAGCTCGTCAGAGGACACAATAAAGAAGTTGCTAGAAAAAGTTCTAGAATCCAAAGAACAAACCTCTGAAGTTAAGAACTTAAACAAAATCGCTAAAGATTTCATGATTGAAAAATTTGATGAAAAAACCTCCAATGCCAGCCAATGGATTGATCAATTTGAAAAAGAATGTGTTCGCTGTGTAGTGACAGAAGATAGGAAAAAAATTGAGATCCTGAAATTTTTCCTTGAAAAATGTAGTGCTGATTGGTACACTTGCATGATTTTAAAATACTCTATCGAATCGGATTGGGAGAACTGGAAGAAAAATTTCATTGAAACTTTTGGGAACAAAGGTTGGTCTCCAATCAGATATACTTTTAACTTCAAATATCAAACAGGTTCACTGCTTGAATATGCCCTGAAAAAAGAAAAGCTACTACTTCAAATTAGAAAATCCATGGATACTGAAACATTAATTGATCTTATTGCTATTGGTTTACCAAACTATGTATCCGACAAGATTGACAGAAAAACACTTCAAGAAACTCAAGATCTGTACAATGAAATATCTAAATTAGAACACTTTGTCAAGAAAAATATAACTGAAAAAAAAGGGAAACCTTTCTGGGATAACAAACAAAGGAAAAATGAAGACAAAAATCCATGTGAAATATGTGAAAAGGCAAACAAAGGGAAGCGTTTTCATTCTGAATCAATTTGCTGGTTTAGAGAAAAAGAAGAGAAAAACAAAAAAATTGGATCACTTAAATCAGTTAATAATTCAGAACTGGAGGTGGAATTAAATACAGAAAATCCTAAAAACTAAAAGTACCACCATTAATAAAAATCAAGCTATTACTAAATGACACATTGGAAATTTCTGGTATCTACGATTCCGGTTCAAACGTATCATTGATAAATGCAAAATTATTAAAAATTAAAGGAAAAAACGTGCAAAATTTACAAAAAATAAGCTTGAGAACTATTAATGGTGAAGGAAAAACAAAAGGTATGATAACAATAAAAGTGAAAATTTACGATATTGAAAAAATGATCAAAGTGTTTGTTGTAGACAGTGAGAATTTCAATTATGATTTTTTGGTTGGATTAGATTGTATTAAAAATTTTAAATTGATCTAGACTGAAGATCTAAGGATTATTCAGAACAAAGACTTCCAAAAACAAGTAAATGAAATTTACAGGGAAGAGGCAGAAAATCAAACAGATGTCAAAATTCCTGTATTGACAGGTGACATAAAAGAAAAAACGTACAATTCAAGAAAATATGAAATAAACTTCAATGATCATCTAAATACGGATGAATTTCAGATGATTGTAAATCATTTAGATACATATGAACAGTCGGAAATCGACAAGTTGTTAAACAAATATAAATCCGTATTTGCCAAAGATAAGTACGACATTGGTACTGTTAAGGATTATGAGGCTCATATTGATCTAATGGAAGAAAAATATTGTTATAAACGACCTTACAGATGCTCATTTGAGGATAGAAAAGAAATAGAAAGTCAAGTAGCTAAGTTATTAGAAAAGGGTCTTATTGAGGAGTCATACAGCCCTTTTGCTGCGCCAGTTACTATGGCATTTAAGAAAGAAGATAATAAAAAAACAAGAATGAGTATAGACTTTAGAGATTTAAATAAAATTATAACTCCCCAAGCACAGCCATTTCCACTAATAGAAGACTTGATAATAAAAAGTGTGAACTGCGAATATTTTACAACATTGGATATAAATTCTGCATTTTGGTCAATCCCTCTAAGGATTCAAGACAGACCTAAAACTGCATTTGTAACACAGGAAGGACACTTTCAGTGGACTTGCCTTCCTTTTGGATTAAAAACAGCACCTGCAATTTTTCAAAGGATACTGAATAATATAATAAGAAAATATAAACTTTCGGATTTTGCAGTGTCTTTCATCGACGATATATTAATCTTCTCACAAAATTTCGTACAGCATATACAGCATCTTTCAAGACTATTGGAAGCAATTGAGAAAGAGGGATTCAGATTAAAATTTTCAAAATGCTCATTTGCGAAAAATCACGCAAAATACTTAGGTCATATTATTGAAAAGAATTCTGTAAAACCACAGAAAGATTATTTAATTGCAGTGAGTAACTTCCCAGTTCCAGAAACAAGAAAAAATGTAAGACAGTTCCTTGGGAAAATTAATTACCACCATAAATTCATCCCTCGCATGGCACAAATCTCAGACCCATTACATAATCTTCTGAGGAAAAATGTGAAATTTGTTTGGTCGACAGAATGTCAAGATTCATTTGAGAAAATTAAAACATTGCTTTGTTCGGAACCAGTCCTGAAAATTTTTGACCCTAATTCTCCAATTACAATTTATACTGATGCTAGTATTAAAGGAGTTGGAGCTGTGCTGAAACAAGAAGATAAAGATAAAAGTTGTAAACCTGTAGCATACTTTTCTAGAAAATTGAACGAGGCACAAAAGAAAAAAAAAGCAATATACCTTGAATGTTTAGCCATAAAAGAAGCAGTGAAATATTGGCAACACTGGTTGTTAGCAAAACAATTCACGGTATACACGGATCACAAGCCCCTGGAAAACTTGAACATAAAATCTAGGACGGATGAAGAGTTAGGAGATTTGACATATTACCTATCTCAATATGATTTCAAGATAAAATACAATCCTGGAAAATATAATCAAGAAGCAGACTGCCTAAGCAGAAATCCGGTTTTAGAACCAAATGATAACACAGATGACATCCTGGAAGTCGTAAACCAAATAAGTCTTGAAGACATAAAAAAGGGACCAGAATGAGAATATGTACTTAAAAGAAAAGAAGAAAAACATTATATTAAAAGATGGCATTTATTTCAAAAAGTTAAGAAAAAAAGATAAAATTCTATTGTCTTAAAACCTTAGTATGATATTGATAAAAGAGGTACACGACACTTACTGTCATTTAGGGAGATCGCAAATGATCAATAAAATAACTCCATTTTATTCAGCGACAAACATGATAATGAATATAAAAAAAGTTTGCGATGATTGTTCTATATGTCAAAAAAACAAATCAAGAAAAAAATCAAGATATGGATTCCTATCACATTTAGGTCCAGCTACCTATCCATTCGAAATTATGTCCATCGACACTATTGGTGGATTTGGGGGTTCGCGATCAACAAAAAAATATTTAAACCTTATGGTGGATCACTTTACTAGATACGCTTATATTTTAACATCGAAAAACCAAACCGCTAATGACTTTATAAAATTAACAACGAAAGTAACAGAAAGTAACGATATAGGAACAATACTAACAGATCAATACCCTGGCATAAATTCAAAGGAGTATAAAAATTTTTTAAAGCAGAAAAGGATATAGATGGTTTTTACAGCCGTAGATGCTCCATTTTCAAATGGGCTTAACGAAAGATTAAATCAAACTCTGGTAAATAAAATACGATGCAAAATAAATGAAAACAAAAATAAAAAGACATGGTCAACAATAGCTCAGGAATGTGTTAGAAGATACAATGAAACGGAACACACAGTGACTGGATTCGCTCCGAAATACTTAATGGAAGGTGAAAGTGTAAATATTTTGCCCCACGAATTGAAGACAAATTGTACAAAAGAAGATCTAGGAAGAGATCGGGAATTGGCACTGGAAAACACGAAAAAGTCCCATAATCAAAATGCAGAACGATACAATAAACACAGGAAAGAAATTACATTGGATGCCGGAGACTTAGTGTATGTAGAAAATGGAAACCGCCTCAATAGAAGAAAGCTGGATGAAATACGAATCGGACCATACAAAATACTTAAGAAAATCTCCAATACAATATACGAGGTTGAAACTGGACACAGGAAAACAGAATCAAACCTTTTTCATATAACAAAATTGATTCCGATAGCTGGCGACGCGACTGGATGAACAGTCACATAACAGTTATGTGATTGTTCTTCTTTGAGGGGGGGAGATATAAAGAAAACGACGAACCTCATTTATTCAATACGTCACTTTCTTAATGGTAAAACGTCAATACTCTGTGGTCTGGATTCTAACAAAAAAATATCGATAGTCGAAGAATAAGAAGAAGTGTATTAAAATAATTAATCTTAAATATCACCTGGAGTAAAAACTTTTAATGTTGTTTTCTGTTTTTATTTCAGGTAAGGCTATTTATAACTGTCTTGTGTATTCTTATCTTGTAATTAGAAGATAAATAAATAAATCTGTTTTTATTTCAGAAATCCAACTGAGTTTTTATTTCAAGAAAGAGTAGTGTAATAACATTATTACATAAATAAAATTATCTTACAGAAGAAAATTCAACTTGTACGTTTATAAATCTAGTACTGTAGGTTCCATTTTGAGAAAGTTCTCCCAAAATACAGGCTCTAGCCTAGTCTGGGAGTGTCCAGTGTCTTTATTGTATTGTAAACCTCAATGTATAATCTCGTTAAGATCACGATTGTTCATTATTTTCTTATAGAAATAAACGTATATTTACTGTTTTTATTTATTTAAAGCGTTTTTCTTGAAGTTGTGTTGTTAGTTTTATCTTTGTGGTGTCAACACTAATTTTAATCAGTCATGGTACTAATATTATTCACTGTTTTTGCTATAGTATAATATAAGGTTCTTCGACTGTTACTTATAAACGTTAAATATTTTTCTGTTGAATGTTTCTCCTTTGGTGAAGTTTTCCCTCGCTCTACAAAGTGAGCCTAACTTCACATTTAGTCTACAAATTGAATTTTTAAGTTGATTTTATATGTCATTTAAACTCTCATAAATATCAACTAAATACAACGTCTGTCACTTCATACACTAAATCCTCTATCTCCCTTTACCAAACCCGGTTACAATTGCCCGTCGAGCACAATGTCGGAGTAATATGTCTGAGGCTGTATGTACAGACATATGCCTTGAGCCGATCTGCATACATTATAAAGACATGAATATTGAAGGCCGGGCCAAACGCGCCCACCAGACATTACAAATGAGGCTGTGCGCGTAGAGACGTATCTGGACGGTATTAGATTACAAGTATATCCTTGTTTCTCGGAACAGACATGAAAGGATTCATCAATATTGCTGCTAATATGCGGGTAATAATCTAGTTATAAGTTATCTGTGGTTTAAAGATCAGTGAAACTTGATGTATAATCAACTATTGCAGATTTTTAACAGTTGATTGTGTATGGTTTTAATCTGTTTATGTCTATTACAAGCAATTTAGTTTTAAATGTACATACGTTATTACTTATTCATTTAAGTGAAACACTAATATATATACGAGTAAATAAGTGCTAGGTACCTAACTTCTTTTTGAAGTCGGTGCTAAACCACCGCTACATTGGTTACTTACTATAATTGCTTAACCTATTTTAACTATTTTTGAAAGAACTATAGTCCATTTACATTATGTTCAAATTCATTTTAGTAACGAAAGATAAATCTAATAAATTTTCAAAGTTATTAAACATTTTAACTATGTGTGACATACGAGTATCTATTGGACGACTTGGCAACGGTTAACGTTTAAAGTAATAGTTCATCTGATGATGTGATTAATAGACAACAGGGGATCTGGCTCACTCTTGCTTCGCTCACTTAGTCGCTCACTTTTTTTGAAATATTATAGTATTCTTGTTATTTTTGGTTTTAAACCGCCTTCAAACAGGTTTTAGGACCTAGCGCATACTATAATATAATAATATTTTATTTTATGAGTAGACAATAACGTACGTGCATTTAGAATTTTATTACAAATAGCTAAATTATAGTTACTAATAAAACTCTTGATGTAATTGATTAGAATAAGTCATGCATTTTTTAAAAAAATAAGTAATTCAAGTTATTTTTTGGTTTATTATTTTCTATAAAAATTGATTACTTTCCATTTCGAGTGTAAAACAACTATAGTTAATTGAAAAATATCGAGAGGCAGCAATCGACGCAAAACGACCACCTTCAAATGTTACACGTGCTTATACGAAAACTGAAGTAGTTTGAAGCACCCATTAAAACTGGGCATAAGCTTCAAAACAATGTTGAGACACGATATTTCTGTTACTGACTTCTTTGTACGTAGCGGGTAATAAGGAAGATGAATGTGTTCAAATAGAATCAGCTAAGGAAGCCGATTCAGTCTTTAAAAATTTGATGAAAAAGTAAAAGATATTAAGAGATTTTTTGTCTGATGAAGACTGCGATGATGTTGAACGAAGAATGCTACACTACCCTACAGTTGGGTGGTGCCGGTGTACAAATTCATTAAGGTCTGGTGAGGCCCGCAGTGCACTAAAGAGAGCACGCTAGAGATAGTGTTGCATAAAGTACAATTTGCGCAACACTATCTCACTATTTCGTGTTAGCTTATTTTTCTGTTTATTATTAAATCACGACTTCGTTTGGAGTAGTGCACTGCGGGCCTTGTGTGAGTTTATTCTCGTCAGATCGTCGTGGAACGTCTAGTGTGAGTTTGTTCCGATTATTATATAATATAGTAATGTATGACAGACCACAAAATAAGAAACATAACGAACACAACCAAAAGGTTACGCCACAATATCAAATCAATCAATTAAAAAGTCTTTATTGTGGATCATAGGTAGTATGTAATCCAAACATTATCAAATATATTGCAATCAGCCATGAGCGGGACACTGTTCTAACATCAAGAGAAGTTAGGTGTACAGTTATAGTATAGAAAGTGAAAAGTAAAATGTGAAATCTTTTCACTTTTGCAAGTCTTTTCTTTTCTACAGAATACTAGTTACCACATCAGCAACTTAAAGCAACATCTAACCTCTTTTATTTACGTTAGGCAACCCTCGCGGAGCGTCATCACACCGGGGCTTACGGTGGGATGGTGTGTCGGCATCGAACCAACTAAAACCACACGATATGCCACATGGTGCTGTTATTACGACATCCGAATCGCAATCTTTTAACCTATCATTTCAGATGACAAATTTTGAATAAATACTGCTGTGGGCCTATACGTGGATATGATATTTAAGGAATCATCCTCTTACCTCCTAATCCTAGAGATGTTTTATTATCCATCATCAGCTCATATTAATGACTTGAAATAATACAACTGTGGCGATTTCCATATTATAACATAAACTAAAATATACAACAGCGCCATCTAGCAAAGATACATTGAACTACGTAGTACTACTAAGCAACTACTATACTGTATCGTGAAATAGAGATTCGCGTGGCAATTAGCATAGGTATATACAACATCCCAACATCAACCGTTGGGACCGTTGGGCTGCGGCCCGCCAGGCATGATCACTTCGCCTGGTAGGAGGATCCTCCCTTTGTGTCGGAGGGACATGATACCCGTTCCCTCCACAGTAATGGTACCATACATACGTATAATATTTAAAAAAATATTCTCATACTCCTAACCATTAAGGAGTTATAGCTTCCATCATCAGCTCATTATCATCGGATCCTGACATTGTGATAATGGGACCACTTTGGATCTTTAGAAACAAAAAAAATAATTAAAATTGGTCCGTAATTGACGGAGTACTTGGTGAACAAATTTAAAAAAAAACATAGTGGAACATAGATCTCCTTCTTTTCGAGGTCGGTTTAAAATATTCAATGGTGTATGAAAAAAATTCATAACGATCGGAGGAATCGTTTACATTCGTACACGTAATAAAAAGAAACATAGTCAAACTCAATACAATAATATTTTTCTGTAGCTTTCTAACCAAACCTAATATAACTATATCAATATATTATAATATAATATTATCGTATTCAGATGACAAAATAATAAGTGATATTAGTTTTATGTTTTACCAACTGGACGCGCTTATATTCTGTCTCTTATGTCGAGTTAGTGAAAAAACCCAATTTAATTTTATATTATTGACTTCATCAACAGTCATCTTCGAATACACTTTCTTCACTGGGTATTTCATAGAAACTATCACAGTTGCCCTCTTGACACTTGTAAATATTATATTTTATTCGAATGGATAAAAACTCAGTGAAAATGTTTGACAATCTGTTGCAATAACATGTAGACATAAGATAGTTTCTCAGTGCTTGATATACTCATGTTAGAACTTACCTTCAACAGTGTTTAGAACGACGTCGAGGTTAGACGAAACTCATTATTTTACGAGTGCATTTTTCCCAGATAAATGACCATGCGTTTGTATTTAAACCCAACGAAGACGGTACAAAGAATTTGCCTATAAAAAATTATCTTGCATATTGTATCAGCACCTTGCAGTATAATGTGTGATAGCTTTGCACATACCGTACCATATCAATGAGCTCATTAATAACGAAGCCGTTTAGAGATTAATTCTGCTTTTAGGTGTATAATCTAACCTCAAGCAGAAACTCATAAAATAAGTAAGAGACAACACTATAAATACATAGCCACCACAATGGATAAAATCGAAGGCGATCGCTGTAAAACACTTGAGACAAAATGTTAATTGCCTTATTTCGGAACATATACGACCTTCAAGAAAAGAGTGTATTTTCAGAGTTCGGCCATACACTTGCACGTTCTCGAGCTGCACGTGTCCAGCGACATCGGTAGTTGTCATGAATTTCCTTTCCAGGGTACACCTGATTCCCCGGCTACTGGTACCTGAGACGGCGTGTGGTTTTTGGTCGGTTCGAGTCCGACATAACTATCAGTACGTATCCGGGGGTATTTCCGGAGAAAAAAAAAGGGGCATCGGTAGTTATTAAACATCAGTAGTAGGATCAGTAGGTTTCTTTTCTCATAATTACATCATGCGATATAGAAAGCTGCACATACGACTCTTAGTTTAGCAATTATAATTTTCAAAAACGTCAAGAATAGAATGTCCAGGCCTAATTTTAAGAAGATGAGATCTGACTTACAAGGGAACAAGTAGCAACTGGTTTACATACTCATAGGTATAATTTTTAACACTTTCATTTTCAACTAAAGCTTACTTTCTTTTATATATTTAGGTGAGAGAGAGATGCTTCGCCATCAATGAACCAGCTTGACTATAGTGATAATACAACTTCACATGATACCGATAAAACAATTCTGTCGATGCTCTTCACCGAGTGACTGAGGCAACCCCTTCCTCTGATTCTGATACTTACTTACCTCCAACTGACCAATCTGTTCATTTACTCTCAAATACTACAAAAAACATTAACATATTTCAACGATATTCAGTAACTTGAAAATATTATGAATAATTAATGAAGAGGATTCATCATTTGCGTGGTGTGGTCACACAGCACGTACAGAGCTCGTTCAAACTTTTCTTGCGGTTATTTAATTACTTACACCAAACAAATTTTATTCCATACTATAGCTTCATGTACATATGTAAATAGGGCAACGTTATATGTAACCTAAACGGCCTTCTTATTTCAAAACATGTACATACTTTTCAAATTTTAGATTGGATCGATTGAGGTTAATAATAGATTTACGAATGACAACACAGTTGAAACAGTATCACTTGAGTAAATGTTGCGCATTAGGAATGTTCAATACTTCATTCTATTGAGATGAATGTGTCGTGTAAAGCATCTCGTGAAGGTTTCCTTCAGAGCCGTAGTTACCACTTGATGGTCGTATGATTTTTTATTACAAGTTTACTTATTTGTTTGGTGCCAGAATAGGTTACGTTTTTAGATGCATATTAGCAAAATATAAAACTGTGTTCTCTATAATGCAAGTCTTAACTTGCAAAGTTAAGACTTTACACAAAATTAAAATCTAAATAAAGACAAACGTGTGATTGCTTATTTAAATTTGAAACGTCTTTAATGTTAATCAAACTAAATCCCTAACTCTAATTTGGTAAACATCGTCAAGCTAAAAGTTTTGTTTTGTTTTGTTAAACCAAACACTGGGAAAAGATAGTATGTGATGCGAGGGTCGTTTCATCACAGTTTTGTAGAATTCTAATTTATTGTGGAATTCATCATGTTCCTACCTTAAGCAGATTGTGTGCATTACATAACATTGAGTACAAAAGATAATGATTGATAGATACACGCTAAAAACAATTTGGTTTTTGACCTCATGTAAATATACTATGATAAATTAAGACTTAGATACGCATAAGAAATCGAACCAGAGACCATAAACCGTAAACTTTAATCAAGTCATAATAATAAGAGAAGATATTCATAAGAGAAGTTGAAGATTATTAAACAACCATAAACTTAATATACTAGTTTAAACTTAGTTATGAATGCGAGTATCAAGGCTTACCGAACTCAAACATCGCCTTAAGCACTACACTCCAGCTTATAACAAGCATTTTTATGCCTGCTATGAAACTTTGATTAGCTTTTTACGATCCCCCCCATATCACCCTTTCTTACAAACACCACGCGTGCATCACGTCATGAGTTGTTGACGTAACTGCCGAATTAATTATATGGTATCATCGTAAAATCAACTCGCCTCGTGAAAAGTGTGTAACGGCTTTAGAGGCAGCGTATGTGAAGCTCGAGATGAGAGAGCGACGATAAATAAATACTTGTTATAACAAGTCGAGTTTATGGTGCTTAAATGGATTTAACTGTGGGTGAGTTGTGTGATTGGATTGGGGCGATGTGTTTGTCAGAATAACATACCACAGTACACATAATTTAGATTATTATATAATTCTTGTTTGTATACCAAACATATTAATATCTACACATTTATATTATGTATTAAACACAATTCATATTGTTGAAAATAAATAATCTGTCACATGTATTTCAGTTTCCTTCTGTTTGATATTAGAAAACATATTAAAAATACAATTTAGTTCCATGTCTGAGACGGATTTGCGCCGTCCAATTGCGAACGGTAATAGAATCGTTGATAAGAGCATAAAGAATTCTTCTATCTGTACAATGTACCGACTCATATTGACCGATAGCACGATTTTTCTGTTCATGTTCGAGCTGGGCCGAGCGTATTGAACTGTAGTCATATTACAAACCGCTGTGCCCATTCCGGTTGGCCGCAATCAGGACCCGATATCAGGCGAGAGACGACCGACTGCCGTCCAAGACATGAGCAGCGCACATCGACATTATATACTATAATATACGTAGTATAAGTTTATATTAGATATCTTTTTTTTGGTGGTATTTAGTTTGTTTATAGTTTATTACGTTTACATTTAGAACTGACGCCGTTGGCTCTCGGCAAACCGATGTTAAGCGATTTTTTCATTACCGTTTTTATGGAGATAATTCTTGCATTAAGATTAAATCTTGTAACACAGGGAACTTTATAAACATATATGAAAAAGACACAGAGCCAGACTCAGAATAACAATGTGTAGATCACAAAGTGGTTTCCATATAGGGTTGAACCCACAACATACAGTACCGTAGAAAACGGCGTGATAACCGCTTAAACGACTACGTCGTCCGTGCAGCCAAGAAATCATAAACATTATCAGGGATACCAAAAAATAGAGGATATCGTATTTCCAGAAAAAGACTTCCTATAGGAATAAATTATAACTTTAATGCAAGCAAAACTGTATGCGAAAGCTGTAGCATAAACGAAGTTAGCTACGTGTGTAGCAGAAGAGATAGAATGAGATTAAATAGACATTCCGTTACCGAAATTACAATGAATCTGTTTACGTTGGTATTTAAATATCCAATTTAAATGGTGTCGGGATGAAGTGCGAGAGTGCTGGGGGTGGGGGTGAATAGGGGTGGCAAATAATGTTGCAAGTAGACCGTGAAACTGAGTGCTTTACGTAACCTAAGGTCGTGGCATTGGGAACTGCTCAGTCGATGTGATGCTCGCGCCTATAAATAAGGGGTGTGTATGTATATCTTGATTTTTCAGTCAATACTCACAAAAGAATCTACTAGATAAACACTCTTGTGGTTTCTCTGAGCCACCTTCTTATGTTATCTTTAAAGTGAAATTGTTTGTTTGACATCAACTTAATTGCTCCATCCATTTAGATAAAAGTATTGTTACTTGAAGATATTTGAATTTTGCCATACTGAATAGACTATAATAGACTAAACTCTTATAACCACAAAAATTACAGATTTCAACAAAAAGTCTACTAAAAAGTTAGTTTCCTTAGAGTGTGTATTCCGATTTCACATTTTATTTGCTATTCTAACATAGAGAAGCATTTTGCCGACATGTACCTATGCCTACGGCATTCCTGCGCGAATGGTCCCGCGGGTGTGCTACACCCGCTTTGTGTGCCGCGGCCTTAAGTAAGCGCCGTTGCTCCTCGTCACGGGGCCGATTGCCTAGATTGGATCCCGCACAATGCCTAATCTCTGCTCCGAACCTGCTACATTTGAATGTTTTTGTATCGACTTTTATGCGTTTATCAATTTTTTACTTTGTGGTAAAGATTATTAGTGAGAGCGATTGCGAAGTAGTCAAATAATATTGTGTATATTTAATCAATTATTTTGAAAAGACTCGAGAAGTCGAAGACCAGAAAACCCAACTTCGCCAGGTCCAAGTGGAGGAGTGGAAGGTATGATTTGGGCAACCGCGAGTGAAGCACACCGTTGATGCGGTGATAAGACCCGTTATGGAGGATTGGTTCCAGTAGCATCACGGGATCCTCTCATGTCGGCTGACGCAAATGATCACTGGAAAAGGATGCTTCAGTGATCACCTGCGTCGAAAGGTAATTGGCAAGGATCCAATGCCAGAGAGAGAGACCTCTAGGGTAGTTGGACCGCGTGCAGGGCGCTCCACAGGCTGGACGACGAGAGTAGAAAAGATGTGTAACCTTATTGCAGCGATTGAAATAGAAAATTTTTCGTTCGGTAATATGATTGCGGTCATGATACGGAGCGAGAGTGCTACCGTTTCTTTCTGTGAACAAGTTATGTTTGTAAAGGAGATGGCAGAGTGGAACCTGAAGCGGACTCTCCCGGTCGGAACAGGCCAGGTACTCCTCCATAAATGCAAGTTTGAGGGTGACAGGTCTGATCTACCACTCTAGCCTGAACACAGGCTGATCTATTATCTACAAGCCGTAGGTGACCGTCGGGGTTCTAGAAACCCGAGACGGCGTTCGGTTTTTGGTCGGTACGAGTGCGACATAACCACCGGTGGATGGTATCGGGGGACTGTATTTCTTTTCTAACGGTGTCTTCATAAGACATTGTATAAATTAACACTATTTTTGTTTTTCGTATATTATTTTTCTTATACCACAGTATCTATTTTTATCTCAACTATATTAAAAAAAAGTTTATGCAAATGATTTTAAAATTTGAAGAAATTTATATTATCATATTTTTCTGGTGACACATTTGTTAATCGCATTATCTATGGCAAATTGAAACAAAACCTATAGACTTTAAACAATTTTCTATTAAATTTCACTCTATTAAAAAAGGAAGACTGCTTTTGATTTGTTATATAACAGAAAAAGTGTGCCCTAACGCAACGAAGTGAAATGAGTCATTACACAATACTCGTAAACGAACGAAGGCAAATGAGAAAATATTTTGGAGAGAAAATGGAGCTGTGATCCTCCGCTACTGCAATACTCGAGTATTGAGCTGCGAAAGTACTATTCTGAAATGTCTGTACATTGATTATCTTTGACTTTGTTTAAGTTTCTCACATACTAAATTCAGATGAACACAATATATGAATAACAAACAAGGCACAGCTTATATTTGACTGCTACTCAAAATATTCGTATGTATTTCTGAATAACTTATATCTTTTCACTTTTATAAATACGAGTATGACAGTTGGGTTATTGTTTGTTACTCTATCTGACTAAAATGCCTTAACAGATTTGGATGAAATGTCACACAGGAATTGATTAGGATTTGAAATAGCACAAAGGCTACTTTTTATTGCGTAGTCTGTAAAATATCTAAAAATAAGGATATAAACACGAGTGAAGTTAGATAAACACACTCACCGAGATATATTCTGGAAGTGAATCAAACCCACGCATCTGGTTTAGCAATAATTGTTTAATGTCAGATAGTTTCCTAAGTTTAGTGTCATCTTTTAATTAACACAAAACAATGACAACTTATACGCAATGTATGCTCAACATTCCGTGTGAATTCAAAGCATTAGCATCAAAGTTTTTGAACCAACTTTGTACTTGAAGCCATGGACTGGACAATTAATATCAAATTTTATAAATCACAAACTCAGAAAACATTTTACTAAGAGAAATACTTTTCAATGTAACATTTACGCAAGTAGAGGTATAACTACAGCTGTCACGAGGTAGATACGGAATAGATGAGGCTTGGCGGTTCCATTGTTGCGTGAGCAAAGCCTCTCCGTTGCGGTCCACTGTCGTTTTATTTTAATTTCTTGTCCGTCTGTCTGTTTGCTTGTGTGCTCAACAACGGGGCTAGGATTAATTTCTGCGTAGCCAACGGCGCGCTGCCTCCCGATACAGCCGACACATTTTATACCCTTGGTACAATATTTTTTAGCATTTTTCATAATAGATTTGACTTGATAGAACATTTATGTACGGTTACTTACAATTGAAATAGAGAAAACTAACAGAAGTTATATACGTCATTATTTTTCTGTTTTGTTTCTTCCTTTTTGACGAAGCACGTGTTAATTACGGATAGATTAAAATGAAGTTACGAAAATATTATTACTGATTATAAATGACACATGAGTCGGATAGCACGAGAAGCTTTGTTCCGCGCTTGATCTCTCGCCGATCGTGTCGGACAACCATCCCATCGGATTATGAGAGTGCACCTGTGTTTGGGCACACACTTGTACACTGTAATAGCTCCTGCGTAGCTGCTGTTCTCTGTTGAAACTGGCCGCCGTGGCCGAAATCGGCTAGGAGAACATCATCATCACTGATTGTACAAACTTTACTAACTTTGAGACAATGACTATTCTACATTTACACGGAAGTTACTTGTGCTCTTCAGGTTGGTTTTGTATAGTTATTGCGTTATATTTTCTTTGTTATCATCGTCATCATCTGCCTATCGTAGTCCACATCTGGACATACGCCTTCCTCATCGCACGCTACTCTGATCGATTTTGGGCTTTTCGTATCCAGCTCCTACCATCGCCACTGCATCTGGCTAGTTTGTTTTGTTTTTATTATTACTTATGTAAGTATATTTATATAAGAAATCTTTTATATTAGTGAGCACTTATAGTTCTGTTTTTTCATTATCCTCTCCATAATAACAAACAATGTAATAAGTAATAATTAGCTATGATATTATAGGGTTGTAAATGCGCACTGCATTAAGAATGGACCGCGACAGAAGGGTGGAGAACAAATAAAAATCTATTGTCAGGGCACAAATAGTCGGGGCCCGGCTCACTGCGGGGTGGAGGACCCCACAGTCGGGACTAAAACAATGAGTGTGTCGATGGTTTTTAATTAACTAGACCGCTAAAAGGCATATCTCAACTTGTATAGGCTGCCTGCTTCTGTAGGCTTTTAGCGTAGTTCCGGTCCGGAAACAACACGCGGTTTCTATCTACTCTATTTACTAAACTCATAACGTCAGAATACACATGTTTATCTTAATGCAGACAGGTTGTTGGATATAAAATATAATGGCAGGCCGACTAAGGTTAAATAAAATTTTGACCATAAATAAGTTTTGTTTTATGAACAATACGAAGGTATCACATAAAGAGCAGTGTTAAGTAATACTTTGTCAGTGAGGGAAGTCGCTAAGGCTCCGAGAAACGTTGAAACACCTAATTATATCCCGTCGGTTGTTAGCTTACTGTAAATTCATTGATTTTTTTGTAATTAAGCGCACTGACAAAGTATTTTTTGGAACCAAAACGCGAGACATTTTCTTTTAAAATACGGAGTCTTGAATTGATTTTTCCCCTTTACCCTTTTTGTGGTATTTCGGTGCACCCCACGACAAGCGAGGGGGCACATTTCACGCGCTCTCAAACATTTAGGTGCGCTCTTATTACTTTCATGTGGGCCCTCAGAGGACTGAGTGCAGTCGGGGCGATACCAATAATGTGGGGATGTTTGTGCGTCTTTGTAACATTTGTGATTGCTCGGCCGCGAGGGCGCTGGATTTAATGATACTACATATTCGTTTTTATGTATTTCGCGTTTTTGTAGACACTCAAGGCTGATGGCTGGAACTGTTACGTAACCGTTACGTTGGCAGGAACTGTTACGTAAAGAGAATATTTAATTTGCTTATTGAATCAGCAGTAGTGTAATACAAGGATGTGATACTTGTGATTAAATTCTTACAGCTTCGACCTTAACACCTTACCGATTGTACTACATAAACTAACTACTAAAACAGCCTCGGCGGCGCAGAGGTAGCGTATGTGACTGCTTTGCTTGAGGTCTCGGGTTCGATTCCAGGGTCAGACCAAATGTTTGTGAGATCTGCAAATATCTGTTTCGGAGTTTGGATGTTTTGTATGTATAATATGTGTGTATTTAAAAAAACAAAATATGTATGTATCATTAGTTGTCTTGTACCCATAGTATAAGCTCTGTTTAGTTTGGGACTAGACGTAGGTGTGTCTGATGTCCGAAAAATATTATATCACACTTATATTTTTTAAAATAGCTAAGAGAGTTCACAATATTTATACTAATAAGTGAGCCACGTTATTACCAAAGTTGGATAAACGCATTTTACTAGTTGTATGTACACGTCAAAGGAAGTAGGGGTGTATGTACTCGAAAAGAAAAATATGATTTCAATATAATAGTTGCAAATAAACCTAGCATTTGAATTAAGATTGATGTAGCAAAATAGTGTTCTAATTAGTATTAAAAAGTGTACTTAAGCAAATTCATATATAATAATGACATTTATTTCTCCAGTTGTCTTTACTTTTAATTTGTGTCTTTTAAATTTTAGATTGTATAAATTCTCTAATTAATGACATTATTAAATAATTTTAATACGATATTTACGAAACATACATACATTGTTCATTTTTATGGTACAGGTACTGTACTGTGTCTTATGGTACTGTATTTTATGGAGTGTACGAGACCCGTGGGTTACAGTGTTTCTCAACTAGGCTTAGGTCTACCGAACAATTTGTTGTATCGAGCGTGGTCACGAGGAGCTTAAATAAATAATTCACGAGATATACGAGACAATGACTGAAATTAATTTGTATGTACAATTTCCAAAGTTCTCTCTCGAAGTGTCTTGTGAACTTGATAAATGTAAACAACATTGTGTGTTGTTTCTAATACTTATCATATTTTTGTAAATATATTCATATAGGTAGAATATTCTTACGCCATGATTAAAATTGATAGAAAATCACGTACAAAATCAAACTTAACTTATGTTTAACCTTCTAAATCTTGTAATTTAGAATTATAATATTATTTTTAAAATACTGTGGTGGTGTGTTGCCGTGGTAATATTTTGTAAGACTAAAACACCGTCACACCATTTTCGTTTATTCGATGTAGGCACTTAATAACTTAGAGCCTCCGTATAATCATGAAAGAGGCTTAACGAGGAACAAAGTAAGCCAATGAGCCATAATCTTGTTAGAAGATTGGGGAATAAATTGATGTCTTCTAATTTTACGAGTAAATTAACACAGTCACATGTTATACTAGGCCGTCATGTGATAGACAGATCTTTATTGAGTAAAAGATTAAATAATAGTACAGTTTGTATCCATTTGTACAAACTTTATAATCTAAAGAACAGATACTTAAAGGAAAAACTCGAAAGAAAAGTTTTACATATGGCGGTCTTAGCACGGTTTGCCATCTCTGCCAGATAATCGCTGGATGCAGTAGGAGATAAAGGATTATATGGGGGTTGCAATTTGCAGTATCAAATGACTAATTATTACATGAAAATAAGCACTAGCTTACATTCATTGTTACTTGTATTTTTTAAATTACTTTAGGTGTTGATCGGTTCTCCACTATTAGGAATTTCATTCCAGAGTACCACACACACCTTCTGTCTACTCAACTGAGGGTATGGTGCGAAAAGCATTCCCATCAAATAAAAAAAAGGAAAAGGACAAGACAGTCAGTGTGTAACCACGACCTGTACAACCGAAATGTCAGCTGATTGAAACAAGTATAATACTAATTATTTTAATGTGTTAATATCATGCACATTATTTTACAAAATTTCGTGTAAAATACAAATTTTGAAATGACAATTATTCATCTTAACATACAGTTAAGGTAAAGTAATTCTGCTTTTAAATGTAGAGTATGAGTAGACTTAGTTGCGCATGATGTGATAAGGCTTATTAGTGAGTGGCTACGGAGGGCGTTTATCATCATTAAGCCGGCGTAGTACTTCGTAGCGACTCTACGGCGGCTCATCTAGCCGCTCGTACGACTGGTGTTATTCGTAGTCTCTAAGGACTGAAGTTTTTACTTAGTGAATATTAGAGTTTATATAAAGTCTACGTTTTAGGGTTGGTAACAAAAGGCTTTTTAAAAAAAACGTTACAGTAAGTGTGTGACTATGATACATTTAATGACCCGTCTCCAGAGACAGCTTGGTAGTTTAAGTGACCTATAATTGATTAGCTTAAAACAGTATGGTACACTTTCTGTACCCCTGTATTTATATACAAACTTTAACTTGCTAAACCTAATTCACTTTCACATATTTCTTAGAGTAACAAAGTATACAACGAAAATCTTATGGAGCACAAGATAGTTCAGAGGCTACGTTCTACATACGGAGGTAGTTGTGAAGCGCAGGTTTAAGGCGGAGGGAAGGAGAGGTCAAAGGTATGACCTCACACTGACTTAATGGTGAACGTAGATTCATTTTTTAAAGACGGTATATAGGGCGCCTTAGTGATGGTGACAACTGCCGAAGTTTCTTAGTCACGACATTTGTCATATGTTTATAAGAAGACAATCCGGCACAATCATAGTATGATCAGAAACTAATGCTTCTGTCTTTACTTTATATTTTATTTATATCAAAATAATATAATACAAAAATCTCGACAGTACAACTAAAAATTTTCATAATAAAAATTATCTACGCCCAATGTCACGCTCACAATAAAAAAAATTTTCATGACACTTCAAACTCAAAATCTATCAAACCATTTCCATATAGTTACTAGAGCGTGCTATAGCGATAAACATACACACATACACTCAAAAAACATAAAGCTCCTTCTAAAGTGTTTGAATAATACGCGTTTAATGTCATTTCTTATACGAGTAGTACAGTCATTAGAAGACTTCTTATGCTTTAGCTCTTTATGTCTGAAAGTCTGAACGTGTAACATGACCTGACACCGTTGACACCATTTTAGTAACAATGCATCCACGTCGGCTATACAGGTTGCACATGAAATATGCATCGTGTTGCTTCAAACAATACGAGAGCTTAGTGAGTGAGTAACTGAAGGAGAGCGGGCTTTGTGTCACGCTCCGTTGAACATCTCCCACCTAAAGCCAACGAATGAGACTGATATTGGACGACAAAATATCGTACTGTTAGCCAATACGTGTGGTCGAATTACGAACAACAGAAAAGATACTGTTCTTCCTAGTCTTAATTAATCCCAAGATTTATTAGGGACAGTTACTAATTCAACCAGTTTTACCAGAATCTCAGTTCTCCACAACTCTGAGAGCAAACTAAATTCATAAGTTGAACTAGTTAGTGTACTGGAGGCCAGTAACTGCCCAATAACGATTACCATAGATGTTCATGATAACCGGGAAGGACGGGTATAACGTGCTCTTCGAGGTACGGGCGTGTACCAACACTAACTGTCATATTTCAGGACAGCAGAAGAAAAATAATAGTATTAAAATATGTAGTTTATCCAAATTAAGATGGACAGCTACCTTCATTGTTCGATAATGTTCTGTGGTAGTATAAATACAAGTTATAAAAATTATGGACGTAGAGTGAAGGAAATCACTGTTGTGTCCCATTGCCAAAATACTTAACAGATATATTATCAGATTGTATTGAAACATTGCGTATGTTTATTTTTGAAACTTTGCTCAGTTAGCTTAACATTTAGTTTCTAGGTAAATATTGGTTTTCTGTATGACAAATGCAGTAAGACTTTTCATTTCATTTTCAAGTGTTTCATTTTCAAATGCTGTTTATTTATTTCATCCTTTTGTTTTACTAAACATCTAAGATATACTAGCAATTCCGCAGCACTAATTTTAAGAGTCCTACAATGACAAAGTGAGCAGAAATTTTACTTAGTAGCTTATAACCCGCGTAACTACAATATATTAACAACGATTTATTTACATTGATAAACACATCTCCATATAATATTTTACTTATGCATGTATTTGCCCTATCAGTAGATCATCACTCCTGAACGGCGTGAGCGTGATATTACCCCTTGCTACCCCTTCACCGATTGTTTAAAAAGCAAACCAAAATGTAATAAAGTAGGGGGCACGTTAAGTGAGTTTCGGTGTATATTTATTTTAGGAATGGCACATAGAGGAGTTCAGGGCGCTATGAAGGCTAAGTAGCTCGTGGAGTACCTGTCGAGTACGTATTACCCGCGATAATAAACCGCGCGCACTCAAATCACAATGGATTACAGGTGACGACAAAATGGAGGCAATATTTCTTTTTACTTCTTTTCGATATGAGTCCCTGATGAAGTATATTTAATATTTTTAAACTACCAGTATCACGATTGCCGTTTGGCTTACTGAGTAAAATTCTGCTCTTGCAATGTGCATATGCGAAAGTGTTATTTGTAAAACAGATATGGAACGTATCTGTTTTTACACCATATAGCAAAATATTCTCAGTGTATATAAACATTCATAATACTAATGTTAATCTTCTCATAAAACTTTGACGAAATATACAGAACAAAGAAAGAGAAAAAAAAAACATGTAAAACTATCTGCGTTACCTCTGTTTGCTGTTGTCTCGGTGAATTCATTTACAGAGAACAATATTGCATATTTTCATTCCACTGATGACTTATTCTTTTGTTCCGTCAAATCATCAACAGCGTTCAAATATTGTTATGTATAAGAAAGGCTTAGAGGCCTCTACATAAGAGGCAACTATTTCATTACTAAAATTTAAATTTTCAGCTAATAAGCTATTCCATACGTAGCCCTGACACAATATTATGTTGCCTTGCTCAATATACGAAAAATCGAGAGCGTTTTTCTGAATACACTTGTACCGTCATAATGCTTTATATTCTGTACAGGTTATAAACAAAAATATTTGTAAGATACGTATGTGTTATCTTAGATACCCATTTAACGCCGTCCAGAGATCTATTTCAATTATTTTTCATTCTATATATCATACATGAACAAGTTCACTTGTGTGTAGAGAATATTGTTGTGACTTGTGACCCTACTCACTCTTGACGTTTTCTTGCCGTACACATGTGGACACTATTAAATAAAATTTAATTTTTAAATATTGTCTTTCAATGCAAAAGCTTCATATTTGAGATAAGTAATTTAATAAACGAACTTGAATAATATTTTTGTTGTCATAGGATTTTGAAACTTGGTAGTAATATAATAATAAATAATAAAGCTATTAGCAGCGAATTTTATGTCGTTCAAGTGTGAAGGAACATTATACAGACCTTCATGAGGTGTAGGTTTGCGGAGACAGCGTCGCCACGCGCCGCGGGCTCGCCGCCGGGCACCGGGAACGAACCCAGGTACTGCAACACACAAAATGAACAACCAACATATATATTCATAGAATAAAGTATTCTACCATATTCACACAACACCTAGTTCCAAACTAAGTGGAGCTTGTACTAGGCAATTGACATCAACACAACAACAAAATAACTTATTGTAACGAACAATATTTTATCTTAAGCCTTTTTTGTGAATGTATACATATTATATACACACATATATATAAAATCCCCAAATTTCTAAACAAATATTTGCAGATTACAAAAATCAAACCTGTGACCTAGCAAGCACAACACTCGTATTCGCTACTACAGAGGCAGACGAAGAATCGAAGAATAGATAGGTGTGTATTAATCATGGCAGTATAATATAACCTTGTTGTTCAGCTTCTTAATTCGAAGACCACATTCTCCTGTCCAACATGTATGTTAATCATCTAAAACAGTCTCGTTCACTATACATAAAGTAAAATTAAAACAACCGAGTTCTTGTAGAGATTAAAATTTATAATACAGATAAAAAATTCGATAGGTTTTTAATTCGCATCGAATTTATAACGAGCATAAAGAAACTGCCAATCCCTGCGGGTCTTCACGAGTATTAACATAAATCTCATTATCGATATGCGGTACATCACCATTTGATTACATCGATAAACATGTGGTTGAGCCGCAAGCGCTGCTCGCTCGTCACTTACGGACCGTTTATCGCTATTGATAAAGTACTAAAAATTTCTGTAAACGCAAAACGCAGCGATTCGAACGAAAAATACGTACTTTTAAATTAATTATACAGTATGTCAGAGTTTTTTTATAGCAAGGTAAACCCAGGGGTCATTAATTGCCATACTGAGGCTAATCGTAAAGTGGTGTGTCGGGATCGCATCTATGAATCCACGTTATAATTCATCGCTATTGGGGTGTTGAGAAAAGTGTAAGGCTTATAACAAACTCATGAGATACTCCGTTAAACTTACATTGTTGCATATAGCAGTAAACTAGTTAAAGATTTTTCTTTAATAATAATTGACGGGTTACTAAGCGTCTAAAAACATCAACATGAAGACTAAATAATAACTTCGTAATTCTTTTCCAATTTTAGTCAAGACCTCGGTGAGTCTCAAAAAAAAATGAGTTATAAAAAAGCGTGTTTGATTAATTGATATTGTTTTTACAATTTTCAATGCCAATAGTGTTGCCATGTATTTTGAAACTGCAATCTCAGTCTTTTTCGCAATACTTGTTTTGAAATTACTTATGTTTACGTTTAAGAATCATAAGGAGCATAAATGATAAATAAATAAATATTTCAGACATTTGACAACTACGTCATCCAGTCTCAAACTAAGCAGAGTTTATGCTATGATAACTAGACTGATAGAATACTTAAATTCCCTTTTTTTTGTAAGCACATGCGTATTATACAAGATAATAATAAAGAAGTAGAATTTTAATAAGTCTTAATAGTCTTAAATTGAGTCTGGCAATGTCGATGGTAATCGTCTATTGTCATTAACAAATAAAATGACAGCTTGTTGTTCGTTCCACAGATAAAGAATACTAATAACAGTATTTCTTTCATCTTTGGTTCGTTCCAATTCACTTTGATAATTCTAACCTTATTAATAATAATGTCCAAAGCAAAATTATTTAGGAATTTAATGAATATCCATTTTATTTTAGCTTCCACTTCGATTTATTACAAAAAAAAAGGATTTAATTAACATATGTTTAAAATTCATACGTATGTTTTGGTAAACATTTAACATCTCCAAATTTGATCTAGAATATCTTTAATTCTAGACTTCTATAATATTAATAGTAACGTGTGTGACAAAATTTAATTAGAATTTAATCTAAATATATTTTGAATATTGTTCAACTAAACGCTATAACAATAAGACAATAAAAGTTTGTTCGAGAGTTCGCATAGAGTCTTTCTGTTAGTATTCAGGCACTGTGCGTAAAACAGTCTAATTTTACACATGTGTTGACTTTAGACGAACACTGTATCAATATTTTCTTTACACCACAATAATTGTTTAGTTGCTTAGCTCTCGGATTCTACTTATGCTTTTCGTCAGATAGAGTAGAATCACTTTCGCAAGTTTTTAAAATATTATAAAAAAAATTAGAAGGCTCAAATTACTTACACGACTAGTATACATTACTTTACATCAATTACTTTCCCTTCCGCCTATTTTTCTTCTTTAATACACTCCAAATAGTAATCTCATCCTACATATCGAATATTTTTATAAACCAAAGAGTTGGCAAAATGTGACGACACCTACCTACGTACGGGTATACGATAAGATAAGTGAATATACGAGTGTGAATGTTATTCTACAAAACAAGGCGCATTTATCAATGTAGTTGAAATGTTTTCCGTGTAGTGATGAATTAAAAATACATAGAGTCGCCACCTCTGTTCATCCCGTGGATGTCATTACTGTCAGTATAAAACTATGCTAGGCATCATATAGGTGGAAAACTTCATGCAAACTCTATACCAACTCGTCTAGTCAGCGTGATGTAGTAGGCAAGGGGAAGTCTATGTCAAGTAGTGGACTGTTAAAGGCGGTTAATGTTGATGTATACACGAAATTTTGTAGATATTTATAAAAACATATAACAGTAAAAATAAACTGAGTA
The DNA here is from genome assembly GCA_949316085.1 of Hypercompe scribonia. NCBI lineage: Eukaryota > Metazoa > Arthropoda > Insecta > Lepidoptera > Erebidae > Hypercompe > Hypercompe scribonia. The sequence continues at coordinate 23,654,792 of OX438977.1, forward strand.
CTCCCAAGCTCAAGCATGGACGGTCGACACTCCTACTGCGCTCTGCACTGTACTCGTCTAATAAACTAATTGGAAATTATATTCGTATATTTTAAACAGCTCTCTAAAGTATGAGTGCACTTCTCTCTCCCCTCAAGAACAGTCGTAGTGACAATCGAACAATTACAAGCAATAAAACACGCGAGGGACACTAGATCCCTCTGCGATCAAGCAAGTGGGCGCAATTAGCTGCGGGATACCATTGATTGATCTGATTGTTCTCTATAGTGTGTGGAGAACGCCATTTAGTTGTCGCATAATGTTCATTATGGGAAAATTCACATCTGTAGTTTCAATAAGAATAACTGATATTTAGTAACAATCGTTTTAAACTGTCAAACCATAATTGTTATTGTTGACTTCATAAAAAAAACGACAAAGGAAACAAAAGTTCCAAAAGCTAGTACTTATTTTTCTTATCTACCTCAATTATATTTACGTAAATGACTTTATCGACTAAAATTTTTAACTGATTGACATGAAATTTGACATGGAGATACTTTGTTTCTTGAGGAAGTGGAAATCAGTATCTTGTAATGTACACAGTTGCGTTTCAGTCTATTTTATGAATATTATACCAACTCACGACGAACAGACTATATAGCCTATGCAACAAATTCTACAATAGTAATCTAAAATTTTTACATGTATTTTTTCTTAGAGCATTATTATATGAATGTATTAAAAAATACTCTTGAACTTCCTAAGAGGCAATTACAATAAATATGATTGACAATAAATCCTTTTACCTCTCATATTAACACAAAATAAAAACACACTCTCTGACATATCAGTAAAATATGTCTTTAAATGAAACTCCAGTGCGGCAAACGAAAGTTGTCTTGCAATTTCATATACCTCTGTATCTATTTTTTTACACCGTATCACCCTGTCCTATTGCAGGTAGCAAATATCAGCATAAACTGATTCCATGCACATCACGTTATGATACCTGGTCCCAGGGATGTCACTGCTGCAGTAAAACCGTAGCACGTGTATAAAACGTAATTTCCCAAAAGACTGTTCTCATGACACGAATGAAGTATTAAAAGTTTCCTCTAAAATAAAACATTGAACTTTTGTTATTCAACCATTGTTATACAACCGACATTGTATTTTTGTTTTTTTTTTATCATGTAGAAGTAGTGTGTAGTTTAAAAAAAAATATTAGAGCATAATTTTGTGATATTATAAAATTTTGCTTAGCTGCTTTACACTATCATACACTTTGTGATTACATTCTTAGGTGGGTTAGTAGAAAAATGCATTTTTTTTATCAAGTAAAATTCATTATTCTGTACTACCAGCTGCGTATATCCTTCGTACAGAATTAAGGTAATATTCAATGATTAGTATTGTTAAGCGTGTCCTCAGAGTAAATTGTTGTAGTGTTATAATGTTGACAAAAAATAAACTAGTTAACTAAATGTGTACTAAGACTTATAACTGTTATTATTATTATTCAAAAGCAACGGAATTATAAATTGTTTATGAAATTCAACTTATAAAAAACTTAGGCTACACTTCGATATACAACGTCACGGTCCTTCGAAATAGGGACCTTAAAAATTCACACAAGTAACGCCATCTGTTGGGTGGCGCCGAAATTTCTTTTAAACAAAAATCAGGTCGAGTTGCTACCCGCGTCGCACAGATAGGTGAGTTACTGAATGTTTCACGGGTTTACTACTAGATGGCGCTCTAACAAAAATGGTCTAAAAAACCGTTACAATTACTCTTCACAGTAAATTAATATACGCTATAATTATGCAACAATGGATTCATTCATTCCAGATACAGAAGGATAGGAAATATAAATAAAGAAAGATTTAATCACTAACTCTGATATCTGTAAGAAAATTTTAGAAAATATAGAGTTAAAGGTACCTGAACAAAAACCTATAAAACGCACTCATCATCCTTTACGATTAACGTCTGATAGCAAAAAGAAAACAACGTCTAACTGTGAAGATGTTTAGTAAAAAACTTGCTTCGTTAACAGTGCATTACAAATCGTAATGATGACAATGTTTACACCACTCGCTTGCTACTATTTTATTTTAGCAAGCCATAACTCACATAAACATCAATATTTAAACCAGTACAATCTGTTTCTTCCGGAGAAGCAGGCACAATAACACCCTTAGGAAATCTTCTCCATGCTACTAACGCGACAGTCAAATTATGAATTGCGCTTCAGTTGTACTTGTAAGTACAGTACCTTCTACAAGTTATTAACTTAAAGTTATCAACAACTAACATCATCGATAAACTCACCCTGAGCTTTACGAACCCTGGGCCACCCTACTTAAGAAGATGCCTGAACCGATGTACTAATAAATATCATGCATAGTGAAATATACTGGTAGAACAATATGGGCAGTTCTTTTGAGAATTTCCTGAAGCTTAAAGACAGAAAACAAGGTTATGAAGTGGCCGGGCTCCTGTGACAACAGAAAAAACAGACAGGCTGAACGTTGTGTGGTCTAGTATAGTTCCTTTTTTAATTTTTATTGCTTTCATTCATCCGACAAGTTTCTCATGGGACAGTGCAGACAAAAATCCATTCAGACATTCACATTCTTGAATCATTTAGGATAGCAACAGATATAATAACTAAAGACTGTATATGTACGTACGTGTATGTAGAGTTAAATAATATTATAGTCAATTTTTCACAATAAACACTTTTCATGTAAAATTCCAGTACAACAGCGAAGAGCGTGCGAAAACATCGTCCAATAAATTAAGTTAGCGGAATATAATATAATTTAGCGCAGCGGCGAGCGACTTCCTGTTCCTTAAAATGATTGTTTTACATAAGATTTGCACAAAAGATTGGGTCAGACGCTTCCAACTTTTTGTAGCTATGAGCTTGAGACAAGTTTAATCTAAAGTTCAAAAGTTTAACACGAAGTATGCGATTACTCTAAGCCTGAAAATTCCACTATATCCTAAAATCCAGCCTCAACGTTATTAGAGAATTATTAACATAAACAAGACGTTAAGATTAAAAATTCATAAAGTTGTGTAAGGCAAGTTTGGGCTAGAGAAACTCATGCAGGGGTCTTGAATAACTGGGAAGGCAAGGGCCGACAAACCGGGAGTAGTCCGCAGGAGCAAGTTCTGTGGCAGATAGTTAGGCGGACACTTGCAGTTGCAGGAAATGTCATAAGTGTTTGTTAGTGTAGCTCAGCAATGCCGCCGCAGTTGAGAGTAGGTTGTGCGGAGAAACTCCGCGTAGCACTCGTTACTCGGTTTGGTAAAGTTGAGATCCAAACAGAAACCACTTCATTAGAGAATTGAATTACTGTTTATTTATGTTTGGGTTACATTAAAATTAAGTTTTATTTCAATTTAATAAACAGCTCTGTATGTCAACTAATGTTATGTATAAAGAGGGTGTGTTTGTTTTTATTTTTTTACGGATTCTGGTTGATCTTATCTAAATCTAGTTCCTTGATTGCAACAAATGTTCTCGTTAAGAATTTTTAAGCTATAACAACTTATGATTTTTTAATCCTGGTTTCTAGTAATTCTTCCTAGCTTCTCTTGTGCTTTTACTGTTCGCTTGCCGTTTACAAGGCATTAAGATTTATATTAAGCGTACTGGAATCATTAAGTTGTAGTTCTACTCCTATATTTTGTTTGAGCATTTGAAGATCCTGGATTTGAATGCCTGGCCTTTATTGTAATATAAAAAAATATGAATCTCATCTAAATATAAAATCTATCTGTCTTGAGTGACACTCAGCTCAAACTACGGCTACCCCCACCCACTTTCTTTAGTATGATCGCTACAAAGGCAGTCAACCATAACTGTGAACGCAAACAACGCAATTCACAACACCACTAATACGAGTTCTTGCGTAGTTATTTAATAGTAGCCTAATTTTATATCTCGACACAAGTGTATCAAAGTACACTTTGAGACATTATGCTCTAAACTGAGACGCTTCGAGGAAACATAAGCCGGGATGAAGCTGCAAGTGTTAAATAATCCCACATAAATCGTTCAAGTTTACTAAATGGGATTTTCGTAACGCGCATGTTCACAATCTGTTACCTTTTCACTGCTTGAACACTATTATGTTTGTAAATTAACATGTGACAAACGTCTTCCTGAACGTTATGAATTGAGAGAGAATAATAACTTAAGTTGAAGAAGATTCATCCATAATTGCAATGTTAACTTAAATTTAACAACAAATTGAACACTCAAATTATTCTAGGATGTTAACAAATCAAGTTATGGGTTGCAACTAAAGGCCTTGCTAAGTTATGAAATACTTGTATTAAGAGCCTGAAGAAGCATAAAACATAATACATCACGTACAGCAAACCTGACATACATTTCTTTTGATTAACTAATTTAACTAAGAAAACAAAAGTATATTACCTATTGACGACCACGTATTAACATTTTTATATTTGAGTCAGTTTGAGTGAGTTCAATAATAAGTGTGAGTACACTAAATGACGAGTGAGTCTTACAGTGGTCCATTTAATATGTCAAGTTGTTATCTCATTTACCTTCTAATAAGGCCATCGTACACACTCGTCAGTCACATCACTCACACCAAATAGTGTACATTGCCCGGCTACCTGTTACATATTCCATTCTTCTTCAATAATTCACTTCCACAGATTACAGTAACGAGTCTTTAACGTTTGCTTGTTAAATTTGGTCAATAAATAAAGAAAAAACAATTTAATGATAGTCAAATACGCAAAGTTATGATTTTATTTAACTTAACGTACATTCAAGCAATTACATTAACTTCTATAAAGAGATACCTCTCTTCATATTTTCTGTTACTGTTGACAAAAGTTAATTGCAACTTCAAAACTATTTGATTATCTCTCGCAAGAAGTAATATCGAAGTATCTCTGCAATTGATAACTAACCTTACATATTTGCCACCAAAAACTAAAACTTAACATCGATAGAAAGTCAATTTACGGAGCTACTGTGTCAAATTACTTCACAACTTCAATTCGGTAGAGATATAATTGAATTTACAATAAGTACCAAAAGGATCGACGTCGTTATCTCATTAAGTAGAAATTCACTTTATAACCTATTCCATGACGCTATTAACTGTACAAAGTGGAACCATAAAAGCATTTCATCAATCCGCTGCGTGGAAGGGAGCTGTACGTAATCCGGGGATAATTAGCGGAGCAATCATCTACTGAATGTAATTTCAATCGAACTTTACATGTTTCTATTCAACCCGTGGGTACTCAAACTGTTACGGTTGCATGATTAACTAACACGAGTATCCAATAATTGGGTTCTAAATAATATAATTGAATTACAACATCGATGTCTATGCATTCAAGACCTATGCTTTGTTAGAGTTGTTTAATTTTGTTATGTCATTGACTTTAGTATTTAATGTTACTTACAGTTAGGTATAAAGCAAACAATCCATTTGACAGATATACTGTTCATGTTCACACTACATACACGCCACTAAGTTTATAATTTAGAAAGCACACTACATGTACTACAGTAAGAACGGTAGGAAGTACATTAAACACGATAGAGAGAATACACATACGATTTACGCCATATAAATAACTATATGGCACGTTATTATTATATCTATTGTAACATTGAGTACAAGGCACTAACTACTAAATTTCAACTTGTAATTAGAACTTAAATGTTTACTACTGTTGTATATTACAGTTTTAAATTTTTCATGTATCGATATACTGAATATATTTTGGTTATTTGTTCAACGATATTCCCTACCTCGAAGTGTCAACTACCTCCATGCCAAATTTTATCAAAATTGGTCTAACCGTGTAAGCGTGAAGAAGGAGTAAAGATACACTCACAGACTTTCACCTTTATAACATCCGTGTGATAGTTTATTCTGTCAGATAAATCTTATGAAACCGATGTTGTTTTATTAATATACAATAACTTTGTTGCTTATCTTACTTATTTTTATCTTTTCAAACGTCAAGACTGTAATATATACGAGTACTTTATTACTCAGTATTAGCTTCAATTTAAAACTAAATACTAAACTTACAAAACAGACATCACGTGTCATAGATAAACACGAGAGATAAGACAATATCGCGAGATATGAATCAAGTATCCAGCACCCAACAAATGGCTTGCAACTTTGTAATTTACAAACTTAATTATACAAAACTGAACTCTGTAACAGTGGCAGAAGATTAGTATTCCAGTGTGATAGATAGTGACCTCAGGCTAGTGTGCAGTGTCACAGCTGTTGGTGCTATTGACGTGCGATAACTCAAGATCCTAAACCAACAGCGCGGTGAACTATCGATAAGTAGTAAGCAGTTCGAGCGCTTGGCAAGGGAATGACCGCAGGTGATAATGTTGAATGTATTTGTGTTGTTAGCCGAGATGAAAGCAACAGAAATTATATAATATTATCTTGAATGTATACTATAATCTATTTATCACGATATTCTTTGTTACTTTTTAAAAGATCACTCTGCACTAGGAGTACTTCTGTGCCGTGGGGGATTACAAACATTTATGAAAGGAATAGAAAGAACAAACATTAATTAGTGAATCACGTTGTATTGACCTTCGTTCAGCAGTGATCGTTGACCTTCGTTCATCAGTGGACTGTATACTCCGGTTCGGCCGGGGAGTATCGGCTGGAGCGAGGCGCTGTTCTGCCTCTTACTGCATAGGGCGGTGAGAGGTGGGATAGCGTCTTGCTCCTGGGACATGAGGTGCCCGGGATGTACCTCACTTGTGAGGTACGACAGGGAGGACTCTAGAAGCCGCTAATGCGTTCCTGGAGTTCCGCCCGACTGCCGAGGTAGGCCGCCGCGGGGTTTAGTGGGTAGACCGGTTTTCCGGAATTCCCACACACGCCCTTCGTTCCTCCGGAGGGTATGGTGCGAAAAGCATTACAAGCGTAAAAAAAATGAGATTGATTGATTGTATTGTACTATTTGGATAGCGAACCTGTAACACTCAGTGCAGTAGAAAGTGGTGGGCCTCGGCTTAAGCCATCGCTGCCTAGGCTCAGACTAAACAGATCTCGTACTATAGATTCTATGATCTTGATATTTATAAATTTATGTATGAAAAATAGGAATATGTAACAGATATATTATTTATTTATTACTCGAACTGACCTGGAAGTAGAAGACGTCTTTTGTGCATCATAATTGTTGTACGTTTAACAACTTCATAAGACCAGACAACTATTGGTATATAAATAAAGTATTATAAGCCTATGTATCTATTTCACAAGATGAGCAATAAACAAGCTCACGTACGCTAAAGCTCAGTATACTCTTGTACACTCTTGTATCTACTCGTACAATTCAAAATTGTCAAGTTCAGATTGTAACGCATACTTTATTTTTTTTTCTATCTTTAGAGCCCGCCAAAGTGACTCTACTCTGCCTGATGGAAAGCATGAATAGAATCCAAGAGTTGTAGTCACCATACTCATTGCAAATGTTGACAACGCAGTATGGTGACCCACACTATGGCAGCCTTGTGAGATGATTTTTCACACCCCGCTTGGGGACGTAAAAAGCATGACAGTCATTTTTTTTTTTTTTTTTTTTTTTTTTTTTTTTTTTTTTTTTTTTTTTGTGATGATTTTTAGCTGTTGACCTCAGACGGCCTCTACAACTTTACCCGGTTTAGTTACGGTGAGCGCAGAGGGCTCTCAACCGGCCTTTATTAAACAACATTGCCCAAGGGCACCCCCTGCGGGGTACGAACCTCGGCTTGGGGTGTTGCTGAAACAGTGGGGCGGCCTACTCCCATGTTTTGTTGACGGTTTACGCGGCGCGTGTTCCGCCCCCGCCGGCGGGGACGAAAACGCGGACGGTTCGTAATTAATGTGTCCGCTCTGCGTTGAGCGCGTGTAATGTCGTCGTCTAATTCCCCTAACGCGTGTTTGGGTCGACGTATTTTTGAGATTTTACTCGGTATGTAGTTTACTGCCGCAACCACTAGAGGGTTGGGGTGAGTCGGAGCAGAGTCAAAGTAGCTAAGGGAGCACTGTTTAATGAATTGCTTGATGGTCGGCAATCTGAGGTCGATGTGAAGATCGACGTTGCGTACATACCACGGTGCTCCCGTAGCTGAGCGCATGAACCTATTCTGTAGTGTTTGAAGCCTATGGATCCTGTGTGGCCTTACATGTGCGAATACCACGCTGCCGTACGTCATTATAGGACGTATGCATGCAGTGTATAATCGGACTTTGTTTTTTAAGTTTAATTTCGAACGCGCGTTAATTAAACTGTGTAAACGTCCTAGCACGAAGGCTGCCCGGTTGCGGACTGCCTTGATGTGGGGGCCGAAGGATAGACGGTCGTCAAGGGTTATGCCTAGGTATTTGGCCTGCCTAGTCCAAGGGATAGACTTGCCGAACATCCTAATCTGAGGGGTCTTCTCCAAAGGATACAAGCTTAGCTGTCTTCTGTGAAACAGCACCGCCTGGCTTTTCTCGGGGTTGACCTCGATCCTCCATTTCCGGAACCAAACGCCCAGTGCGTTGGCTGCGGTCTGGAGTTTCTTGGCTACTGTCGAGGGGTTCACCCCCGAGCAGTAGATAGCCGTGTCGTCTGCGAATAGTGCCGTCTGCACATACCGATGCTTCGGAATGTCGCTAGTATACAGCGTGAAGAGTAGGGGGGAGAGCACGGACCCTTGTGGGACACCGGCTCGAATGGGGTGAGTGGAGGACATTGACCCTTCTACTCGGTAGCGGAAGCTTCGATTCGACAAGTAGTCTCGTATGATGAGCACGAGTCCGTGTGGCACTCCCATGGTGAGTAGCTTAAATAATAAGCCGTTGTGCCACACTTTGTCGAAAGCTTTCGCTACGTCGAAGAAGAGGATTCCTGTGAACAGGTTGCGTTGAAGCCGATCGCTGGTGTATTCAACGATGCGGTGAACTTGGTGGACGCACGAGTGTTCGGTTCGGAACCCGAATTGCTCGTGGGGGACGAGAAGATTAGCATCGGCATACGCTTTCAGCCTACTGTAGATTAGACGCTCGTATAGCTTGCCTAATCCGTTAAGCAGACTGATCGGTCTATAACTGGTCGGTTCGGACTTCGGTTTGCCAGGTTTGGGTATCCCAATAACAACGGCTTCTTTCCACTGTTGTGGAAAGATGTTGTTTTTGAGTGCTGCGTTGAAGATGAACGTCAGCAGGACCAGTAGCCTCTCCGGAAAGAGTTTTAACACCCTGTTTGTGATACCGTCCGAACCGGGCGCCTTGCGAGCGTGTAGGCCCTTGACGATCGTTTCGACTTCTTCGGGGGTGACCGTGTCTAGGTCATGTTCATCTGTCGTCGTTCCCGTCGGCGTTGATGTTGATGTAGGAAGTGAGGTTATTAGGCGCTCTACTTCCGAATCAACTTCGGCTATTTGGTCCGAGTCGCAGTGTATTACGCTGGGCGTGCACTGATTCTCTAGACTCTCGGCCAGGCACTCAGCCTTTTCGATATCGTCGAATGCCGGTGGAAGGTTAGGTCTGCTTAGAGGAGGCATAACGGTGACGGTGTCTCTCTTAAGCGAGCGGGATAGTTGCCAGAAGGCAAGGTGGGTAGGTTCGAGATCTTGTAGTGTCCTATCCCACCTGTCCTGGCGCATTTGGTCGATGCGTGACTTGACCGCTCTTTCTAAGCGTCGTAACCTGATCCTGTTGGCGTCGCATGGATATCTGTCGTAGGCTCGTACGGCGGCGTTCTTCCGCCTCAGCAGCTCACGTACGTCATCGGGTAGGTCCCAGCGGCGATCGTTCGTCGCCGGTGCCTCCCGAGTGCATTCGTTAATTAACGATTGCACGTGAGCTGTGAGGTTGTCGATCGCCATCGTGGTGTCCTCTTGGCTATTTATGTGGTCGGGTATCCTATCTAGATGCACGGACGAGGTTGCCTCGAGTTTTGTCCCGAGGCGCCTCCAGTCCGTGGTTCGTCTAGTGGGGGTACGATGACCTGTGTCGATGGGACCCAGTCTGGGTGCGAACTCCACGACCACAGGTCTGTGGTCTGAAGTCAACTCGTGAAGCACCTCTACTGAACACAAACGTAGGTTTATGTTCTTCAGGAGTGCCACGTCCAGAATGTCGGGTCGGTGAGACACGTTGTGCGGATAGTGGGTCGGTTCGAGCGGGGCGATGATGTCGAACGCTAGTCTATTCGAGAGCGACTCCAGGGCTCTGCCTTTGGCGTTGGACTGGTGACAGTTCCAAATGGTGTTCTTGGCGTTAAGGTCGCCGCCGATTATCACGGCGTCGCTCAGTTCTAGCAGCGCTCGGAGGTCGCTCTCGAGTAGTTGCCGATTGGGTGACAGATAGGCTGAAACTAGCGTGATCGGTTGGTGTCCGATCATGCCTATTCGACAGACCGAAGCCTCGATGCTAGTCAGCGCAGGCGGATCCATAGGTACGCAGTGAAGGGACCTTTTGTAATATATGAGAGTTCCCCCTAGCGCAGAGTCAATCCTATCGTTGCGGACCACAGAGTAGTTCGCAACGTTTGGGTTTCTCTGCGAGGGTTTCAGAAAGGTCTCTTGCACTAGTAATATGTCGAGTTGGTGTGCCCTAAGAAAAACGCCAACTTCATCTCGTTGCCTACCGATGCCGTTGGCGTTGATGTACCCTAGCTTGAGTGATCGGGGTTTGACTCTGCGTGTTGGTGTGCAATCCATTATGGGTTACATTTAAACGCGCCTAGCTTCTCGAGTACGCTCGAGTACCTGACACTAACACTGAGGAGGGCCAACGGATTGCCCTCGTTTTGCCGGATTAGACTAGCGAGATGACGTAGCTCGCTGAAGTCGATCGCACTCGCGAACCTTGCCACTAGGGATAGGTCCGGGTCGATCGTTTGCGGTAGTTGGCTCCTGTAGTCAACTACGAGCGGCTTGGGCCCTCCCTGGAGAGGCTTTGTGGGCCGCTCGACAGGGGCTGCCTTTGCGGGTACTGGGGCAGGTATGGGGGCCTGCATCGTCTTCCGCACGGGCAGAGGTGGGAAGGTCTCCCCGGTCGTCCTGGGAGTGGCCCAGGCGTTCGTTTTTGGCAGAGGAGCGGCTTTAAAGCTCCCCCCAGTCCCTGCAGCAGCAGCAGCAGCAGCAGGGACGACTGGGCGGGGACGCTGAGGTCCTTTCGCCTTGGGGGTTTTAGGCGCCCTCGGGCAACCTCGATAGTTGGCGGGGTGGCCTGTTTCGCCACACAGTACGCACGCGACTGGCTCAGTGCATTGGGCCCTGTCTTTGGGCCTTTTGCACTGGTCCGTCGCGTGGTCTTCCAGGCACTTGACGCACCTGGGGCGCGCGAAACAGTTACGCGCCGAATGCCCATAGAGCTGGCAGCGGTGGCATTGTGAGATGCCACTTCTACGGTGAGGTGGCTCTATTGTTATGCCCGACAGCCCGCAGATGGACGACATCTTAAAGATGTCCTTGCCGGCGGGGGTGTCGTCGAGAGTAACCAACACCATGTCGTATACGACGTTGGTGCGGCCTCGAACCATCCGGTGTACCTCATGCACCGGGTAGTTGGGTGTCAAGGATTGTTTGATCTCCTCGGGGAAGATCACCTTGGGCACGTTGCGAACAACGACACGGAGCTTTTTGTCCTCCGGCAGAGTGTACGTGTGGTAACTCACGTCCCTCTCCCGAAGGAGCTTCGAGAGCGCCCTGTGGTCGCTCGCGGTGGCCAGGGCAACTTTGATGCCCTGTTGGGTGCTACGGGCAGAGTGGTAGCGTATGCGGCGCTCATTGCACCAGGTGGAGATCGCCGTCCACCTCGACTTTTCTTGGATGAAAATCGGAGGTGGGGCGGGGATCCTTGGCGCGGCCGCCGAGGCGTCGGCGATAGCGGGCGTGGACCTCCCCGAGGGGGAGTTGCCGCCCTTAGGCCCCGGAGAGGCGCGAACGGGGGCGGATGCTGTCGAGGTATCTATATCCTCCGACAGCTTTGGGGCCTTGTTTGGCCCCTTCTTGCCTTTACGGGCGCGCTTCCTAGAGGAGGACACGACCGTAAAACCGGACTCCTTTGAAGAAGAGGAGGACGTGGAGGACGAGGACTCGTCCTCGCTGGCGTCGGAGCCCCCGGACTGGTCCGCTCCTTCGTCATCGCCCGAGTTTGCCTCGGGCTCTGGAGACGTTTCCGTCTCCATGTCCTGAGTCCTTTCCTCGGTCAATTTTATGAGGAATTTCCTCTGGATGAGCTCGAGGACTTCGGGGTCCTCGAGGATGGCGTTTATGTCCGCTCCCAGACGTTGGAGAGCGGACCCCGCGGAAAGGCCCGCGAGGGCCATTTCGGCGGTTTTCGGCGGTTGTTGTGCTGCCAACAGCAACAACAGCAGCAGCAAACAGTCCTAGTCCCCGGGTGGGACAACCCGGGGGTGTGAGTGTGCTTGGCCTCCCAGCCGGGGTAAGGCCGGGAGGGTGTGCTTAAAAATAAGGTGTGCCCTAAGCTTGTATCCCTTCGCCAATCTCAATGTGCGTCGGGTTCCTAACTGCCCAGATGCCGGGGTGGTATGGGCCTGTCGGCCGGCACACCCAAACTAACAGCTGAGAATAGGATGTGGAGGTAAGGGTGGGGTGGGAGGGCGACGGCTAGGCTCGACTAGGGGACACCCCCAAGGCCGAGTTGTCTAGCCCCAGCCGACTTTGCCTAACCCAGAAGGGGCTAGGCAGGCGGGTCGGGTCACCGCCCACTCGGTTCGTTGACACCGTAAGGTTTCCACCGAGTGACCAATTGGATTTACCCTGAAGGGGCCAAAGACTTCGTTGTTGTATACAGAAACTTGCGCCTCTGTGAAGGACGGCGCACTATCCAACGTCGTATTTAAAAATACGACGTTAAACGCACGCGTCTCGTTCACAAAGAGCGCTGACTATGACTTCACTGTTTAAACAAGAAACGAGAAGAACTAGCGCTTCCGTGACAGACACGCACTAAACAAAGTCGAATTGAAAAATACGACTTTGAATGTACGCGCCTTGTTCACAAAAACACTGACGCTGTGAGCGCAGTATGCCGCAAACGGGCGACCGTTACGACACACCGACACACAGCGGTGACGTAGGCGGCGCGATGGCGCGAAGCGACAGGTACGGCGTGGCGCGGGCGCGATGTCACAGCGGGAGCACTCGAGCACTTGTCGGACACGTCCACTCGGGACGCGCGTCAGAGGCGGAATCAATTGTGGGGCATGTGACAGTCATTGTGACAGTGTAAGGCTTAAACAGTTACCACGATAACTGTCACCCTAGTATCAATGGGCCTCGACACGAAACACGACAACACGGATGCTAGCTCGTTAGGTTGATCTTCTGTGGGAGGGTAGTACTGTCCCGGTCGAGCCGGCTCGCTCGTGCTGGAATCAGCGTGGCTCTACTACTATTTTTAAAATATTAATTCTTTGAAACTTATTACTGTGTTTTTGTTAATATTATAAGTACGTCGTTACCTTAGACAGATACCCCCAGAACCAGGACTCGTGACCCCTAGTGTGTCAACGTAAGTCATTATAGCCGCATCCAAGAAGTCGACAAATTCGACTTCACCTAAGCCCTCTTAGCTAAGATGCAAGTGTTTTGCGTCGATCGCTATTCTTTTTTATTACAGGCTAATATTTTGTTTTGACGACGTGACTTAGCGTTTAGTGACGTCATTTCCATACATTTGTTAGTTTTCTAATAACATTTGCGTTTGTAGAATGTCAATTTGCTTAGGGTTTAAATAATTGCTAAGTTTGAATTTGGTGGAGGTTACGTTTGGTAACTTTTTTATTCCTGGATGTCGTAATAGGAGCGGTTCCCGGATTCCTCCTAACACAGGCGCAGAGTGGCACACCGTGTGGTTTTAGTCGGTCCGATTCCGACACACTACCCCGCCGTAAATCCCGGTGGGGTGACAGTCCAAGGAGGTTTCGAAACGTTAAAAAAAAAATGGTAACTTTTTTATTCGGCGTTTAAGTCCGTCAATAGGCATTATAACAACACTTCTCCAGGCCACACGAGTCCAATAAAGGTGTATGTAACGTTGTTCAAATAAATAAACGATCATTAAATTAGTGATTTTGGATTTGATCCAGAAAACGGTTTTATTAGACGTTGGATGAGTGCCATATCAGCATTGTTTAATAACAACGTTCTCATATTTTCGTTTAATAACACACCATATTTACCATTTTTTTAGAAATTTATATATGTGTACGCTCAATTTGAAGTTGTCCATCCCTCTTTAATGTGCCACTTCACATTGACAGGTTTGACCGATACCAATACAACGTATCACAACACGTCTCGACTAGAAATCCCTCTATTGTGAGACTGGCTATAATATATAGACACTCATACGTTTTTTTTATTAAGTACTTAACAAGTACTTAACTGGATGCGGACAGCACGAGACCGGATGTTGTGAACAATCTTGGGGAAGGCCTATGTCCAGCAGTAGACGTCTTTTGGCTGAAATAATGATGATGATGATGACTTAACAAAGAAGAGCAATTTTCTATAGGCTAAAAGATAAAAGTCATTTTATCGTAAAAGTATTATTATTATTATATCCACATGTTATTTGTGTTGTAACGCCATAACAGCTAGTTACCAATTTATATAATAGCGGTTCGCATTCAGAACCTCGCAACTAGGATTTGAAATGTGTGTGCATGCAGCGAGAATTATTCCGTATAATTTATCATCTATTAACAAACTCGTTTAATTAATACTTCCACATATTTATATATAATTACTAAAACCAGTTTAGTAATTTCAATGTATTCATCTGTACTCGAATAATCTAATAGATAAGCAAAATATTTCAGAGGGAAAGTTGCCTAATTTAAGTAGTTTCTTCATTCTATCACAATTTTTATATTATACTTATGGTTATAATATAATAATAATAATAAATATTTCGGACACTTGACACACAACGTCATCTAGTTTCAAACTAAGCAGAGCTTGTGCTACGATAACTACACTGACTGATGGAATACTTATATACTTTTTTTTGTAAATACATACATATTATACATAGAAAACACCCAAACTTCGAAATAAGCACTTGTAGATCATACAAACATTTGGTCCGACCCGGGAATCGAACCCAAGACCTCAAGCACAGCAGTCGCATACACTACCGCTGCGCCACCGAGGCAGTTTAAGGCAGGCACCGAGGTTGGTACTGAAAACACTCTGATGACAAGTCTGATAAGCGTCTATGATGATGCAGTTTGCTTTTATATTTATATCACTAGTTTTTTTTTTTTTAATAATTAATCTACCTAATTAAACCCTTGAAGTAATACGCGTATTAGATTGAAATGATAATCACAAAGTTAAAATTAGGCTCAGATGGAAATAATCTGTCTCTCATGCATTTTAAAACAAGTGGTTTTTGTTACATTGCAAATAACTTATGCTATGTACGTAGTACTTTAAAAAGTCGAAATAAAATCCAGCTAATTGCACATCGCGACATTCGCAGCACAGGGTTCCTGAAAACTCTAAATAATCTTCAAAAGAATTTCCATGAATAACTTATTCTTTTTGAAAGTACTTTTATGAATTGATTACTAGATCACTTCCACCTTTTTAGTACTAAGACTCTTTAAAATTAAACTAAATAGAGAACAGAAGAAAATTGTTAAATGTTTAATTGCCAAATCTTATGCAATCGAATCTAAAAGATTTAAGATCAAATTATATATTACGATCATTCACAACATGATAGTCTTCTGATTATCTAAATTATCTGAGGCCCATTGATGCAGGGGTGACAGATATCGTGGTAACTGTGTAAGCCTTACACTCTCACGATGACTGTCATGTGTTATACGTCCCCAAGCGGGATGTGAAAAAGCATCTCACAAGACAATACAGTATGGTGACCCACCATACTGTATTGTCTGCATTTGCAATGAGTACGGTGACCACAACTCTTGGATTCTACTCATGTTTTCCATCAGGCACAGTAGAGTCACTTTGGCAGGCTCTTGATTTAGAAATCAGTTTGCATATTTTCGAACGATCGCATTTCAATCGTTACTCAAATATCCAATTCTTAGCATCTCGGCTCGTCGGCTAACAAAGGTTAAACGTAAAGTGATAGATGCTTGCACTCATGGCCCATTTGACTGTCTGGCCCTGCTGCGTGACCTTTGGCTCTACGTAACTACGCTGTCAGACATTGCGCTAACGATATGTAGATATTTCAGTGTCTCTCTTTAATTAGATCCTTATGTTGTTAATGTGTGTTCAACTATAGCATCTGTGTTAGTCTGTCTATCTCTCTCAGATTTGAAACATTCTCTATAAGGCGACAAATGCAAATAGTACACTAAAGAATAGAGAAAAGATAAAATTTTGTCAATCCACAGTCTAATTTATATTTTATTGGAAATGTCATTTTCACACATTTTTAGAATGACGTACGTTAAGAAGTAAATAGGGAACCCTTTTAAGGCCCAAATTTTCCATTTATCTGTCAAAACCCTTTCTTGTTATGTGTCGATTTCTATTTCATTCATAAATTAGAGATGAAACGGAGAGCTGTTTGGCCGAATAACAGTTATTTGATGGTTAACCTTGATCTTAGAAGTAATATAGCCTATCTTCAATTATAAAGAAATTAAGCAAAGGACATAATTTGACATAAATGTTAAAATTACTAAAGTTTATACTTATTTAATACTTATAATTGTAAGTTAGCATAATTATTAAAAATAGGTAGATACATACATACATTCAGGTTGTACCATAAGAGATAAACACATTTTATAAACAAGCCACCAATAACACTTATTTACTAAATACAAACATATTACAGATAAATTACACACTTATATAGATCGTGCTCTTCTCACAATATTTGCTCAAGTTGGCAGTCGAACCCACTACCTCTAGTTTAGCAGGCAGGACCGCTTACAACAAGATAAACAAAGCGTACATTTTGACCCGAAACTACTAACTCAATCTAACAATACTTTCTAACTTTAATCCTATTATACACTAACTATATATTCTAACATTTATTAACGTTATTCAAATCATTAAAGTAAGTCACAGTGTCGATAGGACTATCTAAAATAATCAAATGTTATATAGTCATGCGCGTGACAACACTTTTTTTTTTGTTTTTTTTTATATTAAGAGCCTGCCAAAATGACTCTACTCTGCCTGATGGAAAGCATGAATAGAATCCAAGAGTTATGTCACCATACTCATCGCAAATGCAGACAATGCAGTATGGTAAACCACGCTATGGCGGCCTTGTGAGATACTTCTTCACACCCCTCTTGGGGACGTAAAAGGCATGACAGTCATCGTGACAGTATAAGGCTTACACGGTTACCACGATAACTGTCACCCCTGCTTCAATAGGCCTCCGGTCTCATACTCACCAACGAAACACGACAACACGGATGCTGGCGCTTTAGGTTGGTTTTCTGTGGGAGTCTAGGTGCCCCGGTTGAGCCGGTCCGCTCGTGCTGAAATCAGCGTGGCTCTACTACCTAGCAAATACTACTTTGTCTCATGCACTAACCAGCAATCGTTGAAATTCAGTGATTTCTATAACTAAAGCACGCTAACAATGAGCTCGAGGCGTTTATGATCAGTCGGCACAGCGCTTAGTGCCTTGTTGTAATTATTTCGCCGACGTGACGCGCCGCGGTTCGACTTGGTGCGCGTCACTCAAACCACACAAACTTAATTAAAATCCGCACAAATAGTTCGAAGACGGCGGGACGTACCACTCACTTGAAACTCACACATACAAGATATAAGCGGTACAGATTTGTCAGAGTTATGAATTTTTAAATGTGTAAATAATAATTAGATTTCTTTTTAAATAATGTTCGAGTATCACATTGACTGTATAGGCATATGATATAGGCATAAAAAATGGCATTTTGAAATACAAAAAAAAAGTTTACGGTATTTTTAGGATTTTCTGTAAACAGGGTTTCTAAACTATATTAAATAGAGCTTTAAGATTGCAATCGTAACATTTCTTTCTTTGTTGTCATTTTATGTCGCCAGTTTAAAAAGATTCAAACTTCAGTTTAAAACATATCATGAAAAATAACCAAGAATAAAAACAAGATGTCGGTATAATACGTAACCTACACTTTTCGCTTTAATAATTATTTTTTAATGTTAGAAATCTGTTAATTCGTCTCTACCATCAACAAAACACAGGAGTTTGCTTCACTTGATACTGATGTCAGCGCTCATAACTTGAACCACACACGCCTTTTAACTATCGTTTGGTAAGTTGCCGAAACCACTTGACTCGCTCTAGGATTTACATAAGTTTTAATCAAAGAAGTCGTCGCCTCGCCTGTCAGTGAGCCCGAAGCGTGCCCTCAGCGTAGCCGAAGTGGGGCCGAGAAGCGGACACTCAACCACTCGACACACTTCACGAACTCATCTCTCTCAATCCTCAGAAATAAATTATATGAAGCCTTATTTAATGAACTCTTTTTTCTAATAGACTCGGCAAATGTACCCCGTGTTAATTATATACGTGACTAGTGTTAATTATATAAGCGTGGATATCAGGTAAAAGTAATTGAGCCAGTCCCAGACTGGCTCAATTACTTTTACCTGATATCCACGCTTTTTCATTTTCATTATACTTTGTGATTAACGAGTATATTTATATAATAAACTTTATGTCATTGAAATAATTACGATTGTAACGAATCTAAAGAATGTGTAACCAGGCCCAAGTATGTATAGAAAAACACAAAAATGTTGGTTTGGAAACGTTTGGTTATTCTTACACATTAGGGTGTCCCTTAAATTTCAAGTTCGATATTTTTTTACGCATACCTTCTTAAAAGTTTCATAATAACCCTATATTGTCTAGAAAAAAATATTAGTTCGATATATAAACGATAACCCGTGCCGACTTGCTATTTAAACTTGTCGATACAAGTTGCTTAAATACTGCCCAGTGACCTGTTACGACATGTTTTATTTGCCATTTCGTACGTGATTTTTGAGACTATTAGTGCTTCATTGTTTAGTGCGTAAACATGTTGGTGGAATTACGGAGTGATAAACAAAATATTTTTCTTATCGGATTGACTAGCTACCAAATAAATGGTGCAAAATTACCATCTAATCGACAAGTTCTCTCAGTCCTATTTTACAATATTCGTGAGGTTAAATTGACTGTTAGTGAAAGTGCAAATCTTGTGATGAGGGAGTGCATCATATATTGGGAAAAAGCAAGAATTCCAACAAGGGCATTTCCTAACTGCGTGAAGAAACTTATTGATTTATATCATGTTTGGAGAGAGTTGCAAAAAAATTGTAAGAAAACTCAGATTACGTTTAAGAGTCGTGAGAACAATTTTATAATTAATCTTGATAATTTGTTTGATATTGCACATGCTGATGCTTTTGAGAGAATGAAAATAGAGGAAGATAAATTATTTTTAACGAAACAGAGAGAGCCAGGTCGACCGGGATGCTTAGGTGGTGTAGATAAAAAATTGGCAGAAAAAGAACAAAGATCTAGACAACGACGATTGGAAGAAGAGGAAAGGATTGTAAGACAAAGAGAATCACTAGCTGTTGCATCTACTTCCACCACAAATAACTTAGACAGTGTAGAAGATTCAGACGAAGAACAGATCTTGAATTCTGAACTCAGCTTGCCGGACGTTCTCTGCCATGAACAAAGTTCAAAAAGAGGTAGAAAGAATCTTATAACACCTAAACTAGTTGCTGCTTTAGATCGATGCCAGTTAAGCATTAGAGATACCGTTTACATTCTTAATGCGGTGGTAGAAGCGCTTGGTCTGAGCAGCGATGATTTCTGTATTAACAAATCCTCGATTCAGCGAATTCGTATTGAAACTAGAAAATCAAGGGCAGAAGCAATAAAATCTAACTTCCAAAACAATGTACCCGACATAGTCACAGTCCATTGGGATGGAAAACTATTACCGGGGTTGGATGTACGGAGTTCAAAAGAAGAAGCTGTCTTTGAAACCAAGATTAAGCAAATTACTAGTAGCCCAGATATTTCAATGTTCAAAAAGTTCCAAGAAAATTGGAAAAACATTGATTGTACTAAAATTGAACCATCTCTTAATTTCGTAAAAGCACGGGTTGCCGAGACAGACATTCAAGCGTTGTTACTATTTTATAAGGCAGAATTAGATAAAGGTTTTGTAAGAGATGATTACTGCGAATTGGTCGAACTGTGCGTAATATTTTTAGGAGGAGACACAGAGGAAAAATTAAAACTAAGGCCCCCCGGAGCTATACATCAGGCACGCTGGATGGCGAGAGCGATCTATTCTTTAAAAATATGTTTACTTCAGTCACAATGCAGAGTAACTGCGAAGGACAAAAAGGCTCTACAAGATGTTTGCTTATTTCTCGTAATATTGTATGTTAAACCTTGGCTCGAATGTACAGTGGCGACCAAAGCACCTAATCAAGATTTGCGCTACTTGAAGATGTTAAAAGAGTATGAAAAAATTCTAAAGCTTCTATAAGCAAGTTCAGCCATCACTTGTGGTATTTATGTGAAGAGACAGTCATTCTATCACTATTTGATGATGAAGTTGACAACCAAACTAAGAAGAAGATGATTGCCAACTTCAACAGGGACAAAATCTCGGATTTTAGCAAACGCTATGACCCGTCGAAGGAAGAACTGACTCAAAAGTTGTTTGGTAAGTTAAATTGACTTTTTGTTGGATTTCAATTTCAATGTCCAATACTTATTTATTTATTTTCAAAATTGTTGTTGATTTTTATTTGTTATTTAACTTATTTTTCTTTTTTTTTAGACAAAGCACTGGATGATTTCGTATCGGAAAAGAGCAAACAATTTTTATCACGACTGCAGATCGACGACAGTTTTCTAAAGGAAGATGTATCTTCTTGGAATAACAATGCTGCTTTTCTGGAGGCTAAAAGAAGAATAAGTTATTTGAGAGTTGTAAATGATACTGCTGAAAGGGCTGTTAAATTAATGCAAGATTTTAACGGACTTATCACGGCTGAAGAAGAACAAAAACAGTTCTTGCTGCGCTGTGTCCAGGAACATCTAAAATTGTATCCAGACTGTAAAAAAACTATTCTAAAAAGAAGTTACCCTGAATGATTCTTATTTCTTTATGTTTTTAATTAAAGATTAATGTTCATCTAATTTATTATTTAATTTTATTCACTTAATTCATTGCATTTATAGTGAAATTATAGCAGACTGAAATTTTAGGACAAAACACGTTTTTTACTAAACTTTGAAGCTCGGTCGGCACTGGTTGCAATTATGCTAGATTGATAAAATTTTATATTTAAGTATCTTATAGCATTAGTAAAAATTATAGACGGTATGCATTGCGAAATTCGAAAAAAAAATTTTTTTTGTCATATAAGGGACACCCTATTACACATGCATAATAATATATGAAAATAGTTAAAAATAATATAAATATAGAAATAGAAATATATATATGTCATTATTATGCACGTTCGAAGCGTCATTTATACATATATATGATTCCCACTGCTGTATTTGCAAAAACTAAAATGATTATTTTAAGATTAGACAGAGGTGAACGTTCAACCCATTGCCAAAAAGGTGAGCGCTTCAATTTGGCCAATTACCAACCTATAGCCGTCACTTCCCTTCTCTGCAAGGTGCTCGAACTACCTATTAACAAACAACTAGTCAACTACCTGGCAAATCACTCCTTGTTGAGTGATCGACAATATGGCTTTGGACCAAACCGATCCACGGGTGATCTTCTTGAGTACGTCACGCTCTCAATCGGCTGCAGCTGCGAGCAGTCCACATTAATAATAGTCGTGAAGCCACCGAGTATCTTGAGCCTATACAGTTACGAAGATATGGAGAATATTCTGATGAGTTCTTCCAATTGGTCCCACCGTTCCTTCATCTACACTACAACGCGTGTTGGTCTTGGAAGTCATAGTTTTAGAGTGAAAATCATGCGCTCTTGAACTAAATGATTCGGTTCTTCCTTCCTATGTTAATTAATTAATACCTAAATCTTATTACAAGTGCAAATATTTCCTTCAAACTATAATTCGGGTCCTTTAAGAGGGCATGGAAAAGTATCTCACTAAGCCACCATAGTGTGGATCACCATACTGCTTTGTCTGCATTCGCAAGGATATGATGACCACCACTCTTGAATCCTATTAATGCTTTTCATCAGGCAAAGTAGAGTCCGTTAGCCACACATGGAAAAAAAAGTTCTTATGCAAAATTCACTTATTTACACTCACAGCTTAAACTTTTAAGCCGACTCAAAGATCAAAGGGTAGTGTTACAGGTGTTGATGTAAAAATACTACGAAATTAATGTCGTAAACCATTAGTGATGACACTTTACTCATACGTACAGCTCCTGCATGTGAGAGTAATACGCTATAACTGCCACTTGACGTCATTTCATTCAATGCGATTACACTATATACGTCAGCAAGGATTATTTAATTAACACCCAAACATTATTTATAAAAAAATGGACTGTTTTGTACAGTTTAAATATCCATTGTTCTGTGGGAGTTGACGCAAAGACAAGACTTTTCAATCCTTTCTAACAAAAGAAAAGCTTCACCACAGTTCAGAGAAATATTAAACAAAACCACAGAACAAATTTTGACCTACTTCAGTCACTTTAAGACGGTCCCCGGCGAAAGTTTTTATTAAGCTTATTTGTCAAGGTGTATTAAGCTTCGCGAAAAGGAGATAGTGCCTACGCAGATTGTTGAAATATAATTGCTTAAGTACTCAAGAACACTGTGGTAAGGAGTCTGATACTTTCGTTATTAGTGGGTATATACTTGTCCTTTGAAAAATATTTTTGCATGTTGATTACAACATCGGTTTGACATCGTATTCATAGCTTTATATGTCAAATATTCTTCTCTAAAATATAAGGCTTTTGTCATGATTTCAGTTTAATTTCAATGTCTTGAAAGTCCTGCAATAACATTTTTATCTTCGTCAAATTTTGTTTTAAGTATAAGTTGTTGAACTTCTAACTTTCGTTAGTTTAAAGCAATATAAATGTAAATGAGTTGCATTTCAAAGATTGTCTCTTTAAATAGTTCTTCAAGATCTTTAATTCTTTTCTCATCTAGAAATTTAAGACACTCGAATAATTTTCTACTCGATATAAAAAATAATGCTATTCATAGACATCTTATAATATCGTAAAATGTTATTATATTAATCATTTTTATGTTAAATTTCATGATTATGATAATGGTTTCATATAATGCAATGTAAGCGGTTTATACTTCATTTTGGTGGGTTGTTTAGCGGCTAAACGTTATTGTAAAATGATATGTTGACACTTGTCAAATGGTTAATAATATTTGAAGGCATAATAAGTGAATAATAATTGAGATGCTTAATCGAACTTCAACAAATAAATTATTACAAGAACTAATGAACATATCTAACATTTTTTTTTAATACTTGTTAAAATATTTAAGAAATACGGAATAAATATTTTTTTTTCTATAGTTTCACGTATTTTGTATTTTAATAGATATATTTCCTTTCATATAACTAGTACAAGACACGAAAAACTTGCGAACAAAATACTTTTCTAGCGTCGACAATAACATACATATTGCAAAATTCTCACGGTAATACTGCCATGATTAAAACAAGACCGTGTTTTTGTGACAACCGACTAAGAAAATGTCACCAGCAACAGACTTATCTGGCCTTGTAAATGATGTTTATAAAAGACTGTGGTTATGGTCTACGTTGCTATGCAAGTGTTTTGTTTTTTGAAGGTACAAGTCAAGACAAGACACAACTCTAGCGAGCCAGCATAAACATAAAATGTTTCTGTTTTTTCCCTTATGGAAAGCAAAACATCACCTTTCGAAATTCATTGTTTACAAAAAGACGGTTCCCCAGAAACGCTCAACAGCAAACGCTAGGAAGAATACTTCAAACCGAGACTGGTAGTATTAACTGGCCACAATTGCGTACACCCGGTAGCTTTGTAAAACATCACATGATGCAATAAACAGCATATTTGCATTGTGCCGTTCTATACACGGTAACATTTTTCAGTGCGTAGACACTAAGACGTTCAGCTTAGTTACGACTATCGCAGGATCTTTGATCAAATACAAGATAAATATGCCTGGAAATGAGCCGCTTTCCTGTCTCTGCATACCGTTCTGTAAAGATTCAAGCGATCATTTTGTTGTAGATAAAAAAAATACCGTAAGGCTTAAGTTATCCATTATCTCATAACATGAAACCTTATCGAAATGATGAATAAATATAGCTATTGAGAAAGCGTGAGAGAGGTGAAAAAAGTAAAAATTACATTTAATAGTTTGGGTAAAACCTATGTAACTTTATTCCAACATCGTATTACGAAAAGCTTTAGCAAATGATGTCTTTTTATAAAGTAATTGGCACTAACTTTTGGATTACTTTCGTAGTTTGAGATTCCAAAAACTTTGAGTATGTCACCTGTGCTTTTCAAGTGATTTATTTCCGACTCCTGAATAAAAAGCCTAAAAGCGACACCATCGAGATTGCGGTGTGGTAATATAATCAGTGTAGGCCGTAAGGCGTGTCGTAAAACCGTGCGTATTCATATCGTGCGATCGTTGCGACGACGACGCAGCGTCGCGTAACCGCGTCGCCGTAAACCCACCGCGTGTTTATGAGGCAACGAAGCGTTTTACGCAGGTCACAATTATGCGACTTACTAATAAATACAATACAAAAATTTGGTACTCACTCTACTTGTGCTTCTTAAATACTTCCTGGAAACAATACAAAACTTCGCCAGATATTTTCGTAAATACTATAGAAAAAAAAAAAATGAGTATTCTTTGCCAACTAAGTACACAATGGCCATACATCACCAATTTAAGAGAGAATATAAAATATATCTGTTAACTGTTAGAACTATTAAAATAAATTAAAAATAGGAAAGAAGGTACAACAACAGACCAATTTTAACAAATAACTAAAAAGGTATCAATGACATTTTACATCGGCTCATAACACAGTATTCTTGATATTTCTACGTTTCAGGACAGGTTTTTCTCTTTTTATGTAGGTGTTATTACAACCTTAATATTAAGTTATATTATTTCTCTTATTTGTGTGAAAGAATTTTTTTTATAACTAGTATTTAGTTCCAAGGTATTCTACTAAAAAAACAGTATTGAGTACAAACTGCTTTTGCTTTTAATTTTCTAATGTACAATATCATAACTTCAGTTTCATGAAAAAAATACTATTAAACTTGGATTGACTTACATTTCACAAAGATCTACATTATATGATGAGCACCATTATTTGTTGCCTGTGTGGGTAATTTAAGTATAACGTGGAAGTATGTAATTACCCTGATTGTAACCATTTGAACAGAACGGGTTGATGAAATAGATTCTTGGACTATCTCTGCCCCAAGTCGAAACTGGATGTGAAAATTTCCAGCTAGAATGCCGGAACCGATTCTAAGAATGGATTAGAATGGCGTTTGAATTACTTAGTAATTCAAACGCCAGGTGAAAACTAAATTACAATAGAACTCCTAAAAGCTGGAGGAGTTCTTATGTTAGCAGAGTTCTCAAAGTTATTTAATTCTACACTACGTACTGGCACTACACTAGAGGCATGGATCAGGAGTGTCATAGTACTGTTTTTTAAAACTAGAAATAAAAGCTTATTGAAAAACTAGCACCGCTATCAGTCCTGAGTCATATGTACAAGTTGTTTTCGATGGTCATTACGAATCATCTTGGACAAAAATTCGATGACTTGCATCGTGGGGTTAGACAAGGAGATTTTATTTCTCCGAAATTATTTACCATTGCATTGGGAAATGTCTTCAAGACGGAGAATCAATATAAACGACCAATATATCTCTCAATTGTGATATGCAGTCTCTCTGCATGATCTGGAATGCACATATCTTCGAGTCTCGTGGCCATCAACGGTATTACTGATGAGGTTATACCAGAATATGTCTATCTTGGTCAAACTATCCTACTCGGCCAGCGTAACTTCGATCGGAAGGTCGAAAGAAGAAATTGTCTAGGCTGGGCAGCATATGGAAAGTTTCGTCACATCTTAAAGTCAATGATCTCGCAATCGGTAACAACCACTACTTTTAACCAGCCGGTCAGTGACAACCACTACTCATAATGAAATATGTAAAAAGCCGAGAAGTTGACACCCACTGATGAAATGGCCGGTATTTGGGAATTCTCGAAACCATAGTGGGCTTTGCATCCAAACTTACAAATAACTTAAGAGTAGCGCTTGCACAGATTTTTTATTTTTCTTTTTATTTCAAGAATCTGCCAGAGTGACTCTACTTTGGCGGGTAGAATCCATGAATATAATACACAAAAGCTGTGGTCTTACCACTCTCATTGCGATTGTAGATAATGCAGTATGGTGACCCATACTATGGTGGCCTATTGAGATGCTTCTTCACGCCTCACTTGAAGACGTAACCTTTTACGTCGAGACAGTCATCGTGGCAGTGTAATGTTCACACATTTACCACGATAACTGTCACCC
Organism: Hypercompe scribonia; assembly: GCA_949316085.1. Classification (NCBI taxonomy): domain Eukaryota; kingdom Metazoa; phylum Arthropoda; class Insecta; order Lepidoptera; family Erebidae; genus Hypercompe; species Hypercompe scribonia. The sequence goes on from OX438977.1 coordinate 23,681,415, forward strand.
CTGCATCAATGAGCCTACGGTCTCGCACTCACCAACGAAACACAACAGCACAGATGCTATCGCTTTGGGTTAGATTTCTGTGAGAGGGTAGCTTTGCCTCGTCGAGCCGGCCTGTTCGTGCTGAAGTCAACGTGGCTCTACTACCTCTATGATTTTTGCTAATTGTTTTTCTTCTACGAATTTATTACCTCAAGACATGTCTCTTGGTAAATTATCTAGAACCTCATTCTGTTATTAGTATGCGAATATGGAAAAGACCTTAATAATGAAAATAACGTAAAACATTATATTTAAGATTTACTTAAGACGTCGTCAATAATGTTGATTGCAGTACAGAATTAGTTAAAATATTAAATCTATAAACTAAAAATAAAACTACTCGTTTTTTTTTATTTAATTCTAAAAAAAAGATATCAGGATCTATTTCACGCATTGTTTCTAATCAGTAATGATGTTTTATTGACTTGCTGAATTATTCTGATAACATACAATGCTTTTGAAATTACTAAAAACTTATAAGTGTCTATCGATTGTTCCTTAATTTAATATAATCTAAATGTAATATTATTTTTCTCAGGCTTATCTACAGAACGAATGAATAATTTAAGTCATCGTATGTGTGTGTTGTTCTTTGACTTCACTTAATATCGATAACAGAAAATAAAGTTGATCAAAGCGGAAATCATAGTTAAATTTTAAATTGACAACCTTTTGGTCTAGTGGTTAGAGATTCTGACTGCTCATCCCGAAATCATGGATTTGATTCTCACACAATAAAAATAATTGTGTGATAGTTTTTTCAATGTCTGGGATTAATTTATCTAATATCTATGTGGAGGAATGGGTGTTACCTCCCTCCAACACATAGGGAGAGTCTTCTGATGAGGCGAGGTGATCACGCCTGGCGGGCCGCGGCCTAAAAGTTAATTTTGGGATATTGTATATATCCTAATCATCGTGAGAACTTCTATATCATGATACAGGATTAGTAATTATTCCATAGTTCGTTACTACGTACTAGTGTCTTCGGTAGATGGTGCTGTAGTATGGCTTTGTTTGTGCTGTATGTATGTGGAAGTCGCGACATTTACGAGTATATTAGATATTTAGAAACATATAATTAAGTATGTTTATCAGTGGTCTCAGTCAACTGCCAGCAGAGTGTAGTGATATAATTTAATTATGCATACGATCAATAAAAACAGATGTAATAATAAAGTACATAAGCTTGGAGTCCCATAACGAGTGGTAGTATGTCACAGGGCAAGTACACACAAGTTGAACCATTATTTTATGAACAGAGGCGAGTTAATGAACCCCTTTATAACCTGTTGATACGATCAAATTGAGCGGATTCACAGCGCAGATTACTCTGGTGAACAAAGAGCGCTACTGCATTAATACTCTTAATTGAATGGCGACGATTAATCTCGCTACGATCATTTGCATTTACGACACTGATATACGTTTAAGGTCATCAAGGCTCGTTACCAATTGTGTAGTTTACGTAATACCGAAATTCGTCTGACACGAAGTTAAGCCAACGTAGTTTTTATCTGTAGATAGTTATTTATTCGTGGTTAGAATTAAATACTTTGTAAATGAAACAACCGTCATAGAGAACAGAAGTAAGTCTACTTCTGCCCACGGAGATTAGTAAGTGATGTCTGCCAAGATGATCCAACTTCACGATAACACATTGTTTTGCGGTTGACTGAAGAAAGAAGTCTAAGTGATTCTTTCTGTCTCTAATAAAGTCTCAGAAAGTCTGAAGTTGAAGACTCCATCATCAAAATCTATTTTATTTAGATTTTCATCTATTACAGCGAATAGCATACCTCTAATAGTGTAAAAATTCATACAATACGATGACTAGCAGTGAAATACGATATCTGTTATAAATTCAGACAATTGACTTTAATTATATTTAGTACATAGTAAAAAGGAGTTAGTGTTGTGTTTTTACCACTAATTGTTAGGTACTAACAAATATGGAAGCTTAATCGCAATTGTTTGTGAACTTGTAACGTTTAACATTACACTACTCCTTTAATAGAAACCAAACTATCTAAAACACAAATGGCCACTCCTTGGCAAGCGCCAGTAATTACAATGGTCATATTTACAACTTGTATCAGCAGGTTGGATCGACGGCACGAAGGGTACAGTAACACAGGTACCGAGTTCACCAGTTATTATTTCGAATAACGTGGGACCAATTGTTCTGGTACATGGACTATTACTTATGAATTACCTATAATACAATATAGTAATTTAATAGTAACTAAAAACTCCTTTAGATTAAACATCGTAACTGCATCATCCTCCTTTGGACTTTGACTTTTACCTTCTGGGGCTTCGGGCAAGGGTCTCTCTTGTTCTAGTAGATCCCTACCCTTTACAATAAGAGACGAGGGAAAGATGGTTGAACCTGTGGTTAAAATGGTAGTCAGGTTTATGAAACATGAGCAAGTACGTAAGCATAACAGAGCCATACTCGTGCAAATATGAGTCGCCACGACAGGAATGGTATTATGCATTTATAGGAAACAATTATTAGGCAATTCTTTCGTTGCAGTTGTTTCCTCACACTACTATCATGAAAAAACAGAACAAAATACACATGCGATACAGATATAATGTTACATGAGATACACAAGCTTTGTGTATCTCCTTTGTGGAGGACATGCGGTTGTCACGCTATAATTGATGCACGCTAGAAAATAAATGGCTATGAATGAAAGTAATGAGGCGTGTAATGACCAAAGCCTGCGTGCGCCTGTCTGCACTGCCAGCGCCGCGTATCTAACGGAGCGTTCTGCATTAAATACGACCTGAGGGACATATTCGACACACATATCAGTTCAATAAAAATATCTTAGTGCAGTAAACGGGAGGCTGGTAATTGTTTATTGGACTATTTAAAATACGGAGGTATTACAGTTAACATTATAAAGTTTATAGTCAAGTCTGCAAGCGGGGCATTAAGAAGCATCTCACTAGGACACCCTAGTGTCAGCCATATTGCATTGATTGCATTCGCAATGAGTATCGTGACCATAACTCTTGGAGTCTATTCATGCTTTGTATCAGGCAGAGTAGACTCACTTTGGTAGGCTGCTCACGTTGAGTTGTATGCTAAAGGTAAAAATGTAAGCAGTAGCACTGACAATGTTCTAATAATTATTTTATAAAGAACGCAAAGTTATCTTCATAAATAGAAACCGATATTTGTATGATTGTGCGATTGCGTACCAAAACCTTGGATCAGATCGCGATGAAATCTTAGCAGAAAGCTTCAGACCTTAAGAGTTTCTGGACCTAAAACAATCTATTATGCGGTTTCTATTTTAATTTCCTTTACTACGACAACGGCACAGGAATTAGGGTAATAGTTCATTTTTTTATTTAATATTTTTTATTTTATGCCGACAACTAGTTTAAAATACAAACAATTATAAATTTTATATAAATCATAAGAGAGTAGATAACTTTTAGAATGGCAACTATGGTACTCACGTTTATAATTATATTCACGAATGTATGTATTGGTTAAGACTCTTCAATCATTCTTGGATAAAGAAATCCTGTCGTTTTGAAATAACCTAGAAATACTTCAGTTGTTGCCGAGGTAATAGCAAGTAGAGAGTACTTGTTGTACTAAATAATTGTACGGAATTACAGTTAACCCTTAAAACAATGCTACAATGGTCGGCCAGCGGTCTGGTGGCGGCATTTACTGTGACCGCGATGAAACCCCCACGTCAATATACCCACCCATCTCCACATCGCAGTAAAAAACAACAACATTCATGTATTCACCATAAACAAGTATCACGTATAACATTAATTAACTGTCTTTTATTTGTTTATTAAACATTAATTATAATCTATAGAGCTAACTCTAATTTTGTTATCCGTATTGTGAACCCGTTATCAGATTAATTTCAAGTTGTCGAGTTTTGTATTCTAACATTTGAACTATACGTACAAAGTTTAGTTTCCATGTGAGACATTCGGTATCTTGGGTGTTCGTCACCATCTCAACCTACATGAGTACACCGAGAGTATCACTAAGACAGGCTCGTGGCAGCTAGGTATACTGAACAAGGTTCAAGAACAAGACGGTTTAACATGATCACCCGAGCATCTGTGTCTTCTATACAAGACTCTGGTTCTCTCTGCGTGAAGTACTGTTCTTACCTTTGACCCACACAGTATTTGCATACTGTGTGGGTCAAAGGACAAAACATAACCCCTCTAACTGAACCGTTTAACTCCTGTCAGTACAAATACGTCAAAACCTGGCAATTAGTACCAGCGCACGTGTTGCCCTCCCATTACGATCCTAGGTCCTATAAGCGCGACGTGATAAAGCATCTCACTATGCCGCTATAGTGTGGGTCACCATACTACACTATCAGCATTTGTAATAAGTAAGGTGACCATAGCTCTTTGATTTTATTCATGTTTTCTATCAGGCAGAGTATAGTCACTTGGCAGGCTCATAATATAAAATGAAAAGAAAAAAACAAGAAATTACTTTGAAATATTTACTAAGTTCTAAACGAAGCTAATAACCAAGCTAATCCTTAGTAACACAGTAACAAGGAAGATTCGTACACGTTTATATAAGTTGCCACGATCAAACCTAGAACCGTGAACCCGCTAGATTCCCGAAAACCCGGTCGGACGAACCTCTATTTGTGTTGGATCCCTCCAATACACTTCATTGTCTACAAATTTACTATTTACCTCTTACGGTACTAAGTATTTACATATCCATGTGTATGTTCTTGTAACCATAACAATAAGAAAATAAAACAAAAACCGAGATGGTATCTTCCTCTCATGAGTTGTGAGAATAGTTGTGAACAATGGAGCCAAGTTCATAAGGAACTTATGACTTTCTATCACGGATTATTCTTATCTTCCCGTATTTATTACATTCGCTCTGAGACGAGATGACAGCCGACACAACAACGCTTTATTAGATAAACTAGCGCCGTCCTTGGACTTTACTCGTATTCTATTTCTACGTGTCTTACAGTGGTCGGAGTATTGAACGTTTCAAGTGCTTACGAAAATGAATTTGGAACAGATGAAATTATTAGTTCAGGACCTCTGTAGAGTAGTATATATAAGTAAATTATTACTGTTATAAACGTAGGTGGCACGTAGTATGATTGTTAACATAATATTTGGGGATATAATATTGCTCTTGCCCAATCCAGCGCAAATAAAATAAAGATAGATCCGTAACTTAGACACTAGTGACCTGTAACACAGGTATTTTATACCTATCATAGGCACCAGGCTCTCACAAAATGTGATTTCTGACTCAACTATAATATTATAGTAAAAAACATTTTTGTGAAGAGAAAATAAACTATTATTATTATTAAAACTATTATTATTATTGTCGTTTGAAAGCCGTTCAAGATACTTGCCACCCCCAACATTATTGCAGTGTGAATCTGTCGTTTAGGAATTATTTACAAAAATTTTATCACGGCAATACGAAAAGGAAGGCAATGTCAAATAAAGAATTTTGGCAATAAATTGATAATTTTTTGTATGTTTTACCGAAGGGCCTAAACTACTAAACCGATTTTCTTGAATAAGATGACAGTAAATTTGTAATAATGGCCTGGGTGACAAAGGTGACAAAAAAAAAAAAATTATTAGCCTCAATAAAATTAAACTGAGATAATGATCATGTTTGGTATCAAAGAAAGATCTTGCGAGCACAGAGTAAATACATCATATTGTGTAAGTCAAATATATGTACAAAAGACGGTCGTATAGCTCGTGTAGCATGGCTCTGCTCAATAGTTTTTTCTTTTTAAGAACGTGACTGCTTTACCCGAAAGAAAACATGAGTAGAAAGAAACAATGAAAACATTGCACCGCCACTGTATATGTCCGGCCAGGCAATGGAAAACTATATTGTTAAATATAACAAAAAAATCGATAAAAAAGAGTGTCTAGAAGACTGCAAACAAGAAAATAATTCAAATGAATTCCAGAAATGCATCCCTATGTATGCATAAATAGATTCCTTTTTTATGTGGCCAGATTATGTTTATCTAAAATTAATTTTTGGACCCAAGTTCCTTATCGCGCGTTGCGAAGGAGGCTAGATGGAAAAAATACAGATGAAAAGTTGTCACGACACTTTTTGCTATTTTTGACATTGAAATATACATTTCTAAAAGAAAAATTACTTCCACTAATACTGTATAAATAGTTTCATAAACAACAGAAAGTAAGTACAAGTACACAGATCACAGATGAGCGATCTTTGTAACAATAGTCAATGCTGTGAATCAGTAGCAAGGACAGATATGTTAATATCTTCGCAAACTTGAATCAGGCTGAATTACTTTGTATATTAATACATACATACGTATATAATATCACGCCTATTTTTCAGAGTGGTAGACAGAATTAATTGATCTTCGCTTAACACGGTTCAGACACACATCTTTTGCTACGTCCACATTCATAAATCGCTGCGAATTAGAATTTAATGATAATCCAGTTCCTTAAATAGTCTGAATTAAACAGTCCTCTAGCAGGCCCAATTCACATACATACCGCTTCTATCTCTAATCCAAATTAAACACCCCATTTATGTATCCACACATATAAAGAAAGCAGGCAAAACGCTAATTTTATGCTAATTTTATTGTACAGATCTAGATTCTATTGCCGAGTGCTACTGCCAATTTTTTGGATTGAAGGAATAAACATGTCTAGTAACACAATAATTAGAAGTAAAAGTTGTTAGTTTACGAACAAGTTATAATAATTTCGATAGATAGCCTCGTATATGCTAAAATTATACTCAATGTGAGAAGAATATTGGTAACAAAAACAACAATTCACACGTTTTTTCTTCTATCCATATTTTTTTTCACATTAAAACATCATAATAAAATAATAAAGTTAAAAAGCACATTGAATTCTCAAAATTGTTTGAACATGTTCTAAGTACAGCTTCAACCAAGCCTTTTGTGATTCACAGCAATTATCTGCACATAAAAAATCAACATGTCGTTACGAATAAATACACTGAAAATAAGTTTTATTTTCAACTTTGAATCTCTCAGTCGAATTTTCTATCACGAAGCACGTACATTAATAACTCGGTATGAAATTATACATATTATTAGTATTAGTATTAGTAATTATAATATATAAGTAAATATAACTAAGTATGGGAGACCGTTAAAATTTATGATTTTTTTCTATTTTTGTGAAAATCTTAATGCGGTTCACAGAATACATCTACTTACCAACTTTCAATTGTGTAGTTCTTATAGTTTCAGAAAAAAAGTGGTTGTGACGTACGGATGGATAGACAGACAGACAGACATGATGAATCTATAAGGGATCCGTTTTTTTGCCATTTGGCTACGACACCGTAAAAAGGGTAGGTTATTCATAAAAAATCTACTTAATGAAAATAACAAATTGTATTCTGTATGTGTGTCCGTATGAAAAATGTGTATTTTAATCCTTCATATACGAGTATACCTTACCTATTCATAGTTAAATCACTGATCGCTCACAGTGTATACAGATTGATGGTGTGCGTACTCATGACCTCCCTGCAGCCATAGGTGTGCCTCAAGGCAGTGTTCTCGAGCCAACTCTATTTCTAATTGTTATAATTTTACGCATTAGATATACCTAACACTGGTTAAATAATCACTTTTGCAAACGTCACTGTATTAATTTTTCGAAGTGATTCCTGGGAGGATACATAATAGAGACAAGACAAGACAAGAAGGCATGAATCAAGTCACTTGTTGGCTTAACTGCACTCTGCTATCGTTAAGTATCGATGTAACTAAATACATAGCATTCCAACTAAGAAATAAAAACTATATTCTGAAATACGTCAGCCCGTCAGTGCACAGGTATGCAATAATCAAAATGTGAGTTACATTACCCGTACACGTAAATGTTAACACTTACTCACATTTTGTTATTTTTTATTTTAATTTTTTTATTTGCTATCTCTTGTCTACCTATATTATTTATCATAAACTAGTACACACTACAAGTATTGCAACTTTATTTTGTCTGTCAGGTGTGAGCCTGGTGATCTGTCATACAGAATTTCCTACCATAACAGACACTAAACTCTCACAGAACACACATAAGTCATGTTTTTTGTAACTATTAGAAGGAGCACAATCATTGTTTCAAATTGAGCAATACAATTAATTTCGCAGCAAATTGCATTACTTTCTGTCTACTGTTTTCTACGGTACTTTCAATTGTACTAATTCCTATCTAAAAGTCGTTTAAATTTTTTTCACAATCTTTCCACGAAGTTTTTACGATCATCATGAAATTGGATATTAAAAACGCAGGTGCATCCAACGACTTTTTTTAGCAAATCGTTTACCATTTTGCATGTTCGTTTTTGAATGCATTTGTTAGACATTGAACATTATCCGTCATTGTACCTGTATTTACACTATTGTGTAACAGATTGTTAAGTAGCTATATGAATACAAGTACATTAAGTTCTTCATTAATGGTGTGTAATAAAGAAAATGCTATATTTCTATCTATTTACGTTAGTTGCAATTAAAATTGGAAAGAAAGTAAACCGCAATAATTGAAGTAATCGCTAGACATAAAAAGTGACACGCTTTTATAATTGTGTAATGATATGTTATAGACGAGAGATAACCCAGATAGATTTTAATAATCACATGAGTAGCATTCGAACTTAAAACGCATGAAGCAAAATAAAGCTTAATTAAAATTTGTAGGTATGTTTTAAACACATATGTGAACTACACATATGTTTATAATAATTGATAAACAAAAATAATATGATGGTATGTGTTCTGTAAATGAGCGGGTGGCAAGGTCATCGACCGACGGTCGCGCACACTCGGCACTTTATATGCTTTGTCCTGTCAGCGAGGCTTAACGACTGCACAAACTTGATTTAGGAATCAAACTTCAGACGTATTGGAGGGCAAATAATTGTAGGTTTTGAACTATAATTTTAAATCATTTGATGAGAAATACGACTTTTATTGATTTAAAAGTGGAAAAGTAGTAGTAAATTAGAATTTCGACTTCAAAAGCTGCTCGTAATATTAGCAAATACATTCTTATCTGTGTAACACTATATAACAGGTAACCCGTTGTATCATCATTATCATCAGCCCGTTGCAGTCCACTGCTCTGACCATAGGTCTTTTTTTAACGTGTGAAAACTCCCTCAGGCCGTCATCCTACCGGGGTTTACAGTGGGGTGGTGTGTCAGAATCGGACCAACTAAAGCCACACGGTATCCTGAGATAAGAGGGATCCGGGAACAGCAGTTATTCCTACCTCCAGTGCTAGATATAAGCCTATCTCAAGACAACACAGAGCCTGGGTTTCTTGCTTTTCGCGTCCAACCGCCGCCAACTTTCTTGCACAAGTCGTCCCGCCATCAGCGCAGGGAACGACTCGTTGTATATTTATACCAAATATTATTTTAAAGACGGACGTTAACATTAACTTTTGCTGTGGATTGTACTCACGAGTGAAAGCTCTAGAGCTTCTCAAAGAGTACTTATAACAAAGGAACAGTTTTTTTCAGATTTCAGTGAGCTCTTCTTGAACTTGTGTGTACTCGATGCTCTGTTATATTTGTAGGTGATGTAACAAAGCTTTGAACCTTTTGTTTTTAAACTTTACCAAATTAAAAATAAAATATAGACAATATTCTCAAGACGCGTGTAACCTTCCACGATGGCTGACACGCTGCACCACAATGTAATTAAATGCACGCAGCAAACCGAGTGTGCATCGCTTGATTTAGTACTGGCTGGAGTGATTTATTGAGGAATATACAGTAACATTAACTGATTCGTATTAATTCTACTGAGAAGTGGTACATTTAAGGTCTGAAATTTAAAAGATTTAAATATTAAATTATATTAATTATATTTAAATATTTATTTTAAATTTTAAAGAAGATTTATTGTGAGATAATATGAGGAAAATCAGAATAAAATACTTGTTCAACGAAACAAAATAAGTTTCTTATTTCATCTAAGATAGCGAATGTAAGTATTAAACTTTATTACTAAAGTTAAATCTAACTAGTACTTAACGATTTTAATTAAATAAATAAATCGTGTGTTTTAATCAAAAGCATATTGATATCTCGAAGTACTTTACATCGTTAAAACCTTTCTCGATAAGCCAATCGCACAGTAACTTTAATTGCTTTGAGGATTGTGATCGTCCGTTTACCCTTTCATAGTAAATAATTACTTTTTCCTTCTCAATAGAACGTCTTTTAATTGAAAAAACACATTAATGTATAATAATAGTGTATTGGCCTCCGCTTGAAGCCAAACATGGGTTCAAAAGTTCAAGAGATTGAAGGGGAAAGTACGGTAATATTTTATCGAATCGTATGCCCTGTGCAAAATTTTCTAAGAAGTCTAGAGACTAGAAAATCAATTTTCGACCATTCGTATCATTCATTCAGTCGCTCATTTTTCAAATAATATTAAAGTTGAGAGAGAGATGAGTCTTAAAACTTAAAGTTCGAAAGTGTGTTTGTAATTAGTAGCATTTTTCTTCTGTTGGCTCTTTCAATATGTAAAATTAAATTCAGATACTGTTCTGATAGATAGGTGGATATGGTTTAAATATTATATGTAATGAATACATTATTTCTCTACTGCCTTTCAACATTGAATATTACTATTTAAAGACGCAATAGTAAATATCTCACGCTGGAATAACTTTTGTATACTTTCTGTTCATAAATCAGTGGAAATCAACACCGCACCCTAAGTAAACGGTTCCTAAACCGAGCGCGACACTCTCACAGGCAGCGTAATCTCGACACATTTGTTTGGGCACACTTTCAACAACAATTGCATATGTTTACTTTGAGTCCTAATTACAACTAATACTCGTATGATATCAAACGAACTGCTTGGGATCTCCTACTGTATATACATGTATATATGTGTAAAAAACACACACAAGTATATTTCGTGCTGTAGTGTATAGCGAGACGAGGTACATATAAAATACTATCGGCAAAGAAGAACGGAAAATAGATGTCAATCGTCTATTGTTAGATTTAGAACTTCAATTTTCCTATCCTTAATACGATTATATTTGTCTAACAGTCACAAACAGATGTGAAGGCGTTATTAGACAAAGCTCAACTTGACGACTCGAATACTCTCCCTGATGGCATCGTTTACAAAAACAATTTCTATATATAAAGTGAAATTGACACATAATAATGCTAAGTTACTTGGTGTTAGAACAAAAATAAACAAGAATGTTTCTTTCCTAAACTATACATTTAGAGCACATCTGTTTGCGTAGTCCACAGCTATAAGTTATGGAACTTTTTCTTTCTGCGGACGTTCTTCGTTTGTTGGCACTTTGTACAAACCGCTGATGACTTTTACATCGCCATACGGAGGAACAAGAACTGCAAACTGTTTTGCACCTTACGTCGCCACGTTTTTAAAGAACTTTGTATGGTGAGTCTTTATTTTGATTATTCTTTTACATTTTCTTACAAATGTATGCAGACAGTCCTTTATAATTTAATGAACGAATAGAGTATACTAGGTAGATAAAAGGTGCAGTAAAGAGTTATTTGAGATTACTTTCAGAAATTTTTAGGTTGCAAAAAGTAGACAAAAAATAAATTCTTAAGTTCAAAACACAACGACCGCTTTGTATGGGCTCCTCGCCTTAATATAGACAATATATTATTTCAATGATAATATTATAATTCAGTGGCCTATACTGAATAGAAAAGTAATTGATGACAACATGAACGGCTAGTACTATCGTAAAATAAATTAAGATCTTATAAAAATGATTTACTAAATAAATAACGATAATATTCGATTGTGACCACATTTTATTAACATTTAAAGACAACTATTTATAACTGGTATTATCAACAAATCAGCTGTCCACGTTCAGGCCATGACTAGTCGGTGTCCTTTCTATCTAAATTCACATTTCACTTTCGATTTTTCTGCTTTGCTTGCTTTGCTTTGAATTGCTTCTTGTGCTTATTAGATATCCAAGAACTTAGTCATTTTACGGGCACAAGTCACGTTCCTTTAACCTCGTCTAAGAACTAAACTACAGTAGAAGCTTCCTAACGTATAGTATAGTGCTGTTTCTCTATCAATGTGTAACAAAATTAGAATTAGTGTAGATAAATTTTGCAATGTATTGTCGATTATTTACCAAATAAATTATTTAAAAATACAGCACTCTTTTTGGACATGACTGTGGACATTTTTTCCCCACGTGTAATTAATCAAACTCCAACTGTCATTAGTTTGAGCAGGGTCACAGGGAGAGTACAGTATTTTTAGCTTCTTCATATGATACGTAATATCCTCATTTGTCACTTGGCTTTACAATATATTTTATAGTAAAATATTGTATAGTCAAAGTAATAAGTTACAAACATCGTGTTTGTTTAATGAGAAGGCTGCCGATTGCTGCTATCGTGTTCTGCTGTTTGCAAACGTCACGAATTTATGTCACCAATATAGAGAGACTTGACAAAAGTATTACAAGGTACTAATAGCGTGTGCTGTGTCTGTGTGACGGGAGCGTGACATCTGACATTTATACACCATCCTACCGGCTTTATTAGCTGCGTCTCATTTGAACGCCACGAGTCATTCTTGTGATTTTTATGTAGTGTAAATTCTAGAGGATCCTATTCCTTTCTTAAGTTTTTGTATCAAACTTGTGAAACAAGTCTCACATTTAGGTACAATACTTGTTTTTCACCTATGTTATAATTGTGAAATTTTGCAGTGTATTAATCTACCTAGTAGCGAACGATGAACGATAGCTAAACTGACACAAGTGATGCAAGTGAATCAAGGGAAAAGGGAGCCCTCAAAGTAAACTGGTCGTGGTAACAAATGATGTACACTGTATTACTGTAGTGTACTATACCTTCGCATGGCGAACGGCGAGCATGATGTGAGACGGCGCGACATCTCCCGCCAGCACTACATGACACACTGGACACTTGACACACTGTTTACACTTCACACGCTGTTTTTCTACGAGTGACCGCGATCCGCAAACATTACCAAAACAAATAGCAGAGTGAGGATGCAGCGAGACTGTGGCACTTTTTGCAAGTAAGAGCCTCCGCCATACCAGTCGCAGAACTGGTCGCGAGGGGAGCGGGGCGCAGGACCGGTCCGACCGGCAAGCGCCTGCGCCCGCGCCGAAATACACGCGCGGCCTGATGTGGCGCGTTCCGATACACCTCTAACTATCTATACGAACAGCCTGCGGTCATTGTTGGCGAGATGTCGCATGGTTAATTTATTGTTGCTTTCTAACTAAGAACACTCAAAACTCTTAAATTTAATTAAGAAGATGACAATACGGCTTTAGAATTTAGTGGTTTTCATTCATGTGTTTCGAAAAACTTTACTTATGGCTGTAGATAGTTATCACCACCTTTGAAAGATGTATGAAAATAAAATGGTAGCGCTTTTTAGTGAAATTTTTACAGACATCACTTGCGTATATATTGTTCTGATTATTAGATATAAACATTTTTTTCTAAAATGTGAGCAGCAAGATACGTCAAAAAAATGTGTAATCTCCAAGATGTATACCGTTCCAGTGTCAACATAAAAATGTGTCTCCAAAAAGCATTGGAAGTGAGCGTCATTTAAATGATGAAATAACTCACAAAAACATAACCATTGGAATATTTCTAGCCCATTAAGTGTTCTCCAGTGATGGATCGTCCCCTTCTGTCACTTTCAGGTTATTGAAGCATTTTCCCTTTGAGAGTTTATTCTTCACATTTTCGTAGATATTTAGGCATCATGTTTAAAATATCGCAGACTATTTCACTGTTTAAAACAATAAATAAATTGAATAACTAGTACAGTTTACAGTATTTTATACTTTGGTATGTATAGAGAATTTGACAATTGTTAACAATGCACCCAATTTTTTATGCTAAACAATAAGCAAATCCAGACAAATGTATCATCTTCCTATAATATATTCACCAGTTTTTCATCAATATTTAAGTCCACCCACCCTACTTTTGCATCAATAATAGAGAGCGTTTCGTAACCCCGTGTAGGGGTTATTATTGTGTCGCATCAGCTAGACCTTCGACGGGAATATCTCGCACCTGCACCTACACTACCAATATTGTTTAATCAATGAGAAGCCCGTGTTAGAAACAAACAATATTGACTCCATCATCATGTTATCTTTTTCCAAAAAACGAAATGTATTGGTACATACATGAAAATCAAAAATCAAGTGTGTGTTGTTGTTATCTTTTAATTGCCTCCTTCCCTCAAAGATACCCCTGTGTGAGAGGAGAAGGAGGATAGGAGGAAGAAAAAGAGGAACTTCGATATAAAAACGGAATGAATCCCTCCCTTCAGAATGAATCTAGTAACCTTTCTCACTCGGTGAAAAGCAACGAAAAAATTAGTAAAAAAACGGTTTTCGTGTGAAGTTCTGATTTCACTTCAATCGAGATCACTCGTAGTGAAGCCCGTCCATCACGACTGATACAAAGAAAGCACGTCAAGGAGTTGAGAGCTTGTGATCACATTCTAATAACTGTCAACACTGCAAAAGAAATTATACCGTAGAAAATTGGGTCCCAGGCAAAATTTACGATGTTTCTTGACTGCAAAGAAAGCATTTCTATAACACTCAATTGCTATGCTGTATTTTTATAATTTTAAATTCTATCTCATATGTGAGATATTATATTCTAACTATGTGAAATGAGTAATTAATAAAATGAGCTGCAATGGGCGTAGTAAACCACAATACCGATTGTTTTTCTACCACGCTAATGAATGTGATCGGTGTCGGTCGAAGCACCGCAAGGGGTGCGTGGCTTCGCTTCGCTGTGATATTTCCCCGCGGGTGATACCTAATACGTACTCATACGACATGATTGCTACTTACTCAGGTTGTACGTGCACGAGTTCTACGCGCGGATTGTTGGCACAAATTCGGCGTATTCCTTGCACCTGTTACGTACGTATTCTGTAAATAATGTTCTCTATGAGTGCTCAAATTGATTTAGTTGGAGCACGAACCGTCACAGGCGCCGCTTTATTGAATACTTAACGATAATGTCGCCGCACCGCTGTGATTATAACTTTCTCTATTTAAGTGAATTATATGAAATTTTGTAACATTTTGCTGTCAGACAATTTCTAAAGTTGTAAATGCCATAACAAAATACGAATAAGTTCTTCGGACGGTGTTACTAACGAGTTCCAGTTTTATTGGTACAACTGAGGAACCACAGAGTACATTGTCACATTTGGAACT
The DNA here is from genome assembly GCA_949316085.1 of Hypercompe scribonia. Lineage (NCBI taxonomy): Eukaryota > Metazoa > Arthropoda > Insecta > Lepidoptera > Erebidae > Hypercompe > Hypercompe scribonia. Next base: position 23,696,799 of record OX438977.1, read on the forward strand.
GTCCGCTTCAGAATTTGAGGGAAGAGGAAATTCGGGTTCGGCATTCTAAATATTCAATCCTATAGAAATAAATCGAAATAAATACTTATTTTTTCGTATTTGCCGTACTGTTTCTCTGATTACTATAAAATTCTACATTCCAGTTATCAGAAATACCTTAAAGGGTTAAGGATACCTTTCAAAAAGCAAAAAAGCTAGCAAATAATAGATTATTTAGTTTTTTCAGTTCTTAACAGCAGTTAAAGTTACATAATATTTTCAATAAACATTTTTGGTAAAAACACAATTGTGTCTTCACTTCCTAAGAACATTGTAGTCCTTGCCATGGGAATCCAAAAATAACAGGTAAAAATTCCAATGAAAACATAAACAGTTGATTTATTGGATGACGATTATTATTTCACTTCCATAAGAAAGTAGCTAATTTAAACTGTTTTTGCTGAACATTTCATATATTATTTACCACTACCACATTTAAATAAATAAAAAGCTAAGTTACCATTGCTAAAAAGATACTGTCTAACAAAAATTAAAATACTTATTGAATCATTCACAGCCTTTAACATTTCACCGTTGGTCTCTCCTTCAAACGAAAGCTTTGACCAACCATATCATGTCAAACTAAACATAATTAACATTACGTACACGAAGATTTTCATAAAGATCATATTTCCACTCAAAAGAACAATAAACTTTCATCATTATTAACAGGGCCTTAAAGGACGATTTCACATTTTTCACATAAACCAGTAATCATACATTTGATGCTATTTTATGAGCACCTTGGATAAAGATTTGTTGCGGAAATTGGGCGAAAGCCGTTTTACGAGAGGTTGTAAAACTTGACACATCCACTACTAGGATTTGTGGAATACACTCGATGTTTGGTAAGTTCAACATCAATACGACCAACAAAAATAATGAGGCTTTTAACGGATTTGTCTTCTTCGTATGTTTCAAAACAAAAATTGTAACACATTACGTCAGTTTTACGTATTTTTTATTTGATGTAATTCATTGGAAATTTAGCTATAAAAGTACTATTATCTGAATTATACATAACAAAATGTTGTTAAAAGTAAAATCATAACTCAATCTAATTCTACTACAAAATCCCTCGACACGATTTCTTTGTCCGTTACTTCACATGTTTAACTAAAACAGTTAGTTCGTTCATCTTTAATAAAAATAGTACATTATAAAACAATGTTCCCAATTGATAGAATACGGATAATTATTTCAGTTTCAAAAAAGTAACGTGGAAACGTGTTCCATGAGATCTAATTCAAACATAGATTTGTACACGCCATATTACGCTTACTGATTGTAAAATCTTAACAAACCTATAAGTAATTGATGACTGACGCAGGGGTGACAGTTATCGTGATAACTATGTGAGGACACTGCCACGATGACTGTCATGCCTTTTACGTCCCCAAGCGTGGCGTGAAAAAGCATCTCACTAGGCCGCCGTAGCCACACTGTATTGTCTGCATTTGCAATGAGTATGGCGACCGCAAGTTTTTGGATTCCATTCATGCTTTCCATCAGGCAGAGCAGAGTCACTGTGGTAGGCTCTTCATAAAAAAAAAAAAAAAAAAAAAAAAAAAAAATGTGATTAAAACAGTAAAAAGCATAACTTAAAATTTCACTTTATTGTTGGCGATAATCCTCTAAAGAGTCTCGTTACGGGCTGACAAACCTTTGAGGATTATTCGACGACATGTGTATCACTTGAGAGTATCCTTTCATGTAGCCTCACCAATCTTGAACCGAAAAGTAGTCCCCCGAGTGTAAGCCAACAACATGTATCACAACGACTCTTGAGTCTTGACCAATGCCAAAATATTTATTACAATATCGTCCCATTATTAAAGGTGACCTTACTGAATTTATGGAAACTTTTGTTTTGCGTTATTATTATTAGGGAAATCTATTAGTCAAAACACTGTCTCTAGACTGTCTCAGTGGCGCAGTTGTAAATTAGGCGACTGCTGTGCCTGAGGTCTCCGGAATTCCGTTAATTCTTTTTTTCAATATTCTTTTTATTTTCTTGCAGAGAAATTGAATTTTCGTAGTATTTTTTATGTATGTAAAGGTAAATATGGTCTAAGCTTGTAATACTGGTTCATATTAGGTATGTATCTTTCTGGTAGCTTTGAGTGATTTTTACCCGCCTATGGTGAAACCAAAAGAAAAGATAATGCTTTTAGGATCATTCCCTTAAATTTTAGCTTTTTGTAATGTGCTCGCTAGGACCATTTTTTTATATTAAGCACGTGATGATTATCTCAGTTTAATATTCGTCAAAGTTAGAGTTTGAGCTTTGAATTATATCATATAAAATTTTATATAGCCTCTGTCGCCCTTATCTTATCTTATCGCCTGTCAATAATATTAAAATCTTATTCATTAAAATCGGTTTACTAGTTTAGACACTATGGTGGAACATTCACTACACGGGTCTGAGACCAGCACACTGCTCCACAGCCTCTGTCGGTATGCCATAGCTGAGGAAGTTATGCTTGAGAACGTCCTTGTATTGTAGGTATTGATCACTTTGTCTGTGTTTTCCGAAATTTATGTAGCTCAGAATACAAGATTGCTTTTGGCAACCTACTATTGCTCACGTGTGATACGTGGATAATTCATCTCAGCTGCTGCTGTATTATACGAGCTTCTACATCGGATACACTCGCTTGAAACAAAAACTCAGCGTTTGGTACACGGTCCTGCCATTTTATGCACAGAATGGATTTTAGACATTTAAGATGGAAGTCGACTAGTTTCTTAGTATTTACTTTGTTGTAGTTTTACTAGGTAGTAGAGCCACGCTGATTTCAGCACGAACGGGCCGTCTTGACCGGGTCAGTACTACCCTCCCACAGAAGACCAACCTAAAGCGACAGCATCCGTGTTGTCGTGTTTCGTTGGTGAGTGTGAGACCGGAGGCCCATTGATGCAGGGATGACAGTTATCGTGGTAACTGTGTAAGCCTTACAATGTCACGATGACTATCGTGCCTTTTACGTCCCCAAGCGGGGTGTGAAGAAGCATCTCTCAAGGTCACCATAGTATAGGTTACCATACTGTTTTGTCTGCATTTGCAACGAGTATGGTGACCACAGCTCTTGGATTTTATACATGCTTTCCATCAGGCAAAGTAGAGTCACTTTGGCAGGCTCTTAATATATAGACAGCAACATCATGTCTCTGCGGCATACAGCAATATAAGTAAAACAACGGGATCGCCGACCCGTACCGATGTCGTGTGAATTCGAAACACGTGCTCTTAATTTACCAAACGCCACTACAGCGTTCGGTATTTTAGCTGGTATCTCTGACACCAAGGTATTATCGTTTTTTATACAACTGTCGAAATATTTAAAAAATAACATTTCTACCAGTGTAGTGTTGTTCAAATTGATACTCCCCAATGCAAGCTGACCAGCAGCAGCAGCTACAGGATGTCCAGTATACTAAGTTTTTTTAATGGGTCACTTAACTCTAAGTCAAGAGGGGTCAAAAATATTCTTGTCAGCTGACCTCACAATAAGGCTATCACAAGTCTTCGATACATTTCGCATCATTGAGCAAGGAATATTGGGAATAGAGTAGGAGTCAGTACACAGCCCTGCTTCACTCAACTGGTTACGGAAAATTGGTTTGAAAATTCACTTTCATGTCGAACCCGCGCTGTCATGTTCTCATGGAATCGGGTTAAAGAACAAAGCACTTTAGTGGACGATTTTCTTCGAGGCTCTTCTCTTGGATTTATCTTAGGACAAAAGTGGCATAGACAGTAACTCTGCTCGGTGAAAAGCCACAGTAGATTGCCGGGAGTATTGTTGTAGGTGAAACCACGGCTCGATATGAATCATTTTTGTTCATATACATTTAGGACTTTTATGCGACTTATTTTCTTGTTACGACCTTTCTAGACTGTTTTTTTTAAGTAGTCTGGTTATAGGTTTTTAAGCTTTATTTATTTTTCGTAATAATTTTTAATAATAATGGACATCGACCACATTATAGGGACTCCTGGCTAATACATTGACAATTTGTCATTGAAATACCATTTTTATTTGTCAGTAGCCTATACCCAGTAGAAAACATAATTTTATGAAATTTTATATCAAATCAGTTACAAAATAAAATTGGTCAAAACAGAACAGTCAACACAAAGTCACATCCACAGCATGTGAGATCGTGCACAAGGCGGGTGACAGGTGAAACAAGCAAGAATCATAGGTTATCGTTTGCCATATTTTGCTAGGATAAGAAAAAGGATACCTAACACTCGTAGTTATTTTATTTTATTTTACAATTGGTAAAATGTTTTCGTAATTCTTAGGGAAAAAATTAAAAAATATGAAAGAAAAATGTGTTAATATACTTTTATAGATATTGACAACATTTTCATGAGGTGTTTCTTTTTTGCCCTTGAATATTTTTTCTTACTGCATTTCATTTCTTATTTACGTAAAAACTCGAATGATCGGTACGACCATAAATGAAATCATTTTATGCAAAATTATTTATAATATATATTATTTTGATATTATAATTAAAAGATTTATTTAAAAAATACATACAGAGTTCCAAATTATAGGTAGGCTGACATTTCTTAGCCACAAATGAATAAAGTCCGCAAGTGTAACCGAACTAGGCAGGGCATGTACTACGGCTATTAACGCCAATACTCCCAAGATATTGTAGTCTAATTATCTCAATACTATTGTTAAATTGTGACCAAAATTTATTAAATATTTAAAACAACTATTTGTAATTTATGTTATTACTAATCGGCTGTCCACATTCAGGCCAGGATTGGTCAGTGTCTTTTCAATGGGTAATATCAAATAACAGATGATACATTTTTTGGAATCAAGATATTTGACATGGCACATTATAACATAAGTTTGAATTACTAAGTTTATTTGACAAATTAATGTAGCAAAAATGCTCAGATTTTTTTGTAGGAAATATAAATTGTAAATTACTAGTATATGTGGAATGGGAAACCGTAACAGTATTGCTGTGATGTCTTATACCATTACGGACTATATAAAGCGGTCCCAGTACCCAGAAGCCCTCACGCCTAAAGTACCAAGTCAAGTCATGTTTAGCTTTATTTGAATTTGTCTGTTTATGTTTCGGAAAAGGAGAAAAGAAATAAAAAGGTAAGCTGGGTTATCTTTATGATAGCCTTAAACTCGTGAAATACGGTTGGATCTATTCACGTGACAAACACAAAAGAACATCCTATGTAAGGCCGGCATTTAGCGACGTTTAAAACAATATTATTCTTTGAACATTAGCTTACGTCTCTTTTTTATTTAAAGATGGAGACACGCGGTAAACAGGCTATTAAATTTATAACCACTAGCTAACTAACTAACTTCACAGTTTGAAGAAAATGTTCTGTTAAGTTTTACTTTTTAGCAGAAAAAAATCAAGGTATTGTTGGTGGATTCTGTGACACTTGTTTTATATACCCTAGCCACGAATTACACTCAAGTGTTGGACTAATGATGACACTAATAAAAAATTAATACATTTCCTATTTCAGTTAATAAAGTTTTATTTAATTTCGTTTTTAATGTACGTAAAAATGACAATTTTACTACTTACAAATTTAAACAAAATAATTAGAAAATGATTTGACTATCTCTTAGTTTGTTTCAGCTAATCTGCAATGGTTATTCAGTAACAGATAATTATGTAATGAGAAGTAATGTCATGCAAAAAATATAAACTTGAACACTCGATTGAAACCGCGTCGAGTATACTTATGACATAATATGATTAAACACTTCTTTACTCTATCGAATAAAAGATGGGTCTAAATAAAATCCAACGTGACATCTACATTACCATGTATGATGATAATGTAGCTACTTTTCTTTGGTACCAAAACGTTCAACTTTAATTATTTAAACTTCTTGCAATTATATATATTATTATGTTAACTTCTTAACATGTCGGTATCTTCAGTTTAATCAATAAAATGTTACAAGTTAAACATGTATGTAGAGAAATAACTATAAGTAATAAATGGTTGCTGCTGTAATGTGCTTCCCAAACACGCCTCAGGCAGGGTCCAGAAGATCATTGTAACAGATACTTTGACTTTGTTATATGATCTTGCTCCAAAAGTAGGGCACTTTTGTTGATCCTTGCCCGTAGATATCATAACAGAAAGATCGCACGTCTCGGATCTTCTGTCAAGTACATATATCTTTTTCATATTTTTATCGTTATTAAAAGTAATGTTCTTTACGTATTGATGCACAAAATTCGTCTAAAAACTTTTTTTTACTGTCTAATCGCATTATTATCAAATTTTTGATTACATACATCAAAAATTTGAATTGTGTTTTGAATTTGATGTTATTTATCTGGTAAAGAAAAGTTTTTTTTTCAACTATTTATAATATAGATCAGTTCATATGCTAGATTACGCCAACAAAGAGTTCTTTTACGTAATGATATCAGGTTTCAATTTCAGGTTCAAATCTGATTTAAATTTAACAGTTTAACATTTAAGAATTGTTTTTCTTTATTCAGCCTTACCAAAGTGACTCTACTTTGCCTGAAGGAAAGTATGACTAGAATCCATACCCATTGCGAATGTAGATAATGCAGTATGGTGATCCACACTATGGTGGCTTAGTAAAATGCTTTTTTCACACTCTAAATCTATTTAAGTTTATATTTCAAAATATCCAACTTGTATACACTTTACCACGAAATAAGGGCGTTTGTTTTGATACATATAAGTAAAGTATATACGAGTAATACCGTTAACTGTTAAAAATATCTCCTCTCAACCTGAACTGCCTCGGTGGTGCAGCGGTAATGAATGTGACTGCTATGCTTGAGGTTTCGTATTCCCGGGTCGGACCAAATGTTTGTATGAACTGCAAATATTTGTTTCGAAGTTTGGGTGTTTTCTATGTATAATATGTATGTATTTACAATATACTATACAATATATATATTCTATCAGTCAGTCTAGTTATCATAGCACAAGCTCTGCTTAGTTTGAAACTAGACGATGTTGGTTTTAAATGTCAGAAATATTTATAAAAAAAAAAACCTGAGATGTAGGTATTACTTAACTTATAGTAATGAATAACTGTCAACGCCAAATGAAACCTTTTTATTTGTAAGTCAACGGCATACAATAATTTTAAGCTCTAATTTGAAGGTAAAACATTTTAAAACTTTTGCACAAAGCTCACCACGTTTTAATTTGTTTCAAGAATCTTCTCCCACCTGTTTCAGTGTACATAGCAGCTTCTGACGATGATTAATCACGTGACGTCACGGCAAGATGAAGCGACGTACTCATAACCATAAATCACACGCGACTCACTTCATAATTTTAAAACTATTTCACGGCATGATTGCTCCTGGTGATACCGATGCCGCAAAACCCGCGTCACCACTGCAACCAACACCTCATTTTTCTTACAGAATTTGGTGATGACATTTCAAGGTACGTACACACTTAAATATAATGTCAAATTCTTCTAAGATACTAAATCTATGTGTCTAATTGCCTGACATAAAGATTTTGAGTTTACACTTCTTTTCTATAAAGTGATTTAAACTGAGAAACAGTTTCACTTGTGTTTTGTTTTCTTGAGTTTGAGTACAGAATATATATCACAGATATGGATAACGGACACTTGTAAATAGTTACAGACCAAATCCTTTATCCTTATTCCATGAGAAAGCCATGCTTTGACACATAGAATATCTCTAATATATATGTATACAATAAATAATGTCGAATAGATATCAGATGTGTATCTCTAACTTGGAAAATTTAAAGTTGTTACATATATCTTGAACGATATTTGTATTGATACACGTAAGTATTGGCCTTGCCGCAGTAGATAAATACCCTAAAATTGTTCCACGTCGGTCATTTATCGGTCGGTCGAGCGTTCACGTCGGATTATTACTCTCATACCACATCCAATACAATAGAATGTTTCATGATGCGATATTACTTTTTATATGCGTGCCGATGCCTGATGTTGATTTGATGTTCATATAATATATAATGGGCAGCATTCGAGAAGCTACGTAACGTTTTCTCGTCACAAATACTGCAGTGTCTCAAGACAAAAGTCTTTGACCAGTGTGTGTTGTCAGTGTTGACTTACGGCACAGAGACGTGGTCGCTCACTATGGTTTCAAAGAGCATTGGAGAGGGCAATGCTCGAAGTTTCTTTGGGTGTTCGAATTAGGAATGAGGAGATCCGCAGACGAACCAAGGTCACCGATATTGCCATTAAAACTGCTAATCTTAAGTGGCAGTGGGCGGAACACATTACACGCAGAAACGATGGCCGATGGAGCCATAAAGTTCTGGAGTGGCGATCGCGTACTGGAAGACGCAATGTTGGTAAGCTCCCACAAGGTGGTGCGACGACCTGGTGAAGATCGTGGGAAGCTGCTGGATGAGGGCGGCACGGACCGGTTGTTATGGAGAACTTTGAGGGAGGCCTATGTCCAGCAGAAGACGTCTTTTGACTGAGATGATGATGATAATGTATAATAATATGGAATATAGATACGACACATCACATCAACAGCAATTCTAGTCCACTGCTGGACGTAAGTTTCTCCTTATGTAGGAGGTTTTAACCTACTATACCATGCTGGCCAGATTTGTTAGTACAGGCTTTGTATCAAGATTTCCTTTTTTTCACAGAGCTGTTGTCGCGCATAATTTGCTCCCTTATTCGCCTCTTACGAAACCGATGAGATGAATAGGGGTGGTGACACTTCGTATTTTTAATCTGTCACAACACGGCAATGTTTGATATGACAGATTATTTGAAAACTATTCAATATGAAAATATTTTGAATAGTTTTTAAATAATTTATCAAGTACTGAGATATAAATATTTATTAAATATTTTTGCCTGCGCTATAGAGGGCAAACAAATTGAAATCACAAGTTTTGATGTTAGATAAAAACTTGTGATTTCAATCAAGTTGAAATCTTCAATTTCAGCTGGGTTAATAATCACCAGGCCAATAGATCCAATTATAGTTTTCAGATTTTTTAATTTCTTTTTACTGAAATCTCATTCATAGCTAAATCATATTCTGGAATTACACACGCTAGACTATATTTCATAATGACTTATACAGGTTGGGCCGTGAATTAGTTAATATTGCAAAATATATAAAAATTGTTTATTTACAAGAAAGCTGATTTTTTTTTCAAATTACCACCGTTTCGACTTAAGCGTTCTTCTAAGCGAACACAAAAATTTTCAAATACTCGTCGGCAAAGAGAGCGCGAGATCGCCGACATCTCTTCGCTGATTTTTTCTTTTAGTTGATAAAGTATATTTAATTTATTGATGTAGTCACGATTCTTCAAATAATCCCATAAAAAGGAGTCTACTGGATAGATCTGGACTTCTGGGTGACCATAGGCTATCACCTCGTCTGGAAATCAGCTTTTCCGGAAACATTTCTTTGACCACCGGCAGGGACTCATTGGGTGTGTGACAAGTGGCTTCATCAAGTTAAAACCATGTGTTACGATTGCAGCCAACAAAATCCAATAGCATCGGCCCTAAGAAGTTCCGTAACATTTTCACATAATCAGCAGAATTAACAGTAACTGAACGGCCGCGAGAATCTTTGTAAAAGTAGAGTCCAACGGAAAACGCGGGTGAAAATGCAACTCCTACAGTTACCTTGGCAGAATGAAGTGGTCTCTCGTGTTTAGATTTCGGATTTTTACTGCCCCAATACCTGCAATTCTATTTGTTTACAAGTCCTGAATCGTTCTAACATTGTTTCGGCTTACGACTTGCGCAAATTTTAATCATTAGGTTTTAGTTCCTGCACTATCTGGATCTTATATTGATATAATTTCAAATGTTACATCAAAATACGGCATAACCTTAATTTAGCCGAATGTTTGCGCGTCGATAAATCTGGATTACGTCGAACAGAAGCAAAAACTTGCTGCACATTCTCTTCGATCCGAGAAGTCCGAAAGCCTCTAGTTTGCTTCACATTTAACGTAGATCCTGTCTTTATAACTACCCATAGAATCTCTCCACCTCACTCAGAACATTAAGATTCGGCCATCGTAGGTCTTCAGTTTTGTCAACTGGCTCTGTCCAACAGACAGTGCCCGTGCAATAAATCCTGTATATATCGATCAATATGGCTATTGTTGGATAGGTCAGTATTTCTATTTCTATGACTACTCCAAATCAAATTAACTGAGGTATGCGACCCGATGCTAGAAACGAACCAGTAAGTGCACTGTTACTCTTTCCAAAAACATCCGAGCTGAAATAAGTTCACAATTTATTAACAAGTGAGCGTATTTAGAGATTAAATTATACTTTCTCTAAAAATCAGTATTTTTGTTGGTTAAATATCAAGAAGAGATAGTAATTTTTTACTGCTGTTGCTATCTGGCGGGAGCTCTTTCATGTATATTAAATATGTCACTGAATTTAGATATTACAGATTGTATGGAGTTCTATTTAAACACATGTGTCATGATAATATATGTGTTCAAATAGCCGATTTTGTAGGAGATATAATAGTGCACAAATATATGTGTAAACACAAGTGTACTTTCTGTTTCCTTCTCTTTCTTTAACACTTTCTCACAATCTGAAAGGACGGTTATCCGACACTGCTAGGCAGAGATCAGACGCAGGATCGACGACTACATGTATTCTCCGAGACACGGAGGTTAAGATCCCAACTTCCACACTCCATGCTGTGCTTAAGCATTTCTATAATCAGAAAGATTCAATAACTCTTTTCTGGCCCGACCCAAGAATCGAACTCGCAACCATTTGATAGGAAGTCGCATGTGTTGACCACTAGGCTAACGAGGCAGTCCACGTTTGTCGCGTCGCTACTGTTACTTTACGTTTACGAGTTTTCAATTAATATCAGAGTAATAAATGTTTTTCATGTAGTACGTGGGCACCTATAGTAGGCTAAAAGCTCCTTTCTAAGAACAGACATAGATTTAACAGCATACTACATATGGAATACGGCACAATCTTCTGCTACACATATCTTCTCGTTTGTTGGTTTTAAATTTCATGGTTTTCTTGAGTTACACATAGACGACTCTTAAATTAATCGTTGGAATTTAAAAAGGTGCCATCCTTCAAATGTATGATGAGCGAAAACGAACGAAAAGTTTGAACTATGAAAATATTAATCACGTTTTTTAGTAAATGTAGGATGAAGATATAGTTCTCCCCGCGTGGTGACGGATTAAGAATACAGAGTGTCACCACCCTCATTTTACGCATGACAGTTACAAAAGGCAACTAAGAGAACAAAATATGTCAGACAACATCACTGTTAAAAGATGGAAAACTTGAAACTTGTTGTCGTGTTCGTTGGTGAGTATGAGACCGAAGGCCCATTGATGCAGGTTATCGTGGTAACTGTGTAAGCCTTACACTATCACAATGACTGTCACGCCTTTTACGTCCCCAAACGGGGTGTGAAAAAGCATCTCACAAGGCCGCCATGGTGTGGGTCACCATACTGCATTGTCTGCATTTGCAATGAGTATGGTGACCACAACTCTTGGATTCTATTCATGCTTTCCATCAAGCAGAGTAGAGTCACTTTGGCAGGTTCTTAATATAGAAAACCCTATACCGAACCTTCGGGTCAGCGAGGTATAATAGGCCAAAACTTCCTTGCTAAGGAGAGGCTTATGCCCAGCAGTGGACTGTTAAACAAACCCTATACCAAACCATCTGGCCAGCGTGGTATAGTAAACCAAAATTTCCTTGCTAAGGAGAGGCCTTTGCTCAGCAGAAGACTATTAAAGGTTGTTGACGATTAAATATGTATAAAGAAAGATATTTATTTATAAACGATGTAATACTTGATTATCAACATCAGTCCGTTGCGCGTTGCGAGGCCTATCTCAGATCAGCCAATCAGACATAGGCCTCGCCCAAAGCATGCCAAGAGCTCGAGCTGCTGTTTTGAGAACATTTGTCTCATTGAATTATCATTATGAAATTTGGATCTATTTTGCTCCAATTTACTTTAGTTTATAATACAATTAAAAACCTGAATTAGTTTTGGATCAATTGCCTTCATAGCGGTTGTTGGGAAAGGGTTGGAGAATGTGTTATACCTTGGTCCGGATGTCGTAATAACAGCTGTTCCCGGATCGATCCTATCTCAAGTGCAGAGTAGTACACTGTGTGGCTTTAGTCGGTCCGATTCCGGCACTCGAACCCACCGCAAACGATTCAACGTGTTAAAAAAACGTATTATACTCTAACTTTATCGATTTCTTTTTTTCATAAACGTAGAAACAGTTATATTATTTAGAAAGCTTTCTGAGTTTTTCATCAAATAATCTACTAATACTACATTATCATACATTTAGTTACACATACACTCACTACAAATCATTTATAAATCCATTTGACAAACTGAAAACAGATGATATTACTAAAGCCATACGTTATTCTGAAATCGACCTTCAATTTCAGTTAGCAAATCAAATAAAGTAGGTATTCAATATTTAGTAGCGAGTAGGTATCCATTGTCCGGTATCGCGCCTCCGTTTGCCAGTCTCATCGAAACGTAAAGTAATTTCTCGATTAAATTTCTCTTGTCTAAAGATGGTGAATGTTCTTTAGTTATTGTCTGAAGGTACCGACATTTATTAAATTGAACTTGTAGGGCATAAAATAAATAAGCTATAATGACGATAGACGTTGAGATATATTAAATGCAAAGTAAATTACAGTATTCAACAAAGTAAAAGCAAGAATAGGGCCCTCTACGGTAATTTAGAATCACATACTCGTGGTAATAGTTTGTTTGTACGCGTCATAATATCTAGAGCATGCGTAAAATAATGACCGGTTAGTAATACTACGTTTAAATCAAAAGTATTAAATAATGATTAATCATCGATCAAAAATATAACAAATTACCTTTTGTGAAAAATATTAAGATAAAAGCATCTAGCAAACGAATGAACTTCTGAAAGTAAAAAAAAACAATTTAAAAAAAAATAGTGCTATTTTAAAGCATTTAAAGTTAAATGGGACAGCAGGTTGGAATAAGTTAAAGGAATGTTTAACATCTTTTGTTATGCAATTGCCCAAGTTTATTTATAGCCATGTTCAGTACAGCTCTAATATAACTAATAAATAAAGTTGCTAAAATAAAAAGTGTATGAATACAGTGAGTTCAGTATAACAAAAACGTCAATTCTATAAATGTTCGCATTAATATTGATAAGTCAGACAGAGCTAGAATAATGAACTTTATTTAAGCGTCGCATCGCTCTCGTCTCTCGGCTTATCGGCAACTCATTGGAATTGTAATTGACCTATTTATTTTCAGTTATTCTAGAAATATTTCTAGATAAACAAATTAAATTCTTAAATATCTAGTTTATTTGGAAGATACTCTTGATTTTTTTACTATTACCGTTCGTATGTACATACTGATTTGACTGTACGGATGATGTATTGCTTAAAGTGGTAGCCATACCGATGCCCACTGCACTGAATGTTTTTTGTATCCGTTTTATGTGTGAAATAAATCCTGTGTCGTAAGGGACTTTACGACACAGGATTCATTTCTAATGTAGGATTTATTTTATATAAAAAAAAACTGCCGTACTGTTACATCGAACAATGATACAAGGTGACATTCTTTCTCCGAAATTATCCAACAAATCCAATGGAATTCTCTATGTTCCACGCTGAACTTGAAAAGGCGTATCACTATCAATGGCAGATACATCTCTCACTTGTGATTTGCAGATGAAATCATCATAATCGCAGAGATGCTAAAGATCTTACAACAGATGCTGAACGACCTGGCTATTTTTTCTGTACACAAGGCCTATGGATGAACTTGGACAAAACCTAGGTCATGTTAAATAAACATGTACTTCCGCAACCGGTGCCGTTCTTGAAATTGTAAAAAACATTTCTACCTCAGCCAAAAATTGCAATTAGGTAAAAACAACTCCGAGGTTGAAATAAACAGCTGGGTGGGCAGCACTCGGGTAGCTTTATCAGGTCATTTCATCGTCGATTGCAAAGTGCCTAAAAACAAAAGCCTTCAGTCAGTGTATCCAACCCGTCATAAAATAGGGATCCAAAACCTGAACACTTGCTGCAGCTGCTGCTGTCGTACTCATGGCCACAGCCACCAGTCTCAACGGAGACCAACCATGTAAGCAGGATATATTATACACAGGTGAACTCTCCGTTCCATTACTCTCACAATCCGATGGGATGGTTATCCAACACAACCAGCGAGAAATCAAGCAGGACTAAGACCCCATTCTTTCAAGTTCCAGGCTGTTATTAGGTATTTCTCTAACCACAAAAAGCCAAACTCAACACTTTTTGACCTGCCTCTTGAATCGAATCCGAGACCTGTTGATCGCATACACCAACTGCTAGATCAACGAGACAGTTAACATAAGAACAACAAGGACACTCACCGTACGGCTGATTCATTACTTTAAAGTTTCTCGCGGTTTTTCTAAGGAACCGTAGCAGAGTTCAGTCACTTTGGTAGGAATAATAGAAGAATAAAAAGAAGAAGGTGATCTGGCAGACAGCAGGGCAGGCACCAAACACATCAGTAACTAGTGGTCTGATTATAATAGCCTCAGAACCGATAACCTTCGTAGTAAACATGCTCTTGAGTTTAGACCTCATCTCAACAAACGTAGTGTAGGAAGCTAACAGGACTGGTGGAGTGATGATTAACGCAAAATGGCTAGCAGGAGCTGGATGATCAATATAAAGCAGTGGCCTGCGATCAGCTGATGATAATAAATATTTCAGACATCTTCTTTATCTTTCTGTTAACGGGATGCAAGGTCCTCATTCATTCATTCATTCATTCATTGGGGGCGAGTGAAACGATTTGTCGTACTCCCCCGGTGCTCCTCTGCTTAGCAATACCCGAAGGAGTGAGAATCGCTGCTATATTCTTTCGCCACTTCCGACAGGTATTGACCTCTCACCCAAGACGAGGCCCGTCACTCATTCCAACCATCAACCATTGGTCGCACAGTTTCACGGTCACACGGTCGGACGGATTTTGGATATCTGACACAACACCATCTAACTTCAAATTAAACAGAGCCTACTATGTCAGCTGGGTTGACTGATAAAATACTTAATTTCTTTTTTTTGTTAATAGAAACATATAATACAATGGAAACATTAAAATGCCAAAACAAAGATTTGCAAATCATACAAACATTTGGTCCAACCCAGGCATCTAACCTGAGACCTCGGTACAACAACCGCTCACACTACCACCGAGGCAGTCAAAATATTAGCGACGAACGCGACCTAAATGTGTGACGTCACCTAATTTACTTACCACAGTCGACTCCCACGCTAATAGTTTCTTACTAACTTTGTTCTAACACTGGATTAGTTTCACCTGTGTCGTGACGATGAATACTTTAGCTTACTTGAGCTTTGACATTTTTGTTTTGATTCTGTGATAATAGAATTTAATAAAATTAGGGATGGAAAAGATTGTAGTATGTCTAGCGTGAGTAACTATTATAAGGTAAATATTAATTCTGACTAATACAATCAAATGTTAAATTATTTGTTACTTTCTAGGTAGTAGAGCCACGCTGATTTCAGCACGAGCGAGCCGGCTCGACCGGGGTAGTACTACCCTCCCACAGAAGACCAACCTAAAGAGACAGCATACGTGTTGTGGTATTTCGTTGGTGAATGTGAGACCGAAGGCCCATTGATGCAGGGGTGTCAGTTATCGCGGTAACTGTGTAAGCCTTACACTGTCACGATGACTGTCATGCCTTTTACGTCCCCAAGCAGGATGTGAAAAGGCATCTCACAAGGCCGCCATGGTGTGGGTCATCATGCTGCATTTTCTGCATTTGCAAGGAGTATGGTGACCACAACTTTTGGATTCTATTCATGCTTTCCATCAGGCAGAGTAGAGTCACTTTGGCAGGCTCTTTCTATAGCAAAAAAAAATCACTCGAATTTGAAGCTTTGTACAGATGTTTTTAGAAGTATGGAAGGAAGCCGGCAGTAAGCTTCATTTTATCTAGCCTGGGGGCCTCATACAGTTTAGGATTGCGTAGTTTATTATTAGTACATGTTTTAGACGTGGAACAACTCCATGTAAGTACATTTGTCTAAAAGTTTTGAACTATTACGAAACTCTCGAAATAATAATATTTCATGTTTGACGACTGTAACAATAACTCTAACAAGTTCATTTTATATTGTTTCTCAAATTGTTTTATCTCTTCTATCACATTTTTATTGAGATTCTTAAACCAAAAGCTTAGTTTGAAAGAGGAGGTAAATATTTTCCACCAACAAAAATTTAAAGCTCAATAAAAGGCAAGCAGATCACTTAAATGCAGATGGACCGACTATAACCGTTCATTTTTAAGACTGGAAAACTCTTAAAATAAGCTACAGTTAATTGCAATTCAAAACTAAACATTTCTAAAAATTCTAGACAAGTGAGATCAGATAAAAGTGGTCATAATTGAATGCTTTGCATAATGACATAAGATTATCTGAACTTTAACTCTAAGGAAGAGTTACCAGGCAAGTTGCGGCTGGTATATAATTATTACTACTGCATTCTAAACGGAAATTTGTTATAAGTACGATATAAAAAATGCCCTGCTTAGTGCAAAAATCGACGGTAGCGTAATGACGCCATGATTAAATGGTTACAACCAACTCTACCACACACTACCGTCATGAACCGATGTGAAACTCGAGCTCGGGTGAGTTGGGCTTGGCTTGAGTCTTGTTTAATATTTTCTCTTCCCATAAAAGCTTAGTCACTGAGACTCAATATGAAAATGAATATTGCCAGAAATTAATCGTATGACTTCAATTTAAGCAAAAACTCTTTTACTTTCTCTATGAAAAAGTGCTCAACCAAACTGAATTATAATTTACACATTTTTTAATTGTTGGAAGAGCTTTCTCAGGTAAAATAGTAACCTTAAATCAATTCAAACTAATCTATATCGATATAATAAAGATGTTTGTTCAGGAAGGTTATTCAAATCCTAATTATTTTTGTCAGGTATAACACATCCACATGGTATTAGTAACACTATTATTAGTGTTGAATTAAATTATCATATGATTCATGATCGTCACTATACGATCCTTAGAAGCAGCAAGTATAAACGCAAGTATAACAACGGGCAATTCCTTCATAGTAAATTTACAGTGAAAGCCTTCCCGACGCGACATTAACATTCCTCACCGACAACGTCCTTGACATATGTACCGGAGGTGGTAATTAATAGCGGGTCTACGTGCAGGCAACGTGCGATGTATGCTCCCGCGGTAGCAGAGAGACGCGGCGACGGATGCGCGGTGTACCGCTTCATGCGCTCTAATGACCGGCACTCAACAACCTATACAATGAGTTATCGCATCCATCACAATACAAATACTTATAGCAAGTGGGCATAAGTCAACATTCACCTACCAAGAGCCACAAAATTATGATGACAATAATATTTGTAGATATAATTTTTTTTTTCGATTTTGTATTGATAATGTCGGCTAGATGACGTAGGTCACCAGTTATTGTACGTAACACATGATCCTAGAGTCTAGTTTTCTGATTTTATGTGTAATTCGTCTATCCCTTCCGTTAGTATCAAAGTATAGTTTAAAGACAGTCTGAATCCGTAACAAAGTTTCAAGTTGCCGAAACGACCAAACGGTAACAAAAGTTACGTCACAAAGTCACGGTGTAAAATTCGCATCAGCAAAATTCTTCAAGTAATGACCTCTTCGTCGTTTCACTAATAAGGATTCAAAGTTAGTGCTACCTTTGTTGGAAACAGATCAATTATTATAGTTGATAACTTTTTCCTTTTAGATTTTAATAGTGTACTACAAGAAAACAGAAAATAGCCAATGAACACGTCTCTACGAGTATATTACCTTTTTAAAATTTAAAGCATTATTTCACTCCAGGAACATTATTTGCCCATCAAACTGACCACCACTCAACAATAACATTCTCCAATCAATAAACGTGCAGCGTTC
Organism: Hypercompe scribonia; assembly: GCA_949316085.1. Classification (NCBI taxonomy): domain Eukaryota; kingdom Metazoa; phylum Arthropoda; class Insecta; order Lepidoptera; family Erebidae; genus Hypercompe; species Hypercompe scribonia. Next base: position 23,714,921 of record OX438977.1, read on the forward strand.
CTTAAAAAAGGGTAATCCTTTGTATGCAGCATAAAGGCCTTAACCGTGACAGCTTTTCAAAGCTCGTATGGTGGAAACGATAAAATACACCCGAACGTAAAAATATTGTACTCCGCTGTCGGATGGGACGTCCCCCACCGATCCTTTCGATATGTGCACAGATATATTTGTCAGCCGTTTGATGTCAAAATAGAGCGATATATCTGTGGATATTCCTCCGCACACATCAGCTACATTTAATAGATAGATATATTTGTTTAATACTTTTTATTCAAAGTACGTTACTTCATGATTAAGAGTTCTAAAACTTGTCAACAAAGAGCACCTCTGCTCCGTTACTCACTACAATAAAGCTAAATGAACGATGCACTGTCTCATATTTTTCTAAAAAACTCTGAAAAAACGAGCTACTTCTAGCGTTTGTAAATAGAACAGTTTATTAACTTATTTCTAAAACTTTGATAGTTTCTTGTAATGCTTAACTAGTAATACGCAGTAATTTCACTTGTTGGACTTAAATGTACAAAACGAAGAGTATCAGTTGGAATACAGGATATTGTTGGCAAACTGCCATGTTTCTACAACGTTTGCAATGCTTTGGAAAAATTGATGTAATGTAAAGCTTGTAAAATACATAAATAGTCTAGTTTCACAATTCAACATATATATTACTCGAACACTTACTGTACATTGGTTCCTCATAACATAAAAAATTGATCCGAGTCTGACCTAAACACCATAACAAACTGATCCAGCAGGTTCTGTTTAGACGGGAACCCGTGTAAATGTCAAACGATCTCCTTAGGGAGCCCTAGAATAATCGGTAGAATTGATCCTAACGCTATCACCGATGTCATTTTTGATGGTACAGGGTTATCCATTAGTCAGTCGGTCAAGAACCTCGGTCTACACATAAATACAACCCTAAATTGCCAAATTCGGGTGACTAGTGTGAGTCAAAGGGTCACCAACATTTTACGTTGGCTTTATCGACTAACGACACTAAGACTATACTAGTGCAGACTTCAACTTTCCAAGTCATCGACTATGACCTGAATGTAGATCTCCTCTAATTTTACGCGCAAACGACTGCGGGTGAAACCTTTCTAACATCTCGAGACAAAATGATATCGTAGTGTATTATATTTGTTAGAATATATGAGTTATAAACATTAAATGTATGTCATTACAAATTTAATAAATTAAAGAATACAATTTTGAAATATTTTAAAAAAATATTATAAATACTCTTATTCTATGAACAAGGGTGATGAAACAATTATTGTAAGTAACTGTAAAATTAAGGTAAAGGAATTATAATTTATTTATTCAACAACAGAAATAAAAGAAACAGATCCACGGTTTTTTTAATACGGTAAAAAATTTTAAAAACGGTAAAAAAAAACTTTAAAGAAATCTGTACAATAGATCTTCATAGTGAAAAATCCCAGTATTTCAATAAAAGCAATAACAGTGACGATCAATAAACAGCTTTATTTCACTATGTTTGCTTAGGTGCTTATTACCTAGGTGATATTACCAAGGTGAAATAAGGACACAAAAAAATATAATTTATTTACCCAGGTGATATCACCCAGGCCAACATTGTGTAATTAATTGTTAAACGGTCCAGTAAAAAATATTTTAGTTCAGACTTTACTAAAAGAAAATTTATATACCTATTGCGGCTGCGAGGCCGTTCTATGAGCTATTAGGCGCAGAGAGAAATTAATTTACCTAATTTATTCAAGTCCGATTCAAGACTCAGTTCAATTATATTGGACTCTCTCATAGATATTGTCAAGCCTACAAATTTGTTTCATCAGTTAATTCGATTATTTAAAAGTACTGAAGTTTTACAAAATCACTTAACAGCAAATGAAGACTGGCTTCTTTTGCGGTTGACAGGTTTTGTCAAAGCTGTAATCGACTCTCAACGTTTTATAGGAGAAAATGTTTTTTTTTTCTTCAAAAGAATAAATGTACGAACCATTAACATATATATCGACGCCCACTACGTGATGTGTATCAATTGGTTTCATTTTAATTCCGCGCTCTAATTAAGTGGGCTGCCGGACAGTTCAGTACGAGGGTCGCGTCTCATTCCGACGGCCGGACGGCCCCGGCCTTACAGACATGTCGACACAATTTTTTTATCACATATACAGCTTGACATTTCATAACGTACTGATTGCTTCCCCGAAACGTTATGATTGGACCGTCTTTTTTGTAATTCGTCCTAGTCAATCATGTTTGTGGCGCACAGGGATAAGAAGTCTCGTCTGACCGCTTATAACAATGAGCATACGAGTACGCACACATTGTGTTTAAATGTAATAGGGTTGAATTCCTGCTAAGCATTCCTCTTGAGCTATTTTTACAGCGGCCACCGTACAAACGTGGGTTGAGACCCTTGTTCTGAGGTTGCCCTGTACCCAAATTACAACCCGTTACTCGGCCAAGTGTAGTGGCAGGGAGCGGGTAATTTTAAGTAGATCCTACCGCCGTGGGTATACGTCACGGAGGAATGTGTATTTTGTTGGTCATATTTCTTGGGTCTCAAACTAGAAAATAACATGTTTTTATTTCCTTATTACGTTTATCCAAACATGTATAGAGTAACCTGTAGGACTAAAATTAAAACTATTGTATTGCCTTTAACAAGTACATCAAGTAGTCAACGAAGAAGTCTCCTCCGATAATTATTCCTATATTTTGATAACAGCTGTAACGGTTTGGATTAATTTTATGTTTAAAAATTTTTTTTTGTATCAGATATTGTGATATATATATACTAAACCTAACATATACATATATATATGTAGTGTAAATTGCAACCACATTAAATAGTACACATTTAAATGTTAGCTAACTCGGTTAACCATAATTTTCGATACAAATCGGGATACACTTAAACTGGCAACAAATTCATTGCTCAATAAAGAGGGTCTGATTCGCTTAAAACATTAAACAAAATAGGTGTGACTACTGGTGACCACTCAGTTTGATCGGTCGCCGTTCAATTATACAGCCCACGTTTGTGTTTTATCGTTTGTATCAACGCCCGGCCTTTTCTGTACATGCTGATACATTCCTACCTAGATAAACTATATACACAGATATATGTACGCGGTTTGGGTGAGATCGTTCACGTACAGGTTGATCGTTACACTACATTTTATTTCCCCGTTTGAGTTCAGAATGTACTTTTTACTATGTGTCCGTGTCGTTGATATAACTCTTCAACCTTGTGTAGTTGTAATGATAGCCGAATTTTCTACGTAATAGAGTATATTCTAGATACTTTTAGAATATTTACTTAGTGTTTTTTTTGTGAAATTATATCATATAAGTTAGTCATGGTTAGTGATGATTATGAGTTCTAATAAAATCATCGTAATCATGATTTTGTTCACAATGATCAAAATTCTCTTATGTCAAACTAATATAACTTATTTTTTCTTATTTTTCCCTCGGTTTCAGTGGTGCATTTTTTACTACTTCGGAACGATTTTTTTTTGTTAGATGGGCGGAGAACAGTACAAAAAATAGAAACGAACATTATGTTAATCTGTGTTCTGCACTTCTAAAAAAATACATGTAAACTTTAATGAGGTTTATATGAGTAATCCTGACGTTTAAAACTAAATACCAGTATATAACCAACAGAACTTATTTTTACATTCAGATATCAAGAGGCAAAATAATTAGAAATCATTTTTTCGCAAAAGTGGCTTTTTATTCACAAAGTTACTGATTGATGGGCACCCTCATCCGAGGGTTGGGCAGTCGTGCAGCCCGCATACAGGAGGCTCGTTGTTAAAATAATGTTGAGTAAGAGTTATGCTTGGACGAACAGCATTGTCCGAGACTTCCAAAAAGATCCTATATGTTATGAACAAGTCATCTTTATTGCGAATAATATACTTCTAGAGTTATTCTTTCGGATAAGTGTTACTCCTAGCCGATTGCGACCACGGCGGCATTTCCTTATTTTAAAAAACAGCTCCCACAGAAGTATATATCTTGCGTCACGAGAGACTTTACAAATATACACGAAATGGAAACAAAGAAGACCCAGACTCAGAACAATAATTTGTTGATTGTCCAAAATGTTATACCATGTAGGGATATAACCAATAACACACCGCAGTATGAAATGGCGAGGTGACTACTTAAACCACTACAACTACACTTTTATTTGTAGTGTAGTACACAAATACTCAAATACTTAAACACAAATACTTATGGGTATAAAACCTACAAAACAGCAACACTATAGTTTAAAATGATCACTGCCGTTAGCGGTATTCGTAATTATAGTGAAAATGTGTGTGGATACACAGAAGTAAACTCATTCGACTAATAAACCCCTAACAAAAGACCTCATTGGGACCGAAGCTAGTCTGTGTGTATAACTTAGTTTATTTGTTCAATTTTTACAATATTTTAATACTTAGAAATATTTACAAACCATATGTTTCAAGATGTATCAGAGCAAATGAGAAAATTATATTATATAAATTTAACGTGTCCAAGTCTTAGAATAAATGAAAAACGCTGAATTACTCGTAAATTAAAGCAATAAAATTAGAGCATATGGTGCCTATACTGTACTGAGATTACATAACAATATATTTTTAGAAACATCTGTGAACATTCATTAAATTTCACAGTAAAAATATTTTCACTGAATCATGAAGCTTATTTGAGATAAAAAGAGAAAGTACAACACTTATATAAAATTGTAGTTGCATAAAATTATTTACAAGTTCAATTTCATAAATGCAAAACAAGATTTCCTCGAAAGAATAAAGCAAGTCATACACAGCTCAAGTTATATGCTTATAAGATTTACTGTGAAAACAAAATGCTTACCGTGGAAGAAAAAAACATAACTTAAAAGAAGCCAACTGCCTCTTCCCTTCTGAAACTTTCAGGAAAGGCACTTAAAAGGTGACTACGTACTTGAGTGGAAGGTGTTAGAGAGGCAGAGAGAAGTACATTAGTCACACTCTGCTGCTATGTGTTTTATTTCATCACGTCACGATTGTTTTGAACTACTTTTATTTACCACCAAGTAAACATAATCATCGTCATCAACTCAGCGAAAAGACGTCCACTGCTGGACATAAACCTCCCCCAAGGTTCTCCACAACAGCCGGTCCTGTGCCGCCCGCATCCAGCAACTTCCCGCGACGTTCATCAAAAATAAACACATCACATGTCCTTCAGCATCGCAGTGATTTTTAGAATAACAAATTTATCTTCAAGGTCATCAAAATATATTTCTGAAACATTTGAATCTTCATTAACTTGTCACTCAAAATTCAAAAGTGGTTTCTTTTCATTAAGACACGGCATATATTAGGTGTGCACTGTCGATTGTCTAAAAACTTCAATTGTTTTTCCTACCAGTTTTCACCACACCAAACGTATATATGTTTCCGTGTTCAAAAGTTGAACGTTGGGCGTATGACAAGGTACGGGGCTTGTTACGCCCGGGATGTCCGGCGCAGCCTCTCGCCACCCTACGTCAGATAACCGGTTATTGAATCCTATTAGTCGCGTGTCGCTCAAAACTTGTTTGTATAACCATTTTACTTCGGGATGTTGAATTCGAGGTGTTAATTTATTTCAGTTTTTGAATAACAGAAGATAGTAAAGGATAGTAGTGAATAATCAGGTTTTAATCTTTCTGTGAGAAAAGGATTCCAGATCTTTATCAAGAGTAAGGATCGAAGTATTTTAAATATAAAACCATGTTCATTACGTTAAAATAATAGAGGTTGCCTAAGTTTTCTGTAAAAAAATATTCTTTTCTTTTAATTTCTGTTATAACAATGGTGATATAACAATTTAACATTTGAAGTTACCATGGTAACGAAGACATTTCTATCAAAGAATCATTAAAGAATGAAAAATAAAACCAACATACACTAGTTCAAACCATAAACTTATAAAAACGCTCAAAAGTAAAAAATTAATTAACTTAAGCTTCTATGCTCGTCTAATCTCGAGCAGTCTTCGAACAAACAATGAAGATATTAATTAAAGTTCTTTATAGAAATAATTTTACAAAGAACCCGCTGCCATCATTTAACGCTTCGTGTAATTTATTTGCTTGTTTAGTTTTTATTAAGACTCAAAGTTATTAAGTAATATATAACGTCTGTAACATAATACCGTACTTTTCAGCTTTTAACAAAAAAATGTAGAGTTTTATTGAACAGACGTAACGACTGCATTCATTAAGTAAAATCATGGTTTGCATAAATGTTGTTTGACTTTTAATTAAATATACATCAGAAGTTGGTTCAAAACAGTATATGCTGCTCCCATTAATCTAAATCGTCCCATGATATATAAAACATCACGATCGGCCAGATCGCACATGTAGCATTCGTCTACGGTGGATGCTACGATCGCTACGGGGTCGCTAGAGCGAGTAACTAGGTGCTACGAAGCGTAGCCCGGGCCCAACGTCGTGTTGTACAAGTACGAGAGTTTCTTCTTTATATTTATTATTTTTATCGTTAAGTCTGTTGTTCTCCGCGAAACCTTCACTCGGAATGAGCTTGCTTTATGGCGGAGAAAAACTTTATGAGAGCCGTTTGTTGTTAAACATTTTTGAGTAATTACTTTATCTGTTGCCATATTTTTTTTCTAAATAAAAATTTAGTAATTTAATGATACAGGTCAGTGGTTTTGTTCGTTATATTTCCAGTAAGTTTTCCATTCGGTTCTTTTAAGAGTATGAAACAAACGACAAAGTTTTATTGAAATTATTCCTAATTGTGTTTGGAATTGCAGATCTTATTTCACCAATTAGGATTTTGAAAATAAAAAATGTAATGATTTTTTATATGTTTTTTAAAACTTCGTTATTAATTATATTGATGTTTCAGGAGAAAAACTGAAAAAATTTTTTTTTCAATTCGTTATAAGCAATTAAAAGTTGTTAAAATGTAAATAAAATCACGGGACTATGAACGCGCCACGATTGGTCACCTCTAACAATAATATCGAAAATTTATTGCTAAAAAATTTGTTAGTTGATTGCGTCTAGCTATGTGTGACAAAGGATTTATAAATTCAAAGTCTGATAACATTCCTGATGTTGATATATTTATGATAACCAATTTTTTGACAAATGATGATCGGTTCAATTCTGCTGAATTGCTGCTGAGTTTCTGAAGTTCGAGGTGCCAAGGCATCAAGGTAAGTCTGTTGAAAAATAATAATATAAATAGAAATATTTAAATATTTATTTTTCATTATGTTAAATATAAACATTTGGTTCATAAATTGTAGAGCATCGCGCGAGAGTTACGTCGACAAAGTTATAGGTTATATTCAACTTTGTCGTAGAAATAATATTTGTATCCACAAAGGACGGGTTTGTCTAGAACATCGAGTTCGAAGCAAAGCTTATTCAGTTACTTTAATTATTAATGAAAAGTCAAGAAAAATTATTGACTGAACTCATCTACTTATTCAATTTCTATACTTAGATAATTAATAAGTAATAAAAATAGTATTATGAAATACTTACATCGAAATGATCTTGTGCACTGCTTGAAACCATTTATTTCGACGTTTTTCATCTTGGGAAACATTTAAAAACATTTTACCAGGAGTTGTTTTTGTAGTATTCATACATAATGGTACAAAACAAGAACGATAACTTTAAGATTCGATTTTTCAATATAAATTTATGTTTTTATAACAATGTGAAAAGAATTAAATAGATTGAAACTCTGTACGTGTTGTTTCTGTATCAACTGCTATTAATGAAAACTAACATTATGACGTCACATACACTCGGGTTTGTTCGGGAGCTGTCGGCGTGTCTTCGGTACTGGATTCAAAAACTTATTTTTATTTGATTTAACTTTTGAATTATTGCAAAAAAGAATGTTTTGTTATAAAACTTAAATATGATCTTTCTATTTATCGCAAAAAAAATATTTCAAAAACCCAATTGTAAACTACTACTAATACGTCTATCTTTATCGTGTACTACAAGTAGCAGTAACTATTAACATATTAATCAAAACACAAAATGACATAAAGAAAATGCAGTTGTCGATTTATCAGTCTAAAAATATACTTGGTCAAAAGAGAATTGAATCATCATTTAAAAAACTTACACCTCTATGTACACAATAGCCTGAAATTATTGCTTTACTTTTTGGTACGCCCCCACTTAAACTCTATAATCGTGAGTTTATATTTTACAGAATTACCTTTAAAACGTTTACGGTTAAATATGTTTTGTATTGGAGAATGTACCTGATGACAGGATTGCGGTTCTTATCGTAAAAGCAAAAGATATTTAAACGACACGCGACATAACTGACATACGTGGTTGAATGCACAACTCGCTGAAAGCAACTCTTCGGTTACAAGCATCAATAAATTTGAATAAGATTTTTTTATAAGCTTCTATTACTCGTGTTGCTGGTACTGCAGTAAAACAAATTTAATGTTTAGTGTAAAAGTTAAGTGTTTTGCTTAAGTTATTGCACTAATTTACTTATCACTTTAAGTTATCAATGTACTAAAGCCACGCTGATTTCAGCACGAGCAGGCCGGCTCGACCGCCACAGTACTGCCCTCTCACAGAAGACCAATTTAAAGTGACAGCATCCATGCTATCGTATTTCGTTGGTGAGTGCGAGATCGGCAGTCCATTGATGCAAGGATGACAATTATCGTGGTAAATGTGTGAACCTTACCACGATGACTGTCATGTCTATTACGTCCCCAAGCGGGGAGTGAAAAAACATCGTGCTAGGCCGCCACAGTGTGGATCATCATACTGCATTATCTGCATACGCAATGAATATGTCATTATGGAGTGACCACAATTCTTGGATTTTATTTATGCTTTCTATCAGGCAGAGTAGAGTCAGTTTGACATGCTCTTAAAGTAGATGAAAAGGAAGTCACGCCTACCGCTGTTTTGAAAATGAGGGGTGTACACTGATTTGTAATGCACTTTTTGTTATAATAATGATTATTATTACACTTATAATATAAATTCTGTATAACATTATTTGAACTAACAATAAATTAACCATTACGTGAATATGATCGTATGTATTATTTATGGAAAGAAACGTGAAAACTAAGCGAAGCTATTCCCATTTCTAAAAAAAAACAAAGCAATGTTGCTACAAAAACTGTTATGTTTTTTTCTACTAGAGAAAACAAAGCATTAGCAGAATATACGTCTGTTTATCAACAACAACAAACAAAATTAAAAAAGAAACACATGCTACTTGCAGCAGCGGCCAGCGCCAAACTTACTAACGACAACATTTTAAGTTTTTGGGCACTCTGCCATTTTAACCTAACACATTATGTGAAGTAATGTGGTAAAGACCGCTGCCATTTCTACAAACTTCATAAAAACAACAATCACCTAATGCAAAAGATTAAACCTTGAAGCAAAACAACTCCTTCTATAAGTAAGCAAGAAACACGCAAGTTCGTGTTTTCCTATGAACAGTAGGCAACCATTTTTCTAACGTAAAAATAGTGAACACGTGTCTAAGTTGAAGGGAGAAAAGCTTCCGAAAACACTACTTTGAGTTTGCTTTTTTCACAAGCATCCAAATGCCAAAGATGACGACCGTCATAAGGCTTGTGTTGGTTGGAATGTTGTAAAAGTTCTACTCGAATTTTTGTCACAAGTAAGAAAATTTAGATTTGTCAGGAATATGATTGTATATGTGGCGAGTTCCCTACAAACGAACGAAGAACTTTGTCGTGGTTTCTCCGTCAAACTTAACTCTTGACTATAATAACAGTTAATTTTTAAAACAAAATACGTCATGACAAGTAGCACATCGACTTTCATATTTTTGCATTTTACTTATGTTGCTAGATTTTTTTTTTAAAGTAAGATCTTTTTTGCTTCCTTACGCAATCTAGATTAATAAGCAGTTAAGTATTTAGGTTTGCCTGCAAAATGTTAAAATAAAAGACCCCAATTTTCTTATTCTTAGATAGCGTTGACTTAAAACCCAGATTATTTTTTTTAGCCTTAAAGACAGCAGACTTAAATATTTAATATTAATTTCAATTATATAAATATCCTGTCCTCACTTTGAACATTATTAGTTTGTACAGTTGTTTCCTCTTATTGTATCTTTCAGGGGTAAAGTATTCAAAAATTAAGCGGTTAAGGTTCTGCGTCAATGAATTCGTCGTGACGTCAGAGCAGGTCATTTTACTTGTATGGCTTTCAGCTTATATTATATATGTATGTATTTCATCGTACTTCCTGATAAAAAATAAAAATAAAAATAAATAGATCAAAAAGAAAGTGGTGTTAGTAACACTATTTATTACTCAAGAACGGATGAATCGTGAAATTGAAATATCTGAAACAGATCGTTCATTTGATACGTTGCAGTACCCGCTGGTGTTTTGGAAAAGAGAAGATGGACATTATTTTAATATCAAAATGATAAATTTATTGAATGGTGAGTATCTATATCATAATTTAACGTGATATACAATTTACATTGTTCAACTCCAATCAAACTATAAGTTCATTATAAGTAATGTACCATATGAACAATAGGATAGAAACAGAACATACTGCAAGTATCTCAGCGCGCTGCCCTACCTTGTTCAAATAACTAACTCCATTCATAACGTAAACAATGCACCTGACTACGCATATCATAGCTTCATTTAAACAAAAAGGTTTTAACCAACTAACTTCCATAGATATTTAACTTTATTAACTGATCAATTTAATGAAAAAGATAAGCTGGGTTAATCGTTTGTAACTTCCAAATAAAACAAAAATGAATCTATGCAAAGTTCACACGTATGTATATCACGACCACCTCATAATATGTACCATTGTAAATTAGAAGTGCGCTACATGACGTAAGGAAATGCAATATCGAATACTACATCCCCGTATCCTTAGTTATATGAACCTCTTAACAATGCATGCACGCTACCACAAAAACCAAGACACCAGTTTCAAATCACTTGACATCGAATCTACGCTCCTCTTTATACTTATAGCCGAAGCCGTGTGACCTCGCTTAAACGAACCCTTTTATAAGAAACTCTAATTTGTTATTTAATCTATCAATTAAGATTTAAATTCACACGTGGTGGGTGTAAGTAAAAATAACATACCCCCTTTAAAGGTACTGGATATCCTATATCGAGGTACTTTGTACTGTGGTATAGAGTGAACAGACGAACGTACGAATAAATATGATGAAACTATAAAGGTTCCGTTTTTTCCATTTTGGCTGTGGAACCCTAAAAATAGACTCCCGAGAAAAAATGCGCTTTGTTGCAAGTTGGTACGGTAGATGTTTGGTTAAGTGAAGTCGTGTAACTTCGGCGATAAGTTTATTGTAGTACCATGAATTCGTTGTTAAGTGATTAGATATTGGGGAATTACTCGTAGATATTTAATTATTTGAGATCACATTTCTACGATGACATGATTTTTATTTTATCGTACATTTGTTGCCAGGTGACTGAGAAATGGTGAATTTTAGAGATATGATTTTTCAAGAGCGCATGGCTGCGGTGTTTTGTTTTTCGTGGTAACGTGCATTGTTTGTTAAGTATTTCGTATTAGTTAACATACGGGGACGTGGTATTCGATGGTTCATTTTTTTGTCATGTAACACACCCGTAAATTTGTTAGATAGTGTGATTGACAATTTGAAATCATAAAACACTAAAATCACAACAACAACAAATGAAGTTATTTTAATTTTCAAATAACATATTGGACTGTTGGTGGTTGTCACGGAGCCGATATTAAGCAATTGTAGTAGTGTTTATTAGTATTGTTTCGGCTTGTACATTACAACTTAAAGAAAAAAATATACAACAGCGCCATCTAGCGAAGATATATCGAACTACGACGAAGTATGAACGCAATGTATGAATGTAATGAACTACGATGCAACTACCAATCCTGTATCGCGATATAGATATTCGCGTGGCAATTAGCATACATGTATACAACATCCCAACATCAACCGTTGGGCCGTGCCCGTTGCCATTGCGATGCATGCATGCATACCGCCAGGCATGATCAACTCGTCTGGTCGGAGGATCCTCCCTTTGTGTCGGAGGAACATGACACACGTCCCTTCACAGTATTATTAGGTACTGTTACTTTAAATTTTGCCTGTGTTATTTAATGAGTTTATAGGGTTTTGAACATATTCAGTATTTCTCAGGTGGAATTTGTGTCTTTATTCATTCGTAGTTGGCCGTCATGTGGTAATTTCTCTTCTATTACTAGCTGGTTATTATGCTGTTAGAGTATCAAAATGTATTAGTATTATATTTTGAATATAACTTTGCTTACCATATGTTCGTATTATTTTCATAATTTGTTTTACGACATTGATCCTACACTGTGCGTGAACCAACACGCAAATAGAAGTTTTTTAAATGAATGAAATATTTTATGAAGAAATAAGGGTATTAAGACATCCTTTGCTAGTCCATCACTGAATATAGTCTCCCCCTAGAAAAGAAGTTATGAAATAAATGCATAGAAACGTATGTTGATATCACGACAAATAATTTTTCTTTTTGAATAAATCAAAATTGCTAATAACAATGAAATAAATAAAATAATGCCACACCTTTTTTATAGTTGAACAAATAACTAGTAGGAGTACATTAAATTTGAATTAACTTTTAAGGACAAAACTTTACTTACTTAATCGAAAGAACACAGAAACATCAACTGTAATAATTGGCCAGTTCAATTATTACGCACAAATTAGATGACTGTTGCATCTCCTAACTTAGAAATAACACGAAAACATTAAAATTGTTGACACCGCTGTACCTAACTACGTCCCACAGCAAACACGCACGGAAATAAATTGTCCAAATGTTCGAATAAATCACAAGACACACGATCAACACTTTGTCTTCTCGACGCGGCGCCATATATTACCTTTTGAACTTACACTCTTAGTGGCGGATAATTATAATTAATTTCTTACCTATTTGTTTTACGTGACCTAAATAATTTTAGAGTGCTGACAATATCAGCACCATATCGGTTCAGTAAAAAACAGTTAGTTACTTCCATTTACTGCCATATAGTCATCGTCTACAACAGCGGTTCTCAATCTTTTTTGGTGACGGAACCCTTTTGGAAAGCGAAATACTTGACGGAACCCTATAATAAAACAATAGTTTTTAAAAGTGTATTCTTTATTAATAAGCATAATAAAAGTACAATGTAACAGTTAGTTATTACTTACTTACATAACAAGTATAATAATAGAAGTTATTAAAAAAGAAAAAAAATCTAATGGGAGGTATGAAACTGTTTTTTATTTTTCATCAATTGGTTGATATCAGGTTTGATAGAGGACAGTTGAAGTCTCATATCAGGTTCGGCGTCCAGTCTATTGCGGTATTTTGTTTTCGTAGCTGCATAGGTTGAGAATCCTGTTTCGCACAAATATGTTGTTGGGAACGGGAGAAGAATATTCAGAGCCATTTTGGCAAGCATTGGAGATTCATCACGAATTCTGCACCAAAAATCGTTGAGAGGCGTCGTTTTGAACAGTACCTCCATACTTGTGTCTGATGACATATCTAAAAGAGATTCATATATCTCGTTTGACATACTTTCGGGCTTTTGTAAGTTGGGTAAAAAAGGATTATGAATCCATGAATTCAGTTTCATTTTTGTATTTTGTTCTTCGGGAAAATACTTCTCAAAAGATGCGCGCATCGAAGTGAGATATTTGACCAATTCCTCAAATACATCATCTTGAAACATTTCTGAATCGTTATCGCTAACAAACTCATTGAGTGAGGTAAAGCTTTCTATTTCTCTCTTTCCAACGCAAATAATCCAAAAATCTAATTTTCTTTTGAAGGCAGTTATTTTATCACAGGCCTGGAACACTGTTGTCTGTTTACCTTGCAATGATACATTTAATTCGTTCAGTTTTTGAAAGATATCCGCCATAAAAGACAGTCGGAACAACCAAGTTTTATCATACAAACGGTCTTTCAAATTAAAAGCAGTATCTGAAAGAAACATTTGTAACTCGGCTCTAAGTTCAAATAGCCTTGTTAAAGTTTTACCCCTAGACAGCCATCGCACTTCTGTATGGAGCAGCAGTGTTTTATGTTTGCTGCCATAATCTTCACACAATAATGAGAACAATCGGGATTGTAGTGGTCGTGTTTTGATAAAATTAATTATTTTTACCGCTTCTTCCATAACTAATTTTAGATTTGACGGCATTTGCTTCATCGCAAGTGCTTGTCTATGCAGGATACAATGGCTGGAACTACAATTAGGCGCTTTATTTTTTATTCGTGACACTAGTCCTGCTGTAATACCCGTCATCGCCTTGGCCCCATCTGTACAAATGTCAATGCAATTGTTCCAACTGAGATTATTTTCCCCAAAAAATATATTTATTTTATTAAAAATTTCTTCTCCGGTAGTTTTTGTGGGCAGCGGTGAACACATAAGCATATCTTCTTCCAAAGAACTTTCATATGGATATCTCACGATAACCAGCAAGATAGCCAGACCAGCGACATCAGTAGACTCATCTATTTGCAAGACGAATCGTGTTTCTTGTAGACGTGTAACTAATTCTTGTTTGACGTAGCTTGCCAGATCATGAATTCGCCGTGAAACAGTATCGTTTGATAGCGGCACAGTAGAAACATGCTTTGCAGATTTTTCATCGAGCATACATTTTGTTATGTCTAACACACATGGTTTTATTAAATTCTCAGCGATAGTGTGCGCTTCACCTGCTTGTGCAATGCGATAGCTAACTAAATATGATGCCTCTGTGGCCTTTTCATTGATAGTTTGGGTTACATGCATCATAGTTTTTTGACTTTCCAATAACTGTTCTTTTTTACGTACAAAAAATTCTTTATTTTTGTCTTTAGACTCGGGGTGTACAGTTTCTAAATGCCGGCGCAACTTGGCAGGTGCCATGGAACTATTAGGAAGCAGTTTACTACATAACATGCAGAGAGGTGAGCCGTTGGAATCAACAAATCCGAAATTGATATATGATTCATCATACTTCCTTTTTTTCGCCTTTGAAACCGTGGAACTTGACGTCGTTGCATAATCGTCTGGATCGGTAATTGCTGTATACTCCGCGCGATCTGATTTTGAACATTCGGCTTCGTTAGAAGATGTTGTTGCAACACGTTTAACGCCTGTAAGCCAACGTTCCATTCTTCTTTATTAATAATGTTACATGTCAGGATGGTGGGGTCAAAATAACGCACGATCGTTACTGCGTAAAAGAGTTTAGTCCAAAGAAGAAATGTACAATCAGAATACAGCAGTAGAACACTAAACACTTTGTTTCTAGCAAGTAGGTACTAATCACTCCGAACACTAATCGTCGACTAACTAAGCGTCGAGGCGCGATCGCCGCTTTTATAGTCCTAGCCAGATCTCGAACATTCTCAAAAATACTCGAGTCGGCGCCTTTGATAAATAACAAGCCGAAATAAAAATAGAAATACAAAAAATGCTGTGTAAACAATTTCGACTTTACGTTTTAAAATTAGAGCCGAAAGTAGCTTGTTTACAATTATTGTTAATCTCAGGGGCGGCTTTTATCAAAGGGACTCGCGCGCTTTTATCAAAGGGACTCGCGCTCACAAGTAGATATCCGCGGTGGCGGCATAGTAAAATTGTACGAGGTGACTAAGGTCGGCTGCGCCTCGTGAATCGTGATACGCCGCGTCAGAACGGTCGACCAGAGAGAGGTGTTTGGAATTTTTTCTAAATTCTTGCGGAACCCCTACAAGGATGTCGCGGAACCCTAGGGTTCCGCGGAACACACTTAGAGAATGGCGGGTCTACAACCTTTAACAGTTCACTGTTAGGTATAGGCTTCTACTTAGTGATGTGGCGATATAGCAATTAGTTTAAATATTCCACCTCAATGTCCTCGTGGACTAGTTGGAATGTTCCATAAAGTTGCTAGGAACCACTGTAGGTAGTATTATTCAAGAGCCGTTATTCCCTACAAATTTATGAGACCACAGACTTGTCCGGTGGAAATTACGGCCAGGGCAGTTTACATTCATATAAAAACAAAAACTGTTGACTAGTGGCTCACTTTATTCCATCACACAATAACACGTTAACAGTACTTACCCAATCTGCTACCAATTTAATTAAATAAAAGTGTTGAAAACAAGAATATATGAATTTAAATAATATTTCATAGGTTGTGATTTCATTTGATATAGACAACCGAAGATCATTCTCTGTGGAAGACCATACTACAACTCATAAATGAGCAGCATTTTCTGAAGTGCCTATCATGTTGTAGCCTACTTTTGATAATGATGTTTTCTCCAATTTCCTTTTATAAAATACACTATATAGCTGCTTAGAGTCATATTTAATCATTTCTTTAAATAAACTCTTCAAAATGAAAAACACATATTTAATAACGCCCAAGTTGTAACCAGAAAATTATGTGAACGGAAGAGCATTCCCGCGAGATAAGCCCTGATGACTGAATTTAACAGCGCTGGGACCAGCCAATGAAATCTGATTACGTACTCGTTTAAGGCACCAACCAGAACATTATCTTGTTACTTGATAGATACTTTTCTTTCAATTTAAACAAATTGTCTTAATCTTTAAAAATACCTTTTGTGTATTATTTATAAATACCATCACTTACGTGTAAAGTTTAAGCAAGTAAATAAACAAAATATCGGGCAACATTGTATTATAAAATATTAATGCTTCAAATAACCAAAAAAATACACTATTTTAAATTTTGATCGATGTCACATGCTGGTATGCAGCAACTGATCTTAGCAGTTTTTATTTTCATCTTTAATATTAGGTCTTACCAAGAGCATAATAGTATTTTATGTCGTCATGCTGATGATTAGTGCAAATTACGAGTATACCCTTGGCCCTTCCGCCTAGAACGGTGGTAGATGGACACCAACACGACTAACGTTGGAGGACGTTTGCATTTTACCTGAACTGCTACTTACTGTAATGTTATAAAACTGTAATGCAGATATCATTAGATTAAATCCCAAGTAAATTATCTACCAGTCAACCTTCAAGTGGTATCAGAGAGTGTCGTGGTAAATGCACGAGATCAAAGTTTCTAAGATAAGTGTCAAGGTAGTAGAGCCACGCTGATGTGAGTACGAACGGGCGACAGCAGCCGTGTTGTTATGTTTCATTGGTGAGTGCGAGATCGGCAGTCCATTAATTCAGGGGTTATAGTTATCGTTGTGATAGTACAGGGATCACAAATCTTAGATTATATTCACATTTATCATCAAGCTGAGCAAAGTCACTTTACGTGGGTTCTTAAAATAAAAATATGTAAATAAAAAGAGTGTGTTAATTAACGATAATAGCTAATTGTTAAGTCACATTGTAGTATTACATGTGCAAAAATGGTCTTGTTAGCTTATCTATCAATTTATATCTTTGTTACCTTTGCACTTTTAAAAAAATCATATTTTTTTTTGAGAGCCTACCAAAGTGACTCTACTCTGCCTGATGAAAAGCATAAATAGAATCCAAAGATGGTGGTCACCATACACATTGCGAATGTAGACAATGCAGTATGGTGATCTACACCATGGCGGCCTAACAAGATGCTTTGGGACGTAAGAGGTATGACAGTCATCGTGGCAGTGTAAGGTTCCACTATAACTGTCACCCCTGCATCAATGGACCTCTGCTCTCACACTCACCAACGAAACACGACAGCATGGATGCTGTCGCTTTAGGCTTATCTTCTGTGAGAGGGTAGTACTGCCCCGGTCGAGCCGGCCCATTCGTGCTGCAAATCAGCGTGACTCTACTACTTTAAACCGTGGCTCTACTACCTTCAAGTGAGGCGCATAAAAATATATAAGGGCATAAAAAGAAGTTATTCTTCTTTTCAGGCAGAAAAAATAAATAGCAAGTATGACAGAAATTGTAGGCAATAAGTTGAAAGCACAACAATTTCCATCTCTGAATATGTATATAAACTTGACAATTAGGAGTCGGTTGCCATAAGTCAACTAAGTATATTTCCAATTTTTTTTTTCTTATTAACAATTGTAACTCTCCATTATTACTATTTTTATTACATATACAATAGTTATTCTCTACCGCATTTAAACTCATATCTCTAACCTAGTCAAAATATTTAGTTAAAATACAGCACAATTGTGTTATGCAAAACCACTGAGCCATGGTGGTTTAGTTCTGAGTGTGTTCCTTGTTTGAATTAAGATAAAGTTAAACTAAAACACACAACAAGTGGTAGTAAACGATATATTTTTTTATATATCTTAAGAGACTGCCAAAGTGACTCTGCCCGTGCCTGATGGAAAGCATGAATAGAGTCCAAGAGTTGTGATCACCATTGCAAATGCAGACAACGCAGTATGGTGACGCACACTAAGGCGGCCTTGTGAGATGCTTTTTTACACTCCGCTTGGGGACGTAGAAGGCATGACAGTCATTGTGACAGTGTAAGGCTTACACAGTTACCACGATAACTGTCACCCCTGCGCCAATGGACATCCGGTCCCACATTCACTAACGGAACACGACAACACAGATGCTGGCGCTTTAGGTTGGTTTTCTGTGGGAGGGTAGTACTGCCCCGTTCGAGCCGGCTGCTCGTGCTGAAATCAGCGTGGCTCTACTACCTAGAAAATTGTAATATTAATAAAATTGGGTTCTTCAAATGTCGTCGTTTCTTCAAATCTTTAAAAGTTAGTAGAGCAACGCTTCAACTGGGGCAGTACGATCTTCACAAAGTATCTCTACTGTCGTATTTCGCAATCGTAGTCAAGGTATGAGCCTCACATTGCCACCATGACTGTTATGTCATTTACGTTCCCAAGCGGAGCATGACAACGCAGCTCACTAGGCCACCATGGCGTGATTTATGAAACTGTCTTGACTGCATTCGCAATAAGTATGGTGACTACAACTCTTGAATTCTGTTCATGTTTTCCACCAAGCAGAGTAGAGTCAGTTTAGCATGCTCTTAAAATAATATAAAAAGAAATAATGATAGTACTCGGTACGCACCTCTCCCAAAACTTCATTTAGCAAAATCTATGGTTAACCACTCGTGTAGCATAATACGTGATATCTTTATGCAGAGGTAAATTTGTACCTTATGAACTGTATTTGACACTATATACATCCTATATTTGTCTAGTGATTAGAGACTCTGATTGTGAAGTCAGCGGTTGTAGGTTCGATTCTCTCTAACTGTTGTGTAACGAGATTCATGGTTTGTTTATGTTTTTGGGTTTAACCTGTCTTTGAAAGTCTCCTGGACATAGCTCTCTCCATAGAAAGGAGGCTTTAGTCTACTTGACCGTAGTATAATATAATAAAACTGATTTTACAATATTTAATAGTACAAGTTCCACCACATTTGTCATTAGACAAAAATTAAACGAGAAAGTTATTATTATTTATTATTAGTTTTTTTATTATTTATCGTTATATTGCTTCTGTAACCAACCACAAAACATAAAATTTATCACGAAAGTTCATTTCACTTATTCAACGTCTCCGCAACAGCGTGGAATTCCTAATTTAAATACATGGAAATTTATGTAAAAGTAGCAATTATTATATAAAGGAATGGCTTACATTTCAAGTGCACTTTATGACCCTCCTTTAATTAAACACATTTATGGTCTACTCTCATGTTAGATTTACTACAGCAAATATCCTCTTTATAATAAAATATTAGTTTACTTTAAGCCAACTTTGGAAAGCTCGCGATTTGTACAACGGTATTATTCAATCGACAAAACGTTCTTCCCGAAAACCCTGTCGATAACATCTCCAACGTGATCTATAAAAACATTCTTTGGTTTCATTAGTACAGCTGAGAGCTAACGATACCAGATAAGCTCGCCAAGACAAAATATTTATGTCAAGATAATCCCGTCCCTTCAGAAACATTTCCATTCCTAAAATAGCTTTTAAGGTTTTAGAACATCAAGAGAATATTACTTACCACAAAACTACAAAAAACTTGTAAAAGTATCTTAAATCTAAAGCTGAGAGAGGCGTATAAAGTTACCATCACGAGGATAGACGATCCCATAATGTGACGATTACAATAACTTTCAGAGGAGGCCCCATCGTAACCATAATTTCTGACGAAGCGATGCGCGTTCACTGTAGCCAAAGAATGTCTTTGATCTGACTTTTGTTATTTTCTTAACGCACCTTTTAATGCTCACGCAAAAATACATATCTAAGTCTCTAAAATAAATAGAGCCTAGCGTTGTACATGCGTGGCGTATAAATAAATCGTTCGAGATACGTCGACACAAAATTAAACTGAAATCGTGCGACTGCAAACAATGTAAGTCGAACACGAATGAGGAGGCGACGGAATAACCCTCACTTCGAGCCGATCTCGACTTTACTATACGCACTTTGAATGTAAAAGCGAGTGTCGGAGGCGTGGAGCACGTGGCATTCTAGAGCTATCTCATCGGCATTATTGAAAGGCGTACATTAGAAACAATGTCGCCAGTATTGAGTAGCTAGAGTATCAGTGAACGCAGTTAAGGCCTCCCTCCCGGGGGAAATTAAAAAACCTACACCGATTTTCTTCCACCCGCCACCGCGCAGCCTACTTATCGAGTCGCGGCGTGCGGCACTCCTAACACTAAACCGCTCGGCGACCGCCGATAAACCGCTTAAAAGAACTTTCAATTTCTTACCGTGTATTAGGTATAAATTACTCCTCACTGTATCATATCATTTTTGTTACTGTCTCAAGGTGCGACGTCGTGAAATATCAACATTGAATTATATTACCGACGAAAACAAAAGTAGTTAAATGTGAAAATAAACACTGTTTGCGCTAGGGTGACCACGCGAGATGGATGAGTTCATCACAGAGTTTTTAGAGCAGCACTCACTGATGAAGACTAATGATCACCAAGCATATGATTGATTATTGTAGAAGCGGATAATGCAGGGCACATCGGTGCGCCCCTATATCTATATCTCTTACTAAACGTCAACTTTTCATCATAAATTACTTTAGTTAGTTCGATACTTTTATTTTAGGCAAACTAATTTGCTACCTGTGCATAATATTTCTTACAACATGTGATTCGTGTTACACATATATAAAGACACGAAACTTCCTCGATACATATATATGCGACTGCCTCGGTGATGTAGCGGTAGCGAACGTGACTGCTGTCCTTTCGGGTTCGATTCCTGGATCGGACTAAATTTGTATGATTTGTAAATATTTGATTCGGAGTTTAGGTGATTCTATGTATAATATGCATATATTTATAAACAAAAAGTATACAAGTATTCTATCAGACAATCTAGTTATCATAGTACTAGCTCTTGACTGCACGGTTGGCCTAGTGGTTTAAGCGGTCGCCACGCCGCTCTCCGCTTCGCTGTGTTGTGGGTTCAAATCCTACATGGGACAACACTTTGTGTGATCCACAAATTGTTGTTCTGAGTCTGGGTGTTCTTTGTGTCCGTTTCTTGTATGTTTGTAAAGTCCCCCGCGACACAGGATTTATTCCTAATGCGGGCGTTGTCTTTTAAAGAGCTCTGCTTAGTTTGAAACTAGATGGCGTTGTGTGTCAAATGTCCAAAATATTTACTTATATACAAACAGGTAGTTTGATATTAATAAACGCGATGTATTAGAGCTGATTTTAGACGTCACTTTTTTATCTTTTCTCAATCTCTAACCTCTCTTAATCTCTGTTAATTAAGGACTATTCTATCACTGTTAGTAATATAAAATGTTGTATCTATGGACAGTGATGATGACTTATGGATAAGTTGTATATTGACTGCCTTCTATATAAGTTCTTCCTTAACGAATGTGGGTTTGTTCAGTTTCTAGTTTACTAATAAAAAGTACGAATGCTTTTTATTTGTAAACTATGGTAACAACACAACACAGCCACTCGGCTGCGGAACGTCTCCAATATCTAATGACATCCACAAAATAACGCTAAAAATTCATATTTTTTGTGTCGTTTTATATTTCTACGGAATTTCAATTTTAGTGTTTAAGTAGATAGGTCTACTCATATTTTTCATTCCAATTCCGCGAATTATTCGAGACTCTTCGATATACGTTTAATATAAAAACCAAAATGTTTAATTTGCGGAATACTATTTTGACGGTGAGTTTACCAAACATCTTATGTTCGTAATATCTACAAAATCTAAAGAAACCTCTTTAGATTGTGTAAACGTAAAGTATCGAATGTAATAAGACGCCAAAACGATCCTTGTTACACAAAAAAAATCTTGTTATTCTGTAATAATATGGAAATTTTTACGTCCAATTCGCATAAGCACTGCCGCTTTATGCAGAACTTATTTGAATTGGACACGAAAATCGTTTAATATGATACTTAATGAAAAAAAGCTACAGAAATTATTTATGTAAGGACCTGTTCGTAAAAAAAGTGGTTCATTGTCCGTAAGAAGGTAGTACCTCTGCATGGTTTAACATCCGAACCTAACTGTAGGTGAAGTACACCGGTACTTACTTACATAGTGAAACAAAATCTTTTTACTATTAAACAATTTCTGTTAAAAATTCACGTTTGTTTGTTTCACGTAATTCAAAAGTAAAATTTTCTCGATGAATTTAACACAAAATTTATGTGATTATTAACAAAAATGATTTTTTTTATTTCTAGATATTCTCTTACATGGTTGTTGTTAACTTAAATGTCTCTAAGATCTTTATAAATCCTTGTAAAGCGAATATTTCCAAATTTTGACATTTTTGCTGTATTTTGTGGGGATATTGTGTCATCAGTGCCACGATCGTGGACTTCGTTTAAATATAATCAGCAACAGTTTTCAAATTATGTCCGATATTTGAAACGTATCAACATCTTTTTGTTTTATAATGTGACGTCAATAGTTTTTGACTCCAGTTAAGTTAGTTGAACCACAAGCCGTCAAAAGTGGGTAAACTAAAGTCTATAAAGGGTCTCGATAGCTAGCAAGACCGTACCACTTAATTAAATAGATGGTTGGTTATTCTAATTAGAGTACCCAATTATCTAGGCAACTCAAGTGGAAATTTTTCAAATAAGTATTATTAATTCAGGTGAGTAGTAAATTCACTATTAGATAGTTATATTTAAAATGTGTTCCAAGCACAGAACTTCAAGTAATTTGTGACAACTTGGTAACACAATTTATTTTAATAATTAGAACTCAAAAGATATTATCATAAAGTTGCTATTTTCAGCCTTCACTTAAATGAGTGTCATAAGTGGACAGTCTTTATTGTAGTGTATACACAAAGTGGCACGTTTATTAAACTCGATTTTGACATCGTACCGTGATATGACAATATATAATTTTATAGAAACTAATTTTTAATAGGTACATAAGTTCTTCATCTTAGATAAAAAAAAGACAGATTAAGACTAGAGAATGACCTAAGAAAATGCGGATAGATTACGTTAGAGAACGGCCAGAAAGGGTGTAAACAGTATACTGTCGAGTGGTAAAGGGGATTGGCAGAAAAACTTATCGTAACGATCCCGAACAAGTTAGTGTAAAAAGCAGGAAAAACACAATAATGATATTTTATCTTAAGGCATTACAGATTTGAATGTGTACGTAACCTCGTTTATAATGTTACCGTAACACTGTTATGTTCAATATAAGCGTTACTCTGCGTATGTAGACACTATGTAAAGATACTTTGACATTCACTTGGAATATAAGAAAATGTTAGGAATGTCGAAACGAGAATGCCTGCGAAATCCTCAGAGATTATATACCTACCGGCGTACCCCTGTAATCTTTCATGCGAGATTATTAAGCCCCGGCGGTACTCTGATAAACGTATCTAATTTTCTATCAATAATTCATGTGCACTTTTAGAATTTGATTGAAAATTAAGCTAATTTCGAACAGTTCATAAATTTTTATATCCACCTTGTCATTTCTTATTAATGAAGCTAGTAATACGAGTATAAGGTCCAAATTAGTAGCTAATGATATGTACTCGTATATGTTTTACTTGTTAACAGTCTTTTAAATAAGTAGGTTTTAAGTTTTAGATTTTTATTTTTAGATATTTGATATTTCATAGATTATTTTAATTATCTTTGGGAATCGCTTCTTGAGATTAACGAACTACGTGTGTCTAAGTACAAGTGTTTTTAGAACTCTCTCAAATTATTTTGGCTTACATTCTGTAAGTATAATGAAGAAAATTTTACCGCCTCATGTAAACAAAGCATAGAACTTGATTTATTTATTTTATTTTATTTTTGAAGTGAAACTTCTTTATCAAAAATTTAGTGTAAAATTTCTTCGTTACGCGTCACATTTTTTCGTTACCCGCCATCTTTTTCTTATCCCTACCACGCGTGATTCGAAGTATACTTTCTCCAGCGGAGAAAGTATACTTCGAATCACGAAATAATGTTAATATAATTTATAAATGTCTCCAATGTATTTTGCGGCCCGTTTTGATTAGTTACATTTTTGAAATCCAGGTGGCGATTGCATCGACTTCGGACCGGTTTAAATTATTTTTTAAAAAAATAACGTCATAAAGAAGTTTCACTTCTTAAGAGTGTACGCTAGTACACGCACATATTTTTTTTTATAAAATAAATAGCCTCACACGTCTCTCACACGGCTGTCTGATTCCAAATAAGACACAGCCTATGCTATGGTAACCAGACCACTGATAAACACACTTAAACATCAGATAAATCACACCCAGACACAAAAAAAATAACCGTACTCATCACACAAATATTTGTCCCAGGTGGGAATCGAACCTACAAACTCAGGTTTAACAGTCAGGGCCACTAACCACAAAACCAACACGCCCGTTAAATATTTAAACTATCAATAGTATTTTATCTAACGTACTGCAGTATTGTAAATATACATATATATTACAATCAATAATATTTAAATATCCTGTCTACTCATTAAGAACAGAAAAATAAACTTCTTTCAAAAATAGTGTCAAATTTAAAAAAAAATGTGTAAAAATAGACAAAAAGTTAAAGATAACTTTTTAAATAATTTTATGATATGTTACGACTAACTACCTAACAGTCTAGTAGCGTCAACAAAAAACAGAGTGCGTGCAAATGGTACTACGGCAAGGTCAGTCATCAGCACGTCACCTCTCCCCGTGCCTCCTGCACACCTGTTACTCGCGGTGGACCGGCGACCGAGTCACAGCGGCCCCGTCCCGCGCGCCTCGCGATGATTAACCATCCCATTCGTTATCATGACAATGTTCCAGATCCACCCACCAACTCGCAGGTGTTCTCTGAATAAATGATATTACTGAGACTTAAACGATTTCCTTTTACCTTTGAATATATTATGTAACCTTTGTAATGAAATGTGTAAGCTGAGGTTTTCTTATAGTTACATATATTCAGTTATTAATATTGATATACAGTTGTAATTACATGTATCTATATGCAACTTATCATTGTTCTTATATCAAAATATTCAACTAAAAGCACGTGCTCCGTCTGAAAAACTTATAACCCACATTTGTATCACAAGCTAGATCACCTTACATTATACACACAGCGAGATTAGCGTGGTTTTTATGTGATATAACTTAATTATAACCCATGTATACGTCTAATACAGTGTGTATATAGTGATATAAATGTAAATTCATGCATCGTATTTCATAACATATTAGAAAAAGAAACAAAGTATAAACCGCCTCTAATTTAAGAATACGGTAATAAATTTTGCACGTTAAAAATAAATATTATACATAATATATTACAACGAAAAAGACGAATGTTTTCGCATATTTCTGCATTATATGAGCATGGCATGCATACATGATAATAGAACATATAACATACGACTGCGAATAATGATAGAAGATCATTTACAATTCAGTTACTTCTCTGATTCTGGTTCTTTTTTGTCGAGAAAAACGTTTAGTTTACATATTTCGTAACGAAACACATCGTATGAAATTTAAAAGTTCCCAAGTCGAGTATATTATTTGAGGAATAGTCGAGAATATAGTGTGATAGATATTGTTCTCAAGAGCAGTGTGAAGCTGCCTTCATGCTGCTATATGATATGTTTATGTGTGGATCTTTACAACCCGTCGTAAACCCGCGCGCGCCTAATTTTACACCCAAATCTTTATTCAAAGTGAACATAAAATGGCGACAAATATACGATTGCTTGTTTTATGGGGCGTACTGCGACAATTGTGATGTAACAACGCGTTAATGGTCTCGCAGCCGTGTGAAACTATTAGGGTACAGTTGATTCAGTCTTCATTATTACGTATGTAGGTAGTTACAGCCATTAGATCTATATTCTTGTCTCATGTTTTGCTCATTAAATTTTAGCAGTGATTTATTTAATTTTACTTACCTAAATTTCTTTCAAAGTACTTTAATATTTTCAAATATTCCTAATTTTATTGTAAATGAGAAGAAAGTTTCAGAATCCAAATTAAAATATTCCGTAATTAAAATATTATATAAATGTTCTTAAGCATAATGTTTTTTCTTTTTAAATAAGCAGTCAATTTATAGTAAATGTATACAAAATAACCTTATCTTACAATCTAACGCATACCTTGAAGATATTTTTCTACTGAATCGTTTCGTCACAATTTAAAATGACGACATTACCGTAAAGCACCGAATAAAATACAGGCCTGAAACAGTAATTGAAGATCAATATTTATGACATAATAGGTTCGGTGAATAAGCCGAGTTACTGCTAATATGCCGCGTGTATCACCCTCACGTAAAATGTAGCAACCAAGAAGATTACAGGGTAATGTTATTGGGCAGCAAAATAAATAATGTTATTACATTGGTAATAGTAATTTCTATCACGATATAAGAAAATATATATTTTAGCACTAATTTTTAAAAAAGAAGTAATGTAGTTTATTTATGCTCATTATTAGGTGTACTTATTTTTCTAACGTCACCATACTCTCATGTATGTATATTTAGCGATGAAGCTGTTTCGAAACATTTATAATTTAATAGTAGCTAGCATTAGCATATGTGTATAAATAAATAAAAAATAATACAAAATGTATAGGTATAGCAACCTTGTTTCATATAAATTCATTTTAATCCCGATTTTACGACCGTCGTCGTTAAATTGCATACTTACTTCTTCATTAACTGAAATTAGTTTCTGTACAGTACCATATTTACTGTTTTATAATCTTGCTTTAACTTAGAAATTATCTGTCCATAAAAGAAAAAATATAATAATCTACATTATGAAGAATAATTTCACTACTACGTAATGAAAGTATTAGTGAAAAATAGCTGCATTGAAAGTGGCTGCAAAGTAATCGCTAATACTTTGAGCTTCTTTCTAGAAATTACAGTTACAAACTATAATGTACTTTCGGATATACATACAGCATTGTAGCTTAGTGTGATTCCAGCCAATATTGTTGTGTATTATCCGCGGTATTAGTAGCTAGAGTAAATATAGTGCTGAATTTGAACGACTGCTCTGAAATCACTGCGTATTTTATCTGTAGTTACCAAGTCATAAAAGCAGTAGTCCTCAATATTCCATACTACAAATGGCATTTGAATAAATTTTTAGAAGCGATATTGTGACAATATTCCCGCTATATTTTATGTGACCGCACCATTGTGCAGTGGTTATGGCTCCCTGCAGAGCTTTTGTGTCACAAGCCTTATAGAGAATGTTATTGGCATCGGGAGCACTGTTAATGATAAACTATAAGGATGTTACGTAGTAGGTGGTTAATCACTGGGTTTTTACTTTCTGTTACGATGAACTCAACAGTTTTTAATGTTTAACAAAGTCTATGCAACTTTGTATACTTTTGAAATCTTTTTTGATAATCGATAAACAATGCCGATTTATATAATTATTTAAATCAGATATAATTCAAATGCTTTGCTCCAAAACAACTAAGTATCGATGATCATAAACATTACTTACGTAGTATGTTCAAAAAGTATCACGAACTTTGTGTATTTTCAAAAAATATTTATTTATTCGTTATTTATTATTATTTCAATATCTATTTTGTCTCTTTTAAAGTAATCCTTCTGGGATATTATACGCTTGTGCCAACGTTTTTTCCATCTTCAAAGCACTTCAAAAAATCATTTTTTTGTACCATGTTCAGCTCAAAATTCGTGATACTTTTTGAACACACCTCGTAGTTACCATCAAGCGACTAATTCATATCAGTAATATCATTTGTGTAAATAATTGTGCATGCAAAATTTAATTGTATACTTTGTAAATATCTCATCTGTGTTTGCCGTGTTTTTTGTGGCGCATCAGATATGTTTGTAATACCACGAACAAATGATCTGTGAGTAAACATACGCATTGAAACCAACTCGCTGCTTAAAAGAATGCGGTATAGTTCTAATGGTGTCTTTATCATGTTAAGTAATTAACTTGATGCACCCTGGTTGCATAATGTGACGATAGTCCTAATGAGGACAGGTTAAAGAAAAAACACAGGTTGTTTTCACCTATATATGTATTAAGTTACTAAAATTAGAGCTAAGTGATATTTTATAAACACATTCTGTCTAGTTGACATCTAATAAACAAATTATTGTTATTATTATAAACCAGGAAAGAACTTATAATGTCTAAATATCATCCAAAAGAGAAATATTCCATAATCTCGTCGTGATTAATGAACGTTCACTAATAATTTATGCACACCTTACCCGGGGGTGATGTTATACGTACATGCCTCTACTTGTTAAAATGATCGATCGTCAAATTTTCTCCTGTTTACTTACGTGTTTACTACAATATACAAAACGTTAAAAAGAATATTACGTTTTATTTTTCAAATCGATGTCATAAATCAAAATAATTCAGCCATGGAGTTAGTTGCCTGTTCCAATACAAAAATGCTACGAAAAGCTGCAGGGAAATATAATTGCTAGTCAAATATAATATATTAGAAACTGACACACCCGCATCTACGTCAGCACCTCTCAAAAGAAAAACATTTCTATTTTTAGAGATGATTGATAAGTGGAGATGGATGATGATAACGAATAGTTCTCTGTATGGTGACGGATTAAGAATACAGGGTATCACCATCCATACTGTAAGCAAACCACACAGGAAAACTCGGATTACATAGATAAAAACCTTTCTAAGGAGAGGCCTATGTCCAGCAGTGGACTGTTAAAGGCCGTTAATGATGATGACCAGTCCCTATCAGTGGCACCTTTGTTCTCGAACTCATGTACGGTGTGTAACTTAAATTAAGTAGTTTTAATATATTCATCGTGTAAAAGAGACACAAACAAGCTCACAGTTGGAGTAAATTATTAAAACCGTGCAAAACAACACGCAGTAATCTGCATTTCATTTCGCGCCCGAGCGCACGCCCTGCCTCATTACCGGTACATTTTGTATCTGACTGAACGCTCGCATGCTAACTAATGAGAAATATTATGATCAGCTATTAATTTGATCAATTATCAGCTGCAAAAATGCGATAAGCTTCCTTCCCTTATCGATATAAGTGTTATACTTTCATTTTTTTTACAAAACTTCAATTGATGTCTATTATTTCTGGAATTCAAATATATTTATTGTAATACTTCGTATAGAGAGGATGGTGTCTCCGGCAGCTTAGTGTGTAATTGATAGACGACATTGTGGCGGCTCTACGCAACCAGAGTGAGGTGGTGTGGCGCCACATCGCACCTGGTGCCGGCACTGGTGTCAGTGCTGTTTTATTGCGCGGCATTTATAACAACAGGTTGAATGAGCTCGACTCACTCAGTCTTAGAACGAGATTACAAGTTTTAAGGTGTAAAAACTTTTGTACCGACAACATTAACGGCTTATAATTGAACTTGAAATCTATTAATAAAGTATACATAGAAAGAAGTAGAAATTTTAAAAGTTTGACTCTATAAAATGTAGAAAATTTTCAAATAAGGAAAGAGCTCACAGTAGTGGTGCAAGCACCTCTCGCCCCGACACACACTCGCAACGCGGCAGGATTCAAAGCGAGTAGGTCGCGGCGCGTTGAATATTCATAGTGGTCGAGTGGCTTGCTCATGTCTTACCTCCGCACTGGAATTTCGTTACCCGCACTAAAAAGTAATGATGGTTAACCCCGGACATGAATTTTATTCAACGTTGAAGAATGTTCTTCATTTTCGTCCCTCGATCGCTCCGTTATATCAATGGGTGGTACTACATATTGTTATAATTTCAATACTTTGTTGCTCTTGCACATTACTGTGTCGCACGACCTTAAATTAACGTTAACATAATATTTATCGAAATTAAAGATGTAGAAGTGGGTTTGGTGACTAACTGTAATGTGTTTCATGCAGGTTTGTCAGGGGTACAAAAATGGAAATACAGTGCCTTTTATTTTGAAAAGTGGTATTTCTAAGATGGCTGATATAGAAAAATAAATATATCTTTTAGAAAACAATTAGAGACGTGCCTACTAACAGTGCCTAAAAGAATATTGAAATAGGTACAAGCTAAATACTAATTGAACAAAAATTTAAAATATATTCTGTTATTGATGCGTGGTATGGATCAACGTATGTTTTACATTAAATCAATTATCCGTACACAGTGTAGTTAGCCACGCTAATGGAGGGTATTTCAAATGCGCGTCACACTAATGCACTTAGGACTACATTAGCAGTGAGAGTATTGTATTATTATCTATCAGCGTTAGAGTCATTAAACTAATGTTATAAAATACGAGTATCTTATTGTTCGCTTGAATCCTATTTTTGTATTACTTTGCATTAGGCGGGGCATACGGTATCACAACGTCGTGTTAAGTATGAGTGTAGAGGAACAGGTGTCATGTCCCTCCAGCACAAAGTGAGGGTCCCCCGGCCTGGCGTGGTGGACATGACCCAACGGTTGATGTTACGAAGTTCTATATACTCGTATGCTAATCGGTGTGAGAATTTCCATTTCACAATATAGGTTTAAAGACTCCATAGTTCAGTGTGACTTCAGCAGATGTCGCTGTAGTATATTTTTGTTTCCACTGTATGTGGCAGCCACCAGAGTGAGTATAAAATAAAACAGCGATATCTCTTGAATTAGATCGTATTAATAAACGTATTTGGAAAGCTTATAAAATTAAAAATAACTGACAGATGATTTTGCGAACATAAGTGAAGCGACGTCGTACAGATCATTGAATACTCTTAGGCGTGTAAAAACTTGGTTCAGTGCACATAATTTTTAGAGAGAGGCTGACAGATTTAACTCCTCTAAATGTTCATCCAAATATTAGGCTCGTCACTGAAACAGTTTGAGGTTTTTGATTAAAAAGTAATAATTTTCGTTCCAAGGTAGTATTCCCTGTACTTCCTTCATTATGATTGTCATGTCTGAAACCATTTAAAATTATAACAGAATGCTCGATGACCTTAGCAGGGTCTCTAAGTGAGTGGGTCTTAAAATGAACATGGATAAGACGAAAATTATGTGGCATTGAATGGAAATTGAAGAAACAACACTCGAAGGTGTTAACGGTTAAGTGTCTCTCGTTTAAAATATATAGTTAGATAGATCTAACTACGAAAAAGAGGTCAATCATTAGATTCAACAAAATTGAGCAGTGATAGGAAAGCTGCATAATATTTTTCTGTCCCAAATACTCCAATATCTCAAGGTAAATTATTTGACCAGTGTGTGTTGCCAGTGATGACTAACGGTACAGACGTTGTCGCTCAAATTGGGCCGTCACACAAAGAGCCATGAGGCCTATGCTTGGAGTTTACTGCGTAGTCGAATCAGGAAGACCCACAGGTGAATCAAGGTCACCGATATTGCCCGGAAAATTGATAAGCTTAACTGGCAGTGGCAGGGCACTTTTCCCGTAGAAACGATGGTTGATTGGGTTATAAGCTTCTCGATTGGCGACCGCGTACCGTAAAACGTAGCGTTGGTAGGCCTGCCGCAAAGTGTTCTGAGGACCTAGTGAAGGTCGCAAGAAGCCGTTGAAAGAAGGCAGCACAGAACAGGTTATCGTGGAGAACCTTGGAGGAGGTCTGTGTCAAGTAGTGGATGTCTTTTGGATGAAATGAGAATGATGATGATGGTCATTAATTTAATACATTTAGATAAAGATCACTCCGTGAGAATATAATAATGACCACTAAAGATTATTTCTAAGTCTTGACAAAAGTGAAATACAAATATACGGTCCACATAATGTACGCTTATTGTCGTTAAGTGGGGAGCTTTGGCGTTTCCGAAAAAAGGGCCTCTTTCTACCAGGTATAAAACATTTTAAAGAGATGGACTATTATTATTTTTGTCATCACATCAAAGTAAAGATGATAACACCTATTTTAGGTTAAGGACGTGCCGTAATTGAACGACTGTATTTGAATTTCATCACAAAAATTTACAAGGGTTTCTTCCGTTCTATGTAAATTATAAAAAATATGCAAATACGAGTTCGTAAGCTGCAAAATTGCCTTTATAAAATCTTAAATCTCCATATACGGGACAAAAATTTTCAAAAAAAATTCTAATAGTTTGTAAGAAGATTTAATTATCTGGATATCTTTTAATTCTCTCAGTCTATCGGTAGAAGCTACTTTATCTCAAAAGAAAAATCTGTTGAGCATGTCGTGAGTGTCGGAAAACGGTAGATCGGGTCATGAGACGTGGGGTTAATCAAGGTTCCGAAAGCCGCACTTAACGCCTCTTATCTACGCTTATCAATTAATGGAAAGTCCCGCCTCGCACCCCGCACACACCCGCGGCGCTCTCCGTCCAACTCTCACTACCAATACTGTTTATTGCCAGATGAGAATAAACTAATTATCAGTATGCCTGATTAGTTACTCTTCATTGGAGAAGATCATCAAAGCCCTATGTGCCTTATAGTATATAAAAGAAAGAAAATATATTCATATTTGGCTTACTTTTCTTAGTTATGACATAGGGACAAAACGAAGAGACGTGCCACCCAATAGAAAGTGAGTGTCCGCGGACGCTTACATCTTAGAAAAGTTAAATAGGCTTATTCTGAAAATCTTATACATAAATATGACATAATAATGAATGTATGATTTTACGATTTTACTGCACGGATGGCGTAGTGGATTAAGCAGTCGCTACGCCGCTCTCTACTGCGCTGAGTGATGCAGGTTCAACATGGGACAACACTTTGTGTGATCCACAGATTGTTGTTTTGTGTTTTGATGTGCTTAGTGTCCGATTCTTCCGTATCTTCCATCCCCACAACCCAGAATATATACTAAGTTAAAACAAAAAAAAAACAAAGATGTATGTCATTATTTTTTCGAATAGTACTGGCATACGCACGAGTTCAATTTAGCGCACAAACTTACGTTGTCAACTAGTCACGTAGGATTCGATTACACGGGTCAAGTGAAACATGTCTTAGTGAAACTTGCGTCGCTTGTCAATCAACTTGTAGCGGAAAGTAGAACGAGTCACTTGAGCCGCTAAATCGTTTTATTTAATCTGCTGACATTTTCATATAACGAGGAAGATATTTACTTAACATGTCGACGTACAGTATGACAAAATAAAACAAAAAACTCAAAATAACTTTGATAAATTTTGAATTAGATGAACGTCTGTAAAGTATACTCAAGTCTTTTATGTTATTAAATATTATTTACAAGTAATTCTTATTTATTTTTCAGGCATATACCAAACAATTTTCTTTCACCGACTTGACGTGCTGAACAAACACAAGATTTTTTGTAACTGTTCAATTTACTTTGAAACTTTTATTGAACAATCCTTAATAAATTAATTAATAGTACCTTGTGTTCAAAATCCACCAATAAATAACTATTTTTTCATTCCAAGAGTGCTTAAAGCCTGTTTTATAACTTTAATTCAAGTATAATTATTTATTCCAACAATTCATCTATACGGTATTAAGTTTTTTTTTAAGAAAAGACAACGACTGTATTAGAAATAAATCCTGTGTCGCGGAGGACTTTACAAACGTACAAGAAACGGACACAAGGAACACCCAGACTCAGAACAACAGTTTATGGATCATACAAAGTGTTGTCCCATGTGGCATTTGAACCCACAACACTCAGCGGGGTAGAGAGTGGCGTGGCGGCTGCTTAAACTACTAGGCCCACCGTGCAGTCGTTCTAGAAATATTGAAATTAATACTTAAATGTCAAGTACAAGTAATTGGAAGCAATAATAGTTCTGTATTTGGACTTAATTTATCTAAAAACGTGTGTATTTGGAAATGTATATATTAGTGTGTTCCTTAGCAGTCTAGTTACTATAGTACAGGCTCTGCCTAGTTTAGAATCTAAGAGCCATGTATGTGATATCCCCAATTAATATTAGTATATTATTATAGGGACATATAAGAGGTTATCGACATATAATGCGGTTGTATGTGTGTATGTGTGAGCCCGTCACGTGTTTGTTGCGCGCGCTGAATATTCATACCGTCATCTCGCAGTATCGGTGCGGGGCTGCACCGATGTCGTGCCGCTGAGCGTGACGAGATTATACGCAAAGCTCAAATGACATATTGGATCGATCATCCACCACGTATTGTAGATTAACATAACTAACAACCCTATCATTCTATCTATAAAATTTGTTCGTTAACTCTTTCTTAACAGTGAATTTTTGAATTTAAAGCTGCTCGTCGACACACTCCTAATGAGCAGTATGTTATGTTGATCGGATATGACGGCCTATGAAAACGGTGCAAGTTATAGTTATATAATTTCATATGAAAAGTAAAACATTTTAGTCGTAATTCAACCAACACGCGCTATTTAGCAGATTATATTGATATTCAAGTGAAAAAAACTATATGGTGTTGCACAACTAAATTTCATGTAATACATCGCATCACGTCATATTTATGAACCGTACATTGAGTGCGTTCGTTTTATATAACTCCGGTAGAAAGACAGATGAGGTGCGAGTGTAAAACTGTCTCTGTGCCTCACAATAAATTGTTTTTCAAATAGAAAAGTCGAGGCGCGTACACGCCACTGAACGTATGTCAGTATCGTGTGTATCCGTGCTAGTGTCCTACCGTGTCGTGCCACGTAGACTAACACTGGACGAGGGCGATGTCATAGTCAACTACGTGTTTCTTTGTCTGAACATAGTTTATTGTCAAGGACGTTTGTATATGTACAACCGAAATTGTCGGCTTAACATGCTCGCCACGGCACGGAGTGATCTCAATATGTTAAGAATGGTCACCCATCACAGACTGCCCTGGTAAGGGTTGCATAGTTTTGCATTGTGTTAACCGACACGATTAGCACTGAGCCACGAGCCCTCTCCCTTAGTTAGAATAGCATTGTAGTTAGACATTGAACTTATGGTTAAATGACTATGAGTTTGAATCCATCCCAATAAATTTATTTATTTAAAAAACAATAGTTATTGAATTGAAATTATACACTATTTAAATAACCAATGCAGTCTTGTAGGTGAGCTGTAGAGGTTAATAAAAAAATATTTGTTTATTTGCAAAGGTGTAGTAAAATACAGACCGAGAGTGAAATTACGAGTACGAGTAAATACGAATAAAGTCGCTACATAATCGGCTACTGATACGAGTTGTCACGTTAATCAAATTTATATATTTATTGAGAGTCCAAATAGAATATTTATTGAATTAGTTGTACAAAAACGAAAACTCGTTACATTGTTTTTTTTTATGTAATACCACTGTCAATAACATACGCCAGCTATGTATCAATAAACAGTTATGTAAATGGTGATTTTTCGTTACATGTTGTTGAGTATGTACAAAGGTAAAAAACTCACATATATGAGACCTAACAATATTGCACTCCTTATGTGGGTAGTGCACAATAAATGTTCTAAATTACTTTAAATTGCTTTTGCTTTGAACTCAAGCAGTTTTAGTAAGTCACTCTATATTTAGGTTGATGTCATGACATAATATTCATGTTAATTGTATGCAAATTTAAATATTTATTTGTGCCACATGGTATTATATTATTTGATCCAAGGAAACATCTACTTTAACCTTTAAAAAATTAGCTTTTCGGGTGTCTAAACAGCCCTATGTACTTGTATGTAGATGGTTAAAATGTATGTTCAGTTTTAGCTCCAGGCAATACTCGGACACATTCCTGGCAAGCGCCGTACGTCCAGCGTCGTGACTAATAACGGCTCCTCTTTCTCCACAATATTGAACTTGTGAAGAAATTTGTTTATCGGCAGAATTTTTGTTGTATTAAAATTAATTTTTACAATTATACATGTGAAAATTAAATAACATACCTTATTTTATTAATTAATTTGTTTATACTTAAGAATAAATTACAAGTTTGAATTTAACGACAGTTTCCGCACTAAGCTCGAGGTTGATGTCGCGGCAACCAAGATGAAATTTTGCATTGTTCAATTTACGGTGCTAATTCCGTCATTCAAAAAACTCGCCAAACTACACCAAAAATAACTAACAAAGAGTTTTTGTCGTGACAAACGATGTTCTAAATGTCAAAAACTGACTAAAGTTACGCATCGCTAAAGTAGAGAATATAAATTAAATCTTAAGGACGTAACAACTGATTTAGCATCATTATCCCTTTGAAATAAACAGCAATTCTAGCTTACAGAATATTTAACCACCCTGTGTTCAACCTATGGGTGTCGTGTACAGAAAACTTCTCAAGATAGCTACGAGTCAGACAGCTCTACAGAGAGAAGGAAAACTTGATAAAAACCCTGTACCAATCGGCCTGCTGTAGTAGTCCAAAATCTCCTTTCTAAGACAGGCCTATGTACGTTCATGATCGTTAAATACTGTTGATCGATAATAACTTAAAAATAGAATCGAAAATTATGTGTTATCGTGTCTGCCTACTACGACTAGAGTTGAAACGTGAATGTGTATATATACCATATTAACGTTATAAGTGTTTGTAAATCCATTTCAGTGTAGATTCGTAGTGGTTTAAACGGTCTTCTCGTCGTTGTTGTTGTTGTTGGGTGTTGTGGGTTCAAACCCCACATGGAAAATACTTACATATGTTATGCTATCCACAAATTATTGTTCCGAATCTGAATGTTCTTTGTGTCCAGTTTATATATTTTTATTGTTGAGTTTAAAGATCCCCGTAACACAGAAATATTTGTAGTGTGAGACTTGTTTTTATAAAAAATAAAAAAAATAAAATTTATTTTTATTTCTGTTGATTAAACGGACTGCATGGTACAACGAAACGACTTTTACGCTCAGTTTGCCCTCGGTGCCAACTAGTTATCGTAACTTCAAATATAAACTACAAACTCACCGCCTGACACCGTACAGCTATGACGTAGCACACATGTAGCTACGAGGACCGATTACTAGCCTCTACATTATTTACAATGAACGTGAAGTGAGAAAAACGAGATTAGGATGACGAAAGTTTAAGTACAAATGATTTATATTGTCATATAGAGGTTGTTACGGAAGTATATAGGTATATTTTAGATTCCAGGGATTTCCTTTCTAGGGTACATCTAGTTCCCCGACTACTGGTATCTGAGACGGTGTGCGGTTTCTGGTTGGTTCGAGTCCGACATAACCACCCCGGATACCAGGTGGTATCCGGGGGATTCCCGCACAGAAAAACTAGAAAATTAATTGAAAAGTCAATTTTTCGTAAGGGATGTTCAAGGCATAAAAGAAAGTAACTTAGGTATTTCGAAAACAAAAAAAAAAAAAAAAAATTATTCATATGGTAGATTAAAAATAAATTAATTAAATATTTCAATAATTTTTCAAACTATCTAAACACAACATTCCTACACTGGTAATAACTGTTTAGTTAGATCTTAAAGGGCAATGACCATTTTTATAAGCTTACGGCGGTTGCTGCCAAGTTAGTTGTCTGCCAAGCTTAAGTTTTTAATAACTTCTGTTTATGTTTTATAATCCAATAATAAAGTATTGATACATCTGTAAGCAAAGACGAGAGCATTCAAAGATTAAGTTCCTTTTGCTTCAGTTTCCTTTTGCTACACTAGTGTAGGAAGTAGTACAAGTACAGTTTCGAGATGATTATGTTAAAACATTTTGAACGTCTTTACTTTATTAGTATCGATATACTCGTATATATATCTAATTTTTAAATTTATGTTGTGTATGTATTTATCAGGTTTAGATGCACTAGATATGAAGACTCTCTTCTAAATATTTAAATTACATATTCAAAATATTGAGGAAAGTAAATAACTTGGCATTAGACATGTTATGACATCGTTGCTGTTACTTTTTTTTACAGTAATCTAGAGTGTGTGTGAATTGTCTAAATCTGTACATATTTTACTTAAAAAAATGATTATAAAATACTATTTCATACCCGTAAAATGTGTCGATATGTTTACTATGCAGTTCAACTGGGGCATGTACATATGTCGACAGTCGTTATTAGACATTACGTTAGATATGATGAGGA
This sequence comes from Hypercompe scribonia, assembly GCA_949316085.1. NCBI lineage: Eukaryota > Metazoa > Arthropoda > Insecta > Lepidoptera > Erebidae > Hypercompe > Hypercompe scribonia. The sequence continues at coordinate 23,753,471 of OX438977.1, forward strand.
GTACAATACTGTGGCTACTTATCATAGCTCCTTTATTATGATAAGCAGACGACCAATCACGACGACCTACTTGCTAGGTATTAGAGCTCGCTAGGTAGTAAAGCCACGCTGATTTCAGCACAAGCGGGCCGGCCAGAAGACCAACCTAAACCGCCAGCATCCGTGTTGTCGTATTTCGTTGGTGAGTGTGAGACCGGAGGCCCATTTATGCAGAGGTGACAGTTATCGTGGTAACTGTGTAAGCCTTACACTGACACGATGACTGTCATGCCTTTTACGTCCCCACGCGAGGTGTGAAAAAGCATCTCACAAGGCCGCCATAGTGTGGGTCACCATACTGTATTGTCTGCATTTGTAATGAGTATGGTGACCACAACTCTTGGATTCTATTCATGCTTTCCATTGGGCAGAGTAGAGTCACTTTGGCAGGCTCTTAATAGAAAAAAAGCTATGCTACTATATACTTGACTATGCTAAAAGTTCACAACACTTTGTATTAACTACACAATTATAATCGACTATATGTTATCTGACATCTGAACCTCTAAATTTTATCAATGTTTTCGTAAAACGATGAATTATGAAATATATGTTTAGTTTCCTAAATCACTTTAACATCATCATGTAACTGATTGTGATTAGTGTGTAGTGATTTTTTTCTCGATAAAAAGATCTTTGTAGCGCTACTAAATTACACAACTATGGTTGATCGAACATTCCCCTTTCATCTATTTCAAGAATGAAATCTTAAATCTTTGTTTTATTATACACAGATTTAATTTAATATATAACATTGAAAGAAAAGCAAAGCTTATAGAACACTTTGGCACACCTATAACTGAAAAAGCTCCATCTGCTGCTTTTTGTTTTGTATTCCTAACATTGTTTATACTATACACCAACACACCTACGTAATGCCCTGCGGCTACATGTATTTAACATTTATTTACGTAACATAAAATAAAGCAATCTATTTTTCGATAAATTTGAAATAACACACACATCAGCGAACTTGAAACTAGTTTTACACGCGACGGAACAACGCACATTACCAGCAAATTATTCAGTCGAGAGATTAAACTAAATGTTTTAGATTTTCTAGCTTTTTACAATAATGTGTATACGGTACAAGGGAAGCGAACGTTCTAATAGTTAATAATATGTACACAATATATCGTATACCCACAAACATTGTTAACGGGTAATACTCTTGTTTTAACGGCGTCAGTGAAAATAAGTAACGAAGGTGACTTGTATAAGCGTAATTTACACGACGTTATCTTTTGTAGCAAGAGTACGTCACCATCTTTCTAGCCGTTATTATTCCGAAAAAATAAACTTAGGAACAATGAAGGGGTCGGCTACTAGTTCAACCGGTTTCGAACCTCCGCAACTTTAAGAGTGTACTGCATTCGAAGGTTGAACTAATTATCAGAATATTTGAGGGTACTAAATGCTCAATAACGATTGCCATAGATGTTCAAGACAACAAGTACCAACGGCTGAACGCGCTCTCCGAAGCACGGACGTGAAAAAAGCAGAAACTTCCACACTACGTTCCACTACCCATTATACTACCACGTTGGTTTCCATTATGTTATTAAATTTCCGGGATGTTTATATGTTAATTAAGTATTTTTCTATGTATTATTCAAAACTATCTATGTGCTAATCTGTGTGTGTGCCCCAAATATTTCAATCACTAAATATCTAATCCGAGTTTTGTATTAATGTATAGGTAGGTATATTCATATATTGTTTTGTATTCAATTATTTCAAAATTTAATTATTTACAATCTGAAAATTTCGGTTATTGACAGAGATCGTAAAAATAAATTTATTTATTAATTTACCTCATTGTACGTCCTGTATAGTTCGTTTATGTTTACTGTAGTAAAGTCCCACGAGATATGTTTCTTCACAGCCTATATTTGAGTCACTCCAGCGCGCGGAGTCACGTGTAAAGAGCGCTGAGTGAAGGGAAGTGTCCCGCGGGAAGAACACATCAAGGTGTAACGCGCAATAGTTAAATGTAACAACCGCACTCGCAGCGCCTTTCGCACTACATGAGGCGATAAAATTAAGTGAAAGGCTGGTTATTAAGAGAACGAACGACACGAGTCATTACCGTTATTTGATCCGTTACACCGTTGTTTGGTTTTATCCTTGTTCGTATAACCTTCACTTAGATAAGGTAATTATAGCATTTACATAGTTTAGTTCAGTACATAACTGTACCACTAATAGTAATAAGATGAGTATCATCAAGTTACCGACTACATCCTACTAATAGTGAAAATGCGAAATTATGTGACGGGGGATGTGAGGATGTTTGTTACCTTTCACTCAGAAACTTCTGAACGAATTTGGTTGAAACTTTACAGTAATATAGCTTACACATTAGAATAACGCATAAACTATAAATAACTTAGAATTTGTGTAATTTGATCATATTATAACAATAAGTACCAATAAAGTCCGCAGAATTTCTACCGTTTGAGAACTATTTTGACATGCGCTGCCTAAACCGCTGAAGTTACACAACCATTACATATCATGAAATTGTTAAACTCAAATAGTTGTACATAAATGGCCGTGACAGCTTAGCTACTTTTATGTTAAAGTCAGTACATTCTAAATAGTGAATCATGAACACAATTAAATTGGATACTTTTTTTTACAATACACATTTTAGAGCAGTTCTTAATTACCTAGTCTTGCCATAAATATTGTAATAAAGAAAAAAGAAAATTGTTAACTGCAAATAACATTTATTACTTTTACAGTGTGTCAGTTTAATACATAAATATAAAACAATTAAAAATATAAAAAGCTTATTCGAAGTGGTCTCCATTGGCTGCAATACAGTCCTTTAAACGATGAGGCCAGTTATCAATAGAAGCACGCACTCTTTCCATGGGAAAATTCTTCACTGCCAATCGTATAGATTGTTTTAGGGACTCCAAATTATCATGGCGTTTAGAGCAAGCTGTACTCTCTAAAACTGACCACAAATCATAATCCAGCGGATTAAGATCGGGACTAGACGACGGCCAGTCTTCAGCTCTGATGAAGTCCGAAACGTTCGATTCCAACCAAGACTGCGTGGACCGAGCTTTATGACCCGGCGCCGAGTCTTGCTGGAAGGACCATACTTGGTTATTGAACATGGTGATGTTAAGGGGCTTAACTACCTTCTCAAGAATGGTATCTTGATACACTTGTGCCGATGTTTTGATACCTTTTTCACAAAAATATGGCTCAGTCACTCCTTCATAGCTAACACCCCACCAAACCATCACTGAAGTCGGATAATGTCCACGTTGCACTCTGTCGACTAATTGGGAAGCTTCCTTAGAGCTTTGAGCATAAATACGGTCATTTTGTTTGTTAAAATGTTGCTCAATTGTAAAAATTTTCTCATCCGTAAACAAAATTTTTCTGTGACCTCCCTTTGCGTACCGCTTCAGTAGTTGTTTCGATTTTACCACCCTATTCTTCTTTAAATTATCAGTTAAGAAATGGCCAGTGCGTCTCTTATAGGCTGCAAGTCCTAAGTCATCTTTTAAAATACGCGACATGGTTCTAGGTGCTATCTTCATTTCCCGAGATAAAATCTTTTGCTTTCGGACAGGATTTCTTCGAATTCTTTCCCTTACTGCTTTGACCACCTTTTTCGTACGAACACTACGTGGACGGCCAGATCTTTTTCTGTCACAAACAGAGGAGGTCTCATTGTACCTATTAATAGCCCGGTACACAAACATTTTACTAATACCAAGTGTATGGAGAGTTTTAAAAATTGCATTTGGCTCCATACCTACTTTGTGTAATGCTATCACAGCGATTCGGTTCTCTTTATCACCCCACACCATTTTAATATCGCAAAATATTTTACAATGTATTGGCGCCAAAATGAGAAAACACAATGAACAATCGTATAAAAATGACAGATTCGAAATTCAAATGTAATATTTTTTTATAATTAAGTGTAACAGTATTTATGGCCAGACTAAGTATTTTTATCAAAACTGACATATTTTTCACGATGTGAAAGTAACTCTATCTGTTACACTTTTACGACTTTTAATATTTACCATGATAATCGGCATACACGCACGCGAAGCCGCAAGCTAATGCTATTACTTATTTAGGAGTGTATACACTAAACACTACAACACGGTGGAAGTAATATCAATGTCAATAATCTTTGTATTCACTCACAAAATAAAGTTTTCTCATTCTCATGATGTACCTTTCGGGTCAAACCTTGTTCTGTACTTTCTATGCCTGTGTACTCTTGCATGATGATTAAACACCTACTTACTTAGTTATACACTTATTACCAAAATTATGCAAAATAGGCATGTAACCCCGAGTCCCATAACCGTAACGGCTGTGCAAAAATACACCTTGGGCAAACTATTAAACTTGGCCGGCACAACTTCAATCGGGAGGCCGATAATAAGATTCGTCTGGGACATCTTCGAGTCACCGACTCACAATCATTAAATACCAAAGTACCAGTGCGTCCTACCCGTAATGACATACGGAGCCAAGACGTGGACTCTCACCAATGGACTGATTCATAAGTTTAAAATAGCTCAGCGTACGCTGGAGCGTGCGATGCTGGGCGTTTCTCTAGCTGATAAAATTCGTAACGAGGCTATTCGACAGAGAACGGGAGTAACTGACATCGTACGGAGAATCAGTACGGTGAAGTGTCTCCAGACGAACCGATGGTCGAACCAAAGTGTGATATTGAGAGTGGAGACTACGATTGGGGAAACGTAGTGTAGGGTACCTTGCAGCGCGATGGACCAACGACTTGAAGAAGGAGGCTTGCAGTGGATGGATGCGAATTACCCGAGATTAGGATGTTTGACGCTCCTTGAGGAGACCTTCGTTGAAGAGTGGACGGCGATTGGTTGATTTGATACTTATTTATACTATTTATTATCATATTAATAGGTTATTTACTCATTATATGGTTTTCTAAAACACGTTGAGCTTAAATTATTAATTATATATTTGCTACAAGAAATAAATATAATTCAAATACTTTAGAGAGAGTGTGATGTCTTCGTCAACATTGCTTCGATTTAACTTAAATCTCCACTGTAGCGGTTCACAGCACATCGTGAGCATAAATAAGACACGGCAAGCGAGATACGTCGGGAGCAGGTGTATGTAATATGCAGCCTTTGCGCAGGACCTATGTACCAACATCACACAATATTGTCGTACAGATACAAAGTAATATATTTATTTTATTTATTTATTTATAACTTTATGCACAAATACATGCATCGGCGGACTTAATGCCTAAGGCATTTTCTGCCAGTCAACCGATTGGGTGATGCAGAGAAGATATGCGATAGGTGCACTTAAGGATAAGAAGTAATTGCCAGAGAAGTATATATAGACCAGATAGACCAATAATATAATAAGTCTATATAGACTAAAAGAAATCTATAAGTAGTTTCAATCAGTTTACAGAGACAAAGATAATCTCCTAATGTACAACATAACATAAAAGAAAGTGGATAGTCTACAAGTACAACTTGCATTGGTCTTCAAATTGCACGAAAAAGCCTAATTTAAGCACAGCAGACTGATAAAAGTTACTAGTAAAGCTAACGATGTTAACATATCTTTATAAAAGACCACTCCCCTGACTAAGAATAGTCAAATAGTTGGTGGATCATATAAAATGTTGCCTTGTATGCGGCCCTCTGTACTTCACTTCTAGATATACACTTCTTTTACAAATAATTTATAACCATTTTGTACATAATAGTACATATAACTTCAACAATTCCTTTTTGATATCATTATGCTGAGTAAATTTTTAACAAGGGATTGATTTCCGCATGTAGAACCGACGTTTAGCGGTATGTGAGTACTGCACTTATTGTAAATATATAAATACTTTATCCGCGATGCCAGTACCCAACAGTTGCAATATATTGTCCTGCTTTAACTTCAAATTATTTTTAATTTTCGACCAAACTGATCATGTACGGACACATTCACTAGGGAATAATATAAATTAAATCCATAAATGTATAAGCAACTTGAAACCTAATCTTATCATAATAATTCTAAACAACTCTATACGTTAAGTAATTATACGCCGTGACATGCGCTGCCACGGCAACAGAAGACCTGAAAATGTCGACATAGATATTTATACAATTATATATATATACATACATAGCACTGAGGCCACGGAATTCAAGAGTATCACATTTGTGTAATTGATATTTTCAGGTCGCATCACACACATTGTAGACCCTTTCTAGATAATAATATACTTGCCACACGTGTGTAAAGAAACACCTTGCACATAATGATTGGACTATATTGTATTAAACTGTTGATTTCACAGTGCTTCCATCTGCTAGCCCAATAAAAATGCCAGAAACAATACAATTGTGTGTACTTACACTATTTGAAGTCGTATAAGCCAATAAGTTGAAATTGAAAACTAAAAAATTGAATGAAACAAAAGATTAATAATATTTCATTGTTTTATTTCTACAATTCTTTATATACCTAGTGACTGTAACCAAAGTTAAATTAACGTCCACAATTATTTAGTTACTAAGCAGGGACACAATACGCACATCTCAATCAACACTAACAACACTCACCAGTAATGTATCTAACTTTCTTTTACTCTAACATTGCAATAGTTGAATTTAGAAACGATCATAAATGCATTATTTTGTGAAGGTTTGCTCCGATCGTAGCATTGAAGTAGCACTTCGTAGAATCTCGTAGAGCATATGTGTGACAAAGTTAAACGTGATCGGTCAGTCGGGTCGAGTGCAATTTGTGTCGGATACTGATAACTGCTCGTTCGAGCAATTTAGGTCACTTTTTGCAATCTTTTGAGGTTGGCGTCAGTCAAAGGTTTTTATGCGTATAGTCGCAGCGGGCTCTCGTCGAGCTTACCAAACACGACCTGCGCCATCGTGCAATTATAAAGTTTTTGTATATAAGAATGCCACTAACAGCACTTCCTTCTTTGGATATAGACCTGACTTTTTATATTTAATCAGATAGAGGCTAACGAGTGACTACTGCAGCTCCTGGACAAATGCAACTCAAGAGTCTCAAACACGTTGCCGGTCTTTAAAATGTTCGAGTGCTCTTTTCTTCAGAATTTGAAAGCCGATTCTAACGAAATTAAACATGGAACAAATTGATTGTGTAATACAAGGAAATGGAAAACTAGAAGAAAATGAACTACTATATACGTTAGAAGATAAAACGTATACGGATGGGTGGGCAGTGTAAGCAATAACTCGATCTCGACTTTTATAACATACATATATCCAGAAATTACTGTAATAGCTGCTTAATGTTATTTGGTTTTAAAATACATTGTAGTATCACGGCACAACGTCCTTTGTTCAAGTTACAATTGGCTGCAGTGACAGTGACATTTCTGTGCTGTGCGAAACATTTTTATACTGTGGCACCATTCTTTCCGATGTCCACAATGACCGTATCTTACATGGTTCGTGTTAAAGTTAATATTATATGTAGTGTCCATAAGGTAATAAAGGTACGTCTTTAAAACACTAATAACGTTCTGTGCGTCGATCCTTCCAGTACAATAACAGAAAGGTTGGCTAAGCGGCTCCCACACACATGTTATTTTTGTCGCCTTTGACTCTCCTTGATATGAATTGTTAGTGAATGTCGATAAATGTCTGTTATATAATGTATTCTCACACATTTATAGTAATATTGCATTATTTTGTGACAAAAATTGCGTTCTTTCATTCCTTTATTTTATTTGAAATGATCGTATGCGTGCAGTACATTTATGGAAACTGGAACCATGTAGAGGCACGGCAGTGCCCTATCCAAATCAACCAAAAAGGATAAAGTCACATCTATACTATATTTTTCACGTTTACGTTATTTTCGACCCATCATACAGTTGTGACTAACCGAATAAAACACATACATATTACATGGACATGTTAATCACATATATTTTTGATTTTTAAACTTGTCATACATACATTGTTTTAAAATAATTTTGAAAAATGTACAGAACTAAGAGCGCATTAATTTTGTGGTAAGTTCTTAGGCATGAAAGGATTTAAGGCATAAGTAGGATTATGAAAATAGTTATGCAAAAAAAACCATTGTTAAACCATTTCCAACATTTATCTCGTCACGTAGTTGATCGTGACAATTTCTAGTTCAGGCTATTTCAAGCAATGAAGAAGTTGTTCACATATTTGTATTTATATTTATATATTATATAAATTTATTTAAATCTTAAATTTATTTTACGAGTGCGGTCTTAACGTAGGATTCAAGTTTTATATCTACTAATTGTGGATGTACTTTGAAAGGGTCAAGTGCATTTGAGTTCGTATATATGAAACTGAAACTTGACAATCAACTTTTGGAAGTAAAAATAAATAATAAATATTTCAGACACCTGACACACAACGAGATCTAGTCCCAAACTAAGCAGAACTTGTACTATGAGCACTAGACAACAGATAACTGACTTTTTTATAAATAAATGCTTATCATACATAGAAAACACCCAAACTCCGACAAAAATATTTGCATGAGATCGTGAAAACATTTGGTCAGACCTTGGAATCGAACCCGAGACCTCAAACACAGCAGTTGCATGCGATACCTCTGCGCCACCGAGGGAGTCGAAAGTTGTGAGATGCTAATACATTTTTTAGTTACAATTAACAATAAACTCATTAGTGGTGTCACACACATGGGAGCCACTCCGTGCCACTCAATTAATGAAAAATTTGGTTCTACATAATTTTGGCAAGGTTATGAAAGAATATGACTTATTTATAGTCAATGACCATTCCTTTATGAGATAGTGTAATCATAGTTGAGAGTGAAAAGCATCTCTTCACTCACTATCCCCTTGAGGAGTAGTATAGATTCCCATATTCCCTTCACGTTTAAAAATATATTGCTTGTGTGTCATCGGGGGCAGTATAAGTCGGATCCGTAGTGTTACATCGTTTGTCTATCGACACAGAGGCGAGTATCATCGCTGTGTTATTGCACAAGTTTAGCCATTAGCGCAACACACACTCGTACTACAGCCCCACCCGACACGCTCCGTGTGACGACCAAATGTTTCAGCATTGTTTTGCAAACACTCGTATATGTGACCAGTTGACAATAAACAAAATATATTAACTCTTTTTGCTCTATTTATTGTTATACTTATATATTCTATCATTTTCTAGGGTATGTATTTTTGATGCTTTACAAGCTATGCACACGTACGTATAATCTGAAGTATAAAGTGAACACAATACAAGAATGTCAAGATGCATGATATAATATCGTTTGCGCGTCACACATCCTACGTCAGATTTCCTCGTCTCAATCCTGACATACCGCTACTCGCCGCACATGTTGTTGCCTCTTACTCTGGATATATGTTTGTACAACGCTCAAAAGCACGATTCTGTTTCATGCTCTATCGTAATTACTTAAAGTAAATTAAGTTTTTGTTAACTCACGCACAATTACAAAAAAGTGAACTGCACATTTACTAAATGGAGTAATCATTTACGGTATATAAGAGGTGCTAAAGCCATATTGAGACACAATTTCTTGCCTTGTGTGTGTATTCTGTTTAATATTGCCCTTAAACATGTTATGTGCTAGTACAAGTGGTCAGTTTATGTCACGCCTGTTTCTCCGAAGAGTATATTAAACGGCCATTTTTCGCCAGTGTTTGGATCCCATGGGCACCACTTGCAGGTGAAGTTGACTTGGAGCCCTAAGCTCTTCGACAGCAACGAGGACTCGGTTCAGCACAAACTGCCAGTTTGCTCCGCTTGGGCGGCGCAGTCTGGGGTCCTCACTGCAGTGATTATAGAAGATTTCTCGTTACCGGCCGTCATACGCTCCATGGCCGGTAGCGACAGCTGTTTTACCATGGTCGCAACCTTTTGCAGACAACCTCACTCAGGGCGGTATAAGGTGCTGGTAAGTTGCGTCTCGCCACCCGGTTCACCGGCGGCGAAATCGATTCGCGTGGAGATCATCCTCCCAGGCCTTCTGCGCCGCCTCCTTCTGCGAAATGACGTCTTAGTAGCAGTACTGTAGCTGAAAATAATATTGTAAACTAGAGTGCTGAGAGTAAAGAGTAATTTTCTACTCTTGTGTCCAACACACACGTCTTCTCTTGTTCATTCTTCTTTTACTGTCCAATCGATCCTATTATGGAATGCGCTCCCACTCAAGATCGGAAAAATAACAAATCGCAACACTTTTAAAGCCAGGGTCAGAGAATTATACAAGAAACAGCTAGCAGATATTCCTCCTTAGTTTAATCAATTTATGTATTATATTTTGTACTATACTCGGATGTTTATTGTTAAAATATTTATTTGTTTTCATCTATGTATATATCTTTTTCTTTTTTAGATATTCATAGCAAATTATTGCCTCCAACTACCAACTCATTGCTTCTCTTGAGGACACACGTGCACCTGCCATGTCAGTTACTGAACCACCTAAAGAATGTCTGGTAGAGAATGCCATATGGCATTAAGTCCACCTCATGCAAATGTAATGCAAGAAGTGTTAAATAAATAAAGGCGATTGAATAGTAGCTGTAATTTTGTATTGAATAGACGATGTAAGGACAGCTTTCTGTTCGATGTACCTAATATCACATATTCTGAATAGGAGTCGTGAATAAAGTTTTTACAAACGACCAGATTGATCTTTTGATGGTAAGACTACAACAGCCCAAGAAGCATGCGTTGCCGCTCTTTGTGTCCTCTGAGAATCAGGGGCATATCTATTTTCTATGAGGCTCGAGATAGCCCATTTGTGCCAAAGCTCGACTCTCCCATGCTTGAAGAATTGGTAAAGCATTTTTTTTTCTACCCTTTCTCACAAACTAACCCGCAAACAATTGTTTCACTTTTTTACTGTTTCCTAAGGCTTTCAATACTGTACTTGTACTGATCAAAACTGGTGGAAAATTTATACTTACCCGACTAGAGCGAAGCCAAAAGAAAGGATAATGATTATGGCAGTACGTATGTGGGTTTATATGTTCCATTGTAGTGTCTAAACTACTGCATCGATTTTTATAAATGTGTTGTAAATATGCTTGTAGTAATGGCCCGGCGATATTACAAATATGTCATATTATTTTAGTGAAAATACATGTCTAAAATGTGGTCGCACATATATACAAATGAAAAAGCATTAAATAAAAAAAATAAAATTTAAAAACTGTAATCCAACTACATAAAAGAAAATCTAAAAATTGTTAAACAAGAAAATAATTCTGATAGAAATTCAAAAATGCATAGGTACATAATTGGTCAAGGTACAGTCGTGGTGGCACCTTCTGTTTAATCTTTTTTAGACCCATTTTTGTAGATAGTCGGTTTACAGGTTTTTGCTTCATTTTTTTATAATAATCTCTTTTGCTGGTCATACAAAAACTGGTACTTTAACGTATATTTACGACCAGCTTTGAATATTATAATATTCTATCTTATCACCTTATTCCTATCCAACCACAAAGTGAAAAGCTTCGTACATCTAAGTATTTTTCACTGTAAATAAAAAATGTGAGTTATTTTAGTTGTACGGCGGGAGCTATTCCTTTGTGGCCGGCAGCGACGCAATTACTAAGATGGTTATGCGACTCACTACACCGCAACTATTTCACAACTAACTAACAGGCTTTCGAATAGAGCTCTTTCGTTGCCACACTACCGCAACAAACTTCATTTCAAACACTAGTTCTCTATTTCTCAATCCCATATGTATGTGCTGAATAGTTAATAAACTTACTGTTTGTTAGCATAAAGATTCAGTAATATTCCAGTGGGTTCACTATTTTAAATAGTCGATAAAAGAGACTACAATCCCTCCTGATTAACTCCCAAATTGTCCGTCAAACAATTGTACAGTTAAGTTAGAGACAACCTCACTCACCCATTCCATTCCCGCCCCTTTCTATCAGTGTGTGCGCTGTCACTGATAGACTGTGCGCTATATAACATGTCGGTAGTCTCATGGTCACGCTTTGTCCGTTTATCTTAGCGCGGGGCCTTATGTTAGCGTCCTTTATCTACTGTGGAATAGAAATGTTCAATTTCCCACTGTTATACAAAACTTAAGTATTCTATTCTATTTTCCCGCTGGCTTCTGTCTCGCACGATTTGCAAGTGTCGTGTTAGTCATATTCGCGGTTCGCACGCTCGGACGATGGGCCACCAACTGTTCACATTGGCTTACGTGGTGATTACATTCTGTTGAATATATTTTTACATATGCATACAGTTCAAATACAAGTTTTTAATTTCAATTTTAATAATGTAATGTACTTGTCCTGTAATATCTGTAAATAATTGTTAAAATGTTACTGCGAGACGCGTCAGGCTGCTTCAATTTAACTTAAGATATACTGAACCTATAACCTTTTCGAACCCACGTTACAAATATTACGTAAAGGATGTAATTTATGTTCAAAAGAAATATAAGTGGTGGCATCGCTCGCGCGGCATTAGCTGCTTTGCATATTAACGCAATTCATAGCAGTTTATCTTAAATAGTTAAATCTTTCGAACAAAATTAAGTATTATTTTTCAGAAAACGTTTTCTAAATTATGAGCTAGTTATTCTAATGAAGTCATAGAAACCGATGATATGTGATTATAGAGTTTTGTGAAATCACAAAGTACGAAGCTTCGCCATGTGTAAGTTGTTAATTTTATATTTAAAATGCTTTACCAACTTTCGAATCTCTGTTTCTGCCATCAGACCGATCGCCTAGAAAGAGTGCGTAGAAGTACCCAGCAGCTGAAAGTAATTCATAAGAATCACCTTAAGCCTATCGCAGTCGCCCCACTGCTGGACACAAACCTCTCTAATTCTACGCTACTTGCTTTTTTGTAAATACATACATATTATACATAGAAAACACTCAAACTTCCAAACAAATATTTGTAGATCATACAAACATTTGGTGCAACCCGAGAATCGAACCCGAGACCTCAAATACAGCAGTTGCGTTCACTACCGCTGCGCCATCGAGGCGTTTATTCAGTGGTTATTGTTTTTGTTCATTTTTTAGTTTCTGAGAGACGTCTTCATTTTGATATACATTTTATTTTAAGCCAGCCAACTACACAGGAGACTGGCACAGGTGAGTGTCCAAACACGGGTGCACTCTCTGTTCCCTCACTCTTACAATCCGGTGACACGGTTATCCGACACGACCCGAGGAGAGATGAGGCGCAAGATCAATGGCAGTGCGTGCTCTCCGAGGCACAGGAGTTAAGACCCCAACTGCCAAAGTTCGGACTGTTATTAATCCTTTCTATATCTAGAAAAACTTAATATTACTTTTTGGCCGCATCACCCAGGTATCAAACCCGAGATCTTTTGATCGGTAGTTGCATACGTTTAAGCTAATCTAACGAAGCAGTATTTCTTTTTATTTTAAATAAAGATATAAATGCAAAGATAAATTTGCTTATGTACTTTCCATTCGCGAATAAGACTTTACCTATATATATTTTGTCAATTGTACAGAGAAGTACACATACATTTCAAATGAAAACTTGTGTTTTCGCGAGATTGAAAAATAATTATATCGTGAACAATATTGACATCATAAGCTGGTGTTTTATATCTATTACATATTTATTGTCAACCGTATTGAGTTCACCAACATATTGAGCGTAATTGAAATATAATAATAATTGCGCTGTTAATACTTTCATGTCGTTTAAATTAATCCTATCATCGTTTCGCAATTGTATAACATGCTTTAGTTCACAATTTTAATCTCTCATCATTGTAATTGCGTGTCACATGCCGATGTATTTTCAGTTCCATTCTGAATTGATTTAGAAATTCCACACGCGTTATGGTTGTTTGACATATTGTCGTTGATGGAAATAATAGCATGGAATCACAACTTCTGAATGTTTTAGCGACCTGAAATAAACATAATGACTTGTTTCTTATCCGAATCGTCTTGTATTTTCGAAAAGGATTTGTTTTTATTATTTGTATCATTTGAAAAAATACCTTAACAATATCGTACGTGTTGTCTGGAATTGAAATTAAACATAAACATACCATTACGTGTCTATTAAAACAAAATAAATTTTAAACAGTACCCTTCTTCTATTTTTATTTTAAAACAACAAATGTTGGTACATGCGCTTGCATTTTAAGAGACAGCTTAGGCTCCACCAACACAAGTATTTAAAGAAGTTACTTTTACCAAAAGTTATGGTAATTAACACTTTTAATTACTATTGTATATGAAAAAAGGTGAGAAGAATAAAATACAATTAAAATCCTAATGCTATGCCATATAAATATTAAAGTAATTACACCAGTTTCTACGCTACATTTGGCCACTGGTGTTTTATGAATTTGAATCATGGACCTTAAAAAAGACACGAACCAAAGACTTGAAGTCCTAGAAATCTAGGCGATAATCTCAATCTTTGTTGCAATGCTAGTTATGGGCGCTCTGGGCGCAATTGTATTCATAATTTACAGACACAAGTAGAGAATGCAACATTTCCCAGAAGTAAGGTTCCACATTTTATCAACAAATACTTCGAATGAGCTGAACTCACAGAGTCACAATTGAGGTTGTTCTCCGAAATGTGCAAAAATCTCGTGACTTACTTCCGACCATCAAAAATACAAAGTAGACAACTTAGGTCACATTTGACGTAACCCACAGTACCGCCTTATTCACGTAATTATAAAGGTAAAAACCACCAGCAAACGCCGCGTCGGAAGTTGAAGAACATCGTGGTTTGGGAACATTAGAAAGATGACAAGGATCACAAGAGTAGAAAGTTTCGTTTGGCAAACAAAGAAAGAATTATGTAGAGCTGACGGTCAATCTCTAATAATAGAGAGGCACTATGGGAAGAAGAATACTCTAAATACCATTTATTTGTTTTTCGTAAGTTGTACAATTTAATCATAGACGTAGCAAGGATATGTATGTACTTCCTGTTTCAATCTGCGACAAATATATGTTTATACAGTTCATGTGTTTTAATCCATTTTCATAGGCATATTTATAAGTGTACTTTCTTGAATCCACCAATTGCCTGACTGCTACTGACTCCGCATGACAGTATAAATAAAAAGTCATTATTGTTATAACTCATGCTAAAAAGTCGTCCGTTACCTATCATCAAATCAAAAAATCCTTGAACTAAAATACCTTTATAACAGGATGCTACTTAAATGTAATACAAGATGCTATCGGTGAAGTGCTATTAACTTGGCAAAGAAAATTGATTCGGAACATGCTGCGCCATCCGACACTATCGCAGCCACTCGCCTACGGTTATGTAAAAGTAGGGGCTTATCGCCTCATTTCCGATATGTCTCATATTTCACAGAGCCAATGAGGAATTTCACAATTAATTTTAGTACAAATGTCCCCGTAACCCGTAACGGAGCGATCATTTTCTTTCACTACATTTCACTTTCAGGCTCATCATTGTGTACCTACCCTTTTATCAGAGTCTTTTGAAGTCAGTGCAATGTTCACTAGGAAGAGAATTCGTTCATTTTCTTAACTGTCATACTGCTATTAAAATTTCACCATACATACACATAATAATCGCACGCTATTAGAATGGATTAACTTTAGTGACCTACCTAACTTTTCTCAATGTCTCAAACGCCGCTTTAGAGCGATGTTTAAGACGTTGAGAAAAGTCTATTATGTATTATATTTTTTATTATATTATTTCAAATTACTTAGGACCTTAGGTGATTTAAAATATTATAATAAATATTATAATAGTAAATAAATGCAAACCTTTAAAATAGTGTAACGCCGAAACCCTTCTCATGTTCACGTCTCGAGATCTTTTAAAGTAAAGATTGAGACAAAATGAACTCAACCCCAAATAGCGACTGTCGGCAGCGGCTAGTAGGTGCTCTCTGAAGCAGTACTGCGGTTACCAATGACCCCCATTAGTGACCCGTGTATAAATGGCACTTCGCTATCGCTGACACATTTAAATATGGTTTGAACGTTCTATTTATATATTCAATACTTATATGGAACATTTCCCGGGCAAACTTAATGGTACATGTCATTATCTATTGATGAATGGTTGAGTGATAATTATGTTTATTAATGGGTGGAATCATTTACTTAAATAATATATTATGACTATATTTGATAAATGTCTAATAAAGTCGTTTCCTGTATCCGGAGTTTCTCCTTAATTAAAAACGTTTATGAGTTACAGTTGAACAAATATACTGGCATATTCAATTTTAATATTAGACTAGAAACCAAAGTGAATAAAGAAGCTAAAGATTTAAGTCTGGTATCCATCGGTTCAGCATGACTGTCACCATGCCAAATGATGTTGAATCAGCGAGCAATGTATGTGGAGGATGTAACAGCCACTTGCGGTTCTACGCATGTGTGGTGTGACGTCATAGTTGTGTAAACACAATCTCTATGCAATATTATGTACCACACCTTTATTGACTCATGTTCCCGTTTTATCCTTCTAAGATTGCGTTTGATTTCGAACCCTCGATACAACCCGCAAATTTTTCACAAAAAAAATATGAGGCTGAACATACATCAGTTTCAATTGAAGTTAAGTATTTTATATTCCATAGCTCTTAGACTTAACCTTCAGTTTTTAATTTGAAATATGTGCGAATAAAGATATATGTATAAGTAGAAAGAAGTTATTAAAAATTAATAAAACCGGATACATGTAAATATGCCATAAATGTTTTATCGAGGAGAATACAGCAAAAAAAGGATTGCTTTTTGCACTTGCACCCCTGTATTTTAAAAGCTAAACATTGGCCGAGGGGAACGTAGTCCAATTTTTAACAATAGTAGGTCGACGCATATTTGTTCATATGCATCGGCTGTACATACAAAAAAAGGGATAATTTTTCGAGTACTAATAGCGATCCCCAGCTACTGTAATAACTAAAAATCAGTTAAACTGTATGCTTTTTAAAACTACATTCCTATTCTTTTGAGAATACACTAGTTTAATAATGCAAAGCAATATTAATGTTATAAAAAAAAAAATCCAGTTCGTATGTTGCAAAGTAACGAAAAACAAAGGGGCATATGTGAAAGTGCGCGGAATAATTCAAACAAATACAAACAGTGCGTGCTGCTGATACCCCTCGTGCGCCGCCATATATCTTGGGTACGTTCGGTCCGCGGCCGTCTCGATGCGAAGGACAAACACGAATTTCATTACCTTGAAATTGAATACCACTGAATTTATTTCGAAATTCGATAAAACAACGTACGTACATGTACTTGGAACCTGTCAACAACTTCAACCAAGTATCTAGTTGGAGATTTATCGCTTACATATCCATAAAATTGATTGTATGTTTATTTTGCCAGTTTAATAACAAAATGATTTAGCGACGTAAGACAAGCAGATCTGATCGAGTCGAAGACAATCTCACTAAACAAGAAATCAGTGTCCAAAGCATCAATTTTGTAATCAGAGGCACATTAACTTATACTACAAAAGCGGTCTTTATAGTAAATGTACCTCTTTATGCTAGCTGTGCAAGTTTGTAAACTTTATAACGAGTTATAATATTCTTTATCACAAAGTATAGTAATCTTTAGCCCACAGACCTTGAGCCACGAGCTACTCACTTGAGGAATGATTGTAATTACCTGCCTTGACTTTGACTGTGGCTAAATCTGAGTAACGTTAAATTGTTACTGAACTCTTCGCAGAGAACTGTTAACCATAACACAACTGGTGTTGTTTTACGCCATGAAATATTAACACATAATAAATAAAACTAACCGCTTCATTAATTTCAAGTATTTCTTTATTGAATTAGGTATCGATATTAGACAGTTCAAATTAAAGCAAAGTATAGGAATGGAGGCAGTGAGCGTACATTCTCCGGTTCTACCGCCTGGACATTAATCATTAGCGAGCGCTGCCTTCGACAGGCGCACATTACACGTGTATTGTACTTCAATACACAAGTTGAAGTCCAAACAAATATTATTTTAATCTGTAGTTTAAGTAACACAAAGAACGCTTGTTCATACTCTTTTCATTTATATAAATAAATGCATCCCCGATGCATTAAACTATGGATGTTAAAGAAATAATAATCTGCTGTTGAAGGTAAAGAAGAAACTATTTATAATTTTTTTTTATTAATAGCACTAGAGCTACGAGAGAAAGAAAGAAAATTGATTCACAAACAGGGGAAAAAGTCGTGAACCATTTTGCCTTTTTTCATTAATGTAAAAATAGACTATTAAAATGTGAATTTAATTTAATTTTTCTCTTTCTAATACCATTTGATGATAATAGCCCGGAATTTCAGTAATTGTCTATTATTTGGCGGTATGAAAGGAAGCTTTTCACAGTCTCCACTTTTACAAAGCGTATAATTAAGCCAGACCGTTTAGTAACTAAATTCTGAAATCTCCGTGGAGCACTTCGGGCGGCGCGTGGCGGGCCATCAAGTGTGGCCGCCCAACTACGTCACATGATCAGAACCCTGCTTTATTATGTGATTCATAAAACGACGGCACTTTAAGACGCTATCTTTTTAAATGTTTTTAATTACTTTAATTTGTATGAGATAGTGGTAAACTTGGTATCAATTGCCAGGCTTTTTGTTCAAACTAGTTAACTATTGATGGATCTTATCTAATACTCATAAGATTTGGGCAAACCTTACCGCTGCCGCCGGTATATTTTCAAACGATTACTAGTTTTACTCACGATCACTCGATTTATATTTTTACTTTTCAACGCAATTATTTGCGAGGTCGTGTCGAACAGCTCACAGCTTACAGCTCTTTCTTTGTTTATCTCTATTAGTTGTTAGCTAACAGCATATCGCAGAGCAAGCCTCTTTTATTGCACACAAATTCACATCGGGTAAGCGGATTAGTTATTTTCACACTTACAAGAATTTATTCGCTGCCATTTATTTCCACTACATAACTATTATAATTTCGTTCAACTAAATCGAGTACAATCATATCTGTAATCATTGAATTGAACTTCACAGAATTCATAACATAACTATATTCTTTATTATGAACACAATTATTCTGCAAACGTTAGAGATAAAAGTTTGTTTTATAACGAAGTAAAATTTCGTGTAACTACTTCAGGACTCCGGTATGACTGTACTGAGAACTATTATACGAAACGAGTTTGGGAGGTGTTTATGTGAGATTAGTTATAAAACGTGACGTACAGCGGCCACTGCGATTTCATCAACAACATCAACACAACAGACAACTAACTCGGTTAAGGACTTATACTATGAGGATATATACTCGTACTACATCCTTCTAACTTACTACAGATAAAAAAAGAGCCTTACTTCAGAACACCTACCATAAAACAAGTGGACATTGGAAGAGGTCTGTAAGTAACAGTTAACTTACTACAGATATAATATATTGTTTTTGGAGTTTACTCCTTAAAAATCGGTTTTTTGATATAAGGCGCCCGGTATGAAAAAAATGTTAGGAGTAAAATCTACTGAACGAATGACCTCGTTACGTTTTTGGTGCGGCTGCACTGGTTTTGGTGCGGTTGCATTGGTTATGAGTGTATTAAGACGTGTATAGAGTATGCTGCAAAGCGACTATATCTATATGTTATTTTCATTAATTTGTTAATTTACCCTTTCATACGGTATCAACCTTTTTTCAGTTAATTTCAATTAAATAAGCTTTTTTTGTGTCTGTTTGGACAATCATACTTCAGGAGTAAACTCCAGTCGTGCGTCAGAGCTGACACACACAATTTTTTTTTCATAACACTGACGAAAACGGCACACTTATCTTGTGATTGTAAATGTCTAAGCCACCCGCAGTTCCCACGCTGACTACTACTTTACATTATTACAGTTTACTTACTACAAGAATTTATTAGAACATACTGAACCAGTGATTCAATCACCTCAACATACTCGTACTTGGTTGTGAACGAAATCACTCATCTTCTGTTGTACAGTTTCTGTGACATTTCGTTGTCTTTAAATAATACAACAATTTACATTCAGCTCAGTGATACTAACTAGCTCAGTGACATTAAGTAACATGAATTGATGGAGTGACGCTGCACATATTTCTAGACATACTCGTATGTATGTTAGAATATGGCGCGTAATTAGTGGTTGTTCAAGTTCTCGCCTAAGTTGATTCTGACTGTTCAAGTTCATAACTTGTTGTCTAATTGATGATTCATCAATGTTGACACCTTATACGAGTATAAGCATATTCTGAACTTAGTTTTAACGGGTTCGTAATCAATTCATACGACGTTTTAGAATTGGTCTAATGTCTTACAGAACGATACGTAGGTCATGTTGAGTTCGCACTAGTTAGTTAGACTCGCAAACGAAGTTTGTTGTTCTTTGTTTGAAAGTTATCACCTAGAGAATATACACAATTATTCTAGACCAATAACCGAGTTCAGCGACAAAGTATAATTTACGTGTTGTAATAAAACGAAATTACGAGACTTCCAAAGTGTGAACTGAACACAGAATGTTTATACCTTTCACAAAACTTATAATAAAGTTGAAGGATATTGCCAGTTGTATGATTCTCACTAACACAATAGTGCTATGTATTACGATAATTTCATGATTATCACATTTTGTTTTCTATTATTGTTACTGATCATGTAAGATCAATTATTATTGTAAGCATATTTTAATCTTGAAGAGCAATGTTTTATCTATTACATAATGATACATATTATAAGTTTAATTGTTTAATTACATCTGTTTACAAGTATGTTACTGGACATATGTATATTATATATTATATTTTATTATGTATTGACAGAGTAAAACATAATGTGTAATTTTGTGTTTTTTTAATAAAATTGAGTGGAAGATTCGAAAAGGGCACTATTAATTCGTTTTTATTAATGATAAATAATTAAAAATGTTAATTATACATTAAATTATTGCATCATCTTTACAGTTCATGAAACTAGTTAAACAGTTTCAATAATAATTTGATTTTATACAATTAATAAGCATGTGGTTTGTAGTCTGCATTTATTTGCATACTTTGCTTTAATCACAAATGTTATTTAAAGTACATGCAACTCTAAAAAAATATGTTCAGTATATAATATAACTTGTAGAAATAACTGGATGACCTGACAAATATCTTCGTATGATAATTCGTTTTTTATATTATAACACACTGTAGATACATCCTTAGATTAAATTTACTCAGAAGAATATAATAGCTACTAGTGTTCCATACATAACGTATTGTTCTGCTATTGTTAGGTTTACCGAAGAGTAAATGCCGACAATTATAGCCACGAGAGTTGGTACACGCTCGCCCACAAGGACTTCAAATCAATAGACACTGACGCGCGATATTAACATTAAACAAAATACGTAGAAGTGTAATGTTGCGTATTATGTGGTATTTGCATAATTGTAACTGACAGATACACACAGAAGAACAGTTTTTGTACGTTATAAAAAGAAGCTATTTACAAAATATTGACTGTAGAAATTCTAAAACAAGTTTTTTTTCAAAATACCTACAGACATTTCAGTAATTGTGTATTATTTGATTGTATGAAAGGAAGCTTTTCGCAGTCACCACTTCTATAAGGTATATAATTAAGCCGGAGCATTTAGTACACAAGTCTAAAGTCTCCGTAGAGGACGTCACACGATCTAAGCCCTGCTTCGTTACATGATTCATGAAACGACGACACTTTAAGACACTATCTCTTAAAATGTTTAATTGCTGTAATTTATTTGAGACAACGTATGTTTGTTTTATTTACCTCTAGATATTTATGTTTCGTTAAACTTAAAGTATTTTGCTTGATTGAATTTTAATCATTCAGATTTGTACATCCGTCATATGTAAATCTAAAATTTGAAAAAGTATGATATTCATTTCTATGCAAGTAAGAATTCTAAATGCATAGTAAATAATATTAATATTTGAAGGCTAAATATCAAGTATTGTACAATGGTGAGCAAGTCGACCTGTTAAAATTTGAGAAGGAACCTCAGAACTACGGTTCCCAAAGTCTTCAGTCACCAAAAACAGGTAAGTGAGTAGCAATACCACAGCAATACCAGCGCTGGTACTTTTCAAGAAACTATTATACACACGAACAAAAATTTTAGTTTAAAAATGCTTTGTGATCGACAACAGTCTTTAACGGTCCACTGCTAGGCATAGGCCTTTCTATCGAAAGGGGGTTTAAAAATACTTAGAATATGTAGTATATTTATTGATTGGCCAAAAATCGTATATTAGTCCATCTTATCAAAGAAGTACCGGGCGACAGTCCTGACAGATTGACACTACAATATCAGATTCTCGATATCATTTCCTTATATTTACAAATTAGTTACAGTTTTATAGATTTATGTACATACATTACTGTAAAAACCCATAAATTGTTTACATATTTATATCTTAAGTTTTACTAGTAAATTTTTGTATATGCCAACGTGTGCGGCTAAATGGTATTACGTATTACTAAAATAAACAAAGCGAATTCCCTCTCATAAAACCTCCACGGTTAATACATGGTTAATAAAGGAAAAGGAAAAAAATACTTTAATTATGCATTTTGGTTGACAGTTGAAGGGCAATTAAAACAGCAGAATTATTATTAACTTCGAGTATTCGTACATTTTAACTATTATTGGTATTAAATGAAATTTTAAAAGTCGCAACAATATGGCAAACGACCTAACTCCGACTTGCAATAATGTCTGTATAGACATACTTACAAAAATAATTTCATTTATCGTTTATCTTCACAGTGCACTCAAAACTTTAATACCCTGCTAGATTATGAAAATTAAACTTCACTAAAAACTAATTCTATCTAAAATTCGCCACTCGCTAAACAATCTCAAAAGCTTAGACTTGTTTTGTGTTTAGGTAAAATGAAAGATATAGTATTGTATATAACTCGTAGTGATGTTAACTTCTCCGCAATTGTTGAACGTACTTACCGCGGGTGCAATGCGCCATGCGTGGTCGAGGAGCCTTATACAGTGGCACATTTAATTAAATCTAATAAAAGGCATCTCAGCACACAACTGAACTTAATTAAATATTTATCAAATACCACTCCACATTTAAGTACAATTTTGAAAAAGTGTTTAGCCTACTTAACTTCTTCTTTTTCTCAGCCAAAAGACGTCCACTGCTGGACAAAGGCTTCCCCCAAGGTTCTACACAACAGCCGGTCTCGTGCCGCCCGCATCCAGCAGTTACCCGCGACCTTCACCAGGTCGTCGGACTACCTTGTGGGGGGCCTACCAACGCTGCGTTTTCCAGTAGGCGGTCGCCACTCCAGAACTTTAAGGCCCCCTCGGCCATCGTTTCTGTGTGTAATATGCCCCACCCACTGCCATTTTAAAAAAACGGCGTCCGTAGTTCTGTCTGCTCACAACTCCTGTTGTAATATAGATAAATACTAATGTTACGTCTTCATAAAAGCTAAAATAGATAACCTTTTAAGTGTTTACCATTCAAATAGTTCTATAATGCAAGTGAACATGAGAAATGTTAGAAAGTAGATCAGACTTTTGGTAGCTTGTAGAGCCACGCTGATTTCAGCACGAGCGGGCCGGCTCGACTGGGGCAGTACTACCTTCCCACAGAAGACCAACCTAAAGCGCCAGCATCCGTGCTGGCGT
Organism: Hypercompe scribonia; assembly: GCA_949316085.1. Classification (NCBI taxonomy): domain Eukaryota; kingdom Metazoa; phylum Arthropoda; class Insecta; order Lepidoptera; family Erebidae; genus Hypercompe; species Hypercompe scribonia. The sequence goes on from OX438977.1 coordinate 23,777,234, forward strand.
GTTTCATTGGTGAGTGTGGGACCGGAGGCCCATTGATGCAGGGGTGACAGTTATAGTGGTAACTGTGTAAGCCTTACACTGTCACAATGACTGTCATGCCTTTTACGTCCCCAAGCGGGGTGTGAAAAAGCATCTCACTAGACCGCCATAGTGTAGGTCACCATACTGCATTGTCTCCATTCGCAATGAGTATGGTGACCACAACTCTTGGATTCTATTCATGCTTTCCATCAGACAGAGTAGAGTCACTTTGGCAGGCTATTAATATAAAAAAAAGACTCAATAAAACTACCTTGTTGAGACTATCTGTTGTGAAGAATCCTCTCTTAAATGTTTTGTAAAAATGTGATTGCTATACACCTCTACAGACTTAATATTTACAGATCAAAATCTACAATACTCAGTAGGTAGGTAATCAATACTTGTTTTCGTATGATCTCAAATCATCGAAACTGAAAATACATGCACGTGAGTCCAGAACAAAGCCACGCTAAGTGCAATTCTGTGTCGTTCAAATTCAAGATCCATAGTAGTTTGGGAATGATACATCACAAAGATATGCATACGATACGACACCGGACCGACTAAAACTACAAGCTACGCCACTCTGTGCCTAAGATATGAAAGACCCGGAAATGATATTACGTCATCTAGATCCTTCTAGCGTCAGCCTGCTGGCGCGTCACCACCTTAAGGTGAACTCTCTATTAGGCGAAGTTCGGCATTCGTGTACGTCGCCTCCTCGCGAGTGGTCACCGTAACTGATCGAGGGTACCACTCGTCCCGTCCACCTGCGGCCACACTCAGAGTGGCATGATCCGCTGAATTTGCAAACGAATTGATTATAATTCACGGCTATATACATATATTAGTCACCATCTGAATTATATTTGATTAATTTAAGCTAAAGTTTTGGTGTTTATCTCTTGCGTAGTTGATGGGTCTCCATAGAGACTGACTACTGTGACTGAAATCGGCTAGGAATAGATCATCATCATCACCAACATCGTTATCACCATACAGTCTCTAACATAGGCGCGTTTATCTTAAGAGCGAGTTCCATTAACAATATCGCTGATTAACTATATATAATTATTTAATTACTTTTAGGTATTTGATAACACGCCAATGTGTTTTTAGTGTTAAATTATCAATATATAGTACCAAAGGGCTACTAATATTTCTTTTTGAAAGTCATGGAAGTAAATGACTATCTATTATATATTTAATCACATTAAACATTAAAAAAACACGGAAAACAAGGATGCACTTCGTAAATAGCCCAGTGCAATTATCAATAAATGTATACCGAACAAAACTTTAAAGCTTAAGCTTAAGACTTCTTTAGTTTCTCGGAACATTTCAATTTGTAGTGAGAGCAATAATATAAGAGAAATAAGGCGGTATTACTGTACAGCGCAGAAATGTGAGTATGACATCAATGTCGACATTCTGACTGAACTGGCTGCAACACTATATTTGAGAAATAATCTTGGTTTTAAATTAAAATTGCATTTCATTTCAAATATTATGAAAGATTATATTCTACTACACGATTTCTTGAAAAGTTGTATTGTGCATACGAATACATAAGCATGTTTCGAAAATATGGAACAACAATAGCCATAAAACATTACAATGATGTATTTCAAGATCGAGTAATTAAGGTTTGAAAACTTAACGAACAAAGATCTTACTTTCGAATAAATAAAATGACGGTAAGCGAACACTTCCCGTAAATTATGGCCACTTCTTTACTAAACAATGGAAAAACCTACCTTACAAATAAAGGAATAGCTTACGGATGGAACGCACGTACTATTCGTTCCGAGTATGTTGAACAAACTATATAGCCCGGAAGATCCGGTTGTATAATCGTGTTATTAATGTGAATATTTACGACACAAAAAAGACAAAGATGTCAGCGGGTTCCCTTTAATTTAACAATTCACCTTAGATTGACATGATCTCCGTCAAAGAATAGGATCTTCTATGGTAGCTCCTGGCTACCATAGAAGATCCTATTCTTGCTTACATAGCTCCTGGCTATGGTAGCGGTTTAAGAAGTGGCAGGACAGGGCATGCGAAAAATCCCCGGATAAGATTGGGCTGCCACAAACGGTGACTTGACGTGGTAACATATAACATATAACACGGACCAACGAGAAAATATTCGAACTGGAGGAGGAATTGATCGGGTTGCGGTGGGATATTTTGGGTTTATGTGAAGTTCGTAGACAGGGGGAGGACTTAATAATACTGCAATCCGGCAACTTGTTTCATTTCCGGGAGGGCGATCATCAGTCCCAAGGCGGTATCAGGTTCTTGTCAGTGTCAGTCTCTCGTTAATAACGTGCTCGAAATTGAGAGCGTGTCGTCGAGGGTTGCGTGCCTTATACATAGAATAACCAAGAGGTATTCGCTGAAGGTTATACAGGTATACGCTCCGACCACGACACACCCCGGTTTGCTTCACATTTAGCGCAGGTGCCGTCTCTTCAAACTTCTTCACCTACTTATTTATAAAGGTGCACTCGGGTACTGATTAAAGCCGTGTAAATCGTATTCAACACGAAATAAGCATCTCACAGTAATTAGCGAACTGTTGTTCAAATAGAATTATTTCACACCATAAGCACGCTACTGTCGCGTAAAACGATCCTTTACGACAAAATTTTCGAGAAACCAGCTAGTGGTTAGACCCCTCTCCGCGCCTCGCACTGCATTTGTCATAGAGGGATGTTAGATTTAAATGTTAACAAATTCTTGGCCCACCTTGTACTAACAAAATAAATAATATGTCTTCTGTTGTGTGAAAACACAATATTTATAGAAAGCGATTGGAGTGGCTGGCGAATGTCGCGAGGAGGATGGCGGGTCGGTCAGCGTCGCGCGATGTTTTGCAATGCTAAATATCTACCACTGTAACTTGTTTAATTAAAACTTCACGCGCGCTCATGTTTACACTTTTACAATGGGTTCATGGAAATTCAATCATAAATTATGAGTATTATGCAAATATTTTAACTGAACCAACATTATATGACGCAACCGTTTTAAATTATATTCAGAAATAGAAATACTCGTTCAAAACGATACGAGCACTCGCTATTTGTAAACAAGAATTTCTTGTATCAAGAGAAAACTCATGGAAATTGTAACATAACGCAACTTTGATATTATACAAAGGACAACAATCCTAATCCCGTAAGAATAATCTACTGTTTTAAGTAGTAATATCGCACACGTCTTCAACACACGTCCTACAGAAAATTAATACTTTTCTAGGCATTTTATGTTTACAGTATGTGCATAAAAATAGTGCAGAAATAAATTTTTTATTAGCATATATGTCACAAATTCTTTAATAATTATATAAACGCGACATCAAGGCATGATATGCAAGCTCGACAGTCTACAACGACAGGCCAAATTATACTGGCTAAATTAATTGGACTAACTTTACAATTATTACCAATATCAGAAAATTACGCTATCTCTATAAAAATACGTGAATAAAGTGTTCAAAGCTCTTTAATATCAGATAAATTTTGCAATATATGTTTGTTTTATTTTCAATTATTTCACAGTTTCACTTATTTCTTTTCTCCGCTCAGCCCAGCCACAAGTGTCTTGCTCAAACTTGGTGTCAAACTAATAAAAACCCTACAACTTTTCGAGGAATACTAACGCAAAAGTAAATTTTAACTGCATAACTAATTTCAACAAACTCAAGCTTTGTTTAATATTACATTACCATGATCTGATCACAACCAGAAATGTGATGAATAGCTTTAAGAAAAATATAATATAGCATGAACATATAATAGAACAATATCGTGATGAAAAATCATGAAAATAACACGTTATGAATGAGTAACCATAACAAACAGCTCAGGGATTGTTTGAACTGTACAAACAATCATTAGAAAGAGAAAGAAAAGTACTTTATCAAAACCATCCATAGGCAAAGCGCTAAAAGTTCGAGCTTCAAACATCAAATATAAATAAAGTCAGTGTCATCTGGTGCGCTTACAACAGCCAATATTACCCGCGCACGTTGTATTTCAAGTGGGTGAATACGGCACGAACAGCTTTAGCGCTGTAACTTGGCGACACTTTGATAGCTGTTAGTGGCACGCGAGGGATTTGTTCGTATTATCCGACGCGACGCACTTGCCTCTTGTTTACTATCACTATACTTAATGCACGTATTTCATAAATATAGACGAAGAATTACACCGAGGCTTATGTATGATATATCGGTACATGGCACTCGTGGTGTTTTGTTGCTCAATAGTTTATATAATCTTCTTACATACTGTCAGTACTCTCATGTGTTATCTGTCTTGTGATTTTAACTAACAATAAAAGAAATCTACAGTTTACAGGTTACCAGTTGACATTACCTGCACCATGTCCTAATACTAAGTTAATAAGAACAGCTGTAACAAAATTACAATAGATTTTTTATGCTTTTTACTCTGTCTATGTCCAGCAGTGGAATGTTAGAGCTGTTCATATTACCCTGTCAGTCCTAGACTACTCATTCTATTAAATGAAAATTTGAAAAAAAACGGAGAAGGAGCCGGCAAGTAAGTTTGTCCAGTGGAAATATAAGTCATTGATTGACAAAATGTACAGTAACGTAAGTGAACCATTAACAGTAGTTACTGATTATTAAAATGTAAAGAAATTTTGACAATATAAGTATAAACTTCTTTACATACATAAATGAGCAGAGAGACGCGTTATTTCACTCTATATCAGTCGGCACGGAAGACGACGACTTTATCTCACATTTACTGACTGCCCGGGTATTTCATTTAAATTCACAGCTACAAGTGAGTGAGAAAACGGTTCCTGTTGGTAGACACTCACTACATCAAATGCCTCTAGCTCTAGCGACCCTATCCACCTAATTAAAAGTATTTCGCTACCCTACTCACAAACGTAAACACGCCTTGGAACGCTGTTGTATTGTGCTTCTTCTGTATACATTCTTAGTAATACGAGTCTATTGAATATACTTAAATATAGAGTTCCCAACTGTTCTGTTGAGCGTTCTCTGATTATTAAAAAAAAAATTATAACTCGACTACGTAAAGAAGAGATCTAAAAAAGACGAAACTAAAAAATAATTCAGATAGAAATCCAGAAAGGCATAGGTACAATACGCGTTCGGGAAGCTTGGCGTTTTCTCTTCATAAATACCGCAGTGTCTCAAAACAAAAGTCTTTGACCAGTGTGTGTTGTCAGTGATGACTTACGGCACAGAGACGTGACTGCTCACTATGGGCTTGATAAGAAGGCTCAAAGTCACCCAAAGAGCAATGGAGAGGGCAATACTTGGAATTTCTTTGCGTGATCTAATCAGGAATGAGGGATCTGCCATCACCAAAAACACCAATAATTCTAACTTCCTCCTATCATCTACAGACAGATGATCTACATATTTATTCCAGGGCACCACTGGTTAGTATGGCTGATGCTGTTAGCACTATAAACGCAGACCTGAATAAAATATTAAAGTGGAGCATTTCTCAAGTCATTATCGTCGAAAATTCGAGAATGGTTTCCAAAACTGATTGGACTTTACTGCCTCAAGCTAAGAACTTAGGTATCTATTTTGACAGTAGCTTTTCGTGAAGGCCCCAAGTGCGAAAGCTGTTTCGTAAAATATTTACCGCTATAGGGTCTTTGTGCTGACTACACATTTTTCTATCTACCTTTACCAAGATTGCTATTACAGAATCCTTTCTTCCTTCCATCCTTGATTATGCTGTTACCAGTTATTCAGATCTTACTGAAGACCAATTGAATAAGCTTGAAATACTCCAAAATCTCTGTATTAGATTCATATACGGAATACGCAAATTTGATCATATCTCCGATTATAGTAAAAAGCTTCAATTGTTACCCATTCCGCCTTCCGTTCAAATTTTTTTCCCCCCTTTTTGTATTTCGAAATTATCCTATTTTATTCTTTTACTCCATTTTCTCAAATCATGATACACTTTCCTATATTACACTTATCCCAAATTACTGAAATGATTAGAAAACCTGAAACTAAATATGACTGGACGTTTTACCAGCAGTTTAGCTTACCAAAAGATTGGTAAAGGAGCATTATCTGGAAAAGATCATCAGTTCACAATCATCAAACATGAATCAGGTCACATTATTTCATTTAAGTGTATATCGAAACCACGTGAGTTACCAGAATTTGTGAGAGTTAGGTACTCACCCGATTATCCCTGTTGTAGACCGACGTTTGTAAAATGTTGGTTTAATTAGAATGTATGTGTTTGGAAAGGTGAGTAAGAGTTTGAGACGGGGTGTACTCTGGGACCCCGATTTGACTGACCGATAGGAAAACCTCCAAGCGGCTGTAACCACTTCACATATAAATATCCAATTTTAACGTAGTGACTATCACGACACACAAAGAAGTTTTCTATTATTCCGTAGGTCACTAAACGACGCGAGAAGAAAACAAATTAGGTGCCATACTAATAGTGCAAGGCTAAACATACGTGCGCGTGCGAGAATCTTAAGTACTGAAACCCACTCAACCGACTGCCGTTGCTCGCGCGACCGAGACGCGCCCACTCCACGGCTGACATTCTGTTCAAGATTACCGAATAAAGTATGTATTAATTAATATTAAGAATTATTTAATAATCCACACTGTTTAACTATCATTTAATATAATACATTATAATACTTTAATTTTCCCTTCTTGTCTTTGTCGATATATAACTTCCACCCTAAAATTTTTCAAAATCATATTTTCTTTCCATCTCATGGTTGCCTGTGAGAGATTGCTTCCGAACGAGAAAGTCACCATTTGTATCTACATACCTAGTTTTAAGTCCTTTTTGTAATTACTTGGTGGACAATAAAGTTATTATTAGCTACTATTAACTTGAATGGTGTCATGTAAAATTTTGACATAATTGATATAAATTGTGTAACCTGTTTTATAGTTACGAATATATTGATATTAATTAAATTCAGTTCAGTAGCTTAGGAGCTATGGTGAAACATACTTATACAAACATGTGTACATAGACTGCCAAAATTATTATCCTTCTTTTGTAAATGGAATAATTTGATATAAAGACAAACATATTCTCGGATGTATAACAAACGGTAAAAATGTAAAAATCGAAGCACATACATAAATAAGTTATATCGGAGCAGAGGCTTAAATTAGAATCAATTAGGATACGCATCAGTCCACAATCACGTGGAAGTAGGACACTCTGTCAGACGCGCTAATGGAGGCATATGGTTGAGGACCAAATAAACGCACAACGTGTATAAATACTTCCACCGAAATAAATAAAATAAGTTTTGTATTGTACAGAATAAACGATTCATTTGCAGTTAAGACGAAATTGTTTCACGCCTTGTCACAAACTGGCCTTCTGTTCCTTAAAATAATTGAATTTACCGATGAAATAAATTCACGGGCTCAACAATATTCAAAATGAGAAAGTTCGGCATAATTGGAGAGAGTCTCGAACCGGACTTGAATAAATTAGGTAAATGGGTTTATCGCCGCGTCTAATAGCTAATGGAGCGAGTGCGCAACCACAGCGGGTGCGTTCGTATACAGGTAACTACTGCTTTTAGATAATGGTGAAGTATTGACCGATGTTGGTGAGTTATTTCATTGTAATAATATCACATAGAACGTTTATAAATGTACTGCTGACATCTTCATCGTCACTTTTCATCTAGTGTTATAGTACAAAACTTCTATAACCAGAGCCAATATTATTATAATTTATAAGCCATTTAGTGCATAGATGTGGAAATGTAATTATTTAAGAAGCAAAAAAAGTATCAAGAAGCTGTACAATAGTGTAACACACAGTTCTTGGACTGGCCTTGTATATACAAATATTATAATATAGAGTCATTATGTTAGGGTTTTTTACCTATCTTCTGAAATGAAAATTTCATAATATATAATAACCTTATGTATATATTATATATATAGCCTGAGGTAATACTATAACCATCAGAACCTCTAAGATATTTCCTAAAGTTCCAGAATATCGAAATTTGATAAGTATGCTTCCCTCTCTAAAAACTCGTATAAGAGATGCACATATGCGTGCATGAATTTGACCTTTGGGTACATTTTTTTATAAATACATTTATTTATGAATTAAAGTAAAGTTTTCATTAAATTTTATTCCAATTATTTTATTGTTTATTTATTTTATTAATTTACTGTTTTATGTAGTTAAAATACAGTATTATAACCTCACTTACAGTCTATCACTGATTAAATATGACTATACATTGTTTCATTTAAAAGTAATAATAAAAATTGCAATATTTTGAATCATCGTCATTCCAGAGGTACAATTTTGACTGTTTATGTGTTAATCTTAAACGTAAGTATTTTAAAACATTTTTTTACAGTCAAAAAGTTCATGTTTATTGCCATTATTATCATAAATATCACCTTAATCTAGTTTTTTGATACAATTACTTTTATGTATCTTTTCCATAGTGCAACTTTCTTAATCCTTTTTTATCATATTCCCTTTCGATCTTATCAAGTATATATAAGCTATATACTATACTTTCGACACGTAAAAGAAGAGTCCAACCTCGAGTTAACTTTAAGCAAACCATAAGTTTAAACTATTATATGACTAGTGATTACGGAAAAGGATGATTATGAGAAGGAATTAAAGTGGTAAAAATTTGAAGCTAAAATTAACCCAGACTCACACAAAGTGATCTGAAGGCAGTACTGCCCTGGGTAGGCTTCAGCTCATTGTGGATGGGTTTGACCGATGCAGTCTTAAGTATGAGCTTGCTCTTGATAGTTGACATCATGAACGCACTCATACATAAAACATTATTATCATCTCATCATCTCAACCAAAAGACATCCACTGCTTGACATAGGCCTCCCCCAAGGTTCTCCAGGACGAGTCAGTCCCATGCCGCCTGCATCCAGCAGCTTCCTTCGAGCTTCACCAGGTCGTCGGACCACCTTGTGACCTAAAAACACTGCGTTTCCCAGTACGCAGTCGCCACTCCAGAACTTTATAGCCCCAACAGCCATCGTTTCTGCGTGTAATGTGCCCCACCCAGCGCCACTTAAGTTTAGCAATTTCACTGGCAATATCGATGACCTCGGTTCGTCTGCGTATCTCCTCATTCCTGATTCGATCACGCAAAGAAACTCCGAGCATTGCCCTCTCCATTGTTCTTTGGGTGACTTTGAGCCTTCTTATCAAGCCCATAGTGAGCGACCCCGTCTCTGTGCCGTAAGTCATCACTGGCAACACACACTGGTCAAAAACTTTTGTCTTGAGACACTGCGGTATTTGTGACGAGAAAACATTACGTAGCTTCCGAAACGCTGCCCAACCTAACTGGATTCGACGATTGATCTCTGTTTCGAAATTGGACCTATCTAACTGGATAGTTTGTCCTAGATGCACGTAGTCGTTAACCACGTCGAGCGTAGATTCTACAATTTTCACTGGAGTGGGTGTGACATAGGCATTCAACATAAATTTTGTCTTATGCATATTAATTTTTGAACCCACTAGTTTAAAGGCTCTACTGAGGTCATCAAGCATTGTGCTAAGATCTGCCACGGTTTCAGCTATGACAACTATATCATCAGCAAATATACATATATGCTGATATACTCGCCATTGATGTTGATACTAAATCCGTTCCAGTCTAGAAGCTTGAAGACATCTTCCAGTGCTGCGGTAACCAATTTCAGAAATATCACATCTGCCTGTCTTAAACCCCGCTGTAGTTTGATAGGTTTCGAGCTCTGATCTTATAAACGGACTGACGTACTGGCGTTTTCATATAAACACTTTAATACTTCAATGTACCGATAATCAATTTGGCACCGCTGGAGAGAGTGTAGCACAGCCCAAGTTTCGATCGAATCAAAAGCTTTCTCATAATCCACAAACACCAAGCATAATGGAAGATTTACTCTTCGGACTTCTGTATAACCTGCCGCAGCGTATGAATGTGGTCTATGGTACTAAAACTTTTCCGGAATCCGGCTTGTTTGGATAAATAGAACGCACGTTACATAAGTCAAAGACTAAAATCATACGTTTAAAAATGAATGAATTTAGCACCACTACTGTCTTGAAACAAAGTCTCTTCGATAAGCCGGTCGTCGATGCCCCAAGTGTGGTCACCAAGAGCTTGTAGCGACTATTGATTTAGTCTGTGATGAGATCATGAATAAGTGAAGTAAGATGATTAAGTACAGGAGAAATACACTCAAAAATATGTTAAAAGAAATAAATAACAAAATATTTAAGAAAAAGATGTTAGAAAACTCTAAAGTTGGTACACAGGTAAAAGATTTTTGTTAAGAATATCAAATTTGGTAGAGAGGTTGGCATTATTTAGCGTTCAACGTTCACAACAATTTTCCATTTAAAAAATAAGTATGGCTGTCGGATACATCTCTCATTTTAAAAATATGGTGGCCGCAATCTAATGTCTTTATTTTAATTGTGTTGTTTAACGACCACCTTTGCAGCATATATTTTTTTACTTAACAATTGTATCTTTTACACTTTTATAATGCTACAATCTAAATTGCAGAAGACCAATATTACCTATTATGATCATACTAAGCAAAACAAAATAATGGTGTAATCGTCAAATTATGACAACAATCTAATGTTTTTGATAAATTAGCATAACGTTTACTGACTACCGGGCTTCATCTTAATGCTTAATGTTATGCATAAAATTAGTAAAATATAACGAAATAATTATAAAAACCCAACCATTACTCTAATTAGACACAAAACTTGTCTTTACAGCAATACTACTCTATTTAGGAATATTTCAGAATTTAAATTCTAACGACGATAATATAAACGTGATTGGACATTCAGATCATACAGCACACGTATTGTACCATGTTGTATTAATATACAAAGTTTAATTAGTATTGGTAGTGTTTATTGCCTTCTGCAGTTTATTTACAAAACTCAATTCGTGACTTTTTTTATCGATAATATTTTCAGTCGTCATATTTTCACATTTCGTGGAATGAGTTCATGGAATGTAAATTCTAATTTTACTATATATTTTTTAAAACATATAGGATCGATGGCGAGCAGTAAAATAGTTTTGAATTCGTGTAACCCTTAAGGCTTACAGAAACATTACTTGTACTAGATCAATTCCCGAATAAACTTATCAAATTTCAATATTGTATAGTCAACATACATTAGTTATTTACAGCTGGTGATTAAAATTGGAGCTCTTTTATTTGTTAGGTACAAAGTTACAGAAAACAAAGTAACAAATCAAACTTTCAAAACATACTTTGTTTCATTTCGAACAGTTGCTCTCTGAGAAACAAATGAGACATGAAGTTACAACACGAAGTATAATAAATTATTCACAGTCAAGTGTGTAGCAGTACTAAGGGAAAGCAACTTAATTAAAATATCGACTATTGAGTTTTATTTGTAGAACATATTATTTTTACACTGTCGTCATACTTCTTTAGCCCTCTGCTGCAGTACTGCACAGCAGTATATGATCGGAGTTATCCGAAATAACGTTAGACGATGACAAAGAAAGTAACGTGACCCCTAAGTGTATAATTACTAGGTAGAAGAGCCACGCTGATTTCAGCATGAGCGGGCCGGCTCGACCGAGGCAGTACTACTCTCCCACAGAAGACCAACCCAAAGCGCCAGTATCCGTGTTGTCGTGTTTCGTTGGTGAGTGTGAGACTGGAGGCCCATTGATGCAGGGATGGGAGTTGTCGTGGTAACTGTGTAAGCCTTACACTGTCACGATAACTGTCATGCCTTTTACGTCCCCAAGCGGGGTGTGAAAAACGAGTTACCGTACTGCATTGTCTGCATTTGCAATGAGTATGGTGACCACAACTCTTGGATTCTATTCATGCTTTCCATCAGGCAGAGTAGAGTCACTTTGGCAGGCCCTTAATATAAAAAAAAAATTGCCCCTATCCGTAATATTTTATTGCGTCCTGCACACGTGCGCATATGATTCGTGTTTAACAATATGTGAGTATGCATGATTTGCTAACACATTACAGCGCTTCTTGTCTGTACAGATGGTGTCGCGGTTTAAGCAGTCCTTTCATCTCTACCTCCTACACCGAGACTTGTGGATCCGACCCCTATGTAATGATAATATTAATAACCTCACACTTTTCACACGCGGCTGTCTGATTCCGAATTAAGACCGAATCAGTCTGTTGATAAACATACTTAAATATTTCTAATTACATACATATTATGAATAAATTACGCATGCATTAAATATCTCTTAAAAAATGATGAATCTAATTACTAAATTTTTAAAATTTTACTAAAAAAATGTATTAAAGTCTAGATTTGCTGTAATATTAGTAATATTTTCTATCGCAGAGACCAGATCTGCCGTCTGTAAGTTCAAGATTTCCTTTAAGAGTGCCACCTTCAAGGTAAGAGAAGACCTAACCAAAATACATCGGACAGCCTTCACCATGGCCCGAGAACATTTAACAGCAATATATAAAAGCGAGCGATCACCAACGTCTGTATATGATTATATATATTTTCCCAACGTAATTATTCCAAAGATTATTTGAGGGCGGCTACTAATTCAACCAGTTTTACCTGACTTTCAGTTTTCTCCAGAGCGACTAGCATCCGACCTCTGCGACCTTGTGAGTGAACTGAATTTGAAGGTTGGCATGTAACACCGCCAGGCTTCTATAGCCAGACCTGTTATTAAGTTTATTAATTATAAGGCTCTTGATTAGCAGTCGCATACGCAAACTACTAGACCAACGAGTACAGTAGCAAGTGTAATTATAACTGACTGCACTAACTCGACTGCACGGTTGGCCTAGTAGTTTAAGCGGTTGGCCACCGTGGGAGTCTCTTTGGTGGTCGGGCGCATTGAGGCCCTGGGTTTACGGGTGGCCCTAGATAAGACGGAGGCCCTTTTGTTTCATGGGCCCCGTCGTGGTCCACCCTCCGGCGCCTCTATCGTTGTCAATTCGGTCCTCGTACCGATTAAGGCCCAGATGAAGTATCTGGGCCTTAATCGGTACGAGGACCGATTATTATCTGGGCCTGATCCTGGACGGCAGGTGGCTCTTCGACGAGCACTTCCGACAGCTTACGCCAAAGCTGGTCGGCGCTGCTTCTGCCCTTGGGCGACTTTTGCCTAATTTGGGTGGAGCCAGCGTCGCGACGAGACGGCTATACACGGGGGTTGTCCGGTCAATGGCGCTGTATGGTGCACCGGTGCGGGCGGCGGCTCTGACCGCCCAGAATAGGGCTCGCCTCTGGCGCCCTCAGAGGATATTGGCGGTTAGAGCCATACGCGGTTACCGCACCGTATCGACGGAGGCGGCGTGCGCCTTGGCCGGCACTCCCCCGTGGGATTTGGAGGCGGAAGTGCTCGCCGAAGTTTATCGGCGGACGGCTGACTTCCGGGCGAGTACCGGCATACGGCCCCCGCCCGAAGAGATACGCGAGTGGCGAGAGGCCGCTCGTCGAGTCACGATGGCTCGTTGGTCGTCCCGGCTGGAGGCTCCACGTGCTGGCTTTGCCGCCGTGGAGGCTCTCCAGCCGGTCATCGCTGAGTGGGCAGGGCGGCAGCACGGGACCCTTTCCTTCCGACTGACGCAGGTCCTTTCCGGGCACGGTTGCTTCGGGAAGTATCTGCACTCGGTCGTCAGGAGGGAATTGAGTCCCGCCTGTCACCACTGCGACTGCAGTGAGGACTCGGCTCAGCATACGCTAGCAGTTTGTTCCGCTTGGGCGGCGCAGCGTGGGGTCCTCACTGCAGTTATTGGAGGTGATCTCTCGCTACCGGCCGTCATACGCTCCATGGCCGGTAGCGACAGTTGTTTTACCGCGGTCGCAACCTTCTGCGAAGACGTAATTTCGCGGAAGGAGGCGGCGGAGAGGGCCCGGGAGGACGATGTCCACTCGGACCCAATTCGCCGCCGGCGAGCCGGGCGGCGGAGGCGTGCATACCAGCGCCTCATGCCGCCTTGAGTGTGGCCGCGGGTGGACGGGACGGGTTTTCCCCTCCATCCGCTATAGTGGCCAGCCGCGAGGAGGCGACGTCCGCGTGTGCCGTACGTCGCCTAAAATAGAGAGTTTACCCATAGATGGTGCCCGCATTAGCGGGCAGGCGCTAGGAGGGATCTGGATGTCGTAATAGCAGCGGTTCCCGGATCCCTCCTATCTCAGGCGCAGAGTGGCACACCGTGTGGTTTTAGTCGGTCCGATTCCGACACACCACCCCGCCGTAAACCCCGGTTGGGTGACGGCTCGAGGGGGTTTCCACACGTTAAAAAAAAAAAAAAAAAAAAAAAGTAGTTTAAGCGGTCGCCGCGGTGCTCTCTACAGCGCTGAGTGTTATGCGTTCAAATCCCACATGGGACAACACTTTGTGTGATCCATAAATTGTTGTTCTGAGTCTAGGTGTTCTTTGTATCCGTTGCTTGTATGTTTGTAAAGTCCTCCGCGACACAGAATATATTCCTAGAACAGGCGTTGTCTTTTGAAAAAAAACACACTATGTAAGCACTACAAAAATACCGTTGTACCCGCAGAGCAACTAAAAATGATGTCACATACAACTTGTGACTCGTTAATATCTGGGCTAGTATTAGAGGAGTCGCTCCCGCTTATGGATGATGTTTTTGGAAACTTGTCGGTATATTGCCGATAAATTAATAATGAAGTTTATTTTTCTGCCTACGAATCTGCCCCTTTGGGAGATCAATTACGTCTATCAATTAATAAGCAATCTCACTCTCTATTAAATTGTGCCATATTAATGCTCAGAGTGTCCCTAACCACTTCAGTGCATTAATTGAAACTGTCACTGACAGTAACATGTATGCTATCCTGATTTTAAAAGCTTGACTCTCACTAGTTTAGTACTCATTCAAAACGATCGCCTGGAGTTAAAAAGAGGTGGCGTGGTTACTATCTACCTCCATGGCTTTTACCCTACAAAATTTACACTACTTCCTCTTCCGATCTTTTTACTACTGATTAATTCCTCTTTCTTGAAGTTTGTGTCAAGGGACTTAATGTGTTGCTAAGGGCAGGTTATTGTCCCCCCGTTCTCAACAATTTCTTCGGTCTGGAAACAGTTCTGAAATTTTCCGAATCACATTACTTACACTACATCATTTTGAACGATTTTAATATTGATATCCTAGCACTTAGCTCGCTCCGTATACGTAATCTGCTTCATACCACCCACTTCCCTAACCTTTAAGTCCTTCTCGTTCAAGCACTTCAACATAACATTGAGCACCAAGATATAAGATGGGCCAAGAATTCGTTAACATTTGAATCTAACATCCCGCGCAAACATATTACGGAAGTTCTTGGGACCGATACTAGTAGAATTTGCTGGCTACAATTGTAACACGTAGTTTTAACAAGACTTAGCCACTTGTCACACATCCAACAAGTCCCTGCCGCTGGTCGAAGACATGTTGCCAGAAATGCTGGTTTCAAGACGAAGTGACATTCCATGGCCCCCCAGAAGTCCAGATCTATCTCCAGCAGACTTCTTCTTATGGGGTTATTTGAAGAATCGTGTATAATGTAATGTAATGACACAGTTCTTAAATTATACGATATCCACGCACCCGTGATAAATATAAAATTGAAGCGCCCCACGGATCCATGGATGATGGAGGAATTTCGAACGGCTATGTGATCCAGGGACCGTTCTTACAATAGATACAGAAAGAATCACTGTGAGAAAAAATAGAACCTTTATGAAGCCTTTTAAAAGGTTCCATTTCCATTCCATCCTTCCAACAATATCTCATATCATTAGTTTTTTACTTGACTCTCTAATCTATGCCTCACTCTGGTGTAAGGCCTTCATCGTCAGATCTATATCTACAAAACGAACTCCTTGCTCCCAGAACACTTTCGACTAATTTCTATGCTTCCCTTGAAGTTCTAGAGCCTATAAGCAGCTCTCACAATTCGTATATGAGCAGAGTCTTCTTAGTCCGTAGTTAGTAATTTGGGTTCAGACCCGACAGGTTCACAGCACAACCATCGCTCCCCTAAAAATACTAACGATATTAAAGACAGTATGGAGGACACAGACACAAAAAGTCACGCAAAAGTTTTCATTGATTTCCCGAATACCTTAAATTCAGTTTGTCATGACGTCCTGCTGGTCATCTCCCATCTTCGTCAGATAGGAATCTTATTATCTTCTCAAAAGCTCTGGAATGGTTCTCTTTCTATTTACACAGACGTCAACAGTGTTTTCAAATCGATGACGTGCCGTCGAGTTAATGTGATCTCATTAGCGTCCCTCAAGGCGGTATGTTATCTTGCTTATTATTCTCAATATTAGATAAATTCATAACCCAACACCTTTAGTGTACGCTGATGACTTACAAGTGTACATACAGTCAAGAGTTGGGAACATATCAGATGCCATAGTTTGACGGTAAATCCAGCCAAATATCGTGTTTCTGTCATATGTACCAAACCAAGTGTTTCCGTACTTTATATCGTCTAAATAACTTCATTACGGCTAAAATCAAGGCTACGTTTCTGCAGTCCCTAATTACTCCCTTGATCAATTATTGTGATGGATGTTATTTGGACCGTTGTTGGTTTTGTATGTTTTCTCAATAAACTAGATCGCCTTTTTCATAAAATCTATTCGTTTTCAGTCCTGGCAAGTATGACCATGTGTCTGCTTTACGTTTGCAACTGCAATGGCCTCCAATTCGACTGTGTAATACAACAACAAGTGCAACTGTAAAAAATTTCTGTATATATGGATTAGCAGTGGTGTGAATTCTTAAAACTACAATTATAATAGATCATTAAACGATCATTGGATTTATGTGTAAATATCATTAATATTACGACTGAACGATATACAAAGACAGGCACTAGCAATGTGATAGTACTTGTTCGTATTCAAAATACAAGTCTCAAATATTGAATGTATTGATCTTCAAGCCAGTTAAAGTGTCTCGGGACGTCAAGTTTTCTAACAACTCGGCACCAAAGACAGTGGTTATAAATAAAAACAAAATCGCTCCATTGAGTATGATAACGACCGGAGTCTACCTTCATGATGTTACATAGTAAAACAAATGGCAAGTTTAGTTCTCCCAGAAGATGACACCATGTTGAACGGTGAGATTGTACACAAACTCTTTTAATGTGTGGATGTTGCTTGCTTGAATGATTTGCTCGATCTGTGAAAATTTAGAATTAAAATAGAACCAACACGTGACATATCATGATTACCAATAAAAATCAAACGCCCCAATGCTCTGGGTTCTGTAATAAGGTTGGAAGCCAGGGATATTCCCAAAAGACAAAGACAGAAATCTTTTTTCATCATCTTGTTTAGATAAAACAGGCAAAATATAATAAAATTTCTTTAGGAATACACAAGACGTATATACCATAATTCGATTGCGTGACAGCCCTAAATTAAAAACGTTCTTAGGTCTATTTAAAGCCAAAAATCTTCCTTTTATTGCAACTGGCCCAGAAATGTTTAAATATACAAGTATCGGTTCAGATCAAAGCTTTTTATTTGTGATAAAGTAAAATTAAACCGGATGACAAAGACTGAAACTCATTAAGCGACAGAGATTAATAACACATTTATTCTATAAATCTTTTGTGCGGTTTAAAAGGACTGTCTCAATGTGAAGCCTAGAAGCGAACGTAAATGATACGATACTCGCACCTAACACTCGCACAGTGACAATAGAGGTGCGGCGTCAAGTCTAAGGATCCTTTTTAATAATGTCAGTGAAACAATGAGTCGAGGGACACAATTTAAACGCTTACAAATGAATCTCAGGAGGCACTCAGTTCGCCGCGCCACTCATTTGCATCACAGAACTGAGCGGTCGAAGCGACGGACTTGCCAGTGTCCTAATATAACTTGACGACAGTTCATTTTACTATTTCATACCTATTTAATTAAAATAATTTTGAGTGCTTTAATGAGCTCGGAGTAGTAATCTCTGATTGTACAATATATTGTCTTGAAAACGGGTTCCTCCGCGTCCTTCGTTCCAAACGAAAAATAATGGGTCATTATCATTTTATTTCTTTGAAATGGTGAATTTTTCGATTTTATCTTTGATAAGAATAGATTAAACGGGGCATTTAAATTAATGCTCCTCTAACGTTATTCATTATACGAGTACTATTTGAGGTAGATCTAAATTGATTGCATAAATCTAATTGTATGTTTCTATTGATATTTCAAGCGAAAGTAATTCAATTAGTGTTTCACCTAAATAATACTGAAAAACTATATAAAAGAAACGGCAAAAATTTAAAAATTACCATTCTTTTTCACCGGTCTTTATCGTGTTATTTGAGAGTTTGCTGGCGAGTTAATAATTGCTTTGTAATATAATTATGAAATTAAAAAGAATAATTTAGATTTAGGATAGATACCTTTATATCACAGGCGACTAAAATATTTTTAAATAAGACAATTTTTATACAAGAAAATAAGTATAAAACTTTCTCATAATTATAATTACATTTATAACCAGTGGTAGGCTACGCCGTTATGGAAGTGTTCGGTTCAAGGATTTATTATTTTTAAAAAGCTCGCACGGTACGGTACATAGAAAACATGAATTTTTCTTATAACTTAGTTTAATCGTGAAAAGAGAACAGCGTACAATTATTGAATAATTAGAAAATCGTTAAGGCTCTGTTCTCTAAACGACCGACGAACAAATGAACAACGAAACAACCCTGAAATATTATACCTTTAAAAAGTTATATTCTATTAAAATTTCTACAATTCAGTTTACTACCGGTTAAGGATTATTAATACAAAACTATAACATGGTCCCTAAAAGTCTTTGTTGCCATTTATTGTTTGCAAAATGTGTGACGGGATACTTACCCGAAGTCGTAGTCTTATCTAGTACTTAAAGTGATTGAAACAAAGTAAGAAGGACTCGCAATGAATGTAAAGTGGTCGATTTCTTATCACCTTGCCGTGTCAGTTACGACAACAAATAAAACAAACAAGTGGTTTGATTCCTATTATACCGGCAGTGATTTTAGAAAACATCGGTAAACAATGAGGTACTAACTATGCCTAAGCTTTCGTATATTAAATAATAACCTCCGAATTACTATGAGTAGTTTTTATTTGTGTTATTTACAAAATACCGTTGTTATATGTGGAATAGAATGGAAATTAGATATTATTATTGGGCAAAAACGGTGGTTTGTTAGACGATTATGGGACAGGCAGGCTATCCGTTATTGTGAGATCTATTAAACATGTTTTTGGAACAAATCAAATTGATATTGAAATATAACTTCTAAACGGCGATTTCATATTAGTCGAAACATATTTAGTTCAACTATATCATGTTCTCCTTCCTTCAAATATAATATAATATTCAAAGTAAAAAATGAATTTCACTCAACCGTGCTTCTTTTTTAACTACATTACAAAGATATTATTATCAGACAACATTATTAATCTTTTTTAAACATTCCTGTAGTAATATAAAAAATCCCAATCATAAAAAAAAACACTTTTAACAGAAACCTGTCACCGCTTGGAATACTGGAAAGGCGACAGTTCAATCTAATCAGGATCAGTACTAAGTAAGCTGAAACTAAGTGAAATTAAGTAACATCACGCGCCTCACACCCCTCGCCCTCTCCTCTCGCCTCTTCCCATTGTTGCACGAGCGGAACCTACCATAAATACGCCAAAGACGGAGATAACTAACTCTCTGTGTACTTTTCGCGCCTGTTCAATTTGCCTGCAAAGAACCACAAGACAACTATTTGATTTATTGCCTGAGCAACACCGTCGGTTCGCATAAGAATTTACCCACAATTCGTTACAGACAGTAAAGTCAGGCATGCTTTAACATTCGAAACTTGTTCAACTTAATTATAAGATTTAATAATTATCAATTATAAAATATTGATGTGATTTTGGCCCTAAAACTGGACATTAAAATGCCTGTCAATCTGATTAGATTTAATACGTGGATTGGATTTAGTGGAACCTTATTATATGTATGTAACAATAAAAACAATCTACTACTTCGTATATTTTTCTCAGCTGGTTTTTAAATTAACTGAAGTATAATCAACTAAATTCACTACTCATACAAGCATATTCTAGACTTGGCTTGGCATGAGTAACATTCTTTTATTAAACTGCTCCTTCCTCTGTAACTGCAAACGTTAACCGTGTAATACACATCTTTAGTTTTTGAAAAAATTCGCAAGCTGTGACTTGTGTAGTTTACGATTTTTCCAAAATCTTTGCTTCCGTTGATTTTAACATACTACAATAAAACTTAGGTTATATTTACGTTATGTGCACATGCTCTTAACGGGTGCAATATATCCCACCCTTTGATGTTCGGTTCTAAGAACATCGTCCTCGGGCTAGACGGAATACTCGACTGAGTGCTGCCCCAAGCCCTCGATCACACGTCAGACCGTCTCAGGGAGATGTTTGGCGCTAGCTCGATATTCAGACGTTTTCTTAAGTTCTAAAAGAGCAGGAAGCTGGTTCTACCGTGGACCGTGACTGAAGGTGGTGAGCCATGGCAGTTCTGCTGGTGGCGGTATCGAATTAACGTATTTAATAGTTAACTATTTAACTACATCAGGGTAGCACTCTTTGGGAGAGTGTACCGTTATGTACGAGGACCAAAACGGTGTTTTGTGGCGTCAGTCCGTTTCATGCGGTGTTCCACAGGGGTGTGTTTTCAAACCACTCCTATAGAATACAGCGTAAGACTCTACCTTTCGATGACACATTGCCTCCGAGCTGCTCATGTGTTATATCGATCACAGTCTACTCACAGCCGGAGAAGAGAACTTTTAAGAAGCAGCGCTCCTGGTTTTCTGCGGAATCTCTCTCTGGGTCGGGCGTATTCAAGTACTGGGATTATGGATGGTCCTGGATAAGATAGATGTCGTCTTATTCAATAAGCACCATCGTGGTCAACCCTCAACCCCCTGGTGCCTCAATAATAGTCAACTTTGTCCTCATGCCTGTTCAAGCCATGCTCCTCGAAGGGAGGTAGCTTTTCAAGGAGCACTTCCGACAGCTTGCTCCAAAATTGGTCAGTGCTGCATTTGCACTTAGACAGACAATTTTTACTCAATTTGGATGGACCCAGCATCGCGACAAGAAGTCTGTACACGAAGGTTGTCAACGGCATTGCACGTGGCACCGGATCTAGCGTACTCAAAGAATAGCGACGGTAAAAGTCATACGTGTTTGGGACTTCGCTTCAACAGAAACGGCTTGGCCGCAACTCCCCTATAAGATTTGGGTGGAATTTGTGGGCTGAGTTCCGAGCGGGTAGCGGCAGTCCCGCCCGAAGAGATACACGAATTGTGTGAGGCTATTTCATCGTCCCGGTTGGAGGTTCCCTGGGTTGACGGGACGGGTTCTATCCTCCATCATATCAATAGAAAGTCTTATTTAATAAACGGTCATGCGCTAGGAGAGGTCCAGATGTCGTAATAACAGCTGTCCCTGGATCCCTCTTAATTCAGGCGCCGAGTGATACACCTTGTGATTTTAGTAGGTTCGAATTCAATATACAACACCGCTGCAACCTACATGGAGTGACGACCCAAGAAGGTTTCCACATGTTTAAAAAAAAAGATGCACATCTCCTACAAGTCCATCATAAAAGATAGCTTAAAATAAGCTTATGCGACATTCTAAACTTTAAACTGGTTAAGACCATCTTATACTTTGATTCACTTTTTATAAGTCTAAAATAAACGATTTTAAATCGATGCACGCTTCTCCTGGAAAGATCAACGTTTATATAAAACTTCAACTGGTGAAATGAAGTTTCATGTTTTTTCTTTATCAAAGTAACTACAGTGAGCAAGGAAATCTTAGCCGAGGGAAATTTGTCAGCGGTTGGGGCCACAATCTACTTATATTTTTAAACCTTAGCAGTTGGGTCTTAGAAAAACATAGTTGGTTACCATGTAGAGAACAATAACAATGTCGCTTGTGAGCCTAGTGAGTTTGCGAAGGGATAAGAGGCGTACGATGTAAACAATGCGTACCTTTACAATCTATTGTACCGTGTCACCTTACTGTAGTCACATTACCCATTCCCGACTCACTGCGAGTTAAAATATGTTCTTACCTCATTTTTCGGAAACAGGTTTAAACCATGTATGTTTTAAAAAAAAAAATGATCAGTTTCAGTATACGAGTATTCACAACTTGCCAACACCGACCATTGGGCAGCGATCGGACAGATATGATCACTTCACCAGATCAGCAGGTCCTGCCATAATGTTGGAGGAACTTACAATATGTTCCTAGACAGTAATGACCCGAACTGACTAGAAAAGCAACAGGAAAATTAGTATCATCCTCACCATGTGTACAGTCCCACAGCGATTACAGGTAATCAAGTGTCA
This sequence comes from Hypercompe scribonia, assembly GCA_949316085.1. Classification (NCBI taxonomy): domain Eukaryota; kingdom Metazoa; phylum Arthropoda; class Insecta; order Lepidoptera; family Erebidae; genus Hypercompe; species Hypercompe scribonia. The sequence goes on from OX438977.1 coordinate 23,799,745, forward strand.
ACCAGCTATCACTCTCAGCCTCTACAGGGAGACCACACGCCTTCAACACCGATTTTGGCACTGCACACTGCACCTACCGTCCTTATAAAAAAAGTATGTTTCACATCTACCATCACTGGCTAAGCGCTTCATAAACTGCTTATTTATTAGTTTTATAAGTAGGTACTTTCACTTTCATTTTATTCTTACTAGGTACTGAATAAAAAGAGCCTAAAACTGTTATATACGTCGATGGCATATAGTGTGGAGTGCTCTCTAAGGAGGCTCACTCTTACCCGCTTTTCGCTTATGTTTCATTTACTTATCGATAAATTTTGATCAGCACGTTGCGGATGCTGCTACAAAAGAGCTTGCCGTTCTCAGATAAAACAAATTTTATTGAGAATTTACGCTTTGTTACGATGAAACTGCAAAATGGAGGCGCAATATCGAACACAAAAGGTACTTACAAAACATAAAATACTTCGTTTATCTACAGAAGTAGCAAGTTTATTGATTTTTAAGTTACCTGCTGCGTACTACTAACTAAATTGTGACCTGACACTTCAAAGTTCTTGTCACATTCACAGTTAACTGAATATGATGGCATCAGGAGACAAAAGAAACATGCCGTGTATGCAACGATAATAATCCACATAAATATGTCACTCACGTAAGTACACTTTGCAATAAAATATTAATACTTTCACTATTTCTAAGTTTAAATTTTAATGTGTGCAATAAATCTGTTAATATTTTATAACGAAAATGACTACACCTTTTAAAGCTTCCAAAACATTACAATATACCATAATTTTCTTTGACGTTCTGGTTTTCTATTTTGAATAAAACTCAACTCATGTCGATCAAGTTATCAAATCGTTTATGAATTAAAAACACGATGAAAAAAGGTTTTAAATTATATCATAAGGAATTTCAGTATTTTGAAATATGCCACCATAAACAGCTTCATGAAATTTATGAATTAGTTTTATTTTAATAATAACGTTAATCGATACTCATTAAAGTTTTCTTAAAGCACTTGAGTGCCTCAATATAGATAGTTAGCCAGCATCTGCTGAAATATAAACACTACAACAGTAGTAGGTAGCAAGCGAGACGCATACAACTAAACAAAATAATGGCAATCACGTCAACGAAATACCATAGCGCACGACCTATCAATAAATGCCCGATGCGTATCACGTAATAATGACTTTCTACGCACATCTTGTATAATATGCACGTCCTGATCTGCTTCTTCAAGTAGATCTGCTATAACAGTTTGTTATAAACCACAACCTGAATCAGAAGACATATTATTTTACTTAATTTTGGTTACGGCGGCGGCAGTACCTAAAACCAAAAGTGGTAGTACCGTGATGTAGTTTTAAATTTAAGAATTAAGTCGCGTGTGATTTCTCACATGTCCTACTCGCGAGCTCTGGCTGCACGGTAAAGCCAGAGCCTTATGTTCTCTTTACAAATAAAAAAAGGGCACAACGTGATAGAGACAGGAGATGCAGTAAGATCTTTTGTTGGTTTTCCAGTGGCCACGAATTGCCAATGCAACTTTGATTCACCCATAAAAGCTTTACATGTAGAAATTATATTCCCAAATTTTCTACATACCTTTCGTTAGCAGATTGCGTGAAAGCCCAAAAAACATATGGTGATCACAGCAAAGAACTGAAGAAAAATAATGTCCGGGAAATCGATCTGAATAATACATGAAAGTTGCCCATATTGTTTTACAATAAAGCAGTTTTTTTTATGCGTAACGGCCGCACGGATTGTTTTGGCATGCTATTACTTTTGATGTTCTTTGAATGGGGCTTTGTTATTTAACAAAGTCTGGTGAAGAGAAATAATAGAAAGAATCTTTTTATTCAATTTCACTGAGGTTACCAAAGTACTTCCATGATTTTTTAAGTAATAAACCACTTTATTCTTGCCGCTGTTATTACGAGTAAAATTTGATTGATCAAATATTTTAAGTACTCTGGATTATCGTAAACAAATAAATTCAATTAATCTTCGATGTGATTAGTTTCCATTAATTTTTATTTCATTTGTTATCTTAAAAAATCAGACTAAATTATTAATCGATCTTAATTTTTGTTTCACAATTATGACTTATTATTTATTAATAAAACAATGTAACGTAACACGACAGTGGCAGTGCATTTTTTTCTACCTTATTATAAATATCTTCTGACAAAGTTTTATCAAGAAACTGACTAATGAAAGCTACATCAACACCCCTTTTGTGTTATCATATACATTGCTTCGTGTAAGTGACACACGCACACACATGATTTCATTTGTTATTAGGTCGTAGTTGTCAGCGCGCGCTCTTTCTCTTACACGATGGTTGCGTGTAATGTTCGTTTCGTTTGAACGACATTTGATTTTTATTAAAAAAGCAACAGATCTTATTGTATCTTCCTTAATTTTTGAGACATCAGTGACTTCAAACATACTGGATTTTTGGTTACTTGTTAGTCTGTATGGTGTACTTTTATATTTCTGATCAAAAATTCAAGCATAAAGATTTATGAAGATTTTAAAGTAAAAACATTTGTTATATTTTAGAAAACTCTGTGTGCAGCACTGTTGATAGATTTTTTTTGTAGGTAGCGGCAAGACGCGTAGATGATAGTTTATGACCGGCACAAGACTTTGAGTTTAACTTTCTATTCCTTCCAATAATTCCTTTTCAAAGAATATTTGCATCACAAGATTATGTAAAACTGGATATTTACATTTTCGACTTACTGATCGATTTCGAATCAAAACTGATTTGGAATTAAACTTATTTTTGAAATAAACATCAGTTTCAGAAGCACGTTTATTTAATCGTAAAAGTACTTCATGCGTATTAGTTTTATTTTTATTACTAGCGAAAATTAACAAAATGTAAAGCAAAAATTAATTTAACTTTTATGTAGAGTGCTTTTAAAACCAAACGGTTACAAGGTAAACTTTATTAATTCAGTGCGTTAATTATTGCGAGTCGTCCCACATGTGCGTGTAAACAACCACGGCTCACGGTCGGATGTAAACTCAAATTCGATCATTCAGCACTCTATTGAAATACTTACATCCATCAAGCTCTATCGACGGGTGCACCCGCTGTACATCATCAACCTTGTATATAACACAATTTATTTTCTTGTTTTACCCATTAGACTTCAACCATTCAGAAGCTAAACGTTTTGATGAACATAACAAAAGCTTTTGCTATATTTTCCAAATCCTACTAATTATAAAAAAGAATGTCCCATAAAAATAAATATACACCGACGGGCTCATAAACTGCAAGAATATTCAAGACGCCTTTGAAATAAACATTTTAAACAAGTATTCAAACTTTTGTACAAAAAAGTTCGTTAACTTCATAACAGTGTAGTGTAATACTTTCACTATTAGACTACACTGTTACACTAAGTTTATGTTTGTATACTGGAAAAAAAACATTTATTTAATTTTAACAAAGCGATAAATGTAACATTTTGAGACTAAGCATAGTTATTTTTGTCCAACTGTAGTCTTATTTTTTACTGCAGTTCTATTTTAAAATTTTGTATTTTTTGATTGATGGACAGTCTCGCCAATTGAGTTTAATCTGAAAAGTTTGCATGCTTATCTAAGCTGTTAATTTGAAAACAACCCTGAACTTTAATGCAGCTTATGTCTGCGTTAGTGTAGATGAATTGAGACCCTAGACCCCACACTAGGATTCCCCATATTGTGAGCTGTAGAATCTTTCGTTTGATTAAATTTATTGACAACATTATAGTAGTAAATTCTGGTGTGATGTCATGAGGTAAGATGCGATGACATGGTGTGGTGTCATGATATGATAGGATGTGATATGGTGTTATCTGGTATGAAGTGGTGTGGTATGACGTGGTGTAATGTGATGTGGTATAACGGGTTGAGGTGTGTTGGAATAGGATGGTGCGTAATGTGCAGTGGAGTGCTCTGCGTGTTTGCGTATGATAGTGTTTTAGTTTTTGTTTTTCATGAATATTATAAATTGTTATTCCAACGTCTTTAAAAATGCTTGATTTTCTAGTGGTCTATTTTTATAGCTAGTTTGTTATAATTACAATGCCTTGCAATTCTTTGTTCAGTGCGAAGTGGCTTGGGCAAAAAGATGATGTTAGATAAGAATGAAATATGGCACCTGTCCCATGGAAGGCCCAGGGCTGAAGGGCGTCCCACCGAGCTTCTGCTCTGATGCTAAGGCTGATCTTCGTTTGTTTTATGCTTTTAATGAGTATAGTTAATAAGGAATTCTAAGACATAAACTATGTATGTAGTTTTATGGACAATTAATAATAAGGTAAGGCACAGACGAAAGAGATATTCTACCTACTCCTTCCTATTTACACTTTTTCTTTTTCTCCCTCTGCCCACTTTTTTCTATATTTTTTTTTCTATATTAAGAGCCTGCCAAAGTGACTCTACTCTGCCTGATGGAAAGCATAAACAGAATTCCAAGAGTTGTGGTAACCGTACTCATTGCAAATGCAGACAATGCAGTATGGTGACCCACGCTATGGCGGTCTTGTGAGATGCTTTTTCACACCCCACTTGGGGACGTAAAAGCCATGACAGTCTTTGTGACAGTGTAAGGCTTAAACAGTTAGTTATGGATGCTGACGCTTTAGGTTGACTGGGAGGGTAGTACTGCCACGGTCGAACCGGCCCCCTCGTGCTGAAATCAGCGTGGCTCTACTGGAAAAATTATGCTGTTACAACTATCTTATATTATTATTTTACAGCCCTACAACTGACTCAGCCAGAATATCATTGGTCGCCAAGGGCTGCTGTTAGAAGAAATGTGCATTAACGTGAACCGAATCCCTCCAAGTATATGTGCGAGCTCTGTGATCATATGTTCGCCTTTGCATAAGAACAATACAATACACTGACAATATAATACGAAAACGACATTATAAGACAAATACGATATGTACGAGGTCTTTCCTGCGAACGTTTACGCAAACATCCAAGAAATGCAATAACAGTGCGCTACCGCTCCCCGCGTCACCGCGCCTCACCCCGACGGTTTTCGTGACTTTTCACGTTAGCTACGAACATTAAAGTTATATAACATATGCAAGTAACTGTTTAATACTCTCATTCGACCGCCTTAAACATTTGATATAATAATTGGTATTGAGTTTACGGCCATGTAAAGTAACTATGCTGACATGCAATTGGATACATACCAATAAATTTATTCAGTTTCGTTAAGCAAATACAAACAGGTGTATACGACAGGAGTATTTTAATATAAAGCTGTATTTGAATGAAAAATCCAAACATAAACTAACTATACCTTCAACGAAATATTATATTTTATAAAAGATACAAATACTGTACAAGTACTGGAGATATTACCACGTACCTTTGTGTTGTAGTTTCTTTTATTTTATCGTGTTGTGTACCGATTCTGTCCCTAGTACCGAAAGAGCAAGTGTAATTATTTGACAGAATACATAGAAGCTGAGATACAAAGAGGATAGCTTATTTGAAATTGATACTGAATGTAATCTATTTGTTAAGTGTAATTTTATATAGAATGGAACTTGTCGTATGTCATACAGTGTTACAAAACAGTACCATCAGCGATAGTAATCGTGTACTGTGATAATTTGACACCTTAGATACTTATATATTTTGAAATACATGCATTTATTTTTTCTTTTTTATATGACAATTCGCACACCAGGAATACATACAAGTATACATATCCTGTGTCGCAGGAGATTTTACAAACATACATGAAAAGGACACAAAGACCTCCCATACTCGACAACTTGTGAATCACATGTGGTGTTTGAACCCAAATCACTCAGCACAGTATAAAGTGGCGTGGCGGCCGCTTAAAGCACTAAGCGCACAGAGAACGAATAATCATGATCATCATACATTTGTCCACGATAAGACGACACAACTTCAGCTTTACAGTCAGAATTGTACCCGTTGCACAAACAGGCGAGCCTGTGACATGCAACCACAATTTTCATGCAGGTTTTTTTTTTATATTAATAGCCTGCCAAAATGACTATTCTGCCTGATGGAAAGCATGCATAGAATCTAAGAGTTGTGGTCAGACAATGCAGTATGGTAACCCGTTTCTCACACCCCGCTTGGAGACGTAAAAGGCATGACAGTTATCGTGACAGTGTAAGGCTTACACAATTACCACGATAACTGTCATCCCTGCATCAATGGGCCTCCGATCTCACACTCACCAACGAAGCACGACAACACGGATGTTGGCGCTTTAGGTTGGTCTTCTGTGGGAGGGTAGTACTGCTCCGGTTGAGCCGGCCCGCTCGTGCTGAAATCAGCGTGGCTCTACTATCTTACGTAAGCAGGTACTTTTGAGTCAAATTATTAAAACTTTACATCTGGTTTTTTTGTGTGATGAGTAAGATTACTTATTATTGCATATGTACGTATGCATAGTAACATAAATATTAGCAGCTTAGCCAGAAGTGGTTACTTTGTTTTACACCTACATTGCATAATTGCGTTATGGGTGGGATGATTTATTTTATTTCGGGGTTAAGTTATCTAAAATACGTTTTAATTTAGTAATACATTATTATGTTAATAGAGATTTAAAAAGTGAAGGTTTTAAGTTACTTCTGGGACCAAACGACCACGTGTGAGGTGTCTCAAGTTTTTATATCCTGCAATTCATCGGTCATCGATCTTCTGTTCTTTTCTCTACACTACAATATCGTAGACCTAGCTACTTGTATATTGTATGTATGTAATGTATGTTATGTAATATCGTTCTTGCTATTATTCCTCAAAATACAAGTCTAAATCATATGCATTGACGGAATTATTTAACTATTTTATTTAATTTAATAATTTTGATTGTACGTAATATTCGTTTCTTATTAATATCTATTTTTACTTATTTTATAAATACTTTACATATTCTATTATGGCTGATGGTAATTCCTACTACTCCGCCAGTGACTCTGAAGTTTCATCACCAAATGTAGGTTTCACCTAACCTCGGAGATATATTACGCAGTACTTTTTACCAAAAATTTGAATTGAAAATGTTTCACATTTGCCACATAAACACTTAAAATATCCAGTCACTATAACGACTTATAGGAAACCAGTAACGGTCAAAAAGTGAAAAAGTCTACGCCATTTTGGTTGCCGAGACCTGGGTCAAATCTCACCTTCTTTTCATTTCTTACCCTCTTCCAGGTTATGTTCTCATCACGAACAATAAAGTAAAAAAAATATGTATTACAGTATATACCTACGTTCCGAGTTCTCTTACAGTCTTTCCTCCCAATCACCACCTGACTCAACTACCGAGTATTTCTTCCTTGAAATGTGTGTCAGAGAAGCCAAACTCAGCCTAGGTATCGTATATTGTCCCCTAGATTATTTACGATTTCTTCACCGTATTAAAATCGGTTTAAAAATCTTTAGGGTCTAAGTACTAATATCACATCACCATGGGTGGCTTCTCTGATCTACTGTGTCACAATTCCCCTGCTGTCATAAACTGTTGGGTATATTCGAATCAACATGCTTACATAGCTAATCGCTTCAAGCCATATACTACAACCCAAATGGAGAAGTCACCTTGCTTGACCATATAATTACTTCGTCCCTTGAGAATGTTTAATCTTATGGCCAGTACAGTACTTAGTTTCTTACATCACGACATAATTTATTTGTCCAAGCGGTGTTTCGGACGCACTAGTCACATAGCATCTAGGAACTCTTAGTGACAGCTGTCATCGTCAATGAAAAGGTTCAAATATTGAACGAAAGCCTTTTGCACCTATAGGATGTTTACACGTCATTTAGGAAATATATTTAAGACATTCTCTGCACTTTGGTTGAGGGATAACATCCGCCGTATGTAAAATAACTCGAAGTGAAGAAACCTGGCTTGCCTACAAAATTGTTAGAAACAATTGCAATCAGACGATACGTAATGCCAAACGCCGTTATATTCTCGATAACATTTCTACTTCTTCATCTGCCGATATCTGGAAGTACCTGAGGACTCTCAGCATTGGTGATGAGCGTGGCACGAATATTCCACGAGCATTACTTTGAAGATATCAATCGTCATTTCATCACTTCTGTTTTCTCAGATCATCAAAGTAAAGCTTAAACCATCGATTATCTGGCCCACCTGAGTAGACCAATATAAGAATTTAGTTTTTCTAATTGCATCAGGAGAAGTTAAGCGATTTGTTATCTCCATTAAATCCAAGATACCTGGTAATGATAACATTAGCCGTTTTCTGGTAACCGCTATCCTGGAACAGCTCTTACACGCCATTATCCACATAATTAACTATTCGCTAGATTCCAATGTCTTTTCATCTTTATCGTGCAAGGCATTATGTATATCCACTGGCTAACGTAATAGGTACTTTAACCCCTCCCTCCCTTCACACTTTCGTCCAATATTTATTTATTTATTTATTTATACATCATGCACTTTATGTACATAGGCGGACTTAATGCCTAAGGCATTCTCTACCAGTCAACCTTTGGGTGATGCAGAGAAAATAGGAAGTAGGTGCGTTTCAGATGTTGAAAAGAAGAAGTAGACATATACAAACTTTCATATACTAAAATTAATACAAATACATAAATACATACAAATACATACTTAAGTTGATGTAAGTCTATATACATACATACACAAATAAATATCATAACAAGTAATAATAAGATGATAATCATGTATTGGTTGATTCTACCAGCTGTTTCAGTAAATACTGCTTCACTTTTTTCTTAAAAGTAAAAGCGTTGCTAGCCATCCTGACTTCGAGGGGAAGCTCATTCCAGAGAAGAACGGACTGCACAAAGAAAGATGAGCCAACAAACTCAGATGTATGGAAGGGGCAACGAAGGAGAAGATTCTTAGAAGACCGAAGCTTTCTGTCGTGATTGCTACATAGGAGTTGGAAATAAGAGTTTAAATATGTTGGCGAAGATGGGTTATTAAGTAAAGAGAATAGAACAGTGAGCGCGCGTAATTTTCGGCGTAGACGAATTGGTAGCCAATTGAGCTGCGAACGGAAAGAGGATACATGGTCATATTTACGGAGATTATAAACAAATCGAATGCAGTTATTAAGAAGACGGTCTAATTTATCGAGAAGATCTGCATTCAGGTCGTAGCAGCACACATCACCATAGTCGATTAAGGGGAAGATAAGAGTTTCCACAAGCATAGTCTTGGTTTTTACGGGCAGGAAATTTCTCAGACGATTTAGAGCCCGAAGTGTCCCAGTAATCCTCCGGCACTGTTTTGCAACTTGTTCACGCCAGGTTAGTGTGCAATCGAGGTGTAAACCTAAATCTTTCACCGATCCACTCACAGGTATGATAGTCCCATGAAAAGTAATAGCCGGGAGAGTTTTAGTGTCTACTCTGTTCATCGACCGGTGACTTCCCACTACGATAGCTTGACATTTTGTGGGGTTCACAGATAAACCAAACCTTTGAGACCACGTGTTGATTGTTTCCAGATCGTGGTTGATCATTTGTATTGCTCTCGAGATATCTTCCACTTTGCTCTGTGAATAGAGCTGTAGGTCGTCGGCATACAGATGATACGCACAACGAAGTTCCAGGGACAGGAGGTTAATATACACAGAAAATAATATAGGAGAAAGAGAGGAAAGAGACAATATTCATTCTCCCTTTCCTCTCTAAAGTTCTTTAAGCCTGTGTACATAAATAATTGTCTCTTTATTTATCAGGATAACTTGCTCAATGAAGATCAATCAGGATTCCGGCCTGAACATAGTACAAGGACAGCTTTGCTCAAGGTGATACTTGAAATTAAGGCGGCAATATAATGGCTCTTTTCGCTATTTATCGACTTTATAACTCACAAACATTAATATTCCTATCATCTGTACGTAGAAAACTTAGACGAAGTTATAAAATAAACAACCTACACACCATAAAAGACTAGTCGAGCAGGTTTAGCTTAGACGTGAATGTGATACTGATAGTGATTAACACTATTCTTAGGAAACTCTAGAATGATGGGCATAATTGATCCTGACGCTGTCACCAATATTATTTCTGACCGTAAAGTATTACCTAAGTCAAGCGATCAAGTACCTTGGTCTACACATAGTCACAAATCTGAGTTGGTGAATTTAGATGACCAGTGACGGTCTAAAGGTCATGAACATTCTACGTGGCCTCTATCGAATAAAAAAAAATTTCTCATTTAAAACTAAGATGGTGTCCGTGCAAAATTTTAATTTTTATTAAATTCATTAAATTAAATTAAATTCATTACTATGCGCCTGACACTAAATATGGTGATGAGTTTTACCTCATTCTAAATACAAATCTTCTGAATAAATTAGGCCGACATCTGAAGAATTTACATTCAGTTCCTATTCTACTTACGAAAGTATGATCATGTATTCTCTTACCGGACGCAACTGTCATGGTTACCTAAAAGACAGCTTGCTGGTGTTGTGTTGACTATGTTACACTCTCTTCTCCACTCTCTTAGTCACTCTAACCATGGCAGAAATCTTCGCTCCTCCAATAATCTTATCCTTTTTTGTCCCTCACGCTCTTTCCCTTGATATAAGAAACTATATCAACAGATTAACCTTCAAAGTCGAGGTCGAGCAGATCGCATATTCTAAGGAGACTTGTAGACGAAATCATCAGAAATGTACGAAAATGTATATATTCATATGTGTATTTATGGGTATATGTACGTGTTTTTACATATTTTTTTTTTTATATTTATAATGTTATATAGAACATGAAATTGCTTGTAAGTAAATTTATTTAATTTATCCTCCTCACTCCAATGATATGCTACACACATCTCTGTATCACCCAAAAGTTGACTGCAAGAAATTGTCTACGGAATTAATTCCGCCTTATGCAACGTATTTGCAGGAAGATATTTAAACATATAAAAATATATTACTGATTAAAACTAGCAACTGAAACTAACTGCAGATTACTACTAATGAAATTTTCTGCAGTTAGTACGTATATCCTACTAATACTTCAGTAATATTAGTTATACATCGGAATAACATATGTATATGCTACAATTTGTAATCATTTTTTGTAATTTTGGTCGTAATATAACGATACATGTCAATGAAGTCGGAAAAAAATCTGGCCTCTGAGAGTTATTTTGGGGTACGCTCTCTAAACCATTGAAGTTACACAAAGATGAAGTACCATCGTAAGATTCTTTGTATTAAAAAAAAATATATAATGATCTGTTACGAAACTTAAAGTGGCAGACCAAATTACACACGAGCGAAGACGCGGGTAAAAGCTATTTTTTATTCATAAGTAATACCAACATATACATCTGGACTGATTATTTTAATTCAATAATGTTTTATTTATATTGGGCAAGGGCCACACTAAAAACAGTGAGTCGGCTTCCATGAGCCTTCATAAACAGATAACAATAGTTAAAGCTGGGCATGATTTGAACAACAACACGGAACTGCACTCAGCGCGGCTCAGCTTCGGCAGTAAGTTCTGTATCGCCGATACTCGCCGAATTATTCCACTTCAGCGACCCATAGTACAAATACTCAATTAATGTTACTAATACTATTAGGCCGCGGTCTCTAAATCAGCGGCAACGATGTGGGAAACGGCAAGGCAACGTAAAACTGGTCTCGAAGCCAGTGGATAGATCACACGGCACTAAACCGGCGTGGTGTTGTGTTAAGAAAAATTCTACTTCGTAAAACATAGCTTGATACGGATTGGAGGTATAACAAAACAATGGCTATGATGAGTATTTAATAATTCATGTTATCGTACTGTATAATTGAAAAAAAAAATTTGGAAGTACGCGTCCTTTTCTATAAGAATATTTTACTGAAATACACCTTTACTGGTATTCAATAAAAACCAGTGAAATATTTTCAACAGGCCTGACGACAAGAGGTAGTTATTAAACCGTTAGCTACACATGTACTTCATTCAAAAGTTTTGCCGCTAAAATACACGTTAGATGAAGTGAAATGACTGAACCTCAGGGAGTAATTACTTCTTTGTAACAACTGATTTTGCTTGCCTTAATCGTGTTAATGTACATTATTATTTTGTTAATCAATCTATCCTTTGGGAACAGGGGTATGTTTTGTACAAATTAAAGGGGATATTCAACTTCCTCTTCCTCAAGCTTTTGCCTCTGATGTGGCGCCAACATAATATTAATGAAGATTAATTTGCAGTTGACATTAAAACAGCAAATATAATTTAGTCACTTTTAAAATGTATTCAGCGAATATCAGAAGGCACATAGATTACTGAAGATTTTTATTGACCGAATAATTTTAACAGTAAAGTAAAATAATATCACCCAACGTCCAAATGATTACAAGCTGAAATTTAAAACCAAAAATTATTTTGTACTTACAAATTGAGTAAATTTTAAGCGACTGGGGTGTTTTCTTTTTATAGAAGTCTACCAAAGTGACTCTACTCTGCCTGATAGAAAGCATGAATAGAATCCCATTGGTCATAACAATGCAGTTATGACCCTCGTTATGGCGGCCTAGTAAAATATTTTTCACATCCCGTTTACAGGACCCGTGGACCTCCCACTATGGGAGGGAAAGACGCCTAGTAGTGAGTTCCAGATTTTAACTGATTTGCACAGGAGGGAAGAACCGAACCGTTTAATTCGGTGTTCCTCTAGTTGAGCTATCTGTGAAGTTTGAACTGAATCAGTAACAAAATTACCATTAGTAACACGTGATACCCAGTCTGGGTGTCAGTTACAGAATCCGAGATACAGTTTGCTCAGTGCGTTGTGTCGAATGTATTTTCAATTAACAGTCTCCGTAGGAAGCGTACGCTCTACTGTACGCTACCGGGACTTCGCCAAGTTTAATCACTCGCAAGAAGGTAATAATAGAAACGGAGCAGTCTACGACGACAATTGGGAATACCTGCGCTGCGCTCTTCCAGTATAAAGTAGGTCACGTATTTTTCAGAAAATATTTTTTTATTATCGACAGAAATTATATCGAATCAAGTATTGTTTTGCTGCGTTATCTATAAAATGAAGCAATAATGTAACGGTTTGTAAACAACTGCGTCTCGTCTTATTAGGTTACAAAAAGTTCCATGAACATCCGAAGAGAAACCAATGTCTTTGTAGTTTTATATCTCACTTTCCGATGAGATGGTTAACACACGCTTATATGTTAATCATCTCATCGGTAAGAGAACAATATACTCGTAAGTCACTTGATGAGTCACCAAACCATTAGCGTTGAAAAGAAACTCCCTCATTATACCAAACGTATTATACCACAAAATAATACACAGATTTTTTTTCTGTTTGTACTAATATTATTTAACTCTGGCACGCGTATGTAATGTTTATTGCGAGAACACTATGTGCACTTTGACGTACACAGCTCTCATAAAACAATGCTACACTTTTGCACAGAAATTTCTTCGAAGAAAACTTTAGCCTACCCATCCCCCTTCTCGGCTTTACGTTTGGGCATCTCGTGTAGGCTGTGTCTCGTTAGCCCAGTCCGCATGTCCCTAAACTACAAGTTAGCGCAAATATTACTCGTCGAAACTTGTGCGTAACTTCTATATGCTCTAGTGTAGCTACTGTCTATAATACATTCTTGTACCTTTACACAAATATGTATATATGTTTCATGACATGCGAACGTTTGAATGCATGCAATATTTGTGCAAATCAATGAGGTGTATACATATAGCACTTTCATTCTTATTTGCATAATGCTAATTTCGTAATGTTAATTCGTTTTGAAGTGTTAATCTCGTTCTAGTTCACATACTACAAATCAATGTCGTTGTAGGCTGTGATCATATATTTGACTAAAACTAGTTTGTAAACCTCAATTAAGGCAAGATTGAAAAAGCGCGCTGAAATGAAAGACTCAAAGAAGCTCAGTGTTCGAGGCAATGAGACTATTTCATTTGGCTCATGAGCTAACCTTTGCTAATCCTCCTATCATCTTGTTTAATGTGTGTTTTGCGTCAGATTACCTGAGCCTTTATAATTAATTTGGTTCACATTCGTAAATAAGCTTGGGTAGACATTAGGTTAAAGTTAACAAACGAAGCTAAGATATAAATTTCAATACAACCCAATAGATCACATTTGTTAATATTCTACAGCAATAATTTGTGATTAAATACCATCGAAGGCAATCGTTATTTAGTCTATTTTTCGTCGGCTATTTTATTGATTTCCAGTGTTATAGGAGATAGACGATAGGGCACTTTGACGAGGGATTTAATAAACAACGGACAGCTAAAAAGTACTGGCTTATTTATGAACGAATATATTAAGCGGAACAAATGGAACCGGTGCTCACCGACAGCGACTGGCACACACTTAACACGAATAATAATATCTTAAATTTAAGTAAATATAACGACAAACAAAATTTTGTTATGTACACAAAGACAAAAATAATAGACAAACTTCAGTTTCATTTAGTTTCAATTCTGTAGACAGTCTGTGTCTAACAATGGCCGGTGTCCGGCTCATAAACACATTGTATAATTCATCTCACGTAAATAGCCTCTAAATTGGCCTTGGACAATTGTGTGGACGTCACAAAAGTAGTATAAATTAGTCCGACGGTTGGTAGCAGACACTGGAAACCAATTTATCGTTAGATGTGATATAAATGTACAATATCTTTCACTTTTTACTTTGTTTATTTTTATCATATAAAGGGGCAAACGGTAAACGATTCTCCTGACGGTGAGTGCCTTCCAGCAACTAGGGATACCTACAACTTAAGTCACTTTGTTGCCGTCTTTTTACCCCCTCGCTCAAAATCAAGGGAAGACGAGGGCTTTAGTTCAATGACGTCATTCACTCACTCGTTACAAAGCAACGAAAGAACTGTTTAACAATGGTTTTTGTGAGGATTTGCATCACTGCGCTAGAGTGTCGCCCAAACGCGCCGAAGCTTGGCTCTCCCACGTGCGTATTCATTATCAGTTCAGTGGGCGTTTGTTTTGTTTAAATTAGTTTTTAATTCATAACGGTGATACGCGCCTTTAGTTTAGCCTTTACCTTTAAAGGCACCTATTACGGTAATAGTACAATAAGGTCCATTTGCGGTGGTATTTGTATTATTACATTTTATTTTCGTTTGATTATTACACCAAAGTAAAGTTTATTCATTCAAAATATTTCACTTAATCGTATGTCGGGGGATTGTAAACGCTACACAGGGGCAAACTATAAAATCAGTCAATTTCTGCAACGCGACGCAGCAGTAAGACTTCTTGTATACGCAACGCCTTAAATAAACACGGTCGTTTATTTTTACGTGATTACCTATTGCTCAAGTTTGTGACTTTTATTGACAGCATTTTTTACAATTTTTAATTGTATTTTATAGTTTTTTTCATCGTTTTGTAATTGACTTTACATTAAAAAGACTAAGAATAAAATATCGCTATAATAGGACAGAGTTCACAGGGTTGGATTCTAATATGGCGGTATTATCCGTGTTGGGAGAAATGCTCTACCGTATTTACTGCTCATACCTTTTTATGTAATAGATAATTTTATGAATATGAAATTAGTTTAAGCAAATATTAATTATATAAACTGAAAAACTTTTCTGTGGCTCGTTTTATTCATTCTAATAGTCATATTAGTGTATTGTAACCATTGAGTATACAACGTTGATCAACGGGTGTCAATTGATAAAATCAATTAACAGTTTTTTGCTAATCTGTCGACTTGAATGTAACCTATGATATTCACAAACTGTAACCCTTAAATTGAGACATTTAGGTTTTCAAACATCGGAAGTTTAATATGTCCGAATTACGATTATTAAACTTTAAGTAAGGAACGCCTCTGTCACGGAGATAACATATTTCTTTCTTTTTAAGTAGGTATAATTACTTCTGTAATGGGAATTTCATCAAGCCAATCTATGGAGTTCTAAATTCCAAAATTCATAGTTTCATAATCACACCACACAACAGCTACAAACTTAACTAAATCTATTAACTATAAAAATTCTGCAATAACGTTGAGTACATGATGTAAAAGATTTATAATCAATTATAATTATTGCTTTCTTCTGGAGATCGATTGTATTAACTAATAAAAGAGCGATACTTACTGTTGTAGGATAGACTTAGTAGGTACATGACATTGACATGACCATTTGGTTGTCTACGAGGAAGGACAGGACATAGGAACATTGACAGGACTTAAAAAAAAAAAAATACATAATGTCGCTTTACACCAAATTGAAAATCAGCTTGCTCTATTTTCTATGGCTAAAGTGAATTGTTTTTTGCTCTTCCATAAATAAGATTATTTACAAACTGTACAGTGTAATAATAATAAGATCACGTAATCATCAAACTATAAATTACTTCTACCCTACCGTTGCAACAAGATATTGTTTCACGTTTGTACACACGTTCAACATTTAAAAAAGGTGTAGACGGACATAAAATCGTTCGAAATTTGCAAGATTACGATCTTAAATGAGCTTGCCTTGTTAATTCCGCAAGTTTTCAATAAATCTCTACGAACATTAATTTTGCAAAGATAAGACGTTAATTTTAAATAATAATGTACTTAATTCTTCGTAAATCATATAACTGTGTTTTTGTAACATCACTAAGCCAGCAAGTGTCGTTCCTTCGCTCTTCCACACACGTGGTCCAGTTATTATGGCAATTCAAAATTAAAATTATGTACTTATATGAATCATAAAAAGTATTTGTATTAAATTTCTTTAAAATAATTCAAACATTTAAAGCTTGAAACAAAACAAACAACAGTATCATATTCGTGTGCATATTTATGCTGAAGGACAGAATTTGTTGTACGGAACCCAATTAATTCATATTTCTCACCGGTGGTTAGGAATAGACTACCGCCGTAATAGTTTTGACCTAAATCCTACCTCCGTAATGGGAAAAATCGATATGTATTTTGAAATATCTATTTTAAGTAATCAATCCCGTAGAAATAAATATGATCCGTAACGCAACATAAGCATCCTGAATAGTCGAATAACGAAAAAAGGGTTTAAATTGAAGATGATAATATTATCACTAACTACATCTGACGATGGAATTCTTCAGAAATCAACAGATCACCAGGGATAGTCATTAGGGTATTTATCAAAAATAACATATCGAGGACATATTCTCTTAAACTAGCATCGCAGCCACTTGAGCCGGCCTACAGAGTGAGAGTAATAAATAGCGATAGCAAAAAAAAAAAAAAAGTTCAATTATGAAAGAGTAAACTGTGTCGTTAAATGAAGTGCATAATAAGGTCGGCACTGCGACAGCCCACCCGAGTTCCGACAGATGCACCGCACCGTAGCACACTTGCGTCGCGCTCTGCTGAATGGGGATTTGCAACTTTGTGAAACAATAAGCGTTCCTTCGTGCCATAATTTTAACGGTAACGTTAAAATGCTCTTTTCCACCTTTATCTTAATTTTAACAAACTCAATTATATTGTATCATGACAATTAATTACATCGTGCTGATATATGAAGATCGCTGGTGTTGCACATGCACCACTGCATATTGAGTACACCAAATTGCTGATGCATCAATGACGTCAATCGATGTCGCGAGTAATATTTATTGCAACATTCTGTAAGAGTGATTGTTCTATATTCCTACTTAGAAGTAGAATCATCCCTCATTACGCTTAGTTTTGTAATATAATTTTAATTAATTAAATAGATTTAAAATCATTTCGGTTTTTTTTTTCGAGCCTTCGATGGCAGCTAATAAGTTTTCTAGTACGTTATTGTTTTTTTTATTTTTTTATTTATTTTAGTTATTTATATTTAAGAAAAAATACTTTATGATTATTACAGCATTAAATAGCTCTAAACTGTTTGAAGTCAGTTCAACTTAACGTTATACATTGGGTTTGATACAGACTTTAAACCGATACTCAAACAAAAAAGAATTTTCCAAATTATAATACAATAATAATTTTGAAAATCCATCCACACGTGACAGACATGTCGAGTAACAAATGTATAAAAAAAAACAGTAGCAGTCGTGGGACTGCCGATAGAAGTGAAAACGGAACTATTAAGTTGAGAGTAATTAAAACTATATGCAAAAATTATATGAAATTTTTTATGTTTCATATATAGCTACGAGGGGGCGTTTTTAAGTTCGCGGAATGGAGTGTATTGAGTAATAATAAAAACACAAAATTATTTTTCTTTTTCTATATATTCCCCTGCAACACGAATACATTTTTCAGATCTTTCAATTAGTTTTTTTATTCCCTCGTAAAAAAAAGTTTTATCTTTGTCTGAAAAATACGCCGAAACCGCCTCCTTAACCTCCTCATCAGTTGAAAATTTCTTACCACGTAATTCTTTTTTCATTTTTGGAAAGAGATAATAATCACTCGGAGCCAAATCTGGACTGTAGGGTGGGTGATTCAAAATATCGAAGCCCACCTTATGCAGGGCAGCCAGTGCGACTCGGCTCTTGTGAACGGGAGCATTGTCATGCAATAGCAGGACACCTTTCGTTAATTTTCCCCGTCTTTTTTCTTTGATGACTTCTTTTAACTGTTCTAAGATTGAAGCGTAGTATTCCTCCGTTATAGAAATGCCTTTATCTTTATAATCTATCAATAATATTCCTTCTGAGTCCCAAAAAATCGTTGCCATGAGTTTCCCAGCCGACTGTGAAACCTTAAATTTCTTGGGTGGTGCTGTGCCCTTTTTGTGCCACTGCATGGAGTCTTGTTTGGACTCGGGTTCATAATGATGAACCCAAGTTTCATCCCCAGTAACAATTTGATTCAATACGCCATCCTTGTCTTCATTGCAGAGGTCCAAAAACGCACGTGAACATTCCACGCGCTGTTGTTTTTGCAATGGCGTGAGCATTCTCGGCACCCACCGTGCGCTAACCTTAGTCATGCCAAGATGATCGTGTAAAATTTTAAAAATTGTTGTATCCGATACTCCAACCATTTCTGCGAGTTGTTTCTTTTTTAGTCGAGCATCTTCCAATACAATTTTTTCTACTTTTGCAATAACTTCTGGCGTAGTCACCTCAACGGAGCGCCCCGGCCTCGGGTCGTCTTCAAGTGATTCCCTGCCTTGTTTAAATAAACTATGCCACTTGTAGACCATTGTTTTTCCTGGGCAAGAATCCCCTTAAACCGATGACATCTCATTGAGTATGGTTTGAACAGACTTTCCTTGCTTAGTAAGGAACTTTATCACCGCACGGAATTCAATTTTCTCCATTTTTTTCACTTCGTTCCCGATTAAAATACTTGGTCAACGATAGTTTAATAACTAATGATCCAATCACAACAAATTTTACTATGCAGACTAATTATGAGTCACTGAATACGGTAGGCATCAAAAGAGCGCGTTTACCCGCCTTTTTCACTGTCATTCCGTGAACTTAAAAACTTACCCTCGTATATATAATATATAATATCATATATAATATATAATAATAATAAATTTCATATATAATATATAATATCATATTCTCCATAGCTATAGATATACTATTATCATTAGCATGTCGGTGACGCGAACCGAGGATTTTACCCTCTACCAAAACGCTCAACGCGCCTAAAGAAGTTTTCACTTCAAAAATACAGTCGAATTGTGAACATCCTACTTTTTTTAAGTTGGTTAAAAAGTAAGTAACACCACCAAAAGTAACACAACACAAACCAACGACCATAATTCTCAATTGGCACTTTTGAAATATTCCATATCATCACGATTTTGAGGTCATAACGCGACGCTCCATTGCCCAATCCGTCTCAGTCCGCCAACTCATTCACTCCTCGCCTCACCGCAGTTTAATTCCAAACTGACCCACACTCAGAGGGCCGCTCCAGGCTTCATTTCGTAAATTACACTCTCAACTGTTTCATGGCAGACCAATCACTTACCTTTTGTGTAGCGTACAACGGACCCTTGGTTTTAACATGAACTTCGTGTGTGGCGCATATTACTCGCCGTAAACTGAAGGTACTGTTTGCAATGTTTGGCACATTGGCACAGTTCATACAGTAAATTACCTTATTTAGTAAATAGACAAGCGCTGGTAACTGGGGTTCAAAGGAGTGACATTACAGAACATCAATCAAAATCCTCACAAAACAAAAACATCCCAGTTACAGACGCTATCGATATTGACAGCAGTTGGAAGTTTGACTTAGAAGTGCCTTGTGCCACCATTAGTTTACAGAGTGATAAAGGCCAAACTCTTCAATCAAAATGCATTACTCAAAATGATACATAAAATTCTAACGTTGTTTGTGGTTTATCACAAAAGAGAAACATAACTTAGGTGTCAGCCTCTTTTTGACCAAATGAGATTGGATGAGTGAATTTTGAAATTTTAAAAATGTAAAACATAATTACGCTCATGCCTTTTTGCCCGAAGGAGTAAACAGTATAAAATGTATGATTTTGTTGACTATATTCTTTGATAGTCATTATAATAGTTTGGAAATTTTCAATTGGTCACATTATATTTTTATACAATTTTGAATACTTCCAAGCGCATATATATTTAAGATTAAAAACACTTAAGCTTAGATCAAATGATCCTGCATCACACAATGTCAACCGTGGATAGAAAACGAGCCCATCACCTCTAGCTCAGTGTTCAAAACCGTTAACCACTAAACCAACAGGCCTTCGTTAAAGGTGACAATTATAATAATACACGATCCTTTCACTAACAGAACAACATAAATAAACTGCGAGTAAGCTATTGTGTCTTAGCATAAATTACATATTGCACTCATCACGAAGCCAGTGACCAGTCACCTACAAAATAAGAGCTTTCAAAAACAGCAAATAAAAAGCATTGCCGTAACGGGCAGAGACTACCGCCGGTCGTTGGACTATCGTCCGAGCGAAGACGAGCGCCGCAAAAAACCGTGAGGCCACACTCACACAACACTTCAGACTTGTGCTAGATTACTGTCTTACAGGAAGGATAACTGGTCAATTTGTATATTTTGCCATCTGTACTTTTTAAGGTGTAAACTGTTCGCCGATGGCCTAACACTCCAGCATAACATTTATGCAGTGGTTGAATGGAGCAAAGACGACAAATTGCTATTTAACCCTTCCAAATATTAAGCAATAACCTTTACCCGGTCTCGATCCCCGATCTTGAACGTGTCACAACATTACGTGATCTTGGGTTAACTCTTGACAGCAAACTGAATCTCCATGATCATATTAAGGGACTGGTTCCCAAAGACTGGCAAGTATTTAAGGTTTATAATCAGATTTAGTTTAAATTTTGATAATGCACATGTTATAAAATAGCGTATACCGATGTAATGCATACACATGAAGTAAACTAAAGCACCACGTGGTTAGTAGGTCTCTTCAAAAACAAAAAAAAACACTGCTGTTTGCAAAGTAGTTGAACACAAGTCTAACGTATGTAAGTTTATTAGATATTTATATAACTATACGTATAGATATTATCTCTTTTTGTTGGCTTTGATTCTCTGAAGTTCAAACGGAAGTATAAAATGAGCCACGAATGAGTTAACATTAGAAATAATCGCGTAAAAAAACCGTACGACATGTTATAAAAATTGTTTATTTTCAAGAAATCGAATAAGTTGGAATTTATATTTTAAAATTACATTTGAAGTTTGTACTCTTCTAAGCGAGCACCGATATTTTCAAATACTCGTCAGCAAAGAGACCGTGAGATCGCCGACATCTCTTAGCTCATTTTTTCTTTTAGTTAACGTAGTGCATTTGGTTTATTGCTATAGAGACGATTCTTCAAATAACTCCATAAAAAGAAGTCTGCTGAGGATAGATCTGGCACTTCTGGGTGGCCATGCAATGTCACCTTGCCTGGAAATCAACTTTTCCGGAAACATATCTTTAACAACTGCAGGGACTCATTGGATGTGTGACAAGTGGCTCCATCTTATAGAAACCATGTGTTACGATTATAGCCAGTAAATTCCAGTAGCATCGATCCCAAGAATATGTTTGCACGGGATGTTAGATTCGACTGTTAACGAATTCTTAGCCCACCCAATATATGTGTTTAATGTATTACTATTTTTTATTGAATCTCCTCTCCTACAAACTCGCTTTTAGAGGTGGGATTCACGAATATACGTGGACTCCATACAAACCTCAGCGCCGTCCATCAGCACCTTGAGACGGTACGGAGGGCCATGCTCTTTCTGACGGAGACACAAATACGTCACCCTGATGACACAGCTAATCTCCACTATCCGGGCTACATACTTGAGGAGTGCTTTCTCGCAAAGGCTGGAATATGTCTTGTCGTCAGGGCGGATCTCTGTTATCGCAGTCTGCACTGCGTGGTGACGAGACGACGGTAATGGCACTACGCGTCAGCAGACTGGGATGGAATGTAAGATTACTTTGCATCCATTCCATGGGCTCAACGCTGCTATAAAGATAGGGATTTGTCGCAAAGTGCGCCTGCCGTTGGTGGTGAGATCGCCACCAGTATGGAATATTATATTCCCTACAGCGAGACCGCCAGCACGAAGGCCCGCCCCTAGTTTAATCGAAAGTGCACTAATGTTATTGCACACAAATAAGCGGACTACCGCGCATAAGCCAGGACCCGCGCCCAAGACCATCCTGACGTTAATCGTCTAAAAGCAGCGTACAACAAAACTACCAGGGAATGCAAAAGTGTTTACACTAGAGCAGATGCTCAGCGCATTGCACAGACTGTCCAAGAGCTCATCGCATATCCTACAGGTAGGAGTAAGTTCTGGCGATTGGTCAAAGCCGTGCAGTCGCTTAGACTGCCAATCCTCGCTACCACCCCTGAAATGTCCCGACGGATCTCTCGCCCATCAGCCGCAAAAGAAAGTAAAACTGCTTACTGACCTTTTTGCGAGCAACTCCCGAATCGAGGACCGTGGCGTGCACAGGAAGACCATTCCAACCTGGGACGTTGCAATACAGGATATTCGTATCCGGCAAAGTGACTGCCACGCGAAGCTACGGTCACTCGATGTCCGGAAAGGCAGTGCACTGGACGGTATTCCAACAGTTGTTCTAAAAACTGCGCACCAGAGTTGTCTCCAGTATTGACACGCCTATACCGCCTGTCGTATACCTCGGGAATTGTTACGGAGTTCTGGAGAGAGGTAGAGGTGGACAAAGCTCCAACCCATTTCCAAAAAAGGCGATCGCTCCAACCCGGCCAATTATCGACCCATAGCCATCATTTCCATTCTCTGCAAGGTGCTCGAACGTGTCATCACTAAACAACTAGTCCGTTACCTGGAGGATCACTCGTTAAGTAATCAGCAATACGGCTTCAGAATTAACCGCATTCTAGCATTCTACACACACCCTTGGGGTGAGGCTATAAATAGGTATGGGGAATCCTTGGCCATTAGCCGCGATATGGCCAAGACTTTTGATAGGGCCTGGCACCATTCGCTCTTCTCAAAACTTCTGGTATTCGATCTGGCCCCCAAACTCTGCAACTGGGTGGCCACATTTCTGCACAAGCACCGCATTAGAGTCCTCTGCAACGACGCGACGACGACAAGAGCTTATTATTGAGCTCGAACTTATCGTAGGCCGCATTTCATAATAGGGTTATGAGAATCTGATCAAGTTCAATGCCAAAAAGACACAAGCGTGCGCGCTCTCTACCAAAAAGTCTCAATTTATTCCCCTCGCCACTTTTCAGAACACTCAACTACCACTGCAGGACAATCTTAGTATCCTGAGTATAAATATTTACGGCTTTCTTACTTATTTACTAAGGCGCCCTATTAAAAGCTAGGTAGAGACGGTTCTTCTCGTAGGAGCATCTGTGTCTTCTTTATATCATCCAGGTACTCCTGTGTGGAGTACTATTGTAATCTTTACGATGGATCCACGCAATATTTGCTGAACGTTTTGGATCGGTTACAGCAGCAAGCAGTTCGAATTATCAAGAACCCCAAAGTCACTGAATTCCTTGAGTCTCTGCAGTTGCGAAGAGATGCCACCTCTATGGCTGTCCTCTATTGCCTTTATCATGCAGAGTGTTCTGACAAACTCTTCCAACTTATCCCACCCTCTCCGTTTGTCTACAGGACAACTCTCCCTAGACATACACTCCCTAACTAGATGGTTCGGCTCTTTTTTCATGTGTAAATTAGTTAAAGTCTAGAACTCATTACCAGCGCACGTGTTTCCCTGCCACTACGATCCCGGGTCCTTTAAGTGGGGCGTGAAGAAGCGTCTCACTAGGCCGCCACAGTGTAAGTCACCATACTGTATTGTCTTCATTCGCAGTGAGTATGGCAACCACCACTCTTAGATTCTATTCATGCTTTCCATCAGACAAAATAGACTCACTTTAGTAGGCTTCTATTTATACAAAAAAAAGTGGATAATCCATGTACGTGAGTCTATTCATCTCTACTGGTGTATTTAGTAATAATATAGTGACATAACTAACTAATTTGAATTGTCATTTCATTGAATTTTGTTTGATTGTTTTTTTTTTTTAATTTCAGATCTTATTTTATTAACATTATTTTCATCTAAGCTATTTGTAATCAAAATTTATTTAATTTTTCTTTTCTTTTCTTATAAACATGCATTTAAAATCCTTACTCTGATATAACGTCTTGTATGTAAGCGTCTTGGTGTATGAACTGTACGCTAATATTGTTTATATAAATAATTAAATAAAATAATTTTAAACAATTGTAAACGACTCCGAAAATATCTTTTACTTCAGTGTACACGACAAATGGAAGCCTGAAAACACGTGTTTTTGGACATTGTTGAAATGGTAGTGCAGTGTCAGTAACATCTAACGACCACAAAGGAATGCCTGGTGCCGGAGGCAAACCACCGTTTAAGTAAGGTAACCATTTGTACAACAAGTATGTTTTGTTTCGCAAATACACTCTCATACATCCTTCGTCCTGCATATATTTAAATCTAATACAGAATAAGAAATATAAAATAACATCCTGTCGGTCGACCTTGGATTAAGCAAATTTAATCAATACGAGGACTTTCTCTGAAATATGTGCCTCAGCTACAAGCTGCACTAGGTAATATATATTTCTGCTGGCGGAACACATGCCCCCGTCGATTGACAATTTCGGTCGAAGACGACGGGGAAAACGTGGTTAATGTTCTGCCCTTGTTTTTTAACACTGCTGGACAAAGGTCTCACCTTAGCAAGGAGGTTTTGGCCTGCAACACCACGCTGGCCAGACGGGTTGAAATAGGGTTTGTTTCAAGTTTTCCTTCTCTTTGTAATGATATTTACCTGAATATTTTATTCCCTTAGTCGCCTCTTACCACACCCACGGGATGAGTTGGGGTTGTGACACTACGTATTCCTAATCCATCACCACACAGACTAGTGTACACTTTACAAAAACACAGTGCAATCCAATATTGAGTATGTGTGTGTATCAGACCTAGATCTACGTAAATTTTTTTGGCAAGGTCAAATACTTACAAATAATTATACACTTACTTACTTATTTAGTTTCCAAACTAATATTAGTAATAGTAGTATTATTAATCTCTTTAGTTTTAAATTCTGCTTAATTATTATCGTCATTCAAATTTATCCATGTAATCATCATTAAATCAAATTTGTACTCTTTTTCGGTTACAATGTCAATAATTACTCATGAATATTGCTATTAATAATAAAGATTATTCATAGGTAAAGTTGCTGACCGGAGTCGCAAAGTTATAAATCGTATATTCAGCTAAAACAGCGTTATAAATGACAGTCCAAGTGTAAGTTGATGGCTTGGACGACACCTTTCCATCCATCACTGTGTGTCGAGTTGCGGCTTCGATCCACACCTGAGACGGTTATGGATTGTTTAGCTATGAGTCTGGTTTTATATTGTGTACTAATTTTTGTCACAGCATACGATGAGATAATTCATCTCCAAATAATGTTAGATAATTTCAATCCAAAGGAAATGATGAAATGTATTTACAATTGGACAGTTCAATAACTTCATCTTAAAGCCAATAAACCTGATTGTTGAACCGGAATCGGTCGAAACAACACTAAATTACTATTAAACCTTCAAAACTGTAACTAGTTGAGACCTTTCACACGAACACAATAACTGAACACAACTTTGAGTGTTCATTTAAATGGAGAAGTTAGAAAAGGCCACGTAATTAGATAGCCGCACTAGAACCGAGCGCGTCCCACGGGTTTGCGACGCGCCGCTAATATTCTAATCAACCAAATTAAATCCATCTTAATATTACATTCGAGGTCGTTTGAACAAAACCGAGCTACCTTCTATTTGTCCGTCCCTACATTCAACGACTCAAAGTTCCGGGCTACCTTTTGTCTCGACTAACCGCTCTTTTATAAGTCTCTAAATTAAGAACGTTTATGTTAAGATATATATTATAGCAATACTTACCTATACACGTGTACATCAGTCTATAGCGCATATTGAAGTTAGAACTACACTGAATTTATTTAAATAAAACGAGTACCAAAACTAAGGTGAGAAGTAACAAACCCTTTTTTTAGACCTTAGTAAAACTACATCACACGTTCATTAGTAATACATATATTAAATATCCCGTACACATACACTGAGCAGTCACAACACCATCAACCCAACATAACCTTTTCAATTTACTTAATAATAAAAGAGATAAACACACAGACCATGGAAGTAAAGGCAGCTGGTAACACAATACTTGTAGGTGACAAAGTGTAACAATAACTTAAAATGGTAGTGTGATATTAGCGAGGGCCGCCACTGTACCACAGATATATAAAACTAATAATGCAGTTTGTTATGCACTATTGAGGAGAGCTACTGCGCCACGTGTCATATATGTAAAATGTTGTTGAACTGTTGCAAAAGAATTATTGCGTAGAACGGCATTCTAAAACTTAAGCCCCCAGTACACAATGGCCTGTGATGGGCCACGCTTTGCAATGCACAATTGTAGGCCACGATCACTTGGTGTTCACACAATGGCGTATGGCTCATTGCTGCCTGGCAAACCACTTGCGATGGACGTCGAAGTAATTACGGCTGCGGCTATTTATTTGTATACTGTTTACAAGTATTACAGAAGTGTGTACCGTCACAAAGTTGTTAAAAGGAAATGGCGAAAAAGGCGATGGTGGATGCTGACCATTCATCGAAACAGGACAAGGTACGTAGATTTTTTAATGTGGTACTTAGGATATAATATTAATATTTAGAATGTTAACGTAAACAACATGACTACTTAAGATTGTTTTTACCGTTTTCAGGCAATTCATGGACAATCTGTTAAGCGACCTTGTTGCAGAACCATCAGGGGAATTCGATAACTTTGTTCGTATATCATTTAGTGATTTCGAGTATATATTGCAAAAAATATCACCAATTATTGCAAAAAAGGATACATATTGGCGATCGCACGCCACGGCAATATCACGCAACACAACTATCCCGGTCAGCGGCCGGTGACGAACTAAACAATGGCCGATTGTGTAAACACCACAGGCCACGTTACGCCACGATTCCTTTGAAGTGTGCCCAAAAAACCGACAACTCTCCGATTGTGCGCCACGATGGACAACTGTCCGCCATCATATACCATTACCCCCTGTACACAATGGCGATGGCCTGTAGTGGGCACGCATGGGCCATTGTGTACTGGGGGCTTTACAAAGTGAGTAGCGTGTCTAGTGAACCGGCAGTGACGAACACGATATAAACTCAAATCATCGTCAAGAGTACGTCATCTACTAATAATATATCATCACTACAGTATCCTTTACTCCAATAGCGTAATATTCTTCGTCGTCATTACGACGCGACGTAATCAATGAAGTGTAAAAAGTTAATAATGTAGACAAAAAAAATGCCATTTTGGAATATTGGACGTATTGAGATTTATCGGACAACTGAAACGGGTGACGAACAAAAACGCGACAGAAATGGTACAGCTATCAGTGGAGTGTGCCACCAGCCGCCGCCGGTCATTGTGGTCGAAGAGTTGATGGCGGGACGAAATTTAAAAGACATTGTAGTATTAAATGAAACAAAAGGGTTATTGTATAGAGAAGCGAACATTGCGAATAGTTACAATAAAAACTGAGCGTCTTCCAATGCTAAACACCACTTTCTAAAGTTTGAAAAACAATTTATCCAAAATTTTTTAACCAAAATCGATATAATAACATCTCATCATATTTTTATAATTAGTTATAAAAATATATCTTCTTAAAGTGAGCAAAACAGAAAACTTAAATAACGAATGTCGTCTAATTGACGCGTATAGTAATAACAATACATGAGTCTAACAATCAATATATTCGTATCTTGGTAACAAATATACGACAGAATGTCTGTATTCTAAATAACTGTATTAAAAATAGTACTGCGCGTAGTTCAGTAGCGTCTACGACATCTAACACCATTGACTATACAAGAAACCAAAGGTTACTTCCCGCAGTGTACCCCGCTACAACGCGAGATGCTTCGTGTGTAGTACGCGGTCCACAATTTCGAGTACTTCTATTTTATGTACCATGTAATATCCACCCGTCCTCTGCAACTCTCTTTGCTAGAGTATAAGTTCTGTTGAATCACATTCTAATGGTTTTGTGTATAATAGTGTGTATGTACGGTGTATACTCGCACTTGTGTATTGGTTTTATTAAACTGAGTAAAATCAAGAATCAGTAAGAATAAACTTATTTCACGGCAGATAAAACAAGTTATGTAAAAAGTGATCACAACACATTTTCCATTTATCGCCATGTCACCTCTGTTAGTGTCATTGTGTTGCTGTGGAGAGTGTATAACGTCGAGCGACCCTCCAACCACTCTCTCGCCTGGACACACAGTATCTCCACAATTTACATTACACCGACTATTTGATTGGATACGCTTCACTGGCTATTAATGAATGTTGATTTAAGTTCTATACTTCAATTATAGTATAAAAAATCAAGTTGGTGTAAAAATCTCAATTACTATTAAATCTTTTTAAATTTCATTTTTTAAATCCAAATAAAATAAATGAATGTAGTTGTGCTCGAAAATTACCAAATTAATTCACAAAATACGCAAGTCTAGTAAAGGTACAGGTATATATTTTTACACGTGCGTTTTTTACATAATTACTAAAAAAAAGATTATTTTCTAAAAACTTCAGTCGATTTTCCTCTGACTCAGATTTGATGCCAATGAAATAACCATTACAGCATATGTTTTCATCAATAAAAAATTGGAAATCGATCCAAGCACACTCAAACAATTCATCATTTCCGTCGACGTTAACAAGCCAGCCAGGGTCCGTGACCAGACAAAACAAGAGGCGAGATAGTCCAAGACGAAACTTACCCTCCCTTTGTGCTGCGCAGTCTGTTCCTCGCGCTGCTGGAACTTATTTAGTTTGCAAAGTTGGCATAGTGTGTTGGAAATGAAGTAGGTACGTGTACTCAGCGCATGCGCATGCTCTTGAAACAGCGGGTTTTGTTTATATCAGTTGTCAAAAAGATTTACGGACTGTATGGAATTCCAAGATTGATCATGAAAATGGACCGATTAAACTAAGATCTCTTATCAGAGATGGCCGACACGAATAAATGGAAGTAATCCAATTATAATGAGTACATTCAATTTTTAAAATACTACGGTCTGTAATGTATAATATATTATAGTATACAGTTTAGTACATTACAGTGTGGTATAGTTTATAGACATTGCAGTATAGCTAAATTTAATACATAAGAGGATCTTGCGCCGTAGTACTTCGCGTAAACGTTTTGACTTTATTTAAAGTCGAAAAACAACGCTTACATTCTAGTGACGTCATACGAATGTTGCATAGAATACTTAAAAGAATAACAAAATAATTTATTACTTTCTTCACATCCACACAACCAAGATTTTTTGGAAATATTGTTCAGATTTGGAAACACGCGTAAAAGATTTAGCTTTTGTACATTTTTGAGTAAGTAGAATTTCAGGGCGTGGTGACTCTTTAGCTTTCAGTTCCAGTTGAATTTCTAGATTCTTTTCACACTGTTTAATAAAAGATGCACTTTGTTTGTATTGTTCCATTTTTAACACAAAATGACACGCACAAACTATTTTCTAATATTTTTTAAAAGAACAACTGCAATATAATTGACGAAGCCGATACATTTGTTTGTATACGCAAGAATATCAACATCACATAAGCATAGATTATCCGCGCGAGCTTCAGGGCGCACGGTACGGCTGAACCCACGGTTTGGCAACGTTGCGCGTGAGCGACGCTCCAAATTTGATTAATTTTCCATACGAAATCTTTTGTTTCACTCATTATATACAGTGCTAGAAATCGTACTAAACTTTGTCTCGTAGGAGCGCAATCGCTAGTACTCCACTCGTTGCAACTTGGCGCCAAATGTACGCGTAGGTATAGGTAACGTAATTGAATATTGTATAAGAATGTAGAATGGAAAGAATGTAAGGATAGTTTGTATCATAAAGACATATAATATAGATTACTTATGTAACTTTATGGGAGTGCACTGAGTGCACAAATGCTCTTTAGGATGAGCCGCCACTGATCCCAGCACAATCTAAATATAACATTTATTATTAAACTAAAGTTAACATTGTAAGAATACGTAAAGTATTATTTTAAATACCACATACAGTTAGTGGCACAAGCACATAGTTGGGTATCTAAAATTTGAGAGATTCCTCGATTTCTCTGGGTTCTCATCATTAGATCTTGAAATATTGATAATAATAATTTTGAAAAAAAAAATTTGCAAACCGATCACCACGGGACGAAGCTATCGAGTAAGAAAAATTTAAAAATTAGAAAAATATTTGAACTGAGAAACTCCATCTTGTTTGAAGTCTGTAAAACATATTGATCTAAAGTGTCTTCAAACTAAATTCACCATTTTTCGCCTTCCTAAGTTTAAATTGAGACAGCCTTTATGCACCATCGTGTAAATGGACCCATTTTAATTTCCACAGATGCTATACCTACCTTCACACGTGCCATGAGCTTGGGAGCGAGTAAGAATGCGGTCGCTGATATCAGTGGCGGCGGGCGCTGGACATGCGCCACTCACCAGGAATGTATATTGGCACCGTAACAAGAACTCACTAACGGAGGCTGACAACCCGCTTTGTCGTCAGGCAAGTACGATGATTTATTGAAAGTCTAATAAACGCATTCACTATAAGACACAATAAAAAAGAGTCTCTTTGTTATTCACTTTAAGCATTCAATAAAAGTAAATACCAAATTTGAATATAAGTATTGAATCTAATTCAATTCTTGATTACAGGGAGAGTGTTTCTATGGTGAGACACAAGTTAGGCACAAAATGTACTCGTGCAACACAGAAAAAGTTTCTCTCCAAACCAACTGTACAGGGTATCTTAATAAACAAGTTTTAAATAAGCCGCTGGAACATAATAACTGAGTTCTATTGTTAGAACACGTTTGACATTCAGTCAACCTTGTCGCGTTGACATGTATACATATGTTTGGCTAGCCAGAGAGCTAAGTCATATAACTATGTTTGTTATAACAACAAATATGTTTAATCTATTAGCGTTTGAGGTTGTTCTTTACAGGTGCGAATTAACGTTGACGAAAAGAGAAGGGTTCGAAGTAGACTGGGATGTCAGCCCTGCCTTGTAAGCTGTGGCGGGCTGGCGTGTGGGTCGAGTGTTAACGCAAGCTACTCACTCCTCCATGAGTAAAACAACTTGTAGTAAACGATGGAGGGAGCTTCAACTCACGCGTCTTTTTTCTTTGTACAAATCTTCTGGCAACTAACAGTACCAAACCTCATTTAGCTTCTTTACAATTAATATAAAAAGGATTTCGTAATGGATACTAAATTCTTTTTCTGAAGTGAAGTTAAAAAAGTATCATCGTGAGTTTGTTCGCAATTCTCTGACGTCAGTCTCAAGTCAAGTTAAACGTTTAATAGGCGGTCTGGGAGTAGTTGTCGCTGAGACATGTTTATTGTGTAGCTTCAACAATATTTTGTATTTAGTAGACAAGAAAGTGGAACTACTAAATTTTATTTAAACACAGTTTTGTTGACAGAAAAAATGAAAAGCTTAAATTGTGAATAGTAGCTAAAAATTATTCTTCTGAATTTTAAACTCAAACCAGCGACTATTCTGTGTTCTATCCTAGCTCATTGTCAAGTTCTCAATATCAGATTTTTATTAAAAATTTAAAATATATTATTAACTAGAGAATTGACTTCAATACATACAGACGTACTCTAACCATACGAGTACACATATTATGAAAATAATTGACAAAAATATATGTAAATATAAACTAATATTTTAGGAGCTATCTGTGATATTTCCTCTGCACTATGGCTGATATCATCGGACGTTATAGTAATTGACAACCAACTGGTTGGCACTGTACTCGTACTTCTTACGAATTAAGTGATGCTAACAATTCCTAACTGCAAATGTTCTCCCCTCCACTATTGTACTCTGGAGGGATCTTACAAATTAATTAGAATACCCGAACTAAACGTAAGAAGCTACATATCGGTGAAGTCCGATGGAAAGTCAAACTTTGTAATAGAAACGGTAGTAAATATGGTTGATAAATACGATTTACAAATTTTAAATTTTTGCCCTTTCAAATGCCGTGAAGTTCACTACGTTATTTTATTTAATTGCAATCTAACTTCACAAGCGTCATACCTGTACGGAATAACAAAACGTCCTGAGATAATTCGTGTTTGGAAACACAAAACAATTGACAGTAGCTTTTACAAACAGCTTCTATCGTGTTATTCTTATAAATTTTATCAATAAATTAAATGTATTTTAAACACATTATCTCAGGTTGAAAGGTACCCTAATGCTTCTCTATATTTCTGATACCACATCTGCAACATTTTATGATGATCAGTTGTATATCCAAGACATGAATACTCAACTATGAATAAGGTGTTAGTGCACAACTCGCTACTTGATGCGAAACATACATTGTAATAGTTTCACAAATACTGCCGCGAGGTTTTGGACAAGTTGGGCTAACTTCGTCGTCAACTCGTTTACAGAAACATCCACGTTGCTCAATTTATGATATTTTTGGACTACTATCTACGATTCAGGCAAGACTTGTAAACTAGTCACAAAACTGTAAAAACGTTTTTCCTAATTCCGGATTATCACAGTGCCAAATTTAAGGTTTTAGTGGTTCTAATGTCACTGAATAATGAACCTTCGTACAAACTATCGAAGTAGTACAGTGGCAACTGAACGTTTTAAACTGGCCACTACTTAACAAAGAATGTACATATAAAATAGTCTACAAAAATGTTTGATATTGCGGACATTATACAATTTTCTTATTTAAATAAAAGTCAAAACAAAATAAAAAGTTGCAACATGAGATTAAGTAACCTAAAAAATTTTTTGGAAAGTTATACTCTAAGTTAACTGTTACGCTGTTACACGGAATAAGATACTCTGAGGAATTAAAGTTAGCAATACCTTTAATCACAGTTCGTTTACAACCATTTCTTCTTTCTCTAGCGCACGATGACTACATTTTGTAAACAAACGAAAAATAATCAAAACTCTGTGTATCAAGTTATAGTGGATTTACAGGGTGTTTTGAAGTGATAAAATGTACTGTTTTTGAATCATGCGTACAGGCTTCGGTACGCGTTATCTCTGGTGCTGATAGTAATAAGTTTACAATTTTTAAGTATTTTTTAAACAGAAATATTATTATTGTACAGGTATAATTATAGCGCGCAGTCCAAGTGTAGGTGGAACGCTGAACCAACAACAAATCTGATGTACAAATGAAAACCTGCTGGAATACTCACTATTGTGTGTTACAACACGTTATTTGCTATAAGTAGATATATATATACCAAATAAAAATTACCAAGACAAACTTATAAATTGTCTCATAAAGAATCAATTGCTAACCAGTTAGAGTTAGTTTGAACTACGTAAGGCTTCAGCTATTACACCCCAAAAAAGTAACACATTTAGATTTCTTTATAAGTTACGCAAAAACTCTTAAATACCTATTATTATGCATCTTTTTTTTCACAGCATTCAAATACCAAGGTTAAATTATTGCAAACTCAATGACATCAATTATTGTTCCCTAAGCGTGTTAATGTTTGTCTCTATGTTGTCGTATTTCGTTGATTTAATAAGTTTTCACATTGTAGTTTTCTAACCATATCACTATTTCGTTTTTCGAGAGAAGATGTCTATTGGGATAAAGAGTTGTATTCGTAGTATAAATATTATGTAAATCAGAGTATATATATCTATTACACGTCAGATCGAAAACAGTGTTACATGTAACCGACAAATACAGGATATACCTTCGAAAAAAAATTATAGAAATAACTTTCTCAGTAAACAATGTATTTATCCACACGAAGGGAACGTCTAATTTCCGTGAGACTTAATACTGTACTTTGTATAGTTGAATAATTCATAGATTTCCTCTGGCGGTTAGATTCCATTTAGATCAAGTTTTAATGATGAACTGTCAAAAGGAAAACCTACGAGTGTTACTGCGCTCAAAAAACACGTTGTTTCAACTAGTCAACTCTGTGATCAACAAGTTCAATACAAGAAGTGATCACCGACTGTGAGAGGTACCCTAAATCTATGCATCAAAACGAACAGGCGCACCTGATGAAGTCGATTCCTAGACCAAATCTGCAGCAGGTCGAAGCTAGGTGCGAAAGCTTCCAGCTAGAGCTACAGAGCCAGTGCACCATATTGCAAGCCGTGCAGGACGTAAACGACGCCACCAACAGCTTATTACGTGTTATCTGTGAGATGGGTTCAAACCACTTTCGACCGAAGAGCATTGGACGCAAGTCGAAACTCAAAAGCGAGACCTTAGATCTTATGAGGAAAAGATGAGGGACAACAAACCACCACTCCATCTGAGCGTCAGGAACTGAATATGCACGTAAAGAGGTTGGTAAGATGAGACATTCGCCAAACAAATACTCGAGCGATTGAGGACACAATTCTC
Source organism: Hypercompe scribonia (assembly GCA_949316085.1). Lineage (NCBI taxonomy): Eukaryota > Metazoa > Arthropoda > Insecta > Lepidoptera > Erebidae > Hypercompe > Hypercompe scribonia. Next base: position 23,834,859 of record OX438977.1, read on the forward strand.
CGAAATAAAGGTACAAAAGTCTTCACCAAGCCAAAAACCTCATGTGGTCACCTGACTAAACTAAAAACAGCACAAGGCACCACCGTCACCTCTAAATCAGAGGCTTTCGCTGAAGTCGCAAAGGTTTATGAGAATCTATACACCTCACGAGCCTGCCCACACGAGACCCATAGCACGAGATGACCCGCGTGCTAGACTGACTCGCCACTTCACAGATGAGCTTCTCCACATCCATCTGGATTATTGGCGAGATTAGAATGGCACTCAAACAACCTAACCATAACAAAACTCCTAGTGAAGATGGAATTACAACAGAGCTCCTAAAAACCCGGTGGAATACTCATATTAGTAGAGCTCTCAAAGCTTTTTAATTCCGTCATTCATTCTGTCACTACACCGGAGGCATGGAGCAGGAGCGTCGTAGTGCTATTCTCCAAGAAAAGAGACAAAAGCCTACTGAAAAACTACCACCCAATTTCACTCCTGAGCCATGTACGTATATATATGTAAGTTGTTTTCGAGGGTTATTATAAATAGTGTTGTCCAAAAATTCGATGACTTCCAGCCCGTGGAGCAGATTAAGTTTTTAAAAGGCTACAGTACCGTGGACTCTAAGGCAAATAATTGAAAAGACAGAGAAATATAACCAGCCTCTCTGTCTAGTGTATGTGGACTATGAGTAAGCCTTCGATACCTTCGAGACCTGGACTGTCCTGAAATCAATGCAGAGATGCCTGGGCGGCTGCCAATATGTTCAGGTAATGTGATGCCTGTATGAAACTGGAACAATTGCGGTCCAAGTACAATAAAAGAGCACAAGACCAATCCAATTGCATCGTGAGGTAGGACAGGGAGATGTTATATCTCCGAAATTATTTACCAATGCATAGGAAGACATCTTCAAAACGCTCGATTCGAACGGACGGTGAATCAATATCAATGGTTGATATCTCTCACATGTACGGTTTGCAGATGACATAGTCATCCTCTCAGCATGTCTGCATGATTTGGAAGAATTGCTTAATAATCTGGATGATTCTTCAAAACGGGTGGGACTAGGGATGAACATCGAAAAAAGGAAAATAATGCATAATAGGCATGTATCCCCGAGGCCCGTAACCGTAAGTGGCGCTGCTATTGGGGTTGTGCAAGAATATATCTAAGAATATATCTATACCTTGGGCAAACTCTCTTTCTGTCTCTATTAAACTTGGCCGGCGCAACTTCGATCGGGAGGCCGATAGGAGGATTTGTCTGGGCTAGACAGCATGCGGCAAGTTGCGTCGCATCTTCGAGTCACCGATCCCACAATCATTAAAGACCAAAATATTTGACCAGTGTGTCCTACCAGTAATGATATACGGAGCTGAGACGTGGACACTCCGCATTAGACTGGTCCATAAGTTTAAAGCAGCTCAGCGTGCAATGGAGCGTGCGATGCTGAGCGTTTCTCTGGTTTATAACATTCGAAACGAGGTTACTCGACAGAGAACGGGAGTAACTGACATCGCACGGAGAATCAGTGGATGCTAAAGTGGAAGTGGGCCGGCCATGTCTCCAAACGAACCGATGGTCGCTGGAGCTGAAGTGTACTAGATTGGAGACCACGATTGGGCAAACGTAGTGTAAAGCCCTGCGGCGCGATAGATCAACGACTTGAGGAAGGTGGCTGGCAGCGGATGGATGCGTATTGCCCAAGACCGGGTTGGTTAACGCTCCTTTGGAGAGACATTCGTTCAGCAGTGGACGGCGATAGGTTGATTGATAACATTATTGCGTACATAAGCATGTACAATCCATGTCATAAGGTTAATACGAGTATGTGTGTGTATATTGTTTTGTCTTTTGTGTCTTTAAATCAAGTATTTGTTATTTTATGTTTAACAGCCTGTATGTAATACTGTACCACGCTAGAGAGCCGGGTTGGAAGGATATATATAAATAACTTAGCCGATCCTTGTTTCTTGTCAAGCTCAGAGTCTGTTTCTTCAATTGATATCGTAATCTGTTTCTTTAATTGCCTTTTGATTTATCTATAGATTTAGAGAAACCAAAGTCAAAGTCAGCCTCAAGCCTGATAGCCTACCCACAACTTGAAGGGGTTTTTTGGCTACTACTGATTCTTTTACTTCTTTGTTCTACAAATTTGTTTCTTTATTGGATCCCTTTATGCTGCTTGTTTAGCCTAGATGTTTTCCTACGTTACAAATACAGATTCTTTCAAAGTTGTTTTATATTTCTGTGGTATCCATAGAGATTAAATTTTCTGAGAGTTCCTTTATACACAGTTCTCCTGCAGGTTTTTTTAAGATTTTGATTTAATTTTTGATATCTGATTTTGAATAGTTTTATCGAATGTGGGAGCTTATAACTTATGCTGGATTGTGAGTGATTTTCTGTAGCTTGTATTAGTATCTTGCAATCTCTGTAGTTTCCCAAATGTTGGCCATCCAACCTTCCAAGTATATAGTCAATCTGAGTGGTATGTCCTCCACTTCAATAGTTGATATAGTTTAATGCGATTCTGGTTTTTTTAAAAGGTGATCATGATAATCAAAACCAACGTACAAGTGAAATTTAATATCAATTTATTGAATGTGTCAAAACGTAACGAAGTGCACGAAACACAATTACATAAAATAGTCCTTATGAGTGCTCTCAGCGTTCACGAGTGGCTGGACAAACTTATTTTATCTCTCTAAATAATTATTTATAGTTCCAATCACTTTTAAAACATATTGTGATGTCACAATACTTTTAGTGTATTTAGCAAGATTTAGCAATTGCACGACAACACCTATCGGTTAATCACCAATAATCGTGTATTGATTAAATGTGTCAAAATATAACAATATAGATAGTTTTCGTTTTATGTACCGCTTCATTTATTAATAATAAACTTGTAGAAGTTTTAATGGCGTGTATTAATGCCGTGCACGTCACACTTAATCTCGTACCAGCGCAGAATCTCTGTAGCAGGACCGTAGCGCTCTGCCGCTCTTATAGAAGCTTACCAGTGATTTAGGTCCAACTTTAATTGTGTTTGCTTCTTCTTCTTCCTAGCTTTTATTATTACCCTGATTATTTTGGTTCGACTACTAGTTCAACTGTAAAACCAGTTGTACTACCAGAATATCAGTTTTTCCACGGAGCAATTGTCATTGTACCTCTGCTATCAAGAGGTCGAACTGAATTCGAAAGTTAAACTAATTGTCAGTACATTTGAAGACACTGCCTGTCCAATAATGATTTCCATAGATATCATAACAACCGAGACTGACAGTTTAACTTACTCCCCGAGGCACGGGTATACAATACCGCCAAACTACCTACTACTACTCGCATACGCTAACTGCTAAACCACAGACGTAGCTTTAATTGTGTATGTTTGTAATTTAATAAATAATTCATGACTCTTTTATTGTTAGTAAAGTAAATCTGGCGCAGTTGACTGACTCTCACTTATTAGGTAAATATAGTAGTATATTTCCTCAAAGGAAATTTGATAAATAATAAATCGTTCAACTACATAGTTGTGTCCATCCTAGAGTGCACATTTTACATCAGACTGAACCCATATAATTATTAGAACATTATAAGTCTGTGAGAATCCAGGTTTAATATATTAATTTCAGACTATTGCATTGACATGTAAGTCTAACCTGATTCTTAGGGCACCACAAAAACGCGTATGGCTAAACGCAATGTTGAGAGAACTTACGTGAAATCCTTATTCTAGGCATAGAGGATAGTAGAGAGTAGAATTTGTCTCTTGCGACGCACTCCGCAAGCATAAAATTGTTAATTAGGACCTGAAGACCACGCATACCATACCACACCTTTCGCTAGATAATGTAACTAGACCATACGAATGTGCTGCACAAGTCTTCTCACATGTTCAGTATAACAATGAAGAAGATTTATTGTTGCATATTCAAACAAAACACACCAATTGTAATATAAAAATACTGTTAAAAATTGGTTTTATACAAAACCGACTGTCTGACTGACTGACTGTACAAGTATTATCGTTTGATTTTTCTATTCGATAAAAGTTAAGGTCAAGTGTCGGTAGATGGCGTGGTCGCTATTGTCTTAATCGCGGTTACGGTTTGTGAACTACAAGACTAATACTGGGTGGGTTACGAATTAGTTAACATTAGAAAAAATCGTATAATATTTTTTTTTGATATATCATAAAAATTGTTTATTTGCAAGACAGCTAATTACTTGTAATTTGTTTTTTTTAAAAAAGTAGCATCGATCCCAAGAACTCCCATAACATGTTTGCGCGGGATGTTAGATTCAAATATTAACGAATTCTTGGCCTACCCTATACATGAATTATAAGAGTGTACCGTAACTAGATATTACTGTACAGTGGACTCTTTCTGGCAACCTTTATATGGACTATCCACATAAAGGTTGCCAGAAAGATATCACAGATTGCGATAAAGCCGCTAATTGGGTATTTGCATGATTTTCCAATCCATTAAATAGTTATGTCTTATTATTTTTAAACAGTAGCAGTCGTGGGACTGCCGATAGAAGTGAAAACGGAACTATTAAGTTGAGAGTAATTAAAACTATATGCAAAAATTATATGAAATTTTTTATGTTTCATATATAGCTATATATAACATATAATATCATATATAATATATAATAATAATAAATTTCATATATAATATATAATATCATATTCTCCATAGCTATAGATATACTATTATCATTAGCATGTCGGTGACGCGAACCGAGGATTTTACCCTCTACCAAAACGCTCAACGTGCCTAAAGAAGTTTTCACTTCAAAAATTTTTAAAATTTTTGAATAAAAAATTTTTTTTTTTTATTTATAAACATTTAAACTATTTAACAATAAAAAAAAGTGTTGAAATTTAAACGTATAGGTAGCGCCCTCTTGCGTATGTGACGTCATTGTGCATATTCCATTTAAATTTGTTCGCGCCAATCCATTAAGAATGTTTTTATAATCACGCCTGATCAGCTGTTGTGATTGTTATTTAAAAAAACAACTGTTTAAATTATTTCAAAGCAAAAACATAAACTTTATAACTTTTTAATATGTCATTAAAAAACAGTGGTTGTTGGTGTATTGGCCAACATGTAAAAATACCGGTAAATCTAATCCAAATAAATTTTTTATAAATGTTCCATCAAATAAATTAAAACGAAAAATGTGGTTGGATGCATGTGGGAATAAAAGTGAATATTCTTTATCAAGTCGACTTTATTGTTGTGAGGATCATTTTGATGTAAGTAATAATAAAAATCAAAATAATTTTATTATAATCAACTTATAACTTCAAATTTTTTTAAATATTTTGACTGTAAATGAGTAATTAATTATTTTCATTTTAGTTAAAATCAGATATGGAAAATTATTTAGAGTGGAAAATGATTGGGGGTAACAAACGGATGAAAAGTAATATTTTGCCACATAAATACATTGAAGAATCAAAATTTACAAGTGTAGAAGTTTCTCCAATGGAAGTAGATCAACAAAGTTTTGAGAAATCCAGCTTCAATTTTGATGATAAAATGATAGGTCGAAATTCAAGCAATAATATCGATAATATGGATCTGGAATATTTTGATACTCCCAATTCTACTGCATCTCAAGATTTTAAAACCAGTGTATCTAATGTTTTTCATGATAATTTTCCTCCTCAAACTATAAAAGTTAATGCTGCAGTTCAAGTCAAGATAAGAAGTTTGTATAGGAGTACACAAATTCAGTGTACATAAACAGTGTAAATTCAGTGTAAACTCACTTTAAATAAAAACCAACTTAAAATTTTTTTTAATAATTTATCATTCGTCGTTTATCATGCATTCAAATGACGCGCCAATAATATGCAAAATGACGTCAGACCAATTACATCACGTTTCACATCACGTGATTTTTACATCATATTTGACCACTTTTATTTATTTATTTATTTAAAAATTATTTTTAAAAATTAAATTTTAATCTTACGTAGGTATGTTATGTGTATCAAAGAATTTATTAACTGAACTTTATTTGAAAAATCATTTTCATGCAAATACCCAATTGTATCACTGTTTTCTTTTCTTGTATTCTACGAGGGTAAGTTTTTAAGTTCGCGGAATGACAGTGAAAAAGGCGGGTAAACGCGCTCTTTTGATGCCTACCGTATTCAGTGACTCATAATTAGTCTGCATAGTAAAATTTGTTGTGATTGGATCATTAGCTATTAAACTATCGTTGACCAAGTATTTTAATCGGGAACGAAGTGAAAAAAATGGAGAAAATTGAATTCCGTGCGGTGATAAAGTTCCTTACTAAGCAAGGAAAGTCTGTTCAAACCATACTCAATGAGATGTCATCGGTTTACGGGGATTCTTGCCCAGGAAAAACAATGGTCTACAAGTGGCATAGTTTATTTAAACAAGGCAGGGAATCACTTGAAGACGACCCGAGGCCGGGGCGCTCCGTTGAGGTGACTACGCCAGAAGTTATTGCAAAAGTAGAAAAAATTGTATTGGAAGATGCTCGACTAAAAAAGAAACAACTCGCAGAAATGGTTGGAGTATCGGATACAACAATTTTTAAAATTTTACACGATCATCTTGGCATGACTAAGGTTAGCGCACGGTGGGTGCCGAGAACGCTCACGCCATTGCAAAAACAACAGCGCGTGGAATGTTCAAGTGCGTTTTTGGACCTCTGCAATGAAGACAAGGATGGCGTATTGAATCAAATTGTTACTGGGGATGAAACTTGGGTTCATCATTATGAACCCGAGTCCAAACAAGACTCCATGCAGTGGCACAAAAAGGGCACAGCACCACCCAAGAAATTTAAGGTTTCACAGTCGGCTGGGAAACTCATGGCAACGATTTTTTGGGACTCAGAAGGAATATTATTGATAGATTATAAAGATAAAGGCATTTCTATAACGGGGGAATACTACGCTTCAATCTTAGAACAGTTAAAAGAAGCCATCAAAGAAAAAAGACGGGGAAAATTAACGAAAGGTGTCCTGCTATTGCATGACAATGCTCCCGTTCACAAGAGCCGAGTCGCACTGGCTGCCCTGCATAAGGTGGGCTTCGATATTTTGAATCACCCACCCTACAGTCCAGATTTGGCTCCGAGTGATTATTATCTCTTTCCAAAAATGAAAAAAGAATTACGTGGTAAGAAATTTTCAACTGATGAGGAGGTTAAGGAGGCGGTTTCGGCGTATTTTTCAGACAAGGATAAAACTTTTTTTTACGAGGGAATAAAAAAACTAATTGAAAGATCTGAAAAATGTATTCGTGTTGCAGGGGAATATATAGAAAAAGAAAAATAATTTTGTGTTTTTATTATTACTCAATACCCTCCATTCCGCGAACTTAAAAACGCCCCCTCGTACCTTCTAGTACCTACCTATATTTTTTCTTTTTAAGGTACGCAGACGTAGTAGTGCGGCTTAGTTAGTAATTTAAGATTTTACAGTTGCAAGCAATTTTTAGTCTCGAGCAATTACTGTTTGAATATCATACAGAAATTAAATTGGTACAAATTACTTGCCTACTCTTATTAAAAATAGTAGTTTGATTCAATATTGACATTACATATGTTCATCAGACCGGTGCCGGTATGCGAATTTTTCCAAATTGTTACCTGACTTGACACCAAACGAGGCTCTACTTCCGTCAAAACTGATGCACCTCATTAGCACACATCATCAAACACCCCATCATTGACCTTGATAAACAGGAATTGACTGTAGCAGTCAATCATTCAAAATAATAGAATAAGAGATGTTACGTACTTTTCATTTCGAAATATTTCTTAGAAAGTTTACAGTAATAACATGAAGGTCTCACCCTAGCAGGCCGTACGACGGGCGAAGCGCGCGCTCTCTCCGTGGCTGGCGTCGGTGGGACGGCTGCTGCGCCACCCGGCGTTCGACTGCGACGCGGCTCATCTGTGCCACACCATCATATTAGTAACGATAACAACAACACTTGAATGAGAGTTAGTCTACAGCTCGACGTCGGGGTGGTGTCGCACACGTGACACATTAACTTTCTTCTAAACACGTTGAAAAAAGAAATGTTAAATTTAAATATAACCTTTTTAATAATGTTTAGTGTGTCCTCCATTATTATAAGTACAAGTAAAAATGCGTTCTCGAATGGAGACAACTAAATGTCATACATAGGATGGCCCACGAATTAGTTAACATCTGAAAAAATCGTATAAAAATCATTTAATATTTTATAAAAATTGTTTATTTACAAGAAAGCTAATTAATTGGAATTTATTTTTTAAAAATTACATCATCTTAATGACCAGCGTTTCGACGTTTGCGCTCTTCTAAGCAAGCACCGAAATTTTCGAATACTGGTCGGCAAAACGATTCCGAGGTCACCGACATCTCTTCGCTGATTTTTTCTTTTAGTTGACATAGTGTATTTGGTTTATAGACATAGACACGATTCGTCAAATAACCCCATAAAAAGAAGTCTGCTGGTAATAGATTTGGACTTCTGGGTGACCATGGTATGTTGTCTCGTCTGGAAATCAGCTTTTGTCTTTGACTTAGATTAGATTAGATGTGTGACAAGTGGCTCTATCTTGTTGAAACCATGTGTTACGATTGTAGTCAGCAAATTCGAAGTGATTGTTCCAGTAGTATCGGTCGAAAGAACTCCCGTAACATGTTTGCGCGGGATGTTAGATTCAAATGTTAACGGATTCTTGGCCCACTCTATATTTTCTACAGTGTTAGATCAGGAGAATGATCCCCTGATCTAACACTAGGTTAGTTCGTCGCTAGCTCATGCTAGCTTACCTTAACGGACAAAATAATTCAATAGCAGTCATCTTGTACTACGAGTACATTCTGTCTGATTTACTGGTTATACAATAGTTTCACCAGATCTTTCACACACAGTTTTCCTCAAAAAGCAACTGTAATTCTTATTACACACTTTGGGCAAATACCTAAAACATTGTAAATTAAACCATATACCACAATTTTTGTCATCATCACATCATGAAAGACAATAACTTATAGTTCAGTGAGTTCTATTGTAATATTATTAGATCTTTACCTATGAAATTGCTGTTTTGTGACATAAATTAATATAACTTCTTTTTTAACTTTCTAACCGACTGAAAAAAGTAGAAAGTTCTCAATTTAGATGTTTATTATTTTTACTGAATGTTCATGCATAACTCCGTCATTCTTTTTTGTTTGTCCCTTACACTTTTAATTCCGAAATAATTTCATTTAAACTTCATACAGCTCTGATGAGTTTCGAGTGGTGACAGATTGAGAATACAGAGTGTAACCACCCTTACTGTACCATGGATGAAGTAAACATACAGTGGTGGACAAACTGCATAGGACAACATCATTGTAAGGAGAAGGAAAACTTGAAACAATCCCTATACCAATCCGCCCGGCCAGCGTGGTCTAATAGGCCAAAACCTCCTTGCTTAGGAGAGGATTATATCCAGCAATGGACTATTAAAGACTGTTGATGATTGATGATGACGATAAGTTTCAGAGATAAACAACGAAATTCTTAAAAAATGACAACAAATCAACAGCGATTCCTCTTATCATAAACATGCATTGTTTACGCAATCACATGACATTGTAAGAAGGTGGTTCAACTTCTTTTACTTGTTTATATCTATTAATCAAAGTACACACACTAGCATTCCAATCGCTTGTAATGCATTGGTTGTGGACGCGAACGGTGTAAACCTAAATTAGTTTTTACTTTACTCTTGCAAAGATTTTGTATGAGATAATGCTTAACGCTTAATGCCTCTATAATTTGCGTATTTTTTAACATCTCCTTTGTACTTATAGAAACACATAAGGCACCAATAAACCGACATTTTCAACATTAGGAAGATTTTGTTAAAAGACTTAGTCATCCAACATGTAGTACATGCACCAGTAGTTTTCTTTTCTCTGAGGGAACACCATTTGGCCCAACAGCTTTGATTGTGACAACTTCCTCTTGATTAACAGTTTTGATTCCTTGTATTAAATGTGATTCTCTTCTAATGCTGAAACCTGTCAGATTTAAACAATCTTTTATTGTCTTCCTGTTCTGTTTCTTCACATCTTCATCCCACCAGTTTGGATATTGATGTTGCTAATGCTTGCCTCAGAAATGCCAAGTTTAACATGCACTGTATTCTTACAGGTTCTTTCAAAATTGAACCGAATTTCATTTGCATTGTTGTAGTACTTGATAAGTTCCTAGTGCATACCTTTGAGGAATTCATCCTGTCTGGAGCTCTAGGGATCTTATTGAAGGGATCTGTCTATATAAGTCCTAATAGGTATAAGTTATTTAAATACACCTACAAGTATTCTATATTTGGGAAAGTGATTTCCCTGGGGTGACTTTGCAATCTTTAAAATTTGTCCTTAATTTTTTATCGACTTAAACGAAATTTATTGCGAACATTTAACGCCACTTCAATTCAACCTTCACCGGTATTCAATTTTCTTCTTGAACATGCTAAGGGCCTCGTGATGAAATAGTAGAGCCATACTGCATTGTCTGCATGCACAATGAGTAAATTGATCATTACTATTGGATTCTACGCATGCTTGCCATCAGGTAAATTAGAATCACTTTGGTAAGCTCTATATAAAAAAATAAATGGTGCTAATAATCAGTAATTTAAGTATGTATACAAATTCTAGGGCATTGTCACCTTTTTTATTAGAATTCCCGTAGCCAAAGCCACTACAGACGTCGGTGTATGTGTTGTTGACTTCTAGTCTCCAAGTACCCATTTAAGTCTCCCAGGACAAATTTGGTTTCCTGTAATGGTATACTTGCCATATATTTATCAATTTTCGCCCAAAACCAATGTTTTTCTTATCTCTGCATCCCACTTGTGATGAATATGTGCATTATAGGTTGATTATCTAATACCATTTTTATTCCTATTAACCTATCTGGATGTCTTTTAATCATCATCATCATTACCTCAGCCAAAAGATATCCACTGCTAGACATAGGCCTCCTCCTAGGTTGTCCACAAAAACCAACACTATGCTGTTCACATACAACGGCTTTTAATGAGCAATTTTATTTTTGAAGTGGTAAACGTCGACCTGTCCTTTTGTCTGACAGATGAGGGTTTAAGGAGAAACCTATGACTAGCAGTGTTAAGGCTGTCGATAATGACGAATAGATAACGATGTCTACGCTATTCTGTTTATTATTTTTTCTATGTTAGACTAACTGGTATTCCATCCCTAGGTATTTAGATTTGAATGCCTTCTATTTTGTTTCCTGTACACAGCAAATGTTAATGTTCTTTCAATGCAGAATTTCTTCTTGCTCTTGTGTACGACCTGTCAGGGATCCCAGACGTCGCTATTCTTAACGAAGGCACTGACTGCTAACATACGTTTTGTCATAACCATAGCTGGAGGGAACACCGTAGCATCTTTTGCTCTCTTTATGTTCAAGTAGCCTGAATAGTACACCATATTGCCCTATTGCACTATTGCCTATATTGCCTATTGTAGCCTTAATCTTTCTTCGTTCTTAGTAAAACAGGAGAATTGTTTTTAATTTAAATTGCACGGTCGGTTTCCACCAGACAACAATGCCTGTAGCCTGCTACGAAGCTTGAGTGCTGCCGTTGGCCCACTAAGTGTACGTTCACCGCCATCCTTACTGGACACAGCCTGACTATCCAGTACACGGGCAACCTCTATTCCAAAGGTGTCGGAAAAACTTGCACAAAAGGTTTGTTGTCGGAGTGTTTTCATCTCCGGCCTTATGGTGTATGAGAGGTGCTTCATTTTCCCAATGCCTGATAGAGATTTCACTTTCTATCGAACACACCACTGTGCATCACCTGTCCTCAAGGAAATCAGGCTACCCCGAGGAATGTATGTGTGTGTGTAAATGATGATGTAAATTCAATTAATTTTATGGGCGAATGATCGCGACCGTTCATGTAATCTTCATCGCCATTATCATCATCGTCAAGAGCCTTTAACATTTCCCTGCTGGACATAGGCCTCACCTTAGAAAAGAGGTTCCGGCCTTTATAACTAAACAGTAGTCTGCCTAAACAAATCTGGAACAAAATTAAAAAGAAAAAAGGTTTCGACGTACCGTGGCATTTGGCCGTCGGCACTGGATCCGGTGTTCGCGCACGTCTCGGTGGCGTGGGCTCGAGGCTCGGCGCGGGTGCCGGTGGCAGCGCCAACAGCTGCCGGTACAGCTCCAACTCGTGGTAGAACTCTAGCGAGTCCGGCGAGCCAGCCTCGCGCTCCCCCACGGTGGCCTCTCCGCCTACTTCCGCGGTGAGGCCGTTCAGCACGAGGCGGCGTGCCGCCATCGCACCACAGACACAACATCCAGCTCTCCTCCTCACTACACCGCACAGTCACTCATAGCACAAGTTCACCACATCTATTAAATATTCGTAATTTCGCGAATATTATTAAGTACGTATAGGTCGTGAATAAATTTAAAACCGCTATGAGCTATAACGTCACGCCATGTTAAATGGACTGAGTTTCAAAGCCATAGCGATTGTTCGAGCGATTTTAGAGCCTAATTAGGACAAAATTTCAGTTTCAAAAAGTTCGGCGAACTTACAACGCGTCGATCGAGTCGCAATCGCGGGACGTGAACGGCGCGAAGCGAGCTCCGTCGCGCCGCACACGCTCCGGCACACTGACGGAGCGACTTGGCTTTACGGTACAATCAAAATATACGGCAGAAACCACACCATCAGAGTTTGATGTAAAAATATGCGAAGTAAATGGTAGCTACAGGGACAATTGCTAATAAATAAATACGATTACTTAAATCTCATATAATAATAATGATGATATTTATTCTCAGGCAAACGCTCACAAAAATTCTTATTCACGTGTAGGTGCTGACTAGATAATAGGGAACATTACTAATTTAAGAGAAAATATATAAATGTGTTAATAACAACTAACGGAATCAATATCAATATGTTAGTTTTAAAATGCATGGAAACTAAACACTAAATCAGTCATATTGAAATCTAATAATTTAGGAATGTAAGTATGATGTTTAATGTGACTTCAGGATCAAATTGAACAAGTTTTCCAAAGAAACTGTGTCCTACACAGTACCCTATTGTAGGACCAAAAGAAGCTACGAACAGCATCCTGCGCTGAACTAGGTGAGACCTGTGTTTCAGCACATGGCGCTACTCCTCTTAGAGTTTATTATAAAACTCATCTATTCAATAAGATCCAGGAAAACAAACATCCCAAGGCTATATACTACAGAGTAGGTTTTGTGTAAGTGATCCTCTCTTTGTAGATTGTGAATGTGTACGTATGTGGGTTGGAGAGGGTGTGTCGACAATTTTTATTTTTTATTTAAAATGTAATAAATTTCTGTACAATATTGTAAATGACCTGAATTGTGTAATGAGTTTTTAAGTTGATAGTAAAAATTTGTAAGAAAACGTTTATTTTATTCTATTTTGTGCGTTCAAATGAAAGGTTGTTTTTAATTTTCACCAGATTAAAGAGTTGACAAGTCTATCTATTCTTTCGCACTCCAAAAGCCGAAACAACTTTGTATTAACGTAACTCATACTACTATATCGAACATTTCCATAAAACCATTGAATTATGACGCTATTTCTACGCTATCACAAGACGCACAATTTTTAATGACTATAATTTAAAACGCAAGACTAAAATGGAAGACTTTAAAAAAAAAAACAATCAATATTCAGATACTAGTATAATATGCAAGCCGTGCCGTTTGCGTGTGCGTAGAATCAAATAAATTAAATTCAAATAAAATTTTATTAACAACAACTACAATACAGACATTTTACAGATTTAGAATATGTTATGTTAGATAACTATATCTCGTTTGTTACATTGTTGATCAACCAGAACTAATACAACTTCGTTGGTAGAGCGTTATGCCGGCCACAATGGGCCTTATAGGACATCATAGGACTTCATAGGACAACTATCAGCTCCAATTACAAACTTATAATTCGTACTTGGCCCAGGTAAAATTGTCACAACACACCACCCCGCCGTAAACCCCGGTGGGGTGACGGCTCGTGGGGGTTTCCACACGTTAAAAAAAAAAAAAAAAAAAAGGTAAAATTGTCACCAATGCAAGTTGGAAACTGATAAAGTAAATATTCACCTCGTGTAACGTACTTTACAGTTGCAAAACTACAGTAGAATTTAAATTCGGTAAATATTCGTTTCTTATACTTATTATGTCATTGTAATATGAACAAATTTTGGGTCATTATCAGCTACGAGAGATCCTATCAAATGGTATACTTAACCTTGCACTTTAAAAGTTGGCATGAAATGACCTTCTGATAATTGTTTCGCTCCAAAGGAAGTAATCTGAAACGTGCGGTTAAACTGGTGAATGTGTGCCAGGAAACGATTTGGATACTGATGAGTTCCATTCAACAACGACCTCAAGAGTTTCGGAGGATCCTCAAACATTTTCATGTGATTTTTTTCCACCAGAACAGCACAGTCCAATTAACTCTTTTTATCGTTTTAAAACGTTACAGAAAGTGCAGCACACATCCATGAGACCTACATGAGACCATGGTCAATCGAAGGTGAACAAGAAAGACCTTAGCCAATTCACACAGATCAGTGACTCATTAGATATGGCTGGATTTAATATCTTTTCCTTTAGAGGAAATTAGCATCCTATTCAGTAAATGACAGATGCGATCATGGAATAAATGAGCTTCACGCTGCATGTTGACTTCCAATTGACAAATATCGTCAACTCTTTCGATTTCCATAGACAAAAAGTCGTTACGACCTTGAATTGTGTTTAATTATGTTGAATTTAGGGAATTTAAATTGAATTATATTGATAGTGGTCTCTTGCCAATTTTAAGCAACTTAGGTGTTCCTCTTCAGTTTCAGTGACGATATTTCTAGCATGCCGGTGGTATGTTAGTCTTCCTTCGCGTTGTGTAAGCGTCTACGACTCACGAGACAAAGCATGATGCTCACGGTCGGCAGTAAGAGCTGCTCCACGCTGATTTACTGTCTCTGAGGCACGAGAAATAATGATTCGATCTCGATCAGCAGCTAATCGCTCTTGTCTTTGCGTCGCCGTTTCTAAAGACAAATATTCAGCATATTGTTCTTGACTTTTAACTAATCGTAAATCACGTTGTTTCAGTGTTTCTTGAGACTTAACCTGCCTCTTTTGTTTGGAGCTTCTTGACTACTGATAGACTTGTTTTTTACACTTAGGTATTATACATATTACCACAAACACAAACTTTTATGACTCACGATAATGGTAAATTATGAGCAATAGTAATTAAATTTTCTCCTTCTTATCAATTAGCAGTACAGCAAAGCGAGGAGCACGGGTCTTTCACTTAGTACTTCAATCGAGTTTTACGAAGGTTTGACATTACTTGTAATCTGACATTTTACCAATAGATAAAATTTAAATAATAAAAACACGTATGTCATTTCATTTTAGTCCTTAATTCATTAACTACCTCGATAGCGTAGCGGTAACGAGAGCGGCTGCTGTGCTCAAGGACTCAGGTTCGATTCCCGGGACGGACCAAATGTTTCTATGATCTGCAAATATTTTTTTCGTATTTTGGACGTTTTCTATGTATAATATGTATGTATTTACAAAAAAAGTATATAAGTGGTAGTAATTCTATCAAATAGTCTAGTTATCATGGTACAAGCTCTTCTTAGTTTGAAACTAGATGGTGTTGTATGTTAAATGTACAAAATATTTATTTATTTATTTATTACTAACAAAGAAACATAAATTATTGTAAGCCAACAGAATCATGCAATTTTCGCCTTTTATTTTTCAAAACATGAGAAAAGTAATTTTAATGAAAAAATAAGTGAGAATTTGTAAATATAAAGTTATATTTCAAGATAAATTTGCTTTTCACCATATCAGATAGGAAGGTAAAAGGAAACTTATTCAGGATGACATCACAGCAAACCGCAAACAAAGTCAAACACGTTCGTTTTTTCAATTTTTGAAAGTCGAAAATGTTATGGTGTTTTTCACAATTTTTCTCGATCTGTTTTGAATTGGCAGCGTGTTGGTTGTATTTTTCCGACGACCACTTGATTATGAAGATGGGATGCAAAGTGAATTATTATTCTAAAAGAAAGAAGAAAAAAATAAATGATTAAATGGTTTAAAATTAGAATGTCTTTAAAAACCGTAGATTCACAAAAAACTTGGAAATGTTTTTATTTTATATTTCAAAATTTACAAAAAATATATTTCATATTTTTGAAACAGATGCATGATGCTATACCCAAGACATTCTTACCAAGTTATATATTTTTCAATGTTTTATAGATATGTTGTATTGTTGTTATTGTTACTTGTACGTGTCTAGTAGTTTATGTGTGAAAGCCGGACAACAGGCAGACAAAAATTTCAATCTGATATTTCGATGTTCAAAATAAATTGTAGCCTATACATATGTTGTTGAAGACTAATAGCTGTATAACAAAAAAATCAAAATCCGTCTAAAATCGAAAGCCGGATAACAGACAGACAGACACCCAAAACTTCAAAAATGAATTTTGTTGGCTTGTGTTACTTGCGTGAAGACACCTAGAAGTATTTTTGTTAGTTTTTATTCAATGTACAGAATGGAATTCTTCCACATTTTTATTATTTGTAAGATTTATACATTTTTTCTGACATTTCATTTCAAACACGTAGTTAGTTTCTATGCCGTAATGTTTCTTCAGATTTACTTGTACACAAAAGAAACGTTAAAGTGGACAAATAATGAATATTATTAATAACCTGTCAGTATCACTCCACACGTGTTTTAATGTTTACAACGCGTGCCATTCAAGTCTGCGCGAATAAAGATAGTTGCAAACTGAATGTCGCCTAATAGTACACAGTAAACAAATGTACTCGTACTTTGCGTAAAAATACGCTTTATTTAACATTTGCACGAATTATTAATTGCATTTCTATTAATGTGATAAGTTTTGTGCTCTTGTTACATGCCAGGACAGTTTCGTTTTGCAGTAGATATTTTATATCGTGATGAAAATATCTCCACATAGTTTGTCTTAGCGTTTCAATACATACTGACAATACAACCACAAACAACTGTCACCCTTAAAAATATATCTCTATAAATGTGTTTTGTCGAGTCCATAAATGTATCTTTTTGTTATATGAATATCAAAATTAGATGTAATCGGTATATTCAACCTGCTATTAATCGACATATTTTGTAGTATTCTTTGTTTTCAGAGTGTTTGTTCCCGCTGTTAACGCTTCATACAGGGCCCATTTATCGGAATCATATTTATTTATACCAGCCATTCGTTTAGTTATCTTAAGATGGTTTGCAAAACTTGAACGAAATATATTCAGTAGTTTAGCCGCAGGACACTTTTTTTCTGTTTCACAGTTTACAACACCATGTATCGTTTAATACTATATTACGTAATGATCAATGACCTTTCACACATACAACATAATAATTAATAAAATTTTAAAAATAAAAATATTTTTAAAGCAAAATCAAACATATTTCAAAGTGCATACGAAAGATAACACTGTGTGTGACGAAGACGTTCATAGACTTTATTTGCTTTGTTTGTCACTGTGTCGGTTAATATAAAATAGAAGCATGTGATTGGCTAATACGTCACAGACATCATTGCTACTAATCTAGAAGTAATCGTTTTGTGCATCGTAATTGCGTGCCTTTTTATCTATTGATTGTACACAAAATATGTTAATAAACAAGAATAGTAATATTATTTGGCTTGGTAAATTATATTGTTTATTTAAATGTTTTTACAGTACATAATGATTACTACCGACAGACACATTATAATATTTTCCTAACTTTAATAATTGGCGGCATTGGTTCAATAATTATTTTATAATCGAAGACTTCCGGATTCCAGAAAGTAACGTTAGTTAATGTAAAACTTTACTGTGACTTGTAACGAGTCCCGCTAAATTTATTAAAAAATTGAGTGTTGTGCTTGCTTATAAGTCCTTAAATTATTTTGATTTACCGAAATCGACATTCATAATGCCACCAAAACGCATCTCTTGCTTTGCGGACATATCGTGAGAGATATGGAACCACTCGTGTATGTCCTACAGACAGCCGGATTTTTGAAAGGGCGGTACAAAGGTTACGAGACAATCAAAGTTTAGTGCATCGTAACATTAAGTTTGCTTCCCGAACATCGATCGCTCTTGAAGAATATGTGTTGGGCCATTTCAAGCACAATCCTATAGTACATGCAGTTTACGTAGGACTGCTCGTCAATTTGGTGTTCAGCATAAAAAGATCCATAATATCTTAAAGGCTGATAAAGGACGGCCCTTCAAGTTTCGAAGAGTACAGGCCTTATTGAACAGGAATCAATCCGTAAGAGTAGCGTACTGTCAGTGTTTACGTACCAAAGTTACAAATGACTCTGAATTCCTATCCAACATCATGTGGACGATACATTGAAGTAAGCGGTAGACACTTTGAAAATTTAAAAGTTTAAATGAAATGAATTAAATATTTAAATTAAATTTTAAATAAATATTGATCTGATTAAAGAAAAAGTGAAACAAGTGAAAACTAATCAGTAATACAAATATAATATTTTGCGACGCAACACAACGCTTGGTTCGCTTTTGATTTCGCCGTAATTTTTGTAGCGCTCGCGCTGCCGCTGTGTGCAGGTGAGTGGCCCGTGTAATCAATAGTGCTCTAATTCGAAATTGAAACAATTGTATTTATTTTGTTGTAAATTAACATTTCTGGATTTTTATAAAATTTTTTTTACTAATTGTAACGGTTACGATCGTGTTACGCGTTAGTTACTGCTTTGTTAAAACCTGTATATTTGTACAAATTATTTGTTTCTTTCACTTAAGCGTGTTCAATTGTTATTATCGATTTTCATTTGTGTAGATTACTCGTATAGATTTACTAGTAAAATTTAATATATAATAATATATCGGCTTTTACAGTCACGTACATATATAGGTACATATGTCAAACAAAAATCGACTTTTAAATACAAAAAATATGAAAGAACTAAACCAACTAAGAAAAAAAACTAACGGTGATTCCCTGCCTAGAAAACCTAAAATTAAAAAATAAATGAATTATTTATCTCTTCAAAATGCACAACTTTTTTAACAATTTAAATCAAGTTTATTTAGTAACTATGATTCATGTATTTATATATATATATATACGTGTATATTTATACTCGTATTAATGACGCATGTATTGTGTGCTCATGTATGTATAAGTTTACTTATGTAGGGTATATTTTCATTGTTAATGTAACCTCTGTGCACTTCCCTTACAATATTTCTACACTACCCTAAAGTTAACTGAAAGAGAATGCCTTAGGCATTAAGTCTGCCGATGTACAAAGTGCATAAAGTGTAAATAAATCAATAAGTTTAACCATTCTCAATAAAATTCTCAATGCGCTTAAAATTTGACTATTTTACATTTGATAATTTTTGTTTTAACCTAACTATCTATTAGTTTAAATAAAATATTCTTATATGAGAACTGCTGTTATTAAACCATCCGGAACCCTCCCAGCGCCGTCCGCTCTGATGTAGGCACCATGTACGAGTATCTCGTCACGACGCTGGCTCTACCCAAATTGGGCAAAAGTCACCCAAAGGTATAAGCAGCGCCGACCAGTATTGGAGCAAGCTGTCAAAATTGCTCGTCAAAGAACCAAATGCCATCAATGATACGAGGACCGAATTGACTATGATGGAGGTGCCAGGGGGGCGGACCACGACGGGGCCTATGAAACAAAAGGACCTCAGTCTTGTCCAGGGCCACCTGTAAATCCAGTGCCTCAATGCACCCGACCAACAGAGAGACATTATCTGTAAGTGGTCAGGCGCGCAGCCTCTTGGAAGTTCGCCACCCGAGCTGAGGGAACACGATCTCGAAGAGCCCAGTCGTATACCAAATTCCACACGAGTGGTCCGAGGACAGATCCCTGCGGAACACCGCACGATATGAGTCACCGCCTCCGAACACCATCTCGGTTTTCGTACATAACGGTACGCTCCTCTAAATAGTATGCCACAAGTCGCCTCAGGTACTCTGGCACCCCGTGGTAGTGGAGTGCTTCTCTGATGCAGCTAAATGGCAGACTATTGAATGCGTTTGCGATGTCCAACGACACCGTCAACAGCACGCCGCCAAACTGATACTGCAAGACTAGACTATACTTACCTTTACATACATAAAAAAAATCTATTACAATTCTTTATTTAAAAAAGACATAACATATATTACAATTTATTATTTAAAAAAAATATATGACTTCCATATCACAAAAAAAATTGGTATGGTACGCTTTCCCACAGAACACTGGTTATTCAACACTTGGTGCTATTCACATCACTCGTAACTGATTGTTGTCGCTTAAGTTTAAATAAAAGCGAAGTGCCACCACCACAAATAACGCTATCTCCTAATTATCTTTTATGAAATTATGTAGGTCATTGCAGTAAACGAGAAACAAAAATGGGACGAGAATTGAGCCCTGCAGAACCCCCATAGTTACCAAAGAAACCGCAGCTTTGATCATTAATTTCCACCTTCTGGATCCTATTTCACAAATAAGAGCTAAGAAAATCCAAAGCAGAACTCTTAATTTCATAATGATACAATTTGCAGACCAGTCTTGCATGAAAAACATAGGTAAATGTTTCATGAAAACAGCAAATGTTTCATGAAAAACACAAATGGAAAACGCAGATCGAATGCATTGGGCAAATCACAAAAAAAAACGCCAAACTCATCAGGTTTACCTTCCTAGGTACTAAATATACTTTCCATAAGTTCAACATCAGCATCAATTGTTGAACGACCTCTTCTGAAGCAAAACTGTTTTGTTGTGTGGAATATTATTTTCACTAAAATAAGTTTGCAGGAAACACTAAATTGGTCTATAATCTGTAGGAACAGACGTACTACTTGTCTCAAATTAAAAAATATTCCTGCCATGTTTCATTACTTCAGGCAATATACTACATTTAATGCATTTATTGAAAATTAAGGCCCATTGTGATACAACTACGCTAATAATCAATTTAGTTTTTTGAACAGAATCATTAAAAGTCAGTGATTATCTTAACACTAGAAACATTGAATGTTTTGACAAGATTTCCATCGGTGATACAACTAAATTTAAACTCAATATTATTTTTTTTATATTTTATTTCAATAAAGATTCTACGATTGTGGGATATGAATATAATAGCTTTTAAGCCATGTTATATTTTTTTCCAAACGTCTATCATAACTTAGAAGAGAAGAAGAAACAACTGTCGCTAGGCACCACATCGTAAGCCACAGCTTACTACGTCCAATGTTGCCGATACATACCGGTGCGGCGTAAACAGCGAACGGCTTATTAGTATCTAAAGTAGTTAATACGAGGGTAAGTTTTTAAGTTCGCGGAATGACAGTGAAAAAGGCGGGTAAACGCGCTCTTTTGATGCCTACCGTATTCAGTGACTCATAATTAGTCTGCATAGTAAAATTTGTTGTGATTGGATCATTATTTATTAAACTATCGTTGACCAAGTATTTTAATCGGGAACGAAGTGAAAAAAATGGAGAAAATTGAATTCCGTGCGGTGATAAAGTTCCTTACTAAGCAAGGAAAGTCTGTTCAAACCATACTCAATGAGATGTCATCGGTTTACGGGGATTCTTGCCCAGGAAAAACAATGGTCTACAAGTGGCATAGTTTATTTAAACAAGGCAGGGAATCACTTGAAGACGACCCGAGGCCGGGGCGCTCCGTTGAGGTGACTACGCCAGAAGTTATTGCAAAAGTAGAAAAAATTGTATTGGAAGATGCTCGACTAAAAAAGAAACAACTCGCAGAAATGGTTGGAGTATCGGATACAATAATTTTTAAAATTTTACACGATCATCTTGGCATGACTAAGGTTAGCGCACGGTGGGTGCCGAGAATGCTCACGCCATTGCAAAAACAACAGCGCGTGGAATGTTCACGTGCGTTTTTGGACCTCTGCAATGAAGACAAGGATGGCGTATTGAATCAAATTGTTACTGGGGATGAAACTTGGGTTCATCATTATGAACCCGAGTCCAAACAAGACTCCATGCAGTGGCACAAAAAGGGCACAGCACCACCCAAGAAATTTAAGGTTTCACAGTCGGCTGGGCAACTCATGGCAACGATTTTTTGGGACTCAGAAGGAATATTATTGATAGATTATAAAGATAAAGGCATTTCTATAACGGGGGAATACTACGCTTCAATCTTAGAACAGTTAAAAGAAGCCATCAAAGAAAAAAGACGGGGAAAATTAACGAAAGGTGTCCTGCTATTGCATGACAATGCTCCCGTTCACAAGAGCCGAGTCGCACTGGCTGCCCTGCATAAGGTGGGCTTCGATATTTTGAATCACCCACCCTACAGTCCAGATTTGGCTCCGAGTGATTATTATCTCTTTCCAAAAATGAAAAAAGAATTACGTGGTAAGAAATTTTCAACTGATGAGGAGGTTAAGGAGGCGGTTTCGGCGTATTTTTCAGACAAAGATAAAACTTTTTTTTACGAGGGAATAAAAAAACTAATTGAAAGATCTGAAAAATGTATTCGTGTTGCAGGGGAATATATAGAAAAAGAAAAATAATTTTGTGTTTTTATTATTACTCAATACCCTCCATTCCGCGAACTTAAAAACGCCCCCTCGTAGCTTAGGGATGTTTTTTATTTTTAATCGATTCAACAAAGGAAGAAGTTCAATGTCCCACTCTATGTATTTTTTATGTATGTTTACCGATTACTCCGTCATGTGTAGATCGATTTTGATTTTTTTTATATTCAAAAAAGTAGAGCCCTGAGGTGGGCTCATTATCATCACGTCAGGATCTTATGATGGAATCCCAAGTAAATCAAAGACAATCTTCAAATTTTGTTGGCATTTATTGTGTTTTCTATATATTTTATTCAGGTTTATGTATGGTACTCATCATCTCATGATGGGTAATCGATGATAGAAAGTACAACTCCTTAATGGTTTGGAGTTGGAAGATTTTTTTTTCAATATAGCAAGTATAGACTTTTGTTTTTTTTCCGAATCATTTAAGTGTAGTGATGATAGAAGGTTAAACTCCTTAACAGTTAGAGCTTAATTTGTATTCTTTCAAGTTATTCACATGAGCTGATGATGAAAGCTAAAACACCTCTACAGTAAGGGGTTAGAGGATGATTCTTTAAATATCATATCCACGTCTAGGCCCACAGTGGCATTCATTCAAAATTTGCTCATGTGATTTGGTAGGGTAGGTTAAATGATGATGCTGATGTCGTAATAACAACTATTCTCGGTTCTCTCTTAACGAAAATGCCAAGTGTCACACCGTGCGATTTCAGTCGGTCTAATTCTGATACACCGCCCCACCGCAAGCCCCGATGAGGTGACGGTCCGAGCGGGTTTCCACACGTAAAAAAGGGGTTAGATGATACTTTAGGTTGCCGATGTAGTAACCTCTCTGTAGCAAAGAATAAACTTACAAAACTGACGTTTGGATTAGGAATCTACACTATACACTATACAGTTAGCTTCTCTTAGTATTCTAATATGCATATACCCAATGGGCGGGATATGGCTGATCGCAATATATTTGATAATACCTGCATTATCTACTACCTATGTATGATCCACAAAAAAGACCTGTTAATTCATTAATGGATTGATTGATCGGTTTAATATTGACAAATAATCAATCTTAATTGTTGTACCTCGTATAAAACTTTCTCATTGTACTGTTTCTTAAACAATTTATTGGGCTCTAAGTCGCTTTACGAGTAGTAGGGCCACGCTGATCTCAGCACGTACGGGCCGGTTCGACCGAGGTGGTACTACCCTCGCACAGAAGATCAACCGATCACCGTCTTGCTTCATCGTAATGTGAAACCACAGTTTTCCAAGTCTCAGACTACACTACGCGACGACTGTCATGCCTTTTTTATGTCCCCGTTTCCCCTTTCCAAATATAAAATCATGGCAGCGCAAAGAAAAACAAATAGAGGTACAACAGCGGCACTCCTCCTCTCCCACCAACTAGCTTCTTGAGGTGGAGTTCACGAATATCCGTGGACTCCATGCAAATCTTAGCGCCGTACATCAGCACCTCGAGACGGTACGGCCAGCCATGCTATTCCTGACGGAGACACAAATACGCCGCCCTAATGACACGGCTTATCTCCACCATCCCGGCTACATACTAGAGGAATGCTTTCTCGCAAAGGCTGGAGTTTGTCTTTTCGTCAGAGCGGATGTTTGTTACTACTGTCCGCGCTGCCTTGAGGACCATCCTTCTCTATCCTCTGGCTCCACGTAGATTTCGGATCTGCAAGCAGAATCTACGCGTGCGTCTATCGATCCCATTCCGGAGACTCTGAGACGAATCGCATCCTCGATCATCTCGGTCAGGCAGCAGATAAGGCACAGCAGCAATTTCCGACCGCTGACCTGGTGTTTCTGAGAGACTTTAACGCCCACCATGAGTCCTGGTAGGGGTCTTCCAAAACTGACCACGCGGGTCGAACTGCCCACGTATTCGCTCTCACGCATGACCTCACCCAGCTGGTACTCCAGCCCACCAGAATACCAGACATAACTGGTCAAGCGCCCTCTTTGCTAGACCTACTGCTGACGAGTCACCCAGCGCAGTACACAGTATCGGTTCTCGCCTCTCTGGGAATCGCCGATCACAGCCTGGTATCCACCACGGTGCCTCTTGTTGCCCCGCCACGACCTGTGACGGCAAAACGACGATTGTGGCACTACTAGTCAGCAGACTGGGATGGAATGCGAGATTATTTTACATCCATCCCTTGGGCTGAACGCTTCTTCAAATACACTGTCGCTATGGAATATTATATTCCCTCCAGTGAGCTCGCCAGCGCGAAAGCCCGCCCTTGGTTCAATCGTGAGTGCACTCATGCTGTTGCTTACAAGCAACCGGCCTACTGCGCATGGGCCAGGGCCCGCGCTCAAGTCCATTCAGAGGTAGATCGCCTAAAAGGAGCGTACAACAAAGCCACCAGGGAATGCAAGCCTTACGTTAGAGCGGATGTCCAGCGCATTGCACGGACTGGTCAAGAACTCATCGCACACCCTACGGGTAGTGCAGACGTGCAGTCCAATCACTGCCAATCGTCGCTACCACCGCTGAAGTATCCCGACGGATCGCTCGCCCATCAGCCGCAAGAGAAAGCGAATGTGCTTGCTGACCTTTTTGCTGCCAACTCAGGAATCGAAGACCGTGACCTGAACGTGAAATCGTGGGTCGCCATACTGCACTGTCTTCCTTCGCAGTGAGTATGGCGACTACCGCTCTTGGATTGTATTCATGCTTTCCATCAGGCAGAATAGAGTCACTTTGCTATATATTTTTCTCTATTTATTATTTACTTCTTCTATTTTACTCAAGCCCGTACGATGATCTGTGTGTGAGCGATTTCAAAAACCAATTTCTGTCGTCATCGTAGATCACTTCGCCGAGGACTCGTCGATCGAAACCGACCCTCTAACCGGTCGGCTTTTAAGAAACTATAGTTCTAACGTATACTATATACATCGTAACACTATGTATTATAGATACTCGCATAAACTACAGACAGAGAGAAAAACGTAACGGTACGGTCATCTGCGCTTTCGGCGAAACGAAAGGAACGGCGAACGGGGAAAATGATACAAAATCGTTCAGGTACGAGACGTTTATATTGAGGAGGACGGCGGCTACACGGCGGCTGCACGGCGGCTACACGGCGGCTACCTGGCGGCTGCACGGTGGCTACACGGCGGCTACCCCACGGCTGCACGGCGGCTACACGGCGGCCAGCAGCGCGTGCAGGCGGCGCGGGTCGAGCTGCTGCGCGGCGGCGCGCGCCACGGCGTGCGCGTGCGCCGGCCAGCGGTGCGCCAGCAGCGCCAGCAGCGCCGTCAGCGCGCACAGCGCCGCCGCCAGCGGCAGGAGCGCGGGCGCGCGCCGCCGCGGGAACGCCGACAGCGCGTGGTGCGCCGGCAGTAGCTCGCGGTCCGCGCACGCGCCGCAGCCGCCCGCGCCCGCGCCGCGCTCCGCCGCCGCCCACGCCGCGGCCAACAGCCGCAGTGCCGGCTCGCACGCGCGCCAGTGCCGCAGGTGGAAGAACGCGTAAGCGACCGCCTCGCTGTCGCCGCGCCGCAGCACGTGCTCCGGCGGCAGCGTCAGCGGCCGCAGCTCGAGCAGGTACTCGGGCACGTGCGGGTTGAACTCGATCGCGCGCCGCATCGCCTCGAGCGCGGCCAGCTCGGCGCCGGAGCGCGCGGGCGCGCCGGCCGCGGCGCGCGCCCGCAGCAGCGCGGCCGTGTAGCACGCGGCGGCCGAGCGCGCCGGTGCCGCGTCGTCGTAGCGCGCGAGCAGCGCCTGCGCGTCGGCGAAGGCGCGCTGCTCGAGCAGCACCTCGAGCAGGTTCTCGTGCAGCGACAGCGCGTGCAGCGCAGGCGGCGCGTCGCGCGCCAGCTCGCGGAACAGGCGCGCCGCGTCGCGCAGGCGGCCTAGGCGGCGCGCGCACATGGCGGAGCGGCGCTTGACGTGCGCGAGCACGGCGGCGTCGCGCCGCGCCTCGGCCGCCGCGCTCGCGCCGGCCGCGGAGCTCTGACGCCAGGCGGCCTCGGCCGCGCGCCACGCTCGCCGCAGCACGCGCTCCGCCTGGACGCGAGAGTGGATTACGTACGTGCGTTACGCTCCAAACCGAGCCGGAGGATCCGCGGTGCGGACGCAGTACGTCACCTCCTGCACGGTGGGCGCGTCCTCCTCGGCGAGCAGCAGCAGCGCGGCGGCGCAGTCGGGGCGCAGCGCGAGGGCGGCGCGCGCGGCGGCGACCCTCGCGCCGGGCTCGCGCTCGCGCCACGCACGACACATCGCCTCTTCCGCGGGGCCCTGTCGAAAGCGCGATACGCCTCGAGTTAACCGTAGACGTATTTCAAAATTCAAAATAACCGTTCGCTTTAACGGATCCGTCGACAGATAGCCTCGATTTGTGCAACGCTATTTTTACTTAATACGGAACCTGAAAATAGTTTCGAACGAATTGCAAATCGGCAATAGAATCGATAATGAGTTTCTAAATCGTCTTATATTATATCCCAAACGTCTAACAAAGTTAAAATATAACACGTTGTTCAATAGATAAGAAACAGGTGGCCGGTAGGTATAAATCGAAATAAATAAATGTAAATACTAAGAATTTAAGCCTTAGAACGTTCTTAGTTTGGGGGCATTCGCCGCACAGAGTACGTCCTGCACCGCTACTCTATTGTTAAACTATCATATTGTTAGATAGTATTTGTTAAAATGTTGAACGATCGATCTACAATAACCGTTTGCAGTCTACAATACGCATTTTTAGTCGAAGTAATCCTACAGCCCAAGCAGAACTGAACTTTAACACCTCGACACATGTTTTTAACACCAGACCGGAACGGGCAGTGAGCGGTCATTGACGCATTGGGTGACACAATATTTCCGCGAGGACAACGGTGCAAATAAATCAACCGGTAGCTTAGTCAGGTTTTTTATTTTTGTTTCTTTTTGTTTAAGTTATTGCTCTTATGATATGATTGATGTTTCAATTTTTGTACTAAATAAAAATAATCTTGCGTAAGCGCCGACAGAATAACTACTTATTTATTTTGTTTCCCTTGAGAAAATAGGCGTTTTCACAAGGTTTTCTTTAACTTGCAATGTATGTATTTATGTAACTATGTTTATTCGGGTGGAATCTTGCAACTCAATTCTGTAGTACATATCTTCAAGTGATTCAACTGAAGTATCGAGTGACAATGCAATATTATGATAATATAAACCTGATCTGATAATGGAGGTGGAAGGTGAACATAGGCACCCTGTAATGAAACGACGCAGCCCCATTGAGTTTGGTCTCGTTTGAACCATATTGACGAGTTTTGTGTTATTTAGTGTTTTAGACCTCTATTAGCTTATAATGTAACAACTCTTGAAAATTTATAATTGGCTTGATGTTGTATATACGAGTAAAACTGCCCGTTGATTTTTTGTATTTATTGGTTTTCCAAACTTAAATAAATAATAAATAAAATGTGATTCTGTAGTTCACGTGACCTTGT
Source organism: Hypercompe scribonia (assembly GCA_949316085.1). Classification (NCBI taxonomy): domain Eukaryota; kingdom Metazoa; phylum Arthropoda; class Insecta; order Lepidoptera; family Erebidae; genus Hypercompe; species Hypercompe scribonia. The sequence goes on from OX438977.1 coordinate 23,863,109, forward strand.
CGTTTCAGTTAAAGTTACTATTTGCACCTTTCTTAGAATGTGACGATGTAGATATTGCAAGGTTAGTAGATATGAGACCGGTCAAGACATATATGAGTTTTAAATATAAAAATAAAGTTTAAACACTATAGGTGAAATAAGCGAATAATTCAGATAGAAATACAGAAACGAATAGGTACCAAAGTGGTCGAGGTAGAGCCGCTCATACTTACTGTGATGATGATGTACTCCTAGCCGATTAGCCAATTAAGCAGGAGATATTATAGAGCACACGTGCGTGCGCAAGTACAGGTGCACTCTCTGTTCTCTTACACTCACAATCCGATGGGACGGTTATCTGACACGACCGGGAAGAGATCAGGTGCAAGACCAACGACTTCACGTGGTCTCGGAGACACGTGGTTAAGGACCCCAACTTCCAAACTCCTGCCTGGTATTAAGTAATTCTGTACCCAGAAAAAGTCAGTAACACTTTCTGACCCAGCCCAGCCACTTTGAACCCGAGACCTCTTAATCGGTAGTCATATACGCTAACCGCTAAACCACCAAGGCACTTGTACCTCTTGCGCCTACTGTATATTTACTATGATTATGTATACATATATATTTTGTTTCGTCCTTTAAAGACCAGTATGGTTATAGTTTATAAACTTCTTTTTTAAGTTATACTTATATATTCAAAAAGTCATCCAAGTGCATGTCGAGCCACGCACGTCTAATAGTTTCGTAGTGAGAATGTTTTGCAATCATTTCACGTCAACGGTTTCAGCGGTCTATAACATCGAAACAGCTTTGTTGACTATTAGTCGTCAACTAATAAGGCCTACTTCTTATGTTTATTCTGCTATTGGGTTTTTTTTCAAATCTCCAAATACTACCTTGGCTTGGAAGAGGGAGAGTGCAGAGTAGGATGTTCAACTCTGACCAAAATTATCGCTTTTAGATTTAATGTCTCACAAATAGATTAAACACATTTTAAAAGTTCTATCCAATGACACCCCACATCATGAACCCGATGACTAATCAAATAACATCCCCACTTGAGAGGTAAACTTTACAAGTCTAACTTCCACAATGCACACAACACAGGCATGCACTGCACATATTCTATGTTTGATGATACTAACATTAAGATCGACCTTACTCTCTTTTTTCACATAGCTACATAAACATGTAACAAGGGGTGCGCAAGTGGAGAGTCACTGGTTATATATACTGGATATAGGAATCACTGGTTTCTATGTACAGTTCACACTGGTGTGGGAACCAATGTATTTGTAATATTTCATGTTAACTACTGAATTGCATTGATCTGTTCTACATAACATATGAAAGTTTGTTAAAGCATCAGTCTCAACCTAACTGTCAAACTGCTTGATGTGAATATTGGTCTCATGGATCACTTTGTTATGAATTTGTCAACACTGTGTACTACAGACTTGTTGGTCTAGTAGTCAGCGGTCCTAACTGCTAAGGCAAAAGTTTCATTTCATCAAATTGTGTGATAAGCATGACGGTGAGCTGTCTGGTATAAACATATGTATGGTTACTTATACCTTACCATGCTTTCTGTACTTGTGCTTGCACAATGTGATTAAATTGATCATAAATTATGAGATCTGTCATGAATACAGGCCGTCTCTGAAGCGAGTTGTCCATCGGGCAATTCATTTAAATTGGAGCAGACATTTTTGTGTTTTAAGAACACTCAAAAGAACTCAACATTATCATAAATAGTTCTACCTAGTTTGGAGTTAGATGGTCATGTTTTGTGTTAATTATTTTAAAATTTTATTATTATTAAAATTTTTATTAGCATTTAATCTACATATAGTAATTACGCTTAAAGTGTGTTTGGTTTATTCATTAGAGACAGGTAAGTAAAGCGTGGATGTCTTTGCTGGTAGTTAGTCCTAATTACCTCAGCACCGCATCCGAACCAGGCTTGATGCTCTTGAGCCGAGATGTTCATATCATAATATGTTAGAGGAGCACGGCGCGCAGCGCTCCACAGCCGTCCATACTCCGCGCCGCGCAGCAGCGACATTGGGTTCCGACACACTTTACATTCTGCCCCACCTCCCGACGTCTCTGTTTCCCCACTTCCACCGCCTCCACCGAGCCAGGGCCCCAAGTGTGTTAACGATACCTGCTCGATAAAAGATGTCCCATACTTGCGGAAATACCACCACTCGAATATGAGAATGAGACCCGATATGAGTGACGATGTACCCGTCAGGGCCACGTAAAACTTAGGAGTTAGCGCTCCGAGAAACGCTGAAGAATCCCACATCCCAACCGGTTACTGTGGCCAGTTGTATAGATCGCTTCACAGTCTACCTACTAAACTGATTAGCTTGGCAATGTAAATAGTAATTGCTTTTAAAATATACAATAATCTTCATTTCTTAATGTAAGAGGTTAAACACTAAATTTAATAATAAATAATTATGATAAAGTAAAAAACTAAATCTGTGCCACCAGTTTTACGTTTCGTATCGTGAGTAATTTTATATACTAAACATTGAACTTGACAACAAGATAGAAATAGCATTTAGTAAAGACTAACAAGGATGGCAATAAGTTTTAGCCGCTGCACTTTGTGAAATTGCTTAAACACCAAATAGATATATCTGTACATTTTTTTTTATTTCAGACAATTACAACATTAACTATGAAAAAGTGCCAAAAAACTCATTTTTTCATTTGTTAACTACGCTGATTATTAGTATTTGTAAATTAGTACATTATATGTAGCTTTTTTACAGTACATGTAGCAAATTTTTGTATTAATCAAGTACTTGACTTGGGCTCTATCGCAGGATAAAATATAATGTATTTTCTATTTATAGAAAGAACCACGTTATTATCTTGTAATTACGTATTTTATATTGACAATAATCATTAATCAAACAATAATCGGCAAAGTTTTAACATTTGATTTCATCAAGTTAAAAAGACTGCTGCAACTTAAAATATTTTTTAGAAAACGTTACTTAATATAAAATTTTCAAGGTTCATCTATGCCTTTTTAGTGATTTTTTTATATATAGTTGATACTATTTTTATGGAAATGATAACATAAGGAATAATCCAATAAGAATAGGAGAAAAGGATAATTTTAAAAGCGAAATCTGTACCATAGAGTATCTTGTAGTTGCATTTTGTTAGTTACACCAAACGCATTTTTGACATTTGTCAATGTCAAACAACGAACTGTCTTTGTCTTCTCTGCAGAGACTTCACGTTATTACGATTTACGTAACAGGAGTTAATTTGCACTTAAGCGAATTTGTGTAACTAAAAATGTTGGGGCGACTTGGTAAGAAGCATATGGAAATCGCGGCTTCGTTCGTGCCATCAGCTGCCGCTTTCGGTGGCGCGGCGTTCACAGGACTCCTGTACTTCACAGACTGGAAAGTGTTCGTCACTTATATCCCATTCTACAGAGGCAAGTTTCCGGCTGAAGAGGACAAGTAACAGTCCCTATGGATATTAGTTAATTATACTTAATTGTATATGTATTGAAAATTTATATTATTATAAGTTATAGTCGTATTGATTGTGGTTTTTATTTTTGCCACAGGGCAGCCCCTTTTAGCTGGTAGTGCTCCGATGTCAAGCAGTAGCTATAATTTCTTGTGACAGCCACTACCTAGTGTAGTAAATATCGCAGATAGGTATACTAAATTATTTTGTATACTAATCAGTAACCTTACTCACTAAGACTATTTTAATATAACATGAACATGAACATGAACATTGTAACCAATAAGATAATAACATCCTCCAATCAACATGATCCATGTGATGACAGTTTGAGAATGCACAATGTCACCATTCCTATTCATCCAATATTGCTGCAAATAGAAGGAAAATTTGACAACTTACCTGACCAGCATGGTATAGTAGGTTTAAACTTCCTTTACAAGAATAAGCCTATGTCCAACAGTGGACTATTACAGGTTATTGATGGTGATAATGATCAATTAATGTCTCTGTATTTAGATTGCATTGCAACATTGCATTCAAAGACAAGAAATTGTAAAATTTTGCATTCAATTTTCTTTTTTAACACCCGATGCAAAAAGAGGGGTGCTGATGTCTTACTATTTACTGTGGTTCTCTGCGACGCTGCTAAGACACCTGGATAAAAATATTACTAATTTAAACTATAAGGGCTAACACATATTTACTGTTTACTTTTTAGAAGTGTTATATTGTGTCAGGGACTTTTTTAAATTTTAAATTAGTTTTTAAAATTATTACTAAATATGTGAATAACTTTTAGGCAAAAGGAAGATAAATGTAACTGGCTAACAATGCCATAGTACTTATCACTGCTTATCCATTAAACCAAACCAATTATATTAGTATATCCATTGGATAATATTCCAATAGACATACTAATATAAGTCTAGTGAGTAATGATCCTGACAGCTAGCACAGAGGACCAGGGGTCTAATTCCCACCCATAACACAACTGTCTGATGAGCGTGATCATCTTACTAGTGCTGGGTATAGTTCATCTATATGATGTATGTATTTGTATTCAAGAATCTCACATTATATTACCTTGTATAACGTCACACACACGGCCGTGTATCCTCAATCATAGCCCTATGGTCCCAAACTGGGCATACTAATAATACTGCTCCTAAACACACTTAAAATAATAAGTATGAGTTTATGAGTAGTTGTAAATAATCATTTTCTCACTACTAAAGTTACACACTTACTGTTGTGGATTCACCTTCATTTGATAGTTACTTGTGTGATGTACATTGTACCCGTCACTTGGACCGTTGGCAACTATTTATATTTTATATATTGTGCATGGGCCTCTTATTACTTCATCTTGCAACACTTGATGAGGTGCCAGATGTATAGAAACATATAGTTCACACTATCACAACCGTCCACTTTGGATTAATACACAAAGATTAGAACAGAACAGAAGAACAGAGTATATTGTCACAATCACAGCTCACAGTAGACTAGACAAGTTACTTATCTCAAAACCCAAACACTCTTCAAGGTGCTCCAGAACACAAAGCTATGCATCGCTACACTCAGACATTTTAAGAAAAATAATTAAAAAATCATCGCCATCAAGTCTTTATTGATCCACTCTTGTTACTTGGCTCTTATAACACTCATGGGGTGCTGATACTCCATATTCTTAATCCGCCACTACACAGACAATTACAGTTACCATTTTAATAGTAATTAAAAATAAAATCAAAGGTAGTAGAGTCACGCTGATCTCGGCTCGTCCGGGGTGATACTAACCACGCACAGAAGATCAGCCTAAAACGACAGCATTCGTGCAGTCGTCTTTCGATGGTGAGTGCCAGAGGCCCAATCATGCAGAAGTGACAGATGTCGTAGTCATGTGTGTGAACAGTGGAGTGCTCGTGGGGTCACTGTGGAGGTGCCGTGAATCGAACCGTCGGCCAAGGAGACCCGTAGAAACGGTGGTGCCGCTGGCCGCTCGCTGCCTAGAAAGGGGCCCAACCACGGCTAACCACCCTGGGAGGCTGCCCCGTCAGGTCGCGCATAATCGTCGGCTCGTCGTGCCCGTTGGTGACCAGACGATGGGGCCCGGTGACCACTTCCGGGAGGGTACGGGGGCCCATCCGTCCGACGGTTCGGTCACCATCTTGCTTCACCGTAATATAAAACCACAGTATTTCGAGTCTCAGACTACACTGCCGCGACGACTGTCATGCCTTTTTTATGTCCCCGTTTCCCCTTTCCTAACATATAAACATGGCAGCGCAAATAAAAATGAATACAGTTGCAACAGCGGCACTCTCCTCTCCCACCAACTCGCTTCCTGAGGTGGAGTTCACGAATATCCGTGGACTCAATGTAAACCTCAGCGCCGTCCATCAGCACCTTGAGACGGTACGGCCAGCCATGCTATTCCTGACGGAGACACAAATACGCCGCCCTAATGACACGGCTTATCTTCACCATCCCCTACTTGAGGAGTACTTTCTCGCAAAGGCTGGAGTTTGTCTTTTCGTCAGGGCGGATGTTTGTTACTACCGTCCGCGCTGCCTTGAGGACCCAACCTTCTCTATCCTCTGGTTCCACGTAGATTTCAGATCTACAAGCCGAATCTACGCGTGCTTCTATCGATCCCATTCTGGAGATTGAGACAACTCGTATTTTTGAACATTTCAGTCAGGCAGCAGATAAGGCACAGGAGCAGTTTCCGATCGCTGAGCTGGTGTTTCTGAGCGATTTTAACGCCCACCATGAATCCTGGTTGGAGTCTTCCAGAACTGAGCACGCGGGTCGAACCGCTCACGCATTCGCTCTCACACATGACCTCACCTAGCTGGTACTCCAGCCAGCCAGAATACCAGACATAACAGGTCAAGCGCCCTTGTTGCTAGACCTACTGCTGACGAGTCACCCGGCACAGTACACAGTATCGGTTTTCGCCCCTCTGGGATCCTGGTGTCCACCACGGTGCCTCTTGTTGCCCCACCACTACCTGTTACGACGAGACGATGGTTATGGCACTACTCGTCAGCAGACTATGATGGAATGCGAGATTATTTTACATCCATCCCCTGGGCTCAACGCTGCTTCAAAGACAGGGAGCTGTCGCAAAGTGCATCTGCAGTTGCTGGTGAGATCACTGTCGCTATGCAATATTATATTCCCTACAGTGAGCTCGCCAGCACGAAGGCCCACCCCTGGTTCAATCATAAGTGCACTCATGTTGTTGCTCACAAGCAAGCGGCCTACCGCACATGGGCCAGGGCCCGCGCTCAAGACCATCCAGACGTAGATCGCCTAAAAGCACCGTAACAAAGTCACCAGGGAATGAGCAAAAAAGGCGACCGCTCCAACCCAGCCAATTACCGACCTATAGCCATCACTTCCATTATCTGCAAGGTACTCGAACGTGTCATTAATAAAGAACTAGTCCGTCACCTGGAGGTTCACTCGTTGTTAAATGATCAGCAATACGGCTTGAGATCCAACCGATCCGCGGGTGATCTTCTAGCGTTCTTCACACACCTTTGGGGTGAGGCTGTAGATAGGTATAGGAAGTCCTTGGCTATCAGCTTCGATATGGCCAAGGCTTTCGATAGGGTCTGGCACCGTTCGCTCCTCTCCAAACTTCTGTCATGCGGCCTGCCCCCCAAACTCTGCAGCTGGGTTGTCACAGTTCTGCACGAGCGCCAGATTAGAGTCCTCTGGGACGGCGCCTTCTCCAATTTTCAGCAAGTTAATGCTGGTGTACCTCGAGGCCTCAATCCGCGAGAATATATTGAAAGCGTTACTAAGGCAGCCTCGCGGAAGCTGGGTATACTGAACAGAGTGAGACGGTTCTTTGCGCCTGGGCATCTGTGTCTTCTTTATAAGACAGGTACGCTCTTGCGGGGAGTACTGTTGTCATCTTTACGATGGATCTGAGCAATATTTGCTGAACGCTTTGAATCGGTTACAGTCGCGAGCAGTCCGGATTATCAATAACCCGAAAGTCACTGAATTTCTTGAATCTCTGCAGTTGCGAGGAGATGTCGCTTCTATGGCAGTACTCTATCGCCTTTATCATGGAAAGTGTTCTGACGAGTTCTTCCAACTGATCCCATCCTCTCCGTTCCTCTACAGGACAACTCGTGCTGGCTTTGGAAGTCACCGTTTCAGAATGGTAGACATGCGTTCCCGAACTAAACGGCCGAACCGTTTCCTTCCTTCCTGTGCAAATCAGTTAAAACCTGGCATTTATTACCAGCGCACGTGTTTCCCTCCCACTATGATGCGTGAAAAAGCATCTCATTAGGCCGCCATAGCGTGGGACGCCATATTACACTGTCGTCATTCGCAGTGAGTATGGTGACCACCGCTCTTGGATTCTATTCATGCTTTCCATCAGGCAGAATAGAGTTACTTTAGTTGGTTGTAAAAAAAAAAAATAATAAATAATAATTTACAAATAAAGGTTTACAATATTATCACAATTCATCACAAATGCAATAAGATAATATAGATGGACATAGCGTATAATATACAAATTTTAGGGTACACCTATCAGCAGAAGGTTAAGCTTTTTAACTATAAACATTATTTTTTTGATACTAGACCTCAAACCTCTATCTGCATGTTCCAAAAAAAGTACGCATTTACGAGTATATGTACACCTAGATATTTTATACATGGTGCTTGTGTTAGCGTGAGGCAACTACAGTCACCAGCATGGCCACCGCTGTGAGCTTTTACTTTGTCAGAGAAGCTGGTAAGAAAATAATAAATATCTACTTTTTTCGACATTCAATGTTAGTAGATTAGCTGTCAGCTAAACCATAACCATTGATAACGCTTTTTTGGCGTGGCTATGGGAAAGACTCTAACTCTCCATTTCCTTAGACCTATAGCGACCATCTTATCCAAGAGGATAGACACGGAGACAGTATCAAACGCCTTCGACACATCAAAAAAATGGCCACTGTCTTGAGTTTTTTATCACAATTCGTTATAACTGACTCCGTGAGGTTTAACAAAACCGTACTGAATAATTGCCATTAAAGTAAATTCATTAAGTTAATTTGTTACTATATTATTTATGTAATTTACATGTAATTTTTGACATTGTTGTCAGAACAGAGATAAAGCGGTAATTAATAACCCAATAGCGATAAGTAACAAGCTACAAAATATCTATTGCAAATTATGGTATTGTTTCAAAACGTCAATTACTACTTTTAAACAAAGTTGGACCAATTTCAAACAACACTAATTTCTGAATTTTGAGCAAATAATATATCTTAATAAATTATATAATCTTTGGGCAAAGTAGCCGTAGTTTTCTGGTTTGTTTGAAGTAATAAAGTGGGCACCTCAAGTAAAATCGTCGACAGATGGCATTATTAGGAACAACCACCAAGCTTTCATCTTGAAATCTTTCTCTTAACTTGTAGTAAGAGGCTATTTTAGTGGCATGGCTCTGGCATCTTTCATTCACTTGTGAAATTGGAGTAAAGACAATGCCTGATCTTCTCTTGAACATCAAGAATCTGTATGGTAACATGCTGTTTCGCTAGGCCGTGTCAACATGCACTGAAAAAGGCTGAATGTCGTCTCTGCTCCATTATTGGTGTAACTATACCTTTAGCTCATACAACAAGTTTGTTAAGGAATTATTATGGTCATCGTACACGCCTAGGTCATGGTCACTACTTTTGACCAAGTAATTTTTTTATTTAAATCATTATGGGGATTGTGGAAACAATGATAAACAACAATTCTTTGGATTTAATATATTTATTTAAGTACAGTGACTGAGTTTTAAAAAAGTGCAAATAATTGTCTAACTAATGTGATTAGTAACTAACTGTACTTTTTACAAATTTAAATCATACTCTATGAATACATATATCTAATGATAACACAACGATGAGAAACATTAGAGCAGGCCGAGGCGCTTCTCGCGCTGTCGCTACACTACGGTACTTTGTAAAACAGATTAGAAGAGGCCGCACTACACGCTATGTGGGACTCCGAGGCGCGTGTTTACACGTCACGTCGCCTCGACTTCACGTCTTACTATATAAATTATTCTAATAATATCAAACATTCATAAGCTTAGTTGCCGTAGTATGTATATCTGGGTAAATATTTAAGGATTATACAATATAATTCTAAATAACTTACCAAGGCTGAGTTCTTGTAACTTGAGTTGTACAATATAATCTAACAACGACGACGGTCGCACACGCCTTAATTCGGTGGGTATACCTGACCTTATAGTGACGTTGCCGACGTTGGTGCTTTTGGGCAGCCAACTTCTACGCTGCGAAGTTTGCGATTTAACTTAAGTTTACCTAACATGTTTCCACAAACGTGTCAGTGTGGAAAGCACCCACGCACATCTGCCAACTTAAGCACATATCCAACCCGAGATGAGTTGAATGTAAATGTATATTTTATCACAACATCTAATTATGCATAACTTTTAAGTTTATGCATGTTACAAATCATTTGTCGATAGTAGAATGAAAACAAATGACCAAGTAAATCAAGAAAAAACACTTGATTAAACACTCCTTTTTCGAAGTTGTTTAAATTAAGAGATTATATTTAAAAATAGTAAAATGGTATTTTGAAATAAAATCATCTAAGTAATACAACTCAGGCTGTACGTAAAACAAGACGTAACATGGCGTGGCGCTGACAAATTTATAATAAATGTTACACTTTTCGATTTGCTGGGGACGGTTAATTAGTTGTTGTATCTATTGACCTACACAGGATAACGTTATTTATTTAGGCCTAAGTAAGGGTGACTACATAATCCTAACATTTTAGTAATTAAATAAAGATATTTTGGGCCGACAAGGGAAGCGCTGACCTCAGCATCATAGGTCTGCCTATATGTATACGTTTACTTATTCTCTCACTATTTGTTTAAACTTCATTGTCCCTAATTAATTAAGCCGTTTGATACATTTACACGGTAGCTCATACCTACGCAGCGATGACGCTCTAGGTGGGTATCTTACTTTTAGCCGAAAAGGAGTTAAATTACTGATTAATCGGCCGCGACTTCGACCCATAAGCGGCTATTAACGAAATCAATTAACTTTGTGTTATACAACATTATCAACAAACATTTTCACAGAAAAGACCGATCAACTAATTTTTATAATTTTATACTCACGGAAGTAAAATAACTTCCTGGGTTTGTAGCGTCGAGTCTCGTTCGAGCGGTAACATTCTCATCACACCTTCAATACGAAAACTCAAAAGCATTTTAAAGATAAGGACGGGGACGAAACAATTAGTTTAAAAGTAATGTGGCGCCGCTGCGAGTTAAATCGCTAGAGCCACGCGGATGACGCGCCTAGAAGTGCAGTTCGGTGTCTCCGCTGCCCGCGCCGTCCTCGTCGTCCGCTGGCGCGCCCTCCGCTTCCGCCTCCTCCTCCGCCCCCGCCTCGCCCGCCTCCGCGCCCTCCGATACTTCCGCAGCCTCCGATCGCCGCGACGCCTTGTCGCCTGCGCAAAATCAAGCGAGCGATCAGCGACACCCGACTGTGATACCTACTAATTGTCTAACTAATCCATACCGAGTAAAGGATACCGAGTGATTTCAAACACGGACCGAGACTGTATGTACATATGTATACCCATAATTAGAAAGATCATAAATGGCGGTCATTATGAGGTAAATACATTTGTACCTGTGTACGAAAAAAGTTAAAGGATTTACAATTAAGCGCTCATCGCTTAAACTCAAAAAGAGAATAATAACGCACCTATACGCATTCAACAAAACGGTTAAAATCACTACTTACATATGGACATAGTTCTAGGATTATGCTGCAGTCGAATCCGATTACGACGAAACCGTTATCAAAGCACAAGGAGGTTACGGTTACAAATTTACGAATGACGTTATAGGGAACCGGTCAGAGCCGGTCGGGATAGGGAAGGTCGGTAGGTACGGTGGCGGTCCGCTCACCCGGGCAGGCGGGCGCGCCCTTGGTGCGCGAGCCGGGCAGCTCCACGCCGTGCGCGTCCACGCACCAGCACACGCCGAGCGCGGCGTGGCACTGGCGCGGGCGGTAGAAGCCGCGCGCGTCGCAGGCGGGCACGTAGGCGCCGGCGCGGCGCGCGGCCGCGTGCGCGCGCGCCAGGGCCGTGCAGGGCCGCGCCGCGCGCGCCAGGCACGCGCACCAGCCGCCGCGCGCCACGCGCCCGCCGCCGCACGACGCCAGGAAGGGCCGCAGGCAGCGCTCGCGCTCGTCGTGGCGCAGCGCGTACAGGTTGGCCGCCGACAGCCAGCCGTCGCCGTCCGTGTCCAGGTGCGCGAACATCCAGCGCACCTCCGGCTTGCAGTCGCTCGGGAACCCTGCGACCGCCGAACGTATAGCCTCCTCGAGTGTAACGTGCGTGCAGAAGTGGTGTAGTCTATATTATACGGGGGCGTTCGAAACCCCGGCCGGATGTCGCTTTCGATTGGTACGAAGACGATGTATTTTTAATTTTTTATTTATTTATTTATTTACAATTTTATGCACAAATACATGCATCAGCGGACTTAATGCCTAAGGCATTTTCTACCAGCCAACCGATTGGGCGATGCAGAGAAAATGAGGTAGGTGCACTTAAGGATAAGAAGGAATTGACAGTGTTTAATATATATTTGCGCCGTGTCGACTATTATTATTTTTTGATTTAATAATAGTTTTCTTTACGGACAGAGTTGACTTATTCGGTTTACTGTAAGAGATCACTTTTAGTAATGAGAATGCTTATAACGACCGGCGGTCGAAAACCTTTGCAACGTTACACATTCCTCAAATTCTCAATTCGACTGTGTTTTAACGCGTGAATTTTAACGCGTAGGTTGTTAGTGTAGTTACCGTCAACGGGTGGGGCCGTCGCTCCCGCCTCATCCATCAATACTGAAAACCAATCGAGCAAACGATTCGCCATCTTGTCTAGGGCGCAACCATCAGAACCTGCGCAAGAACAAATCGGTATTGCGTCGTACATACTCGTATTAAATGGCGCTGATACGCCAAGAGTTAGGTAATAGAGTGGAGCGAATGAATTCATCGACGGGTGCGAGCTCGCATATGAGTACTGTGAATCTTTACTAATATTATAAATACGAAAGTATGTTCATTTGTTCGAATGCTTGACATCTTTTCACGTAGCAATGGAACGCTTTTATGATATGATTTTTGTGTCTGGATATAGTTAACACTTGAGGACCCGCGCTCCGGAATGCAACATAAACACTCGCTACTGGGTCCAGCGAACCCAGACAAAATCAGGTTTTTTTTTCAAAACTGCTCAATGAAAGTAGTGGGTATCTTTTAATATCGTTAATAAAGTGCAAAAAGAAAACAAATATTTAATAAAATAGAAATATTTATTGTTTTTACTTAATCAAATAGTCAGTACAAAATATAAGGAATTTTGGTATAGTTTTACGACTAAACTCAGACTAATAGTTCGAAATTCTGTAATGATATATTCTAAACAAAATCTTCTTTACCTTAATATACTACTATAATGTATCTACTAAGACATTATATGAATAAGAGATCAATCTTTATAGGAACAAGCAAAATCAACTTTCAAAATCAACAAATTTTGGATTATATTTTTGGGATAAAATCACTTTTCAACCGTTCTTAATTTTTATTTATCAAACTAAGCTATAACAATTTGCACAAATCTGTTTCATGTGTTCTCCACAAACTGGTGTACTACATTTTACGCAAAAAACTTTGGTTTTCCTATCTTTCTTCCAGTTACACAGACCGCAACGTACTTTTCGTCCGCTCGTTGGTAGGGGTGCGTTGGATGCTGCAGTTGGTTCTAATTCTGGTATTATGTTTCGAATACGGGTTTTGATATGCTGTGGAATATTAGTGACACAAATTCTTATATGAAGATATGGTTTAATCAAAGAAATAGCCAACGTTTTGATAAAATCTCTTCGTGTGAGATCATAGGAAGGTACTATAGCCTTTTGAATAATGTAAGTGTTTAGTCCACTAATATTCAATAACGCAAAAAATATACAAAGAGGCCATCTTTGAGTTTGTCTTGACACAGAATATGTTTCAGTCATCTGATCAACTACATCAACTCCGCATTTGAAGGCGTTGTAATTAGTTATTATTTCAGGTTTCTTTTTGTCACCAGTGTCTTCATCGATCTTGGCATTATGATGCATAGTAAATGCTAAGAGAACCACTTTGCCACGTTTGGGTACGTAAGATACCAGTGTGGCATCATTTTGAAATCCAAAGTAGGAACTGTGTTCTTCTCTTCCTCTTGTTTGTGTAAATACTACAGGAATCTCTCTTTTATTTTTCTTCAGAGTTCCTAAACAAGTCAGGCTATAGTCGTCTAATAATTCAGTTATCAATGGAACGCTCTATGGCCCATCGTTTTGTGTACCAGCGTAAATTTCAAGATTTGAAGTATAAAAAGTATTTGAATCACATACCGCAAGTACTTTGAGCCCATATTTAGCTGGTTTGCTAGGAAGATATTGCCGGAATGCGCACCGACCACGGAAAGCTAATAACATTTCATCTATAGTGACATGCTCTTCATGTTTGTAATATTTTTGAATATTTGATACAAATTCTTCAAAAATTTCTCGAATTGGTGCCAATTTATCAGTTTCTCTTCTTGCTGCTCTAGTCCTAATATCATCAAACCGTAAGCATCTAAGCAAAAAATGAAATCTATTTCTTGACATTGTTGATATACAGATATCACATCCTGAACCATCGGTGGCCCACAAATCTTTTGTATTCAAATGTGCTCCTCTTAGCTTTCCGATATAAAAAAGAAGTCCTAACAAACCTTTTATTTCACTTATATCTGTAGGTCTACAGTCTCTCTTTCTTTCAAAATTGTCTCGAACCTTTTCTGTCATATAAACATTTGTAAAATTCACAATTTTCGACAAAGTATCATCTGGTAAGAAAAGACTAAATATTTCTAAAGGTGTTGTTGAGTTTAGTGCTTCCAAACAGGGCCCAGGAACTTCACGTATAATATTATGACTCCGGGTTCTTACGTTTCTTGCCGGTTCTTCAATATTCCATACAGTACTTTTATCTTTACCAATGAAATAACCTTTTTGTAAGAATAACAATGGAACACACTCTAAATCCGAACGGCGAAGATCAGGTGCAGGTCGATGTATGCCTTGTCTTGGCTGTGAGGTTAATTCATACTCATCTTGAATATTTTGTTCCTCGTGGTCACTTTCTTGCTCGGAATCTGATTCATGCTCGCTTATTTCTAGGTTATCTTCAGTCTCAGAACAGTCTTCGTCTTCTATTTCTTCATTTACACATTCTTCTATTTCGTAAGGTCTCAAAGGGCGGTTAGTCGCCATTTTCTATGAAATAAAGTAACAAAAACAGTAAACAAATAAAAATATTTAGATGAAAAAAACACTTACGTATTTAATCGCTACTGGGTCCAACGGACCCACACTCACCTTATACGTCCGTAGCACTCACACGCACCGCGCTAACTGACAAATTAGATCGTTATCTACCGCCCTATACTATGGTCGAAAGGTACTAAGAACGGCAACGTCGCATACGTCGTAATTTTTAAGTAATGCAACAAAATACAAGGGACTGGGTCCATTGGACCCATTAGCGAGTCCTTAAGTGTTAAGAAGCTGAAGAGTGATATAGGCAATATTTTACCGCGGTAAAATATCTCATTCCCATGGGAAGATTCATTATGATGAGTATTTGAATCACTCTAACTTTTATGAATCCCGATAGATGGCGCCATTATATTCTTTCCTCCGATCGCATACGGTACAAAATCTACCAGAATTGCGCTATATCGAGTACCGTATTTAGAACTAGGACTAGACTCTTTATCGATAAACTTATTAATATTCTTTTAACTTTAAACATTATAAATATGAACGTTCGTAAGAACGAATGGACTTTAGTTACTCTTCCACGCAAAAACTACTGTGCGGATTTAGGTGAAACTTACAGTGATATACCTTATACATCAGAATGACGCATCGACTACTATTTACTACGATAACAGACATACACAAAAGCGGAGCCGTGGGTAATAGCTAGTGTTTGTATCGCTTTGTATCGCTTACTTCGCATCGACGGGAGAATCGGAGCGATTTGGACTTGAACTAACTCGAGTCACTAGGGATCAGTAGGGACAGGTACGAGAGCACTGACCGGGCGCGGGGCGGCGGCGCGGCAGCACGTCGTTGGGCGCGGCGGGGCGGCGGCGGCGCGCGGGGCGGCGGCGCGCGCGGCGGCACGGGCAGAAGCCGCGGCACGCCAGCCGCACCGGCCGCGCGCCGCGCCGCACGCAGTTGTGCAGGTCCAGGCGGCACAGCGACGAGTACGTGCGGTTGTCCGAGCCGCACAGGAACTGCGCGCGCGCCCGCGCCGGGCAGCCCACGCAGCCCTCGGCCTCGCGCGCGCCTCCGTCGTAGAACACGTCGTCGTCCTCCGCGTCCGGCCGCTCCCGGGACTCGTCCGCGGCTCCCCCGGCGCCCGCCGCCACTACGATGTCGCTGTCGATGGATACGACGAGAACGGGTGAGGTTGTCGCTCGGTCTCTTTAACTTAAACGCTTTGGATAGAAATCGAACGATCTTTTCCGTTTTATGTTCAGAAAGGAGAGACCGAGTGCGAGGCGTTCGAAAAACGGATAAACGACTCACCCCTTGCGAAGAATATCCTTCTTCGTGGCGCAAAGCGCAGTGAAGGCGTCTCGAAGAACGCAGACCTCGCGTTTTTTGCACACGAGCGAACGGCATAGTGCGTCTGGAACGTTACGTGCGTTCTTCGTTAACTTTATTTGAGATCGGTCAATATGATAGATACCTACCTAAGGTTTATCTACGTTTACGATGTAGGTAGATTATTAAAACGCACAACGTTTCCGTTTAGCAATGGTGTACTCACTGTGCGGGTCGTACACATATTTGCGCGGCCGCCGCGCGTGGCCCGCGCCTCCGCCCGCTGTCGCCGCAGTCGCTGCTGTATCCTGTAACATGTCGAGGCAGATCGTTTAATTGGTTTAACGATTATATGGATTTGCCGAGCAACAGTAATATTTTGAAAGCTAATGGTAACGTTAATGGCACTGGCATAGGTGTCTAGTTAGTATACTTTATCAAATATTTAGTAAAAGTAATCAAAATGGAACTGGTGATGAATCCCAACTGATTACTCGGCAAATGGCCCTCGGCCTTCCCCTTGACATGTAAACTGGGTCCACTCACGCCGCACGAGTTATGCTTTTGTCTCTATCTCTAAGAAATCAAATCTAACACTGTTACACGCAATTGAAGGTTGTAGGATTTGTAATAGAATGGTACTTACTTAGATGTTTAATAGGAATAAGATCTTGATCGCGACAATATTTATAAGTACCTACGATTTATCAGTTGCTCACTCGTTTGCCGTTTAATTGGTATTAATTTTGATAAATCTCATAAGTGCGTATAAAAATAGCAAAAAATAAGTGGTTTAATTCGATTATATCAGAACCACTATTATTGTAGTTCTAGACCCGAGCCTCTTGAATTATTTAAACACGCTATTATCGCCTTAATTATAGGTTTGGCCATGATGTGGCTGTAGGAGATCAAGTTTATTTTAATAAAATTGTCTCAGTTTTACTGCCTGTTCCAGGAGCCGACGGCAACGTGTTTGCAATAAATGACGATTCATCAAATAGTCCGTGTGGTGACGGATTAAGAACACCGAATGTCACCATCCCTATTTATCCTGGTGGGTTTAGGCTGCATAGATGACGTAGTGGTTACGGCGGTCACCACGCCACTCTCTATTGCACCGAGTATTGTGGGTTCAAACTCCACACGCGACTACACCTTGTGTGATCCACAAATTGTTGACCTGAGTCTGGGTATTCCTTGTGTCCGTTTCTTGTATATTTGTAAAGTCCCCCGTGACACAGGACATATTCCTGATGCGGGCATTGTCTTTAAAAAAAAACTACGCAGGACAACATCAAGTGAAGAAAACCTTGAAACAACGTCAACGAGAAACAACCCGTCTGCCCAACGTGATCTAGTAGACTAAAACCTACTTGTTAAGGAGAGACTTATGTCCAGCAGTGGACTTATAGAGATTTCGATGACGATCAAATAGTTAGAAAACATGAAAAACCAACTTATGTTCATGGTTAGTAGCAGGATTTCATGCGGCTTCGATAAAAATAAATTTAAATAGATAGATATTAATACCGGAAAGAAAACCGTAGAAACGTCTTACACCGGCCACCGGCGAAGGCGGCGAGTACCACACAACCGCATTTACCACTCTGATGTGTGACTGATATTGTTCACTAACTGCACCTCGCCTGTCCTTACCTATTGCTTCGTTTCTAAAGATTATTTCCCGACGTCCTACAGTATTGCAGTATTGCTTGTCATACACAATAATTATGCAAGTCTAATGGATAGTCTAGCTTATTATGTTGGTATAGACATTGAAGTCTACTGCCTCTACTGCACTGTGCCGCGGGAACTCGGGAACATATTATATATTTTATTAATATTATAGCACAGCGATATTTAGATGAATATACGAGTATATAACAAAACAATCGCATGTTTACCTGCACATATAAAACACATGGCGATAAGTAATTTGTAGGGATATTAGATATATAACAATTCATTTATTTCGAGGTACCTGAAGTGGTGATGATAAGTACCTACACAGCTTTTGGGAACTGCTGTTGGAACTCGTTACCTCACCCGCGATAGATGTAAAGTGTATGTTAGAATAGAACCGACTTGAGCTATACGTACATACTTCAGTGTCAGTTAGGTCGATTGTTACAGACAAATGTATACATTGAAAGTGAATCCTGCGACAGTTATGTAGGGCATAACTTCAGCTTGTGATGTAATTAGGCATAGCAATCAAACTGAACTTATTAGTGTGTACATTCTCAGCACTTTGCACTCGAGGTCCGGGCGGTCGATCGTTCGGTAAACGAGCAGCAAAACAGTTATAAGAAACGTGTTAGTTTGAGTCACCATCAACAAAATCAATAATCACAGTGATAGCAATTCGCTCTCGTTGTGTTTGCGAGGGCAAGGTCCTTGTGTTCTAAGCAAAGTTCCATCCATTTACAGAGCCTTATTTGCGCGGCGCCCCTTAGCGGAGACGTGGAACGATTTCATTTAACGCAGTTAAATTAAAGTCTTTCTCTACTTAACTACGTTAATAAATCTCTTGATATGAAATATCGTCTTTTAGACTTTTATTCTGAGAACTATCTGAAAGTGTTAAAGTATTTAGGTGCTATAGTCGGAGCACGGAGGGCGGGAGTGGGGGCCTCGAGGTGACTGTTCCTTATAATTTAAATAAATCATTTCTGAAGTCCGAGAATTCCGTGGCGTGTGGCGTGACGTTGGAGGATCAAAGGATAGGAGGCCAGAGGAGAGGCTCACCGAATCGTCGTCAAACTCGAAGTCTTGATCGGTGCGTGCCGCCGCCAGCGCCAGCAGCGCGGCCGTGACCGCCGTCCACAACAACGAGTGCATCGCGTCGCTACACTCGCGCCACTGCCGCCGAGCCGTCCCGCACTCCAGCTCTCCCGCCACCCCACAACCTTTGCCCGCCCTTCCGAGATCACGACGCCCATCTCGCGAGATTGTGCCTATAAGCATTTGTCCTCGTATATGCTGTTAAAGTGCACTGCAGTATGAATGAATCATGAACGGAAGCGTCCGCAACATGACAATCATTTAACCACGTCCATTATTTGGAATAAGACATTTTTGTAGAAACCGTTTTATGTATAACGAAAACATAACTACTTCATTTACACACATGTTTTCGTCATACTAGACATAAGTAACAGGGTATCGAAGCTTAATTTTGACACAAATCTGCAAATTTTTTTCATTCCTACGCAAATTCTTCATCTAAAATTGTGTTTCTAAGTCCGTATTGCAACTAATTGTCTTTTTAAACCCTAGTTAGTAATTAGTTCTCATTTTCACTGATCATCTGTCGCAGGTTTGGGTGTGGCAGAGTTAAAATTAAGTACCATTTTTTGTAGATTGCCAATAAGATTTCTTTTACATCCTTTAGTTAGATGGATCAAGACGGAAGAGATTTTTGTAAAATTGTTACCGATTGCGAATCAACTATGTCTATTTTTCCAATAGTGTTCTGTAAATGTCTACTGCACTGCATGTAGTTAAAGTAGTTTGAACGATGTCCAGTCTGTAGCATGTTGAACGTTTGTATGTCGACATCCGGCCATAGCGGCGCGGCCCTCCCCGCGGCGGGCCGCGCGCGCTGCGCAAACCTTCAGATCGCTACTCGAGAGCAAATCTCTACACTATAGCCCTCTTTGAAGCCCATACACAGCCGCGAGTATTGATACGTTACTGGCACACGTGAAAACAACCCACGAACCTATTTACGAGGTTATACCGGCTTCGTTAACATTACGTAGGTTTATATAACGGAGAATGATGTCTCACTTATAGCGACTATACATTTGTAGGTGTCTGTCTATTATCATCCGTCTAAAGGGAGCAGACCGGTTCCGCACTTAACTTGACTGTCAACAGTCGTTTATATTTCACTGCTGGACATGACTTCTTAGCAAAGAGGTTTAACTCTACCATACCACTCTGGCCACACGAGTTGATATGGGACTTGTTTCAAGTTTTCCTTCTCTTTGTAGTCCTGCGTGGTTCGATCCCGGGTGGTGACATTCACTTTACGGACATATAATAACTTTTAAGTACGAGTATACACAGGTATACTAAAAAGTAGTGTTTTTAAAAAAATGACAATTTGTTAATAACAAATTTCTTCAGTATATACATCTCATATAGACATAATCTCTGAGGAGATTGGCATCTACACTAGGAGGACCTGTATTTCAGATTACCAAACACTTCAGACTCTAGATAGTTCAATGTTGAGCAGGAGGGGCAGTGAACTTTGTGTTGCATGGCCACGAATAATAAGTAATGAGTTTAATTAGTGTGTGTGTGTACTCGTAAAAAAATCACTGAAACAACTGCAGGAAACAGAAATAAGAATGGAAGGTAGACATAAGGGCACACAGAGGAAGCTTTCGGTTTCTTCGCAATTCAGGGACTACCCACGAAGTGATAGTTCTTTTGCACTTGTGTCAGATAAACTGGTAAATTGAAATTTTTCGCTTATATTTTTGTACAAAAATCCACCCAGAAAACCATACAACTTCCCAGAGTTGCAAGGCAGTTTTAACCTTTTATTTGCATGGGAATAATTATATATCAGAGATGAATGATGTTTGAGAGTAACATATGGGACGCATAGTTGACGAACTATAAGGATATCAGCTGTACGATAAAGGGTTTTAGTAAGGAAAAGGAAAGGTAGGAGCGACTCACCTTCAGGACATCCTTCGAGCTCTCTCCTCTTTGAGTTATTATATTTATAGGTACGTAAAGCAAGATATTTTGTTATCACTGATTAAGGGTTGCAGTGTTAATGTTGTACGTCTTACAGACATATCCGTGGATATACAGAAACATTATTGGTTCTATTACAGGTTATGAGTTGCCCACTAAATTATAAAATAATATTTTAAACATTATTCCTATCATGTGTAGCGTGAAATTGTTGGTTAAAAAAATCAAAGGCATTCATTTTTCCGGACAGGTTAGGTTACTAATCTAATAAACGTTCTAATAAGTAAAACTGCCTCGTTCGTTTGTTGTTAACGTATGTATGTGACTGCCGATTAAGACGTCTTGAGTTAGATTCCTGAGTCTGACATTTTTCTTACTAAAAATGTTTAGTAACAGTCCGGAATACGGAAAGCGGCGGTGTTGCACACCCGTGCCTCGGAGAGTACGTTTAGCCGTTGGTCTCGGTCGTCATCAACTCGTGTGGCAGTCGCTATTGGGAAGTCAGTGCCCTCAAATGTACTTACAACTAGTTCAACCATCGAATTTAGTTCGTTCTCAGGGTTAAGGAGGTCCAATGCCAGTCGCTGTGTGAAAAAGCTGATATCCAGATAAAACGGTTGAACTGATAGCAGACCGCAAGTAATCTTGGAAATAATAGGAAGATGAAGAAGATTCTGATAAGCAAAACAGGCCTGAACACGCCTTTTACATATGTCAAACAATTTGTGCTCATTCTCTCTTGTTAAAAAATCGCTTTTGAAAACTACTCTTTATTGCTTAATTTTATCCATTATGCCTATGCAAAGAAAAAGATTTAAATTTTTACAAAAACAAATATTTTACTTTTCAAAACATGTGAAAAAATCAAATAGAAGGTGCGTGTGTCCTAAGAGCTTCAGCCTCCTCATTAGCGAACTAGACTAGTCAATATGATTTTTCTTTAGGATAACTGCCGTACTAACAATATATCCCGTGTCACTGGAAACTTACACACGGAATACATGAAACGGGCACAAACAACACCCAGGCGTAGAACAACTATTTATTGATTACTCAAAGTGTGACCGCAGTTCATCGTCAGTGCAGTTGATGGTGTAGGTGCACCGTCTCACCAGTCAAGCTATTCGTCTGTGCTCCCTCGACAGTGAGACACGCGCTGGCGTTGAGCAAAACACTTGTCGTCGGCTGGTGGCATCGATAACGGCACCGACTCTTCGACAGTCGTTTGGAATTAAGAAAATCAAAATTCTGACAGATATATTTTTAACAAATAATGTTTCAACAAAAATATTTCTCTTAAATTGAAGTTTAGTTTATCTATACTATGATTATTCTATGAATAAACGTTACTCTCTCAGTCGTGTAAGATGAGCGAGGAAACTGCACTGGTATCCTAAAGGTAGGTATACTACACTGAACCAAGCTAAGAGGCTCTGCCAGTGGACTCCATAGCCAGTAGAGCGTGTCTTCTCACCCAACCGGACATTTAGTTTGAGACTGTTTGAAATGAGGCGTTTTAATGATATTGGAACGTAGGTAGTGCGAATTGATTTGGAACATGATAGTGGTACATCTATGACCAAACATCAAATTTTCAATCGCCGCGAGTCAGAGTGACGCCTTCGCGCCGCCGGGACGGATCGATATAGGCGCGTCGCTCGGCACGCTGGCGGCTCGCGGCTGGCGCGACGGCTGATTCCATACCGCCGGTTTTCCTGTGGCTAACGACTCCTTTAGCCTATGTTTGATAACGGTGTCAATCACACCGATTTCCATATAGACACGTAGAATTTCTAACTTAAATATGTTCTATAAATTCGAATACTCATAAAGGCCAATCACGTACTATTGAAGCCCCCGAGCTCAATAATAACTGGCCTTTAACACATTGAACTGCTACAGCTGCAGCGAGGAAGTAATTTCCAGGCACTAAATATATTTGTTATTAAAGTGCCACTAGCTGAATATATTTTTTTTAAATGTCAATTAATTTCTAAAATTCACTATTGATAGTATTCCAAGTACAATGAAGTAGGTGCCAGGAAAAGTTCGTATATTTCATTATCTATTTCTCATAACACTGTGTTATGTGCCTACTAATGACCCAAAATAAAGAATACACTATTATTTCAAAATACATATCATCGTGTTTATTATGTCGAAATTTGCTTTGTTCTTTAACGGACGTCGCCACTGTTCGAATTTAAGTGCATTTCACGTGTGACATGCAAATTTATCACAAGTTTCATTGCTATCTTACAGCAGTAGTTGCCGTGTACAGACATCCTTCCGTTCCTAAGGCTCATTCCGTCCGCTTTCGTTTCTCTAGGTGGAATAGACCATCCAATAATATTTGTGATATCGATGTCGGACCTCAAATTCAATATGACTTATCTGATTAACATTTCAACTGGTTTTTTAGGTTGGATTCTGCTCCACTGCACTACTTTATCCATTAGTCAAGGTCAAGAAAATTCAATTATATAATTAGGTATTGCCTAGAACTACATTACAAGATCTAATACAGATAAAATTTTGTTCCCCTAACCCTCATTTTTAAATATAATTTCATTGTAAAATGATTATTATGACTTCATTACACATTCAAAATGTTTTATTTGGCCGATTTGAAATATATAATTTAACTTGCTCCTCTCTATCAGTTGCAGCGGCGAGCAGTCCGTTTTATTAACAGACCCGAAACCGTCGTCCTCTGTCGCCTTTATCATCACTTGGTGGAAGGTGGAAGTTGGAAGAGCTCGCCAGAACACTTGTTCTGGCGAGATCTTCCAACTGATCCCACCTTCTCCCTTCCTCTACTACAACACATGCTAACCTTGGAAGCCACCGTTTTAGAATGGAAGACATACGCTCTCGAACTAAACGAATCCACCATGGGAGTTCCACACAGACTCGTGCTCATCATACGAGACTACTTGTCGAATCGAAGCTTCCGCTACCGAGTAGAAGGGTCACTATCCTCCACTCACCCCATACGAGCCGGTGTCCCACAAGGGTCCGTGCTCTCCCCCCTACTCTTCACGCTGTATACTAGCGACATTCCGAAGCATCGGTATGTGCAGACGGCACTATTCGCAGACGACACGGCTATCTACTGCTCAGGAGTGAACCCCTCGACAGTAGCCAAAAAACTCCAGACCGCAGCCAACGCACTGGGCGTTTGGTTCCGGAAATGGAGGATAGAGGTCAACCCCGAGAAAAGCCAGGCGGTGCTGTTTCACAGAAGACAGCTAAGCTTGTATCCTTTGGAGAAGACCCCTCAGATTAGGATGTTCGGCAAGTCTATCCCTTGGGCTAGGCAGGCCAAATACCTAGGCATAACCCTTGACGACCGTCTATCCTTCGGCCCCCACATCAAGGCAGTCCGCAGCCGGGCTGCCTTCGTGCTAGGACGTCTACACAGTCTAATAAACGCGCGTTCGAAGTTAGATTTAAAAAACAAAGTTAGATTATACACGGCATGCATACGTCCTATAATGACGTACGGTACCGTAGTATTCGCACACGTTAGGCCACACAGGATCCATAGGCTTCAAACACTACGGAATAATTTCATGCGCAAAGCTACGGGAGCACCGTGGTATGTACGCAACGTCGATCTCCACATCGACCTCAGATTGCCGACCATTAAGCAATTCATAAAACAGTGCTCCCTTAGCTACTTTGACTCTGCTCCGACTCACCCCAACCCTCTAGTGGTTGCGGCCGTAAACTACACACTCAGTAGGATCTCAAAGCTACGTCGACCCAAACACGCGTTAGGGGAACACGACGACGACATTACAATCGCTCAACGTAGAGTGGACACAGCTAGGCAATCGAATAGGAACCGTCCGCGTTTTCGTCCCCGTCGTCGGGGACGGAATACGCGCCGCATAAACCGTCCACAAAACATGGGAGTAGGTCGCCCCAACGTATCAGCAACACCCCAAGCCGAGGTTCGTACCCCACAGGGGGTGCCCTTGGGCAATGTTGCTTAACAAATGACCGGTTAAGAGCCCTCAGCGCTCACCGTAATACCCGCGTAAAGTTGTAGAGGCCATCCCAGGCCAACAGCTAGGTCACATAAAGTAAAAAAAAAATCGAACCAAACGACCCTTGTTTCCTGTGCTGAGCAGTTAAAACCTGACACTCACTACCAGCACACGTGTTTCTCTTCCACTATGATTCCAGGTCTTTTAAGTCGGTGTGAAAAAGCATCTTATTAGGCTGCCATAGTGTGGGTCACTATGCTGCACGGCCCACATTTGCAATGAGGACGGTGAAAACCAATCTTTGATTTTTCTGATCTAAATTTGTAAAACAACCCTAATCGTTACATTTTGACTCAATCTGCGTTAATTTTTAACGCACTTCAAAAATGGAAGTTTCTCAATTCGACCGAACAAATGTCTTTTTATAGTCCGGTCAATTTAGACAATGACCCTTGCAAAAGCCAGAAAGCTGAAAATTTGCATAGATGTTAGGGACGTCATTGTTATGAAATTGTGAAAGGTACCCATCGATCCCATATCTGCAAAAAAATTTATTCAAGGTCAAAGGTTGCAAAAAAGAGTTTTTTAATTTTTAAGCGAAATGGTTAATTTTATAATAAAAGTATGTCAAACAAAAATTGTAGATCATATAATTACCTACAAAAGTTGTCCTTACGCTTTTTTCATAACACCATTTTTGAGAAAAATGATCTGCAATGATTATCTGATAATTTTTTATCATAAAACTAACAATTTCGCTGAAAAATTCAAAAAACCCATTTTTGCAACCTTTGACCTTGAATAATTTTTTTTTCAGACATGGGATCGATGGGGCCTTTTCACAATTTTATAACAATGGTGTCCCTAACATCTATATAAATTTTTAGCTTTCTGGAAATTTATGCAAGGGTATCCCTATTTTTCAGCTTAATTGACCGGACTATTAGGTATGTGTGTTCGCGGTACGTTTTGATGATTCATTTTTTTATTGGGAAGGAAATATTCTAAACGTAGTCATATGATAAGGAAACCAAGATCTGAACTGCTCGCATCCAGTTTTTATTGAATATTTTAAAGCACTACAATTTAACAGACGAGAGAACTCCTCGTCTATGCACAGCATGTACCTTGTGTTTGGACTTAATTAGTGTTGATGAGAAGTTTTAGTTGCTATGTCATTGATAGAGGAGAAAGTCAATGTCCTGATTCCTTGACGTTGACAATATTGTACAAATAATATGTACAATATTTACTTCCACGCAATTATTTGTGTGAGGCTTAAATGTTATTTGTGTTAGAAAATGATATTTTGATAATAACATGTCTTTTAAATTTATTTTGGTAATAAGCATATTTTTCTATATATATATGCCTGCTAAAGTGACTACTCTGCCTGATGGAAAGCATACTCATTGCAAATAGACCTTATAGTATGGTGACCCACACTATGGCGGTCTAATGAGATGCTCTTTCACGTATTTTTTTTACGTGTCTTTTATTACGTATATTTTTTATGCCTAGCAATCTAACGGAAATGGATAAAACTGTAAATTAGCTGTAGTAAAACAATGCAATTTTATTATATTTTCATTAAATAATGATTTCAATTTCTGGGCATATAATAATTTCACTACAGTCAAGGTTCTAAAATATTTAATAATGGATTTTAAAATAAAAAATAAATAGTTCACACGTAATATTAGTAATTTTATTTATTCTTATGCACTAATGGACATGGCCAAGACTTTCGATAGGGCCTGGCATCGTTCATTTCTCTTCAAACTGCCGGCATTCGGTTTACTTGCCTACAGCCTACAAAAACGGCAGGTGCTTGTCGCTGAGCTCGACCTGGTTTTAAGCTAAATTTGTTAAAATAGTCAAAAAACGTCTGATATTAAAAAAAATCAATACATATAAACAATGGGATATATCCATTGCAACAAATGAAAATTGCATTGTGGTTTAATGCATAGATGTTTCCATAACACCTTTTTTCACCATCACCACCGGCACCATCTGCGGATAAACTCTCCATTTAGGTGACGTACGGCACACGCGGACGTCGCCTCCTCGCGGCTCGTCACTATAGCGGATGGACTGGAAAACCCGTCCCATCCACCCACGGCGACACTCAGGGTGGCATGAGGCGCTGGTAAGCGTGCCTCTGCCGCCCAGTTCGCCAGCGGCGAACTGGGTCCGTGTGGAGATCGTCACACGGTATGTTACGAGCATATAGCATACCAACTCACAATAAAACTTGCTTAGACCACGTTATATTAAAAACGTGTCTTGCAGCTTCTTGACCAAAAAATTCTCAAGATGATATTTATAAAATTAGAAAACGTATTGACTACGACCACAGATTACCCCCTAATAGATACCGCATCATTGAAAATTTGTTCCGATTCGGCTTCACCAAATTCTAGAGTATGTAAGGGGCATCCCTTGCAGGACATGTCAAACGCACTGTGATTGGATATTTCAAGGTCAAATTTAGAATGCATCGTACTATAGTAATGGGACGCGGTTAGGATGTTGATCGATAAATATGGTTGGATAATCTGGATAATTCATGTTGCAATGCAGTGGCGTAGCGTAGTCGGGGCGGCAGGGGTTGCCCGCCCCGGGCGGCACTTTTTAGGGGGCGGTAACATTTAACGGAACAAGAAAGGATAGCCTGCACGAAGAATGAAGAACCGACAAACCCAGTGGAGTGAGGACAGAGTAGGAGATTTTTAGCCGAACGTAGGTTTCTGTTATGGTTGTTGCTCAATAATTGAATTCGTGATGTTAAGTAAGTGGGAGGGGATGGTGAATTGAGAAAAATATACAGTAATATACTAACATTACTGTATATTGACGTGTAGGTAGCCATGTGAGCTGGGACCGGAAACTGAAGATATGATCATACTTACGAAGGTTAAAGACATTGCACGAACGATGCTTTAGTTTTCACGGGAAGGAAGTTTTTCAAGTGGTATAGTGTTCTCAGGACTCCAGTAACCGTCTGGCATACGTATGTAACTTGTAATTGTATCTGGTCTGCATCTTCACATTCGGTTACTAACTCTATGTCGAAATTAGGACCGAATTAAGTCATCGCAAGAAAACAAATGTTGAAACGTATCGTACAGTTTTCATTATTGCATTAGAAACTTACAGGAGAATTAAATCCAAGAGTAAATAAACTGTTCCTTTTGGTTCATATCTTTAATCGTGTTACATAAATATACAATTATGTGATACATATAAATACTTACATAACGCGGTAGTGCCACGGCTCACGGGCTGAGCTCGGCGGAGCTCAATCACTAACAGGAACTACTCTCGATACTTTTATAATAATATATGCTTACAATTTTTGTCGTTTTCCATCGTGGAAACGAATACCTTTGCCGAGCGATAGAACGGCGTGTTACGTTTATTTTAAAAACCACGATTTAAATTCGTACTTTAAAAAATAAAAACTTTAGTGAAAATTAGCCAACGTCGTCCTCGGCGCTCCTGTTGTACGACGTCCACTACTCTCTCGTCGTCCAACGCGTTGCAAGTGAACGCAGTCCCTTCTGTTTGATAATAAGATTATGCTTCTCTGACCGCGCGGGAGCGGCGTAGGCGACGTTCACGTAGGGGCTTTATGTGTCGGGTAAATCGTGTTCGATGAGGTGAGCCGGGGCTGGGCAGGGCATGGCGGAGTGGGGCGACCGCAGACCGTCACGGGGCGGTCCGGGACCGTCACGGGGCGAGCCAGGACCGTCACGGAGCGGGCCGGGACCGTCACGGGGCGGCCGACGACGCCACCCTCTACTACAGGCTGGAGACGAAGTGCCACTTGTCCACTGCAACAATCAGAAGCATACTCGTTGAAAACATAGGGCGCAGCACTCGACACGGTGATAGAAGGCGAGCGAGGATGCTACCCACGCTAACCACGATAACTATCACCCCTGAATTAATGCAGTGAATCAAAACGAACTAATATATATAAGCTGCCCGAATGTCGCTATCGAGGTAGCCTCTGTATCTAGAAGCACGTAAAATTATAGAATTTGTAACGTAAACGGTCCTCGATACGATTACGATAGATGGCAGTACAAATCACTAACGGTAGAGTGTCGAGACTTCGATACGAATACGTCAGTGGCGTCAGCTCACGTAAGTAGGGATGAGCTCTTGAGAAAGAATTGAAATATTATGAATGTTCAAAATTAAATGAAATAGTGAACTTATTAGTTTATCTTTGGTTAAACTACTTATTTATTGGTACTTAAAATAAAACAGTTTTATGAACACAGACAAAATGTTAAATAAAGAATAGGCGATTGTAAAGTACCTATTTTCAGTCGATTGCTCATTTAGTATTATTAAACAAGTCATTTACAACACTGGGTGATAGTGGAATTTTAGAAAGATGTGTTTAAATAGAACTTATTAGAGCCTTATATTACTTAGTGTACGTAAATATTGCTTATCATTAAATTTGTTACAACGCTACTGCTTATCGTTTGAAAGTTTAGTGAGAGACACCGTCTACAGTAAAAATTTTTTTTTTCAAAGCATGTAATATTCTCTGTGTATATACTAGGGTACCTACTTAATCGTAAAGGTGAAACTCTTCTAAGTATAGAGTAAATTTATAGACTGACTGATCCCTTTTAAGCCCCAGTATATGGAAATTTAATATAACGGCCTAACATCGTCGTTTAGAAGAAAATTATCGTTTCGAAACTTTTCTCGTTGACAAATCTCGGCGAAAAAACGTTCGGCGAACTCGATAACAAATTTCCATTATGGTAAAAATTACGTTCGCGTTCTCGAACCGTTCGGGCGCAAACGTATCGAGAACTCGACGATACGAGGGCAATTCGAATACTCTTCTGCCAAAACGAATTCCTTTTGGGTACGCCGGGTCGTCGTCGAATCTCCCACGAGCTTTAGCGGACGGCGCACGCAGTGACGTACCTGCGGGCGGCGGCGCGGCGGGGCGCCCCCGCGGCGGCGCGCGCGCCAGCTCCGCCGCCGCCGCCGCGCGCTCCACGCGCCCCGCGCTGCCCTCCACCGTCACGTTCATCCTGCGGACAAGCGCAGCGTCACTAGCGCCCGCACACACCCCCGCCCCGCACCCACACCCACACCCGAGCCCCGCGCACTCACTTGTTGATGTCGGGAGCGTCGGCGCCGTCGCCCGCCGCGTCGCCCGAGACGAGCGCGCGCCAGAACTCGTGCACCTGCAAGCGAGCGTCCTTCTAGTTATTTCCTTTGTCGCCTGGC
The DNA here is from genome assembly GCA_949316085.1 of Hypercompe scribonia. Taxonomy (NCBI): domain Eukaryota; kingdom Metazoa; phylum Arthropoda; class Insecta; order Lepidoptera; family Erebidae; genus Hypercompe; species Hypercompe scribonia. Next base: position 23,893,340 of record OX438977.1, read on the forward strand.
CGCGGAACCCTATCGCGTCGATCGCCCGGTCCTCGGCCTAGTCGTTTACGGACCGGCAAAAACCGTCCGACCGAGATGATTCGACGAGTTCGAGTTTCCGTCGTCCTCTGTTGTGCTGTGCCTTTTTTCTCGCGCGGCGATAGTGTCAGTTTATTGACGATATAACGTAACGGTAATAAACCGTGTTTGTAAAACACAACGCGACTATTGTCACTAAACAGATGTCAAATAATTACAGAATATAAAAAGAAATTATTACTTTCTTTTTTAAGGCTCATGACGTTTGATCGTGGACGAAGTGGATGTGTGCTAGCGCACGTCCATTTCGTAGTTTGTAAGTAATACATGAAAGTTAAATTAACAAAGAATACGATAATTTATCTACATAACTCATACATAACAAGTTGAGCCTCTGAGACAAAACTTTAAACGATTAATTAGGTTAAAGAGGTTTGTACGCCATGTTTAACAAAATGGGTGGACACTCTACGTTCACTGCGATTGGCATGACCCATAGTAGAGGAGCCGTAGAAGGGATTCCGGGATTTACTCGAGCGCGGCAGATTAATATACAAGGGGATACCTTGTACTCTATTAAGTACTTACACCAAATATGAGACTTCTATATATGATCGCCCGTCAAGGATAAAGGATCAGATTAGTAAAAAAAAATTGATCATCAAACATTTTCGAGCGCGTCAGATTAAGATAAGACGAGTTAGTTACGTGCTAAAACGTGTAGATTTCACTAATCTGACAATTTGAGTGAGACGTAAAGAAGGGGGAGGGTTACAAAGTTGTAAAAAAAAACGTCACGTGGACATTCTCGAGCGTGGCTAAATTTTTTTTATTTTGAACGGAATAATTTAAGGATTACGAAAAATATATAATTTGACAATTTCCGCAAGCCGAAGCAACAAAAATTCATCGATAAAGTTTAATGTGTACAGCTACGTGATTCCTATATTAACCTCTCCGCGCTTCTATTCCTCTCTAAAAAAATACTTTAAACAATTTAATTTTTTATAATTATTTTCTTATAAATACAAATATTCTACTTTAAAAAAACATGTACTTTCTCATTTGCATTCTATTTCCTGAGCTTTTGAATTAATTAAGTTCAATAGTTTAAAAAATACAAAAAACAATTTTTTAATTATCAGATTAGCGAAATCCCTCTAGATAATTGTCAGATTATGAGACAGCATGTCTAGTGCATCAAGATGAACCATATACTTAGTCTGGCCATAAATACTGTTACACTTAATTATAAAAAAATATTACATTTGAATTTCGAATCTGTCATTTTTATACGATTGTTCATTGTGTTTTCTCATTTTGGCGCCAATACATTGTAAAATATTTTGCGATATTAAAATGGTGTGGGGTGATAAAGAGAACCGAATCGCTGTGATAGCATTACACAAAGTAGGTATGGAGCCAAATGCAATTTTTAAAACTCTCCATACACTTGGTATTAGTAAAATGTTTGTGTACCGGGCTATTAATAGGTACAATGAGACCTCCTCTGTTTGTGACAGAAAAAGATCTGGCCGTCCACGTAGTGTTCGTACGAAAAAGGTGGTCAAAGCAGTAAGGGAAAGAATTCGAAGAAATCCTGTCCGAAAGCAAAAGATTTTATCTCGGGAAATGAAGATAGCACCTAGAACCATGTCGCGTATTTTAAAAGATGACTTAGGACTTGCAGCCTATAAGAGACGCACTGGCCATTTCTTAACTGATAATTTAAAGAAGAATAGGGTGGTAAAATCGAAACAACTACTGAAGCGGTACGCAAAGGGAGGTCACAGAAAAATTTTGTTTACGGATGAGAAAATTTTTACAATTGAGCAACATTTTAACAAACAAAATGACCGTATTTATGCTCAAAGCTCTAAGGAAGCTTCCCAATTAGTCGACAGAGTGCAACGTGGACATTATCCGACTTCAGTGATGGTTTGGTGGGGTGTTAGCTATGAAGGAGTGACTGAGCCATATTTTTGTGAAAAAGGTATCAAAACATCGGCACAAGTGTATCAAGATACCATTCTTGAGAAGGTAGTTAAGCCCCTTAACATCACCATGTTCAATAACCAAGTATGGTCCTTCCAGCAAGACTCGGCGCCGGGTCATAAAGCTCGGTCCACGCAGTCTTGGTTGGAATCGAACGTTTCGGACTTCATCAGAGCTGAAGACTGGCCGTCGTCTAGTCCCGATCTTAATCCGCTGGATTATGATTTGTGGTCAGTTTTAGAGAGTACAGCTTGCTCTAAACGCCATGATAATTTGGAGTCCCTAAAACAATCTATACGATTGGCAGTGAAGAATTTTCCCATGGAAAGAGTGCGTGCTTCTATTGATAACTGGCCTCATCGTTTAAAGGACTGTATTGCAGCCAATGGAGACCACTTCGAATAAGCTTTTTATATTTTTAATTGTTTTATATTTATGTATTAAACTGACACACTGTAAAAGTAATAAATGTTATTTGCAGTTAACAATTTTCTTTTTTCTTTATTACAATATTTATGGCAAGACTAGGTATATCTTAATCTGACGCGCTTGAGTATTTCAAAATGGCCATTTTTTTTGCACATTCTAATAACGGCCATGACTTTGCGTCACATCCAAATCGTCAGATTATTATATAAGAGCATTTTTTTAGGTTCACTTAACATCCCCTTCGAAAATCTGACGCGCTCGATAAAGTTTTTTTTTTTTTCATTTCTGACCCCTACGTACGACCACCCCCATCACTGAAACAGTCAGATTAACATATGTAAATTTTCAAAAATACGTAGGACATATATAATATCATTATCTAACACGCTCGAGTATGTCCATGGAACTGTTTTTTTTTACATTTTTGAAAATCTATAACCGCTCCCCCCACTGATGAAATGGTATGTTTTATATGTCATTTTTCTTTTCATCATCTAAGCTTCACAACCGTATAGGTCTCTATGACCCTCGAGTAAATCCCGATTTAGCATCGTGGCCTCCCGTACTACCAACCCAGTACTGATTATCGGTGCCTACGTAGCGATCGACTTGACACCGACAACCGCAGTTACCTCTGGGAAGTAACTAATATTTGAAATTAATCTTACATTACAAACGCCCAAATAGTTTCAACATATTTGTATCAAAAAGAGTTTAATGGTTGTGTATCTATATCTGTCGGTCTTAAAAATCTCTCATCTATATTTCGTTTGAGGACCCTAATGAAAAATAATTAACACCCAAAGAAGAACATAATTCTAAAGTAAGTAACCATGATCGTAACTAGTTGGAGTTACCGTTCTAGAATGTATTTTCTTAATTTGAATTTAAAGGAGAGTATTGTTCTTAGGTTCTTAATTAGCGGTGGTATTGAGTTCCAGCATCGTGTCGCCGCATATTTAAAGCTTCCAAGGAATGCTGCAGTTCTATGTCCCGGTATGCTGAGTACCCTAGGCTGATGGTCGGATGGAATAAGAGAAGTGGTTGTCTGTAGGAGTGTCTTTTTTGATTACATCAAACAGGCTTCCATCTTTAAAATGTTACGATCATTTATACATATATGTTACATGATGACAAGCATTTTACTTTTTGTGTTAGATTTTTTGTTGTGGCTAGTAAGTAGGGACCAAATACTACATCACAGTAATTAAATTTAGATAACACTAGACTGTCTACTAATTGGTTCCTTAAAGTTATATTGAAGTAGTAACGCATGTTATACAAAAGCTTCAGTCTGCAAAACAGTATCTGACAACTTTATTTATGTGTGCTTCAAACCTCAGCTCAGGGTCCATTAGCAGTCCCAGATTATTGACTTCAGTTACCCTTGTAATCCCTTGTCCATTTATGATAATCACAGGGTCATTCTGTAGCACAGATTGGATTTGCCCCTTACTACCCAGTATCATAAATTCGAACTTTATTAAATTTAAAACTAATGAGTGTTCCATAGACCATCTCACTACCCTTTCCGAGTCCTCGTTTATCCTGTCCCCTGCTGAACTATTTTCGTTGGGCTTAAAAGTCAGAAATAGGTGAGTATCATCTGCGTACATCTGGTACCTACAATTTAAAAAGCAATCAGTTATGTCAGCTGTGTACAACATAAATAAAAGTCTAACGTTCACTTAGAGCTCGCAATTATCGACTAAATTATAGAAATTATGGTTACTGAAACCCTTTAAAGGATCTAGGTTGACTTAATCAGCTACACTGTAGATATATTCAACTGCCAATACTCGTAGCCGGATGGGTGAAGAGTGTGTAGTACAATAAATATAAGTTATCCAATTACAATTTTGCAGACTTCTTTCTTTAATTAACTATTTACAATATTAAACAGAAAGGTTCCACTAAGGCAAACCGCAAAACAAACGAGATCAACGCTACTAGAGTACTATGAGCGACAGGCCCTCAGCCACTGCTGTTGTTACTTGAAGAGAGAAGTCTCTCTTCAAGTAACAACAGCAGTTACAGCCCTTACAGCCGCCAATTGTTCCTTTAGTTTTAGAGTGAGTAAATGTTAAACAAAAACTCACCTCGTCAATAACTTTATACGCGAATTCGGCATTTTTCGCCTCGCCGTCAAAAGCGAAGCGGTTCACAGGTTTGCCATCAGGCACTTTGTACAGTCGGAACCACTCGACCGTTGCCCGCAGTAGTCCAGGAAAGTGGACTTCGACATCACCAACGTCATTAAGTTTTTCAGCGGCGGGATCCCTCGAATCTATACCAATAAGCTTCCAGTCGGTCTCGCCCTCGTCGATGAGCGCGAGCGTTCCGAGTATTTTCACTGAGTATACGTCACCGCGTGAGGCCACGCGCTCTCCAATCTCGATGACGTCAATGGGATCGTTGTCTCCGCGCGCCTGCGTGCCGGGGTCGATGTGGTGCGGGTTCTCCCAGGTTTGAGGCAGCGCGCCGTAGTTCCAGATGTAGCCGTGATGAGGGAACACATTGCTGACGAAGCGGAGAGCGCCTTTTTTTACGTCCTGTTTGATAGGGTTGAGAGGTTCGCTGAGACTGATCTCCATTTTGGCGTTAGACCAGCGCGGAACCTCTACTACCATGTTAACGAGCCGCCGAGCCTTGTCGGCCCACAGAGGGATATCGTGCAAGGGCGAGATAGGACCGCTCTCATCCTCTGTAACACATACATGTTCTATCATATAGTAAATTATTAACAACACACATACTCATCACGGTGTTTAAATAGCCCCTAAAACACTATCCATATAAAAAATTAAGTTGTAAAATTTTGTTAAATGTTACTTGTATAATTGTATTAGAAGATAGTAAAATGATGACTGTACGAACTATTGACTACATGTCTGAAACAAATATACAAAACCAATCTTGGATCGTCATGAGGTGAACCATATGACCAATTACAAAACTCACACTACTCACTGCATTAAACAAAAATATTTGAATCAAGTGAATTGAAGTACTTTAATTGCATATTTATTTAAATTTATCATCAATTGAAATTATTTACTTACTTCACACATAATCTACTTTTTATGAGTAGGTACTTGAAGATATACATCAACTTTATCATTGGTAAGTATCAAGTAGGTACTACATATAGAACATGTTACAGTCAGAACTCTTAACTTGCCTATTGTACTGTCAAAAGTATTCAACATTCTAAATTATTCACCAACAATAGTGGGGACGGCAGCTCACTTATTTTCACACATTAATGGTTAACTACTTAACTTAACCTAATTCAAATGATTCAAGTAACAGTCACTACTGTCAGTACTATTGTCTAATGCTCGTTAAATATGCTTTGACTGATGAAGATTATCCCATTGTTAATATCAGTGTGAACTTATATGTGACTTTACAAGCAACAAACAAGAAGGGGGTCATCTTTGCTCTGCAGCATTAAGGTTAACTTCAATGATTACACTTACCTTCTTTCAAGTGACCACATTATATGGTTAAATGCTCAAACACATGAGATTGTTTTCATACTTAATATATACCCAGTTGGAAGTAGATGATGATGATTTTAATGAGATGACAGGTGATTACCAATGCCACATGATATATATATATATGTATCAATAGTTTTCAGTAAAGAAATTAAGCAAACTGGTAAGATTGTATGGTCAAGTGGATGGGGAAAGACTTCATCATTTCACGTGTATAGAAATTACTAAGGCATTTGATCATTAACTGAACTTTGTAAGTGAGTGCGAGTAACACTCCCATATACATACAAACTGTCAGTAATCCCATATGGAAACTAAGTTTACTCCTATATACATAATGTGCAACAGTACTACATTTTGAACATGTCTGACTGTATGAGCTCTTTTCTATGTCACCACTTGTGCAGCTGTGTCCAAACATGTTGAATGTGACATTAACATTCAGTATTCTGTCAGACACATATTGCCCACACGTATTGCCCTGCCAAAGTGACTCTACTCTGCTGTATGGAAGATATAAATAGCGTTCAACAGTGGTGGTTACCAAACTCATATTTAGTTATTGGGATATTGTATGTTGTATTGTAGTCTTACTACATTTATTGCATTGTTTGTAAACTGAGGTGTTATGTGACATAGTATACTAGGCATTGAAATATATTTACACTTTCTTAATAGACAGCTCTGCCTACAGTATTTAATTCATTAACAATATGAGAAAGATTAACAAGTAGCACTCGAGTCATGAGCCAAAATCTTAAAGCCCATAGTCCTTTGCAGATGGTAATGCAGGTAGTAGAGCCATACTGATTTCAGCACAAACGGGCTGGTGCAACCGGGGCAGTACTACACACTTACAGAAAATTAACCTAAAGTAACAACATCCATGCTGTCATGTTTCGTTGGTGAGTGAGAGACCAGAAGCCTATTGATGCAGGGGTGACAATTATAATGGTAACTATGTGAGCTTTACACTGCTACGATGACTGTCATTCCTTTTCTGTCTCAAAGCAGATGTGAAAAAGCATTTCACTAGGCGGCAATAGTGTGGCTAACCATACTGAGCATTGACTGCATTTGCAAGGAGTATGGTGACAACTTTTGAATTCTATTCATGCTTTCTATCAAGCAGAGTAGAGTCGCTTTGGCTGATTCTTGATATACGAAAGAAAAAGAAAAGTAATGAAGAGAAACTTGATTTAATGAGCATTTAGTGAATATCAGCAAATGAAAGATGTTAAAAATGTGACTCTCATTACTATTCGCATTATGATTCTGATGGCATAGCACTCACAAGCATTAAACTTGATATAAGATAATACTACTTAAAATCAGTAATAGAATGAAATAGCTGTATTAATAGGTTGGTGTACCTATTCTGATAGGAACATGTCTATACATAGAACAGGAAGACTTTCCACGTGAACAACTTTATGATTCACCGTTTCATAGCGAGTTGTATAATATATAGGTAAAGAAATACGACAGCAATCGCTTCGAGCAGTATTCTTATTGAAAAAAGAGATTGCTGTGTTCTAATCCTTAATTGTCGAGTTTTGTAGATATAGATAAATATTATAAAGATATAGATAACGGCGTATTTGGTCAAGTAAGGACGCGAGTGAAAGGTAGACTTTAGCAATGTTATCAAGGTTTAAATGTAATCAAGTTAACAACTGAAACTTCCTAGTTGCAACGTTATATATGGCCACTCCACAAGCCACTTCAGATAACAAGAACGACACAGTCGCAGGTCATGGTTAATAGGTTAAACTGAAGTTAATATATTTATATGTATATCTAGATGCATAATACACGTCACTGTGATTAAAACGGTCAAAGTCCTACATATTACAATAAGCAAATGTACAGGCCAAGAACAGGATTGGATCAGGGACCGCAGCTGAGAGCGTGTATACTCACTGAAGAAAACCCGGTAATCGGGAGCGTAAGCCGACCCTCTTTCTTCAGCTATGTACATCTTGTTCCTCTTGTCGAGCGGCGCTGCTGCGTTCACTACACAACCGCAATATTTTCGCAAGTAACAATTACTGCTCGCGACACACGAACGTCTCAACACCGACAAACAAGCCGGAACTACCACGACTGCGCCTTTAATACAACGTGCCACTGACATTCTCAAAACTGTGGAATTTGAGTTTGACACTACACTTTTGACAGTTATCATACTTGTCATAACGTGAGTTACCAAATATATATTTATACGTTTACATTTTATTATCAAAACTTACTTGACTTTGACTGATGAATAATTTGCTCGAGTGAAATATCGAACTTCAAACAAAAATCTAGTGATTTTTTATCAGGTCCAGCTGTGAGAAATAGATAGCCGGATAGCACTAGTATGTAAAAATTAACTCCACAACAGTGTCCGATGACTAAATAGCCTACTGTTTTAATATTAGTATTTTTATTGTAATTGTTCCATATACTAAGAGTTAATATAAAAATCTAGCTGACCCCTATATGAGCTTGAACCAAATTTTTCACCATAAAAAAAAGTTACGGTAAGTCAACGTTTAAAGATAGACATATGCGATCTCGGACTTCGTTTTAGAACTTTTAAAGGGGAATTATTCTTTCACACATTATTTTTGTGAAACTTTGACCGCTTATGCAGCACCTATACGCGATAGAAACTCAACAGTAATAATTTTACACCCCATTTTTCAACATTTTTTGTTGATACTCCACTCCTATTGGTGGTGTAGCGTTCATGTGGCAACACTGAGTACACAAACATAGTAACTCCCAAAGTCGTCACATTATGATATATGTATGTCATCAAGTAAACTATTTGACATTGAACTTTCTATAATCAGACCGTTACTTCCGTACACGTATAGTGAGTTTTACCATATAAACAAACAATTCTTGAGTTTTATAATATTAAATTATACAAAGTAAATATAACGCTTGTTAAAATTTATTTAATTTAATTTCGATACTGCAGAAATATGACACTTTTACACTGCATTTGATCGGGGCTATTCTCCAAAAATGCAAATCATGCATATATGTTACATTAGACTTTTTATTGAGATCATCATTTACATCATTATTAAAAATATTTATTTACTGACTCATTGGTTTATTTATAGAGTATTACATGTGATTTTAACTCGTTTACAATTTACTTTATACATATTTATACTACCTATTTTGAATTCTTTACAATTTTAAACGTTTTACGTGAAATTTGATGGGTAATGATAATGAATATGGGTAATGATTTGATAGCTATACAACCGAGAACGTCCAACGGAGAAAACTATAATAGAGGTTTCTATTTTATTATTTATGAGACTTTATTTTTGTGCGAATCTTTTATATACTTTTTAATTTTTGTATTAATGTCAGTTGGAATTACTCGCTTTGAACGATTAAACAGTGGAGAACTAACATGTTTGCAGGATAATGATTGGGTGGGCAAAAGTGTTTACTGGATACTGATTGAAAGGACAAAGGTATTCACTGGATACTGATTGAGCGAACAATGAATGTTCGCTGGATAATGATTGAACGAACGATGAATGTTTGCTGGATAATGATTGAGTGCACAATGATGCTCGTTGAACTGTAAGAAACGAATGAACTTTGACGTGATTCAGACATGATTCTAGGGATTTTATACATTTAGATATGACGTCATACGACGACCAAGTTGGAGGAACGCCATCTACGACTCCGCCAGGGACGCGTGGTTGCACAGGGCGAAGGAAAGTGAAGGGGAGACGGGTGATGAATCCCTTCGAGTCTCCTGTTCTTTGGGCATTCAGAGGTCGGGAATGTGTGGTGTTTCCACCGGAGCCACTCGAGCGGCGGGCCTCTGATACTTTCCTTTAGAAGAATCCGGACCACGTGATTGCAGGTCCTTGTTGACACTTTTCAGGACGCTGTGCCTTGTCGGGCCCTGTTCCAGAGGAAGAACATTTCCCAAATTGTTGGTCTAATCTACAGAAGATGCCGTATTGACTCTAACAACTTTTATAGTATCATACCTAGATCGAAGGGGCAAATGCTTAGGAGTCTTCTTAGACCTACAAAAAGCATTTGACACCGTCAGCATTGCAATACTACTAGCGCGTTTGGAGAGTATCGGCATAAGGGGTATTGCTCATGATTGGTTTACTGACTACTTGACCAATAGATACCAACGCGTTAGAGTATCTGGCTTTGAAAGTTTCGACTCTAGCTGCAGCTATTGGGTGCCCCAGGGTAGCACGCAGGGGCCGACATTATTTCTCATTTACATCAATGACTTGTGCAAGATGGGTACCCCACCACACACAGATTTATTAATGTTTACTGATGATACTGCTCTCATTTTTCATGGCCAAACGTGGAACACGGTTTTCGAACTGGCAGAAATCGGTTTAGCTAAAGTCACAACTTGGCTGGAAAATAGTCTTTTGTTGATAAACACCGTTAAGACAAAATATTTTTGCTTCGCCAAATCGTCCATAGGGAAACTTGACGCATCACATGTACTCAAAGTACATACATTTCTATGTGATAGACAAGCATTCCATTTGGACTGCGATTGCTCCACACTTTCTCGAGTCCCCAATATAAAGTATCTGGGAGTTACAGTAGACGATCAACTTACCTGGACTATACATCTCACATCAAAAATAGCGAGAGTTAGAAAATTGGTCTACGTATTTAAAAACTTACGTGCAGTAACCAGTGGCTTACTATTGATACAAACGTACCGGTCACTATGTGAATGCTTAATCAGATATTGCATTTGTGTATGGGGAAGTGCAGCAAAAACCAGTTTAATTGGGCTCGAACGCGCACAAAGAATGGTGCTTAAAGTGCTTTTATTTCTACCGTATCGATATCCTACGTCCTCTGTATATGAACACGCAGGAGTGTTATCGATTAGAAAACTATTTATCTACGGAATATTACGAAGATATCACAGAAAAATAACTTACCTAAGACACAAAAGCGCGTTACGATGGCCCGTGCCACATGTTCAAACAACATTCGCTCGTAGAACGTACAACTTTTCAGCTTCCTACGTATATAATAAATATTTTAATATTAATAAAATGAATACCATATGTACATTAAATAATAAAAAAATAATCTACACTTGGTTACACACTATGGATTATGATAATGTAGAGAAATTATTATTACAAGTATTATGAACACACACACACGCACATACAGTCACACACGCACACGTACACTTACACACACACACAGAAGCATGCCATCTATAAAATAGTCTTAAATTATTATCATTGTTGTAAACAGTAACAATTATCTACTTGATGTAAAACTGTACCTGCAACACAATTTTAACTAGTGCAGGTGTTAGCGTATTCTATAATTGAAGTGTACCCATTTTTATGTCAATAAAGATTATTATTATTATTATTTTTCAACTTTGATTTGTCTCCCTGTTTAGAGGGGTTATATACGAGACATGCGGGCCTAAATCAAGCATGATACGTTAGATAGAGTAGATAGATGATATAGATGAAGATGTTAGAAATTCACAAGTAATTCGACAGGTATTGAGTATGGTGGCTTTTTGGAGCAAATGAAAGGAATGTGAAGTAATTCAAGATTTTGAGTGAGAGTTTTAGGTACTATGCCTGTTGATGATAGAACTATTGAAACTATGTGTACTATGTGAGCTTTCCATTGTGTTTTTAATGCTATTGCAAGGTCTTGGTATTTTGAAAGTTTTTCTGAAATTGTTAACTGAAGATTATGTGTGTTTGGGATCGCTATATCTACATATAATGCAAACAATGTTGCTGATTTTATCGTGAACGGTTATATCTGGACGGTTGTAATGTATGGTTTTATCTGTTATAATTGTTCTATCCCAATATATTTTACAAGCTCTGTTTTCTAGTATTGTGTCAGGTTTATATTTATCCTTCGGAGTCCTTCGACTGATGAAATTATAATTGTGTGCTAAATGTTGATAAACTATCGCAGTCACTTGGTCATGTCGATGTTTGTAATCGGTTTGTGCTAAGGCTTTACAGGCGCCGGTTATATGTTGAATGGTCTTTGGAGCGGAAGTGCAATGTCTGCATAGGTCTGTTGTCTGATTTGGGTCTCTAACGATAATTTTTCTATAATTTCTGGTTGTTATTACCTGGTCTTGAATAAATCCTTCCGTTGCCGGAAACAGTTCCCCTTTCTTAAGCCATTCGTTCGACTTTTCTTTATCAACGTAATTTTGACTAAGGTCGGTTCGGTGCCTTCCATGGAGGGACTTACCAGCCCAGTTTATTATTTTCTGATCTATAGTAGTTAAAACTTCGTTATGTTGGGTGTGCTGATCTTGTAAATTTAAAGGAGTGAGTTTTTTATCAATGTCTGCGATTTTTTTATAGAGAAGATATGTCAGTGATTTGGTATGAAAGTAGTTTCTAAGCGTTGTAATTTGTTTATTGTGTAAATTTTGAATATCTATTAGACCTCTACCTCCTTTATTTCGCGGTAAAGTAAGTCTTACTATTGACGATTTTGATGATGTTGCCGGTATTTAGTCATATGTGTATTAATTAATTGTTCGTTGTAAGTTTTTGAGATCTGTTTGTGACCAGTTAATAATACCAAATGAATAAGTCAATATAGGAATAGCAAACGTGTTAATCGCTTTAATTATATTTTTTGAGTTAAGGTGAGTTTTCAAAATAAGCTTCAGCCTGTATCTAAATTTATTTACTAGATCTTCTTTGGTTTCTTTTTGGAGAATTCTTCTAGACTGCTTAAAACTTAAATATTTTATTATTATTGTTTTGCCCTTAATTATAGAGATCAAGTCTATGGACTATATGCAGATAATAAAAGGAATATATAAATGCGTGGTATATTCTATTAATTACGGACAAAAAAAAGTACGCAGCGGACTGTCCGTCACGTATGGACCTTAGAAATTATTTTTAAAGTTTTCATTACGGAAGTTAAATTTCGTTGTGATTGCTAAGGTGAGTCAGATATGTTACCATTTGAATTTACTTCGTGTTCCATTCTTCTTGTGTTTTATCTCATTACGTCATTAGGTCACATGATTTCGTATTCAAGTGATCTGTTGCCTAGGAATACTGTTCTCCGTTGACTAGAAGTTGGCTAGATACGAGCTTACAGGACCCAAGTTTTATTATTAATGACTTTAAGCATTTTTCTTATGCTTTTATGTTTGAAATTGTGTATTTGCTTTTTACTCCACTACTTCAAATATATATAGAGATATATTCCCATGATGAAAAAGGGAGGAGCGTCTCACTGGGGCGCCGTGGTGTGGGTCGCCATGCAGTATTCACTGTGTTTCTGATGAGTGTGGTGACCGCCGCTCTTTGGATTCTAGCTTTGCTTTTCATTGGGCAGAGTAAAGTCAATTTGATAAAAAAAAAGCGAGGTTAATACCAATTCACCTAATTAGGCATTGCAGAATAAAATAAAATCGATTAATTAGTAATCTTACTTTTGAACTTATAAGGTGCCTAATTAGTAACCATACTGTTCATCGTTATTTTAAGTTTTGGTTAATCATTTTTACGAAACAGTAACTGGACTAAGGGATTATGGTCCATTAGTGGAATAGATAATCATAGGTATATGTATGTGTTATATATTTGTGTTTATGTAACTGTATTTGCATATTTATGGTCAAATTAGTCTATATATCCTAAACACTCTGTCAATTTCTTCTTATCCTTAAGTGCAACTACCTTATGTTTTCTCTGCATCGCCCAATCGGTTGACTGGTAGAAAATGCTGTAGGCATTAAGTCCGCCGACGCATGTATTTGTGCATAAAGTTGTAAATAAATAAAAAAATAAAAAAAATCGTCAAAGTCTGCCATTCTTAATGATATAATTAAGATACGATAAACAGTTGCCCAGTGGATCATTGTATTGTGTTTGTATGAATAAACACATTAAAACAATCTAGAGCTCATTGAAAAGGACGTTGTACTACCGTTACGTACTTGCAGAATTTACTTTGTTATTTACAATGACAGTATTATTTTTAAACATTCAAGTGTCTGTAAGTATCCTTTGCGCTGTAAGTATCGATACATATTCATTACTCGACAGGCCTGTTGGTCTACAGATCCTGACTGTACAGCTATTCTTGACTGTTTCCGAGCGTCAGATTGTGGACAGGAAAAGTAGTTGTGTGATGAGCACAACATTTTCCTGTATTTGTGTGTGGTTTGTCTATGGTGTGTGTATTTAGAAGGTTGTCATAGCGCTGGTTCTTTTTGGTTTGATGTCAGACTGCTGTGCGTTGTGGTTATTATTAGTCAGCACCTTACTGAAATAAAATCCAGAAAGAGATTCAGAAAAACTACTCATTAAAATTCAAGGCCTAGTTTTTCACTTCGTGTAACTGAACCCTCAAAAAAATAGTGTCGAGTAGACACTACTACCTACAAGGGCCTCCCATCTGCTACACGATATCTTGACCAGCCTTCATGTAAGGTGATGACGCAAATATGACGTGACATTTTGTTGTGTCGCAAAAGCCTGACAGTAACTGACTGTACTATTGGCTTCGGCAATGATTTTTCGTAGATGCAATCTAATTTAATAATATATTTAAAAATATGTGGAAGATAAAAGAGGAAGTTATTTGTTTCTATATTCTTGCGTACTGCTGCGTAGATATGGTATCTCAGAATCGAAGTGTCTATAATCGTAATCAGCTTTCAAAACATCTGTCATCGCATTAACATTTTTTACAATTGATATAGATAGCAGTCAGTCCATTTCAGAACCATTTGTATTTAGAAATTGATTATGTCACAGTGTTCCGTCTTGGGAGGTCTTTTAACAGTTCTTATTGAAAGGCAAGATCCAACGATAGATGTGGACTGCCTAGGATCTCTTATTACCAGTAGACATGACGCTAATCGGGTTCCAGCACCTAAATATGAAGTTCATGATCAGGTTAAGATTTTAAGAAATAATTACGGTGGTGGTAGAAAAAGTACTAAATTCCTATCCGAGTTTGTCGGCCCTTTTAAGATTTTTCAAGCGTTAGGAAATGATTGTTATCAAGTAACGGATATTCCAGGTTTTCCTAAAAGAGGCAAGCCTCATGAATCTGTAATAACTTTTGATAGATTTCAACCCTTATTTTATTCTTTAACTTGTAGAAATCCCCTCGGGCCGTGACCCCACCGGGGTTTACGGCGGGGTGGTGTGTCGGAATCAGACCGACTAAAACCACACGGCGTGCCACTCTGCCCCTGATATAGGAGGGATCCGGGAACAGCTGTTCCAGATCCACGGCGGCAAAGCCAACACGTGGAGCCTCCAGCCGGGACGACCAACGAGCCATGGTGGCTCCACCAGCGACCCCTCGCCACTCGCGTATCTCTTCGGGCGGGACCGAATACCACTACCCGCCCGGAAGCCTGCCACTCGCCGATAAACTTCGGCGAGGACTTCCGCCTCCAAATCCCACGGGGGAGTGCCGGCTAAGGCGCACGCCGCCTCCGTCGATACAGTGCGGTAACCGCATATGGCTCTAACCGCGAATATCCTCTGAGGATGCCAGAGGCGAGCCCTATTCTGGGCGGTTAGAGCCGCCACCCACATCGGTGCACCATACAGCGCCATTGACCAAACAACCCCCGTGTATAGCCGTCTCGTCGCGATACTGGCTCCACCCAAATTCGGCAAAAGTCGCCTAAGGGCAGAAGTAGCGCTGACCAGCTTTGGAGAAAGCTGTCGGAAGTGCTCGTCGAAGAGCCACTTTCCGTCGAGGATGAGGCCCAGGTACTTCATCTGGGCCTGAACCGGTACGAGGACCGAATTGACTACGATAAAGGCGCCGGGTGGTGGACCACGATGGGGCCCATGGAACAAAAGAGCCTCCGTCTTATCTAGGGCCACCCGTAAACCCAGCGCCTAAAGACGCCCGACCACCAAAGAGATTCCCGTGGTGGCCAGGCGCGCCGCCTCTTGAAAGTTCGCTCCCCAGGCCTTGACCAGTGTGTCATCTGCATAAATATTACGCCCAGCCCGGGGGGAAGACGACCTCGAAGGGCCCAGTCGTATCCCATATTCCACAGGAGTGGTCCGAGGACAGACCTCTGTGGAACACCGCACGACGTGAACCGCCGCCTCAGAACACCGTCTCGGTCCTCGTACATGACAGTACGCTCCTGTAGATAGTTTACCACAAACCGCCTCAGGTACTCTAGCACCCCGTGGTAGTGGAGTGCTTCCCTGATGCAGCTAAATGGCAGTATATTAAATGCGTTGGCGATATCCAACGACACCGCCAACAGCACGCCGCCACAGCCCACCGCCTCTTCGGTAACGGCCCTCGGGCGTCAGATTTCGACCCTGGATCAATGTGAAAGCTCTAGAGGTGTATGATAGTGAAACGAGTGGTTCCTCTTCTTGTAGTGATAAGGATGAGTGCTACTAGACAGAAACTTTACCGGTTATTACGAATTGATATTTAATATTGGGTGCTACACGTAGAGGATTGAAGTGGGCAAACATACAATATTATTATTTTGTTTAGTATTTTTAATAGCAGGATAAGATAGGATAGACAGGTGAGATGCTAAATCTAAATAAATAAAATTCTAAAAATGATAATGACTGGTATGAAATATAAAACTACTTATACTAATTTTGTTTTTGTTACAAACGGTATGATTGATTTACGTATTAAGGTTTTGTTTAAAACTGTGTAATGAACCCTAGTGCGAGTATAGTAATTTTTCGGTTATTTAATGAGGTATTATTCTACAAGCCAGCACCCTCCAATGTGGAGGGAGGTCTAACGCTTCTCCAGAATCCGCGTTAGACTGTAGAACTCGACACCAGACTGGACATTCTCCCACTGGCTTATAACGATTCAAATAAATAATAAGAAACCGCGATAAGACCCTTTTTTTACACATGCACGTGTTGCCAATGGCTAAGAATATATTCTTGCATTACCATAACAATAATTGTAAATTCTAAATTACGTAATATGATAATACTATCACATTTTCCCCCCTGAAATTCAGACGCGAGGAATGCTTCTAAGCATATGGGATTTCACTTATCGTTAAATTGAGCACAGTGACTGAGTTAGATCTTTGTCTAAACTTGTCAAATCGCATGTATTGTTATAATTGTATAAGTACACGATCCTCTATACATTTGGCAATCGATCTGGCTGTCACGTCCCCCCCACTTCACACCTTAAAACCCAATAATGTCAGGATACTTTCCAAGCAGTTTTTGGTTCTCCAGAACTAACCGCTGTATTGGAATATTTCGTTGATAAGTTTTAGTAGGTGATTACCACTATTGTGTATTGTGTGGCATCAGAATGGGATAGTAAGCGTGGTATTGTAGTATTTGGGTACGTTCGGCACATTGATACCAATGGTAGCTATTCTTTTATAAGTTCCACACGATTTGACTAGTTATGTATTTCCATTTCAACAGAAGACAATTCGGGAAGTTGATCTGGTAAATTTTTTTTTCCGTACAAAGTTGGTACAAATAAGTTAGTCCCATTGGCTTATTCCTATAAGGCCTGCTAGATTCGTACACGGTAGTTATAAATATGTTGTCTTTGGTGACTTATGCCCATAGGACAAGCTAGAGTTTTTATCAAACGACCATCTGCTCATAAGTTGTTTAAAGGATTTGCGAAACCGTTTTATGTTTGAACATTAATTACAATATTAAGTTGTTCCTTAACTATTTCTGCACCTCACTTCTGCCTCATTATATCCCGTTACTCCTGCCAAGATTCACTAACATAAGTGACCAAAGTGCTAGCTCGTGGAAATTCAGTTAAATACATTACAACTATAGTATCATATAAAAGTTACACATAAATATTTGTTTAGTTACTTGTCAGTTTCCTGTCATTAAGTTATATGATGTTTACATACCTCGAACAGTCGAGTATTAACTACAGTTACCAATTAAAATTAGCCTGCACATTCTTTGTCTGAAGCTATCACCACAGCAGTAGAACTTGATTTTCACCCTTTCAATTTCACTCGGACTCCAATGTTCTGCTTCTATTTAGGTTTCAACGCTGCTCTGTCCTTTCTCACGATACAGCTTCATTTATATTATAAATCGTGACTACATAGAGTAGCAGCCCCCGAGGAGTTGTTCACGTCGCATTTTGGCAATATCCACCTTCACTGAAACATGATGATACCACAGCAGAGGATTTGTTTGGTACGGATTGACATCCACGGTATTGACTCGTGACATCAACACAAAAGTGTTTTAAATATATATATATACACACATGTATACATCTAATTTCCGAATTAGTAACCTAACTAATTAAACAATAAAATACCTATCATTAGCATCAGCTTTTAATATTAACCTCAACATAGTTCCCATCATCAGCATTATTCATGTGCGTCTGATGAATATAACCTTTTCTTAACAAAATCTACATCATTATTAGTCTAATGTCAATTTCAACAAAGTTTCCATCATCAATATTATCTGCGTATACTCATACGCATCTAATAATTAAACAACAATCAACCTTACTTTTATTTAACAAAGTCTACATCAATTGCCCCATTTGCATATACTGTATTCTTTTAATCTAACTTTTAATTCAACAAAGTTTCCAACACCAGTGTAATCTGTATGTATTCGTACGTATCCAATGAACTGAATATTGCTAGTCTAATTCTTACCAACAACTTTCACGTTATCACTATCCGTGTCTTATGCTCTGAGATTGTTATCTCTAGATACTCTTACTAATTTACCTATGATTGCATTGTATGTGAGTCTAATCTGTAAGAGTCTGCTCTAAGCAGATTATGTTAGCTATTTATCAGTTTAAAAGCTCTACTCGTAGCATACTTTTGCATATAACACCCGCATTTACTATTAGACCAGTTGAACTAATTGAGAGATCGAACAACTTGTATGTGAAGTTCAAGCTCAGTTTCATCTTACAAAATACTTGTTACACTGTTATGTTATCTACAACAAGTTCAGTCAATTCCTTGTCTCTCACACTTCCATAACTCTCTACCACCAATATAAATATTACGTTAACCAATGTTGTTTTGTCGTGAACGTAATTTGAATAACTAACAGTTATTTTATCTGACCTTGTGAACAGCTTCCAACTCATCTATAAGACTTATCTGACAACTTCAATCAAATTTTATGTTCATTTTGAACATTAAAATATTACCACAAGTGTTTGTGTGTAACAAAACTAGATATGTTTCATACACTACCTTTCGCAACCGTGTTAAGTTCAAACCCCTTGCTGAAAAAAGTAAACTAAATGTAGGGACAACCTTACCAGTTTATCTCTATAATTTAGTTCGGGAATCGAACCCATTCCAATTAGTTACGATTAATATCAAATCAATGCATTTACTTTTCTCATTGCTCATATTCCATTTATGTTTCATTAATGTACATGTGTTCTACACTTGTGATGTACATTTTCTTTTCTTACCACGGAATCTTAACCTATTTTTGTTAACGTGTACAAATCCCTCGCGCAATGGTTTTGAGTTCAACGAAGTCGGAGGAACTCTTAAAATTAAACCTCATATAACTACACTATTCAGTCTAGGAATCGAACCCGGTAAGATCTCAAGAAATCCCAATCTGTAATAAATTACTTCCCTGGACGACATCTGGTTTTTCGAAATAGAAATCAATGACCCTTTTTTTTTGTCATCATTTGACGTTAGTCGACTCGGCATGTTGAAGTGCACAATTCATCAAATACTTGACTCCAACTTACCTTTACATGTTTTTTATTTTTATTTTCTCTTATCGAATTTATGAAACACGTGAAATACATTTGATTATAAATTACTTGCAACCCATTTTGTCAAAGTTAGCAAGTTAACAATGTATTCAGCTACTTACAATGATTTCCTTGCCCGGATATCGAACCCAGTCAATTTCACAAGGTAATAAAACCACACTCGTGTTACATTACAAACCATTCCCCCCGCAATTTACGATTTATGAGACGTTTAGTTATATCTTATCGTAATACTCGTTACACTCTATTAACTATTCGAAATATATGTCATCATCATCACCATAACATGACAAATATCTAATGTTAAATAGTTGGGAATCGAACCCAATAATTAATATACATTAGAGGCACGTAGTGAATAAGATTCCCCCCCTACAAAATGATTCAATTAGTCTAGCCGAGACCAAACCCGACAACCCTTAACATTAGGATAACTTAGTGAAATTTGAATTCTTGCACAAACTGCACAAATAGAAAACTAGTTTTTTTTTTGTAGTTAAATATAAAAATGTCCGTCTGGGAGTCTAACCCAGTAATCTTTATAAATCTGGATACGCAGTACACGCGATTGCACACATATAAAGGAGATTAAGATTAACACTCACCAATTTGTCATCATTTCATAACGTAACATATGTCTTCTTGGCAGACGTATCTCGCCTAATTTTTCTACTAGTAACACATACGAATAATTCTAGTTTTCTAGAACTAGAACTTCGAAATTAACCTAGCCAAACTAACAGTAGTCGTTGGGTAGTTTAGCACAATTAAGTTTAACATGCCATAAACTAAACATGACATAAAATTCTTATAACATGAAGCAATATAATCAGTGTTTTAAAAATATATCTAAGATATACAATTATTTCATATAGTATTGATAATAAAAATATAACATCAGCAAGGTTGTGGCCTATGACATAATTTGTTTACGTTGTGTTGTGTATGTAGTAACCCAATAAAGTTCATCCTCGTTGCACTGGCGTAATAATTTAATGACGAGGATCCTGGTCACGCGGCACCATATGTAATGGTCCCCCCTTGAACCCTAGTGCGAGTATAGTAATTTTTCGATTATTTAATGAGGTATTATTCTACAAGCCAGCACCCTCCAATGTGGAGGGAGGTCTAACGCTCCTCCAGAATCCGCGTTAGACTATAGAACTCGACACCAGACTGAACATTCTCCCACTGGCTTATAACGATTCAAATAAATAATAAGAAACCGCGATAAGAGGGAATCAAAATGAGAGATTATGAAACAATTAAATACATTTCTGTTGGTTGTGCTTATCACTCTTCCATCCGTTGTGCACTTAAGATTTAGGTGAATTAACTGACTTTAACTCGAGGGGGCCCGGAATGCTAAGTCAAAACTTATAACTCGCTTTGACAGGTGTATTCAGCTGTATACGACCCAAGCTAGCGCTTTCGCGCCTCCGCCTCGACGTGGGACTCCAACCCATCGGTTTCCTGTGTACTCAACCCGCTATATGAGTTAACCCGCCTACTGACCCCCGTGCATCCGCCCCTTAAGACCCGGATCAACAATCAACCGGATGGCTCCGTTCGATCGTAAATCGGCTCTTCACACCGCAGCGACTTATAAAGAGTTCTACTCATTATCTCTATCAAAGGTACCGATAAACCAACAGTAATGCTCAGCGAGAAATAATAGAGAGATATCATCTAATTATTCAACGATTATTACTATAATCAGACCGGTATATAAATACATATAAATCATTATCCTACGAAATAATAGGCAACAAGGACTTACCTAGCTACTGCAGCGTTATATATGCTAACTTACTCAACGTCATGGTAACCGACACGACCGGCTATGCCCAGCTTTCACGAACGTCCTCTCTTCACCCTGCACCCTCACTGACTATCTCGACTCTTTCAAACCCTGTCGTTTTTTCTCAGCCCTCGCCTCGCTACCTATCGTCTTTTTTTGTTTACAATTATTTCTCTCACAGATGTCTTGGAACCGATATCCAAAGGTCTGTTAAGAGTCCTTTCCAAAGAATTCGCTTTAAAAGTGCAATAAATATTTTGTTTTTACTTGTACAAGGGTCGCTCAATAATCTGTCCGTTAAGTGACGGTCCTTTTTTGTCACCCTTTTTTTACACATGCACGTGTTGCCAATGGCTAAGAATATATTCTTGCATTACCATAACAATAATTGTAAATTCTAAATTACATAATATGATAATACTATCACAACTGGTTTTGCGCAAACGATACAAGTTATTGTTTAATCTTAAAACATAATTATTAAGTTTATGTTATTCCATATACTTATGAGAAAATTAACATCTACGAGTATAATGTTTTTAACTCATTTATTTGTAACAGTTTATTTGTACATAATACTGTATAATTTAACAGTCACATGAACTCTTTCAAAATGTACAGAAGCTACCTTAGAGTATTTGTTTAAATTTAGACCAAATAAATACTTTTATGAGATTATGCTTGTTTACTTTAAAATTAAATTAAGATTTTATTCTATTGGCTTCAAAATAGTGAGTATCTTAAGTCAGTAAATAATTTATTGGTAGAGTTTCTGATGTTTTTAGTGTGGCAGGAGGCTACATATTTCGTAGGATGGCCGAATGTAATGGTTTCATTTTTCTTTTAGTATAAAAGTTTTATTTTTCTTAAATGGTAACACTACTCGACCCCGTCACTCTTTTGTGACAACTTTCGGTGAAAGGATTGAGAGTGGTGGGGTTGAAATAGTGTTTTGATTATTGAGTAAGGAGCTAAGTCTGTCGTTCGATAACCATCGAGGTGGTAAGTCGTCTAGTGGAAACTGTGCTAGTTGGCCGATAAAAGTGGAATAAAAGTACTAACTGTGCTGTGAATTGGAGTTTTATTATATTTCAGAAGTGGGATCTAAAAATTCACGTATGTATGTCCTCTAAATTTTAAATAAGAAAGAAAAGAGGGAAACTTGAGTTGGAATTAGATTAAAAGACAAAATAACAAGGATCTTATTTACCATCCGCTGAAAGACAGTTGGAGCATTTGCCAGCCGGAAGGGCATCCGTTTAAATTCGCAATGCCCATCGGGCGTGAAGAAACCCGTAAGATGTTGACTGTCCTCAGCCATGGGCACTTGGTAATAACCAGAAGAAAGGTCAAGAGTTGTGGAATAAGCGTTAAGATCTGATCTTCTATCAAAGGGAGAGGGAAACGATCTTTTACTGATTTATTGTTAATAGCTCCGAAGTCTACGCAAAGTCTTTGTTCACCAGTTTTCTTCCCCACCATAATGATTGGACTTGAATAACTGGAATTTGACTCTTGAACTACATCGTTTTACAGTAATTCATCAATGATCTCCCTCACTTGCTCTCGACGATATACGATTGGCCTATTATCTGAAAGTTCAATGTGCATCTCCATGTCCTTTACACAACCTATTTCTTTTAGTATAATATTTTTATAATAAAATGTGCAACTTGTCTGCGACATCTTCACTCAATTTTTCCCCACTTTAATGTCTTCTTTTTGAAGGGGTTCAAAATCTTTGATTTCAGCAGTGATTCTATTGACCTGATTAGAGTTTGATTCTACTAAAGGAACTGCCCGGGTTATCAAAGTATCCGCTTCAAAGGTTATGATACGAGTTGTCAGGTTACTAATAATCAAATCTCCTTTTCCGTCTTTTAAATTGTAAGCACCCTGAAATAAACTAAACTCTCGACCAGGTTCTGTAGTACAATATCCATTAAAATTGGTGTCTTTGGTATAAACAGGTAGAGTCCTTGTATGTAAAATTTGGGTTGCGTTTGTAACGAAGAGTTTAATCAGATTGTCATTATTTTCAAAATTGAATGGATTGCAGTTCGGGCTCTTTTATAAAAAGCTAAATAAGTACTATCCTTTAATACGGTTATAAACGGTAGCTCGGGAAAGTTATGACCTATAATCAAAGATGTTGGCATAAATTCATTATCCACTACAAGCACAGTGATCGATGCCTCGAGTGATATGAGATTTGTATAATGGATGAATTGCTGATTTCTCAAAACCTCTCATTACAGGCAATTCGTTCAAAGCGAGTAATTCTAACTTTCATTAATGCAAAAAATTAAAAATTAAGTAAATGATTCGCACAAAAATAAAGTCTCATAAATAATAAAATAGAAACCTCTATTATATTTTTCTCTGTTGGCAGTTCTCGCTTGTATAACAATGAAATCATTACCCATATCAATTTCCAAATATCACGTAAAACGTTTAAAATTCTAAAGAATTCAAAATAGGTAACATAAATGTACATAAGGTAAATTGAAAATACGAGTTAAAATCACATTTAATACTTTATAAATAAATCAGTAAGTCGCAAATAAATATTTTTTTGGAAAGCCAAAATAATTAAAATAACAGTTTTTAACTAAGGGTGTCAAATTACGACGTTGACTTTTAATAGTAAGTGTAACAAAAGTTATCGGGATGGTTTACACACACTCTGGGCATCTTATTACGATGTACAGAAACGACAATCACAAAGAAAACCGTTTTAAATTCAATCATTTAATATTAATTTATTGTCAACATACGTTTATGTTTAACGAAAACTGAGGGTGATTGAACAAAACTAGATATGAGGTTTATATGCGGGTAGGTAGTAGTGTTTAAAAAACCGACGTGATGTTGTTTAAAAAAATACTGTTTACCAGTGTTTCAACTATAGTAAGGCTTTTGGTACGCATCGTCTCGACTTCATAATTGAATGTCTTTATAACAGTGGAGTAAGAAGTAACCTGCCCGGGTAGTGCAAGGCACTACCTTTTATTTTACACAGGGAATACCTTTCACACCACACCCTCCATTGAGGGATGACGGACGTATGTATGTGGGATTCCCGCAGAACTGCTCTACCCACTATACCCCATAGTGACCTACCTTGGCAGTCTGGAGGAGCTCTAGGAACGCATCAGCGGCTTCTGGAGTCCTCCCTGCCCTACCTCAGTGCGTTAAATTTTGCGGTACATCCCGGAATGACCGAAGTCACCCCCAGAGCAGGACGCTATCACACCTCTCACTTTTCTACACAGTAAGAGGCGGGAAAGCGCCTCGCCTAAGACGACACCCCATGGCTGCACCGGAGTGTCACCTGTCTAGGGTCATGCGTAGTGGTCACACCGCTCCAAGATGTGGCCGCAACGACCCTTAGATGGCAATTAGAGACCTAACGACCTCTACCACGTTCCCTTCGCCACCTATTTAGAGCAGGATCAGACCTTTCCCGATCTCGTTCTGTTGGCTCCTTCTGGAACATAACGACCTCACGGAGACCGCAGGTTCCCATTCCTCACCTCTCACCGATCTACCTGACCAGGACTCGACCCTCGGACTCCCACGCAGGGCAGACATCCAGCGTGTGCTGGGTGGAGTCCCGTTCGGACCCATAGACCACTATAGGCACTGTGCCGCAGCCGCCCTTCCTATTCGATTCATATGATATTCCGCGAAGTATCCGTGTCCACTGAGTATCTGATATAATTGATAGATAACGTCGTCGGTTCTCTCTTTTCACGCTTCAACTTTGGCAGAATGTCTCCGACAGCGTGTTGCCTAGAACAGCCCTGAATTTCGATCCGTGTCTGCCATGACTCCTGCGCTTGCTTATGCGCGTTCCGCCGTAGTAAACCAGGCTTATGATCTGGCGCAGCTTCTTCACCATTCCGATCGACAGAACGAATTTTGTCGTAAACCATTTCGTTCACGGCAACCAGAATATCGAAGGGCGGAGAACACACCAGGAGCATTTCATACGAGATTGTGCGATGACCCAGCACGATCCGTATGGCCATCAACCGCTGCATGCTTCCGAGTAGAACCCGACAGCGGGAGCGACGCACTGCCTAAACGGTAGAAAGTACACGGTACAGGTTCTTGGTGTGGCTAGGGAATTAGTTAGCGTAACCGAAGGTACGGCACAGAGTTCAGTCCTTGCGCCACTACACTATCTAACATATGTATCTTAGCCTCGTCAACATATTTAAAATAGCAAGACTTATCAATTCGCTGATGATACGCGTGTTTTAGCAGCTGCACAGAATATCTAATAAACTTAAATTTTTCTTCAAAATGACTTTGATCTAATAAATAAATGGTCACATGACACACGCCAGGTGTTTAATGCTTCAAAAAAATAAATCTCAAAAGATCTAAAATTATTGATAACATCGAAATTAGGTCACGTAGAATTACAAACTCATCCATATATTAATACGCGATCCAAAAACTTTGGACCAGTTTTTACGAAAATTGCGCGGACGCAGGAGCATAAAATTTGGCACACTTATAGTTTATGTGTAGGAGAAGTGCAGAATGCTAATATTTTTCAATAATAATGCTTATAAAGTACATTAAATCAATAAATAAAACATTACACACACTACCATGCATTTCACACACACATACATACACAAGTATTTGTACACGCCATTTTGTCCATAGACAAAGAGTACTGACATAGATATATCAAAAAAAAAAGTTTTATTTGCCTCATTTACTATAAATAATATAAAAAAAGATTTTAATAATAATGCATAAAAAGTACATTAAATCAATAAATAAAACATTACACAACCAGCATGCATTTGACACACGCATACACAAGTATTTGTACACGTATACATACTCTGTGGTCAAATTGTCTCTTTTGTTTATTATAGGCATAGTTGAATGTCAAACAGAAAAGTTTTATTTGACGAATCCTACGTGAAATGTGAAATACTGAGCGCTTATACAAATTTATGTAATATATACATATACACTACTGGAAAAAATTAAAGGATCAAAAAAAAATTCCAAATTTTTGGGCAGTTTTCAACAGGCCGTAACTTCGAGAGAAATAGTCTTACAGAAAATAAAAAAAAAGAAAATTGTAGCTCCAAGTGTCTAGTTTTTGGATTTGAATTTTAAAATTTTATAGCCTCCGCGGTTTTTGAATAATCGTAGAAAAACCAGCAACAAAAAAATTTTTTAAATTTTTTTAGTTTTTTTTTTGGTCTACGGACGTGGAAAAAATTTTTTTAGCTTAACCACTATAAAAATCGGATAGCTTGTTTACTTAGCTTTAATTTGTTTTCTTATACACTCTGATACGCCCACTTCTCGCCCAGATATCGGTTTTCAAATGGAAAAAGATCCTTTTGTCTTTGATTATCGATATCTCAGCAACCAATGATTGCACAGAAATTTAAAGGTAGGTTTCAGGAACATGAATAAATGTTGCTTAACAACTGGCCATTGTTTTTTCGAAAAAAATTTTTTTCTTTTTGTCACATGTATTTGAAAATGCAACAAAAAAAGGGCTTTTGGTAGTTTTTTGGAAAATCAAGCGCTGGATCGAAAATATTGAGGAAACCACTAATGTTAAGTGTGCCTTTTACAGTTCAATATGTCCACAAAAACCCCACAAAAAACCAAATTAATCTAGCTAGCTGTGTTTTTGTTTCACTCGATCGAATTTTTGAAAAAATGAAAGGATCACGTTTTTTGCTCTGAATGCTCATAATTTTTAAAATGAGAGAAAAAAACTTGTTTTTCCGAGCTTTCCCCACATTTTTGTTCCAGAAAGTGCTTAAATTGAAAAAAAAGGAAATCACAGGACAAAAGGATCTTTTTCCATTTGAAAACCGATATCTGGGCGAGAAGTGGGCGTATCAGAGTGTATAAGAAAACAAATTAAAGCTAAGTAAACAAGCTATCCGATTTTTATAGTGGTTAAGCTAAAAAAATTTTTTCCACGTCCGTAGACCAAAAAAAAAAACTAAAAAAATTTAAAAAATTTTTTTGTTGCTGGTTTTTCTACGATTATTCAAAAACCGCGGAGGCTATAAAATTTTAAAATTCAAATCCAAAAACTAGACACTTGGAGCTACAATTTTCTTTTTTTTTATTTTCTGTAAGACTATTTCTCTCGAAGTTACGGCCTGTTGAAAACTGCCCAAAAATTTGGAATTTTTTTTTGATCCTTTAATTTTTTCCAGTAGTGTATATAAGTTGTGTGGCAGTAAGATACATTTAAATGTACATGGACTTTCATTATATGCATAAAGAAAGTTCTGTAGCAGCAATCTGCAATGACAACATTCAGGTACAAAAAAAATATAATTTGCTATTGCTGGTTTTAGGCAATTATTAGTAGTTGTAGTATGTAGTTTACGATTTCAGTAATTGTATATACTTCAAGATAAATAAGTGATTTTGAGAGATACGTACATTTAAATGTGCTCTAAATGTCATTCC
Source organism: Hypercompe scribonia (assembly GCA_949316085.1). Taxonomy (NCBI): domain Eukaryota; kingdom Metazoa; phylum Arthropoda; class Insecta; order Lepidoptera; family Erebidae; genus Hypercompe; species Hypercompe scribonia. The sequence goes on from OX438977.1 coordinate 23,921,378, forward strand.
AAATGTGTTTTTAAGTTATGATTGTACTCATTGACTTACTTCAAATGAACCTTCAATAAAAAGTAAATCAAAAAATTATTTAGAATATATTAGGAAATATAATTCATGTTTTGCTATGGTTAGCTCAGAAGCCAAAGTTGCTGAGGTAGGTACAAGTGGAGTGTATTATTTCAAAATATATGATGCTTTTTATCACAGATCAGGCCCAATGACTGCTGCATATAGTCGCTCACCATGTTATGCACAATTATATTTTTATGATGTTGACACTGCTATTAATTATGGATTACAAGAACGTATTAGTCAAACATGTAACAACAACATAATGCGTGAAATTTCACTGGAATTGGACAAAACAGTCCAAAAAATTGGTGTTTTATTAAAACGGCCAGTTTTTACACATGGGCAATTGTATGTCGCAGCAAGTAGAATTCGTTCATTCGCTGGTTTAAGGTTTTATATATCCGAATATAATGGCCAAGGACATTTAGCAAATGATGAAAGAGTTTTTACAAAAAATATTGTTTTCAGAGAAGTTTTAAATCATTAATTATATTATTACAATATGCGATAAAAAATGTTTTTTTGTTTTGCATCCTCTTATAGCATGTTTTATTTTAATAAACATTTTTTAAATAGGTATTCTTTATTTTACTTCTTTTTAATTTCATATAATTTGTTCAAAATAGAAATTGGCAAATAACAGTCTTGGTCAAATCTGTGGTTATAGTAGTTTAGTTTTGGACAGTAGAACCTTAATAATGTTTGAATATTATATTTTAATAATGTATATTAAGTCACTTACAATTTAAATTTATTATGGTCGAATTTCGACCAATGGGCGACCACTAGTATTTATAAATATAACAATCTACATGATTAAAGGTCACTAAAGTACTATATATAATCCCACACCTTATCAATCACTTACAAATATTTTCAAGAGACAAGAATATAAAAAGTAAATTAAAACAATATTTCTTATTACATAAAAAGGTAAATAATTAAGAGCTAAACACGCCGTAAAGGCAATAAAAATATTAAATATAAACTTGTTTAAATATTTAACAGTCTGTATCGCAGTCATTTTTTCTACTCGCACCTCATGAAGCATTTGTATAATAGAAAAACTGGCAAATGTGCACAGAGGGCGTTGTCTGCGCCAATGTAATTAATGCGAATCTTTGAAAATCTACTCACAATATACGTTCATGTAATATTCTATTATAAAATATAATCTATAACTTGTTACTGATGACCTTGCGGCGCGGTTAAACGTGAATGTGACCGATTTCATAAATATGGTAAGCGCTCTAGTAACTCTTTTATATCGATACGAATAAATATAACTGACGAGTCTATTTATACTTTTAAATAAGAAAATTGTCATTAAATGCGTACACTACACTTCAACACACACGTTGACTAAACGATAGTGGATACAAAAAAAAATAACGATGCGCAATTGTTTAAAGAATAATGAAGTATTCGATGTGGCAACTCTTCACTGATTATTCATTTTGAATTACTTAATTTAACATTTCTGTTAATTATAGGAATTAATACTGTCTTTTATAAATAAAAATTATAATTATACTTAAATAAAAAAAATATTTGCACACTATTATATATTGGTAAAATGTTAATGGGTCACATATAATAACATTCGGAGCTCTGTAAACCTACATTCTGCAAATAAATGATTGGATATCTTATAATTCGTAATTTATTACGTAATAACTGTGTGACAATTGATGTATATAAATGATATATTCACTCAAATGTGCAATGCCTGGAAAAAGCAACTGAGTTGACACCAAGTATCTTACAAGACACTTATGACGTAAAACTATATTATTTTACTAAATGATTGAATGGATTATTGAAATTAAAACACAAGAAGTGCACGCGTCTAAACACTGTATTCGGTGGTAGCAGCAAGGTTAGGGCGAATAACAAACGTCAAGTGAGTTACTTAAGTTGCACATAATTACCAATAGATGGCGCTACTGGTATAGCATTTTACAATTAATCAATATAAATCAACAACTTAACAATAAAGATTTTGATTTGATTTCAATTTGATTTTGAAAGTATATTCGATACATACAACAATAAAGAAAATGTTTGTCTGCCTGTTAGTTCCGGCTAATCTCTGTAACGGTGGATCCGATTTTGACGGGGCTTTCGCTGGCAGATAGCTGATGTAATCAGGAATAATTTTGGTTACTTTCTTTTTAGGAAAAAATGGTTAGGTAAAACGGAATTAAAACCAATGGGACAGTAAATAATATCAGATTGAACAAAAATAATAATATCGGAGGGCGCAGCTAGTGAATAAATAAATCAAAAAAATAATACTCTCCTTGTACTAGAGGCGAATACACTGTTTATGCAACAATACAACATGCAACTTATATGTAGTATATACGTTGCATATTGCCTATATTGCGAATTGCAGTGGCAGGTGTCATATAAAAAAAGTAAATAAAGTTCGAGAGGTAGGTAAACACAGACATTGTCTAATCTTCAGCTCGTCCAAATATGCGGAATCTTCAAGAGTATTTGTTCAAAGAACCAGTTACTCTACAGGCAAAGGGGCAGGGAAACGCTTATCAATGTTGCGTCACTGATTAATGTCGAAGATTGCCGAAATAAGTATAAAAGGTGTAATTTAACGGTATGAGTTATTAGTAATTATTTGTGCGATCAACATGGTGTTGTACGGTCTGAGCGACAAGGTAATCGTTGTGACGGGTGCAGCGAAGGGATTAGGCGCCGCACTCGCCGCGCAAGTCCTGCAGGAAGGCGCAGAGGTATGTGTTTATTAGTACACACATACACTTAAGCCTACGTCCCTTAAAAGGTAGCTAGAATCGTATTATGACCATCATCATCATCATTATGCTATCGCAGCCCACTGCTGGACTTGGCCTCTACAAGGTCTGTCCCTCATGAGACTGATAGTACGCCTCTACCTACGTCTTAGGTCACGCCACTTTGATCAGTTCTGGGCTATTATAAAAACGATAATTTTGTAGTTATTATAGTCCTAATTATTAGTTAAAACTGTTTACTTAGCAACAGTTATGGCAACAGTGTAACAAAATAGCACTCTTAGGAGTAGATGGGAAAATAGGAGAATGCTTAAAAAAGCAGTTATGACGGGAAGAAAAATCTTTCTAGAGTAAAGTATCTTAAACAATGGTACAATCTACCCCCTCCATCTATCAAAGCAATATCCACTTCCTGGTCTGATGATCAGACACATACTGACTGTTTTGTGGAGAGAACAGGTTATTTTGTTGTACCCCTTCATCAACGGGACTCAGGTCTCGCACTCACGAATTAAACACGACAGCAAGCTGTCGCTTCAGGTTAGTCTTCAGAGAGAGGTTTGACCAGATTTTGTTTAAAGAGCTAATATTTGTATCTACTAAACGTGCAATTTAAAATTTATAAAGGTTTATCAACTGCCATCCACTAGTTTGCTCTGCCCACCTGTCACCTAAGTACTAGATCTATGTCCCAAGATACTGTCTCTGTAATCACGCACATATCTTTCTGTAAGAGCCTAAAGAAAGTTGTAAAACACCTTCCAGAGACTATGCTATTAACTGACTGTTTGATACCATGCGTGGCATCGTTGGACTAGGTGTGTGACACTAGGGGTGCTGGGCTAGAAAACCTCCACGTGGTGCACCCTGGTAACGTTGGCGACGGCACTGTTCCTTCCTGTGCCATTTGGAAGAGAACATCACCGCCAACGGCTAATATTCTAGCACGAAGAAGAGGACGCCATTTTCTTCGGTCATTCGGTTGAGGCTTGGTCCAACAGAGCGGGCATTTTTGTCGATTCCTCTGTTGGCTCTTCGCTCTTCGGAGCAATGAGGAGGAAAACCTCGATAAAAAATCATGATGGTGGGACCCTTTCATGGGTCGGCGTTTCTCCACTGTCAATGGTGGAGAAAGGAGAACGGGCTCGGTGTGTACTCACACTGCCGCCGAGCAGGCATTGAAAGATTTAATCTTCCTGCCACCGTTGTCACATCGTAATCCCGAAAGGAGTGTCGTGGTTATGTCTTGCGACACCAATCGGGGGCGAGGGTCTTGGCTTAGCCGCCCGGACTGCGAGGAAGAAAACCTCTTTAAAAAATTACCCCGAATCCCGTGTTCTGGTGCGTGACCAGGGGATGCATGGCTGATGGGTAGTTCAGTCGTAAGCGCACTCCCAGCCGAGGCACCTGCGGACCCCTCGGTTGGGCACAAATTTACGCTTGCCCGGGTATTGGGGGATCTCTGCCCGGGTCGACTTTTCGTTCTCCCCCACTCGTGGGTCTAATATGGAATCTCATAAAAATAACACAGAAAATAATAAAAAGGAAGGACAGAAGGAGAGGACAAGGAAGGGAAAGTCTAAAAAAGCAGAAGACTTTTCGTCTAACGATGAGGAAGTCGCACTTGGGACGCCTACCTCGATCGGGCTCCCAGAAGTCATATTGACAGCTGGGAGCCGACGAATATCGGAACGATTATGTTCCAGGTCTGCTATTACATCGGATGGTGGTAACTCCAGTACAAATCTGGATGTACTGGGATCAGCAGAAATGGAACCCTATGAAAACAGGAAACGCGGTCGGGACGATGAGAGTGATACGTCCCAGGAAATGCTACCCCCTAAAGTGGGTAGTAGCCGTAGAGGTAGGTCACGAACGTCGACCTCGGCCCCGTCAGGCTCTGTCTTTTGCAAGGCAGAAGCCTATAGACGAGTTAGAGCGGAAGGCGAAAGTACAGCGGAGGAGGAGATTGCGGATCTCTTGCAAAAAATTCGAGAACCAGCGGAAGGGGGTTCTGTCCCCATAACAACAGTATCTTTGCAGGAGACAGCAAATGCGGGGGTGGCCATTATCCAAAAGGTGGCTACCAAATCTCGGAACCTTAAGAGCTCTTTTGTAAGGGCTCTTAAGGACTCCTCCTCTGCCATTGCTGGGGTCGTTGAGACCCTCGTTGGGGATGTTGCTCGCCTCCAGGCTGCCAACGAATGCCTGACAGGGCAGGTGGCGGAACTGAGTGCCCAGTTTGCGCAGTTTCGGTCGCAGATAAATGTTCCGCCTTCGAGGCAACCTACCTCTACTCCTGGTTCGGGTGACGTCAGCGATGCCCAGTTGCGCCAAATTTTGGACGCAGTGGGACGTATGCTAGACGGGCGTCTTGCGAGCCTGGAAGCAAGACTACCTCCAGCCCCTGTTATTCGACCAGCACTCGCTGCAGACAGGCGAAAGGCTGCATCAACACCGATTCCGCTTTCTATAGCAAATGAGCGCAAATCATATGCGACAGCGGTCTCGGTGTCTGCATCTGCGGTTACCACGAAAACACGACAGATGACCAAGGCAGCAACAAAGACAGCTGCATCGGTGGCAGGGCCTAGAATGGCGTTAAAGCCTAGAGCAGAGTTCCCTCCGCTCCCCGCTCCAACACCTGTACCTGGCACTTCCACACCTGCCCCCTCCAATAACGGTTGGCAAGTTGTCGGAGGGGCTAAGAAGAAGTCCCGAAAGCGGAACAAAAAGGCTGCTCAAAACGCAACTCCTACCCCGCAGTCATTATCAGTGATAACCAACAGCAAGAAGAAGCCACGGAAACTGCAGCCCCCAAAAACTGCGGCTGTAGTGGTCACGGTGTCACCGGAAGCGGCCAATGGCGGATTGTCCTATGCGTCCTTATTTAAAAGGGCCCGGGACAGTCTCGCCACTGAATTCGGGACGGTAGGGGTCAGGTTGCGCCTCGCCCAGACGGGAGCTCGGGTCCTCGAGTTCCCCGGGGTTGAAGGTGCAAAAGTGGCGGACACTTTCGCCGAGAAATTAAGGGGAATCTTTGCAGCCACGGATGGTGTAAAGATCACCAGGCCTACGAAGTGCGCGGAGTTGCGCATTTCGGGCCTGGATGACTCCGTAACGATCGAGGATATCCGCGTTGCAATTAGCGAGAAGAGGGGCTGCAACGCGGACAACATTAGGGTCGGCACCATCCGCCCCGGTCCTGGAGGGCTTGGCGCAGTGTGGATCAGCTGTCCGGTAGCGTCGGCCAAAGTACTGGGCGACGCAGGCAGAATCCTTGTCGGTTTTGTGAATGCCAGAGTCACTGTACTGGCAGCAAGACCGATGAGGTGCTTTAAGTGCCTAGCATCCGGACACACACGCGCCAAGTGCGCGAGTTGTTTTGACTGCAGCGGACTATGTTTCCGCTGCGGTCGACCGGGGCACAAGGCGGCAGAGTGCTCTGCTGCCCCTCATTGCCCGGTTTGTGCGGCGGGTAATAAGCCCGCCAATCACCAGACTGGGCAGGGGGGTTGTAAACCTCCCTACAATTCTCGGCAAGCGTCGGGGGCTAGCCAATCGACCCAGGCTGCCTCTGATGTCGTTCGCATGACGGCATCGTTGCCCATGGAGGAGGTTGTAGAGACGGTCCAGTAATGGACCAAGTCTCCAACCTCCTCGTCCAGACGAATCTGAACCACTGTGCCGCGGCGCAGGACCTTTTCCTGCAAACCATGGCACAGTGGTCGATCGGTGTTGCCGTAGCCGCGGAGCCCTACTACGTTCCTCCCCGTCCAAATTGGTTGGGTGACCGGGACGGCTCCGTGGCAGTCGTTGCCTCCACGGCGGCTCATTCCCCGCCCTTGTCGCTAAGAGACAAGGGCACTGGATATGTTGCTGCTGAATGGGGGGGGATTACCATATATGGTATCTACTTCTCCCCCAACCGGAGTGTGAGTGACTTCGAGGTTTTCCTTAACAACTTGGAAACCTCGATGCGGCGACAAACGTCTGGGCACGTCTTAGTGCTGGGGGACTTCAACGCAAAATCCATTGGGGTTCCCCCAGGACGGACGCTAGAGGCGAGGCCGTAGAGGAGTGGGCGGCCTCGGTGGGCCTCTGTTTACTAAACAGGGGCTCCACCAACACGTGCGTGCGACAGCAGGGAGGGTCGATAGTGGACCTTTCGTTTGCTACCCCTGCCCTCGCCGCACGAGTAAGGAACTGGCGCGTCCTGGAAGAGGTTGAGACGCTCTCGGATCACCTCTACATCCGAATGGAGCTCTCCCGGACCCAGGACCCCAGTAGAGGTCACGCGGCGCGGCGTTCTTCTCGCTTTCCGCGGTGGGCCGTATCTAAACTAAATAGGGACCTACTAGAGGAGGCGGCCATCGTTCACTCTTGGCTGTCTCCGCAGGCCCCGACCGAGGAGGTTGACATGAGGGCTGGTCGCTTCCGCGATGCGATTACGCAGATCTGCGATGCGGCCATGCCCCGCATCCGAGGCTGTCGGCCTCCACGGAAGGAGGTTTACTGGTGGTCCCAGGACTTGGCGGACCTCCGCGCGGCCTGTACACGTGCTCGGAGGTCCTACACTCGTAGTCGGCGGCGACACTGCGAAGAAGGCGAGGAGGACCAGCTTCATGAGGATTACCGAGAGGCGCGGAAAACTCTGAAGCTGGCCATCAGCCGCGCCAAAGAAATTAAAAGAATGCTGGAGGGTCTCGATCGTGACCCCTGGGGTCGCCCTTATCGTGCGGCGCGACAAAAGCTCCGCATGTCGGGCCCCCCCCTTACAGAGACACTCCAGCCCAGCTTCCTGCAGGAAGTGGTCGAGGGCCTTTTCCCGCAGCGGGTGGAACACACATCCCCGTCGATGACCTTCATGTTCGGAGACGACGGGGACAACGAGGACAGTGTTCCGCCCGTCAGGGAATCGGAGATAGGGGCGGTTGTTCTACGAATACGTTCTAAGAACACCGCCCCCGGGCCGGACGGGATACCTGCCCGAGTGCTGGCCCGAGCCCTTGAACACATGTCGGACCACCTCAGGGAGGTCTTGGATGCTAGCTTGGCGTCCGGACGCTTCCCTGAGTGCTGGAAAAGCGGGAAGCTGGTCCTATTAAGGAAACCGGGACGGCCAGCCGAACCGGTAGCGGCCTATAGGCCCATCGTGTTGCTGGACGAGGCGGGTAAACTGTTTGAGAGGATACTCTCTGCCCGCATCGTCCAGCACCTCCGCGAGGTGGGCCCCGATCTGTCGGACGCCCAATTCGGTTTTCGAGCAGGGCGTTCGACAGTCGATGCTGTGTTGCGCCTGAGGGCCGTTACCGAAGAGGCGGTGGGCTGTGGCGGCGTGCTGTTGGCGGTGTCGTTGGACATCGCCAACGCATTTAATAGTCTGCCATTTAGCTGCATCAGGGAAGCACTCCACTACCACGGGGTGCCAGAGTACCTGAGGCGGCTTATGGCAGACTATCTACAGGAGCGTACTGTCATGTACGAGGACCGAGACGGTGTTCTGAGGCGGCGGCTCATGTCGTGCGGTGTTCCACAGGGGTCTGTCCTCGGACCACTCCTGTGGAATATGGGATACGATTGGGCCCTTCGAGGTCGCCTCCCCCCCGGGCTGGGCGTAATTTGTTACGCCGATGACACATTGGTCACGGCCCGGGGAGCGAACTTTCAAGAGGCGGCGCGCCTAGCAACCACGGGAGCAACTCTGGTGGTCGGGCGTATTGAGGCGCTGGGTTTGCGGGTGCCCCTGGACAAGACGGAGGCCCTTTTGTTCCATGGGCCCCGTCGTGGTCCACCCTCCGGCGCCTCCATCGTAGTCAATTCGGTCCTCGTACCGGTTCAGGCCCAGATGAAGTATCTGGGCCTGATCCTCGACGGCAGGTGGCTCTTCGACGAGCACTTCCGACAGCTTTCTCCAAAGCTGGTCGGCGCTGCTTCTGCCCTTGGGCGACTTTTGCCCAATTTGGGTGGAGCCAGCATCGCGACGAGACGGCTATACACGGGGGTTGTCCGATCAATGGCGCTGTATGGTGCACCGGTGTGGGCGGCGGCTCTGACCGCCCAGAATAGGGCTCGCCTCTGGCGCCCTCAGAGGATATTGGCGGTTAGAGCCATACGCGGTTACCGCACTGTATCGACGGAGGCGGCGTGCGCCTTAGCCGGGACTCCCCCGTGGGATTTGGAGGCGGAAGTGCTCGCTGAAGTTTATCGGCGAACGGCTGACTTCCGGGCGGGTAGCGGCACCCCGCCCCCGCCCGAAGAGATACGCGAGTGGCGAGAGGCCGCTCGTCGAGCCACGATGGCTCGTTGGTCATCCCGGCTGGAGGCTCCACGTGCTGGCTTTGCCGCCGTGGAGGCTCTCCAGCCGGTCATTGCTGAGTGGGCGGGGCGACAGCACGGGACTCTTTCCTTCCGACTGACGCAGATCCCTTCCGGGCACGGTTGCTTCGGGAAGTATCTGCACTCGGTCGCCAGGAGGGAATTGAGTCCCGCCTGTCACCACTGCGACTGCAGTGAGGACTCGGCTCAGCACACGCTGGCGGTTTGTTCCGCTTGGACTGCGCAGCGTGGGGTCCTCACTGCAGTTATTGGAGGAGATCTGTCGCTACCGGCCGTCATACGCTCCATGGTCGGTAGCGACAGTTGTTTTACCGCGGTCGGAACCTTCTGCGAAGACGTAATTTCGCGGAAGGAGGCGGCGGAGAAGGCTCGGGAGGAAGACGTCCACTCGGACCCAATTCGCCGCCGGCGTACCGGGCGGCGGAGGCGCGCGTACCACCGCCTCATGCCGCCTTGAGTGTGGCTGCGGGTGGACGGGACGGGTTTTCCCCTCCATCCGCTATAGTGGCCAGCCGCGAGGAGGCGACGTTCGCGTGTGCCGTACGTCGCCTAAATGGAGAGGTTTTCCGCAGACGGTGCCCTCTTTAGCGGGCAGGCGCTAGGAGGGATCTGGATGTCGTAATTACAGCTGTGCCTGGATCCCTCCTATGTCAGGCGCAGAGTGGCACACCGTGTGGTTTTAGTCGGTCCGATTCCGACACACCACCTCGCCGTAAACCCCGGTGGGGTGACGGCTCGAGGGAGTTTCCACAGGTTAAAAAAAAAAAAAAAAAAAAAAAAAAAGGTGTGTGACACTAGTAGGGATTTAAATAAAACCACTGTGCACTGTACTATGGGTTCGTGAGACTCCACGGTTTAATTGGCTGTCGACTTGTACTAAACTACAGTTTTGTTCTCGTCATACAAAATGCTTGTAGGTCTTATACAGTAACGCGTGTAACACAACGATAGCGTGATCTCATAACAGCTCCCTCTAGGGAACGTAACGGTAACTAATATTTTGGTTTCGACTTTGATCGCTCTATGCTGTTATTGGTCTCGAACGCTGATCAAACAAAGAAGGGCACTGGTACCCACAAAGCAAATTGAATCTTATCTTGAGTGCCCGTGTTCACTTTTCTACTTACATACATGGTGCATGTAACGCATTAAAGGCATAATGCAATTATTAGAAGTAACTGTACAAATATTTAACAACAAATTATTATGATTATTTTCGTTAATGTACATCGAGAAGATTTGTTTTTAATAGATGTATAGTCGGTACGTGGGTCAATCTTGTAAACCAACTGAGGAACATCCACTAAACCATTCATGACACCGTTTCAGTGTTAGATACAGCTGCCTTTCTGCAATCGTAAAGGTTTGCCAAATTTCCTACGATGACTAATTGGACTGGTACTGTATATACCTTAAAAATTTCCTTGGAACAACCTTAAGGTGGTCAGTGTCAATGGGATTCCAAAGGTCATTTTGAACCTGGAAGTTAACTAATTGAAGTGTGTATAAAAAAATCGTTATTTTCTTCTCAATCAAATCACGAAATACACTACTATTTCTACCCAGGAAAGCGGGCAAACTTATATAAATTATTCATCTAAAAATATATAATTAATATGTATGTATAACATTTTAATTAATATAGAATGTAAAACATTACTTCTGCAAAATGATTTATGTATCAACAAACTTCGAACATCGTTTATACAGTAGTTAAGTGAAAACCGAGTACGTTAACACGCTGCAAGTTTAAGCAATCTTATCCAGGTCAGTCTGTACGTGGGTAATCATTCTTAAGACCATTTCGTGCCTCGCAGATCACGTAAGTCATCGGTCAAGGTTGTCATTAGAATATCGTTGACAATCGTTACGGGTAGACTGAGATCTAAATTAAGTCCGACTAAGGGCTTGCTACAGAACTACAATATCGCCTGGTACTTGTACACATCTGATACTGATAAACCCCAAAAATTGTAAAGAAAATAGTAAAAAGAGTTTTTCATAAAAACTACACTTAGTCATAGAGCACATTAAAATACCTCAATGTCAATTTTGGTTATAAAATTTGTTCAGAATTCAGTTCTGATCTACCCTCGACGTCACAAATGCTATAAGATATGTCCTTGAAGCAAGCCAGCAGATTGTTATTAAGACTAGTAGATTACCGAGTTCACATCCGGTAACTAAGCGACAACTTTGTTTTTTTGTTTAAAAAAGACAACGCCCGCATTAGGAATAAATCTTGTGTCGCGGGGGACTTTACAAACATACAAGAAACGGATACAGACTTAGACCCAGAACAACAATTTGTGGATCACACGAAGTGTTGTCCCATGTAGAATTAGAACCCACAACACTCAGCGAAGTGGAGAGCGGTGTGGCGACCGCTTAAACCAATAGGCCAATCGTGCAGTCTAATTACGTTACAGTCAATATTCGATCAGAATTGAACTTCGAACGAATTTTTATGACAAGTATTGGCCATAGACATTGTGAATATAATTTTCTTTTAATTTGTACTCGGCACATACTCGTACGTACGGTACGGACTTCTGGCGACTTCTACAACAGCCAACAAAGTATATTTCATGAAATCGTTTGTCTTATTTGCGATAATTAATATTAAAAACCTTACAAATCTCACACTCGGCTATCCGACTGCAATCTTAGAAGAGCCAGACCGATACACTTACATAAGAATAGTTAAATACATACATGTTATATATAAAGTACAATTAAATTAAAATAAGAGAATAATGAGGAACATGGCATGTGAATGTAACGAGCACCGACTCACTATTTTTGATGTAATCCTTTGCCATTATTTTACTAACGTGTCCATAACATACTCATCCTACTTAAATACTTGGTTGGCAGCACGTGACAATGGTGGACGTGGACGAAGTCGGCGGGGCTCAGCTGGAGAAGCAACTGGAAGAAACTTACGGAGCTAGCAGAGTCAAGTTCGTAAAGTGCGACGTGACTAGGGAGGAGCTCCTAGCAGTGCTCGAGGACAGGCGCCAGGAGCACGGTTACCTGGACCTGCTGATCAACAACACAGGAGTCACTCTCGAGGCCAATTATGCCGAAATACGTAAAAGTGTTGAAATAACAACAACAGGTACAAACCACCAAAGACTAAGTGTTACACATTGTTTTATCAAAACGTAAGAGGATTATGATCTAATTTACATGTTTATAGTTATCCATTAACAGAGTCATTCCGGGTCAGTAGTCTACACGATGGGGCTGTACTTAGGTACTTCTTGACGGGTATACCGTCATACACCGGGATCGCATTAACGATAAAAATAAAATAATTGAAACAATGTTTTCAAACATCTCACACGCGGCAATCTGATCTCGAATTAGGCGGAGCCTGTACTATTGTAACCAGACTGCTGATAAACAAGTTGCTTTCTCTTTTAATCACGCAACGTGTAATGATATTCATATCTCTAGTCATATCATCCCATAGGGCCCCTTTCCCTGGGTGGATCGAAGGTCTGTCGGGCATCACCGATGTCCTAGTCACGACTGGGCAGGGCCTCCTGCGAGTTTCAATCATTGCAGAACTGACGTGGTGCCCGTAGACGTGGCGATCGACTGCATGCTAGCGATGGCCTGGAAGATCGCCGCTGACAAGTGAGTGTCCTGCGCGTCGCGTTACAATAAACACACTAAAGATTGTTATTTTGAATTCGTTAGCAGGTGAACAAGTTTGAAACCTGTTAGGAAAAGATATGAGGCGCGTACTTTTCCGAAAGGAAATGAAATGATTTATTTTGCAACAATAGCACAGAACAGGTGATAATAATGCCTAAAAGCTCAAATACATTTAACCACAACAAATCATGCAATCCATACAATAAGTGGTAGTGGCACTTTTATTGGACAAATATTTATTTTAGCATGGTTTCTACCAATATGAGATTTTATGAGAGGTAGGGCATAGCGTGATATTTTCCGCTCAAAACTTGGAGCAGCCCGACTGGGGAAGGACCTCCGCCTTACAGAAGACCACAACCAAATAGCACTGCATCTTCGGCAGTGCTGTGTTCCTGTGGTGAGTAAGGTATCCAGAGCTCTAGAGAATTCGCTGTTTTGACAACGGGGGACTAGTGGTGCTTATAATACTGCTACTGGCTCGTGTGGGCGCGGGATGTGGGCGCGGCGGTCAGGAAGACCCGCTGAAACGGTTGTCCGCCGGCCGCCCGCAGGATAGATGGGTTCCCGAACCCAGGGATCACTACAACCTCCACCCTGGGAGGCTGAACCGCCAGCCTGCGAAAAATCCCTGCAGTAGTAGTCGTGCCGGAGGAGGAGACCGGAGTGGAACCCGACCGCTGCTGCAGGGGGGGAGCGGGGGCCCTTTCGTACGCCGCGCCGACAAATCGCACTACCCGCATCGACCATGAGTAGATTAGCACCGCCCCATTGCCCCCTTAGTTGTCAACACAGTGAATCCTCACAAACCTATTAAACCCCCCCAAAAAAAATGACGAAGAAAAATAGAAAAAATATATCTACAGCGGCATCCTCTTCCACATATATGGACTTCTGCAACATCAGGGGACTTCACTCCAACCTGAACGCAGTCCACCTTCATCTGGAGATTGCGCAGCCGACCCTCTTGTTTCTTACGGAGACGCAGATATCCTGCCCGGCCGATACATCATACCTACACTACCCCGGCTACAAACTCGAACACAAATTTCTGAGACGTGCCGGTGTATGCATGTACGTCCGGGAGGATATCTGCTGTCGCCGTCTCCATTTTTATGAAGACAGGGACCTGTCAGTAATGTGGGTGCGCGTAGACTACGGAGGTGAGACTCGAATCTATGCGTGCCTATACAGGTCTCATAGCGGTGACAGGGAGACTAAAGCACTCTTTGAGCACCTGCAGGTGACGACTGACAAAGTTCTTGAGCGGTACCCTCGTGCTGAGTTGGTGATTTTAGGGGATTTTAATGCCCACCACTGTGAGTGGCTAAATTCTCGATCCACCGACTTTGCAGGCAGGTCTACTCACGAATTTGCTCTGGCCCATGGCCTCTCACAACTGGTACATTCTCCAACAAGAATACCTGATATTGAGAGCCACGCACACTCTTTGCTGGACCTTCTGCTGACGACGCGTCCGGACGACTACACTATTGCAGTGGACGCACCTCTCGGCTCGTCCGACCACTGCCTCGTCCGGACCGAAGTCCCATGCCCTCGGCATATTCCACCTCGCCCAGCCAATTTGCGCCACATGTGGCAATATAAATCAGCAGACTGGGATGGATTGCGTGAATTCTACGCATCGTACCCGTGGAGACAGCTTTGCTTCACGCCAGAAGATCCTGACTCCTGCGCAGCCGCTGTCACTGAGACGATCCTGGTGGGTATGGAGTATTTTATTCCCAACCCATCAGTAGCTGCGGGGGAAAAAAAGCGACCGTGGTTTAACCGGCTTTGCAAGGAAGCCAGGCTAGTCAAGCAGGCCGCCTATAGGGCTTGGATCACGGCCCGTACCAATAAGGATCCGAACATCTCTGATGTGAGACGCAAACTAAATGCTGCCTCGAGGTCCAGCAAAAAGACAATTGCCAGAGCCAAATTCGATTTCATTGGCAGGATTGGTGAGCGACTTAAGAGCTATCCCTCTGGGAGTCGTGCGTTTTGGTCTCTTGCTAAGGCTGCCGAGGGAAATTTTTGCCAGTCGTCTTTACCACCATTGCGAAATGCCGATGGTAACTTGGCCCATAGTGCTAAAGAGAAAGCCGACCTACTTGGGCAACTCTTTGCCGCGAACTCGACTATGAACGAGGATGGAAGTGCGGTACCGCCTATTAACCCGCCGTGCCAACATACTTTGCCGGAAATACACATTTCGCAAAGAGAAGTGCGGCGGGAACTAAACTGTCTAGACGTTCATAAGTCGAGTGGGCCAGACGACATACCTGCAGTGGTGCTCAAAAAGTGTGCCCCTGAGTTGTGCCCTGTACTAACGCGACTTTTCGCGATTTCCTACCGCAAAAGGCAAGTGCCGTCTTCGTGGAAGACTGCCCATGTGCATCCAGTGCCAAAAAAGGGTGATAGATCGGACCCATCGAATTACAGGCCTATAGCTATAACCTCCCTTCTCTCTAAGGTGATGGAGCGTGTAATCAACACACGGCTCCTCAGTTACCTGGAAGAGCACGATTTGATCAGCGACCGCCAGTACGGTTTCCGCCGCGGTCGCTCGACTGGTGATCTTCTAGTGTATCTCACTCACCGGTGGGCTTCAGCCATTGAGAGTCAAGGTGAGGCCTTGGCAGTTGGCCTGGATATAGCAAAGGCGTTCGATCGGGTCTTGCACAGGGGCCTTCTATCGAAGTTACCGTCCTACGGCCTGCCCGAGGGTTTGTGCAAATGGGTGGCTAGCTTTTTATCTGGCAGACGCATAAAAGCCGTCGTCGACGGTAGCTGCTCCGAAAGCATGGACATAAACGCTGGTGTCCCGCAAGGCTCCGTGCTATCTCCAACACTGTTCTTGCTGCATATCAATGATATGTTGACCATAGATAGCATTCATTGTTATGCGGATGACAGTACTGGAGATGCGTATTACACGGGCCGGGCTAACATCCCTCGTACCGCTGTAGTAGAAAGTCGCGAACAACTTGTGTCTCAAATCGAGAGCACTTTACACAGAGTCTCCGATTGGGGTCGGGATAACCTGGTCCAATTTAACCCCTCTAAGACACAAGTTTGTGCGTTTACTGCTAAAAAAACCCCGTTCACTGTAGTTCCACAATTCCAGAATACACCCCTTACCATCTCACAGAGTATTGGGATCCTCGGTGTCGACATCTCCAGTGACGTCCAATTTCGGACTCATTTGGAGGGAAAGGTGAGGCTGGCATCAAAAAAGCTTGGTGTTCTGAATAGAGCGAAGCGATATTTCACACCGGCACAAAGGCTACTACTGTACAAAGCACAAGTTCGGCCTCACATGAAGTATTGCTGTCATCTCTGGGCGGGAGCACCGAAGTACCAGCTTGAGCCTTTCGATTCAGTCCAGAGACGTGCTGTGAGAATAGTCGACGATCCCGATCTCACGGACGGTATCGAGCCACTAAGTCTTAGGAGAGACTTTGCCTCCCTGTGTGTACTCTACCGTCTCTACAATGGGTTGTGTTCAGAAGAATTGTTTGATATGATGCCCACAGCCACATTCTCCCATCGCACCGCTCGCCATCGTCAGGGAGCTCATCCACATACATTGGAACCTAAATGGTCGCTCACAGTGCGGTTTCAGAGAAATTTTCTCCCGCGAACAATCCCGTTATGGAATGAGCTCCCTGCCACGGTTTTCCCTGGGAACTACAGCATGGGGTTCTTCAAGAAGGGGGTTAATAGGTTTTTGAAGGGTCGGCAACGCGCACGTGATGCCCCTGGTGTCGCAGGCGTCCATAGGCTGCGGTAGCCGCTTACCATCAGGCGGGCCGTATGCCTGTTTGCCACCGTCGTGGTATAAAAAGAAAAAAAAAAAAAATATTCGTTTAATAAAGGATTAAGACGTAATTTTATAAAATGTCAAAATAGAATATGTCAAAGAAGAATATGTCGATTTACTTAATGGCAAGATGGTTTAGAGATTGCAACGCATTAGACAACACTTGTTTATCTTATTGTACCCTCTTTTTTAGTAAAGTTTAAATTCACCGGTCACTATGTGTAGTACTCTATTAATCGCTCGATTGGTACGCTCAGGGCTGAAGCTGAGGTGCGTGTTTACTACTGTGGCTCGCAGGAGAATCCAGTACGATGGAGGCAGTTTTACGTCGAGATGCTACACAGCAATGTATCTCACCCCGTGGATAACGTGCGCTACTACCCCTTTCTCCTCGAACTACATAATAGGTAAAACACAGAATATAAACTTGTTTATTAAAGCCTAGCATCCAAGCTGCTGTGCCTGCAGCGTTGGTTCAGCGCTTCGAACATCAAAAGAATCACTTCCTTTCTGCCATATCGGGACTGCACTAACTAAAAATTAGACTTGAAGTTTATTTGTGAGTTTTATGGTACATTATAGAGTTGAATATCGGTTTCAGATACGTGCTCAAAGTGCTTTTAGGCATTATTATCACCTGTACAGTGCTATTGTTGCAAAATAAATCATTTCATTTCCTTTCGGCAAAGTACGCGACTCATATCTTTTCCTAATAGGATTCAAACTTGTTCACCTGCTAATGAATTCAAAATAACAATCTTTAGTGTGTTTATTTTTAACGCGACGCGCAGGACACTCACTTGTCAGCGGCGGTCTTCGGGGCCATCGCTAGCATGCAGTCGTTCGCCACGTCTACGGGCACCACATCAGTTCTGCAATGATTGAAACTCGCAGGAGGCCCTGCCCAGTCGTGACTAGGACATCGGTGATGCCCGACAGACCTTCGATCCACCCAGGGAAAGGGGCCCTATGGGATGATATCACTAGAGATATGAATATCATTACACGTTGCGTGATTAAAAGAGAAAGCAACTTGTTTCTCAGCAGTCTGGTTACAATAGTACAGGCTCCGCCTAATTCGAGATCAGATTGCCGCGTGTGAGATGTTTGAAAACATTGTTTCAATTATTTTATTTTTATCGTTAATGCGATCCCGGTGTATGACGGTATACCCGTCAAGAAGTACCTAAGTACAGCCCCATCGTGTAGACCCGCCATTCTCTAAGTGTGTTCCGCGGAACCCTAGGGTTCCGCGACATCCCTGTAGGGGTTCCGCAAGAATTTAGAAAAAATTCCAAACACCTCTCTCTGGTCGACCGTTCTGACGCGGCGTATCACGATTCACGAGGCGCAGCCGACCTTAGTCACCTCGTACAATTTTACTATGCCGCCACCGCGGATATCTACTTGTGAGCGCGAGTCCCTTTGATAAAAGCGCGCGAGTCCCTTTGATAAAAGCCGCCCCTGAGATTAACAATAATTGTAAACAAGCTACTTTCGGCTCTAATTTTAAAACGTAAAGTCGAAATTGTTTACACAGCATTTTTTGTATTTCTATTTTTATTTCGGCTTGTTATTTATCAAAGGCGCCGACTCGAGTATTTTTGAGAATGTTCGAGATCTGGCTAGGACTATAAAAGCGGCGATCGCGCCTCGACGCTTAGTACCAACTCGACATATTACTAGTGCAAGAGACCTTTCTGAAACCCTCGCAGAGAAACCCAAACGTTGCGAACTACTCTGTGGTCCGCAACGATAGGATTGACTCTGCGCTAGGGGGAACTCTCATATATTACAAAAGGTCCCTTCACTGCGTACCTATGGATCCGCCTGCGCTGACTAGCATCGAGGCTTCGGTCTGTCGAATAGGCATGACCGGACACCAACCGATCACGCTAGTTTCAGCCTATCTGTCACCCAATCGGCAACTACTCGAGAGCGACCTCCGAGCGCTGCTAGAACTGAGCGACGCCGTGATAATCGGCGGCGACCTTAACGCCAAAAACACCATTTGGAACTGTCACCAGTCCAACGCCAAAGGCAGAGCCCTGGAGTCGCTCTCGAATAGACTAGCGTTCGACATCATCGCCCCGCTCGAACCGACCCACTATCCGCACAACGTGTCTCACCGACCCGACATTCTGGACGTGGCACTCCTGAAGAACATAAACCTACGTTTGTGTTCAGTAGAGGTGCTTCACGAGTTAACTTCAGACCACAGACCTGTGGTCGTGGAGTTCGCACCCAGACTGGGTCCCATCGACACAGGTCATCGTACCCCCACTAGACGAACCACGGACTGGAGGCGCCTCGGGACAAAACTCGAGGCAACCTCGTCCGTGCATCTAGATAGGATACCCGACCACATAAATAGCCAAGAGGACACCACGATGGCGATCGACAACCTCACAGCTCACGTGCAATCGTTAATTAACGAATGCACTCGGGAGGCACCGGCGACGAACGATCGCCGCTGGGACCTACCCGATGACGTACGTGAGCTGCTGAGGCGGAAGAACGCCGCCGTACGAGCCTACGACAGATATCCATGCGACGCCAACAGGATCAGGTTACGACGCTTAGAAAGAGCGGTCAAGTCACGCATCGACCAAATGCGCCAAGACAGGTGGGATAGGACACTACAAGATCTCGAACCTACCCACCTTGCCTTCTGGCAACTATCCCGCTCGCTTAAGAGAGACATTGTCACCGTTATGCCTCCTCTAAGCAGACCTAACCTTCCACCGGCATTCGACGATATCGAAAAGGCAGAGTGCCTGGCCGAGAGTCTAGAGAATCAGTGCACGCCCAGCGTAATACACTGCGACTCGGACCAAATAGCCGAAGTTGATTCGGAAGTAGAGCGCCTAATAACCTCACTTCCTACATCAACATCAACGCCGACGGGAACGACGACAGATGAACATGACCTAGACACGGTCACCCCCGAAGAAGTCGAAACGATCGTCAAGGGCCTACACGCTCGCAAGGCGCCCGGTTCGGACGGTATCACAAACAGGGTTATAAAACTCTTTCCGGAGAGGCTACTGGTCCTGCTGACGTTCATCTTCAACGCAGCACTCAAAAACAACATCTTTCCACAACAGTGGAAAGAAGCCGTTGTTATTGGGATACCCAAACCTGGCAAACCGAAGTCCGAACCGACCAGTTATAGACCGATCAGTCTGCTTAACGGATTAGGCAAGCTATACGAGCGTCTAATCTACAGTAGGCTGAAAGCGTATGCCGATGCTAATCTTCTCGTCCCCCACGAGCAATTCGGGTTCCGAACCGAACACTCGTGCGTCCACCAAGTTCACCGCATCGTTGAATACACCAGCGATCGGCTTCAACGCAACCTGTTCACAGGAATCCTCTTTTTCGACGTAGCGAAAGCTTTCGACAAAGTGTGGCACAACGGCTTACTATTTAAGCTGGCCACCATGGGAGTGCCACACGGACTCGTGCTCATCATACGAGACTACTTGTCGAATCGAAGCTTCCGCTACCGAGTAGAAGGGTCAATGTCCTCCACTCACCCCATTCGAGCCGGTGTCCCACAAGGGTCCGTGCTCTCCCCCCTACTCTTCACGCTGTATACTAGCGACATTCCGAAGCATCGGTATGTGCAGACGGCACTATTCGCAGACGACACGGCTATCTACTGCTCGGGGGTGAACCCCTCGACAGTAGCCAAGAAACTCCAGACCGCAGCCAACGCACTGGGCGTTTGGTTCCGGAAATGGAGGATCGAGGTCAACCCCGAGAAAAGCTAGACGACGACATTACACGCGCTCAACGCAGAGCGAACACACTAGGTGCGAACCGTCCGCGTTTTCGTCCCCGCCGGCGGGGGCGGAACACGGGCCGCGTAAACCGTCAACAAAACATGGGAATAGGCCGCCCCAGTGTTTCAGCAACACCCCAAGCCGAGGTTCGTACCCCGCAGGGGGTGCCCTTGGGCAATGTTGTTTAATAAAGGCCGGTTGAGAGCCCTCTGCGCTCACCGTAACTAAACCGGGTAAAGTTGTAGAGGCCGTCTGAGGCCAACAGCTAAATATCAATTCAAAAAAAAAAAAAAAAAAAAAAAGAAATCGACGCTTAGTTAGTCGACGATTAGTGTTCGGAGTGATTAGTACCTACTTGCTAGAAACAAAGTGTTTAGTGTTCTACTGCTGTATTCTGATTGTACATTTCTTCTTTGGACTAAACTCTTTTACGCAGTAACGATCGTGCGTTATTTTGACCCCACCATCCTGACATGTAACATTATTAATAAAGAAGAATGGAACGTTGGCTTACAGGCGTTAAACGTGTTGCAACAACATCTTCTAACGAAGCCGAATGTTCAAAATCAGATCGCGCGGAGTATACAGCAATTACCGATCCAGACGATTATGCAACGACGTCAAGTTCCACGGTTTCAAAGGCGAAAAAAAGGAAGTATGATGAATCATATATCAATTTCGGATTTGTTGATTCCAACGGCTCACCTCTCTGCATGTTATGTAGTAAACTGCTTCCTAATAGTTCCATGGCACCTGCCAAGTTGCGCCGGCATTTAGAAACTGTACACCCCGAGTCTAAAGACAAAAATAAAGAATTTTTTGTACGTAAAAAAGAACAGTTATTGGAAAGTCAAAAAACTATGATGCATGTAACCCAAACTATCAATGAAAAGGCCACAGAGGCATCATATTTAGTTAGCTATCGCATTGCACAAGCAGGTGAAGCGCACACTATCGCTGAGAATTTAATAAAACCATGTGTGTTAGACATAACAAAATGTATGCTCGATGAAAAATCTGCAAAGCATGTTTCTACTGTGCCGCTATCAAACGATACTGTTTCACGGCGAATTCATGATCTGGCAAGCTACGTCAAACAAGAATTAGTTACACGTCTACAAGAAACACGATTCGTCTTGCAAATAGATGAGTCTACTGATGTCGCTGGTCTGGCTATCTTGCTGGTTATCGTGAGATATCCATATGAAAGTTCTTTGGAAGAAGATATGCTTATGTGTTCACCGCTGCCCACAAAAACTACCGGAGAAGAAATTTTTAATAAAATAAATATATTTTTTGGGGAAAATAATCTCAGTTGGAACAATTGCATTGACATTTGTACAGATGGGGCCAAGGCGATGACGGGTATTACAGCAGGACTAGTGTCACGAATAAAAAATAAAGCGCCTAATTGTAGTTCCAGCCATTGTATCCTGCATAGACAAGCACTTGCGATGAAGCAAATGCCGTCAAATCTAAAATTAGTTATGGAAGAAGCGGTAAAAATAATTAATTTTATCAAAACACGACCACTACAATCCCGATTGTTCTCATTATTGTGTGAAGATTATGGCAGCAAACATAAAACACTGCTGCTCCATACAGAAGTGCGATGGCTGTCTAGGGGTAAAACTTTAACAAGGCTATTTGAACTTAGAGCCGAGTTACAAATGTTTCTTTCAGATACTGCTTTTAATTTGAAAGACCGTTTGTATGATAAAACTTGGTTGTTCCGACTGTCTTTTATGGCGGATATCTTTCAAAAACTGAACGAATTAAATGTATCATTGCAAGGTAAACAGACAACAGTGTTCCAGGCCTGTGATAAAATAACTGCCTTCAAAAGAAAATTAGATTTTTGGATTATTTGCGTTGGAAAGAGAGAAATAGAAAGCTTTACCTCACTCAATGAGTTTGTTAGCGATAACGATTCAGAAATGTTTCAAGATGATGTATTTGAGGAATTGGTCAAATATCTCACTTCGATGCGCGCATCTTTTGAGAAGTATTTTCCCGAAGAACAAAATACAAAAATGAAACTGAATTCATGGATTCATAATCCTTTTTTACCCAACTTACAAAAGCCCGAAAGTATGTCAAACGAGATATATGAATCTCTTTTAGATATGTCATCAGACACAAGTATGGAGGTACTGTTCAAAACGACGCCTCTCAACGATTTTTGGTGCAGAATTCGTGATGAATCTCCAATGCTTGCCAAAATGGCTCTGAATATTCTTCTCCCGTTCCCAACAACATATTTGTGCGAAACAGGATTCTCAACCTATGCAGCTACGAAAACAAAATACCGCAATAGACTGGACGCCGAACCTGATATGAGACTTCAACTGTCCTCTATCAAACCTGATATCAACCAATTGATGAAAAATAAAAAACAGTTTCATACCTCCCATTAGATTTTTTTTCTTTTTTAATAACTTCTATTATTATACTTGTTATGTAAGTAAGTAATAACTAACTGTTACATTGTACTTTTATTATGCTTATTAATAAAGAATACACTTTTAAAAACTATTGTTTTATTATAGGGTTCCGTCAAGTATTTCGCTTTCCAAAAGGGTTCCGTCACCAAAAAAGATTGAGAACCGCTGGTGTAGACTACTGACCCGGAATGACTCTGTTAATGGATAACTATAAACATGTAAATTAGATCATAATCCTCTTACGTTTTGATAAAACAATGTGTAACACTTAGTCTATGGTGGTTTTTACATCTTGTTTATGAAATCCATTCCGCCACTGTTTCATACACATATCTTCGGGGCAAATATCAGGGGAATTGAAGCTGTATGACATATATACCATCTTATTCATCTCATATATCGTAAGCACTGACTAAGAGGGTCAACTATTAAGGACAATAGCACAGACACAATCCCCATATGTAGATAATGGTAGGTCAAAACGTTTTTTTCTGAGAAGAGAGCTATGAACAACCGTGTGCCAACAGAAACGTTGACGATATTCATGATGAGCGTATTAGTACCTCTGGCTCGGTAGCGGACGCCGGGTCCAAACCGGATACAGGATTACTTGTCTAAGATCTATCGATCCTGCCTACGCAATCATTTCTAGTAGAGAAACATAGCGCTATACAAGTCGCATTAGGCTAGATGATGACTTACACCGAGGTATTCCGAGAACATGAGGACGGCGCTCTTGGTTACCAAGTCTTTCCTCTTATCCATCAATTCTAATGCCTTCAAAGTGCCGTTGATTAACGCTATCTGGAAATGAAGTTTTAAATTAATAAATACATGTGGTGTTTTAAATTTAGTTAGTTTTAAATTAGTCACAGGTTCTGTCGATCGTGTTAAGCTAGCTTACATTTTGCACAATTTACACGCCACAAACGCACACACTCCTACACAACAAAACGCATTACCGAAGTTCACCAAGGAGACCAACACCGAGGACTCTGGTGTTCGTAAAACACGTTCGGGACGTAGGGTCAAATTTCCAGATTATCATGCTACGAAACGTCCTCGGATGAACGCATCTATCGTTGCAAATCTATGTTTCGCAGATTCACACCGACAAGCTCTTTCTCAATGTGTTCAGACATTTAACTGTACTGTATCGTACATCACTCCCAGACCAGAGCCATTCCAGGCCAGGGTTCCGGTCTGAACACAGCACGACTCTTCAACTGTTGAGAGTACTGCACAGGATTACGGCAGCGCGAAACAAGCGCGAACACGTAGTCGCAGTATTCCTCGACATGAAAAAGGCCTTCGACCGGGTCTGGCACGCCGGTCTCCTCAAGAAACTCTCGGATACGCCGTTACCCTGACGTGTAGTACAGGTGGTCTCCTCGTTCCTGACCAACCGGACCTTCCGGGTGGTCGTGGAAGGACAGGTCTCCACTGTCCGCAACATAGCGGCCGGAGTCCCGCAAGGAAGCTGCCTATCGCCTGTGTTGTACTCGTGCTACACAGACGACATTCTACACACGGGAGATACCCAACTAGCGCTGTACGCCGACGACGCGGCGTACATCGCGTCGAGCATCTCGCTCCGCCACGCCGCGTCGAAACTGCAGCGCGCACTTGACCTCCTGCCCACGTGGCTGTCGAAATGGCGGCTCTCAGTAAACGTGGGCAAAACACAGGCAATACCCATCTCAACCTCTCGGAAGATCCCTCCACCGCTCCAACTCAACGGACAGGAGATCGCATGGACGAAAACCGCAAAATATCTGGGGATCACAATAGACCGCCATCTCTCAATGAAGCCGCATATCTGCAACACGATCGCGCGGGTCAGAGCAATGCACGCATTACTGCGCCCAGTGTTCCGCTCCCGCCTACCACTCCGCGTCAAACTGAGTGTGTACAAACTATATGTACGCACCCAGCTCACTTACGCCAGTCCCTCCTGGTACGCCCTTACAAGCGAGACCGGCCGCCGACAACTGCGCGCGCAACAATCCCTTGCGCTGCGCGAAGTCGTGCAGGCGCCGCGATACGTAAGAAACGACGCCATCGAGAGGGACCTCAAGATGGAAAGCCTGGACGCACACATATGCAGACTGGCAGTCACCATGTTCGAGCGCGCCGACACCTCTGCCTGTAACCACATAAGGGGCCTGGCACCGTGGCATGCGCGTCCACCGGACAAAAAGCGCCTGCCGCGCGACCTCGTCGCGATTTGAAAAGCGGCTTCAAAAGGTGGTAGGGCGGTCCCCTAAGCCCCAGAAGAAACAAACGACGCCTCACAGACCGCCACGCGGTGTGAGACGCCGAACAAACCCTAACTATACCGAGGCGGACTGCGCATAAGTCACCACTCCTGTCGCTGGTCGCCCGGAGCTGGACCTCCCCAGGTGTTGCCTGGGGTCTCATCTGGCTCGAGTTGACCGCCGGAGCGGTGTGAAGAGCGCAACATTCCGCCTCAAAAAATGAACCCCAAAGTACTAAGTACAACCCCAGGACCTGCCCTTTTCCAAGGGCAGCGAAACCTGAACCCGCTGGCAGGGGGCAAACCGCCCCGGTCCAGCCTCCACGCACCCACTCCACTTCCGTTTCAGCGTTTAGTTCGTGAGATCGCTCAAGCCTTCAAGACCGATCTGCGCTTCCAGAGTTCCGCCGTTATGGCTCTACAGGAGGCTAGCGAGGCTTATTTGGTCGGCCTCTTCGAGGACACCAACCTTTGTGCAATACACGCTAAACGCGTCACCATTATGCCAAAGGACATACAATTGACGCGCAGAATCCGAGGCGAACGCGCCTAAGAAAGAACACGATCGCCACGACCGCCTCCGCCGCCATCACCACCACTACCGCGACGACGTAGACAACAAAAACAACAACAACAACAACAACAACAACAACAACAACAGCATCATCATCATCATTATTAACACACTGAAAATATATCAAAGTGTGCAATTAGAGCGCTGTGGTGCTTCGGTTACAACAAAAGGCCCTTTTCAGGGCTACACACGTTTCATATATCACATACGTATTACGATATGTTTCTAATGAACAGAGAAGTCTCGACAACAACAACAACAATAACAATTGTAATAAAGTGAATAATAAATGCTTGGTCTTAGGACCGCGCGACTCGTATATTACCCCTCTAAACAGGGAGACAAATCAAAGTTGAAAAATAATTATAATAATAATGATGATGACGATATCACAGATAGACGTCTACTACTCTTACCTAAGAGTTCAACGCGCACACCTACGTCGTAATTATTGTCTCTAGTGCAGGTATTATATGCTATATATACATATCTACCATATATCCATAATATCTTATATATGTTATTTGCTTGCAACAGTCGCTCGGGGTCGGCGTAAATAGATTAGCTTAAATCTAATTTTTTATTCGCTCATCCTCCATAATAATAAATATCATCATGTATATTTATAGGCATATCATTTTTATTCTTTTCTCTCTCTAAGTAAGAAGTAGGCACATATTAAAAGAAAGCAAGCAATCAAGTAGACTTTTTGTTTGTTTTTTTTTTTTGTTTTTTTTTTTGCCGCTGCCATATGCAACAGACTATTATTGTAGTGTGTCGTGTAGGAGCCAATTTGAGATATCGGTATGAGGCGTACACGTACATATGTACAATAACAACTTAACAACTTATCTCTCCACCAGCGTACGAATAACGAACCGAACAGACTACGAGAACGCCACGACGGACGCGGTGGTAGTAGCCCCAGTATCACCGCATTATTAGTAGTGTAGCGCCGTATCTATATAAAGAGCGGACTTACGGTTGCTTTCAGCCTATCTGTCACCCAATCGGCAACTACTCGAGAGCGACCTCCGAGCACTGCTAGAACTGAGCGACGCTGTGATAATCAGCGGCGACCTTAACGCCAAAAACACCCTTTGGAACTGTCACTATTCCAACGCCAAAGGCAAAGCCCTGGAGTCGCTCTCGAGGAAACTAGCGTTCGAAATCATCGCCCCGCTCGAACCAACCCACTATCCGAACAACGTGTCTCACCGACCCGATATTCTGGACGTGGCACTCCTAAAGAATGTAAACCTACGTTTGTGTTCAGTAGAAGTGCTACACGAGTTAACTTCTGACCACAGACCTGTGATCATGGAGTTCGCACCCAGACTGGGTCCCATCGAAACAGGTCGTCATCGTACCCCCACTAGACGAATCACGGACTGGAGGAGCCTCGGGACAAAACTCGAGGCATCCACGTCCGTGCATCTAGACAGGATACCCGACCATATATCCAGTTACGAGGACACCGCGACGGCGATCGACTCCCTCAAAGCACACGTGCAATCGTTAATTAACGAATGCCCTCAGGAGGCACCAACGACGAACGATCGCCGCTGGAACCTACCCGATGACGTACGTGAACTGCTGAGGCGGAAGAACGCCGCCGTACGAGCCTATGACAGATATCCATGCGAAGACAACAGGATCAGGTTACGAATGCGCCAAGACAGGTGGGATAGGACACTACAAGACCTCGAACCTACCCACCTTGCCTTCTGGCAACTATCCCGCTCGGTAAAGAGAGACACGATCACCTGTATGCCTCCTCTAAGCCGACCTAACCTTCCACCGGCCTTCGACGATATCGAAAAGTCATAGTGCCTGGCCGAGAGTCTAGAGAATCAGTGCACGGCCAGCGTAATACACTGCGACTCAGACCAAATAGCAAAAGTTGATTCGGAAGTAGAGCGCATAACCTCACTTCCTACATCAACAATAGCATCAGCATCAACATCAACGACGACGGGGACAAACGAGCAAGAAGACCTAATAACAGTCACCCCCGAAGAAGTTAAAACGATCGTTAAGGGCCTACACGCTCGCAAGGCGCCCGGTTCGGACGGTATTACAAATAGGGTCATAAAATTTTTTCCGGGTAGGCTATTGGTCCTTCTGACCTTTATCTTTAACGCAGCGCTCGCAAACAATATCTTTCCACAACAATGGAAAGAAGCCGTGGTTCTTGGGATACCCAAACCCGGCAAACCAAAGTCCTAACCGACTAGTTAAAGACCGATTAGTCTGCTTAAAGGATTAGGCAAGATATACGAGCGTTTAGTTTACAATACGCTGAAAGCGTATGCTGATGCTAATCATCTCGTCCCCCACGAGCAATTCGGTTTCCGAACCGATCACTCATGCGTCCACCAAGTCCACCGCATCGTTGAATACACCAGCGATCGGCTTCAACGCAACCTGTTCACAGGAATCCTCTTCTTTGACGTGGCGAAAGCTTTCGACAAAGTGTGGCACAACGGCTTATTATTTAAGCTATCCACCATGGGAGTGCCACACAGACTCGTGCTCATCTTACGAGACTACTTGTCAAACCGAAGCTTCCGCTACCGAGTAGAAGGGTCTCTATCCTCCCCTCACACCATACGAGCCGGTGTCCCGCAAGGGTCCGTGCTCTCCCTACCACCCTACTCTTCACGCTTTATACTAGCGACATTCCGAAGCATCGGTATGTGCAGACGGCACTTTTCGCAGACGACACGGCCATCTACTGCTCGGGGAGGAACCCTCAACAGTAGTCAAAAAACTCCAGACCGCACCCAACGCACTAGGCGCTTGGTTCCGGAAATGGAAGATAGAGCTCAACCCCGAGAAGAGCCAGGCGGTGCTGTTTCACAAAAGACAGCTAAGCTTGTATCCTTTGGAGAAGACCCCTCAGATTAGGATGTTCGGCAAGTCTATCCCTTGGGCTAGGCAGGCCAAATACTCAGGCATAACCCTTGACGACCGTCTATCCTTCGGCCCCCACATCAAGGCAGTCCGCAGCCGGGTTGCCTTCGTGCTAGGACGTCTCCACAGTTTAATAAACGCGCGTTCGAAGTTAGACTTAAAAAACAAAATTAAGTTATACACGGCATGCGTACGACCTATAATGACGTCCGGTAGCGTAGTATTCGCACACGTTAGGCCACACAGGATCCATAGGCTTCAGACATTACAGAATAAATTCATGCGCAAAGCTACGGGAGCACCGTGGTATGTATGCAACGTCGATCTCCACATCGACCTCAGATTGCCGACCATCAAGCAATACATGAAACAGTGCTCTCTTAGCTACTTTGACTCTGCTCCGTCTCACCCCAACCCTCTAGTGGTTGCGGCCGTAAATTACACACCGAGTAAGATCTCCAAAATACGTCGACCCAAACACGCGTTAGGGGAATAAGACGACGACATTACGCTCGCTCAACGTAGAGCGAACGCAGCTAGGGAATCAAATAAGAACCGTCCGCGTTTTCGTCCCCGTCGTCGGGGGCGGAATACGCACCGCGTAAACCGTTCACCAAACACGGGAGTAGGTCGCCCCAACGTATCAGTAACACCCCAAGCCGAGGTTCGTATCCCACAGGGGGTGCCCTTGGGCAATGTTACTTAACAAATGACCGGTTGAGAGCCCTCAGCGCTCACTGTAAAAAAATCTGGGTAAAGTTGTAGAGGCCACCCGAGGCCAACAGCTAGGTCAATTCAAAAAAAAAACTTCAAAACAAAAAAAAAAAAAACGTTGCCCCGTATTCAGTCGTTCGCCAGCGTTCGCCGTTCAACAACGTCTGTGTGTGTATGTGTTGCGCACCACCCGTCCACACCATCGATTGAAACTCTCCACTCGGAAGAGCTACTTTGCACAACAGCTATAACAGCAACATGACCGGTCGCGGCAAGGGAGGAAAGGGTCTGGGGAAAGGAGGAGCCAAGCGACACAGGAAAGTGCTTTGTGATAACATCCAAGGTATGACGAAGCCGGCTATCCGTCGTCTCGCTCGCAGAGGCGGTTTGAAGCGTATTTCCGGTCTTATCTACGAGGAGACTCGCGGTGTTCTCAAGGTGTTCCTCGAAAACGTTATCCGCGACGCGGTCACTTACACCGAACACGCCAAGAGGAAGACCGTCACCGCCATGGACGTCGTCTACGCTCTGAAACGTCAAGGTCGCACCCTGTACGGTTTCGGTGGTTAAGAAACTGTAGCGTTCGCGCGTGCGGCTCGTGTACCACCACCACCACCACCACCGCCACCGCCACCATCATCACCACGTTCACACCACACCTACCTACTACCTACTAATGTAGATATGATGATGATATATGCATGTATCGTGTCAAATATTATGATACAAAAAATAAAAAGGCCCTTATCAAGGCCGCCTACGATTCGTGTGCACTGCACGCACTCTTGTGCAGTAGCATGTTTCTTATGAACGACAAGTCGAGCTTTTCTAACTAAATACGTACACCACACCATACATCGCGCCGCCTATTCATAAAGTTTAGTTCCTTTATACCTACTTGGACACTGGACGGACGGACAGACAGACGTGCTGCTAGTATATAAATAAATAAATAAAATAACACACGTATGCCGCCCTTTTGATTCTGAAAGGGGGGTTTTTACGGGTTAGTAATAGGGTTACTTGTTCTGTACGACTGAACTATTGATAAGTTATTGTTTGATCGATTGATAAATCGATTTATAATACATATATATATATATATAAAGAATATATTATTTTTAATAGACAGTAAGATAATGTGTTTTATGTATGTGAGTAAACGAGTGGAGTGTTTTGTACGTTGTATAGAGGTTATCAGTTTTTAGTTTTTTTTTTTTTTTAATTTGACTTTTAGCTGTTGGCCTCAGATGGCCTCTACAACTTTACCCGGATTAATTTACGGTGAGCGCTGAGGGCTCTCAACCGGCCATTTGTTAAGCAACATTGCCCAAGGGCACCCCCTGCAGGGTACGAACCTCGGCTTAGGGTGTTGCTGATACGCTGGGGCGGCCTACTCCCATGTTTTGTGGACGGTTTACGCGGCGCGTGTTCCGCCCCCGCCGACGGGGACGAAAACGCGGACGGTTCGTACTAAGTGTGTTCGCTCTACGTTGAGCGAGTGTAATGTCGTCGTCTAGCTCCCCTAACGCGTGTTTGGGTCGACGTAGTTTTGAGATTTTACTGGGTGTGTAGTTTACGGCCGCAACCACTAGAGGGTTGGGGTGAGTCGGAGCAGAGTCAAAGTAGCTAAGGGAGCACTGTTTTATGAATTGCTTAATGGTCAGCAATCTGAGGTCGATGTGGAGATCGACGTTGCGTACATACCACGGTGCTCCCGTAGCTTTGCGCATGAAATTATTCTGTAGTGTTTGAAGCCTATGGATCCTGTGTGGCCTAACGTGTGCGAATACTACGCTACCGTACGTCATTATAGGACGTATGCATGCCGTGTATAATCTAACTTTGTTTTTTAAATCTAACTTCGAACGCGCGTTAATTAGACAGTGTAGACGTCCTAGCACGAAGGCAGCCCGGCTGCGGACTGCCTTGATGTGGGGGCCGAAGGATAGACGGTCGTCAAGGGTTATGCCTAGGTATTTGGCCTGCCTAGCCCAAGGGATAGACTTGCCGAACATCCTAATCTGAGGGGTCTTCTCCAAAGGATACAAGCTTAGCTGTCTTCTGTGAAACAGCACCGCCTGGCTTTTCTCGGGGTTGACCTCTATCCTCCATTTCCGGAACCAAACGCCCAGTGCGTTGGCTGCGGTCTGGAGTTTTTTGGCTACTGTCGAGGGGTTCACTCCTGAGCAGTAGATAGCCGTGTCGTCTGCGAATAGTGCCGTCTGCACATACCGATGCTTCGGAATGTCGCTAGTATACAGCGTGAAGAGTAGGGGGGAGAGCACGGACCCTTGTGGGACACCGGCTCGTATGGGGTGAGTGGAGGATAGTGACCCTTCTACTCGGTAGCGGAAGCTTCGATTCGACAAGTAGTCTCGTATGATGAGCACGAGTCCGTGTGGCACTCCCATGGTGGATAGCTTAAATAATAAGCCGTTGTGCCACACTTTGTCGAAAGCTTTCGCTACGTCAAAGAAGAGGATTCCTGTGAACAGGTTGCGTTGAAGCCGATCGCTGGTGTATTCAATGATGCGGTGGACTTGGTGGACGCACGAGTGTTCGGTTCGGAAACCGAATTGCTCGTGGGGGACGAGAAGATCAGCATCGGCATACGCTTTCAGCCTATTGTAGATTAGACGCTCGTATAGCTTGCCTAATCCTTTAAGCAGACTGATCGGTCTATAACTGGTCGGTTCGGACTTTGGTTTGCCAGGTTTGGGTATCCCAATAACAACGGCTTCTTTCCATTGTTGTGGAAAGATGTTGTTTTTGAGCGCTGCGTTGAAAATGAAGGTCAGAAGGACCAGTAGCCTGTCCGGAAAGAGTTTTATTACCCTGTTTGTGATACCGTCCGAACCGGGCGCCTTGCGAGCGTGTAGGCCCTTGATGATCGTTTCAACTTCTTCGGGGGTGACCGTGTCTAGGTCTTGTTCGTCTGTCCCCGTCGGCGTTGAAGCTAGTGTTGATGTAGGAAGTGAGGTTATTCGCTCTACTTCCGAATCAACTTCGGCTATTTGGTCTGAGTCACAGTGTATTACGCTGGGCGTGCACTGATTCTCTAGACTCTCGGCCAGGCACTCTGACTTTTCGATATCGTCGAAGGCCGGTGGAAGGTTAGGTCGGCTTAGAGGAGGCATACAGGTGATGGTGTCTCTCTTAAGCGAGCGGGATAGTTGCCAGAAGGCAAGGTGGGTAGGTTCGAGGTCTTGTAGTGTCCTATCCCACCTGTCTTGGCGCATTTGATCGATGCGCGACTTGACCGCTCTTTCTAAGCTTCGTAACCTGATCCTGTTGGCTTCGCATAGATATCTGTCATAGGCTCGTACGGCGGCGTTCTTCCGCCTCAGCAGCTCACGTACGTCATCGGGTAGGTTCCAGCGGCGATCGTTCGTCGCTGGTGCCTCTCGAGTGCATTCGTTAATTAACGATTGCACGTGTGCTGTGAGGGAGTCGATCGCCGTCGCGGTGTCCTCTTTGCTGGTTATGTGGTCGGGTATCCTGTCTAGATGCACGGACGAGGATGCCTCGAGTTTGGTCCCGAGGCGCCTCCAGTCCGTGATTCGTCTAGTGGGGGTACGATGACCTGTGTCGATGGGACCCAGTCTGGGTGCGAACTCCATGACCACAGGTCGGTGGTCAGAAGTTAACTCGTGTAGCACCTCTACTGAACACAAACGTAGGTTTATGTTCTTTAGGAGTGCCACGTCCAGAATGTCGGGTCGGTGAGACACGATGTACGGATAGTGGGTCGGTTCGAGCGGGGCGATGATGTCGAACGCTAGTCTAGTCGAGAGCGACTCCAGGGCTCTGCCTTTGGCGTTGGACTGGTGACAGTTCCAAAGGGTGTTTTTAGCGTTAAGGTCGCCGCCGATTATGACGGCGTCGCTCAGTTCTAGCAGTGCTCGGAGGTCGCTCTCGAGTAGTTGCCGATTGGGTGACAGATAGGCTGAAACTAGAGTGATCGATTGGTGTCCGGTCATGCCTATTCGACAGACCGAAGCCTCGATGCTAGTCAGCGCAGGCGGATCCATAGGTACGCAGTGAAGGGACCTTTTGTAATATATGAGAGTTCCCCCTTGCGCAGAGTCAATCCTATCGTTGCGGATCACAGAGTAGTTCGCAACGTTTGGGTTTCTCTGCGAGGGTTTCAAAAAGGTCTCTTGTACGAGTAGTATGTCGAGTTGGTGTGCCCTAAGAAAAACGCCAACTTCATCTCGTTGCCTACCGATGCCGTTGGCGTTGAAGTACCCTAACTTGAGTGATCTGGGTTTGACTCTGCGTGTTAGTGTGCAATCCATTATGGGTTGCATTTAAACGCGCCTAGCTTCTCGAGTACGCTCGAGTACCTAATGCTGACACTGAGGAGGGCCAACGGATTGCCCTCGTTTTGGCGAATTAGGTTAGCGAGCTGGCGTAGCTCGCTAAAGTTTATCGCACTCGCGAACCTTGCCACTAGGGATAGGTCCGGGTCGATAGTTTGCGGTAGTTAATTGAGAGGGCTCCTATAGTCGACGACGAGCGGCTTGGGCCCTCCCTGGAGAGGCTTTGTGGGCTGCTCGACAGGGGCTGCCTTTGCGGGTACTGGGGCAGGTATGGGGGCCTGCATCGTATTCCGCACGGGCAGAGGTGGGAAGGTCTCCTTGGTCTTCCTGGGAGTGGCCCAGGCGTTCGTCTTCGGCAGAGGAGCAGCTGTAAAGCTCCCCCCCAGTCCCTGCAGCAGCAGGGACGACTGGGCGGGGACGCTGAGGTCCTTTCGCCTTGGGGGTTTTAGGCGCCCTCGGGCAACCTCTATAGTTGGCGGGATGGCCTGTTTCGCCACACAGCACGCACGCGACTGGCTCAGTGCATTTGGCCCTGTCTTTGGGCCTTTTGCACTCCTCCGTCGCGTGGTCTTCCAGGCACTTGACGCACCTGGGGCGCGCGAAACAGTTTCGCGCCGAGTGCCCGTAGAGCTGGCAGCGGTGGCATTGTGAGATGCCACTTCTACGGTGAGGTGGCTCCACGGTTATGCCCGACAGCCCGCAAACGGATGACATCTTGAAGATATCCTTGCCTGCGGGGCTGTCGTCTAGCGTGACTATCACCATGTCGTAGACGACATTGGTGCGGCCTTTGACCATCCGGTGTACCTCATGCACCGGGTAGTTTTCTGACAGGGATTGTTTGATCTATTCGGGGGAATTCTCCCTGGGCACATTGCGCACAACCACACGGAGCTTCTTGTCCTCTGGGAGAGTGTACGTGTGGTATGAGACGTCTCTCTCCCGAAGGAGTTTGGAGAGCGCCCTGTGGTCGCTCGCGGTGGCTAGGGCGACTTTGATGCCCTGTTGGGTGCTATGAGCAGAGTGGTAGCGGATTCGGCGCTCGTTGCACCAGGTGGAGATCGCCGTCCATCTCGACTTCTCCTGGATGAATATCGGTGGAGGGGCGGGGATCTTCGGCGCAGCCGCCGAGGCGTCGGTGATAGTGGGCGAGGCCCTCCCTGAGGGGGAGGGGGTGCCCTTAGGCCTTGAAGAGGCGCGAACGGGGGCGGGTGCGGGGGCGGGTGCGGGGGCGGAGGCTGCCGAGGTCTGCTTACCCTCGGTCAGCTTTGGGGCCTTGTTTGGGCCCTTTTTGGTTTTACGGGTGCGTTTACGTGAGGAAACGACCGTAAAGCC
The DNA here is from genome assembly GCA_949316085.1 of Hypercompe scribonia. Taxonomy (NCBI): domain Eukaryota; kingdom Metazoa; phylum Arthropoda; class Insecta; order Lepidoptera; family Erebidae; genus Hypercompe; species Hypercompe scribonia. Next base: position 23,956,399 of record OX438977.1, read on the forward strand.
TGTCTGCTCGTCGTCCTCTTTAGAAGAGGAGGACGAGGAGGACTCGTCTTCGCTGACGTCGGAGCCCCCTGACTGGTCCGCTCCTTCGTCGCCTGAGTTTGCCTCGGGCTCTGGAGACGTTTCTGTCTCCATTTCCCGAGTTATCTGCTCGGTTATTGTCATATATTTTCTCTTAATGACCTCGATTACTTCGGGGTCTTTCAAGAGGGTTTCTATGTCCACTCTTAGAGTGGATCCCGCGGAAAGGCCCGCGAGGGCCATTTCGGCGGTTTGGGTGCTGCGCGACGTACCGGCAACAACAACAGCAGCAGCAACAGTCCTAGACCCCGGGTGGGACAACCCAGGGGTGTGAGTGTGCTTGGTCTCCCAGCCGGGGTAAGGCCGGGAGGGTGTACTTATAGCTAGGTGTGCCCTAATAGAGTATCCCTTCGCCGATCTTATTGTGCGTCGGGTTCCTAACAGCCCAGGTGCCGGGGTGGTATGGGCCTGTTGGCCGGCACACCCAAACTAACACCTGAGAATGGGATGTAGGGGCAAGGGTGGGGTGGGAAGGCGATGGCTAGGCTCGACTAGGAGTCCCCCCAAGGCCGAGTTGTCTAGCCCCAGCCGACTTTGCCTAACCCAGAAGGGGCTAGGCAGGCGGGTCGGGTCACCGCCCACTCGGTTTCGTTGACACCGTTAGGTTTCCACCGAATGACCAAATTTCGATTTACCCTGAAGGGGCCAAAGACTTATCTGCAGTGCAGAAACTTGCGCCTCTGTGAAGGACGGCGCACTGTCCAACGTCGTATTTAAAAATACGACGTTAAACGTACGCGTCTTGTTCACAAAGAACGCTGACCTATAGACTTATCTGTTTAATACAAGAAACTAGCGCTTCTGCGACGGACGGCGCACTAAATAACGTCGTATTCAAAAATACGACGTTAAACGTACGCGCCCTGTTCACAAAGAACGCTGACCTTGAGCGCAGTGCGGCGCAGGCGGGCGACCGTTACAACACACAGCGGTGACGTAGGCGGCGCGGTGCGACGGGCTGCGGTGGCGCGGAGCGAGAGGTGCGGCGTGGCGCGGGGCGCGATGTCGCAGCGGGAGCACTTGAGCACTTGAGAGACACGTCCGCTCGGGACGCGCGTCGGAAGCAGAATGACCAGAATTATATACCGAGGTTATCAGAGTTTCCTCTGTACGTATGTAGGTACATACAATACAACCTATCGCAGCTGTACGCCGCCGGCGGACGGACGAGACAAGGCGTCGAGAACTGCATTTCGTTCGCACCACCCGTTCGTTTTAATTATATTTATTTCTTTCTTATACATACCAATTTTGATGTAGATAATAATATTGAGCGGATGTAGATGCACCCCTCGAAAATAATACATATACATTAGGGTGTCCCTTATATGACAAAAAAAAATTTTTTTTCGAATTTCGAAATGCATACCCTCTATAATTTTTACTAATGCTATAAGATACTTAAATATAAAATTTTATCAATCTAGCATAATTGCAACCAGTGCCGACCGAGCTTCAAAGTTTAGTAAAAAAAGTGTTTTGTCCTAAAATTTCAGTCTGCTATAATTTCACTATAAATGCAATGAATTAAGTGAATAAAATTAAATAATAAATTAGATGAACATTAATCTTTAATTAAAAACATAAAGAAATAAGAATCATTCAGGGTAACTTCTTTTTAGAGTAGTTTTTTTACAGTCTGGATACAATTTTCGATGTTCCTGGACACAGCGCAGCAAGAACTGTTTTTGTTCTTCTTCAGCCGTGATAAGTCCGTTAAAATCTTGCATTAATTTAACAGCCCTTTCAGCAGTATCATTTGCAACTCTCAAATAACTTATTCTTCTTTTAGCCTCCAGAAAAGCAGCATTGTTATTCCAAGAAGATACATCTTCCTTTAGAAAACTGTCGTCGATCTGCAGTCGTGATAAAAATTGTTTGCTCTTTTCCGATACGAAATCATCCAGTGCTTTGTCTAAAAAAAAAGAAAAATAAGTTAAATAACAAATAAAAATCAACAACAATTTTGAAAATAAATAAAGAAGTATTGAACATTGAAATTGAATTCAACAAAAAGTCAATTTAACTTACCAAACAACTTTTGAGTCAGTTCTTCCTTCGACGGGTCATAGCGTTTGCTAAAATCCGAGATTTTGTCCCTGTTGAAGTTGGCAATCATCTTCTTCTTAGTTTGGTTGTCAACTTCATCATCAAATAGTGATAGAATGACTGTCTCTTCACATAAATACCACAAGTGATGGCTGAACTTGCTTATAGAAGCTTTAGAAATTGTTGCGTCAACTTTTTCATACTCTTTTAACATCTTCAAGAAGCGCAAATCTTGATTAGGTGCTTTGGTCGCCACTGTACATTCGAGCCAAGGTTTAACATACAATATTACGAGAAATAAGCAAACATCTTGTAGAGCCTTTTTGTCCTTCGCAGTTACTCTGCATTGTGACTGAAGTAAACATATTTTTAAAGAATAGATCGCTCTCGCCATCCAGCGTGCCTGATGTATAGCTCCGGGGGGCCTTAGTTTTAATTTTTCATCTGTGTCTCCTCCTAAAAATATTACGCACAGTTCGACCAATTCGCGGTAATCATCTCTTACAAAACCTTTATCTAATTCTGCCTTATAAAATAGTAACAACGCTTGAATGTCTGTCTCGGCAACCCGTGCTTTTACGAAATTAAGAGATGGTTCAATTTTAGTACAATCAATGTTTTTCCAATTTTCTTGGAACTTTTTGAACATTGGAATATCTGGGCTACTAGTAATTTGCTTAATCTTGGTTTCAAAGACAGCTTTTAGGACCAATTCATAAACATGATGACGACAGGCGAAAAGCAACAATTCTCTTCCTAAAGTTTGCTCCAAAATAGCACAAGCTCCATTGAAACGGCCCATATTGGAAGCTGTTGTGTCGCAGCACATTATTTGCACTTTATCATAAAGGTTCCAGTCAAAGAGAGCTGCTGATACAGCCTTCGCTTGATGTTTTCCAGAAGAACTTTCTAGTTTCGGCACTGCAAGAAGCTGCTCTCTATCGTCAAATGAAGCTATAACTGGCAAGCGTTCTTCTTTTGAACTCCGTACATCCAACCCCCGTTTTCCATCCCAATGGACTGTGACTATGTCGGGTACATTGTTTTGGAAGTTAGATTTTATTGCTTCTGCCCTTGATTTTCTAGTTTCAGTACGAATTCGCTGAATCGAGGATTTGTTAATACAGAAATCATCGCTGCTCAGACCAAGCGCTTCTACCACCGCATTAAGAATGTAAACGGTATCTCTAATGCTTAACTGGCATCGATCTAAAGTTGCAACTAGTTTAGGTGTTATAAGATTCTTTCTACCTCTTTTTGAACTTTGTTCATGGCAGGGAGCGTCCGGCAAGCTGAGTTCAGAATTCAAGATCTGTTCTTCGTCTGAATCTTCTACACTGTCTAAGTTATTTGTGGTGGAAGTAGATGCAACAGCAAGTGATTCTCTTTGTCTTACAATCCTTTCCTCTTCTTCCAATCGTCGTTGTCTAGATCTTTGTTCTTTTTCCGCCAATTTTTTATCTACACCACCTAAGCATCCCGGTCGACCTGGCTCTCTCTGTTTCATTAAAAATAATTTATCTTCCTCTATTTTCATTCTCTCAAAAGCATCAGCATGTGCAATATCAAACAAATTATCAAGATTAATTATAAAATTGTTTTCACGATTCTTAAACGTAATCTGAGTTTTCTTACAATTTTTTTTTTGCAACTCTCTCCAAACATGATATAAATCAATAAGTTTCTTCACGCAGTTAGGAAATGCCCTTGTTGGAATTCTTGCTTTTTCCCAATATATGATGCACTCCCTAATCACAAGATTTGCACTTTCACTAACAGTCAATTTAACCTCACGAATATTGTAAAATAGGACTGAGAGAACTTGTCGATTAGATGGTAATTTTGCACCATTTATTTGGTAGCTAGTCAATCCGATAAGAAAAATATTTTGTTTATCACTCCGTAATTCCACCGACATGTTTACGCACTAAACAAAGAAGCACTAATAGTCTCAAAAATCACGTACGAAATGGCAAATAAAACATGTCGTAACAGGTCACTGGGCAGTACTTAAGCAACTTGTATCGACAAGTTTAAATAGCAAGTCGGCACGGGTTATCGTTTATATATCGAGCTAATATTTTTTTCTAGACAATATAGGGTTATTACGAAACTTTTAAGAAGGTATGCGTAAAAAAATATCGAACTTGAAATTTAAGGGACACCCTAATGTATATATTACATAAATTTGTATAAGCGCTCAGTATTTCACGTAGGATTCGTCAAATAAAACTTTTCTGTTTGACATTCAACTATGTCTACAGTGGTCTCGAACGTCATAGAGCGAGATCGGTAGACTTGCCTGCTAAAATCGGTATATTTGTACCCAAAATCGGTATTTGATTAAAAAAATACAATATTCAATAAAATTCGTTTATATTTTAAAAATATACTTACAGACTAAATTGTGAAAATCATAATTATTTTTTATACCAATATTCTTTGACCATAGCCGCGGTCATCTTCGAATTAATTTCAAAATCGTAACAATTAGCTGTATTAAAGAGTTGTTTTGAATGTAATAGACTAGTGATTGATTCAGTAGACAGCCTGTTTCACTGCTTTGTTTTTAAAAGATTAATATGTGAAAATATGCGTTCAACGTTAGCGGATGAATGGGGAAGTGATCAAATATTAAAGATGAAATTAGACAACAATGGAAACATTTGAGTTTCATCGCCACGCTTTAGTAAACTTACTTCATCCCAAAATAGTTCTACATCATCAGGAAATGTTTTGATTTGTTCACAATTTCTTAAAATGCGGCACTCTGTATCAATTTCCTGGAATTCGTTGCTGTGAACAATATTGGGAAAGAGCCTACTCACAGAAACTATCGAAGCAGTTTTGCCAATTTTAACATTTTTTGGATCAATTATGTCTAAACCTTTAATTGGGTTATTTTTCAATGGAAACCGCGCGGTTATTTGCTTACAAACTTCGATATAAAAATCTAGGCATCTGCATTTAAACAAATTTACTTGATCTGAATTTAGATTTTCTGAACTACTTAGTAATGTATGAGATGTAGCAGCACCATAGTATACGTCATCAATATTCATAAAATTTCTGGGATTCTTAAAATCAACATTTTCGATTGGAGTGCTAGTTAAATATTCTCTTTTTAAAAAACAATCAAAAATAGTTTTTAATGTTCCAGTTATTTTTTCATATAAATTATGAATTTTCGGGTGCTCTGCTTGCATTTCTTTATTTAAATCGGTAAATAATGGTAATACAAAATTTGAAAATTCCAAAAATAATATCGTAGTAGGATCTTGGAGCTTCTGTAATATATGTTCTGCAGCTAAAAGATGATCATTGTTAGATATTTGCTTTATAAAAAATAGTTTAAGAGCAGAGAGTTGTTCCAATATTCTCTTCACTGCTGCATGTACTGATAACCAGCGTGTTTGAGAGGGATGAAGTATTTTATGTACTTTTAAGTCGCAAAACATTTGAAAGTTTTTAAATTCTGCCACTCATTTTGGGCTAGAAGAAAAGTAGTTGTAAATGTCTCTTACAAGATCCTCTATAAAACGTGGCAATTTGGTACAAGCATATGACGCGCAAAGGTGAAACGAATGCAAGGCGCATTTAAGTATAAAAATGTTAGGAATTTCATTTTGCAGCAATGTTACAACAGAATTATTACGTCCCATCATTACGTTTGCCCCGTCAGATGCAAAACCTATTAGATTACCTTTATATGGAATGTTATTACTTCTAAAAAAATTTACAATGTGTTCAAATAAGGTTGCTGCATTAGCTTCTTCTAATGAAATAAGAGCTAAAAAACAATCTTTAATACGATTCATTTTCGCATACGCATATCTCACAACTAAGCACAAGTGTTTGGTCGTACTAAGATCAGTAGACTCGTCAATAATAAGCGAAAACTTAGTTTGCCCTAGATCTTCACATAAATTATTGAAACTTTCTTTACCTATAATATGATCAATTATGTCATGAGTTTTGGTTGAAGTGCATTTTATTTCTTTTGCTATTTTTGAATCAGAACAAACGGCTTGCATCAACGGTAGGTGCTCCATAATAGTGAATGGAAGATTGTGTTCAGTAAAAAACGAGGCTAATCTTATTTCACCTGAAATTAAAAATAAAGAATTAAAATTACGTAGGTATATCTAGTATGTCTAGTAGCGATTAGGATATAATTATATCCACTGCTTCTATAAACCGATATGTAGAGAACAAAATAATATAACAATGTAAATAGTAAATTAAATAACTAAAAAGATTACCTTGCTTAACCAGTATATCAGATTTTTGAGTTTTGATCACAGTAAATGATGATATCTTCGGTTGTGATTTTATATTCTTTGATGATACTGAGTGTGCTTGTGAAGAACTATGTTTCTTTATAGCGTCTTTTCCTGATGTGATGTTGATATCTTTATTACAATTCTTACAATAGGCATAGCTTTCGTCTTTGCGACTATCTTGCAGCCAACCTGGAAATTCTTCTTCCCATTCTTTTCTATAATATTGTAGATATTTTTTTCTTCTTACACTCGCACTTGTGCTTGGCTCCTCGTCAGACGACATTTTAACTTAATTATCTGATTTTTTAGGGACTCTTTCGGTTAGGTACTCACTCTTCAAAGTTAAGAAAATTTATGAAAAAATAAAACCGAATTACTGTTTATTTATACTAAACAGGTAAATTCCCGAGCGGGAAGCCCCTTATAACATCGAATTGTAGGACACAAGGGTGTCAAGGGTATTCCCCAAAATATATAAAGTACATTCGGCACTAGGTCTATACTATTGAGGGCTTCCCCGTAACATTAAACATAAATGAAAAGGGTTGCCAACTTAAAAGTGTAAAATCGGGAGAATTTCCAAGTATACTGTGAAATCGTAGAAAAATCGTTATATTTCGGTATTTCGGTAGAACAGAGCCCATATCGGTAGAAATACCGAAAAATCGGTAGGTTCGAGACCACTGTATGTCTATAATAAACAAAAGAGACAATTTGACCACAGAGTATGTATACGTGTACAAATACTTGTGTATGCGTGTGTCAAATGTATTCTGGTTTGTGTAATGTTTTATTTATCGATTTATTGTACTTATTATGCATTAATATTAAAAAAAAATCTTTTTTTTATTAAATGAGGCAAATAAAACTTTTTTTTTTTTTTTTTTTTGGTATGTCTATGTCAGTACTCTATGTCTATGGACAAAATGGCGTGTACAAATACATGTGTATGGTATATGTGTGTGTGTGAAATGCATGGTAGTGTGTGTAATGTTTTATTTATTGATTTAATGTAAATACTTTATAAGCATTATTATTGAAAAATATTAGCGTTCTGCACTTCTCCAACGCATAAACTATAAGTGTGCCAAATTTTAATATATATTTTAGGGCCTCTAAAACAAAACAACAATTTGGACTCATTTGGGGGACGGATTTTGTACGGATGGATATATAATAAACTAAATTTAGTTCATATCTAACACACAAGCAATAACGCTGTGAATTATATCTATCTCCACATATATAAGTATTTCATCAGTCAATCTAGAACAAGTGAAGTACAAGGTTCGGTCAGTTTGAAGCTAGATGGCGTTGTGCGTTCAATGTTCGTAATGTTTATTTAAATAGATCACAACAACAACATACATACATACATACATACCATACATACATACATATATTTAATAAAAACAATAACATAGTCGCAGCAGGAGTGTTGCTCGCCAGTTCGCATAACTAACTAAACCTAAAACGTAGTGAGTGATATAGCGGCGCGAGGGAACGAACGGTGTGACCGACCGTGCGCCGCCGCCGCAGGCTATATATACTGGTGTCGAAAATTCAGACCGTTCGAAAATTCAGGCTTTACAGTCGTTTCCTCACGGAAACGCACACGTAAAACCAAGAAGGGCCCAAACAAGGCCCCCAAGCTGACCGCGGGTAAGCAGACCTCGGCAGCCCCCGCCCCCGCCCCCGCTCGCGCCTCTTCAAGGCCTAAGGGCACCCCCTCCCCCTCAGGGAGGGCCTCGCCCACTATCACCGACGCCTCGGCGGCCGCGCCGAAGATCCCCGCCCCTCCACCGATATTCATCCAGGAGAAGTCGAGATGGACGGCGATATCCACCTGGTACAACGAGCGCCGAATCTGCTACCACTCTGCCCGTAGCACCCAACAGGGCATCAAAGTCGCCCTAGCCACCGCAAGCGACCACAGGGCGCTCTCAAAGCTCCTTCGGGAGAGGGACGTCTCATACCACACGTACACTCTCCCGGAGGACAAGAAGCTCCGTGTGGTCGTGCGCAACGTGCCCAGGGAGATCTCCCCCGAGGAGATCAAACAATCCCTGTCCGTGAACTACCCAGTGCATGAGGTACACCGGATGGTCAAAGGCCGCACCAATGTCGTCTACGACATGGTGATGGTCACGCTAGACGACAGCCCCGCGGGCAAGGACATTTTCAAGATGTCATCCGTCTGTGGGCTGTCAGGAATAACCGTAGAGCCACCTCACCGAAGAAGTGGCACTTCTCAATGTCACCGCTGCCAGCTCTACGGGCACTCGGCGCGAAACTGTTTCGCCCGCCCCAGGTGCGTCAAGTGCCTGGAAGACCACGCGACGGAGGAGTGTAAAAGGCCCATAGACAGGGCCAAATGCACTGAGCCAGTCGCGTGCGTGCTGTGTGGCGAAACAGGCCACCCCGCCAACTACAGAGGTTGCCCGAGGGCGCCTAAAACCCCCAAGGCGAAAGGACCTCAGCGTCCCCGCCCAGTCGTCCCTGCTGCTGCAGGGACTGGGTGGAGCTTCACAGCTGCTCCTCTGCCGAAGACGAACGCCTGGGCCACTCCCAGGAAGACGGGGGAGACCTTCCCACCTCTGCCCGTGCGGAAGACGATGCAGGCCCCCATACCTGCCCCAGTACCCGCAAAGGCAGCCCCTGTCGAGCGGCCCACAAAGCCTCTCCAGGGAGGGCCCAAGCCGCTCGTCGTCGACTATAGGAGCCCTCTCAATCAACTACCGCAAACTATCGACCCGGACCTATCCCTAGTGGCAAGGTTCACGAGTGCGATAGACTTTAGCGAGCTACGCCAGCTCGCTAACCTAATTCGCCAAAACGAGGGCAACCCTTTGGCCCTCCTCAGTGTCAGCATTAGGTACTCGAGCGTACTCGAGAAGCTAGGCGCGTTTAAATGCAAACCATAATGGATTGCACACCACCACGCAGAGTCAAACCCAGATCACTCAAGCTAGGGTACTTCAACGCCAACGGCATCGGTAGGCACGAGATGAAGTTGGCGTTTTTCTTAGGGCACACCAACTCGACATACTACTCGTACAAGAGACCTTTTTGAAACCCTCGCAGAGAAACCCAAACGTTGCGAACTACTCTGTGGTCCGCAACGATAGGATTGACTCTGCGCAAGGGGGAACTCTCATATATTACAAAAGGTCCCTCCACTGCGTACCTATGGATCTCCCTGCGCTGACTAGCATCGAGGCTTCGGTCTGTCGAATAGGCATGACCGGACACCAATCGATCACTCTAGTTTCAGCCTATCTGTCACCCAATCGGCAACTACTCGAGAGCGACCTCCGAGCGCTGCTAGAACTGAGCGACGCCGTGATAATCGGCGGCGACCTTAACGACAAAAACACCCTCTGGAACTGTCACCAGTCCAACGCCAAAGGCAGAGCCCTGGAGTCGCTCTCAACTAGACTAGCGTTCGACATCATCGCCCCGCTCGAATCGACCCACTATCCGCACATCGTGTCTCACCGACCCGACATTCTGGACGTGGCACTCCTAAAGAACATAAACCTACGTTTGTGTTCAGTAGAGGTGCGACAGGAGTTAACTTCTGACCACAGACCTGTGGTCATGGAGTTCGCACCCAGACTGGGTCCCATCGACACAGGTCATCGTACCCCCACTAGACGAATCACGGACTGGAGGCGCCTCGGGACAAAACTCGAGGCAACCTCGTCCGTGCATCTAGACAGGATACCCGACCACATATCCAGCCAAGAGGACACCGCGACGGCGATCGACTCCCTTACAGCACACGTGCAATCGTTAACTAACGAATGCACTCGGGAGGCACCAGCGACGAACGATCGCCGCTGGAACCTACCCGATGACGTTCGTGAGCTGCTGAGGCGGAAGAACGCCGCCGTACGAGCCTATGACAGATATCCATGCGAAGCCAACAGGATCAGGTTACGAAGCTTAGAAAGAGCGGTCAAGTCGCGCATCGATCAAATGCGCCAAGACAGGTGGGATAGGACACTACAAGACCTCGAACCTACCCACCTTGCCTTCTGGCAACTATCCCGCTCGCTCAAGAGAGACACCATCACCTGTATGCCTCCTCTAAGCCGACCTAACCTTCCACCGGCCTTCGACGATATCGAAAAGGCAGAGTGCCTGGCCGAGAGTCTAGAGAATCAGTGCACGCCCAGCGTAATACACTGCGACTCGGACCAAATAGCCGAAGTTGATTCGGAAGTAGAGCGCATAATAACCTCACTTCCTACATCAACACTAGCCTCAACATCAACGCCGACGGGGACGACAGACGAACAAGACCTAGCCACGATCACCCCCGAAGAAGTCGAAACGATCGTCAAGGGCCTACACGCTCGCAAGGCGCCCGGTTCGGACGGTATCACAAACAGGGTAATAAAACTCTTTCCGGAGAGGCTACTGGTCCTGCTGACGTTCATTTTCAACGCAGCGCTCAAAAACAACATCTTTCCACAACAATGGAAAGAAGCCGTTGTTATTGGGATACCCAAACCTGGCAAACCAAAGTCCGAACCGACCAGTTATAGACCGATCAGTCTGCTTAAAGGCAAGCTATACGAGCGTCTAATGTACAATAGGCTGAAAGCGTATGCCGATGCTAATCATCTCGTCCCCCACGAGCAATTCGGTTTCCGAACCGAACACTCGTTCGTCCACCAAGTCCACCGCATCGTTGAATACACCAGCGATCGGCTTCAACGCAACCTGTTCACAGGAATCCTCTTCTTTGACGTGGCGAAAGCTTTCGACAAAGTGTGGCACAACGGCTTATTATTTAAGCTATCCACCATGGAAGTGCCACACAGACTCGTGCTCATCATACGAGACTACTTGTCGAATCGAAGCTTCCGCTACCGTGTAGAAGGGTCACTATCCTTCACTCACCCCATACGAGCCGGTGTCCCACAAGGGTCCGTGCTCTCCCCCCTACTCTTCACGCTGTATACTAGCGACATTCCGAAGCATCGGTATGTGCAGACGGCACTATTCGCAGACGACACGGCTATCTACTGCTCAGGAGTGAACCCCTCGACAGTAGCCAAAAAACTCCAGACCGCAGCCAACGCACTGGGCGTTTGGTTCCGGAAATGGAGGATAGAGATCAACCCCGAGAAAAGCCAGGCGGTGCTATTTCACAGAAGACAGCTAAGCTTGTATCCTTTGGAGAAGACCCCTCAGATTAGGATGTTCGGCAAGTCTATCCCCGGGCTGCCTTCGTGCTAGGACGTCTACACAGTTTAATAAACGCGCGTTCGAAGTTAGATTTAAAAAACAAAGTTAGATTATACACGGCATGCATACGTCCTATAATGACGTACGGCAGCGTAGTATTCGCACACGTTAGGCCACACAGGATCCATAGGCTTCAAACACTACAGAATAATTTCATGCGCAAAGCTACGGGAGCACCGTGGTATGTACGCAACGTCGATCTCCACATCGACCTCAGATTGCCGACCATCAAGCAATTCATAAAACAGTGCTCCCGTAGCTACTTTGACTCTGCTCCGACTCACCCCAACCCTCTAGTGGTTGCGGCTGTAAACTACACACCGAGTAAAATCTCTAAAATACGTCGACCCAAACACGCGTTAGGGGAGTTAGACGACGACATTACACGCGCTCAACGCAGAGCGGACACACTAATTACGAACCGTCCGCGTTTTCGTCCCCGCCGGCGGGGGCGGAACACGCGCCGCGTAAACCGTCAACAAAACATGGGAGTAGGCCGCCCCAGTGTTTCAGCAACACCCCAAGCCGAGGTTCGTATCCCACAGGGGGTGCCCTTGGGCTATGTTGCTTAACAAATGACCGGTTGAGAGCCCTCAGCGCTCACCGTAATACCCGCGTAAAGTTGTAGAGGCCACCCCAAGCCAACAGCTAGGTCATCTCAAAAAAAAAAAAAAAAAAAAAAAAAAACAATGGCAGACACCGCTGTTACAACCGAAGCTCCCGCTCCAGCTGCCGGTGCGAAGAAGGCCGCAAGACAATCTGGCGGCGGCGGCGGCGGCGGCGTAGCTGGCGCTAAGAAACCTAAAGCGAAACCCACTCATCCCAAGACATCGGAAATGGTGAACAACGCTATAAAGGAGATGAAGGAACGTAGCGGATCATCGCTACAGGCCATCAAAAAATATATCGCCGCTCATTATAAGGTCGACGCGGAGAAGTTAGCTCCGTTCATAAGGAAATATTTGAAGAGCACCGTCGAATCGGGTGCTCTCATTCAGACCAAAGGCAAGGGCGCATCCGGATCTTTCAAGCTAGAATCTAAATCCTCGTCGGCGAAGAAACCGAGCGCCAGCGCCGGCGCTGGCAAATCTGCCGGCGGTAAAAAGGAAAAGACATCGTCGAAGGGCGCCGCCGCCGCCGCCGCCGCCAAGAAATCCACCGCATCCGCAGCCGGCGCTAAGACCAAAAAGGCCGCCGCCGCCGCCGCCGCCGCCGCCGCCGCCGCTTCCGCATCGGCCGCGTCGGGATCTCCTTCCAAGTCGTCTAAGGCGGCGTCTTCGGCTTCAGCGAAAGACAAGAAGACGGCCGCCGCCGCTAAAAAGACCGCCGCCGCTAAAAAGGCCGCCGCCGCCGCACCGGTCCCTGCCAAAGCGAAGGCCGGCGCAGCCCCCAAGGCCAAGAAGACCGCGAAACCACCCACGAAGAAACCAAAGGCACCTAAACCTAAGAAGGCCGCAGCCACACCCACCAAGTCTAGACCCGCCGCCGCCAAGAAAACGGCCGCAGCGAAGAAGTAAACCTGACGGTTCGCGCACGCGCACATCGGCTCGCGAGAGTGACGCTACCGCCGTCGAAGAATAACTGTTGCCGCTGCTGCCGCTGGTGCTGCTGCTGCTGCTGCTGCTGCTGCTGCTGCCGCTGCTGCGGCGGCGGCGGCAGCGGCGGCGGCGGGTGCGCGACGACGACGCACGCGAACAAATATTATAAACCAAACAAACAAACGACACAAAACAGCCCTTCTCAGGGCTAACAATATATTCGTGAACGCGTGTGTCTTTCGGCACACACATTCGTTTCTATATAACGCAGAAAGTCTCCCGAATACCTCTATACCTATCTATATAAATAGGTCGACCGATTCCCAGAATATATTTAAAAAACAAAAACAACGCCCGCAATAAGAATAAATCTTGTGCACACGTGTTCCTTGGGAATACCAGAATCTGGCGTGAAACAAACATGTTACTTAAAAAGTCTTTTATCAGGCGGTGCGCAGGTACAAGGTGCGAGCCTGTAACAGTTGGGTCATTCATACCAATTCTGATGTATTCCTTTGTGTACTTAGATGGACTAAGACCGAATTAAATGCCCTTGACTCTCCTGAGAGTCCGTACATTGCTGACTGCATTCCGCATGCACCACCCACGTTCATCGGTTATAATTGTTGTACATTCAGCAAAAGTTTGGAGGTCGTTTTCTTTATTTTTTTTTTATTTTTTTTTTTAAATATCAATACTCTACACAATCGCGAGATATATACAATCTACCTATATACAATCTCAGAGAATATTTTCTACAGACTAATGTGGGAGTGCATCGCAATGTAGTTGCAGTGGATACTGGTTTTACCCACGCTCGCTCTGACTAAAGAGAATTGGCGCAAACCCGTAGGTAGTACAGTACTTAGTACTACTCTGATCTGATCTGATCTGATCTGATCGCAAGGAAGTATGGAAGGGTAAAGAGGGTCTTCACGGCCGATTTTATCGGCCCCCACACGGGTCTAATATAGACTTTAAAGTGTCGACGTCTTGGCTACCTTATTATGGTGATATCCCTTCGGAGAAACCGTAGGTTTTGTTTGTTTGTGCAAATATGGACGAAGTTATCATGACGAATATATATATATCCTCAAAAAATTGATAGATAGTACGGTTGACATCTGTCGGGCGTGCCACCGTCCTCGAGAATCTATTAGGCATATTATTACTGGTTGTTCTCGTCGTCTTCTTGCTAACGATGAGTATGTAAATATTTGCACAGGCACAACCAACCAAGTAGCGAGGATCGTGCATCAACATTTTACAACAACTTTCCCTTAAATACCAACAATTGTCAATTTTGAAGTGCCTACGGTCGTGCTACGTTATATATGTATATGGGATCGATCGATCGATCGATCGATCTATTATCACAGATGGGAGGACTATTGTTGCCAATAAGCCTGATATTGATATTGTGTGGTGATAGATCGATTAGAGCGCCGCGCAATGATTGTGTCGATATCGCCGTTCCTCACGGCGACGAGACGAAAAACAATTGAAGTATTTGGATCTGTCTCACGAGATTGCCGATATGTCGAATGTGGATTCGGCGGTGATCCGGTATTGTTCCGGTAATTATATCTGTTCACCGATTTATCAATCGCCAAGAGCCTCGACCAACACCTTAAGAAAAGAGGCTCGCTCACGTTAGAAGGTTGGATCAAGGGTCTGATGCAGAGAAGGCAGTCCAGTCCTCCTTCTTGACTTCCTCTTCTCGTTCCTTTATTTATTTTTTTTTTTTTGTATTTCTATAATATGTATGTAATAAAGAGAATAATAATATAAGACAATAGCAGAGAAAGTACATAAAAAAAAAATAAAAAAAAAAATAAAAAAAAATAAATAAATAAATAATAACAATAAATAAATAAATAAATAAATAAAAACGCCAACTGCGTGTCGAGCAGCGCGACACCGCCCGACTGCCCGACTCGCCATAATAACATTCTTCGTTCCTTCCTATCGCACAATCGCTCGTTCGCTCGTTCGCTCGTTCGCTCGTTCGCTCCCTCGTTCACTCGTTCACTCGCTCACTAGTACGGCTCGCTAAGCCGACGGAGGTTTATGCGGCCGTACGAGAGTATATAATACATAAATAGGAGCGCGAGCGTATGCCCCTCCACCGATCTACGTCCAGGAGAAGTCCAAATGGACGGCTATCTCCACCTGGTGCAACGAGCGCCGGATCACCTACCACTCGGCTCGTAGCACCCAACAGGGCATCAAAATCGCCCTAGCCACCGCGAGCGACCACAGGGCGCTCTCGAAGCTCCTTCGGGAGAGAAACATGCCTTACCACACGTACACTCTGCCGGAGGACAAGAAGCTCCGTGTGGTTATCCGCAATGTACCCAGGGAGATCTCCCCCGAGGAGATCAAGGAATCCCTGTCAAAAAACTACCCGGTGCACGAGGAACACCGGATGGTGAGAGGCCGCACCAATACCATCTTTGATATGGTGATGGTCTCCCTCGACGACAGCCCCGCGGGCAAGGACATCTTCAAGATGTCATCCGTCTGTGGGCTGTCGGGGATAACTGTGGAGCCACCTCACCGAAGAAGTGGCATCTCACAATGCCACCGCTGCCAGCTCTACGGGCACTCGGCCCGAAATTGCTTCGCCCGCCCAAGGTGCGTCAAGTGCCTGGAAGACCACGCGACGGAGGAGTGCAAAAGGCCCAAAGACAGGGCCAATTGCACTGCCCCAGTCGCGTGCGTGCTGTGTGGCGAAGAAGGCCACCCCGCCAACTACAGAGGTTGCCCGAAGGCGCCTAAAACCCCCAAGGCGAAAGGACCTCAGCGTCCCCGCCCAGTCGTCCCTGCTGCTGCTGCTGCCACTGCAGGGACCGGGGGGAGCTTTACAGCTGCTCCTTTGCCGAAGACGAACGCCTGGGCCACTCCCAGGAAGACGGGGGAGACCTTCCCACCTCTGCCCGTGCGGAAGACGACGCAGGTCCCCATACCTGCCCCAGTACCCGCAAAGGCAGCCTCCGGCGTGCCCACGCCCACGCCCACTAAACCTCTCCAGGGAGGGCCAAAGCCGCTCGTCGTCGACTACAGGAGCCAACTACCGCAAACGATCGACCCGGACCTATCCCTAGTGGCAAGGTTCGCGAGTGCGATCGATTTTAGCGAGCTACGTCATCTCGCTAGTTTAATCCGTCAAAACGAGGGAAATCCGTTGGCCCTCCTCAGTGTCAGTGTTAGGTACTCGAGCGTACTCGAGAAGTTAGGCGCATTCAAATGCAACCCATAATATGGATAGGACACCGACAAGCAGAGTCAAACCAAAAACACTCAAGATAGGGTACTTCAACGCCAACGGCATCAGTAGGCAACGAGATGAAGTTGGCGAATTTCTTAGGGCACACCAACTAGACATATTGCTAGTGCAAGAGACCTTTTTGAAACCCTCGCAGAGAAACCCAAACGTTGCGAACTACTCTGTGGTCCGCAACGATAGGATTGACTCTGCGCTAGGGGGAACTCTCATATATTACAAAAGGTCCCTTCACTGCGTACCTATGGATCCGCCCGCGCTGACTAGCATCGAGGCTTCGGTCTGTCGAATAGGCATGACCGGACACCAATCGATCACGCTAGTTTCAGCCTATCTGTCACCCAATCGGCAACTACTCGAGAGCGACCTCCAAGCGCTGCTAGAACTGAGAGACGCCGTGATAATCGGCGGCGACCATAACGCCAAAAACACCCTTTGGAACTGTCACCAGTCCAACGCCAAAGGCAGAGCCCTGGAATCGCTCTCGAATAGACTAGCGTTCGACATCATCGCCCCGCTCGAACCGACCCACTATCCGCACAACGTGTCTCACCGACCCGACATTCTGGACGTGGCACTCCTAAAGAACATAAACCTACGTTTGTGTTCAGTAGAGGTGCTTCACGAGTTAACTTCAGACCACAGACCTGTGGTCGTGGAGTTCGCACCCAGACTGGGTCCCATCGACACAGGTCATCGTACCCCCACTAGACGAATCACGGACTGGAGGCGCCTCGGGACCAAACTCGAGGCAACCTCGTCCGTGCATCTAGACAGGATACCCGACCATATAATCAGCAAAGAGGACACCGTGGCGGCAATCGACTCCCTCACAGCACACGTGCAATCGTTAATTAACGATTGCACTCGGGAGGCACCGGCGACGAACGATCGCCGCTGGGACCTACCCGATGACGTACGTGAGCTGCTGAGGCGGAAGAACGCCGCCGTACGAGCCTACGACAGATATCCATGCGAAACCAACAGGATCAGGTTGCGACGCTTAGAAAGAGCGGTCAAGTCGCGCATCGATCAAATGCGCCAAGACAGGTGGGATAGGACACTACAAGACCTCGAACCTACCCACCTTGCCTTCTGGCAACTATCCCGCTCGCTTAAGAGAGACACAGTCACCTGTATGCCTCCTCTAAGCAGACCTAACCTCCCGCCGGCATTCGACGATATCGAAAAGGCAGAGTGCCTGGCCGAGAATCTAGAGAATCAGTGCACGCCCAGCGTAATACACTGCGACTCGGACCAAATAGCCGAAGTTGATTCGGAAGTAGAGCGCCTAATAACCTCACTTCCTACATCAACACTAGCCTCCTCAACATCAACGCCGACGGGGACGACAGATACACAACAAGACCTAGACACGGTCACCCCCGAAGAAGTCGAAACGATCGTCAAGGGCCTACACGCTCGCAAGGCGCCCGGTTCGGACGGTATCACAAACAGGGTGTTAAAACTCTTTCCGGAGAGGCTACTGGTCCTGCTGACGTTCATTTTCAACGCAGCACTCAAAAACAACATCTTTCCACAACAATGGAAAGAAGCCGTTGTTATTGGGATACCCAAACCTGGCAAACCAAAGTCCGAACCGACCAGTTATAGACCGATCAGTCTGCTTAACGGATTAGGCAAGCTATACGAGCGTCTAATCTACAATAGGCTGAAAGCGTATGCCGATGCTAATCTTCTCGTCCCCCACGAGCAATTCGGTTTCCGAACCGAACACTCGTGCGTCCACCAAGTTCACCGCATCGTTGAATACACCAGCGATCGGCTTCAACGCAACCTGTTCACAGGAATCCTCTTCTTTGACGTAGCGAAAGCTTTCGACAAAGTGTGGCACAACGGCTTATTATTTAAGCTATTCACCATGGGAGTGCCACACGGACTCGTGCTCATCATACGAGACTACTTGTCGAATCGAAGCTTCCGCTACCGAGTAGAAGGGTCACTGTCCTCCACTCACCCCATACGAGCCGGTGTCCCACAAGGGTCCGTGCTCTCCCCCCTACTCTTCACGCTGTATACCAGCGACATTCCGAAGCATCGGTATGTGCAGACGGCACTATTCGCAGACGACACGGCTATCTACTGCTCGGGGGAGAACCCCTCGACAGTAGCCAAAAAACTCCAGACCGCAGCCAACGCACTGGGCGGTTGGTTCCAGAAATGGAGGATAGAGGTCAACCCCGAGAAAAGCCAGGCGGTGCTGTTTCACAGAAGACAGCTAAGCTTGTATCCTTTGGAGAAGACCCCTCAGATTAGGATGTTCGGCAAGTCTATCCCTTGGGCTAGGCAGGCCAAATACCTAGGCATAACCCTCGACGACCGTCTAACCTTCGGCCCCCACATCAAGGCAGTCCGCAACCGGGCTGCCTTCGTGCTAGGACGTCTCCACAATCTATTAAACGCGCGTTCGAAATTAGATCTAAAAAATAAAGTTAGGTTATACACGTCATGCGTACGTCCTATAATGACGTACGGTAGCGTAGTATTCGCACACGTTAGGCCACACAGGATCCATAGGCTTCAAACACTACAAAATAGGTTCATGCGCAAAGCTACGGGAGCACCGTGGTATGTACGCAACGTCGATCTCCACATCGACCTCAGATTGCCGACCATCAAGCAATTCATAAAACAGTGCTCCCGTAGCTACTTTGACTCTGCTCCGACTCACCCTAACCCTCTAGTGGTTGCGGCCGTAGAATACACACCAAGTAGGATTTCGAAGTTACGACGACCCAGACATGCGTTGGAAGAGCCAGATGACGAAATCACGCTCGCCCAACGTAGAGCGGACACAGCTAGGCAATCTAGGAATAGGAACCGTCCGCGTTTTCGTCCCCGTCGTCGGGGGCGGAATACGCGCCGCGTAAATCGTATACATAACATGGGAGTAGGTCGCCCCAACGTAGCAGCAACACCCCAAGCCGAGGTTCGTATCCCACAGGGGGTGCCCTTGGGCTATGTTGCTTAACAAATGACCGGTTGAGAGCCCTCAGCGCTCACCGTAATGCCCGCGTAAAGTTGTAGAGGCCATCCCAGGCCAACAGCTAGGTCAATTCATAAAAAAAAAAAAAAAAAAAAATTTAGACCGTTGCATTCTCTCTCGTACATTTGTAGCGTGACGACGTCTCCTCCTCAGCTCCCTAGCTCACTAGTATCCGGTTCGTTAGTACAATGGCTCGCACCAAGCAGACCGCTCGCAAATCTACCGGTGGCAAGGCACCCAGGAAACAGCTCGCCACCAAAGCTGCCCGCAAGAGTGCGCCGGCCACCGGTGGTGTGAAGAAACCACTTCGCTACAGGCCCGGCACAGTAGCGCTTCGTGAGATCCGTCGCTACCAGAAGAGCACCGAACTCCTGATCCGTAAACTTCCGTTCCAGCGTTTAGTTCGTGAGATCGCTCAAGACTTCAAGACCGATCTGCGCTTCCAGAGTTCCGCCGTTATGGCTCTACAGGAGGCTAGCGAGGCTTATTTGGTCGGCCTCTTCGAGGACACCAACCTTTGTGCAATACACGCTAAACGCGTCACCATTATGCCAAAGGACATACAATTGGCGCGCAGAATCCGAGGCGAACGCGCCTAAGAATGAAAGAAGAACACGACCGCCTCCGCCGTCATCACCACCACAACCGCTACGACGTAGACAACAACAACAACGACGACGACATCATCATCATCATCATCATTATTAACACACTGAAAAAAAAAATATAATATATATATATATCAAAGTGTGCAATTAGAGCGCTGTGGTGATTCGGTTACAACAAAAGGCCCTTTTCAGGGCCACACACGTTTCATATATCACATACGTATTACGATATGTTTCTAATGAACAGAGAAGTCTCGACAAATAAATAATAAATGCTTGGTTTAGGCCCGCACGACACGACTCGTACCTATTTATAATAACCCTTTAAACAGGGAGACAAATAGGGAGGCTACTGGTCCTGCTGACGTTCATCTTCAACGCAGCACTCAAAAACAACATCTTTCCACAACAGTGGAAAGAAGCCGTTGTTATTGGGATACCCAAACCTGGCAAACCGAAGTCCGAACCGACCAGTTATAGACCGATCAGTCTGCTTAACGGATTAGGCAAGCTATACGAGCGTCTAATCTACAGTAGGCTGAAAGCGTATGCCGATGCTAATCTTCTCGTCCCCCACGAGCAATTCGGGTTCCGAACCGAACACTCGTGCGTCCACCAAGTTCACCGCATCGTTGAATACACCAGCGATCGGCTTCAACGCAACCTGTTCACAGGAATCCTCTTCTTCGACGTAGCGAAAGCTTTCGACAAAGTGTGGCACAACGGCTTATTATTTAAGCTACTCACCATGGGAGTGCCACACGGACTCGTGCTCATCATACGAGACTACTTGTCGAATCGAAGCTTCCGCTACCGAGTAGAAGGGTCATTGTCCTCCACTCACTCCATACGAGCCGGTGTCCCACAAGGGTCCGTGCTCTCCCCCCTGCTTTTCACGCTGTACACTAGCGACATTCCGAAGCATCGGTATGTGCAGACGGCACTATTCGCAGACGATACGGCTATCTACTGCTCAGGAATGAACCCCTCGACAGTAGCCAAGAAACTCCAGACCGCAGCCAACGCACTGGGCGTTTGGTTCCGGAAATGGAGGATAGAGGTCAACCCCGAGAAAAGCCAGGCGGTGCTGTTTCACAGAAGACAGCTAAGCTTGTATCCTTTGGAGAAGACCCCTCAGATTAGGATGTTCGGCAAGTCTATCCCTTGGACTAGGCAGGCCAAATACCTAGGCATAACCCTTGACGACCGTCTATCCTTCGGCCCCCACATCAAGGCAGTCCGCAGCCGGGCTGCCTTCGTGCTAGGACGTCTACACTGTCTAGTTAACTCGCGTTCGAAATTAAATTTAAAAAACAAAGTACGATTATACACTGCATGTAAACGTCCTATAATGACGTACGGCAGTGTAGTATTCGCACACGTTAGGCCACACAGGATCCATAGGCTTCAAACACTACAGAATAGGTTCATGCGCACAGCTACGGGAGCACCGTGGTATGTACGCAACGTCGATCTTCACATCGACCTCAGATTGCCGACCATCAAGCAATTCATTAAACAGTGCTCCCTTAGCTACTTTGACTCTGCTCCGACTCACCCCAACCCTCTAGTAGTTGCGGCCGTAAACTATACACCGAGCAAAATTTCAAAAATACGTCGACCCAAACACGCGTTAGGGGAGCTAGACGACGACATTACACGCGCTCAACGCAGAGCGAACACACTAGGTGCGAACCGTCCGCGTTTTCGTCCCCGCCGGCGGGGGCGGAACACGGGCCGCGTAAACCGTCAACAAAACATGGGAGTAGGCCGCCCCAGTGTTTCAGCAACACCCCAAGCCGAGGTTCGTACCCCGCAGGGGGTGCCCTTGGGCAATGTTGTTTAATAAAGGCCGGTTGAGAGCCCTCAGCGCTCACCGTAACCAAACCGGGTAAAGTTGTAGAGGCCGTCTGAGGCCAACAGCTAAATATCAATTCAAAAAAAAAAAAACCCACTCATCCCAAGACATCGGAAATGGTGAACAACGCTATAAAGGAGATGAAGGAACGTAGCGGATCATCGCTACAGGCCATCAAAAAATATATCGCCGCTCATTATAAGGTCGACGCGGAGAAGTTAGCTCCGTTCATAAGGAAATATTTGAAGAGCGCCGTCGAATCGGGTGCTCTCATTCAGACCAAAGGCAAGGGCGCATCCGGATCTTTCAAGCTAGAATCTAAATCCTCGTCGGCGAAGAAACCGAGCGCCAGCGCCGGCGCTGGCAAATCTGCCGGCGGTAAAAAGGAAAAGACATCGTCGAAGGGCGCCGCCGCCGCCGCCGCCGCCAAGAAATCCACCGCATCCGCAGCCGGCGCTAAGACCAAAAAGGCCGCCGCCGCCGCCGCCGCCGCCGCTTCCGCATCGGCCGCGTCGGGATCTCCTTCCAAGTCGTCTAAGGCGGCGTCTTCGGCTTCAGCGAAAGACAAGAAGACGGCCGCCGCCGCTAAAAAGACCGCCGCCGCTAAAAAGGCCGCCGCCGCCGCACCGGTCCCTGCCAAAGCGAAGGCCGGCGCAGCCCCCAAGGCCAAGAAGACCGCGAAACCACCCACGAAGAAACCAAAGGCACCTAAACCTAAGAAGGCCGCAGCCACACCCACCAAGTCTAGACCCGCCGCCGCCAAGAAAACGGCCGCAGCGAAGAAGTAAACCTGACGGTTCGCGCACGCGCACATCGGCTCGCGAGAGTGACGCTACCGCCGTCGAAGAATAACTGTTGCCGCTGCTGCCGCTGGTGCTGCTGCTGCTGCTGCTGCTGCTGCTGCTGCCGCTGCTGCGGCGGCGGCGGCAGCGGCGGCGGCGGGTGCGCGACGACGACGCACGCGAACAAATATTATAAACCAAACAAACAAACGACACAAAACAGCCCTTTTCAGGGCTAACAATATATTCGTGAACGCGTGTGTCTTTCGGCACACACATTCGTTTCTATATAACGCAGAAAGTCTATATACCTCTATACCTATCTATATAAATAGGTCGACCGATTCCCAGAATATATATTTAAAAAACAAAAACAACGCCCGCAATAAGAATAAATCTTGTGCACACTCCTTGGGAATACCAGAATCTGGCGTGAAACAAACATGTTACTTAAAAAGTCTTTTATCAGGCGGTGCGCAGGTACAAGGTGCGAGCCTGTAACAGTTGGGTCATTCATACCAATTCTGATGTATTCCTTTGTGTACTTAGATGGACTAAGACCGAATTAAATGCCCTTGACTCTCCTGAGAGTCCGTACATTGCTGACTGCATTCCGCATGCACCACCCACGTTCATCGGTTATAATTGTTGTACATTCAGCAAAAGTTTGGAGGTCGTTTTCTTTATTTTTTTTTTTTTTTTTTTAAATATCAATACTCTACACAATCGCGAGATATATACAATCTCAGAGAATATTTTCTACAGACTAATGTGGGAGTGCATCGCAATGTAGTTGCAGTGGATACTGGTTTTACCCACGCTCGCTCTGACTAAAGAGAATTGGCGCAAACCCGTAGGTAGTACAGTACTTAGTACTACTCTGATCTGATCTGATCTGATCGCAAGGAAGTATGGAAGGGTAAAGAGGGTCTTCACGGCCGATTTTATCGGCCCCCACACGGGTCTAATATAGACTTTAAAGTGTCGACGTCTTGGCTACCTTATTATGGTGATATCCCTTCGGAGAAACCGTAGGTTTTGTTTGTTTGTGCAAATATGGACGAAGTTATCATGACGAATATATATATATCCTCAAAAAATTGATAGATAGTACGGTTGACATCTGTCGGGCGTGCCACCGTCCTCGAGAATCTATTAGGCATATTATTACTGGTTGTTCTCGTCGTCTTCTTGCTAACGATGAGTATGTAAATATTTGCACAGGCACAACCAACCAAGTAGCGAGGATCGTGCATCAACATTTTACAACAACTTTCCCTTAAATACCAACAATTGTCAATTTTGAAGTGCCTACGGTCGTGCTACGTTATATATGTATATGGGATCGATCGATCGATCGATCGATCTATTATCACAGACGGGAGGACTATTGTTGCCAATAAGCCTGATATTGATATTGTGTGGTGATAGATCGATTAGAGCGCCGCGCAATGATTGTGTCGATATCGCCGTTCCTCACGGCGACGAGACGAAAAACAATTGAAGTATTTGGATCTGTCTCACGAGATTGCCGATATGTCGAATGTGGATTCGGCGGTGATCCGGTATTGTTCCGGTAATTATATCTGTTCACCGATTTATCAATCGCCAAGAGCCTCGACCAACACCTTAAGAAAAGAGGCTCGCTCACGTTAGAAGGTTGGATCAAGGGTCTGATGCAGAGAAGGCAGTCCAGTCCTCCTTCTTGACTTCCTCTTCTCGTTCCTTTATTTTTTTTTTTTTTTTTTGTATTTCTATAATATGTATGTAATAAAGAGAATAATAATATAAGACAATAGCAGAGAAGAAGAACATAAAAAAAAAAATAAAAAAAAAATAAAAAAAAATAAATAAATAAATAATAACAATAAATAAATAAATAAATAAATAAATAAAAACGCCAACTGCGTGTCGAGCAGCGCGACACCGCCCGACTGCCCGACTCGCCATAATAACATTCTTCGTTCCTTCCTATCGCACAATCGCTCGTTCGCTCGTTCGCTCGTTCGCTCGTTCGCTCGTTCGCTCCCTCGTTCACTCGTTCACTCGCTCACTAGTACGGCTCGCTAAGCCGACGGAGGTTTATGCGGCCGTACGAGAGTATATAATACATAAATAGGAGCGCGAGCGTACTCCCCCCGTTCGCGCCTCTCCGGGGCCTAAGGGCGGCAACTCCCCCTCGGGGAGGTCCACGCCCGCTATCGCCGACGCCTCGGCGGCCGCGCCAAGGATCCCCGCCCCACCTCCGATTTTCATCCAAGAAAAATCGAGGTGGACGGCGATCTCCACCTGGTGCAATGAGCGCCGCATACGCTACCACTCTGCCCGTAGCACCCAACAGGGCATCAAAGTTGCCCTGGCCACCGCGAGCGACCACAGGGCGCTCTCGAAGCTCCTTCGGGAGAGGGACGTGAGTTACCACACGTACACTCTGCCGGAGGACAGAAAGCTCCGTGTCGTTGTTCGCAACGTACCCAAGGAGATCTCCCCCGAGGAGATCAAACAAGCCTTGACACCCAACTACCCGGTGCATGAGGTACACCGGATGGTTCGAGGCCGCACCAACGTCGTATACGACATGGTGTTGGTTACTCTCGACGACACCCCCGCCGGCAAGGACATCTTTAAGATGTCGTCCATCTGCGGGCTGTCGGGCATAACAATAGAGCCACCTCACCGTAGAAGTGGCATCTCACAATGCCACCGCTGCCAGCTCTATGGACATTCGGCGCGTAATTGTTTCGCGCGCCCCAGGTGCGTCAAGTGCCTGGAAGACCACGCGACGGACCAGTGCAAAAGGCCCAAAGACAGGGCCCAATGCACTGAGCCAGTCGCGTGCGTACTGTGTGGCGAAACAGGCCACCCCGCCAACTATCGAGGTTGCCCGAGGGCGCCTAAAACCCCCAAGGCGAAAGGACCTCAGCGTCCCCGCCCAGTCGTCCCTGCTGCTGCTGCTGCTGCTGCTGCAGGGACTGGGGGGAGCTTTAAACCCGCTCCTCTGCCAAAAACGAACGCCTGGGCCACTCCCAGGACGACCGGGGAGACCTTCCCACCTCTGCCCGTGCGGAAGACGATGCAGGCCCCCATACCTGCCCCAGTACCCGTAAAGGCAGCCCCTGTCGAGCGGCCCACAAAGCCTCTCCAGGGAGGGCCCAAGCCGCTCGTAGTTGACTACAGGAGCCAAACACCGCAAGCGATCGACCCGGACCTATCCCTAGTGGCAAGGTTCGCGAGTGCGATCGACTTCAGCGAGCTACGACATCTCGCTAGTCTAATCCGGCAAAACGAGGGCAATCCGTTGGCCCTCCTCAGTGTTAGTGTCAGGTACTCGAGCGTACTCGAGAAGCTAGGCGCGTTTAAATGTAATCCATAATGGATTGCACACCAACACGCAGAGTCAAACCCCGATCACTCAAGTTAGGGTACATCAACGCCAACGGCATCGGTAGGCAACGAGATGAAGTTGGCGTTTTTCTTAGGGCACACCAATTGGACATATTGCTAGTGCAAGAGACCTTTTTGAAACCCTCGCAGAGAAACCCAAACGTTGCGAACTACTCTGTGGTCCGCAACGATAGGATTGACTCTGCGCTAGGGGGAACTCTCATATATTACAAAAGGTCCCTTCACTGCGTACCTATGGATCCGCCTGCGCTGACTAGCATCGAGGCTTCGGTCTGTCGAATAGGCATGACCGGACACCAACCGATCACGCTAGTTTCAGCCTATCTGTCACCCAATCGGCAACTACTCGAGAGCGACCTCCGAGCGCTGCTAGAACTGAGCGACGCCGTGATAATCGGCGGCGACCTTAACGCCAAGAACACCATTTGGAACTGTCACCAGTCCAACGCCAAAGGCAGAGCCCTGGAGTCGCTCTCGAATAGACTAGCGTTCGACATCATCGCCCCGCTCGAACCGACCCACTATCCGCACAACGTGTCTCACCGACCCGACATTCTGGACGTGGCACTCCTGAAGAACATAAACCTACGTTTGTGTTCAGTAGAGGTGCTTCACGAGTTGACTTCAGACCACAGACCTGTGGTCGTGGAGTTCGCACCCAGACTGGGTCCCATCGACACAGGTCATCGTACCCCCACTAGACGAACCACGGACTGGAGGCGCCTCGGGACAAAACTCGAGGCAACCTCGTCCGTGCATCTAGATAGGATACCCGACCACATAATTAGCCAAGAGGACACTACGATGGCGATCGACAACCTCACAGCACACGTGCAATCGTTAATTAACGAATGCACTCGGGAGGCACCGGCGACGAACGATCGCCGCTGGGACCTACCCGATGACGTACGTGAGCTGCTGAGGCGGAAGAACGCCGCCGTACGAGCCTACGACAGATATCCATGCGACGCCAACAGGATCAGGTTACGACGCTTAGAAAGAGCGGTCAAGTCACGCATCGACCAAATGCGCCAAGACAGGTGGGATAGGACACTACAAGACCTTGAACCTACCCACCATGCCTTCTGGCAACTATCCCGCTCGCTTAAGAGAGACACCGTCACCGTTATGCCTCCTCTAAGCAGACCTAACCTTCCACCGGCATTCGACGATATCGAAAAGGCAGAGTGCCTGGCCGAGAGTCTAGAGAATCAGTGCACGCCCAGCGTAATACACTGCGACTCGGACCAAATAGCCGAAGTTGATTCGGAAGTAGAGCGCCTAATAACCTCACTTCCTACATCAACATCAACATCAACATCAACGCCGACGGGGATGACAGATACACAACCAGACCTAGACACGGTCACCCCCGAAGAAGTCGAAACGATCGTCAAGGGCCTACACGCTCGCAAGGCGCCCGGTTCGGACGGTATCACAAACAGGGTGTTAAAACTCTTTCCGGAGAGGCTACTGGTCCTGCTGACGTTCATCTTCAACGCAGCACTCAAAAACAACATCTTTCCACAACAGTGGAAAGAAGCCGTTGTTATTGGGATACCCAAACCTGGCAAACCGAAGTCCGAACCGACCAGTTATAGACCGATCAGTCTGCTTAACGGATTAGGCAAGCTATACGAGCGTCTAATCTACAGTAGGCTGAAAGCGTATGCCGATGCTAATCTTCTCGTCCCCCACGAGCAATTCGGGTTCCGAACCGAACACTCGTGCGTCCACCAAGTTCACCGCATCGTTGAATACACCAGCGATCGGCTTCAACGCAACCTGTTCACAGGAATCCTCTTTTTCGACGTAGCGAAAGCTTTCGACAAAGTGTGGCACAACGGCTTACTATTTAAGCTGGCCACCATGGGAGTGCCACACGGACTCGTGCTCATCATACGAGACTACTTGTCGAATCGAAGCTTCCGCTACCGAGTAGAAGGGTCAATGTCCTCCACTCACCCCATTCGAGCCGGTGTCCCACAAGGGTCCGTGCTCTCCCCCCTACTCTTCACGCTGTATACTAGCGACATTCCGAAGCATCGGTATGTGCAGACGGCACTATTCGCAGACGACACGGCTATCTACTGCTCGGGGGTGAACCCCTCGACAGTAGCCAAGAAACTCCAGACCGCAGCCAACGCACTGGGCGTTTGGTTCCGGAAATGGAGGATCGAGGTCAACCCCGAGAAAAGCCAGGCGGTGCTGTTTCACAGAAGACAGCTAAGCTTGTATCCTTTGGAGAAGACCCCTCAGATTAGGATGTTCGGCAAGTCTATCCCTTGGACTAGGCAGGCCAAATACCTAGGCATAACCCTTGACGACCGTCTATCCTTCGGCCCCCACATCAAGGCAGTCCGCAACCGGGCTGCCTTCGTGCTAGGACGTTTACACAGTTTAATTAACGCGCGTTCGAAATTAAACTTAAAAAACAAAGTCCGATTATACACTGCATGCATACGTCCTATAATGACGTACGGCAGCGTGGTATTCGCACATGTAAGGCCACACAGGATCCATAGGCTTCAAACACTACAGAATAGGTTCATGCGCACAGCGACGGGAGCACCGTGGTATGTACGCAACGTCGATCTTCACATCGACCTCAGATTGCCGACCATCAAGCAATTCATTAAACAGTGCTCCCTTAGCTACTTTGACTCTGCTCCGACTCACCCCAACCCTCTAGTGGTTGCGGCGGTAAATTACACACCGAGCGAAATATCTAAGATACGTCGACCCAAACACGCGTTAGGGGAGCTAGACGACGAAATTACACGCGCTCAACGCAGAGCGAACACACTAGGTGCGAACCGTCCGCGTTTTCGTCCCCGCCGGCGGGGGCGGAACACGGGCCGCGTAAACCGACAACAAAACATGGGAGTAGGCCGCCCCAGTGTTTCAGCAACACCCCAAGCCGAGGTTCGTACCCCGCAGGGGGTGCCCTTGGGCAATGTTGTTTAATAAAGGCCGGTTGAGAGCCCTCAGCGCTCACCGTAACCAAACCGGGTAAAGTTGTAGAGGCCGTCTGAGGCCAACAGCTAAAAATCAACACAAAAAAAAAAAAAAAAAAAAAAAAAAAAAAAAAAAAAAAAAAAAAAACGCGAGCGTATCATCAACGTTCGTTCAACGATCATTCCGCTTCTGACGCGCGTCCCGAGTGGACGTGTCCGACAAGTGCTCGAGTGCTCTCGCTGTGACATCGCGCCCGCGCCACGCCGCACCTGTCGCTTCGCGCCATCGCGCCGCCTACGTCACCGCTGTGTGTCGGTGTGTCGTAACGGTCGCCCGTTTGCGGCATACTGCGCTCACAGCGTCAGTGTTTTTGTGAACAAGGCGCCCACATTCAAAGTCGTATTTTTCAATTCGACTTTGTTTAGTGCGTGTCTGTCACGGAAGCGCTAGTTTTTCGTTTCTTGGTAAACAGATAAGTCATAGTCAGCGCTCTTTGTGAACGAGACGCGTGCGTTTAACGTCGTATTTTTAAATACGACGTTGGATAGTGCGCCGTCCTTCACAGAGGCGTTAGTTTCTGTGAACAGTGAAGTCTTTGGCCCCTTCAGGGTAAATCCAATTGGTCACTCGGTGGAAACCTTACGGTGTCAACGAACCGAGTGGGCGGTGACCCGACCCGCCTGCCTAGCCCCTTCTGGGTTAGGCAAAGTCGGCTGGGGCTAGACAACTCGGCCTTGGGGGTGTCCCCTAGTCGAGCCTAGCCGTCGCCCTCCCACCCCACCCTTACCTCCACATCCCATTCTCAGCTGTTTGTTTGGGTGTGCCGGCCGACAGGCCCATACCACCCCGGCACCTGGGCAGTTAGGAACCCGACGCACAATAAGATCGGCGAAGGGAGACTCTCTTAGGGCACACCTAGCTATAAGTACACCCTCCCGGCCTTACCCCGGCTGGGAGGCCAAGCAAACTCACACCCCCGGGTTGTCCCACCCGGGGACTAGGACTGTTGCTGCTGCTGTTGTCGCTGTTGGCAGCACAACAACCGCCGAAAACCGCCGAAATGGCCCTCGCGGGCCTTTCCGCGGGGTCCGCTCTCCAACGTCTGGGAGCGGACATAAACGCCATCCTCGAGGACCCCGAAGTCCTCGAGCTAATCCAGAGGAAATTCCTCATAAAATTGACCGAGGAAAGGACTCAGGACATGGAGACGGAAACGTCTCCAGAGCCCGAGGCAAACTCGGGCGATGACGAAGGAGCGGACCAGTCCGGGGGCTCCGACGCCAGCGAGGACGAGTCCTCGTCCTCCACGTCCTCCTCTTCTTCAAAGGAGTCCGATTTTACGGTCGTGTCCTCCTCTAGGAAACGCGCCCGTAAAGGCAAGAAGGGGCCAAACAAGGCCCCAAAGCTGTCGGAGGATATAGATACCTCGACAGCACCCGCCCCCGTTCGCGCCTCTCCGGGGCCTAAGGGCGGCAACTCCCCCTCGGGGAGGTCCACGCCCGCTATCGCCGACGCCTCGGCGGCCGCGCCAAGGATCCCCGCCCCACCTCCGATTTTCATCCAAGAAAAATCGAGGTGGACGGCGATCTCCACCTGGTGCAATGAGCGCCGCATACGCTACCATTCTGCCCGTAGCACCCAACAGGGCATCAAAGTTGCCCTGGCCACCGCGAGCGACCACAGGGCGCTCTCGAAGCTCCTTCGGGAGAGGGACGTGAGTTACCACACGTACACTCTGCCGGAGGACAAAAAGCTCCGTGTCGTTGTTCGCAACGTACCCAAGGAGATCTCCCCCGAGGAGATCAAACAAGCCTTGACACCCAACTACCCGGTGCATGAGGTACACCGGATGGTTCGAGGCCGCACCAACGTCGTATACGACATGGTGTTGGTTACTCTCGACGACACTCCCGCCGGCAAGGACATCTTTAAGATGTCGTCCATCTGCGGGCTGTCGGGCATAACAATAGAGCCACCTCACCGTAGAAGTGGCATCTCACAATGCCACCGCTGCCAGCTCTATGGACATTCGGCGCGCAACTGTTTCGCGCGCCCCAGGTGCGTCAAGTGCCTGGAAGACCACGCGACGGACCAGTGCAAAAGGCCCAAAGACAGGGCCCAATGCACTGAGCCAGTCGCGTGCGTACTGTGTGGCGAAACAGGCCACCCCGCCAACTATCGAGGTTGCCCGAGGGCGCCTAAAACCCCCAAGGCGAAAGGACCTCAGCGTCCCCGCCCAGTCGTCCCTGCTGCTGCTGCTGCTGCTGCAGGGACTGGGGGGAGCTTTAAAGCCGCTCCTCTGCCAAAAACGAACGCCTGGGCCACTCCCAGGACGACCGGAGAGACCTTCCCACCTCTGCCCGTGCGGAAGACGATGCAGGCCCCCATACCTGCCCCAGTACCCGCAAAGGCAGCCCCTGTCGAGCGGCCCACAAAGCCTCTCCAGGGAGGGCCCAAGCCGCTCGTAGTTGACTACAGGAGCCAACTACCGCAAACGATCGACCCGGACCTATCCCTAGTGGCAAGGTTCGCGAGTGCGATCGACTTCAGCGAGCTACGACATCTCGCTAGTCTAATCCGGCAAAACGAGGGCAATCCGTTGGCCCTCCTCAGTGTTAGCGTCAGATACTCGAGCGTACTCGAGAAGCTAGGCGCGTTTAAATGTAATCCATAATGGATTGCACACCAACACGCAGAGTCAAACCCCGATCACTCAAGTTAGGGTACATCAACGCCAACGGCATCGGTAGGCAACGAGATGAAGTTGGCGTTTTTCTTAGGGCACACCAATTGGACATATTGCTAGTGCAAGAGACCTTTTTGAAACCCTCGCAGAGAAACCCAAACGTTGCGAACTACTCTGTGGTCCGCAACGATAGGATTGACTCTGCGCTAGGGGGAACTCTCATATATTACAAAAGGTCCCTTCACTGCGTACCTATGGATCCGCCTGCGCTGACTAGCATCGAAGCTTCGGTCTGTCGAATAGGCATGACCGGACACCAATCGATCACGCTAGTTTCAGCCTATCTGTCACCCAATCGGCAACTACTCGAGAGCGACCTCCGAGCGCTGCTAGAACTGAGCGACGCCGTGATAATCGGCGGCGACCTTAACGCCAAGAACACCATTTGGAACTGTCACCAGTCCAACGCCAAAGGCAGAGCCCTGGAGTCGCTCTCGAATAGACTAGCGTTCGACATCATCGCCCCGCTCGAACCGACCCACTATCCGCACAACGTGTCTCACCGACCCGACATTCTGGACGTGGCACTCCTGAAGAACATAAACCTACGTTTGTGTTCAGTAGAGGTGCTTCACGAGCTGACTTCAGACCACAGACCTGTGGTCGTGGAGTTCGCACCCAGACTGGGTCCCATCGACACAGGTCATCGTACCCCCACTAGACGAACCACGGACTGGAGGCGCCTCGGGACAAAACTCGAGGCAACCTCGTCCGTGCATCTAGATAGGATACCCGACCACATAAATAGCCAAGAGGACACCACGATGGCGATCGACAACCTCACAGCTCACGTGCAATCGTTAATTA
The DNA here is from genome assembly GCA_949316085.1 of Hypercompe scribonia. Lineage (NCBI taxonomy): Eukaryota > Metazoa > Arthropoda > Insecta > Lepidoptera > Erebidae > Hypercompe > Hypercompe scribonia. Next base: position 23,989,063 of record OX438977.1, read on the forward strand.
ACGAATGCACTCGGGAGGCACCGGCGACGAACGATCGCCGCTGGGACCTACCCGATGACGTACGTGAGCTGCTGAGGCGGAAGAACGCCGCCGTACGAGCCTACGACAGATATCCATGCGAAGCCAACAGGATCAGGTTACGACGCTTAGAAAGAGCGGTCAAGTCGCGCATCGATCAAATGCGCCAAGACAGGTGGGATAGGACACTACAAGACCTCGAACCTACCCACCTTGCCTTCTGGCAGCTGTCCCGCTCGCTTAAGAGAGACATTGTCACCTGTATGCCTCCTCTAAGCAGACCTAACCTTCCGCCGGCATTCGACGATATCGAAAAGGCAGAGTGCCTGGCCGAGAGTCTAGAGAATCAGTGCACGCCCAGCGTAATACACTGCGACTCGGACCAAATAGCCGAAGTTGATTCGGAAGTAGAGCGCCTAATAACCTCACTTCCTACATCAACATCAACATCAACATCAACGCCGACGGGGATGACAGATACACAACCAGACCTAGACACGGTCACCCCCGAAGAAGTCGAAACGATCGTCAAGGGCCTACACGCTCGCAAGGCGCCCGGTTCGGACGGTATCACAAACAGGGTGTTAAAACTCTTTCCGGAGAGGCTACTGGTCCTGCTGACGTTCATCTTCAACGCAGCACTCAAAAACAACATCTTTCCACAACAGTGGAAAGAAGCCGTTGTTATTGGGATACCCAAACCTGGCAAACCGAAGTCCGAACCGACCAGTTATAGACCGATCAGTCTGCTTAACGGATTAGGCAAGCTATACGAGCGTCTAATCTACAGTAGGCTGAAAGCGTATGCCGATGCTAATCTTCTCGTCCCCCACGAGCAATTCGGGTTCCGAACCGAACACTCGTGCGTCCACCAAGTTCACCGCATCGTTGAATACACCAGCGATCGGCTTCAACGCAACCTGTTTACAGGAATCCTCTTTTTCGACGTAGCGAAAGCTTTCGACAAAGTGTGGCACAACGGCTTATTATTTAAGCTACTCACCATGGGAGTGCCACACGGACTCGTGCTCATCATACGAGACTACTTGTCGAATCGAAGCTTCCGCTACCGAGTAGAAGGGTCAATGTCCTCCACTCACCCCATTCGAGCCGGTGTCCCACAAGGGTCCGTGCTCTCCCCCCTACTCTTCACGCTGTATACTAGCGACATTCCGAAGCATCGGTATGTGCAGACGGCTCTATTCGCAGACGATACGGCTATCTACTGCTCAGGAATGAACCCCTCGACAGTAGCCAAGAAACTCCAGACCGCAGCCAACGCACTGGGCGTTTGGTTCCGGAAATGGAGGATCGAGGTCAACCCCGAGAAAAGCCAGGCGGTGCTGTTTCACAGAAGACAGCTAAGCTTGTATCCTTTGGAGAAGACCCCTCAGATTAGGATGTTCGGCAAGTCTATCTCTTGGACTAGGCAGGCCAAATACCTAGGCATAACCCTTGACGACCGTCTATCCTTCGGCCCCCACATCAAGGCAGTCCGCAACCGGGCTGCCTTCGTGCTAGGACGTTTACACAGTTTAATTAACGCGCGTTCGAAATTAAACTTAAAAAACAAAGTCCGATTATACACTGCATGCATACGTCCTATAATGACGTACGGCAGCGTGGTATTCGCACATGTAAGGCCACACAGGATCCATAGGCTTCAAACACTACAGAATAGGTTCATGCGCACAGCGACGGGAGCACCGTGGTATGTACGCAACGTCGATCTTCACATCGACCTCAGATTGCCGACCATCAAGCAATTCATTAAACAGTGCTCCCTTAGCTACTTTGACTCTGCTCCGACTCACCCCAACCCTCTAGTGGTTGCGGCGGTAAATTACACACCGAGCGAAATATCTAAGATACGTCGACCCAAACACGCGTTAGGGGAGCTAGACGACGAAATTACACGCGCTCAACGCAGAGCGAACACACTAGGTGCGAACCGTCCGCGTTTTCGTCCCCGCCGGCGGGGGCGGAACACGGGCCGCGTAAACCGACAACAAAACATGGGAGTAGGCCGCCCCAGTGTTTCAGCAACACCCCAAGCCGAGGTTCGTACCCCGCAGGGGGTGCCCTTGGGCAATGTTGTTTAATAAAGGCCGGTTGAGAGCCCTCAGCGCTCACCGTAACCAAACCGGGTAAAGTTGTAGAGGCCGTCTGAGGCCAACAGCTAAAAATCACTACAAAAAAAAAAAAAAAAAAAAAAAAAAAAAAACGCGAGCGTATCATCAACAACTGCTTCTGACGCGCGTCCCGAGTGGACGTGTCCGACAAGTGCTCGAGTGCTCCCGCTGTGACATCGCGTCCGCGCCACGCCGCACCTGTCGCTTCGCGCCATCGCGCCGCCTACGTCACCGCTGTGTGTCGGTGTGTCGTAACGGTCGCCCGTTTGCGGCATACTGCGCTCACAGCGTCAGTGTTTTTGTGAACAAGGCGCGTACATTCAAAGTCGTATTTTTCAATTCGACTTTGTTTAGTGCGTGTCTGTCACGGAAGCGCTAGTTCTTCTCGTTTCTTGTTTGAACAGTGAAGTCATAGTCAGCGCTCTTTGTGAACGAGACGCGTGCGTTTAACGTCGTATTTTTAAATACGACGTTGGATAGTGCGCCGTCCTTCACAGAGGCGTTAGTTTCTGTGAACAACTAAGTCTTTGGCCCCTTCAGGGTAAATCCAATTGGTCACTCGGTGGAAACCTTACGGTGTCAACGAACCGAGTGGGCGGTGACCCGACCCGCCTGCCTAGCCCCTTCTGGGTTAGGCAAAGTCGGCTGGGGCTAGACAACTCGGCCTTGGGGGTGTCCCCTAGTCGAGCCTAGCCGTCGCCCTCCCACCCCACCCTTACCTCCACATCCCATTCTCAGCTGTTTGTTTGGGTGTGCCGGCCGACAGGCCCATACCACCCCGGCACCTGGGCAGTTAGGAACCCGACGCACAATAAGATCGGCGAAGGGAGACTCTCTTAGGGCACACCTAGCTATAAGTACACCCTCCCGGCCTTACCCCGGCTGGGAGGCCAAGCACACTCACACCCCCGGGTTGTCCCACCCGGGGACTAGGACTGTTGCTGCTGCTGTTGTTGCTGTTGGCAGCACAACAACCGCCGAAAACCGCCGAAATGGCCCTCGCGGGCCTTTCCGCGGGGTCCGCTCTCCAACGTCTGGGAGCGGACATAAACGCCATCCTCGAGGACCCCGAAGTCCTCGAGCTAATCCAGAGGAAATTCCTCATAAAATTGACCGAGGAAAGGACTCAGGACATGGAGACGGAAACGTCTCCAGAGCCCGAGGCAAACTCGGGCGATGACGAAGGAGCGGACCAGTCCGGGGGCTCCGACGCCAGCGAGGACGAGTCCTCGTCATCCACGTCCTCCTCTTCTTCAAAGGAGTCCGATTTTACGGTCGTGTCCTCCTCTAGGAAACGCGCCCGTAAAGGCAAGAAGGGGCCAAACAAGGCCCCAAAGCTGTCGGAGGATATAGATACCTCGACAGCACCCGCCCCCGTTCGCGCCTCTCCGGGGCCTAAGGGCGGCAACTCCCCCTCGGGGAGGTCCACGCCCGCTATCGCCGACGCCTCGGCGGCCGCGCCAAGGATCCCCGCCCCACCTCCGATTTTCATCCAAGAAAAATCGAGGTGGACGGCGATCTCCACCTGGTGCAATGAGCGCCGCATACGCTACCACTCTGCCCGTAGCACCCAACAGGGCATCAAAGTTGCCCTGGCCACCGCGAGCGACCACAGGGCGCTCTCGAAGCTCCTTCGGGAGAGGGACGTGAGTTTCCACACGTACACTCTGCCGGAGGACAAAAAGCTCCGTGTCGTTGTTCGCAACGTACCCAAGGAGATCTCCCCCGAGGAGATCAAACAAGCCTTGACACCCAACTACCCGGTGCATGAGGTACACCGGATGGTTCGAGGCCGCACCAACGTCGTATACGACATGGTGTTGGTTACTCTCGACGACACCCCCGCCGGCAAGGACATCTTTAAGATGTCGTCCATCTGCGGGCTGTCGGGCATAACAATAGAGCCACCTCACCGTAGAAGTGGCATCTCACAATGCCACCGCTGCCAGCTCTATGGGCATTCGGCGCGAAACTGTTTCGCGCGCCCCAGGTGCGTCAAGTGCCTGGAAGACCACGCGACGGACCAGTGCAAAAGGCCCAAAGACAGGGCCCAATGCACTGAGCCAGTCGCGTGCGTACTGTGTGGCGAAACAGGCCACCCCGCCAACTATCGAGGTTGCCCGAGGGCGCCTAAAACCCCCAAGGCGAAAGGACCTCAGCGTCCCCGCCCAGTCGTCCCTGCTGCTGCTGCTGCTGCTACAGGGACTGGGGGGAGCTTTAAAGCCGCTCCTCTGCCAAAAACGAGCGCCTGGGCCACTCCCAGGAAGACCGGGGAGACCTTCCCACCTCTGCCCGTGCGGAAGACAATGCAGGCCCCCATACCTGCCCCAGTACCCGCAAAGGCAGCCCCTGTCGAGCGGCCCACAAAGCCTCTCCAGGGAGGGCCCAAGCCGCTCGTAGTTGACTACAGGAGCCAACTACCGCAAACGATCGACCCGGACCTATCCCTAGTGGCAAGGTTCGCGAGTGCGATCGACTTCAGCGAGCTACGACATCTCGCTAGTCTAATCCGGCAAAACGAGGGCAATCCGTTGGCCCTCCTCAGTGTTAGCGTCAGGTACTCGAGCGTACTCGAGAAGCTAGGCGCGTTTAAGTGTAACCCATAATGGATTGCACACCAACACGCAGAGTCAAACCCCGATCACTCAAGTTAGGATACATCAACGCCAACGGCATCGGTAGGCAACGAGATGAAGTTGGCGTTTTTCTTAGGGCACACCAATTGGACATATTGCTAGTGCAAGAGACCTTTTTGAAACCCTCGCAGAGAAACCCAAACGTTGCGAACTACTCTGTGGTCCGCAACGATAGGATTGACTCTGCGCTAGGGGGAACTCTCATATATTACAAAAGGTCCCTTCACTGCGTACCTATGGATCCGCCTGCGCTGACTAGCATCGAGGCTTCGGTCTGTCGAATAGGCATGACCGGACACCAATCGATCACGCTAGTTTCAGCCTATCTGTCACCCAATCGGCAACTACTCGAGAGCGACCTCCGAGCGCTGCTAGAACTGAGCGACGCCGTGATAATCGGCGGCGACCTTAACGCCAAGAACACCATTTGGAACTGTCACCAGTCCAACGCCAAAGGCAGAGCCCTGGAGTCGCTCTCGAATAGACTAGCGTTCGACATCATCGCCCCGCTCGAACCGACCCACTATCCGCACAACGTGTCTCACAGACCCGACATTCTGGACGTGGCACTCCTGAAGAACATAAACCTACGTTTGTGTTCAGTAGAGGTGCTTCACGAGTTGACTTCAGACCACAGACCTGTGGTCGTGGAGTTCGCACCCAGACTGGGTCCCATCGACACAGGTCATCGTACCCCCACTAGACGAACCACGGACTGGAGGCGCCTCGGGACAAAACTCGAGGCAACCTCGTCCGTGCATCTAGATAGGATACCCGACCACATAAATAGCCAAGAGGACACCACGATGGCGATCGACAACCTCACAGCTCACGTGCAATCGTTAATTAACGAATGCACTCGGGAGGCACCGGCGACGAACGATCGCCGCTGGGACCTACCCGATGACGTACGTGAGCTGCTGAGGCGGAAGAACGCCGCCGTACGAGCCTACGACAGATATCCATGCGACGCCAACAGGATCAGGTTACGACGCTTAGAAAGAGCGGTCAAGTCACGCATCGACCAAATGCGCCAAGACAGGTGGGATAGGACACTACAAGACCTCGAACCTACCCACCATGCCTTCTGGCAACTATCCCGCTCGCTTAAGAGAGACACCGTCACCGTTATGCCTCCTCTAAGCAGACCTAACCTTCCACCGGCATTCGACGATATCGAAAAGGCAGAGTGCCTGGCCGAGAGTCTAGAGAATCAGTGCACGCCCAGCGTAATACACTGCGACTCGGACCAAATAGCCGAAGTTGATTCGGAAGTAGAGCGCCTAATAACCTCACTTCCTACATCAACATCAACGCCGACGGGGACGACAGATACACAACAAGACCTTGACACGGTCACCCCCGAAGAAGTCGAAACGATCGTCAAGGGCCTACACGCTCGCAAGGCGCCCGGTTCGGACGGTATCACAAACAGGGTTATAAAACTCTTTCCGGAGAGGCTACTGGTCCTGCTGACGTTCATCTTCAACGCAGCACTCAAAAACAACATCTTTCCACAACAGTGGAAAGAAGCCGTTGTTATTGGGATACCCAAACCTGGCAAACCGAAGTCCGAACCGACCAGTTATAGACCGATCAGTCTGCTTAACGGATTAGGCAAGCTATACGAGCGTCTAATCTACAGTAGGCTGAAAGCGTATGCCGATGCTAATCTTCTTGTCCCCCACGAGCAATTCGGGTTCCGAACCGAACACTCGTGCGTCCACCAAGTTCACCGCATCGTTGAATACACCAGCGATCGGCTTCAACGCAACCTGTTCACAGGAATCCTCTTTTTCGACGTAGCGAAAGCTTTCGACAAAGTGTGGCACAACGGCTTACTATTTAAGCTGGCCACCATGGGAGTGCCACACGGACTCGTGCTCATCATACGAGACTACTTGTCGAATCGAAGCTTCCGCTACCGAGTAGAAGGGTCAATGTCCTCCACTCACCCCATTCGAGCCGGTGTCCCACAAGGGTCCGTGCTCTCCCCCCTACTCTTCACGCTGTATACTAGCGACATTCCGAAGCATCGGTATGTGCAGACGGCTCTATTCGCAGACGATACGGCTATCTACTGCTCAGGAATGAACCCCTCGACAGTAGCCAAGAAACTCCAGACCGCAGCCAACGCACTGGGCGTTTGGTTCCGGAAATGGAGGATCGAGGTCAACCCCGAGAAAAGCCAGGCGGTGCTGTTTCACAGAAGACAGCTAAGCTTGTATCCTTTGGAGAAGACCCCTCAGATTAGGATGTTCGGCAAGTCTATCCCTTGGACTAGGCAGGCCAAATACCTAGGCATAACCCTTGACGACCGTCTATCCTTCGGCCCCCACATCAAGGCAGTCCGCAACCGGGCAGCCTTCGTGCTAGGACGTTTACACAGTTTAATTAACGCGCGTTCGAAATTAAACTTAAAAAACAAAGTCCGATTATACACTGCATGCATACGTCCTATAATGACGTACGGCAGCGTGGTATTCGCACATGTAAGGCCACACAGGATCCATAGGCTTCAAACACTACAGAATAGGTTCATGCGCACAGCGACGGGAGCACCGTGGTATGTACGCAACGTCGATCTTCACATCGACCTCAGATTGCCGACCATCAAGCAATTCATTAAACAGTGCTCCCTTAGCTACTTTGACTCTGCTCCGACTCACCCCAACCCTCTAGTGGTTGCGGCGGTAAATTACACACCGAGCGAAATATCTAAGATACGTCGACCCAAACACGCGTTAGGGGAGCTAGACGACGAAATTACACGCGCTCAACGCAGAGCGAACACACTAGGTGCGAACCGTCCGCGTTTTCGTCCCCGCCGGCGGGGGCGGAACACGGGCCGCGTAAACCGACAACAAAACATGGGAGTAGGCCGCCCCAGTGTTTCAGCAACACCCCAAGCCGAGGTTCGTACCCCGCAGGGGGTGCCCTTGGGCAATGTTGTTTAATAAAGGCCGGTTGAGAGCCCTCAGCGCTCACCGTAACCAAACCGGGTAAAGTTGTAGAGGCCGTCTGAGGCCAACAGCTAAAAATCACTACAAAAAAAAAAAAAAAAAAAAAAAAAAAAAAAAAAAAAAAAAAACGCGAGCGTATGCCCCACAACAGTCAATCTATAGCTCTCGTTCGTTTCGTTTCGCACGCACGCAACGACCCCCTTATTCATTCGTTTCTAAACTACTAATTTCTGCAACACAACAAGCAGCAAGATGTCCGGCCGTGGTAAAGGTGGAAAAGTCAAGGGAAAGGCAAAGTCGCGTTCGAACCGTGCCGGTCTTCAGTTTCCGGTCGGTCGTATACACAGACTGCTGCGTAATGGCAATTACGCCGAGCGCGTAGGGGCCGGGGCACCGGTGTATCTCGCCGCAGTTATGGAATATCTGGCCGCCGAGGTCCTCGAGTTGGCCGGCAACGCCGCCAGAGACAACAAGAAAACAAGGATCATACCTCGTCACCTTCAGTTGGCGATCCGCAACGACGAAGAGTTGAACAAACTCCTCTCTGGCGTGACAATCGCTCAGGGTGGTGTTCTACCTAACATTCAGGCCGTCCTACTGCCCAAGAAGACCGAGAAGAAGGCCTAAGCGGGGGGATATGTTTAACGGCAACGACGGCGGCGGCGGCAGCAGCAGCAACAGCAACAGCAACAGCTGCATCAGCTGCATCAGCAAAACAACAACGCGACGACAATAACAAAAAAGGCCCTTTTCAGGGCCACAATACGTATCACAGTCATAATATTATATAAGGACCGTTTCTGTCATAACAATGATAAGTCAAAATATTACTAACCTCCTAACCCCTAACGATTTTCTATAATACATATAATAGAGATAGATGCCTGGTAATTAACTTAACTATCTACGAGATAATTCGTGTAGATGCTCTACACCTATGAAGTGTAGTAGTAGTAGTAGTATAGTATTATTATTTTATTCTATACATACACTAGTTTTCAACGTGTGTATAGTGGTAGACGACAAAAAAAAAAAAAAAGAAAAATACCTATAGTATAGTATAACACAAAACAACCATACGGTGATGATTATGGCAAACGTACATACATAGGTAGGTACATACCAAACACCGATACGGGATCGATCAACACATCTACGTTATATCAGTTATAACGCTACCTATTTTCACCACTTACATTATTGTTAAACAAAAACAAAAGTAATATATATATATACATACATAATAAGGTAGGTTATCGAGGATTATCAAAATAAACCACAAATTGTTTCTCTGAAAATGCGCACAATCTATATATCCATAGTCTGTTGTTGTTGTTGTTTAAACGCAAAACATTAAACATTAAACGACATATCATTGATGACATGTCGTTTGTCACATTGGTGTGTAGACCATCATAAATAAATGAGTAAAAATAAATAAATAAATAAATAAATAAATAATGCACATTATATGAGGCCAAAGAACCTAGCCGACACACACACCCACACCCACACAACTGAACAGACACCGAACTGAATATTTTAACGCGAATATCGATTTGTGACTGATGATTCATGTTGGTGCTGTGGAGGCTCGATAAACGGGCCGAAGTTGGGTCGCTATCGTCTCGATATATAAAAACGTCCCCCGTGTGCACGTATAAGCTCATTCTGTGCCAGAATTCCGCACGGTACGGACTCCGAATCGATACGTCGCGTGTTGTACTCTGTTCTAAATATATCAGCTACTCTCTGTCGGTCGACTGTAAACTACTAAAAACAATGCCGCCCAAGACAAGCGGAAAGGCCGCCAAGAAGTCTGGCAAGGCCCAAAAGAACATCTCCAAGACAGACAAGAAAAAGAAGAAGCACAAGAGGAAGGAGAGCTACGCTATCTATATCTACAAGGTGCTCAAACAGGTTCACCCGGACACCGGTATATCGAGTAAGGCGATGTCCATCATGAACTCTTTCGTGAACGACATCTTCGAACGCATCGCCGCCGAAGCGTCGCGTCTCGCCCACTACAACAAGAGGTCCACGATCACATCTAGGGAGGTGCAGACCTCCGTGAGGCTTTTGCTACCAGGCGAGCTCGCCAAACACGCTGTCAGCGAGGGCACCAAAGCTGTCACCAAGTACACCAGCTCCAAGTGAGGAGGAGGCGGTCACCGTCACCGTCACCGACGACCCTCCGCCCTCGAGTACCACTAATAATTTGGATCACCATCGCTACCACAACCGCTACCGCTACCGCTACCAACATCAACACCAACACGATCGTACGCTTCGGCTGCGGTTACGAGACTCCTCGGAAGTGTAAAACAAAAGGCCCTTTTCAGGGCCACAAATTTTATCATGTTATATAACAAAAAAAAAAATATAGGTATAATGTTTCTAAAAAACAAACAAAAGTCACACCCACCTACCTAAACCTACCTACCTAACCAACCTACCTACCTACCTACCTACCTACCTACCTACCTACCTACCTACCTACCTACCCACCCAACTACCTACCAACCTACCAGCCTACCACCGGCTGCTGCTCTATATTAATTAACCTGAACGAGACGCAATCAATATCTCTGTCGAATAATTGACAACAGGTTAAGGTACACGCAAGTATCTAGTATATTACTTTGCTTAGTTACTCGTGGTGCTACGAGTATACTCTGTTGCACGTTACTAATTACTGGTACTTGTCCGATAGTTAATTTTACTAGTGGGGTCGCCCATCGGTCGAAATTCGACCATAATAAATATAAATTGTGAGTGACTTAATATACATTATTAAAATATAATATTCAAACATTATTAAGGTTCTACTGTCCAAAACTAAACCACACTACTATAACCACAGATTTGACCGAGACTGTTATTTGTCAATTTCTTTTTTGAACAAATTATATGAAATTAAAAAGAAGTAAAATAAAGAATACCTATTTAAAAAATGTTTATTAAAACAAAACATGCTAACATGAGGATGCAAAACAAAAAAAGAAAGAAAATATCTTTTAACGCGTATTCCAATAATTTAATTAATGATTTAAAACTTCTCTGAAAACAATGTTTTTTGTAAAAACTCTTTCATCGTTTGCTAAATGTACTTGGCCATTATATTTGGATATATAAAACCTTAAACCCAGCGAATGAACGAACTCTACTTGCTGCAACATACAATTGCCCATGTGTAAAAACTGGCCGATTTAATAAAACTTCAATTTTTTTTTTTTGGACTGTTATGTCCAATTCCAGTGAAATTTCACGCATTATGTTGTTGTTACATGTTTGACTAATACGTTCTTGTAATCTATAATTAATAGCAGTGTCATAATCATAAAAATATAATTGTGCATAACACGGTGACCGACCATATGCAGCAGTCATCGGGCCTGATCTGTGATAAAAAACATCATGTATTTTGAAATAATACACTCCACTTGGTTGGCTTCTGAGCTATTACATAGCAAAACATGAATTATATTTCCTAATATACCTATATTCTAAATGATTTTTTGATTTACTTTTTATTAAAGGTTCATTTGAAGTAAGTCAATGAGTACAATGATTTAAAATATTCATTTTGACTTAAGGGTGGTACATAATATTGCTTTACCCTTGTGACAACATGAAGTGAATGCAGTTCTGTCGCCTAAGGTCACTCTTCAGATTCAAAATGTTTCAGATTAAAAACACATTTGGAAAATGACATTTAGAGCACATTTAAATGTACATATCTCTCAAAATCACTTATTTATCCTGAAGTATAATACTACTACAATAAATTACTGTAATCGTAAACTACATACTACAACTACTAATAATTGCTTTGAATCAGAAATAGCAAGTTATATTTATTTATTTTTTGTACCTGAATGTTGTCATTGCATATTATTGCACTGCTACAGAACTTTCTTTATGCTTTATATAATGAAAGTCCGTGTACATTTAAATGTATCTTACTGCTACACAACTTATATATTACACTTATATATTACATAAATTTGTATGAGCGCTCAGTATTTCACGTACGATTCGTCAAATAAAACTTTTCTGTTTGACACATTCAACTATGTCTATAATAAACAAAAGAGACAGACAATTTATTTGACCACAGAGTATATATTTTCGTGTACAAATACTTGTGTATGCGTGTGTCAAATTTATTCTGGTTTGTGTAATGTTTTATTTATTGATTTATTGTACTCATTATGCATTATTATTAAAATCTTTTTTTTTTTTTTTTTTTTTATATATACTAAATGAGGCAAATAAAACTATTTTTTTTTTTTTTTTTTTTTTTGATACCTCTATGTCAGTACTATATCATGTCTATGGACAAAATGGCGTGTACAAATACATGTGTATGTGTGTGAAATGCATGGTAGTGTGTGTAATGTTTTATTTATTTATTTATTTATTTATTGATTTAATGTACTTTATAAGCATTATTATTGAAAAACATTAGCGTTCTGCACTTCTCCAACGCATAAACTATAAGTGTGCCAAATTTTATGCTCCTGCGTCAGCGCAATTTTCGTAAAAAGCGGATTAAAGTTATTAACTAATAATAGATATTATTCTCGAAAATATTATACTCGAAATTACACGAGTTTCTGTATTACAATGAAAACCACGGGCCTCTAAAACAAAACAACAATTTGGATTCATTCATTCATTCAGTCAATCTAGAACAAGTGAAGTACAAGGTTCGGTCAGTTTGAAGCTAGATGGCGTTGTGCGTTCAACGTTCGTAATGTTTATTTAAATAGATCACAACAACATATCGCAACAGGAGTGTCGCTCGCCAGTTCGTATAACTAACTAAACCTAAAACGTAGTGAGTGATATAGCGGGGCGAGGGAACGAACGAAGGGAGCGAACGTGCGCCGCCGCCGCAGGCTATATATACCGGTGTCGACGAATTCAGACCGTTCACATTCTCTCTCGTGTATTTGTAGCGTGACGACGTCTCCTCAGCTCCCTAGCTCACTAGTATCCGGTTCGTTACGTTCGTACAATGGCTCGCACCAAGCAGACCGCTCGCAAATCTACCGGTGGCAAGGCACCCAGGAAACAGCTCGCCACCAAAGCTGCCCGCAAGAGTGCGCCGGCCACCGGTGGTGTGAAGAAACCACATCGCTACAGGCCCGGCACAGTAGCGCTTCGTGAGATCCGTCGCTACCAGAAGAGCACCGAACTCCTGATCCGTAAACTTCCGTTCCAGCGTTTAGTTCGTGAGATCGCTCAAGACTTCAAGACCGATCTGCGCTTCCAGAGTTCCGCCGTTATGGCTCTACAGGAGGCTAGCGAGGCTTATTTGGTCGGCCTCTTCGAGGACACCAACCTTTGTGCAATACACGCTAAACGCGTCACCATTATGCCAAAGGACATACAATTGGCGCGCAGAATCCGAGGCGAACGCGCCTAAGAATGAAAGAAGAACACGACCGCCTCCGCCGTCATCACCATCACAACCGCTACGACGTAGACAACAACAACAACAACAACGACAACATCATCATCATCATCATCATCATTAACACACTGAAGATATATATATACATCAAAGTGTGCAATTAGAGCGCTGTGGTGCTTCGGTTACAACAAAAGGCCCTTTTCAGGGCCACACACGTTTCATATATCACATACGTATTACGATATGTTTCTAATGAACAGAGAAGTCTCGACAAATAAATAATAAATGCTTGGTTTAGGCCCGCACGACACGACTCGTATAATTTGAACCCTTTAAACAAAGTTGAAAAATAATTATAATAATAATGATGATGACGATATCACAGATAGACGTCTACTCTTTCTTACGTAAGAGTTCAACGCGCACACCTACGTCGTAATTAGGTATTGTCTCTAGTGTAAATCATACCAACCATATATCCATTAGATCTCATATACCTATATGTTATTTGCTTGCAACAGTCGCTCGCTCGGGGTCGGCGTAAATGGATTAGCTTAAATCTAATTTTTCATTAGCTCATTTTTATTCTTCTCTCTCTCTCTCTCTCTCTCTCTCTCTCTCTCTCTCTCTCTCTCTCTCTCTCTCTCTCTCTCTCTCTTTTTTTTTTAAATTGAGTAGGCACATATTAAAAGAAAGCAAGCAATCAAATAGACTTTTTGTTTTTGTTTTTTGTTTTTTGTTTTTTGTTTTTTGTTTTTTGTTTTTTTTTTTTTTGCCGCTACTATATACTGTCTACTGACTATTATTGTAGTGTGTCGGTGTGTCGGTCGTGTAGGAGCCAGTTCGGGATATCGGTACGAAGCGTACACGTACATATGTACAATAACAACATATCTGAGCACCATCACCGCCAGCGTACGAAGAATAACGAACCGAACAGACTACGAGAACGCCACGACAGACGTCGCGCCGTACCGTATCTATATAAAGAGCGGATTTACGGTTTTCCGTATTCAGTCGTTCGCCAGCGTTCGCAATAGGCCAACATTCCGCTTCTGACGCGCGTCCCGAGTGGACGTGTCCGACAAGTGCTCGAGTGCTCTCGCTGTGACATCGCGCCCGCGCCACGCCGCACCTGTCGCTTCGCGCCATCGCGCCGCCTACGTCACCGCTGTGTGTCGGTGTGTCGTAACGGTCGCCCGTTTGCGGCATACTGCGCTCACAGCGTCAGTGTTTTTGTGAACAAGGCGCCCACATTCAAAGTCGTATTTTTCAATTCGACTTTGTTTAGTGCGTGTCTGTCACGGAAGCGCTAGTTTTTCGTTTCTTGGTAAACAGATAAGTCATAGTCAGCGCTCTTTGTGAACGAGACGCGTGCGTTTAACGTCGTATTTTTAAATACGACGTTGGATAGTGCGCCGTCCTTCACAGAGGCGTTAGTTTCTGTGAACAGTGAAGTCTTTGGCCCCTTCAGGGTAAATCCAATTGGTCACTCGGTGGAAACCTTACGGTGTCAACGAACCGAGTGGGCGGTGACCCGACCCGCCTGCCTAGCCCCTTCTGGGTTAGGCAAAGTCGGCTGGGGCTAGACAACTCGGCCTTGGGGGTGTCCCCTAGTCGAGCCTAGCCGTCGCCCTCCCACCCCACCCTTACCTCCACATCCCATTCTCAGCTGTTTGTTTGGGTGTGCCGGCCGACAGGCCCATACCACCCCGGCACCTGGGCAGTTAGGAACCCGACGCACAATAAGATCGGCGAAGGGAGACTCTCTTAGGGCACACCTAGCTATAAGTACACCCTCCCGGCCTTACCCCGGCTGGGAGGCCAAGCACACTCACACCCCCGGGTTGTCCCACCCGGGGACTAGGACTGTTGCTGCTGCTGTTGTTGCTGTTGGCAGCACAACAACCGCCGAAAACCGCCGAAATGGCCCTCGCGGGCCTTTCCGCGGGGTCCGCTCTCCAACGTCTGGGAGCGGACATAAACGCCATCCTCGAGGACCCCGAAGTCCTCGAGCTAATCCAGAGGAAATTCCTCATAAAATTGACCGAGGAAAGGACTCAGGACATGGAGACGGAAACGTCTCCAGAGCCCGAGGCAAACTCGGGCGATGACGAAGGAGCGGACCAGTCCGGGGGCTCCGACGCCAGCGAGGACGAGTCCTCGTCCTCCACGTCCTCCTCTTCTTCAAAGGAGTCCGATTTTACGGTCGTGTCCTCCTCTAGGAAACGCGCCCGTAAAGGCAAGAAGGGGCCAAACAAGGCCCCAAAGCTGTCGGAGGATATAGATACCTCGACAGCACCCGCCCCCGTTCGCGCCTCTCCGGGGCCTAAGGGCGGCAACTCCCCCTCGGGGAGGTCCACGCCCGCTATCGCCGACGCCTCGGCGGCCGCGCCAAGGATCCCCGCCCCACCTCCGATTTTCATCCAAGAAAAATCGAGGTGGACGGCGATCTCCACCTGGTGCAATGAGCGCCGCATACGCTACCACTCTGCCCGTAGCACCCAACAGGGCATCAAAGTTGCCCTGGCCACCGCGAGCGACCACAGGGCGCTCTCGAAGCTCCTTCGGGAGAGGGACGTGAGTTTCCACACGTACACTCTGCCGGAGGACAAAAAGCTCCGTGTCGTTGTTCGCAACGTACCCAAGGAGATCTCCCCCGAGGAGATCAAACAAGCCTTGACACCCAACTACCCGGTGCATGAGGTACACCGGATGGTTCGAGGCCGCACCAACGTCGTATACGACATGGTGTTGGTTACTCTCGACGACACCCCCGCCGGCAAGGACATCTTTAAGATGTCGTCCATCTGCGGGCTGTCGGGCATAACAATAGAGCCACCTCACCGTAGAAGTGGCATCTCACAATGCCACCGCTGCCAGCTCTATGGGCATTCGGCGCGAAACTGTTTCGCGCGCCCCAGGTGCGTCAAGTGCCTGGAAGACCACGCGACGGACCAGTGCAAAAGGCCCAAAGACAGGGCCCAATGCACTGAGCCAGTCGCGTGCGTACTGTGTGGCGAAACAGGCCACCCCGCCAACTATCGAGGTTGCCCGAGGGCGCCTAAAACCCCCAAGGCGAAAGGACCTCAGCGTCCCCGCCCAGTCGTCCCTGCTGCTGCTGCTGCTGCTACAGGGACTGGGGGGAGCTTTAAAGCCGCTCCTCTGCCAAAAACGAACGCCTGGGCCACTCCCAGGAAGACCGGGGAGACCTTCCCACCTCTGCCCGTGCGGAAGACAATGCAGGCCCCCATACCTGCCCCAGTACCCGCAAAGGCAGCCCCTGTCGAGCGGCCCACAAAGCCTCTCCAGGGAGGGCCCAAGCCGCTCGTAGTTGACTACAGGAGCCAACTACCGCAAACGATCGACCCGGACCTATCCCTAGTGGCAAGGTTCGCGAGTGCGATCGACTTCAGCGAGCTACGACATCTCGCTAGTCTAATCCGGCAAAACGAGGGCAATCCGTTGGCCCTCCTCAGTGTTAGCGTCAGGTACTCGAGCGTACTCGAGAAGCTAGGCGCGTTTAAGTGTAACCCATAATGGATTGCACACCAACACGCAGAGTCAAACCCCGATCACTCAAGTTAGGATACATCAACGCCAACGGCATCGGTAGGCAACGAGATGAAGTTGGCGTTTTTCTTAGGGCACACCAATTGGACATATTGCTAGTGCAAGAGACCTTTTTGAAACCCTCGCAGAGAAACCCAAACGTTGCGAACTACTCTGTGGTCCGCAACGATAGGATTGACTCTGCGCTAGGGGGAACTCTCATATATTACAAAAGGTCCCTTCACTGCGTACCTATGGATCCGCCTGCGCTGACTAGCATCGAGGCTTCGGTCTGTCGAATAGGCATGACCGGACACCAATCGATCACGCTAGTTTCAGCCTATCTGTCACCCAATCGGCAACTACTCGAGAGCGACCTCCGAGCGCTGCTAGAACTGAGCGACGCCGTGATAATCGGCGGCGACCTTAACGCCAAGAACACCATTTGGAACTGTCACCAGTCCAACGCCAAAGGCAGAGCCCTGGAGTCGCTCTCGAATAGACTAGCGTTCGACATCATCGCCCCGCTCGAACCGACCCACTATCCGCACAACGTGTCTCACAGACCCGACATTCTGGACGTGGCACTCCTGAAGAACATAAACCTACGTTTGTGTTCAGTAGAGGTGCTTCACGAGTTGACTTCAGACCACAGACCTGTGGTCGTGGAGTTCGCACCCAGACTGGGTCCCATCGACACAGGTCATCGTACCCCCACTAGACGAACCACGGACTGGAGGCGCCTCGGGACAAAACTCGAGGCAACCTCGTCCGTGCATCTAGATAGGATACCCGACCACATAAATAGCCAAGAGGACACCACGATGGCGATCGACAACCTCACAGCTCACGTGCAATCGTTAATTAACGAATGCACTCGGGAGGCACCGGCGACGAACGATCGCCGCTGGGACCTACCCGATGACGTACGTGAGCTGCTGAGGCGGAAGAACGCCGCCGTACGAGCCTACGACAGATATCCATGCGACGCCAACAGGATCAGGTTACGACGCTTAGAAAGAGCGGTCAAGTCACGCATCGACCAAATGCGCCAAGACAGGTGGGATAGGACACTACAAGACCTCGAACCTACCCACCATGCCTTCTGGCAACTATCCCGCTCGCTTAAGAGAGACACCGTCACCGTTATGCCTCCTCTAAGCAGACCTAACCTTCCACCGGCATTCGACGATATCGAAAAGGCAGAGTGCCTGGCCGAGAGTCTAGAGAATCAGTGCACGCCCAGCGTAATACACTGCGACTCGGACCAAATAGCCGAAGTTGATTCGGAAGTAGAGCGCCTAATAACCTCACTTCCTACATCAACATCAACGCCGACGGGGACGACAGATACACAACAAGACCTTGACACGGTCACCCCCGAAGAAGTCGAAACGATCGTCAAGGGCCTACACGCTCGCAAGGCGCCCGGTTCGGACGGTATCACAAACAGGGTTATAAAACTCTTTCCGGAGAGGCTACTGGTCCTGCTGACGTTCATCTTCAACGCAGCACTCAAAAACAACATCTTTCCACAACAGTGGAAAGAAGCCGTTGTTATTGGGATACCCAAACCTGGCAAACCGAAGTCCGAACCGACCAGTTATAGACCGATCAGTCTGCTTAACGG
Source organism: Hypercompe scribonia (assembly GCA_949316085.1). Classification (NCBI taxonomy): domain Eukaryota; kingdom Metazoa; phylum Arthropoda; class Insecta; order Lepidoptera; family Erebidae; genus Hypercompe; species Hypercompe scribonia. Next base: position 24,007,416 of record OX438977.1, read on the forward strand.
ATTAGGCAAGCTATACGAGCGTCTAATCTACAGTAGGCTGAAAGCGTATGCCGATGCTAATCTTCTTGTCCCCCACGAGCAATTCGGGTTCCGAACCGAACACTCGTGCGTCCACCAAGTTCACCGCATCGTTGAATACACCAGCGATCGGCTTCAACGCAACCTGTTCACAGGAATCCTCTTTTTCGACGTAGCGAAAGCTTTCGACAAAGTGTGGCACAACGGCTTACTATTTAAGCTGGCCACCATGGGAGTGCCACACGGACTCGTGCTCATCATACGAGACTACTTGTCGAATCGAAGCTTCCGCTACCGAGTAGAAGGGTCAATGTCCTCCACTCACCCCATTCGAGCCGGTGTCCCACAAGGGTCCGTGCTCTCCCCCCTACTCTTCACGCTGTATACTAGCGACATTCCGAAGCATCGGTATGTGCAGACGGCTCTATTCGCAGACGATACGGTTATCTACTGCTCAGGAATGAACCCCTCGACAGTAGCCAAGAAACTCCAGACCGCAGCCAACGCACTGGGCGTTTGGTTCCGGAAATGGAGGATCGAGGTCAACCCCGAGAAAAGCCAGGCGGTGCTGTTTCACAGAAGACAGCTAAGCTTGTATCCTTTGGAGAAGACCCCTCAGATTAGGATGTTCGGCAAGTCTATCCCTTGGACTAGGCAGGCCAAATACCTAGGCATAACCCTTGACGACCGTCTATCCTTCGGCCCCCACATCAAGGCAGTCCGCAACCGGGCAGCCTTCGTGCTAGGACGTTTACACAGTTTAATTAACGCGCGTTCGAAATTAAACTTAAAAAACAAAGTCCGATTATACACTGCATGCATACGTCCTATAATGACGTACGGCAGCGTGGTATTCGCACATGTAAGGCCACACAGGATCCATAGGCTTCAAACACTACAGAATAGGTTCATGCGCACAGCGACGGGAGCACCGTGGTATGTACGCAACGTCGATCTTCACATCGACCTCAGATTGCCGACCATCAAGCAATTCATTAAACAGTGCTCCCTTAGCTACTTTGACTCTGCTCCGACTCACCCCAACCCTCTAGTGGTTGCGGCGGTAAATTACACACCGAGCGAAATATCTAAGATACGTCGACCCAAACACGCGTTAGGGGAGCTAGACGACGAAATTACACGCGCTCAACGCAGAGCGAACACACTAGGTGCGAACCGTCCGCGTTTTCGTCCCCGCCGGCGGGGGCGGAACACGGGCCGCGTAAACCGACAACAAAACATGGGAGTAGGCCGCCCCAGTGTTTCAGCAACACCCCAAGCCGAGGTTCGTACCCCGCAGGGGGTGCCCTTGGGCAATGTTGTTTAATAAAGGCCGGTTGAGAGCCCTCAGCGCTCACCGTAACCAAACCGGGTAAAGTTGTAGAGGCCGTCTGAGGCCAACAGCTAAAAATCACTACAAAAAAAAAAAAAAAAAAAAAAAAAAAAAAAAAAAAAAAAAAAAACGCGAGCGTATGCCCCACAACAGTCAATCTATAGCTCTCGTTCGTTTCGTTTCGCACGCACGCAACGACCCCCTTATTCATTCGTTTCTAAACTACTAATTTCTGCAACACAACAAGCAGCAAGATGTCCGGCCGTGGTAAAGGTGGAAAAGTCAAGGGAAAGGCAAAGTCGCGTTCGAACCGTGCCGGTCTTCAGTTTCCGGTCGGTCGTATACACAGACTGCTGCGTAATGGCAATTACGCCGAGCGCGTAGGGGCCGGGGCACCGGTGTATCTCGCCGCAGTTATGGAATATCTGGCCGCCGAGGTCCTCGAGTTGGCCGGCAACGCCGCCAGAGACAACAAGAAAACAAGGATCATACCTCGTCACCTTCAGTTGGCGATCCGCAACGACGAAGAGTTGAACAAACTCCTCTCTGGCGTGACAATCGCTCAGGGTGGTGTTCTACCTAACATTCAGGCCGTCCTACTGCCCAAGAAGACCGAGAAGAAGGCCTAAGCGGGGGGATATGTTTAACGGCAACGACGGCGGCGGCGGCAGCAGCAGCAACAGCAACAGCAACAGCTGCATCAGCTGCATCAGCAAAACAACAACGCGACGACAATAACAAAAAAGGCCCTTTTCAGGGCCACAATACGTATCACAGTCATAATATTATATAAGGACCGTTTCTGTCATAACAATGATAAGTCAAAATATTACTAACCTCCTAACCCCTAACGATTTTCTATAATACATATAATAGAGATAGATGCCTGGTAATTAACTTAACTATCTACGAGATAATTCGTGTAGATGCTCTACACCTATGAAGTGTAGTAGTAGTAGTAGTATAGTATTATTATTTTATTCTATACATACACTAGTTTTCAACGTGTGTATAGTGGTAGACGACAAAAAAAAAAAAAAAGAAAAATACCTATAGTATAGTATAACACAAAACAACCATACGGTGATGATTATGGCAAACGTACATACATAGGTAGGTACATACCAAACACCGATACGGGATCGATCAACACATCTACGTTATATCAGTTATAACGCTACCTATTTTCACCACTTACATTATTGTTAAACAAAAACAAAAGTAATATATATATATACATACATAATAAGGTAGGTTATCGAGGATTATCAAAATAAACCACAAATTGTTTCTCTGAAAATGCGCACAATCTATATATCCATAGTCTGTTGTTGTTGTTGTTTAAACGCAAAACATTAAACATTAAACGACATATCATTGATGACATGTCGTTTGTCACATTGGTGTGTAGACCATCATAAATAAATGAGTAAAAATAAATAAATAAATAAATAAATAAATAATGCACATTATATGAGGCCAAAGAACCTAGCCGACACACACACCCACACCCACACAACTGAACAGACACCGAACTGAATATTTTAACGCGAATATCGATTTGTGACTGATGATTCATGTTGGTGCTGTGGAGGCTCGATAAACGGGCCGAAGTTGGGTCGCTATCGTCTCGATATATAAAAACGTCCCCCGTGTGCACGTATAAGCTCATTCTGTGCCAGAATTCCGCACGGTACGGACTCCGAATCGATACGTCGCGTGTTGTACTCTGTTCTAAATATATCAGCTACTCTCTGTCGGTCGACTGTAAACTACTAAAAACAATGCCGCCCAAGACAAGCGGAAAGGCCGCCAAGAAGTCTGGCAAGGCCCAAAAGAACATCTCCAAGACAGACAAGAAAAAGAAGAAGCACAAGAGGAAGGAGAGCTACGCTATCTATATCTACAAGGTGCTCAAACAGGTTCACCCGGACACCGGTATATCGAGTAAGGCGATGTCCATCATGAACTCTTTCGTGAACGACATCTTCGAACGCATCGCCGCCGAAGCGTCGCGTCTCGCCCACTACAACAAGAGGTCCACGATCACATCTAGGGAGGTGCAGACCTCCGTGAGGCTTTTGCTACCAGGCGAGCTCGCCAAACACGCTGTCAGCGAGGGCACCAAAGCTGTCACCAAGTACACCAGCTCCAAGTGAGGAGGAGGCGGTCACCGTCACCGTCACCGTCACCGACGACCCTCCGCCCTCGAGTACCACTAATAATTTGGATCACCATCGCTACCACAACCGCTACCGCTACCGCTACCAACATCAACACCAACACGATCGTACGCTTCGGCTGCGGTTACGAGACTCCTCGGAAGTGTAAAACAAAAGGCCCTTTTCAGGGCCACAAATTTTATCATGTTATATAACAAAAAAAAAAATATAGGTATAATGTTTCTAAAAAACAAACAAAAGTCACACCCACCTACCTAAACCTACCTACCTAACCAACCTACCTACCTACCTACCTACCTACCTACCTACCTACCTACCTACCTACCTACCCACCCAACTACCTACCAACCTACCAGCCTACCACCGGCTGCTGCTCTATATTAATTAACCTGAACGAGACGCAATCAATATCTCTGTCGAATAATTGACAACAGGTTAAGGTACACGCAAGTATCTAGTATATTACTTTGCTTAGTTACTCGTGGTGCTACGAGTATACTCTGTTGCACGTTACTAATTACTGGTACTTGTCCGATAGTTAATTTTACTAGTGGGGTCGCCCATCGGTCGAAATTCGACCATAATAAATATAAATTGTGAGTGACTTAATATACATTATTAAAATATAATATTCAAACATTATTAAGGTTCTACTGTCCAAAACTAAACCACACTACTATAACCACAGATTTGACCGAGACTGTTATTTGTCAATTTCTTTTTTGAACAAATTATATGAAATTAAAAAGAAGTAAAATAAAGAATACCTATTTAAAAAATGTTTATTAAAACAAAACATGCTAACATGAGGATGCAAAACAAAAAAAGAAAGAAAATATCTTTTAACGCGTATTCCAATAATTTAATTAATGATTTAAAACTTCTCTGAAAACAATGTTTTTTGTAAAAACTCTTTCATCGTTTGCTAAATGTACTTGGCCATTATATTTGGATATATAAAACCTTAAACCCAGCGAATGAACGAACTCTACTTGCTGCAACATACAATTGCCCATGTGTAAAAACTGGCCGATTTAATAAAACTTCAATTTTTTTTTTTTGGACTGTTATGTCCAATTCCAGTGAAATTTCACGCATTATGTTGTTGTTACATGTTTGACTAATACGTTCTTGTAATCTATAATTAATAGCAGTGTCATAATCATAAAAATATAATTGTGCATAACACGGTGACCGACCATATGCAGCAGTCATCGGGCCTGATCTGTGATAAAAAACATCATGTATTTTGAAATAATACACTCCACTTGGTTGGCTTCTGAGCTATTACATAGCAAAACATGAATTATATTTCCTAATATACCTATATTCTAAATGATTTTTTGATTTACTTTTTATTAAAGGTTCATTTGAAGTAAGTCAATGAGTACAATGATTTAAAATATTCATTTTGACTTAAGGGTGGTACATAATATTGCTTTACCCTTGTGACAACATGAAGTGAATGCAGTTCTGTCGCCTAAGGTCACTCTTCAGATTCAAAATGTTTCAGATTAAAAACACATTTGGAAAATGACATTTAGAGCACATTTAAATGTACATATCTCTCAAAATCACTTATTTATCCTGAAGTATAATACTACTACAATAAATTACTGTAATCGTAAACTACATACTACAACTACTAATAATTGCTTTGAATCAGAAATAGCAAGTTATATTTATTTATTTTTTGTACCTGAATGTTGTCATTGCATATTATTGCACTGCTACAGAACTTTCTTTATGCTTTATATAATGAAAGTCCGTGTACATTTAAATGTATCTTACTGCTACACAACTTATATATTACACTTATATATTACATAAATTTGTATGAGCGCTCAGTATTTCACGTACGATTCGTCAAATAAAACTTTTCTGTTTGACACATTCAACTATGTCTATAATAAACAAAAGAGACAGACAATTTATTTGACCACAGAGTATATATTTTCGTGTACAAATACTTGTGTATGCGTGTGTCAAATTTATTCTGGTTTGTGTAATGTTTTATTTATTGATTTATTGTACTCATTATGCATTATTATTAAAATCTTTTTTTTTTTTTTTTTTTTTATATATACTAAATGAGGCAAATAAAACTATTTTTTTTTTTTTTTTTTTTTTTGATACCTCTATGTCAGTACTATATCATGTCTATGGACAAAATGGCGTGTACAAATACATGTGTATGTGTGTGAAATGCATGGTAGTGTGTGTAATGTTTTATTTATTTATTTATTTATTTATTGATTTAATGTACTTTATAAGCATTATTATTGAAAAACATTAGCGTTCTGCACTTCTCCAACGCATAAACTATAAGTGTGCCAAATTTTATGCTCCTGCGTCAGCGCAATTTTCGTAAAAAGCGGATTAAAGTTATTAACTAATAATAGATATTATTCTCGAAAATATTATACTCGAAATTACACGAGTTTCTGTATTACAATGAAAACCACGGGCCTCTAAAACAAAACAACAATTTGGATTCATTCATTCATTCAGTCAATCTAGAACAAGTGAAGTACAAGGTTCGGTCAGTTTGAAGCTAGATGGCGTTGTGCGTTCAACGTTCGTAATGTTTATTTAAATAGATCACAACAACATATCGCAACAGGAGTGTCGCTCGCCAGTTCGTATAACTAACTAAACCTAAAACGTAGTGAGTGATATAGCGGGGCGAGGGAACGAACGAAGGGAGCGAACGTGCGCCGCCGCCGCAGGCTATATATACCGGTGTCGACGAATTCAGACCGTTCACATTCTCTCTCGTGTATTTGTAGCGTGACGACGTCTCCTCAGCTCCCTAGCTCACTAGTATCCGGTTCGTTACGTTCGTACAATGGCTCGCACCAAGCAGACCGCTCGCAAATCTACCGGTGGCAAGGCACCCAGGAAACAGCTCGCCACCAAAGCTGCCCGCAAGAGTGCGCCGGCCACCGGTGGTGTGAAGAAACCACATCGCTACAGGCCCGGCACAGTAGCGCTTCGTGAGATCCGTCGCTACCAGAAGAGCACCGAACTCCTGATCCGTAAACTTCCGTTCCAGCGTTTAGTTCGTGAGATCGCTCAAGACTTCAAGACCGATCTGCGCTTCCAGAGTTCCGCCGTTATGGCTCTACAGGAGGCTAGCGAGGCTTATTTGGTCGGCCTCTTCGAGGACACCAACCTTTGTGCAATACACGCTAAACGCGTCACCATTATGCCAAAGGACATACAATTGGCGCGCAGAATCCGAGGCGAACGCGCCTAAGAATGAAAGAAGAACACGACCGCCTCCGCCGTCATCACCATCACAACCGCTACGACGTAGACAACAACAACAACAACAACGACAACATCATCATCATCATCATCATCATTAACACACTGAAGATATATATATACATCAAAGTGTGCAATTAGAGCGCTGTGGTGCTTCGGTTACAACAAAAGGCCCTTTTCAGGGCCACACACGTTTCATATATCACATACGTATTACGATATGTTTCTAATGAACAGAGAAGTCTCGACAAATAAATAATAAATGCTTGGTTTAGGCCCGCACGACACGACTCGTATAATTTGAACCCTTTAAACAAAGTTGAAAAATAATTATAATAATAATGATGATGACGATATCACAGATAGACGTCTACTCTTTCTTACGTAAGAGTTCAACGCGCACACCTACGTCGTAATTAGGTATTGTCTCTAGTGTAAATCATACCAACCATATATCCATTAGATCTCATATACCTATATGTTATTTGCTTGCAACAGTCGCTCGCTCGGGGTCGGCGTAAATGGATTAGCTTAAATCTAATTTTTCATTAGCTCATTTTTATTCTTCTCTCTCTCTCTCTCTCTCTCTCTCTCTCTCTCTCTCTCTCTCTCTCTCTCTCTCTCTCTCTCTCTTTTTTTTTTAAATTGAGTAGGCACATATTAAAAGAAAGCAAGCAATCAAATAGACTTTTTGTTTTTGTTTTTTGTTTTTTGTTTTTTGTTTTTTGTTTTTTGTTTTTTTTTTTTTTGCCGCTACTATATACTGTCTACTGACTATTATTGTAGTGTGTCGGTGTGTCGGTCGTGTAGGAGCCAGTTCGGGATATCGGTACGAAGCGTACACGTACATATGTACAATAACAACATATCTGAGCACCATCACCGCCAGCGTACGAAGAATAACGAACCGAACAGACTACGAGAACGCCACGACAGACGTCGCGCCGTACCGTATCTATATAAAGAGCGGATTTACGGTTTTCCGTATTCAGTCGTTCGCCAGCGTTCGCAATAGGCCAACATTCCGCTTCTGACGCGCGTCCCGAGTGGACGTGTCCGACAAGTGCTCGAGTGCTCTCGCTGTGACATCGCGCCCGCGCCACGCCGCACCTGTCGCTTCGCGCCATCGCGCCGCCTACGTCACCGCTGTGTGTCGGTGTGTCGTAACGGTCGCCCGTTTGCGGCATACTGCGCTCACAGCGTCAGTGTTTTTGTGAACAAGGCGCCCACATTCAAAGTCGTATTTTTCAATTCGACTTTGTTTAGTGCGTGTCTGTCACGGAAGCGCTAGTTTTTCGTTTCTTGGTAAACAGATAAGTCATAGTCAGCGCTCTTTGTGAACGAGACGCGTGCGTTTAACGTCGTATTTTTAAATACGACGTTGGATAGTGCGCCGTCCTTCACAGAGGCGTTAGTTTCTGTGAACAACTAAGTCTTTGGCCCCTTCAGGGTAAATCCAATTGGTCACTCGGTGGAAACCTTACGGTGTCAACGAACCGAGTGGGCGGTGACCCGACCCGCCTGCCTAGCCCCTTCTGGGTTAGGCAAAGTCGGCTGGGGCTAGACAACTCGGCCTTGGGGGTGTCCCCTAGTCGAGCCTAGCCGTCGCCCTCCCACCCCACCCTTACCTCCACATCCCATTCTCAGCTGTTTGTTTGGGTGTGCCGGCCGACAGGCCCATACCACCCCGGCACCTGGGCAGTTAGGAACCCGACGCACAATAAGATCGGCGAAGGGAGACTCTCTTAGGGCACACCTAGCTATAAGTACACCCTCCCGGCCTTACCCCGGCTGGGAGGCCAAGCACACTCACACCCCCGGGTTGTCCCACCCGGGGACTAGGACTGTTGCTGCTGCTGTTGTTGCTGTTGGCAGCACAACAACCGCCGAAAACCGCCGAAATGGCCCTCGCGGGCCTTTCCGCGGGGTCCGCTCTCCAACGTCTGGGAGCGGACATAAACGCCATCCTCGAGGACCCCGAAGTCCTCGAGCTAATCCAGAGGAAATTCCTCATAAAATTGACCGAGGAAAGGACTCAGGACATGGAGACGGAAACGTCTCCAGAGCCCGAGGCAAACTCGGGCGATGACGAAGGAGCGGACCAGTCCGGGGGCTCCGACGCCAGCGAGGACGAGTCCTCGTCATCCACGTCCTCCTCTTCTTCAAAGGAGTCCGATTTTACGGTCGTGTCCTCCTCTAGGAAACGCGCCCGTAAAGGCAAGAAGGGGCCAAACAAGGCCCCAAAGCTGTCGGAGGATATAGATACCTCGACAGCACCCGCCCCCGTTCGCGCCTCTCCGGGGCCTAAGGGCGGCAACTCCCCCTCGGGGAGGTCCACGCCCGCTATCGCCGACGCCTCGGCGGCCGCGCCAAGGATCCCCGCCCCACCTCCGATTTTCATCCAAGAAAAATCGAGGTGGACGGCGATCTCCACCTGGTGCAATGAGCGCCGCATACGCTACCACTCTGCCCGTAGCACCCAACAGGGCATCAAAGTTGCCCTGGCCACCGCGAGCGACCACAGGGCGCTCTCGAAGCTCCTTCGGGAGAGGGACGTGAGTTTCCACACGTACACTCTGCCGGAGGACAAAAAGCTCCGTGTCGTTGTTCGCAACGTACCCAAGGAGATCTCCCCCGAGGAGATCAAACAAGCCTTGACACCCAACTACCCGGTGCATGAGGTACACCGGATGGTTCGAGGCCGCACCAACGTCGTATACGACATGGTGTTGGTTACTCTCGACGACACCCCCGCCGGCAAGGACATCTTTAAGATGTCGTCCATCTGCGGGCTGTCGGGCATAACAATAGAGCCACCTCACCGTAGAAGTGGCATCTCACAATGCCACCGCTGCCAGCTCTATGGGCATTCGGCGCGAAACTGTTTCGCGCGCCCCAGGTGCGTCAAGTGCCTGGAAGACCACGCGACGGACCAGTGCAAAAGGCCCAAAGACAGGGCCCAATGCACTGAGCCAGTCGCGTGCGTACTGTGTGGCGAAACAGGCCACCCCGCCAACTATCGAGGTTGCCCGAGGGCGCCTAAAACCCCCAAGGCGAAAGGACCTCAGCGTCCCCGCCCAGTCGTCCCTGCTGCTGCTGCTGCTGCTACAGGGACTGGGGGGAGCTTTAAAGCCGCTCCTCTGCCAAAAACGAGCGCCTGGGCCACTCCCAGGAAGACCGGGGAGACCTTCCCACCTCTGCCCGTGCGGAAGACAATGCAGGCCCCCATACCTGCCCCAGTACCCGCAAAGGCAGCCCCTGTCGAGCGGCCCACAAAGCCTCTCCAGGGAGGGCCCAAGCCGCTCGTAGTTGACTACAGGAGCCAACTACCGCAAACGATCGACCCGGACCTATCCCTAGTGGCAAGGTTCGCGAGTGCGATCGACTTCAGCGAGCTACGACATCTCGCTAGTCTAATCCGGCAAAACGAGGGCAATCCGTTGGCCCTCCTCAGTGTTAGCGTCAGGTACTCGAGCGTACTCGAGAAGCTAGGCGCGTTTAAGTGTAACCCATAATGGATTGCACACCAACACGCAGAGTCAAACCCCGATCACTCAAGTTAGGATACATCAACGCCAACGGCATCGGTAGGCAACGAGATGAAGTTGGCGTTTTTCTTAGGGCACACCAATTGGACATATTGCTAGTGCAAGAGACCTTTTTGAAACCCTCGCAGAGAAACCCAAACGTTGCGAACTACTCTGTGGTCCGCAACGATAGGATTGACTCTGCGCTAGGGGGAACTCTCATATATTACAAAAGGTCCCTTCACTGCGTACCTATGGATCCGCCTGCGCTGACTAGCATCGAGGCTTCGGTCTGTCGAATAGGCATGACCGGACACCAATCGATCACGCTAGTTTCAGCCTATCTGTCACCCAATCGGCAACTACTCGAGAGCGACCTCCGAGCGCTGCTAGAACTGAGCGACGCCGTGATAATCGGCGGCGACCTTAACGCCAAGAACACCATTTGGAACTGTCACCAGTCCAACGCCAAAGGCAGAGCCCTGGAGTCGCTCTCGAATAGACTAGCGTTCGACATCATCGCCCCGCTCGAACCGACCCACTATCCGCACAACGTGTCTCACAGACCCGACATTCTGGACGTGGCACTCCTGAAGAACATAAACCTACGTTTGTGTTCAGTAGAGGTGCTTCACGAGTTGACTTCAGACCACAGACCTGTGGTCGTGGAGTTCGCACCCAGACTGGGTCCCATCGACACAGGTCATCGTACCCCCACTAGACGAACCACGGACTGGAGGCGCCTCGGGACAAAACTCGAGGCAACCTCGTCCGTGCATCTAGATAGGATACCCGACCACATAAATAGCCAAGAGGACACCACGATGGCGATCGACAACCTCACAGCTCACGTGCAATCGTTAATTAACGAATGCACTCGGGAGGCACCGGCGACGAACGATCGCCGCTGGGACCTACCCGATGACGTACGTGAGCTGCTGAGGCGGAAGAACGCCGCCGTACGAGCCTACGACAGATATCCATGCGACGCCAACAGGATCAGGTTACGACGCTTAGAAAGAGCGGTCAAGTCACGCATCGACCAAATGCGCCAAGACAGGTGGGATAGGACACTACAAGACCTCGAACCTACCCACCATGCCTTCTGGCAACTATCCCGCTCGCTTAAGAGAGACACCGTCACCGTTATGCCTCCTCTAAGCAGACCTAACCTTCCACCGGCATTCGACGATATCGAAAAGGCAGAGTGCCTGGCCGAGAGTCTAGAGAATCAGTGCACGCCCAGCGTAATACACTGCGACTCGGACCAAATAGCCGAAGTTGATTCGGAAGTAGAGCGCCTAATAACCTCACTTCCTACATCAACATCAACGCCGACGGGGACGACAGATACACAACAAGACCTTGACACGGTCACCCCCGAAGAAGTCGAAACGATCGTCAAGGGCCTACACGCTCGCAAGGCGCCCGGTTCGGACGGTATCACAAACAGGGTTATAAAACTCTTTCCGGAGAGGCTACTGGTCCTGCTGACGTTCATCTTCAACGCAGCACTCAAAAACAACATCTTTCCACAACAGTGGAAAGAAGCCGTTGTTATTGGGATACCCAAACCTGGCAAACCGAAGTCCGAACCGACCAGTTATAGACCGATCAGTCTGCTTAACGGATTAGGCAAGCTATACGAGCGTCTAATCTACAGTAGGCTGAAAGCGTATGCCGATGCTAATCTTCTTGTCCCCCACGAGCAATTCGGGTTCCGAACCGAACACTCGTGCGTCCACCAAGTTCACCGCATCGTTGAATACACCAGCGATCGGCTTCAACGCAACCTGTTCACAGGAATCCTCTTTTTCGACGTAGCGAAAGCTTTCGACAAAGTGTGGCACAACGGCTTACTATTTAAGCTGGCCACCATGGGAGTGCCACACGGACTCGTGCTCATCATACGAGACTACTTGTCGAATCGAAGCTTCCGCTACCGAGTAGAAGGGTCAATGTCCTCCACTCACCCCATTCGAGCCGGTGTCCCACAAGGGTCCGTGCTCTCCCCCCTACTCTTCACGCTGTATACTAGCGACATTCCGAAGCATCGGTATGTGCAGACGGCTCTATTCGCAGACGATACGGCTATCTACTGCTCAGGAATGAACCCCTCGACAGTAGCCAAGAAACTCCAGACCGCAGCCAACGCACTGGGCGTTTGGTTCCGGAAATGGAGGATCGAGGTCAACCCCGAGAAAAGCCAGGCGGTGCTGTTTCACAGAAGACAGCTAAGCTTGTATCCTTTGGAGAAGACCCCTCAGATTAGGATGTTCGGCAAGTCTATCCCTTGGACTAGGCAGGCCAAATACCTAGGCATAACCCTTGACGACCGTCTATCCTTCGGCCCCCACATCAAGGCAGTCCGCAACCGGGCTGCCTTCGTGCTAGGACGTTTACATAGTTTAATTAACGCGCGTTCGAAATTAAACTTAAAAAACAAAGTCCGATTATACACTGCATGCATACGTCCTATAATGACGTACGGCAGCGTGGTATTCGCACATGTAAGGCCACACAGGATCCATAGGCTTCAAACACTACAGAATAGGTTCATGCGCACAGCTACGGGAGCACCGTGGTATGTACGCAACGTCGATCTTCACATCGACCTCAGATTGCCGACCATCAAGCAATTCATTAAACAGTGCTCCCTTAGCTACTTTGACTCTGCTCCGACTCACCCCAACCCTCTAGTGGTTGCGGCGGTAAATTACACACCGAGCGAAATATCTAAGATACGTCGACCCAAACACGCGTTAGGGGAGCTAGACGACGAAATTACACGCGCTCAACGCAGAGCGAACACACTAGGTGCGAACCGTCCGCGTTTTCGTCCCCGCCGGCGGGGGCGGAACACGGGCCGCGTAAACCGACAACAAAACATGGGAGTAGGCCGCCCCAGTGTTTCAGCAACACCCCAAGCCGAGGTTCGTACCCCGCAGGGGGTGCCCTTGGGCAATGTTGTTTAATAAAGGCCGGTTGAGAGCCCTCAGCGCTCACCGTAACCAAACCGGGTAAAGTTGTAGAGGCCGTCTGAGGCCAACAGCTAAAAATCACTACAAAAAAAAAAAAAAAAAAAAAAAAAAAAAAAAAAAAAAAAAAAACGCGAGCGTATGCCCCACAACAGTCAATCTATAGCTCTCGTTCGTTTCGTTTCGCACGCACGCAACGACCCCCTTATTCATTCGTTTCTAAACTACTAATTTCTGCAACACAACAAGCAGCAAGATGTCCGGCCGTGGTAAAGGTGGAAAAGTCAAGGGAAAGGCAAAGTCGCGTTCGAACCGTGCCGGTCTTCAGTTTCCGGTCGGTCGTATACACAGACTGCTGCGTAATGGCAATTACGCCGAGCGCGTAGGGGCCGGGGCACCGGTGTATCTCGCCGCAGTTATGGAATATCTGGCCGCCGAGGTCCTCGAGTTGGCCGGCAACGCCGCCAGAGACAACAAGAAAACAAGGATCATACCTCGTCACCTTCAGTTGGCGATCCGCAACGACGAAGAGTTGAACAAACTCCTCTCTGGCGTGACAATCGCTCAGGGTGGTGTTCTACCTAACATTCAGGCCGTCCTACTGCCCAAGAAGACCGAGAAGAAGGCCTAAGCGGGGGGATATGTTTAACGGCAACGACGGCGGCGGCGGCAGCAGCAGCAACAGCAACAGCAACAGCTGCATCAGCTGCATCAGCAAAACAACAACGCGACGACAATAACAAAAAAGGCCCTTTTCAGGGCCACAATACGTATCACAGTCATAATATTATATAAGGACCGTTTCTGTCATAACAATGATAAGTCAAAATATTACTAACCTCCTAACCCCTAACGATTTTCTATAATACATATAATAGAGATAGATGCCTGGTAATTAACTTAACTATCTACGAGATAATTCGTGTAGATGCTCTACACCTATGAAGTGTAGTAGTAGTAGTAGTATAGTATTATTATTTTATTCTATACATACACTAGTTTTCAACGTGTGTATAGTGGTAGACGACAAAAAAAAAAAAAAAGAAAAATACCTATAGTATAGTATAACACAAAACAACCATACGGTGATGATTATGGCAAACGTACATACATAGGTAGGTACATACCAAACACCGATACGGGATCGATCAACACATCTACGTTATATCAGTTATAACGCTACCTATTTTCACCACTTACATTATTGTTAAACAAAAACAAAAGTAATATATATATATACATACATAATAAGGTAGGTTATCGAGGATTATCAAAATAAACCACAAATTGTTTCTCTGAAAATGCGCACAATCTATATATCCATAGTCTGTTGTTGTTGTTGTTTAAACGCAAAACATTAAACATTAAACGACATATCATTGATGACATGTCGTTTGTCACATTGGTGTGTAGACCATCATAAATAAATGAGTAAAAATAAATAAATAAATAAATAAATAAATAATGCACATTATATGAGGCCAAAGAACCTAGCCGACACACACACCCACACCCACACAACTGAACAGACACCGAACTGAATATTTTAACGCGAATATCGATTTGTGACTGATGATTCATGTTGGTGCTGTGGAGGCTCGATAAACGGGCCGAAGTTGGGTCGCTATCGTCTCGATATATAAAAACGTCCCCCGTGTGCACGTATAAGCTCATTCTGTGCCAGAATTCCGCACGGTACGGACTCCGAATCGATACGTCGCGTGTTGTACTCTGTTCTAAATATATCAGCTACTCTCTGTCGGTCGACTGTAAACTACTAAAAACAATGCCGCCCAAGACAAGCGGAAAGGCCGCCAAGAAGTCTGGCAAGGCCCAAAAGAACATCTCCAAGACAGACAAGAAAAAGAAGAAGCACAAGAGGAAGGAGAGCTACGCTATCTATATCTACAAGGTGCTCAAACAGGTTCACCCGGACACCGGTATATCGAGTAAGGCGATGTCCATCATGAACTCTTTCGTGAACGACATCTTCGAACGCATCGCCGCCGAAGCGTCGCGTCTCGCCCACTACAACAAGAGGTCCACGATCACATCTAGGGAGGTGCAGACCTCCGTGAGGCTTTTGCTACCAGGCGAGCTCGCCAAACACGCTGTCAGCGAGGGCACCAAAGCTGTCACCAAGTACACCAGCTCCAAGTGAGGAGGAGGCGGTCACCGTCACCGTCACCGTCACCGACGACCCTCCGCCCTCGAGTACCACTAATAATTTGGATCACCATCGCTACCACAACCGCTACCGCTACCGCTACCAACATCAACACCAACACGATCGTACGCTTCGGCTGCGGTTACGAGACTCCTCGGAAGTGTAAAACAAAAGGCCCTTTTCAGGGCCACAAATTTTATCATGTTATATAACAAAAAAAAAAATATAGGTATAATGTTTCTAAAAAACAAACAAAAGTCACACCCACCTACCTAAACCTACCTACCTAACCAACCTACCTACCTACCTACCTACCTACCTACCTACCCACCCAACTACCTACCAACCTACCAGCCTACCACCGGCTGCTGCTCTATATTAATTAACCTGAACGAGACGCAATCAATATCTCTGTCGAATAATTGACAACAGGTTAAGGTACACGCAAGTATCTAGTATATTACTTTGCTTAGTTACTCGTGGTGCTACGAGTATACTCTGTTGCACGTTACTAATTACTGGTACTTGTCCGATAGTTAATTTTACTAGTGGGGTCGCCCATCGGTCGAAATTCGACCATAATAAATATAAATTGTGAGTGACTTAATATACATTATTAAAATATAATATTCAAACATTATTAAGGTTCTACTGTCCAAAACTAAACCACACTACTATAACCACAGATTTGACCGAGACTGTTATTTGTCAATTTCTTTTTTGAACAAATTATATGAAATTAAAAAGAAGTAAAATAAAGAATACCTATTTAAAAAATGTTTATTAAAACAAAACATGCTAACATGAGGATGCAAAACAAAAAAAGAAAGAAAATATCTTTTAACGCGTATTCCAATAATTTAATTAATGATTTAAAACTTCTCTGAAAACAATGTTTTTTGTAAAAACTCTTTCATCGTTTGCTAAATGTACTTGGCCATTATATTTGGATATATAAAACCTTAAACCCAGCGAATGAACGAACTCTACTTGCTGCAACATACAATTGCCCATGTGTAAAAACTGGCCGATTTAATAAAACTTCAATTTTTTTTTTTTGGACTGTTATGTCCAATTCCAGTGAAATTTCACGCATTATGTTGTTGTTACATGTTTGACTAATACGTTCTTGTAATCTATAATTAATAGCAGTGTCATAATCATAAAAATATAATTGTGCATAACACGGTGACCGACCATATGCAGCAGTCATCGGGCCTGATCTGTGATAAAAAACATCATGTATTTTGAAATAATACACTCCACTTGGTTGGCTTCTGAGCTATTACATAGCAAAACATGAATTATATTTCCTAATATACCTATATTCTAAATGATTTTTTGATTTACTTTTTATTAAAGGTTCATTTGAAGTAAGTCAATGAGTACAATGATTTAAAATATTCATTTTGACTTAAGGGTGGTACATAATATTGCTTTACCCTTGTGACAACATGAAGTGAATGCAGTTCTGTCGCCTAAGGTCACTCTTCAGATTCAAAATGTTTCAGATTAAAAACACATTTGGAAAATGACATTTAGAGCACATTTAAATGTACATATCTCTCAAAATCACTTATTTATCCTGAAGTATAATACTACTACAATAAATTACTGTAATCGTAAACTACATACTACAACTACTAATAATTGCTTTGAATCAGAAATAGCAAGTTATATTTATTTATTTTTTGTACCTGAATGTTGTCATTGCATATTATTGCACTGCTACAGAACTTTCTTTATGCTTTATATAATGAAAGTCCGTGTACATTTAAATGTATCTTACTGCTACACAACTTATATATTACACTTATATATTACATAAATTTGTATGAGCGCTCAGTATTTCACGTACGATTCGTCAAATAAAACTTTTCTGTTTGACACATTCAACTATGTCTATAATAAACAAAAGAGACAGACAATTTATTTGACCACAGAGTATATATTTTCGTGTACAAATACTTGTGTATGCGTGTGTCAAATTTATTCTGGTTTGTGTAATGTTTTATTTATTGATTTATTGTACTCATTATGCATTATTATTAAAATCTTTTTTTTTTTTTTTTTTTTTATATATACTAAATGAGGCAAATAAAACTATTTTTTTTTTTTTTTTTTTTTTTGATACCTCTATGTCAGTACTATATCATGTCTATGGACAAAATGGCGTGTACAAATACATGTGTATGTGTGTGAAATGCATGGTAGTGTGTGTAATGTTTTATTTATTTATTTATTTATTTATTGATTTAATGTACTTTATAAGCATTATTATTGAAAAACATTAGCGTTCTGCACTTCTCCAACGCATAAACTATAAGTGTGCCAAATTTTATGCTCCTGCGTCAGCGCAATTTTCGTAAAAAGCGGATTAAAGTTATTAACTAATAATAGATATTATTCTCGAAAATATTATACTCGAAATTACACGAGTTTCTGTATTACAATGAAAACCACGGGCCTCTAAAACAAAACAACAATTTGGATTCATTCATTCATTCAGTCAATCTAGAACAAGTGAAGTACAAGGTTCGGTCAGTTTGAAGCTAGATGGCGTTGTGCGTTCAACGTTCGTAATGTTTATTTAAATAGATCACAACAACATATCGCAACAGGAGTGTCGCTCGCCAGTTCGCATAACTAACTAAACCTAAAACGTAGTGAGTGATATAGCGGGGCGAGGGAACGAACGAAGGGAGCGAACGTGCGCCGCCGCCGCAGGCTATATATACCGGTGTCGACGAATTCAGACCGTTCACATTCTCTCTCGTGTATTTGTAGCGTGACGACGTCTCCTCAGCTCCCTAGCTCACTAGTATCCGGTTCGTTACGTTCGTACAATGGCTCGCACCAAGCAGACCGCTCGCAAATCTACCGGTGGCAAGGCACCCAGGAAACAGCTCGCCACCAAAGCTGCCCGCAAGAGTGCGCCGGCCACCGGTGGTGTGAAGAAACCACATCGCTACAGGCCCGGCACAGTAGCGCTTCGTGAGATCCGTCGCTACCAGAAGAGCACCGAACTCCTGATCCGTAAACTTCCGTTCCAGCGTTTAGTTCGTGAGATCGCTCAAGACTTCAAGACCGATCTGCGCTTCCAGAGTTCCGCCGTTATGGCTCTACAGGAGGCTAGCGAGGCTTATTTGGTCGGCCTCTTCGAGGACACCAACCTTTGTGCAATACACGCTAAACGCGTCACCATTATGCCAAAGGACATACAATTGGCGCGCAGAATCCGAGGCGAACGCGCCTAAGAATGAAAGAAGAACACGACCGCCTCCGCCGTCATCACCATCACAACCGCTACGACGTAGACAACAACAACAACAACAACGACAACATCATCATCATCATCATCATCATTAACACACTGAAGATATATATATACATCAAAGTGTGCAATTAGAGCGCTGTGGTGCTTCGGTTACAACAAAAGGCCCTTTTCAGGGCCACACACGTTTCATATATCACATACGTATTACGATATGTTTCTAATGAACAGAGAAGTCTCGACAAATAAATAATAAATGCTTGGTTTAGGCCCGCACGACACGACTCGTATAATTTGAACCCTTTAAACAAAGTTGAAAAATAATTATAATAATAATGATGATGACGATATCACAGATAGACGTCTACTCTTTCTTACGTAAGAGTTCAACGCGCACACCTACGTCGTAATTAGGTATTGTCTCTAGTGTAAATCATACCAACCATATATCCATTAGATCTCATATACCTATATGTTATTTGCTTGCAACAGTCGCTCGCTCGGGGTCGGCGTAAATGGATTAGCTTAAATCTAATTTTTCATTAGCTCATTTTTATTCTTCTCTCTCTCTCTCTCTCTCTCTCTCTCTCTCTCTCTCTCTCTCTCTCTCTCTCTCTCTCTCTCTCTCTCTTTTTTTTTAAATTGAGTAGGCACATATTAAAAGAAAGCAAGCAATCAAATAGACTTTTTGTTTTTGTTTTTTGTTTTTTGTTTTTTGTTTTTTGTTTTTTGTTTTTTTTTTTTTTGCCGCTACTATATACTGTCTACTGACTATTATTGTAGTGTGTCGGTGTGTCGGTCGTGTAGGAGCCAGTTCGGGATATCGGTACGAAGCGTACACGTACATATGTACAATAACAACATATCTGAGCACCATCACCGCCAGCGTACGAAGAATAACGAACCGAACAGACTACGAGAACGCCACGACAGACGTCGCGCCGTACCGTATCTATATAAAGAGCGGATTTACGGTTTTCCGTATTCAGTCGTTCGCCAGCGTTCGCCGTTCAACAACGTCTGTGTGTGTGTGTGTGTGTGTATCACCATCGATTGAATAAACTACTCTCCACTAAACATGACCGGTCGCGGCAAGGGAGGAAAGGGTCTGGGGAAAGGAGGAGCCAAGCGACACAGGAAAGTGCTTCGTGATAACATCCAAGGTATCACGAAGCCGGCTATCCGTCGTCTCGCTCGCAGAGGCGGTGTGAAGCGTATTTCCGGTCTTATCTACGAGGAGACTCGCGGTGTTCTCAAGGTGTTCCTCGAGAACGTTATCCGCGACGCGGTCACTTACACCGAACACGCCAAGAGGAAGACCGTCACCGCCATGGACGTCGTCTACGCTCTGAAACGTCAAGGTCGCACCCTGTACGGTTTCGGCGGTTAAGAAAGTGCAGCGTTCGCGCGTGCGGCTCGTGTACCACCACCACCATCACCACCACCACCGCCGCCACCGCCGCCACCGCCACCGCCACCGCCACCGCCACCATCATCACCACGTTCACACCACACCTACCTACTACCTACTAATGTAGATATGATGATATATCGTGGCATGTATCGTGTCAAATATTATGATACAAAAAATAAAAAAAAAAGGCCCTTATCAGGGCCGCATACGATTCGTGTGCACTGCACGCACTCTTGTGCAGTAGCATGTTTCTTATGAACGACAAGTCGAGCTTTTCTAACTAAATAATATATATATATATAACGAACCTATATATATATATATATATAAACAACCGAAAAAAAAAAAAAACCGAAAATATATATATATATAAAATAACATATTCTTTATATATATATATAAAGAATATGTTATTTTTAATGGACAGTAAGATAATGTGTTTTTATAATGTATGTGAGTAAACGAGTGGAGTGTTTTGTACGTGTTGTATAGAGGTTATCAGAGTTTCCTCAGCTGTACGTAGGGATGGGGAAATGGTGAAAAATATCGATATATATCGTATCGATGTTTTTCAAATGAATCAATAAATATTGACTCAAAAATATCGATATGTTGATATATCGATATTTCTTTCTAGACAAGCAGATCATAGACTGAAATTTTTGTTTGTGTTTAAAGCAAAGAAACTAAACCCATACAGATTAGTCAAATACATGATGTGACGCATGATAAGCAGACAGCAGAACTTCAAAAAATATATCGATTTTGATACGAGTTTGATGTCTGAAATTAAATATCGAAAATCGATATATCGCTGCAAAAAATATCGCTGATATTTATCGATTTTTTTTTTTTTCTGAAAAAATATCGATATTTTGATATATCGTTTTTCTTTGCTCAAGCCTAGCTGTACGCCGGCGCCGCCGGCGGACGGACGAGACAAGGCGTCGAGAAACGCATTTCGTTCGTTCGCACCACCCGTCGTTCGTTTTAATTATATTTATTTCTTTCTTATACATACCATACCAATTTTGATGTAGATAATAATATTGAGCGGATGTAGATGCACCCCTCGAAAATAATACATATACATATATCAATTTGACGGCGATTTCCACGTAATATGATGATATAACAACTGTATACTGTATATCGTATATCGAGACTATGCGAAATATTATTTCGCATAGTCGATGCGAAATATATATATGCGTATACATATACATATACATATACAGTGCGCTCAATGGTGTTACTTAAACATACAATAATCATAGACATAGTCTTATACATACATAGGACATAGATAATATAAAGATATACATACACACATGCACGCACGCAAAATTATTTTGTATTTTTTATTTATTTTTTTTTTAGTATATCAACCTATTATACGGACAAACCTCCAGGTCGGACTCGGCCGTCCGTCGGTGAGTCGTGAGTCGGGCGGGCATAACGCGCACGAACGTGTTTTACGAAGGTTCACTTTTAATCGTTAAATGTGGTCATAACGTGTATTAATATCAAAGATATGTTGACACGTTTCAGCCTCGATATACTCGTCGTTGTTTTATACATTGTTTTGACACAAAACGTTATGTTTTATAGAGAAAAATACATTTTGAACTGAACGCGAGGTATACACGGTGCACAGTGGTGAAAATAAAACACCATATCGTCCCAGCGGTACGATCGTTTCACGTAAAGTACACGTCGAACGTTAGTCACTTTCATTATGTATATAAAAATATAATTTTGACATTATATATTATAAGATAAGTTATATAAAATGTTATTTAATTAGATCCGTGTTAGTGAAAAGTGCGAAGCGTTCATACGAGAAATCGTCCCGCGACAGAACGGCTCTCGTTACGGTAAAGCTTCGAGGTGACTCGACTGAACGATCGCGCGCTACGTACCGATATCCGATATTTTTCGTAGTAGCGACATCTAAGTCGAAATTCAACTCGAACTCGCTGAACTTACCTTCTGCAACGTTCTACGTCGCTCGTGCTATACGTACTACTACTACTACTACTACTACGTATAATATATAAAAATAATAATACAATAACAATGGCAGACACCGCTGTTACAACCGAAGCTCCCGCTCCAGCTGCCGGTGCGAAGAAGGCCGCAAGACAATCTGGCGGCGGCGGCGGCGGCGGCGGCGGCGCTGGCGCTGGCGCTAAGAAACCTAAAGCGAAACCCACTCATCCCAAGACATCGGAAATGGTGAACAACGCTATAAAGGAGATGAAGGAACGTAGCGGATCATCGCTACAGGCCATCAAAAAATATATCGCCGCTCATTATAAGGTCGACGCGGAGAAGTTAGCTCCGTTCATAAGGAAATATTTGAAGAGCGCCGTCGAATCGGGTGCTCTCATTCAGACCAAAGGCAAGGGCGCATCCGGATCTTTCAAGCTAGAATCTAAATCCTCGTCGGCGAAGAAACCGAGCGCCAGCGCCGGCGCTGGCAAATCTGCCGGCGGTAAAAAGGAAAAGACATCGTCGAAGGGCGCCGCCGCCGCCGCCGCCGCCGCCAAGAAATCCACCGCATCCGCAGCCGGCGCTAAGACCAAAAAGGCCGCCGCCGCCGCCGCCGCCGCCGCTTCCGCATCGGCCGCGTCGGGATCTCCTTCCAAGTCGTCTAAGGCGGCGTCTTCGGCTTCAGCGAAAGACAAGAAGACGGCCGCCGCCGCTAAAAAGACCGCCGCCGCTAAAAAGGCCGCCGCCGCCGCACCGGTCCCTGCCAAAGCGAAGGCCGGCGCAGCCCCCAAGGCCAAGAAGACCGCGAAACCACCCACGAAGAAACCAAAGGCACCTAAACCTAAGAAGGCCGCAGCCACACCCACCAAGTCTAGACCCGCCGCCGCCAAGAAAACGGCCGCAGCGAAGAAGTAAACCTGACGGTTCGCGCACGCGCACATCGGCTCGCGAGAGTGACGCTACCGCCGTCGAAGAATAACTGTTGCCGCTGCTGCCGCTGGTGCTGCTGCTGCTGCTGCTGCTGCTGCTGCTGCTGCTGCTGCTGCCGCTGCTGCGGCGGCGGCGGCAGCGGCGGCGGCGGGTGCGCGACGACGACGCACGCGAACAAATATTATAAACCAAACAAACAAACGACACAAAACAGCCCTTTTCAGGGCTAACAATATATTCGTGAACGCGTGTGTCTTTCGGCACACACATTCGTTTCTATATAACGCAGAAAGTCTATATACCTCTATACCTATCTATATAAATAGGTCGACCGATTCCCAGAATATATATTTAAAAAACAAAAACAACGCCCGCAATAAGAATAAATCTTGTGCACACTCCTTGGGAATACCAGAATCTGGCGTGAAACAAACATGTTACTTAAAAAGTCTTTTATCAGGCGGTGCGCAGGTACAAGGTGCGAGCCTGTAACAGTTGGGTCATTCATACCAATTCTGATGTATTCCTTTGTGTACTTAGATGGACTAAGACCGAATTGAATGCCCTTGACTCTTCACCTCCGCACCACCCACGTTCATCGGTTATAATTGTTGTACATTCAGCAAAAGTTTGGAGGTCGTTTTCTTTATTTTTTTTTTTTTTTTTTTTAAATATCAATACTCTACACAATCGCGAGATATATACAATCTCAGAGAATATTTTCTACAGACTAATGTGGGAGTGCATCGCAATGTAGTTGCAGTGGATACTGGTTTTACCCACGCTCGCTCTGACTAAAGAGAATTGGCGCAAACCCGTAGGTAGTACAGTACTTAGTACTACTCTGATCTGATCTGATCTGATCGCAAGGAAGTATGGAAGGGTAAAGAGGGTCTTCACGGCCGATTTTATCGGCCCCCACACGGGTCTAATATAGACTTTAAAGTGTCGACGTCTTGGCTACCTTATTATGGTGATATCCCTTCGGAGAAACCGTAGGTTTTGTTTGTTTGTGCAAATATGGACGAAGTTATCATGACGAATATATATATATCCTCAAAAAATTGATAGATAGTACGGTTGACATCTGTCGGGCGTGCCACCGTCCTCGAGAATCTATTAGGCATATTATTACTGGTTGTTCTCGTCGTCTTCTTGCTAACGATGAGTATGTAAATATTTGCACAGGCACAACCAACCAAGTAGCGAGGATCGTGCATCAACATTTTACAACAACTTTCCCTTAAATACCAACAATTGTCAATTTTGAAGTGCCTACGGTCGTGCTACGTTATATATGTATATGGGATCGATCGATCGATCGATCGATCTATTATCACAGACGGGAGGACTATTGTTGCCAATAAGCCTGATATTGATATTGTGTGGTGATAGATCGATTAGAGCGCCGCGCAATGATTGTGTCGATATCGCCGTTCCTCACGGCGACGAGACGAAAAACAATTGAAGTATTTGGATCTGTCTCACGAGATTGCCGATATGTCGAATGTGGATTCGGCGGTGATCCGGTATTGTTCCGGTAATTATATCTGTTCACCGATTTATCAATCGCCAAGAGCCTCGACCAACACCTTAAGAAAAGAGGCTCGCTCACGTTAGAAGGTTGGATCAAGGGTCTGATGCAGAGAAGGCAGTCCAGTCCTCCTTCTTGACTTCCTCTTCTCGTTCCTTTATTTTTTTTTTTTTTTTTTGTATTTCTATAATATGTATGTAATAAAGAGAATAATAATATAAGACAATAGCAGAGAAGAAGAACATAAAAAAAAAAATAAAAAAAAAATAAAAAAAAATAAATAAATAAATAATAACAATAAATAAATAAATAAATAAATAAATAAAAACGCCAACTGCGTGTCGAGCAGCGCGACACCGCCCGACTGCCCGACTCGCCATAATAACATTCTTCGTTCCTTCCTATCGCACAATCGCTCGTTCGCTCGTTCGCTCGTTCGCTCGTTCGCTCGTTCGCTCCCTCGTTCACTCGTTCACTCGCTCACTAGTACGGCTCGCTAAGCCGACGGAGGTTTATGCGGCCGTACGAGAGTATATAATACATAAATAGGAGCGCGAGCGTACTCCCCCCGTTCGCGCCTCTCCGGGGCCTAAGGGCGGCAACTCCCCCTCGGGGAGGTCCACGCCCGCTATCGCCGACGCCTCGGCGGCCGCGCCAAGGATCCCCGCCCCACCTCCGATTTTCATCCAAGAAAAATCGAGGTGGACGGCGATCTCCACCTGGTGCAATGAGCGCCGCATACGCTACCACTCTGCCCGTAGCACCCAACAGGGCATCAAAGTTGCCCTGGCCACCGCGAGCGACCACAGGGCGCTCTCGAAGCTCCTTCGGGAGAGGGACGTGAGTTACCACACGTACACTCTGCCGGAGGACAGAAAGCTCCGTGTCGTTGTTCGCAACGTACCCAAGGAGATCTCCCCCGAGGAGATCAAACAAGCCTTGACACCCAACTACCCGGTGCATGAGGTACACCGGATGGTTCGAGGCCGCACCAACGTCGTATACGACATGGTGTTGGTTACTCTCGACGACACCCCCGCCGGCAAGGACATCTTTAAGATGTCGTCCATCTGCGGGCTGTCGGGCATAACAATAGAGCCACCTCACCGTAGAAGTGGCATCTCACAATGCCACCGCTGCCAGCTCTATGGACATTCGGCGCGTAATTGTTTCGCGCGCCCCAGGTGCGTCAAGTGCCTGGAAGACCACGCGACGGACCAGTGCAAAAGGCCCAAAGACAGGGCCCAATGCACTGAGCCAGTCGCGTGCGTACTGTGTGGCGAAACAGGCCACCCCGCCAACTATCGAGGTTGCCCGAGGGCGCCTAAAACCCCCAAGGCGAAAGGACCTCAGCGTCCCCGCCCAGTCGTCCCTGCTGCTGCTGCTGCTGCTGCTGCAGGGACTGGGGGGAGCTTTAAACCCGCTCCTCTGCCAAAAACGAACGCCTGGGCCACTCCCAGGACGACCGGGGAGACCTTCCCACCTCTGCCCGTGCGGAAGACGATGCAGGCCCCCATACCTGCCCCAGTACCCGTAAAGGCAGCCCCTGTCGAGCGGCCCACAAAGCCTCTCCAGGGAGGGCCCAAGCCGCTCGTAGTTGACTACAGGAGCCAAACACCGCAAGCGATCGACCCGGACCTATCCCTAGTGGCAAGGTTCGCGAGTGCGATCGACTTCAGCGAGCTACGACATCTCGCTAGTCTAATCCGGCAAAACGAGGGCAATCCGTTGGCCCTCCTCAGTGTTAGTGTCAGGTACTCGAGCGTACTCGAGAAGCTAGGCGCGTTTAAATGTAATCCATAATGGATTGCACACCAACACGCAGAGTCAAACCCCGATCACTCAAGTTAGGGTACATCAACGCCAACGGCATCGGTAGGCAACGAGATGAAGTTGGCGTTTTTCTTAGGGCACACCAATTGGACATATTGCTAGTGCAAGAGACCTTTTTGAAACCCTCGCAGAGAAACCCAAACGTTGCGAACTACTCTGTGGTCCGCAACGATAGGATTGACTCTGCGCTAGGGGGAACTCTCATATATTACAAAAGGTCCCTTCACTGCGTACCTATGGATCCGCCTGCGCTGACTAGCATCGAGGCTTCGGTCTGTCGAATAGGCATGACCGGACACCAACCGATCACGCTAGTTTCAGCCTATCTGTCACCCAATCGGCAACTACTCGAGAGCGACCTCCGAGCGCTGCTAGAACTGAGCGACGCCGTGATAATCGGCGGCGACCTTAACGCCAAGAACACCATTTGGAACTGTCACCAGTCCAACGCCAAAGGCAGAGCCCTGGAGTCGCTCTCGAATAGACTAGCGTTCGACATCATCGCCCCGCTCGAACCGACCCACTATCCGCACAACGTGTCTCACCGACCCGACATTCTGGACGTGGCACTCCTGAAGAACATAAACCTACGTTTGTGTTCAGTAGAGGTGCTTCACGAGTTGACTTCAGACCACAGACCTGTGGTCGTGGAGTTCGCACCCAGACTGGGTCCCATCGACACAGGTCATCGTACCCCCACTAGACGAACCACGGACTGGAGGCGCCTCGGGACAAAACTCGAGGCAACCTCGTCCGTGCATCTAGATAGGATACCCGACCACATAATTAGCCAAGAGGACACTACGATGGCGATCGACAACCTCACAGCACACGTGCAATCGTTAATTAACGAATGCACTCGGGAGGCACCGGCGACGAACGATCGCCGCTGGGACCTACCCGATGACGTACGTGAGCTGCTGAGGCGGAAGAACGCCGCCGTACGAGCCTACGACAGATATCCATGCGACGCCAACAGGATCAGGTTACGACGCTTAGAAAGAGCGGTCAAGTCACGCATCGACCAAATGCGCCAAGACAGGTGGGATAGGACACTACAAGACCTTGAACCTACCCACCATGCCTTCTGGCAACTATCCCGCTCGCTTAAGAGAGACACCGTCACCGTTATGCCTCCTCTAAGCAGACCTAACCTTCCACCGGCATTCGACGATATCGAAAAGGCAGAGTGCCTGGCCGAGAGTCTAGAGAATCAGTGCACGCCCAGCGTAATACACTGCGACTCGGACCAAATAGCCGAAGTTGATTCGGAAGTAGAGCGCCTAATAACCTCACTTCCTACATCAACATCAACATCAACATCAACGCCGACGGGGATGACAGATACACAACCAGACCTAGACACGGTCACCCCCGAAGAAGTCGAAACGATCGTCAAGGGCCTACACGCTCGCAAGGCGCCCGGTTCGGACGGTATCACAAACAGGGTGTTAAAACTCTTTCCGGAGAGGCTACTGGTCCTGCTGACGTTCATCTTCAACGCAGCACTCAAAAACAACATCTTTCCACAACAGTGGAAAGAAGCCGTTGTTATTGGGATACCCAAACCTGGCAAACCGAAGTCCGAACCGACCAGTTATAGACCGATCAGTCTGCTTAACGGATTAGGCAAGCTATACGAGCGTCTAATCTACAGTAGGCTGAAAGCGTATGCCGATGCTAATCTTCTCGTCCCCCACGAGCAATTCGGGTTCCGAACCGAACACTCGTGCGTCCACCAAGTTCACCGCATCGTTGAATACACCAGCGATCGGCTTCAACGCAACCTGTTCACAGGAATCCTCTTTTTCGACGTAGCGAAAGCTTTCGACAAAGTGTGGCACAACGGCTTACTATTTAAGCTGGCCACCATGGGAGTGCCACACGGACTCGTGCTCATCATACGAGACTACTTGTCGAATCGAAGCTTCCGCTACCGAGTAGAAGGGTCAATGTCCTCCACTCACCCCATTCGAGCCGGTGTCCCACAAGGGTCCGTGCTCTCCCCCCTACTCTTCACGCTGTATACTAGCGACATTCCGAAGCATCGGTATGTGCAGACGGCACTATTCGCAGACGACACGGCTATCTACTGCTCGGGGGTGAACCCCTCGACAGTAGCCAAGAAACTCCAGACCGCAGCCAACGCACTGGGCGTTTGGTTCCGGAAATGGAGGATCGAGGTCAACCCCGAGAAAAGCCAGGCGGTGCTGTTTCACAGAAGACAGCTAAGCTTGTATCCTTTGGAGAAGACCCCTCAGATTAGGATGTTCGGCAAGTCTATCCCTTGGACTAGGCAGGCCAAATACCTAGGCATAACCCTTGACGACCGTCTATCCTTCGGCCCCCACATCAAGGCAGTCCGCAACCGGGCTGCCTTCGTGCTAGGACGTTTACACAGTTTAATTAACGCGCGTTCGAAATTAAACTTAAAAAACAAAGTCCGATTATACACTGCATGCATACGTCCTATAATGACGTACGGCAGCGTGGTATTCGCACATGTAAGGCCACACAGGATCCATAGGCTTCAAACACTACAGAATAGGTTCATGCGCACAGCGACGGGAGCACCGTGGTATGTACGCAACGTCGATCTTCACATCGACCTCAGATTGCCGACCATCAAGCAATTCATTAAACAGTGCTCCCTTAGCTACTTTGACTCTGCTCCGACTCACCCCAACCCTCTAGTGGTTGCGGCGGTAAATTACACACCGAGCGAAATATCTAAGATACGTCGACCCAAACACGCGTTAGGGGAGCTAGACGACGAAATTACACGCGCTCAACGCAGAGCGAACACACTAGGTGCGAACCGTCCGCGTTTTCGTCCCCGCCGGCGGGGGCGGAACACGGGCCGCGTAAACCGACAACAAAACATGGGAGTAGGCCGCCCCAGTGTTTCAGCAACACCCCAAGCCGAGGTTCGTACCCCGCAGGGGGTGCCCTTGGGCAATGTTGTTTAATAAAGGCCGGTTGAGAGCCCTCAGCGCTCACCGTAACCAAACCGGGTAAAGTTGTAGAGGCCGTCTGAGGCCAACAGCTAAAAATCAACACAAAAAAAAAAAAAAAAAAAAAAAAAAAAAAAAAAAAAAAAAAAAAAAAAAAAAAACGCGAGCGTATCATCAACGTTCGTTCAACGATCATTCCGCTTCTGACGCGCGTCCCGAGTGGACGTGTCCGACAAGTGCTCGAGTGCTCTCGCTGTGACATCGCGCCCGCGCCACGCCGCACCTGTCGCTTCGCGCCATCGCGCCGCCTACGTCACCGCTGTGTGTCGGTGTGTCGTAACGGTCGCCCGTTTGCGGCATACTGCGCTCACAGCGTCAGTGTTTTTGTGAACAAGGCGCCCACATTCAAAGTCGTATTTTTCAATTCGACTTTGTTTAGTGCGTGTCTGTCACGGAAGCGCTAGTTTTTCGTTTCTTGGTAAACAGATAAGTCATAGTCAGCGCTCTTTGTGAACGAGACGCGTGCGTTTAACGTCGTATTTTTAAATACGACGTTGGATAGTGCGCCGTCCTTCACAGAGGCGTTAGTTTCTGTGAACAGTGAAGTCTTTGGCCCCTTCAGGGTAAATCCAATTGGTCACTCGGTGGAAACCTTACGGTGTCAACGAACCGAGTGGGCGGTGACCCGACCCGCCTGCCTAGCCCCTTCTGGGTTAGGCAAAGTCGGCTGGGGCTAGACAACTCGGCCTTGGGGGTGTCCCCTAGTCGAGCCTAGCCGTCGCCCTCCCACCCCACCCTTACCTCCACATCCCATTCTCAGCTGTTTGTTTGGGTGTGCCGGCCGACAGGCCCATACCACCCCGGCACCTGGGCAGTTAGGAACCCGACGCACAATAAGATCGGCGAAGGGAGACTCTCTTAGGGCACACCTAGCTATAAGTACACCCTCCCGGCCTTACCCCGGCTGGGAGGCCAAGCACACTCACACCCCCGGGTTGTCCCACCCGGGGACTAGGACTGTTGCTGCTGCTGTTGTTGCTGTTGGCAGCACAACAACCGCCGAAAACCGCCGAAATGGCCCTCGCGGGCCTTTCCGCGGGGTCCGCTCTCCAACGTCTGGGAGCGGACATAAACGCCATCCTCGAGGACCCCGAAGTCCTCGAGCTAATCCAGAGGAAATTCCTCATAAAATTGACCGAGGAAAGGACTCAGGACATGGAGACGGAAACGTCTCCAGAGCCCGAGGCAAACTCGGGCGATGACGAAGGAGCGGACCAGTCCGGGGGCTCCGACGCCAGCGAGGACGAGTCCTCGTCCTCCACGTCCTCCTCTTCTTCAAAGGAGTCCGATTTTACGGTCGTGTCCTCCTCTAGGAAACGCGCCCGTAAAGGCAAGAAGGGGCCAAACAAGGCCCCAAAGCTGTCGGAGGATATAGATACCTCGACAGCACCCGCCCCCGTTCGCGCCTCTCCGGGGCCTAAGGGCGGCAACTCCCCCTCGGGGAGGTCCACGCCCGCTATCGCCGACGCCTCGGCGGCCGCGCCAAGGATCCCCGCCCCACCTCCGATTTTCATCCAAGAAAAATCGAGGTGGACGGCGATCTCCACCTGGTGCAATGAGCGCCGCATACGCTACCACTCTGCCCGTAGCACCCAACAGGGCATCAAAGTTGCCCTGGCCACCGCGAGCGACCACAGGGCGCTCTCGAAGCTCCTTCGGGAGAGGGACGTGAGTTTCCACACGTACACTCTGCCGGAGGACAAAAAGCTCCGTGTCGTTGTTCGCAACGTACCCAAGGAGATCTCCCCCGAGGAGATCAAACAAGCCTTGACACCCAACTACCCGGTGCATGAGGTACACCGGATGGTTCGAGGCCGCACCAACGTCGTATACGACATGGTGTTGGTTACTCTCGACGACACCCCCGCCGGCAAGGACATCTTTAAGATGTCGTCCATCTGCGGGCTGTCGGGCATAACAATAGAGCCACCTCACCGTAGAAGTGGCATCTCACAATGCCACCGCTGCCAGCTCTATGGGCATTCGGCGCGAAACTGTTTCGCGCGCCCCAGGTGCGTCAAGTGCCTGGAAGACCACGCGACGGACCAGTGCAAAAGGCCCAAAGACAGGGCCCAATGCACTGAGCCAGTCGCGTGCGTACTGTGTGGCGAAACAGGCCACCCCGCCAACTATCGAGGTTGCCCGAGGGCGCCTAAAACCCCCAAGGCGAAAGGACCTCAGCGTCCCCGCCCAGTCGTCCCTGCTGCTGCTGCTGCTGCTACAGGGACTGGGGGGAGCTTTAAAGCCGCTCCTCTGCCAAAAACGAACGCCTGGGCCACTCCCAGGAAGACCGGGGAGACCTTCCCACCTCTGCCCGTGCGGAAGACAATGCAGGCCCCCATACCTGCCCCAGTACCCGCAAAGGCAGCCCCTGTCGAGCGGCCCACAAAGCCTCTCCAGGGAGGGCCCAAGCCGCTCGTAGTTGACTACAGGAGCCAACTACCGCAAACGATCGACCCGGACCTATCCCTAGTGGCAAGGTTCGCGAGTGCGATCGACTTCAGCGAGCTACGACATCTCGCTAGTCTAATCCGGCAAAACGAGGGCAATCCGTTGGCCCTCCTCAGTGTTAGCGTCAGGTACTCGAGCGTACTCGAGAAGCTAGGCGCGTTTAAGTGTAACCCATAATGGATTGCACACCAACACGCAGAGTCAAACCCCGATCACTCAAGTTAGGATACATCAACGCCAACGGCATCGGTAGGCAACGAGATGAAGTTGGCGTTTTTCTTAGGGCACACCAATTGGACATATTGCTAGTGCAAGAGACCTTTTTGAAACCCTCGCAGAGAAACCCAAACGTTGCGAACTACTCTGTGGTCCGCAACGATAGGATTGACTCTGCGCTAGGGGGAACTCTCATATATTACAAAAGGTCCCTTCACTGCGTACCTATGGATCCGCCTGCGCTGACTAGCATCGAGGCTTCGGTCTGTCGAATAGGCATGACCGGACACCAATCGATCACGCTAGTTTCAGCCTATCTGTCACCCAATCGGCAACTACTCGAGAGCGACCTCCGAGCGCTGCTAGAACTGAGCGACGCCGTGATAATCGGCGGCGACCTTAACGCCAAGAACACCATTTGGAACTGTCACCAGTCCAACGCCAAAGGCAGAGCCCTGGAGTCGCTCTCGAATAGACTAGCGTTCGACATCATCGCCCCGCTCGAACCGACCCACTATCCGCACAACGTGTCTCACAGACCCGACATTCTGGACGTGGCACTCCTGAAGAACATAAACCTACGTTTGTGTTCAGTAGAGGTGCTTCACGAGTTGACTTCAGACCACAGACCTGTGGTCGTGGAGTTCGCACCCAGACTGGGTCCCATCGACACAGGTCATCGTACCCCCACTAGAC
Organism: Hypercompe scribonia; assembly: GCA_949316085.1. Lineage (NCBI taxonomy): Eukaryota > Metazoa > Arthropoda > Insecta > Lepidoptera > Erebidae > Hypercompe > Hypercompe scribonia. The sequence continues at coordinate 24,040,249 of OX438977.1, forward strand.
GAACCACGGACTGGAGGCGCCTCGGGACAAAACTCGAGGCAACCTCGTCCGTGCATCTAGATAGGATACCCGACCACATAAATAGCCAAGAGGACACCACGATGGCGATCGACAACCTCACAGCTCACGTGCAATCGTTAATTAACGAATGCACTCGGGAGGCACCGGCGACGAACGATCGCCGCTGGGACCTACCCGATGACGTACGTGAGCTGCTGAGGCGGAAGAACGCCGCCGTACGAGCCTACGACAGATATCCATGCGACGCCAACAGGATCAGGTTACGACGCTTAGAAAGAGCGGTCAAGTCACGCATCGACCAAATGCGCCAAGACAGGTGGGATAGGACACTACAAGATCTCGAACCTACCCACCACGCCTTCTGGCAACTATCCCGCTCGCTTAAGAGAGACACCGTCACCGTTATGCCTCCTCTAAGCAGACCTAACCTTCCACCGGCATTCGACGATATCGAAAAGGCTGAGTGCCTGGCCGAGAGTCTAGAGAATCAGTGCACGCCCAGCGTAATACACTGCGACTCGGACCAAATAGCCGAAGTTGATTCGGAAGTAGAGCGCCTAATAACCTCACTTCCTACATCAACATCAACGCCGACGGGAACGACGACAGATGAACATGACCTAGACACGGTCACCCCCGAAGAAGTCGAAACGATCGTCAAGGGCCTACACGCTCGCAAGGCGCCCGGTTCGGACGGTATCACAAACAGGGTGTTAAAACTCTTTCCGGAGAGGCTACTGGTCCTGCTGACGTTCATCTTCAACGCAGCACTCAAAAACAACATCTTTCCACAACAGTGGAAAGAAGCCGTTGTTATTGGGATACCCAAACCTGGCAAACCGAAGTCCGAACCGACCAGTTATAGACCGATCAGTCTGCTTAACGGATTAGGCAAGCTATACGAGCGTCTAATCTACAGTAGGCTGAAAGCGTATGCCGATGCTAATCTTCTCGTCCCCCACGAGCAATTCGGGTTCCGAACCGAACACTCGTGCGTCCACCAAGTTCACCGCATCGTTGAATACACCAGCGATCGGCTTCAACGCAACCTGTTTACAGGAATCCTCTTTTTCGACGTAGCGAAAGCTTTCGACAAAGTGTGGCACAACGGCTTATTATTTAAGCTACTCACCATGGGAGTGCCACACGGACTCGTGCTCATCATACGAGACTACTTGTCGAATCGAAGCTTCCGCTACCGAGTAGAAGGGTCAATGTCCTCCACTCACCCCATTCGAGCCGGTGTCCCACAAGGGTCCGTGCTCTCCCCCCTACTCTTCACGCTGTATACTAGCGACATTCCGAAGCATCGGTATGTGCAGACGGCTCTATTCGCAGACGATACGGCTATCTACTGCTCAGGAATGAACCCCTCGACAGTAGCCAAGAAACTCCAGACCGCAGCCAACGCACTGGGCGTTTGGTTCCGGAAATGGAGGATCGAGGTCAACCCCGAGAAAAGCCAGGCGGTGCTGTTTCACAGAAGACAGCTAAGCTTGTATCCTTTGGAGAAGACCCCTCAGATTAGGATGTTCGGCAAGTCTATCTCTTGGACTAGGCAGGCCAAATACCTAGGCATAACCCTTGACGACCGTCTATCCTTCGGCCCCCACATCAAGGCAGTCCGCAACCGGGCTGCCTTCGTGCTAGGACGTTTACACAGTTTAATTAACGCGCGTTCGAAATTAAACTTAAAAAACAAAGTCCGATTATACACTGCATGCATACGTCCTATAATGACGTACGGCAGCGTGGTATTCGCACATGTAAGGCCACACAGGATCCATAGGCTTCAAACACTACAGAATAGGTTCATGCGCACAGCGACGGGAGCACCGTGGTATGTACGCAACGTCGATCTTCACATCGACCTCAGATTGCCGACCATCAAGCAATTCATTAAACAGTGCTCCCTTAGCTACTTTGACTCTGCTCCGACTCACCCCAACCCTCTAGTGGTTGCGGCGGTAAATTACACACCGAGCGAAATATCTAAGATACGTCGACCCAAACACGCGTTAGGGGAGCTAGACGACGAAATTACACGCGCTCAACGCAGAGCGAACACACTAGGTGCGAACCGTCCGCGTTTTCGTCCCCGCCGGCGGGGGCGGAACACGGGCCGCGTAAACCGACAACAAAACATGGGAGTAGGCCGCCCCAGTGTTTCAGCAACACCCCAAGCCGAGGTTCGTACCCCGCAGGGGGTGCCCTTGGGCAATGTTGTTTAATAAAGGCCGGTTGAGAGCCCTCAGCGCTCACCGTAACCAAACCGGGTAAAGTTGTAGAGGCCGTCTGAGGCCAACAGCTAAAAATCACTACAAAAAAAAAAAAAAAAAAAAAAAAAAAAAAACGCGAGCGTATCATCAACAACTGCTTCTGACGCGCGTCCCGAGTGGACGTGTCCGACAAGTGCTCGAGTGCTCCCGCTGTGACATCGCGTCCGCGCCACGCCGCACCTGTCGCTTCGCGCCATCGCGCCGCCTACGTCACCGCTGTGTGTCGGTGTGTCGTAACGGTCGCCCGTTTGCGGCATACTGCGCTCACAGCGTCAGTGTTTTTGTGAACAAGGCGCGTACATTCAAAGTCGTATTTTTCAATTCGACTTTGTTTAGTGCGTGTCTGTCACGGAAGCGCTAGTTCTTCTCGTTTCTTGTTTGAACAGTGAAGTCATAGTCAGCGCTCTTTGTGAACGAGACGCGTGCGTTTAACGTCGTATTTTTAAATACGACGTTGGATAGTGCGCCGTCCTTCACAGAGGCGTTAGTTTCTGTGAACAACTAAGTCTTTGGCCCCTTCAGGGTAAATCCAATTGGTCACTCGGTGGAAACCTTACGGTGTCAACGAACCGAGTGGGCGGTGACCCGACCCGCCTGCCTAGCCCCTTCTGGGTTAGGCAAAGTCGGCTGGGGCTAGACAACTCGGCCTTGGGGGTGTCCCCTAGTCGAGCCTAGCCGTCGCCCTCCCACCCCACCCTTACCTCCACATCCCATTCTCAGCTGTTTGTTTGGGTGTGCCGGCCGACAGGCCCATACCACCCCGGCACCTGGGCAGTTAGGAACCCGACGCACAATAAGATCGGCGAAGGGAGACTCTCTTAGGGCACACCTAGCTATAAGTACACCCTCCCGGCCTTACCCCGGCTGGGAGGCCAAGCACACTCACACCCCCGGGTTGTCCCACCCGGGGACTAGGACTGTTGCTGCTGCTGTTGTTGCTGTTGGCAGCACAACAACCGCCGAAAACCGCCGAAATGGCCCTCGCGGGCCTTTCCGCGGGGTCCGCTCTCCAACGTCTGGGAGCGGACATAAACGCCATCCTCGAGGACCCCGAAGTCCTCGAGCTAATCCAGAGGAAATTCCTCATAAAATTGACCGAGGAAAGGACTCAGGACATGGAGACGGAAACGTCTCCAGAGCCCGAGGCAAACTCGGGCGATGACGAAGGAGCGGACCAGTCCGGGGGCTCCGACGCCAGCGAGGACGAGTCCTCGTCATCCACGTCCTCCTCTTCTTCAAAGGAGTCCGATTTTACGGTCGTGTCCTCCTCTAGGAAACGCGCCCGTAAAGGCAAGAAGGGGCCAAACAAGGCCCCAAAGCTGTCGGAGGATATAGATACCTCGACAGCACCCGCCCCCGTTCGCGCCTCTCCGGGGCCTAAGGGCGGCAACTCCCCCTCGGGGAGGTCCACGCCCGCTATCGCCGACGCCTCGGCGGCCGCGCCAAGGATCCCCGCCCCACCTCCGATTTTCATCCAAGAAAAATCGAGGTGGACGGCGATCTCCACCTGGTGCAATGAGCGCCGCATACGCTACCACTCTGCCCGTAGCACCCAACAGGGCATCAAAGTTGCCCTGGCCACCGCGAGCGACCACAGGGCGCTCTCGAAGCTCCTTCGGGAGAGGGACGTGAGTTTCCACACGTACACTCTGCCGGAGGACAAAAAGCTCCGTGTCGTTGTTCGCAACGTACCCAAGGAGATCTCCCCCGAGGAGATCAAACAAGCCTTGACACCCAACTACCCGGTGCATGAGGTACACCGGATGGTTCGAGGCCGCACCAACGTCGTATACGACATGGTGTTGGTTACTCTCGACGACACCCCCGCCGGCAAGGACATCTTTAAGATGTCGTCCATCTGCGGGCTGTCGGGCATAACAATAGAGCCACCTCACCGTAGAAGTGGCATCTCACAATGCCACCGCTGCCAGCTCTATGGGCATTCGGCGCGAAACTGTTTCGCGCGCCCCAGGTGCGTCAAGTGCCTGGAAGACCACGCGACGGACCAGTGCAAAAGGCCCAAAGACAGGGCCCAATGCACTGAGCCAGTCGCGTGCGTACTGTGTGGCGAAACAGGCCACCCCGCCAACTATCGAGGTTGCCCGAGGGCGCCTAAAACCCCCAAGGCGAAAGGACCTCAGCGTCCCCGCCCAGTCGTCCCTGCTGCTGCTGCTGCTGCTACAGGGACTGGGGGGAGCTTTAAAGCCGCTCCTCTGCCAAAAACGAGCGCCTGGGCCACTCCCAGGAAGACCGGGGAGACCTTCCCACCTCTGCCCGTGCGGAAGACAATGCAGGCCCCCATACCTGCCCCAGTACCCGCAAAGGCAGCCCCTGTCGAGCGGCCCACAAAGCCTCTCCAGGGAGGGCCCAAGCCGCTCGTAGTTGACTACAGGAGCCAACTACCGCAAACGATCGACCCGGACCTATCCCTAGTGGCAAGGTTCGCGAGTGCGATCGACTTCAGCGAGCTACGACATCTCGCTAGTCTAATCCGGCAAAACGAGGGCAATCCGTTGGCCCTCCTCAGTGTTAGCGTCAGGTACTCGAGCGTACTCGAGAAGCTAGGCGCGTTTAAGTGTAACCCATAATGGATTGCACACCAACACGCAGAGTCAAACCCCGATCACTCAAGTTAGGATACATCAACGCCAACGGCATCGGTAGGCAACGAGATGAAGTTGGCGTTTTTCTTAGGGCACACCAATTGGACATATTGCTAGTGCAAGAGACCTTTTTGAAACCCTCGCAGAGAAACCCAAACGTTGCGAACTACTCTGTGGTCCGCAACGATAGGATTGACTCTGCGCTAGGGGGAACTCTCATATATTACAAAAGGTCCCTTCACTGCGTACCTATGGATCCGCCTGCGCTGACTAGCATCGAGGCTTCGGTCTGTCGAATAGGCATGACCGGACACCAATCGATCACGCTAGTTTCAGCCTATCTGTCACCCAATCGGCAACTACTCGAGAGCGACCTCCGAGCGCTGCTAGAACTGAGCGACGCCGTGATAATCGGCGGCGACCTTAACGCCAAGAACACCATTTGGAACTGTCACCAGTCCAACGCCAAAGGCAGAGCCCTGGAGTCGCTCTCGAATAGACTAGCGTTCGACATCATCGCCCCGCTCGAACCGACCCACTATCCGCACAACGTGTCTCACAGACCCGACATTCTGGACGTGGCACTCCTGAAGAACATAAACCTACGTTTGTGTTCAGTAGAGGTGCTTCACGAGTTGACTTCAGACCACAGACCTGTGGTCGTGGAGTTCGCACCCAGACTGGGTCCCATCGACACAGGTCATCGTACCCCCACTAGACGAACCACGGACTGGAGGCGCCTCGGGACAAAACTCGAGGCAACCTCGTCCGTGCATCTAGATAGGATACCCGACCACATAAATAGCCAAGAGGACACCACGATGGCGATCGACAACCTCACAGCTCACGTGCAATCGTTAATTAACGAATGCACTCGGGAGGCACCGGCGACGAACGATCGCCGCTGGGACCTACCCGATGACGTACGTGAGCTGCTGAGGCGGAAGAACGCCGCCGTACGAGCCTACGACAGATATCCATGCGACGCCAACAGGATCAGGTTACGACGCTTAGAAAGAGCGGTCAAGTCACGCATCGACCAAATGCGCCAAGACAGGTGGGATAGGACACTACAAGACCTCGAACCTACCCACCATGCCTTCTGGCAACTATCCCGCTCGCTTAAGAGAGACACCGTCACCGTTATGCCTCCTCTAAGCAGACCTAACCTTCCACCGGCATTCGACGATATCGAAAAGGCAGAGTGCCTGGCCGAGAGTCTAGAGAATCAGTGCACGCCCAGCGTAATACACTGCGACTCGGACCAAATAGCCGAAGTTGATTCGGAAGTAGAGCGCCTAATAACCTCACTTCCTACATCAACATCAACGCCGACGGGGACGACAGATACACAACAAGACCTTGACACGGTCACCCCCGAAGAAGTCGAAACGATCGTCAAGGGCCTACACGCTCGCAAGGCGCCCGGTTCGGACGGTATCACAAACAGGGTTATAAAACTCTTTCCGGAGAGGCTACTGGTCCTGCTGACGTTCATCTTCAACGCAGCACTCAAAAACAACATCTTTCCACAACAGTGGAAAGAAGCCGTTGTTATTGGGATACCCAAACCTGGCAAACCGAAGTCCGAACCGACCAGTTATAGACCGATCAGTCTGCTTAACGGATTAGGCAAGCTATACGAGCGTCTAATCTACAGTAGGCTGAAAGCGTATGCCGATGCTAATCTTCTTGTCCCCCACGAGCAATTCGGGTTCCGAACCGAACACTCGTGCGTCCACCAAGTTCACCGCATCGTTGAATACACCAGCGATCGGCTTCAACGCAACCTGTTCACAGGAATCCTCTTTTTCGACGTAGCGAAAGCTTTCGACAAAGTGTGGCACAACGGCTTACTATTTAAGCTGGCCACCATGGGAGTGCCACACGGACTCGTGCTCATCATACGAGACTACTTGTCGAATCGAAGCTTCCGCTACCGAGTAGAAGGGTCAATGTCCTCCACTCACCCCATTCGAGCCGGTGTCCCACAAGGGTCCGTGCTCTCCCCCCTACTCTTCACGCTGTATACTAGCGACATTCCGAAGCATCGGTATGTGCAGACGGCTCTATTCGCAGACGATACGGCTATCTACTGCTCAGGAATGAACCCCTCGACAGTAGCCAAGAAACTCCAGACCGCAGCCAACGCACTGGGCGTTTGGTTCCGGAAATGGAGGATCGAGGTCAACCCCGAGAAAAGCCAGGCGGTGCTGTTTCACAGAAGACAGCTAAGCTTGTATCCTTTGGAGAAGACCCCTCAGATTAGGATGTTCGGCAAGTCTATCCCTTGGACTAGGCAGGCCAAATACCTAGGCATAACCCTTGACGACCGTCTATCCTTCGGCCCCCACATCAAGGCAGTCCGCAACCGGGCAGCCTTCGTGCTAGGACGTTTACACAGTTTAATTAACGCGCGTTCGAAATTAAACTTAAAAAACAAAGTCCGATTATACACTGCATGCATACGTCCTATAATGACGTACGGCAGCGTGGTATTCGCACATGTAAGGCCACACAGGATCCATAGGCTTCAAACACTACAGAATAGGTTCATGCGCACAGCGACGGGAGCACCGTGGTATGTACGCAACGTCGATCTTCACATCGACCTCAGATTGCCGACCATCAAGCAATTCATTAAACAGTGCTCCCTTAGCTACTTTGACTCTGCTCCGACTCACCCCAACCCTCTAGTGGTTGCGGCGGTAAATTACACACCGAGCGAAATATCTAAGATACGTCGACCCAAACACGCGTTAGGGGAGCTAGACGACGAAATTACACGCGCTCAACGCAGAGCGAACACACTAGGTGCGAACCGTCCGCGTTTTCGTCCCCGCCGGCGGGGGCGGAACACGGGCCGCGTAAACCGACAACAAAACATGGGAGTAGGCCGCCCCAGTGTTTCAGCAACACCCCAAGCCGAGGTTCGTACCCCGCAGGGGGTGCCCTTGGGCAATGTTGTTTAATAAAGGCCGGTTGAGAGCCCTCAGCGCTCACCGTAACCAAACCGGGTAAAGTTGTAGAGGCCGTCTGAGGCCAACAGCTAAAAATCACTACAAAAAAAAAAAAAAAAAAAAAAAAAAAAAAAAAAAAAAAACGCGAGCGTATGCCCCACAACAGTCAATCTATAGCTCTCGTTCGTTTCGTTTCGCACGCACGCAACGACCCCCTTATTCATTCGTTTCTAAACTACTAATTTCTGCAACACAACAAGCAGCAAGATGTCCGGCCGTGGTAAAGGTGGAAAAGTCAAGGGAAAGGCAAAGTCGCGTTCGAACCGTGCCGGTCTTCAGTTTCCGGTCGGTCGTATACACAGACTGCTGCGTAATGGCAATTACGCCGAGCGCGTAGGGGCCGGGGCACCGGTGTATCTCGCCGCAGTTATGGAATATCTGGCCGCCGAGGTCCTCGAGTTGGCCGGCAACGCCGCCAGAGACAACAAGAAAACAAGGATCATACCTCGTCACCTTCAGTTGGCGATCCGCAACGACGAAGAGTTGAACAAACTCCTCTCTGGCGTGACAATCGCTCAGGGTGGTGTTCTACCTAACATTCAGGCCGTCCTACTGCCCAAGAAGACCGAGAAGAAGGCCTAAGCGGGGGGATATGTTTAACGGCAACGACGGCGGCGGCGGCAGCAGCAGCAACAGCAACAGCAACAGCTGCATCAGCTGCATCAGCAAAACAACAACGCGACGACAATAACAAAAAAGGCCCTTTTCAGGGCCACAATACGTATCACAGTCATAATATTATATAAGGACCGTTTCTGTCATAACAATGATAAGTCAAAATATTACTAACCTCCTAACCCCTAACGATTTTCTATAATACATATAATAGAGATAGATGCCTGGTAATTAACTTAACTATCTACGAGATAATTCGTGTAGATGCTCTACACCTATGAAGTGTAGTAGTAGTAGTAGTATAGTATTATTATTTTATTCTATACATACACTAGTTTTCAACGTGTGTATAGTGGTAGACGACAAAAAAAAAAAAAAAGAAAAATACCTATAGTATAGTATAACACAAAACAACCATACGGTGATGATTATGGCAAACGTACATACATAGGTAGGTACATACCAAACACCGATACGGGATCGATCAACACATCTACGTTATATCAGTTATAACGCTACCTATTTTCACCACTTACATTATTGTTAAACAAAAACAAAAGTAATATATATATATACATACATAATAAGGTAGGTTATCGAGGATTATCAAAATAAACCACAAATTGTTTCTCTGAAAATGCGCACAATCTATATATCCATAGTCTGTTGTTGTTGTTGTTTAAACGCAAAACATTAAACATTAAACGACATATCATTGATGACATGTCGTTTGTCACATTGGTGTGTAGACCATCATAAATAAATGAGTAAAAATAAATAAATAAATAAATAAATAAATAATGCACATTATATGAGGCCAAAGAACCTAGCCGACACACACACCCACACCCACACAACTGAACAGACACCGAACTGAATATTTTAACGCGAATATCGATTTGTGACTGATGATTCATGTTGGTGCTGTGGAGGCTCGATAAACGGGCCGAAGTTGGGTCGCTATCGTCTCGATATATAAAAACGTCCCCCGTGTGCACGTATAAGCTCATTCTGTGCCAGAATTCCGCACGGTACGGACTCCGAATCGATACGTCGCGTGTTGTACTCTGTTCTAAATATATCAGCTACTCTCTGTCGGTCGACTGTAAACTACTAAAAACAATGCCGCCCAAGACAAGCGGAAAGGCCGCCAAGAAGTCTGGCAAGGCCCAAAAGAACATCTCCAAGACAGACAAGAAAAAGAAGAAGCACAAGAGGAAGGAGAGCTACGCTATCTATATCTACAAGGTGCTCAAACAGGTTCACCCGGACACCGGTATATCGAGTAAGGCGATGTCCATCATGAACTCTTTCGTGAACGACATCTTCGAACGCATCGCCGCCGAAGCGTCGCGTCTCGCCCACTACAACAAGAGGTCCACGATCACATCTAGGGAGGTGCAGACCTCCGTGAGGCTTTTGCTACCAGGCGAGCTCGCCAAACACGCTGTCAGCGAGGGCACCAAAGCTGTCACCAAGTACACCAGCTCCAAGTGAGGAGGAGGCGGTCACCGTCACCGTCACCGTCACCGACGACCCTCCGCCCTCGAGTACCACTAATAATTTGGATCACCATCGCTACCACAACCGCTACCGCTACCGCTACCAACATCAACACCAACACGATCGTACGCTTCGGCTGCGGTTACGAGACTCCTCGGAAGTGTAAAACAAAAGGCCCTTTTCAGGGCCACAAATTTTATCATGTTATATAACAAAAAAAAAAATATAGGTATAATGTTTCTAAAAAACAAACAAAAGTCACACCCACCTACCTAAACCTACCTACCTAACCAACCTACCTACCTACCTACCTACCTACCTACCTACCCACCCAACTACCTACCAACCTACCAGCCTACCACCGGCTGCTGCTCTATATTAATTAACCTGAACGAGACGCAATCAATATCTCTGTCGAATAATTGACAACAGGTTAAGGTACACGCAAGTATCTAGTATATTACTTTGCTTAGTTACTCGTGGTGCTACGAGTATACTCTGTTGCACGTTACTAATTACTGGTACTTGTCCGATAGTTAATTTTACTAGTGGGGTCGCCCATCGGTCGAAATTCGACCATAATAAATATAAATTGTGAGTGACTTAATATACATTATTAAAATATAATATTCAAACATTATTAAGGTTCTACTGTCCAAAACTAAACCACACTACTATAACCACAGATTTGACCGAGACTGTTATTTGTCAATTTCTTTTTTGAACAAATTATATGAAATTAAAAAGAAGTAAAATAAAGAATACCTATTTAAAAAATGTTTATTAAAACAAAACATGCTAACATGAGGATGCAAAACAAAAAAAGAAAGAAAATATCTTTTAACGCGTATTCCAATAATTTAATTAATGATTTAAAACTTCTCTGAAAACAATGTTTTTTGTAAAAACTCTTTCATCGTTTGCTAAATGTACTTGGCCATTATATTTGGATATATAAAACCTTAAACCCAGCGAATGAACGAACTCTACTTGCTGCAACATACAATTGCCCATGTGTAAAAACTGGCCGATTTAATAAAACTTCAATTTTTTTTTTTTGGACTGTTATGTCCAATTCCAGTGAAATTTCACGCATTATGTTGTTGTTACATGTTTGACTAATACGTTCTTGTAATCTATAATTAATAGCAGTGTCATAATCATAAAAATATAATTGTGCATAACACGGTGACCGACCATATGCAGCAGTCATCGGGCCTGATCTGTGATAAAAAACATCATGTATTTTGAAATAATACACTCCACTTGGTTGGCTTCTGAGCTATTACATAGCAAAACATGAATTATATTTCCTAATATACCTATATTCTAAATGATTTTTTGATTTACTTTTTATTAAAGGTTCATTTGAAGTAAGTCAATGAGTACAATGATTTAAAATATTCATTTTGACTTAAGGGTGGTACATAATATTGCTTTACCCTTGTGACAACATGAAGTGAATGCAGTTCTGTCGCCTAAGGTCACTCTTCAGATTCAAAATGTTTCAGATTAAAAACACATTTGGAAAATGACATTTAGAGCACATTTAAATGTACATATCTCTCAAAATCACTTATTTATCCTGAAGTATAATACTACTACAATAAATTACTGTAATCGTAAACTACATACTACAACTACTAATAATTGCTTTGAATCAGAAATAGCAAGTTATATTTATTTATTTTTTGTACCTGAATGTTGTCATTGCATATTATTGCACTGCTACAGAACTTTCTTTATGCTTTATATAATGAAAGTCCGTGTACATTTAAATGTATCTTACTGCTACACAACTTATATATTACACTTATATATTACATAAATTTGTATGAGCGCTCAGTATTTCACGTACGATTCGTCAAATAAAACTTTTCTGTTTGACACATTCAACTATGTCTATAATAAACAAAAGAGACAGACAATTTATTTGACCACAGAGTATATATTTTCGTGTACAAATACTTGTGTATGCGTGTGTCAAATTTATTCTGGTTTGTGTAATGTTTTATTTATTGATTTATTGTACTCATTATGCATTATTATTAAAATCTTTTTTTTTTTTTTTTTTTTTATATATACTAAATGAGGCAAATAAAACTATTTTTTTTTTTTTTTTTTTTTTTGATACCTCTATGTCAGTACTATATCATGTCTATGGACAAAATGGCGTGTACAAATACATGTGTATGTGTGTGAAATGCATGGTAGTGTGTGTAATGTTTTATTTATTTATTTATTTATTTATTGATTTAATGTACTTTATAAGCATTATTATTGAAAAACATTAGCGTTCTGCACTTCTCCAACGCATAAACTATAAGTGTGCCAAATTTTATGCTCCTGCGTCAGCGCAATTTTCGTAAAAAGCGGATTAAAGTTATTAACTAATAATAGATATTATTCTCGAAAATATTATACTCGAAATTACACGAGTTTCTGTATTACAATGAAAACCACGGGCCTCTAAAACAAAACAACAATTTGGATTCATTCATTCATTCAGTCAATCTAGAACAAGTGAAGTACAAGGTTCGGTCAGTTTGAAGCTAGATGGCGTTGTGCGTTCAACGTTCGTAATGTTTATTTAAATAGATCACAACAACATATCGCAACAGGAGTGTCGCTCGCCAGTTCGCATAACTAACTAAACCTAAAACGTAGTGAGTGATATAGCGGGGCGAGGGAACGAACGAAGGGAGCGAACGTGCGCCGCCGCCGCAGGCTATATATACCGGTGTCGACGAATTCAGACCGTTCACATTCTCTCTCGTGTATTTGTAGCGTGACGACGTCTCCTCAGCTCCCTAGCTCACTAGTATCCGGTTCGTTACGTTCGTACAATGGCTCGCACCAAGCAGACCGCTCGCAAATCTACCGGTGGCAAGGCACCCAGGAAACAGCTCGCCACCAAAGCTGCCCGCAAGAGTGCGCCGGCCACCGGTGGTGTGAAGAAACCACATCGCTACAGGCCCGGCACAGTAGCGCTTCGTGAGATCCGTCGCTACCAGAAGAGCACCGAACTCCTGATCCGTAAACTTCCGTTCCAGCGTTTAGTTCGTGAGATCGCTCAAGACTTCAAGACCGATCTGCGCTTCCAGAGTTCCGCCGTTATGGCTCTACAGGAGGCTAGCGAGGCTTATTTGGTCGGCCTCTTCGAGGACACCAACCTTTGTGCAATACACGCTAAACGCGTCACCATTATGCCAAAGGACATACAATTGGCGCGCAGAATCCGAGGCGAACGCGCCTAAGAATGAAAGAAGAACACGACCGCCTCCGCCGTCATCACCATCACAACCGCTACGACGTAGACAACAACAACAACAACAACGACAACATCATCATCATCATCATCATCATTAACACACTGAAGATATATATATACATCAAAGTGTGCAATTAGAGCGCTGTGGTGCTTCGGTTACAACAAAAGGCCCTTTTCAGGGCCACACACGTTTCATATATCACATACGTATTACGATATGTTTCTAATGAACAGAGAAGTCTCGACAAATAAATAATAAATGCTTGGTTTAGGCCCGCACGACACGACTCGTATAATTTGAACCCTTTAAACAAAGTTGAAAAATAATTATAATAATAATGATGATGACGATATCACAGATAGACGTCTACTCTTTCTTACGTAAGAGTTCAACGCGCACACCTACGTCGTAATTAGGTATTGTCTCTAGTGTAAATCATACCAACCATATATCCATTAGATCTCATATACCTATATGTTATTTGCTTGCAACAGTCGCTCGCTCGGGGTCGGCGTAAATGGATTAGCTTAAATCTAATTTTTCATTAGCTCATTTTTATTCTTCTCTCTCTCTCTCTCTCTCTCTCTCTCTCTCTCTCTCTCTCTCTCTCTCTCTCTCTCTCTCTCTCTCTCTCTTTTTTTTTTAAATTGAGTAGGCACATATTAAAAGAAAGCAAGCAATCAAATAGACTTTTTGTTTTTGTTTTTTGTTTTTTGTTTTTTGTTTTTTGTTTTTTGTTTTTTTTTTTTTTGCCGCTACTATATACTGTCTACTGACTATTATTGTAGTGTGTCGGTGTGTCGGTCGTGTAGGAGCCAGTTCGGGATATCGGTACGAAGCGTACACGTACATATGTACAATAACAACATATCTGAGCACCATCACCGCCAGCGTACGAAGAATAACGAACCGAACAGACTACGAGAACGCCACGACAGACGTCGCGCCGTACCGTATCTATATAAAGAGCGGATTTACGGTTTTCCGTATTCAGTCGTTCGCCAGCGTTCGCCGTTCAACAACGTCTGTGTGTGTGTGTGTGTGTGTATCACCATCGATTGAATAAACTACTCTCCACTAAACATGACCGGTCGCGGCAAGGGAGGAAAGGGTCTGGGGAAAGGAGGAGCCAAGCGACACAGGAAAGTGCTTCGTGATAACATCCAAGGTATCACGAAGCCGGCTATCCGTCGTCTCGCTCGCAGAGGCGGTGTGAAGCGTATTTCCGGTCTTATCTACGAGGAGACTCGCGGTGTTCTCAAGGTGTTCCTCGAGAACGTTATCCGCGACGCGGTCACTTACACCGAACACGCCAAGAGGAAGACCGTCACCGCCATGGACGTCGTCTACGCTCTGAAACGTCAAGGTCGCACCCTGTACGGTTTCGGCGGTTAAGAAAGTGCAGCGTTCGCGCGTGCGGCTCGTGTACCACCACCACCATCACCACCACCACCGCCGCCACCGCCGCCACCGCCACCGCCACCGCCACCATCATCACCACGTTCACACCACACCTACCTACTACCTACTAATGTAGATATGATGATATATCGTGGCATGTATCGTGTCAAATATTATGATACAAAAAATAAAAAAAAAAGGCCCTTATCAGGGCCGCATACGATTCGTGTGCACTGCACGCACTCTTGTGCAGTAGCATGTTTCTTATGAACGACAAGTCGAGCTTTTCTAACTAAATAATATATATATATATAACGAACCTATATATATATATATATATAAACAACCGAAAAAAAAAAAAAACCGAAAATATATATATATATAAAATAACATATTCTTTATATATATATATAAAGAATATGTTATTTTTAATGGACAGTAAGATAATGTGTTTTTATAATGTATGTGAGTAAACGAGTGGAGTGTTTTGTACGTGTTGTATAGAGGTTATCAGAGTTTCCTCAGCTGTACGTAGGGATGGGGAAATGGTGAAAAATATCGATATATATCGTATCGATGTTTTTCAAATGAATCAATAAATATTGACTCAAAAATATCGATATGTTGATATATCGATATTTCTTTCTAGACAAGCAGATCATAGACTGAAATTTTTGTTTGTGTTTAAAGCAAAGAAACTAAACCCATACAGATTAGTCAAATACATGATGTGACGCATGATAAGCAGACAGCAGAACTTCAAAAAATATATCGATTTTGATACGAGTTTGATGTCTGAAATTAAATATCGAAAATCGATATATCGCTGCAAAAAATATCGCTGATATTTATCGATTTTTTTTTTTTTCTGAAAAAATATCGATATTTTGATATATCGTTTTTCTTTGCTCAAGCCTAGCTGTACGCCGGCGCCGCCGGCGGACGGACGAGACAAGGCGTCGAGAAACGCATTTCGTTCGTTCGCACCACCCGTCGTTCGTTTTAATTATATTTATTTCTTTCTTATACATACCATACCAATTTTGATGTAGATAATAATATTGAGCGGATGTAGATGCACCCCTCGAAAATAATACATATACATATATCAATTTGACGGCGATTTCCACGTAATATGATGATATAACAACTGTATACTGTATATCGTATATCGAGACTATGCGAAATATTATTTTGCATAGTCGATGCGAAATATATATATGCGTATACATATACATATACATATACAGTGCGCTCAATGGTGTTACTTAAACATACAATAATCATAGACATAGTCTTATACATACATAGGACATAGATAATATAAAGATATACATACACACATGCACGCACGCAAAATTATTTTGTATTTTTTATTTATTTTTTTTTTAGTATATCAACCTATTATACGGACAAACCTCCAGGTCGGACTCGGCCGTCCGTCGGTGAGTCGTGAGTCGGGCGGGCATAACGCGCACGAACGTGTTTTACGAAGGTTCACTTTTAATCGTTAAATGTGGTCATAACGTGTATTAATATCAAAGATATGTTGACACGTTTCAGCCTCGATATACTCGTCGTTGTTTTATACATTGTTTTGACACAAAACGTTATGTTTTATAGAGAAAAATACATTTTGAACTGAACGCGAGGTATACACGGTGCACAGTGGTGAAAATAAAACACCATATCGTCCCAGCGGTACGATCGTTTCACGTAAAGTACACGTCGAACGTTAGTCACTTTCATTATGTATATAAAAATATAATTTTGACATTATATATTATAAGATAAGTTATATAAAATGTTATTTAATTAGATCCGTGTTAGTGAAAAGTGCGAAGCGTTCATACGAGAAATCGTCCCGCGACAGAACGGCTCTCGTTACGGTAAAGCTTCGAGGTGACTCGACTGAACGATCGCGCGCTACGTACCGATATCCGATATTTTTCGTAGTAGCGACATCTAAGTCGAAATTCAACTCGAACTCGCTGAACTTACCTTCTGCAACGTTCTACGTCGCTCGTGCTATACGTACTACTACTACTACTACTACTACGTATAATATATAAAAATAATAATACAATAACAATGGCAGACACCGCTGTTACAACCGAAGCTCCCGCTCCAGCTGCCGGTGCGAAGAAGGCCGCAAGACAATCTGGCGGCGGCGGCGGCGGCGGCGGCGGCGCTGGCGCTGGCGCTAAGAAACCTAAAGCGAAACCCACTCATCCCAAGACATCGGAAATGGTGAACAACGCTATAAAGGAGATGAAGGAACGTAGCGGATCATCGCTACAGGCCATCAAAAAATATATCGCCGCTCATTATAAGGTCGACGCGGAGAAGTTAGCTCCGTTCATAAGGAAATATTTGAAGAGCGCCGTCGAATCGGGTGCTCTCATTCAGACCAAAGGCAAGGGCGCATCCGGATCTTTCAAGCTAGAATCTAAATCCTCGTCGGCGAAGAAACCGAGCGCCAGCGCCGGCGCTGGCAAATCTGCCGGCGGTAAAAAGGAAAAGACATCGTCGAAGGGCGCCGCCGCCGCCGCCGCCGCCGCCAAGAAATCCACCGCATCCGCAGCCGGCGCTAAGACCAAAAAGGCCGCCGCCGCCGCCGCCGCCGCCGCTTCCGCATCGGCCGCGTCGGGATCTCCTTCCAAGTCGTCTAAGGCGGCGTCTTCGGCTTCAGCGAAAGACAAGAAGACGGCCGCCGCCGCTAAAAAGACCGCCGCCGCTAAAAAGGCCGCCGCCGCCGCACCGGTCCCTGCCAAAGCGAAGGCCGGCGCAGCCCCCAAGGCCAAGAAGACCGCGAAACCACCCACGAAGAAACCAAAGGCACCTAAACCTAAGAAGGCCGCAGCCACACCCACCAAGTCTAGACCCGCCGCCGCCAAGAAAACGGCCGCAGCGAAGAAGTAAACCTGACGGTTCGCGCACGCGCACATCGGCTCGCGAGAGTGACGCTACCGCCGTCGAAGAATAACTGTTGCCGCTGCTGCCGCTGGTGCTGCTGCTGCTGCTGCTGCTGCTGCTGCTGCTGCTGCTGCTGCCGCTGCTGCGGCGGCGGCGGCAGCGGCGGCGGCGGGTGCGCGACGACGACGCACGCGAACAAATATTATAAACCAAACAAACAAACGACACAAAACAGCCCTTTTCAGGGCTAACAATATATTCGTGAACGCGTGTGTCTTTCGGCACACACATTCGTTTCTATATAACGCAGAAAGTCTATATACCTCTATACCTATCTATATAAATAGGTCGACCGATTCCCAGAATATATATTTAAAAAACAAAAACAACGCCCGCAATAAGAATAAATCTTGTGCACACTCCTTGGGAATACCAGAATCTGGCGTGAAACAAACATGTTACTTAAAAAGTCTTTTATCAGGCGGTGCGCAGGTACAAGGTGCGAGCCTGTAACAGTTGGGTCATTCATACCAATTCTGATGTATTCCTTTGTGTACTTAGATGGACTAAGACCGAATTGAATGCCCTTGACTCTCCTGAGAGTCCGTACATTGCTGACTGCATTCCGCATGCACCACCCACGTTCATCGGTTATAATTGTTGTACATTCAGCAAAAGTTTGGAGGTCGTTTTCTTTATTTTTTTTTTTTTTTTTTTTAAATATCAATACTCTACACAATCGCGAGATATATACAATCTCAGAGAATATTTTCTACAGACTAATGTGGGAGTGCATCGCAATGTAGTTGCAGTGGATACTGGTTTTACCCACGCTCGCTCTGACTAAAGAGAATTGGCGCAAACCCGTAGGTAGTACAGTACTTAGTACTACTCTGATCTGATCTGATCTGATCGCAAGGAAGTATGGAAGGGTAAAGAGGGTCTTCACGGCCGATTTTATCGGCCCCCACACGGGTCTAATATAGACTTTAAAGTGTCGACGTCTTGGCTACCTTATTATGGTGATATCCCTTCGGAGAAACCGTAGGTTTTGTTTGTTTGTGCAAATATGGACGAAGTTATCATGACGAATATATATATATCCTCAAAAAATTGATAGATAGTACGGTTGACATCTGTCGGGCGTGCCACCGTCCTCGAGAATCTATTAGGCATATTATTACTGGTTGTTCTCGTCGTCTTCTTGCTAACGATGAGTATGTAAATATTTGCACAGGCACAACCAACCAAGTAGCGAGGATCGTGCATCAACATTTTACAACAACTTTCCCTTAAATACCAACAATTGTCAATTTTGAAGTGCCTACGGTCGTGCTACGTTATATATGTATATGGGATCGATCGATCGATCGATCGATCTATTATCACAGACGGGAGGACTATTGTTGCCAATAAGCCTGATATTGATATTGTGTGGTGATAGATCGATTAGAGCGCCGCGCAATGATTGTGTCGATATCGCCGTTCCTCACGGCGACGAGACGAAAAACAATTGAAGTATTTGGATCTGTCTCACGAGATTGCCGATATGTCGAATGTGGATTCGGCGGTGATCCGGTATTGTTCCGGTAATTATATCTGTTCACCGATTTATCAATCGCCAAGAGCCTCGACCAACACCTTAAGAAAAGAGGCTCGCTCACGTTAGAAGGTTGGATCAAGGGTCTGATGCAGAGAAGGCAGTCCAGTCCTCCTTCTTGACTTCCTCTTCTCGTTCCTTTATTTTTTTTTTTTTTTTTTGTATTTCTATAATATGTATGTAATAAAGAGAATAATAATATAAGACAATAGCAGAGAAGAAGAACATAAAAAAAAAAATAAAAAAAAAATAAAAAAAAATAAATAAATAAATAATAACAATAAATAAATAAATAAATAAATAAATAAAAACGCCAACTGCGTGTCGAGCAGCGCGACACCGCCCGACTGCCCGACTCGCCATAATAACATTCTTCGTTCCTTCCTATCGCACAATCGCTCGTTCGCTCGTTCGCTCGTTCGCTCGTTCGCTCGTTCGCTCCCTCGTTCACTCGTTCACTCGCTCACTAGTACGGCTCGCTAAGCCGACGGAGGTTTATGCGGCCGTACGAGAGTATATAATACATAAATAGGAGCGCGAGCGTACTCCCCCCGTTCGCGCCTCTCCGGGGCCTAAGGGCGGCAACTCCCCCTCGGGGAGGTCCACGCCCGCTATCGCCGACGCCTCGGCGGCCGCGCCAAGGATCCCCGCCCCACCTCCGATTTTCATCCAAGAAAAATCGAGGTGGACGGCGATCTCCACCTGGTGCAATGAGCGCCGCATACGCTACCACTCTGCCCGTAGCACCCAACAGGGCATCAAAGTTGCCCTGGCCACCGCGAGCGACCACAGGGCGCTCTCGAAGCTCCTTCGGGAGAGGGACGTGAGTTACCACACGTACACTCTGCCGGAGGACAGAAAGCTCCGTGTCGTTGTTCGCAACGTACCCAAGGAGATCTCCCCCGAGGAGATCAAACAAGCCTTGACACCCAACTACCCGGTGCATGAGGTACACCGGATGGTTCGAGGCCGCACCAACGTCGTATACGACATGGTGTTGGTTACTCTCGACGACACCCCCGCCGGCAAGGACATCTTTAAGATGTCGTCCATCTGCGGGCTGTCGGGCATAACAATAGAGCCACCTCACCGTAGAAGTGGCATCTCACAATGCCACCGCTGCCAGCTCTATGGACATTCGGCGCGTAATTGTTTCGCGCGCCCCAGGTGCGTCAAGTGCCTGGAAGACCACGCGACGGACCAGTGCAAAAGGCCCAAAGACAGGGCCCAATGCACTGAGCCAGTCGCGTGCGTACTGTGTGGCGAAACAGGCCACCCCGCCAACTATCGAGGTTGCCCGAGGGCGCCTAAAACCCCCAAGGCGAAAGGACCTCAGCGTCCCCGCCCAGTCGTCCCTGCTGCTGCTGCTGCTGCTGCTGCAGGGACTGGGGGGAGCTTTAAACCCGCTCCTCTGCCAAAAACGAACGCCTGGGCCACTCCCAGGACGACCGGGGAGACCTTCCCACCTCTGCCCGTGCGGAAGACGATGCAGGCCCCCATACCTGCCCCAGTACCCGTAAAGGCAGCCCCTGTCGAGCGGCCCACAAAGCCTCTCCAGGGAGGGCCCAAGCCGCTCGTAGTTGACTACAGGAGCCAAACACCGCAAGCGATCGACCCGGACCTATCCCTAGTGGCAAGGTTCGCGAGTGCGATCGACTTCAGCGAGCTACGACATCTCGCTAGTCTAATCCGGCAAAACGAGGGCAATCCGTTGGCCCTCCTCAGTGTTAGTGTCAGGTACTCGAGCGTACTCGAGAAGCTAGGCGCGTTTAAATGTAATCCATAATGGATTGCACACCAACACGCAGAGTCAAACCCCGATCACTCAAGTTAGGGTACATCAACGCCAACGGCATCGGTAGGCAACGAGATGAAGTTGGCGTTTTTCTTAGGGCACACCAATTGGACATATTGCTAGTGCAAGAGACCTTTTTGAAACCCTCGCAGAGAAACCCAAACGTTGCGAACTACTCTGTGGTCCGCAACGATAGGATTGACTCTGCGCTAGGGGGAACTCTCATATATTACAAAAGGTCCCTTCACTGCGTACCTATGGATCCGCCTGCGCTGACTAGCATCGAGGCTTCGGTCTGTCGAATAGGCATGACCGGACACCAACCGATCACGCTAGTTTCAGCCTATCTGTCACCCAATCGGCAACTACTCGAGAGCGACCTCCGAGCGCTGCTAGAACTGAGCGACGCCGTGATAATCGGCGGCGACCTTAACGCCAAGAACACCATTTGGAACTGTCACCAGTCCAACGCCAAAGGCAGAGCCCTGGAGTCGCTCTCGAATAGACTAGCGTTCGACATCATCGCCCCGCTCGAACCGACCCACTATCCGCACAACGTGTCTCACCGACCCGACATTCTGGACGTGGCACTCCTGAAGAACATAAACCTACGTTTGTGTTCAGTAGAGGTGCTTCACGAGTTGACTTCAGACCACAGACCTGTGGTCGTGGAGTTCGCACCCAGACTGGGTCCCATCGACACAGGTCATCGTACCCCCACTAGACGAACCACGGACTGGAGGCGCCTCGGGACAAAACTCGAGGCAACCTCGTCCGTGCATCTAGATAGGATACCCGACCACATAATTAGCCAAGAGGACACTACGATGGCGATCGACAACCTCACAGCACACGTGCAATCGTTAATTAACGAATGCACTCGGGAGGCACCGGCGACGAACGATCGCCGCTGGGACCTACCCGATGACGTACGTGAGCTGCTGAGGCGGAAGAACGCCGCCGTACGAGCCTACGACAGATATCCATGCGACGCCAACAGGATCAGGTTACGACGCTTAGAAAGAGCGGTCAAGTCACGCATCGACCAAATGCGCCAAGACAGGTGGGATAGGACACTACAAGACCTTGAACCTACCCACCATGCCTTCTGGCAACTATCCCGCTCGCTTAAGAGAGACACCGTCACCGTTATGCCTCCTCTAAGCAGACCTAACCTTCCACCGGCATTCGACGATATCGAAAAGGCAGAGTGCCTGGCCGAGAGTCTAGAGAATCAGTGCACGCCCAGCGTAATACACTGCGACTCGGACCAAATAGCCGAAGTTGATTCGGAAGTAGAGCGCCTAATAACCTCACTTCCTACATCAACATCAACATCAACATCAACGCCGACGGGGATGACAGATACACAACCAGACCTAGACACGGTCACCCCCGAAGAAGTCGAAACGATCGTCAAGGGCCTACACGCTCGCAAGGCGCCCGGTTCGGACGGTATCACAAACAGGGTGTTAAAACTCTTTCCGGAGAGGCTACTGGTCCTGCTGACGTTCATCTTCAACGCAGCACTCAAAAACAACATCTTTCCACAACAGTGGAAAGAAGCCGTTGTTATTGGGATACCCAAACCTGGCAAACCGAAGTCCGAACCGACCAGTTATAGACCGATCAGTCTGCTTAACGGATTAGGCAAGCTATACGAGCGTCTAATCTACAGTAGGCTGAAAGCGTATGCCGATGCTAATCTTCTCGTCCCCCACGAGCAATTCGGGTTCCGAACCGAACACTCGTGCGTCCACCAAGTTCACCGCATCGTTGAATACACCAGCGATCGGCTTCAACGCAACCTGTTCACAGGAATCCTCTTTTTCGACGTAGCGAAAGCTTTCGACAAAGTGTGGCACAACGGCTTACTATTTAAGCTGGCCACCATGGGAGTGCCACACGGACTCGTGCTCATCATACGAGACTACTTGTCGAATCGAAGCTTCCGCTACCGAGTAGAAGGGTCAATGTCCTCCACTCACCCCATTCGAGCCGGTGTCCCACAAGGGTCCGTGCTCTCCCCCCTACTCTTCACGCTGTATACTAGCGACATTCCGAAGCATCGGTATGTGCAGACGGCACTATTCGCAGACGACACGGCTATCTACTGCTCGGGGGTGAACCCCTCGACAGTAGCCAAGAAACTCCAGACCGCAGCCAACGCACTGGGCGTTTGGTTCCGGAAATGGAGGATCGAGGTCAACCCCGAGAAAAGCCAGGCGGTGCTGTTTCACAGAAGACAGCTAAGCTTGTATCCTTTGGAGAAGACCCCTCAGATTAGGATGTTCGGCAAGTCTATCCCTTGGACTAGGCAGGCCAAATACCTAGGCATAACCCTTGACGACCGTCTATCCTTCGGCCCCCACATCAAGGCAGTCCGCAACCGGGCTGCCTTCGTGCTAGGACGTTTACACAGTTTAATTAACGCGCGTTCGAAATTAAACTTAAAAAACAAAGTCCGATTATACACTGCATGCATACGTCCTATAATGACGTACGGCAGCGTGGTATTCGCACATGTAAGGCCACACAGGATCCATAGGCTTCAAACACTACAGAATAGGTTCATGCGCACAGCGACGGGAGCACCGTGGTATGTACGCAACGTCGATCTTCACATCGACCTCAGATTGCCGACCATCAAGCAATTCATTAAACAGTGCTCCCTTAGCTACTTTGACTCTGCTCCGACTCACCCCAACCCTCTAGTGGTTGCGGCGGTAAATTACACACCGAGCGAAATATCTAAGATACGTCGACCCAAACACGCGTTAGGGGAGCTAGACGACGAAATTACACGCGCTCAACGCAGAGCGAACACACTAGGTGCGAACCGTCCGCGTTTTCGTCCCCGCCGGCGGGGGCGGAACACGGGCCGCGTAAACCGACAACAAAACATGGGAGTAGGCCGCCCCAGTGTTTCAGCAACACCCCAAGCCGAGGTTCGTACCCCGCAGGGGGTGCCCTTGGGCAATGTTGTTTAATAAAGGCCGGTTGAGAGCCCTCAGCGCTCACCGTAACCAAACCGGGTAAAGTTGTAGAGGCCGTCTGAGGCCAACAGCTAAAAATCAACACAAAAAAAAAAAAAAAAAAAAAAAAAAAAAAAAAAAAAAAAAAAAAAACGCGAGCGTATCATCAACGTTCGTTCAACGATCATTCCGCTTCTGACGCGCGTCCCGAGTGGACGTGTCCGACAAGTGCTCGAGTGCTCTCGCTGTGACATCGCGCCCGCGCCACGCCGCACCTGTCGCTTCGCGCCATCGCGCCGCCTACGTCACCGCTGTGTGTCGGTGTGTCGTAACGGTCGCCCGTTTGCGGCATACTGCGCTCACAGCGTCAGTGTTTTTGTGAACAAGGCGCCCACATTCAAAGTCGTATTTTTCAATTCGACTTTGTTTAGTGCGTGTCTGTCACGGAAGCGCTAGTTTTTCGTTTCTTGGTAAACAGATAAGTCATAGTCAGCGCTCTTTGTGAACGAGACGCGTGCGTTTAACGTCGTATTTTTAAATACGACGTTGGATAGTGCGCCGTCCTTCACAGAGGCGTTAGTTTCTGTGAACAGTGAAGTCTTTGGCCCCTTCAGGGTAAATCCAATTGGTCACTCGGTGGAAACCTTACGGTGTCAACGAACCGAGTGGGCGGTGACCCGACCCGCCTGCCTAGCCCCTTCTGGGTTAGGCAAAGTCGGCTGGGGCTAGACAACTCGGCCTTGGGGGTGTCCCCTAGTCGAGCCTAGCCGTCGCCCTCCCACCCCACCCTTACCTCCACATCCCATTCTCAGCTGTTTGTTTGGGTGTGCCGGCCGACAGGCCCATACCACCCCGGCACCTGGGCAGTTAGGAACCCGACGCACAATAAGATCGGCGAAGGGAGACTCTCTTAGGGCACACCTAGCTATAAGTACACCCTCCCGGCCTTACCCCGGCTGGGAGGCCAAGCAAACTCACACCCCCGGGTTGTCCCACCCGGGGACTAGGACTGTTGCTGCTGCTGTTGTCGCTGTTGGCAGCACAACAACCGCCGAAAACCGCCGAAATGGCCCTCGCGGGCCTTTCCGCGGGGTCCGCTCTCCAACGTCTGGGAGCGGACATAAACGCCATCCTCGAGGACCCCGAAGTCCTCGAGCTAATCCAGAGGAAATTCCTCATAAAATTGACCGAGGAAAGGACTCAGGACATGGAGACGGAAACGTCTCCAGAGCCCGAGGCAAACTCGGGCGATGACGAAGGAGCGGACCAGTCCGGGGGCTCCGACGCCAGCGAGGACGAGTCCTCGTCCTCCACGTCCTCCTCTTCTTCAAAGGAGTCCGATTTTACGGTCGTGTCCTCCTCTAGGAAACGCGCCCGTAAAGGCAAGAAGGGGCCAAACAAGGCCCCAAAGCTGTCGGAGGATATAGATACCTCGACAGCACCCGCCCCCGTTCGCGCCTCTCCGGGGCCTAAGGGCGGCAACTCCCCCTCGGGGAGGTCCACGCCCGCTATCGCCGACGCCTCGGCGGCCGCGCCAAGGATCCCCGCCCCACCTCCGATTTTCATCCAAGAAAAATCGAGGTGGACGGCGATCTCCACCTGGTGCAATGAGCGCCGCATACGCTACCATTCTGCCCGTAGCACCCAACAGGGCATCAAAGTTGCCCTGGCCACCGCGAGCGACCACAGGGCGCTCTCGAAGCTCCTTCGGGAGAGGGACGTGAGTTACCACACGTACACTCTGCCGGAGGACAAAAAGCTCCGTGTCGTTGTTCGCAACGTACCCAAGGAGATCTCCCCCGAGGAGATCAAACAAGCCTTGACACCCAACTACCCGGTGCATGAGGTACACCGGATGGTTCGAGGCCGCACCAACGTCGTATACGACATGGTGTTGGTTACTCTCGACGACACTCCCGCCGGCAAGGACATCTTTAAGATGTCGTCCATCTGCGGGCTGTCGGGCATAACAATAGAGCCACCTCACCGTAGAAGTGGCATCTCACAATGCCACCGCTGCCAGCTCTATGGACATTCGGCGCGCAACTGTTTCGCGCGCCCCAGGTGCGTCAAGTGCCTGGAAGACCACGCGACGGACCAGTGCAAAAGGCCCAAAGACAGGGCCCAATGCACTGAGCCAGTCGCGTGCGTACTGTGTGGCGAAACAGGCCACCCCGCCAACTATCGAGGTTGCCCGAGGGCGCCTAAAACCCCCAAGGCGAAAGGACCTCAGCGTCCCCGCCCAGTCGTCCCTGCTGCTGCTGCTGCTGCTGCAGGGACTGGGGGGAGCTTTAAAGCCGCTCCTCTGCCAAAAACGAACGCCTGGGCCACTCCCAGGACGACCGGAGAGACCTTCCCACCTCTGCCCGTGCGGAAGACGATGCAGGCCCCCATACCTGCCCCAGTACCCGCAAAGGCAGCCCCTGTCGAGCGGCCCACAAAGCCTCTCCAGGGAGGGCCCAAGCCGCTCGTAGTTGACTACAGGAGCCAACTACCGCAAACGATCGACCCGGACCTATCCCTAGTGGCAAGGTTCGCGAGTGCGATCGACTTCAGCGAGCTACGACATCTCGCTAGTCTAATCCGGCAAAACGAGGGCAATCCGTTGGCCCTCCTCAGTGTTAGCGTCAGATACTCGAGCGTACTCGAGAAGCTAGGCGCGTTTAAATGTAATCCATAATGGATTGCACACCAACACGCAGAGTCAAACCCCGATCACTCAAGTTAGGGTACATCAACGCCAACGGCATCGGTAGGCAACGAGATGAAGTTGGCGTTTTTCTTAGGGCACACCAATTGGACATATTGCTAGTGCAAGAGACCTTTTTGAAACCCTCGCAGAGAAACCCAAACGTTGCGAACTACTCTGTGGTCCGCAACGATAGGATTGACTCTGCGCTAGGGGGAACTCTCATATATTACAAAAGGTCCCTTCACTGCGTACCTATGGATCCGCCTGCGCTGACTAGCATCGAAGCTTCGGTCTGTCGAATAGGCATGACCGGACACCAATCGATCACGCTAGTTTCAGCCTATCTGTCACCCAATCGGCAACTACTCGAGAGCGACCTCCGAGCGCTGCTAGAACTGAGCGACGCCGTGATAATCGGCGGCGACCTTAACGCCAAGAACACCATTTGGAACTGTCACCAGTCCAACGCCAAAGGCAGAGCCCTGGAGTCGCTCTCGAATAGACTAGCGTTCGACATCATCGCCCCGCTCGAACCGACCCACTATCCGCACAACGTGTCTCACCGACCCGACATTCTGGACGTGGCACTCCTGAAGAACATAAACCTACGTTTGTGTTCAGTAGAGGTGCTTCACGAGCTGACTTCAGACCACAGACCTGTGGTCGTGGAGTTCGCACCCAGACTGGGTCCCATCGACACAGGTCATCGTACCCCCACTAGACGAACCACGGACTGGAGGCGCCTCGGGACAAAACTCGAGGCAACCTCGTCCGTGCATCTAGATAGGATACCCGACCACATAAATAGCCAAGAGGACACCACGATGGCGATCGACAACCTCACAGCTCACGTGCAATCGTTAATTAACGAATGCACTCGGGAGGCACCGGCGACGAACGATCGCCGCTGGGACCTACCCGATGACGTACGTGAGCTGCTGAGGCGGAAGAACGCCGCCGTACGAGCCTACGACAGATATCCATGCGACGCCAACAGGATCAGGTTACGACGCTTAGAAAGAGCGGTCAAGTCACGCATCGACCAAATGCGCCAAGACAGGTGGGATAGGACACTACAAGATCTCGAACCTACCCACCACGCCTTCTGGCAACTATCCCGCTCGCTTAAGAGAGACACCGTCACCGTTATGCCTCCTCTAAGCAGACCTAACCTTCCACCGGCATTCGACGATATCGAAAAGGCTGAGTGCCTGGCCGAGAGTCTAGAGAATCAGTGCACGCCCAGCGTAATACACTGCGACTCGGACCAAATAGCCGAAGTTGATTCGGAAGTAGAGCGCCTAATAACCTCACTTCCTACATCAACATCAACGCCGACGGGAACGACGACAGATGAACATGACCTAGACACGGTC
The DNA here is from genome assembly GCA_949316085.1 of Hypercompe scribonia. Classification (NCBI taxonomy): domain Eukaryota; kingdom Metazoa; phylum Arthropoda; class Insecta; order Lepidoptera; family Erebidae; genus Hypercompe; species Hypercompe scribonia. Next base: position 24,068,317 of record OX438977.1, read on the forward strand.
ACCCCCGAAGAAGTCGAAACGATCGTCAAGGGCCTACACGCTCGCAAGGCGCCCGGTTCGGACGGTATCACAAACAGGGTGTTAAAACTCTTTCCGGAGAGGCTACTGGTCCTGCTGACGTTCATCTTCAACGCAGCACTCAAAAACAACATCTTTCCACAACAGTGGAAAGAAGCCGTTGTTATTGGGATACCCAAACCTGGCAAACCGAAGTCCGAACCGACCAGTTATAGACCGATCAGTCTGCTTAACGGATTAGGCAAGCTATACGAGCGTCTAATCTACAGTAGGCTGAAAGCGTATGCCGATGCTAATCTTCTCGTCCCCCACGAGCAATTCGGGTTCCGAACCGAACACTCGTGCGTCCACCAAGTTCACCGCATCGTTGAATACACCAGCGATCGGCTTCAACGCAACCTGTTTACAGGAATCCTCTTTTTCGACGTAGCGAAAGCTTTCGACAAAGTGTGGCACAACGGCTTATTATTTAAGCTACTCACCATGGGAGTGCCACACGGACTCGTGCTCATCATACGAGACTACTTGTCGAATCGAAGCTTCCGCTACCGAGTAGAAGGGTCAATGTCCTCCACTCACCCCATTCGAGCCGGTGTCCCACAAGGGTCCGTGCTCTCCCCCCTACTCTTCACGCTGTATACTAGCGACATTCCGAAGCATCGGTATGTGCAGACGGCTCTATTCGCAGACGATACGGCTATCTACTGCTCAGGAATGAACCCCTCGACAGTAGCCAAGAAACTCCAGACCGCAGCCAACGCACTGGGCGTTTGGTTCCGGAAATGGAGGATCGAGGTCAACCCCGAGAAAAGCCAGGCGGTGCTGTTTCACAGAAGACAGCTAAGCTTGTATCCTTTGGAGAAGACCCCTCAGATTAGGATGTTCGGCAAGTCTATCTCTTGGACTAGGCAGGCCAAATACCTAGGCATAACCCTTGACGACCGTCTATCCTTCGGCCCCCACATCAAGGCAGTCCGCAACCGGGCTGCCTTCGTGCTAGGACGTTTACACAGTTTAATTAACGCGCGTTCGAAATTAAACTTAAAAAACAAAGTCCGATTATACACTGCATGCATACGTCCTATAATGACGTACGGCAGCGTGGTATTCGCACATGTAAGGCCACACAGGATCCATAGGCTTCAAACACTACAGAATAGGTTCATGCGCACAGCGACGGGAGCACCGTGGTATGTACGCAACGTCGATCTTCACATCGACCTCAGATTGCCGACCATCAAGCAATTCATTAAACAGTGCTCCCTTAGCTACTTTGACTCTGCTCCGACTCACCCCAACCCTCTAGTGGTTGCGGCGGTAAATTACACACCGAGCGAAATATCTAAGATACGTCGACCCAAACACGCGTTAGGGGAGCTAGACGACGAAATTACACGCGCTCAACGCAGAGCGAACACACTAGGTGCGAACCGTCCGCGTTTTCGTCCCCGCCGGCGGGGGCGGAACACGGGCCGCGTAAACCGACAACAAAACATGGGAGTAGGCCGCCCCAGTGTTTCAGCAACACCCCAAGCCGAGGTTCGTACCCCGCAGGGGGTGCCCTTGGGCAATGTTGTTTAATAAAGGCCGGTTGAGAGCCCTCAGCGCTCACCGTAACCAAACCGGGTAAAGTTGTAGAGGCCGTCTGAGGCCAACAGCTAAAAATCACTACAAAAAAAAAAAAAAAAAAAAAAAAAAAAAAACGCGAGCGTATCATCAACAACTGCTTCTGACGCGCGTCCCGAGTGGACGTGTCCGACAAGTGCTCGAGTGCTCCCGCTGTGACATCGCGTCCGCGCCACGCCGCACCTGTCGCTTCGCGCCATCGCGCCGCCTACGTCACCGCTGTGTGTCGGTGTGTCGTAACGGTCGCCCGTTTGCGGCATACTGCGCTCACAGCGTCAGTGTTTTTGTGAACAAGGCGCGTACATTCAAAGTCGTATTTTTCAATTCGACTTTGTTTAGTGCGTGTCTGTCACGGAAGCGCTAGTTCTTCTCGTTTCTTGTTTGAACAGTGAAGTCATAGTCAGCGCTCTTTGTGAACGAGACGCGTGCGTTTAACGTCGTATTTTTAAATACGACGTTGGATAGTGCGCCGTCCTTCACAGAGGCGTTAGTTTCTGTGAACAACTAAGTCTTTGGCCCCTTCAGGGTAAATCCAATTGGTCACTCGGTGGAAACCTTACGGTGTCAACGAACCGAGTGGGCGGTGACCCGACCCGCCTGCCTAGCCCCTTCTGGGTTAGGCAAAGTCGGCTGGGGCTAGACAACTCGGCCTTGGGGGTGTCCCCTAGTCGAGCCTAGCCGTCGCCCTCCCACCCCACCCTTACCTCCACATCCCATTCTCAGCTGTTTGTTTGGGTGTGCCGGCCGACAGGCCCATACCACCCCGGCACCTGGGCAGTTAGGAACCCGACGCACAATAAGATCGGCGAAGGGAGACTCTCTTAGGGCACACCTAGCTATAAGTACACCCTCCCGGCCTTACCCCGGCTGGGAGGCCAAGCACACTCACACCCCCGGGTTGTCCCACCCGGGGACTAGGACTGTTGCTGCTGCTGTTGTTGCTGTTGGCAGCACAACAACCGCCGAAAACCGCCGAAATGGCCCTCGCGGGCCTTTCCGCGGGGTCCGCTCTCCAACGTCTGGGAGCGGACATAAACGCCATCCTCGAGGACCCCGAAGTCCTCGAGCTAATCCAGAGGAAATTCCTCATAAAATTGACCGAGGAAAGGACTCAGGACATGGAGACGGAAACGTCTCCAGAGCCCGAGGCAAACTCGGGCGATGACGAAGGAGCGGACCAGTCCGGGGGCTCCGACGCCAGCGAGGACGAGTCCTCGTCATCCACGTCCTCCTCTTCTTCAAAGGAGTCCGATTTTACGGTCGTGTCCTCCTCTAGGAAACGCGCCCGTAAAGGCAAGAAGGGGCCAAACAAGGCCCCAAAGCTGTCGGAGGATATAGATACCTCGACAGCACCCGCCCCCGTTCGCGCCTCTCCGGGGCCTAAGGGCGGCAACTCCCCCTCGGGGAGGTCCACGCCCGCTATCGCCGACGCCTCGGCGGCCGCGCCAAGGATCCCCGCCCCACCTCCGATTTTCATCCAAGAAAAATCGAGGTGGACGGCGATCTCCACCTGGTGCAATGAGCGCCGCATACGCTACCACTCTGCCCGTAGCACCCAACAGGGCATCAAAGTTGCCCTGGCCACCGCGAGCGACCACAGGGCGCTCTCGAAGCTCCTTCGGGAGAGGGACGTGAGTTTCCACACGTACACTCTGCCGGAGGACAAAAAGCTCCGTGTCGTTGTTCGCAACGTACCCAAGGAGATCTCCCCCGAGGAGATCAAACAAGCCTTGACACCCAACTACCCGGTGCATGAGGTACACCGGATGGTTCGAGGCCGCACCAACGTCGTATACGACATGGTGTTGGTTACTCTCGACGACACCCCCGCCGGCAAGGACATCTTTAAGATGTCGTCCATCTGCGGGCTGTCGGGCATAACAATAGAGCCACCTCACCGTAGAAGTGGCATCTCACAATGCCACCGCTGCCAGCTCTATGGGCATTCGGCGCGAAACTGTTTCGCGCGCCCCAGGTGCGTCAAGTGCCTGGAAGACCACGCGACGGACCAGTGCAAAAGGCCCAAAGACAGGGCCCAATGCACTGAGCCAGTCGCGTGCGTACTGTGTGGCGAAACAGGCCACCCCGCCAACTATCGAGGTTGCCCGAGGGCGCCTAAAACCCCCAAGGCGAAAGGACCTCAGCGTCCCCGCCCAGTCGTCCCTGCTGCTGCTGCTGCTGCTACAGGGACTGGGGGGAGCTTTAAAGCCGCTCCTCTGCCAAAAACGAGCGCCTGGGCCACTCCCAGGAAGACCGGGGAGACCTTCCCACCTCTGCCCGTGCGGAAGACAATGCAGGCCCCCATACCTGCCCCAGTACCCGCAAAGGCAGCCCCTGTCGAGCGGCCCACAAAGCCTCTCCAGGGAGGGCCCAAGCCGCTCGTAGTTGACTACAGGAGCCAACTACCGCAAACGATCGACCCGGACCTATCCCTAGTGGCAAGGTTCGCGAGTGCGATCGACTTCAGCGAGCTACGACATCTCGCTAGTCTAATCCGGCAAAACGAGGGCAATCCGTTGGCCCTCCTCAGTGTTAGCGTCAGGTACTCGAGCGTACTCGAGAAGCTAGGCGCGTTTAAGTGTAACCCATAATGGATTGCACACCAACACGCAGAGTCAAACCCCGATCACTCAAGTTAGGATACATCAACGCCAACGGCATCGGTAGGCAACGAGATGAAGTTGGCGTTTTTCTTAGGGCACACCAATTGGACATATTGCTAGTGCAAGAGACCTTTTTGAAACCCTCGCAGAGAAACCCAAACGTTGCGAACTACTCTGTGGTCCGCAACGATAGGATTGACTCTGCGCTAGGGGGAACTCTCATATATTACAAAAGGTCCCTTCACTGCGTACCTATGGATCCGCCTGCGCTGACTAGCATCGAGGCTTCGGTCTGTCGAATAGGCATGACCGGACACCAATCGATCACGCTAGTTTCAGCCTATCTGTCACCCAATCGGCAACTACTCGAGAGCGACCTCCGAGCGCTGCTAGAACTGAGCGACGCCGTGATAATCGGCGGCGACCTTAACGCCAAGAACACCATTTGGAACTGTCACCAGTCCAACGCCAAAGGCAGAGCCCTGGAGTCGCTCTCGAATAGACTAGCGTTCGACATCATCGCCCCGCTCGAACCGACCCACTATCCGCACAACGTGTCTCACAGACCCGACATTCTGGACGTGGCACTCCTGAAGAACATAAACCTACGTTTGTGTTCAGTAGAGGTGCTTCACGAGTTGACTTCAGACCACAGACCTGTGGTCGTGGAGTTCGCACCCAGACTGGGTCCCATCGACACAGGTCATCGTACCCCCACTAGACGAACCACGGACTGGAGGCGCCTCGGGACAAAACTCGAGGCAACCTCGTCCGTGCATCTAGATAGGATACCCGACCACATAAATAGCCAAGAGGACACCACGATGGCGATCGACAACCTCACAGCTCACGTGCAATCGTTAATTAACGAATGCACTCGGGAGGCACCGGCGACGAACGATCGCCGCTGGGACCTACCCGATGACGTACGTGAGCTGCTGAGGCGGAAGAACGCCGCCGTACGAGCCTACGACAGATATCCATGCGACGCCAACAGGATCAGGTTACGACGCTTAGAAAGAGCGGTCAAGTCACGCATCGACCAAATGCGCCAAGACAGGTGGGATAGGACACTACAAGACCTCGAACCTACCCACCATGCCTTCTGGCAACTATCCCGCTCGCTTAAGAGAGACACCGTCACCGTTATGCCTCCTCTAAGCAGACCTAACCTTCCACCGGCATTCGACGATATCGAAAAGGCAGAGTGCCTGGCCGAGAGTCTAGAGAATCAGTGCACGCCCAGCGTAATACACTGCGACTCGGACCAAATAGCCGAAGTTGATTCGGAAGTAGAGCGCCTAATAACCTCACTTCCTACATCAACATCAACGCCGACGGGGACGACAGATACACAACAAGACCTTGACACGGTCACCCCCGAAGAAGTCGAAACGATCGTCAAGGGCCTACACGCTCGCAAGGCGCCCGGTTCGGACGGTATCACAAACAGGGTTATAAAACTCTTTCCGGAGAGGCTACTGGTCCTGCTGACGTTCATCTTCAACGCAGCACTCAAAAACAACATCTTTCCACAACAGTGGAAAGAAGCCGTTGTTATTGGGATACCCAAACCTGGCAAACCGAAGTCCGAACCGACCAGTTATAGACCGATCAGTCTGCTTAACGGATTAGGCAAGCTATACGAGCGTCTAATCTACAGTAGGCTGAAAGCGTATGCCGATGCTAATCTTCTTGTCCCCCACGAGCAATTCGGGTTCCGAACCGAACACTCGTGCGTCCACCAAGTTCACCGCATCGTTGAATACACCAGCGATCGGCTTCAACGCAACCTGTTCACAGGAATCCTCTTTTTCGACGTAGCGAAAGCTTTCGACAAAGTGTGGCACAACGGCTTACTATTTAAGCTGGCCACCATGGGAGTGCCACACGGACTCGTGCTCATCATACGAGACTACTTGTCGAATCGAAGCTTCCGCTACCGAGTAGAAGGGTCAATGTCCTCCACTCACCCCATTCGAGCCGGTGTCCCACAAGGGTCCGTGCTCTCCCCCCTACTCTTCACGCTGTATACTAGCGACATTCCGAAGCATCGGTATGTGCAGACGGCTCTATTCGCAGACGATACGGCTATCTACTGCTCAGGAATGAACCCCTCGACAGTAGCCAAGAAACTCCAGACCGCAGCCAACGCACTGGGCGTTTGGTTCCGGAAATGGAGGATCGAGGTCAACCCCGAGAAAAGCCAGGCGGTGCTGTTTCACAGAAGACAGCTAAGCTTGTATCCTTTGGAGAAGACCCCTCAGATTAGGATGTTCGGCAAGTCTATCCCTTGGACTAGGCAGGCCAAATACCTAGGCATAACCCTTGACGACCGTCTATCCTTCGGCCCCCACATCAAGGCAGTCCGCAACCGGGCTGCCTTCGTGCTAGGACGTTTACATAGTTTAATTAACGCGCGTTCGAAATTAAACTTAAAAAACAAAGTCCGATTATACACTGCATGCATACGTCCTATAATGACGTACGGCAGCGTGGTATTCGCACATGTAAGGCCACACAGGATCCATAGGCTTCAAACACTACAGAATAGGTTCATGCGCACAGCTACGGGAGCACCGTGGTATGTACGCAACGTCGATCTTCACATCGACCTCAGATTGCCGACCATCAAGCAATTCATTAAACAGTGCTCCCTTAGCTACTTTGACTCTGCTCCGACTCACCCCAACCCTCTAGTGGTTGCGGCGGTAAATTACACACCGAGCGAAATATCTAAGATACGTCGACCCAAACACGCGTTAGGGGAGCTAGACGACGAAATTACACGCGCTCAACGCAGAGCGAACACACTAGGTGCGAACCGTCCGCGTTTTCGTCCCCGCCGGCGGGGGCGGAACACGGGCCGCGTAAACCGACAACAAAACATGGGAGTAGGCCGCCCCAGTGTTTCAGCAACACCCCAAGCCGAGGTTCGTACCCCGCAGGGGGTGCCCTTGGGCAATGTTGTTTAATAAAGGCCGGTTGAGAGCCCTCAGCGCTCACCGTAACCAAACCGGGTAAAGTTGTAGAGGCCGTCTGAGGCCAACAGCTAAAAATCACTACAAAAAAAAAAAAAAAAAAAAAAAAAAAAAAAAAAAAAAAAAAAACGCGAGCGTATGCCCCACAACAGTCAATCTATAGCTCTCGTTCGTTTCGTTTCGCACGCACGCAACGACCCCCTTATTCATTCGTTTCTAAACTACTAATTTCTGCAACACAACAAGCAGCAAGATGTCCGGCCGTGGTAAAGGTGGAAAAGTCAAGGGAAAGGCAAAGTCGCGTTCGAACCGTGCCGGTCTTCAGTTTCCGGTCGGTCGTATACACAGACTGCTGCGTAATGGCAATTACGCCGAGCGCGTAGGGGCCGGGGCACCGGTGTATCTCGCCGCAGTTATGGAATATCTGGCCGCCGAGGTCCTCGAGTTGGCCGGCAACGCCGCCAGAGACAACAAGAAAACAAGGATCATACCTCGTCACCTTCAGTTGGCGATCCGCAACGACGAAGAGTTGAACAAACTCCTCTCTGGCGTGACAATCGCTCAGGGTGGTGTTCTACCTAACATTCAGGCCGTCCTACTGCCCAAGAAGACCGAGAAGAAGGCCTAAGCGGGGGGATATGTTTAACGGCAACGACGGCGGCGGCGGCAGCAGCAGCAACAGCAACAGCAACAGCTGCATCAGCTGCATCAGCAAAACAACAACGCGACGACAATAACAAAAAAGGCCCTTTTCAGGGCCACAATACGTATCACAGTCATAATATTATATAAGGACCGTTTCTGTCATAACAATGATAAGTCAAAATATTACTAACCTCCTAACCCCTAACGATTTTCTATAATACATATAATAGAGATAGATGCCTGGTAATTAACTTAACTATCTACGAGATAATTCGTGTAGATGCTCTACACCTATGAAGTGTAGTAGTAGTAGTAGTATAGTATTATTATTTTATTCTATACATACACTAGTTTTCAACGTGTGTATAGTGGTAGACGACAAAAAAAAAAAAAAAGAAAAATACCTATAGTATAGTATAACACAAAACAACCATACGGTGATGATTATGGCAAACGTACATACATAGGTAGGTACATACCAAACACCGATACGGGATCGATCAACACATCTACGTTATATCAGTTATAACGCTACCTATTTTCACCACTTACATTATTGTTAAACAAAAACAAAAGTAATATATATATATACATACATAATAAGGTAGGTTATCGAGGATTATCAAAATAAACCACAAATTGTTTCTCTGAAAATGCGCACAATCTATATATCCATAGTCTGTTGTTGTTGTTGTTTAAACGCAAAACATTAAACATTAAACGACATATCATTGATGACATGTCGTTTGTCACATTGGTGTGTAGACCATCATAAATAAATGAGTAAAAATAAATAAATAAATAAATAAATAAATAATGCACATTATATGAGGCCAAAGAACCTAGCCGACACACACACCCACACCCACACAACTGAACAGACACCGAACTGAATATTTTAACGCGAATATCGATTTGTGACTGATGATTCATGTTGGTGCTGTGGAGGCTCGATAAACGGGCCGAAGTTGGGTCGCTATCGTCTCGATATATAAAAACGTCCCCCGTGTGCACGTATAAGCTCATTCTGTGCCAGAATTCCGCACGGTACGGACTCCGAATCGATACGTCGCGTGTTGTACTCTGTTCTAAATATATCAGCTACTCTCTGTCGGTCGACTGTAAACTACTAAAAACAATGCCGCCCAAGACAAGCGGAAAGGCCGCCAAGAAGTCTGGCAAGGCCCAAAAGAACATCTCCAAGACAGACAAGAAAAAGAAGAAGCACAAGAGGAAGGAGAGCTACGCTATCTATATCTACAAGGTGCTCAAACAGGTTCACCCGGACACCGGTATATCGAGTAAGGCGATGTCCATCATGAACTCTTTCGTGAACGACATCTTCGAACGCATCGCCGCCGAAGCGTCGCGTCTCGCCCACTACAACAAGAGGTCCACGATCACATCTAGGGAGGTGCAGACCTCCGTGAGGCTTTTGCTACCAGGCGAGCTCGCCAAACACGCTGTCAGCGAGGGCACCAAAGCTGTCACCAAGTACACCAGCTCCAAGTGAGGAGGAGGCGGTCACCGTCACCGTCACCGTCACCGACGACCCTCCGCCCTCGAGTACCACTAATAATTTGGATCACCATCGCTACCACAACCGCTACCGCTACCGCTACCAACATCAACACCAACACGATCGTACGCTTCGGCTGCGGTTACGAGACTCCTCGGAAGTGTAAAACAAAAGGCCCTTTTCAGGGCCACAAATTTTATCATGTTATATAACAAAAAAAAAAATATAGGTATAATGTTTCTAAAAAACAAACAAAAGTCACACCCACCTACCTAAACCTACCTACCTAACCAACCTACCTACCTACCTACCTACCTACCTACCTACCCACCCAACTACCTACCAACCTACCAGCCTACCACCGGCTGCTGCTCTATATTAATTAACCTGAACGAGACGCAATCAATATCTCTGTCGAATAATTGACAACAGGTTAAGGTACACGCAAGTATCTAGTATATTACTTTGCTTAGTTACTCGTGGTGCTACGAGTATACTCTGTTGCACGTTACTAATTACTGGTACTTGTCCGATAGTTAATTTTACTAGTGGGGTCGCCCATCGGTCGAAATTCGACCATAATAAATATAAATTGTGAGTGACTTAATATACATTATTAAAATATAATATTCAAACATTATTAAGGTTCTACTGTCCAAAACTAAACCACACTACTATAACCACAGATTTGACCGAGACTGTTATTTGTCAATTTCTTTTTTGAACAAATTATATGAAATTAAAAAGAAGTAAAATAAAGAATACCTATTTAAAAAATGTTTATTAAAACAAAACATGCTAACATGAGGATGCAAAACAAAAAAAGAAAGAAAATATCTTTTAACGCGTATTCCAATAATTTAATTAATGATTTAAAACTTCTCTGAAAACAATGTTTTTTGTAAAAACTCTTTCATCGTTTGCTAAATGTACTTGGCCATTATATTTGGATATATAAAACCTTAAACCCAGCGAATGAACGAACTCTACTTGCTGCAACATACAATTGCCCATGTGTAAAAACTGGCCGATTTAATAAAACTTCAATTTTTTTTTTTTGGACTGTTATGTCCAATTCCAGTGAAATTTCACGCATTATGTTGTTGTTACATGTTTGACTAATACGTTCTTGTAATCTATAATTAATAGCAGTGTCATAATCATAAAAATATAATTGTGCATAACACGGTGACCGACCATATGCAGCAGTCATCGGGCCTGATCTGTGATAAAAAACATCATGTATTTTGAAATAATACACTCCACTTGGTTGGCTTCTGAGCTATTACATAGCAAAACATGAATTATATTTCCTAATATACCTATATTCTAAATGATTTTTTGATTTACTTTTTATTAAAGGTTCATTTGAAGTAAGTCAATGAGTACAATGATTTAAAATATTCATTTTGACTTAAGGGTGGTACATAATATTGCTTTACCCTTGTGACAACATGAAGTGAATGCAGTTCTGTCGCCTAAGGTCACTCTTCAGATTCAAAATGTTTCAGATTAAAAACACATTTGGAAAATGACATTTAGAGCACATTTAAATGTACATATCTCTCAAAATCACTTATTTATCCTGAAGTATAATACTACTACAATAAATTACTGTAATCGTAAACTACATACTACAACTACTAATAATTGCTTTGAATCAGAAATAGCAAGTTATATTTATTTATTTTTTGTACCTGAATGTTGTCATTGCATATTATTGCACTGCTACAGAACTTTCTTTATGCTTTATATAATGAAAGTCCGTGTACATTTAAATGTATCTTACTGCTACACAACTTATATATTACACTTATATATTACATAAATTTGTATGAGCGCTCAGTATTTCACGTACGATTCGTCAAATAAAACTTTTCTGTTTGACACATTCAACTATGTCTATAATAAACAAAAGAGACAGACAATTTATTTGACCACAGAGTATATATTTTCGTGTACAAATACTTGTGTATGCGTGTGTCAAATTTATTCTGGTTTGTGTAATGTTTTATTTATTGATTTATTGTACTCATTATGCATTATTATTAAAATCTTTTTTTTTTTTTTTTTTTTTATATATACTAAATGAGGCAAATAAAACTATTTTTTTTTTTTTTTTTTTTTTTGATACCTCTATGTCAGTACTATATCATGTCTATGGACAAAATGGCGTGTACAAATACATGTGTATGTGTGTGAAATGCATGGTAGTGTGTGTAATGTTTTATTTATTTATTTATTTATTTATTGATTTAATGTACTTTATAAGCATTATTATTGAAAAACATTAGCGTTCTGCACTTCTCCAACGCATAAACTATAAGTGTGCCAAATTTTATGCTCCTGCGTCAGCGCAATTTTCGTAAAAAGCGGATTAAAGTTATTAACTAATAATAGATATTATTCTCGAAAATATTATACTCGAAATTACACGAGTTTCTGTATTACAATGAAAACCACGGGCCTCTAAAACAAAACAACAATTTGGATTCATTCATTCATTCAGTCAATCTAGAACAAGTGAAGTACAAGGTTCGGTCAGTTTGAAGCTAGATGGCGTTGTGCGTTCAACGTTCGTAATGTTTATTTAAATAGATCACAACAACATATCGCAACAGGAGTGTCGCTCGCCAGTTCGCATAACTAACTAAACCTAAAACGTAGTGAGTGATATAGCGGGGCGAGGGAACGAACGAAGGGAGCGAACGTGCGCCGCCGCCGCAGGCTATATATACCGGTGTCGACGAATTCAGACCGGGTACTGGGGCAGGTATGGGGACCTGCATCGTCTTCCGCACGGGCAGAGGTGGGAAGGTCTCCCCCGTCTTCCTGGGAGTGGCCCAGGCGTTCGTCTTCGGCAAAGGAGCAGCTATAAAGCTCCCCCCGGTCCCTGCAGTGGCAGCAGCAGCAGCGGGGACGACTGGGCGGGGACGCTGAGGTCCTTTCGCCTTGGGGGTTTTAGGCGCCTTCGGGCAGCCTCTGTAGTTGGCGGGGTGGCCTTCTTCGCCACACAGCACGCACGCGACTGGGGCAGTGCAATTGGCCCTGTCTTTGGGCCTTTTGCATTGGTCCGTCGCGTGGTCCTCCAGGCACTTGACGCACCTTGGGCGGGCGAAGCAATTTCGGGCCGAGTGCCCGTAGAGCTGGCAGCGGTGGCATTGTGAGATGCCACTTCTTCTGTGAGGTGGCTCCACAGTTATCCCCGACAGCCCACAGACGGATGACATCTTGAAGATGTCCTTGCCCGCGGGGCTGTCGTCGAGGGAGACCATCACCATATCAAAGATGGTATTGGTGCGGCCTCTCACCATCCGGTGTACCTCGTGCACCGGGTAGTCTTTTGACAGGGATTCCTTGATCTCCTCGGGGGAGATCTCCCTGGGTACATTGCGGATGACCACACGGAGTTTCTTGTCCTCCGGCAGAGTGTACGTGTGGTAAGGCACGTTTCTCTCCCGAAGGAGCTTCGAAAGCGCCCTGTGGTCGCTCGCGGTGGCTAGGGCGATTTTGATGCCCTGTTGGGTGCTACGAGCCGAGTGGTAGATGATCCGGCGCTCGTTGCACCAGGTGGAGATAGCCGTCCATTTGGACTTCTCCTGGACGTAGATCGGTGGAGGGGCGCGGGTCTTCGGCGCGGCCGCCGAGGCGTCGGCGATAGCGGGCGAGGACCTCCCTGAGGGGGAGTTGCTGCCCTTAGGCCTTGAAGAGGCGCGAACGGGGGCGGGTGCTGCCGAGGTATCCTTGTCCTCTGACAGTTTTGGGGCCTTGTTTGGGCCTCCTTTGGCCTTCCTGCTGCGTTTCCGTGAGGAAACTACGGAGAAACCTTCTTCATGGTCTTCGTCCTCTCTTGACGAGGACTCTTCCTCGCTGCTCTCGGAGGGGGAGGAGGGGGACTCTGGCTGTCCCTTTTCGCGTTCGCGTTCGTGGTCTTCGCCCGAACTCGCAGCGGGCTCTGGAGACGCTTCTGTCTCCATCTCGATTGCTTCTTGCGCCTTCCGCGCGACCATGTTCCCGTACCTCTTTTGTAGTACGGCGAAGACGACTGGGTCTGCGAGGAGGTCCTTTATTGATAGCTTCTCCATGTCGGCGGTTCGGGTGCTGTGCGTATCGCGTGGCACGCGACAGCAACAACAACAACACCACCAACAGCAGTCCTAGTCCCCGGGTGGGACAACCCGGGGGTGTGTGCGTGCTTGTCCTCCCAGCCGGGGTAAGGCCGGGAGGGTGTACTTATAACTAGGTGTGCCCTAAGCGTGTATCCCTTCGCCGATCTTAATGTGCGTCGGGTTCCTAGCAGCCCAGGTGCCGGGGTGGTATGGGCCTGTTGTGGCCGGCACACCCAATCTAACACCTGAGAATGGGATGTGGAGGTAAGGGTGGGGTGGGAGGGTGATGACTAGGCTCGACTAGGAGTCCCCCCAAGGCCGAGTTATCTAGCCCCAGCCGACTACGCCTAACCCAGAAGGGGCTAGGCAGGCGGGTCGGGTCACCGCCCACTCGGTTTCGTTGGCACCGTTAGGTTTCCACCGAGTGACCAAATTTAGGTTTTTCCCTGAAGGGGCCAAAGACTTATATGCTCAAAAGAAACTTGCGCCTCTGTGAAGGACGGCGCACTATCCAACGTCGTATTTATAAATACGACGTTAGTTTGTACGCGTCTTGTTCACAGACGTGACTTGAAGTAGGTCCTTTCTCGTTCTAAAAAGAACGATAATCGAGACTTTGTGCGATACGCAAAGGCTGTTAGCCGCGTGTCTCGGACGACGGTCCGGTGCACGCAGCAGGGAGCTAGTGCGTAGCGCAGGCGGGCGGCTGCTACGTCGGCGTAGCGGTGACGACGGCGTAGCGGTGCGATGAGAAGCGAGGGGTGCGGCGTAGCGCGGGGCGTGGCGTCGCACGTAGCGGTGGTCGGTGTCGGGAGCGATTCGGAGACGTCCGCTCGGGGCGGCTGTCGGAGGCGAAGTCTGTTGACCTGACCGGGGAGACCTTCCCACCTCTGCCCGTGCGGAAGACAATGCAGGCCCCCATACCTGCCCCAGTACCCGCAAAGGCAGCCTCCGGCGTGCCCACGCCCACTAAACCGCTCCAGGGAGGGCCCAAGCCGCTCGTCGTCGACTACAGGAGCCAACTACCGCAAACGATCGACCCGGACCTATCCCTAGTGGCAAGGTTCGCGAGTGCGATCGATTTTAACGAGCTACGCCAGCTCGCTAATTTAATACGTCAAAACGAGGGCAATCCGTTGGCCCTCCTCAACGTCAGCATCAGATACTCGAGCGTACTCGAGAAGTTAGGCGCATTCAAGTGCAACCCATAATATGGATAGGACACCGACAAGCAGAGTCAAACCAAAAACACTCAAGATAGGGTACTTCAACGCCAACGGCATCAGCAGGCAACGAGATGAAGTTGGCGAATTTCTTAGGGCACACCAACTAGACATATTGCTAGTGCAAGAGACCTTTTTGAAACCCTCGCAGAGAAACCCAAACGTTGCGAACTACTCTGTGGTCCGCAACGATAGGATTGACTCTGCGCTAGGGGGAACTCTCATATATTACAAAAGGTCCCTTCACTGCGTACCTATGGATCCGCCTGCGCTGACTAGCATCGAGGCTTCGGTCTGTCGAATAGGCATGACCGGACACCAATCGATCACACTAGTTTCAGCCTATCTGTCACCCAATCGGCAACTACCCGAGAGCGACCTCCGAGCGCTGCTAGAACTGAGCGACGCCGTGATTATCGGCGGCGACCTTAACGCCAAGAACACCATTTGGAACTGTCACCAGTCCAACGCCAAAGGCAGAGCCCTGGAGTCGCTCTCGAATAGACTAGCGTTCGACATCATCGCCCCGCTCGAACCGACCCATTATCCGCACAACGTGTCTCACCGACCCGACATTCTGGACGTGGCACTCCTAAAGAACATAAACCTACGTTTGTGTTCAGTAGAGGTGCTTCACGAGTTAACTTCAGACCACAGACCTGTGGTTATGGAGTTCGCACCCAGACTGGGTCCCATCGACACAGGTCATCGTACCCCGACTAGACGAATCACGGACTGGAGGCGCCTCGGGACAAAACTCGAGGCAACCTCGTCCGTGCATCTAGATAGGATACCCGACCATATAATTAGCCAAGAGGACACCACGATGGCGATCGACTCCCTCACAGCTCACGTGCAATCGTTAATTAACGAATGCACTCGGGAGGCACCGGCGACGAACGATCGCCGCTGGGACCTACCCGATGACGTACGTGAGCTGCTGAGGCGGAAGAACGCCGCCGTACGAGCCTACGACAGATATCCATGCGAAGCCAACAGGATCAGGTTACGACGCTTAGAAAGAGCGGTCAAGTCGCGCATCGATCAAATGCGCCAAGACAGGTGGGATAGGACACTACAAGACCTCGAACCTACCCACCTTGCCTTCTGGCAGCTGTCCCGCTCGCTTAAGAGAGACATTGTCACCTGTATGCCTCCTCTAAGCAGACCTAACCTTCCGCCGGCATTCGACGATATCGAAAAGGCAGAGTGCCTGGCCGAGAGTCTAGAGAATCAGTGCACGCCCAGCGTAATACACTGCGACTCGGACCAAATAGCCGAAGTTGATTCGGAAGTCGAGCGCCTAATAACCTCACTTCCTACATCAACATCAACGCCGACGGGGATGACAGATACACAACCAGACCTAGACACGGTCACCCCCGAAGAAGTCGAAACGATCGTCAAGGGCCTACACGCTCGCAAGGCGCCCGGTTCGGACGGTATCACAAACAGGGTGTTAAAACTCTTTCCGGAGAGGCTACTGGTCCTGCTGACGTTCATTTTCAACGCAGCACTCAAAAACAACATCTTTCCACAACAATGGAAAGAAGCCGTTGTTATTGGGATACCCAAACCTGGCAAACCAAAGTCCGAACCGACCAGTTATAGACCGATCAGTCTGCTTAACGGATTAGGCAAGCTATACGAGCGTCTAATCTACAATAGGCTGAAAGCGTATGCCGATGCTAATCTTCTCGTCCCCCACGAGCAATTCGGTTTCCGAACCGAACACTCGTGCGTCCACCAAGTTCACCGCATCGTTGAATACACCAGCGATCGGCTTCAACGCAACCTGTTTACAGGAATCCTCTTTTTCGACGTAGCGAAAGCTTTCGACAAAGTGTGGCACAACGGCTTATTATTTAAGCTACTTACCATGGGAGTGCCACACGGACTCGTACTCATCATACGAGACTACTTGTCGAATCGAAGCTTCCGCTACCGAGTAGAAGGGTCATTGTCCTCCACTCACCCCATACGAGCCGGTGTCCCACAAGGGTCCGTGCTCTCCCCCCTACTCTTCACGCTGTATACCAGCGACATTCCGAAGCATCGGTATGTGCAGACGGCACTATTCGCAGACGACACGGCTATCTACTGCTCGGGGGTGAACCCCTCGACAGTAGCCAAAAAACTCCAGACCGCAGCCAACGCACTGGGCGTTTGGTTCCGGAAATGGAGGATAGAGGTCAACCCCGAGAAAAGCCAGGCGGTGCTGTTTCACAGAAGACAGCTAAGCTTGTATCCTTTGGAGAAGACCCCTCAGATTAGGATGTTCGGCAAGTCTATCCCTTGGGCTAGGCAGGCCAAATACCTAGGCATAACCCTCGACGACCGTCTAACCTTCGGCCCCCACATCAAGGCAGTCCGCAGCCGGGCTGCCTTCGCGCTAGGACGTCTACACTGTCTAATAAACGCGCGTTCGAAATTAGATCTAAAAAATAAAGTTAGGCTATACACGTCATGCGTACGTCCCGTAATGACGTACGGTAGCGTAGTATTCGCTCACGTTAGGCCACACAGGATCCATAGGCTTCAAACACTACAAAATAGGTTCATGCGCAAAGCTACGGGAGCACCGTGGTATGTACGCAACGTCGATCTCCACATCGACCTCAGATTGCCGACCATCAAGCAATTCATAAAACAGTGCTCCCGTAGCTACTTTGACTCTGCTCCGACTCACCCCAACCCTCTAGTGGTTGCGGCCGTAGGATACACACCAAGTAGGATTTCGAAGATACGACGACCCAGACACGCGTTAGAGGAATCAGATGACGAGATCACGCTCGTTCAACGTAGAGCGGACACAGCTAGGCAATCTAGGAATAGGAACCGTCCGCGTTTTCGCCCCCGTCGTCGGGGGCGGAATACGCGCCGCGTAAATCACATACAAATCATGGGAGTAGGTCGCCCCAACGTAGCAGCAACACCCCAAGCCGAGGTTCGTACCCCACAGGGGGTGCCCTTGGGCTATGTTGCTTAACAAATGACCGGTTGAGAGCCCTCAGCGCTCACCGTAATGCCCGCGTAAAGTTGTAGAGGCCATACCAGGCCAACAGCTAGGTCCTTATCAAAAAAAAAAAAAAAAAAAAAAAAAATTCAGACCGTTCACATTCTCTCTCGTGTATTTGTAGCGTGACGACGTCTCCTCAGCTCCCTAGCTCACTAGTATCCGGTTCGTTACGTTCGTACAATGGCTCGCACCAAGCAGACCGCTCGCAAATCTACCGGTGGCAAGGCACCCAGGAAACAGCTCGCCACCAAAGCTGCCCGCAAGAGTGCGCCGGCCACCGGTGGTGTGAAGAAACCACATCGCTACAGGCCCGGCACAGTAGCGCTTCGTGAGATCCGTCGCTACCAGAAGAGCACCGAACTCCTGATCCGTAAACTTCCGTTCCAGCGTTTAGTTCGTGAGATCGCTCAAGACTTCAAGACCGATCTGCGCTTCCAGAGTTCCGCCGTTATGGCTCTACAGGAGGCTAGCGAGGCTTATTTGGTCGGCCTCTTCGAGGACACCAACCTTTGTGCAATACACGCTAAACGCGTCACCATTATGCCAAAGGACATACAATTGGCGCGCAGAATCCGAGGCGAACGCGCCTAAGAATGAAAGAAGAACACGACCGCCTCCGCCGTCATCACCATCACAACCGCTACGACGTAGACAACAACAACAACAACAACGACAACATCATCATCATCATCATCATCATTAACACACTGAAGATATATATATACATCAAAGTGTGCAATTAGAGCGCTGTGGTGCTTCGGTTACAACAAAAGGCCCTTTTCAGGGCCACACACGTTTCATATATCACATACGTATTACGATATGTTTCTAATGAACAGAGAAGTCTCGACAAATAAATAATAAATGCTTGGTTTAGGCCCGCACGACACGACTCGTATAATTTGAACCCTTTAAACAAAGTTGAAAAATAATTATAATAATAATGATGATGACGATATCACAGATAGACGTCTACTCTTTCTTACGTAAGAGTTCAACGCGCACACCTACGTCGTAATTAGGTATTGTCTCTAGTGTAAATCATACCAACCATATATCCATTAGATCTCATATACCTATATGTTATTTGCTTGCAACAGTCGCTCGCTCGGGGTCGGCGTAAATGGATTAGCTTAAATCTAATTTTTCATTAGCTCATTTTTATTCTTCTCTCTCTCTCTCTCTCTCTCTCTCTCTCTCTCTCTCTCTCTCTCTCTCTCTCTCTCTCTCTCTCTCTTTTTTTTTAAATTGAGTAGGCACATATTAAAAGAAAGCAAGCAATCAAATAGACTTTTTGTTTTTGTTTTTTGTTTTTTGTTTTTTGTTTTTTGTTTTTTGTTTTTTTTTTTTTTGCCGCTACTATATACTGTCTACTGACTATTATTGTAGTGTGTCGGTGTGTCGGTCGTGTAGGAGCCAGTTCGGGATATCGGTACGAAGCGTACACGTACATATGTACAATAACAACATATCTGAGCACCATCACCGCCAGCGTACGAAGAATAACGAACCGAACAGACTACGAGAACGCCACGACAGACGTCGCGCCGTACCGTATCTATATAAAGAGCGGATTTACGGTTTTCCGTATTCAGTCGTTCGCCAGCGTTCGCCGTTCAACAACGTCTGTGTGTGTGTGTGTGTGTGTATCACCATCGATTGAATAAACTACTCTCCACTAAACATGACCGGTCGCGGCAAGGGAGGAAAGGGTCTGGGGAAAGGAGGAGCCAAGCGACACAGGAAAGTGCTTCGTGATAACATCCAAGGTATCACGAAGCCGGCTATCCGTCGTCTCGCTCGCAGAGGCGGTGTGAAGCGTATTTCCGGTCTTATCTACGAGGAGACTCGCGGTGTTCTCAAGGTGTTCCTCGAGAACGTTATCCGCGACGCGGTCACTTACACCGAACACGCCAAGAGGAAGACCGTCACCGCCATGGACGTCGTCTACGCTCTGAAACGTCAAGGTCGCACCCTGTACGGTTTCGGCGGTTAAGAAAGTGCAGCGTTCGCGCGTGCGGCTCGTGTACCACCACCACCATCACCACCACCACCGCCGCCACCGCCGCCACCGCCACCGCCACCGCCACCATCATCACCACGTTCACACCACACCTACCTACTACCTACTAATGTAGATATGATGATATATCGTGGCATGTATCGTGTCAAATATTATGATACAAAAAATAAAAAAAAAAGGCCCTTATCAGGGCCGCATACGATTCGTGTGCACTGCACGCACTCTTGTGCAGTAGCATGTTTCTTATGAACGACAAGTCGAGCTTTTCTAACTAAATAATATATATATATATAACGAACCTATATATATATATATATATATAAACAACCGAAAAAAAAAAAAAACCGAAAATATATATATATATAAAATAACATATTCTTTATATATATATATAAAGAATATGTTATTTTTAATGGACAGTAAGATAATGTGTTTTTATAATGTATGTGAGTAAACGAGTGGAGTGTTTTGTACGTGTTGTATAGAGGTTATCAGAGTTTCCTCAGCTGTACGTAGGGATGGGGAAATGGTGAAAAATATCGATATATATCGTATCGATGTTTTTCAAATGAATCAATAAATATTGACTCAAAAATATCGATATGTTGATATATCGATATTTCTTTCTAGACAAGCAGATCATAGACTGAAATTTTTGTTTGTGTTTAAAGCAAAGAAACTAAACCCATACAGATTAGTCAAATACATGATGTGACGCATGATAAGCAGACAGCAGAACTTCAAAAAATATATCGATTTTGATACGAGTTTGATGTCTGAAATTAAATATCGAAAATCGATATATCGCTGCAAAAAATATCGCTGATATTTATCGATTTTTTTTTTTTTCTGAAAAAATATCGATATTTTGATATATCGTTTTTCTTTGCTCAAGCCTAGCTGTACGCCGGCGCCGCCGGCGGACGGACGAGACAAGGCGTCGAGAAACGCATTTCGTTCGTTCGCACCACCCGTCGTTCGTTTTAATTATATTTATTTCTTTCTTATACATACCATACCAATTTTGATGTAGATAATAATATTGAGCGGATGTAGATGCACCCCTCGAAAATAATACATATACATATATCAATTTGACGGCGATTTCCACGTAATATGATGATATAACAACTGTATACTGTATATCGTATATCGAGACTATGCGAAATATTATTTTGCATAGTCGATGCGAAATATATATATGCGTATACATATACATATACATATACAGTGCGCTCAATGGTGTTACTTAAACATACAATAATCATAGACATAGTCTTATACATACATAGGACATAGATAATATAAAGATATACATACACACATGCACGCACGCAAAATTATTTTGTATTTTTTATTTATTTTTTTTTAGTATATCAACCTATTATACGGACAAACCTCCAGGTCGGACTCGGCCGTCCGTCGGTGAGTCGTGAGTCGGGCGGGCATAACGCGCACGAACGTGTTTTACGAAGGTTCACTTTTAATCGTTAAATGTGGTCATAACGTGTATTAATATCAAAGATATGTTGACACGTTTCAGCCTCGATATACTCGTCGTTGTTTTATACATTGTTTTGACACAAAACGTTATGTTTTATAGAGAAAAATACATTTTGAACTGAACGCGAGGTATACACGGTGCACAGTGGTGAAAATAAAACACCATATCGTCCCAGCGGTACGATCGTTTCACGTAAAGTACACGTCGAACGTTAGTCACTTTCATTATGTATATAAAAATATAATTTTGACATTATATATTATAAGATAAGTTATATAAAATGTTATTTAATTAGATCCGTGTTAGTTTTTTTTTTTTTTTTTTTTTTTTTTGATTTGATTTTTAGCTGTTGGCCTCAGACGGCCTCTACAACTTTACCCGGTTTGGTTACGGTGAGCGCTGAGGGCTCTCAACCGGCCTTTATTAAACAACATTGCCCAAGGGCACCCCCTGCGGGGTACGAACCTCGGCTTGGGGTGTTGCTGAAACACTGGGGCGGCCTACTCCCATGTTTTGTTGTCGGTTTACGCGGCCCGTGTTCCGCCCCCGCCGGCGGGGACGAAAACGCGGACGGTTCGCACCTAGTGTGTTCGCTCTGCGTTGAGCGCGTGTAATTTCGTCGTCTAGCTCCCCTAACGCGTGTTTGGGTCGACGTATCTTAGATATTTCGCTCGGTGTGTAATTTACCGCCGCAACCACTAGAGGGTTGGGGTGAGTCGGAGCAGAGTCAAAGTAGCTAAGGGAGCACTGTTTAATGAATTGCTTGATGGTCGGCAATCTGAGGTCGATGTGAAGATCGACGTTGCGTACATACCACGGTGCTCCCGTCGCTGTGCGCATGAACCTATTCTGTAGTGTTTGAAGCCTATGGATCCTGTGTGGCCTTACATGTGCGAATACCACGCTGCCGTACGTCATTATAGGACGTATGCATGCAGTGTATAATCGGACTTTGTTTTTTAAGTTTAATTTCGAACGCGCGTTAATTAAACTGTGTAAACGTCCTAGCACGAAGGCAGCCCGGTTGCGGACTGCCTTGATGTGGGGGCCGAAGGATAGACGGTCGTCAAGGGTTATGCCTAGGTATTTGGCCTGCCTAGTCCAAGGGATAGACTTGCCGAACATCCTAATCTGAGGGGTCTTCTCCAAAGGATACAAGCTTAGCTGTCTTCTGTGAAACAGCACCGCCTGGCTTTTCTCGGGGTTGACCTCGATCCTCCATTTCCGGAACCAAACGCCCAGTGCGTTGGCTGCGGTCTGGAGTTTCTTGGCTACTGTCGAGGGGTTCATTCCTGAGCAGTAGATAGCCGTATCGTCTGCGAATAGAGCCGTCTGCACATACCGATGCTTCGGAATGTCGCTAGTATACAGCGTGAAGAGTAGGGGGGAGAGCACGGACCCTTGTGGGACACCGGCTCGAATGGGGTGAGTGGAGGACATTGACCCTTCTACTCGGTAGCGGAAGCTTCGATTCGACAAGTAGTCTCGTATGATGAGCACGAGTCCGTGTGGCACTCCCATGGTGAGTAGCTTAAATAATAAGCCGTTGTGCCACACTTTGTCGAAAGCTTTCGCTACGTCGAAGAAGAGGATTCCTGTGAACAGGTTGCGTTGAAGCCGATCGCTGGTGTATTCAACGATGCGGTGAACTTGGTGGACGCACGAGTGTTCGGTTCGGAACCCGAATTGCTCGTGGGGGACGAGAAGATTAGCATCGGCATACGCTTTCAGCCTACTGTAGATTAGACGCTCGTATAGCTTGCCTAATCCGTTAAGCAGACTGATCGGTCTATAACTGGTCGGTTCGGACTTCGGTTTGCCAGGTTTGGGTATCCCAATAACAACGGCTTCTTTCCACTGTTGTGGAAAGATGTTGTTTTTGAGTGCTGCGTTGAAGATGAACGTCAGCAGGACCAGTAGCCTCTCCGGAAAGAGTTTTATAACCCTGTTTGTGATACCGTCCGAACCGGGCGCCTTGCGAGCGTGTAGGCCCTTGACGATCGTTCCGACTTCTTCGGGGGTGACCGTGTCTAGGTCATGTTCATCTGTCGTCGTTCCCGTCGGCGTTGATGTTGATGTAGGAAGTGAGGTTATTAGGCGCTCTACTTCCGAATCAACTTCGGCTATTTGGTCCGAGTCGCAGTGTATTACGCTGGGCGTGCACTGATTCTCTAGACTCTCGGCCAGGCACTCTGCCTTTTCGATATCGTCGAATGCCGGTGGAAGGTTAGGTCTGCTTAGAGGAGGCATAACGGTGACGGTGTCTCTCTTAAGCGAGCGGGATAGTTGCCAGAAGGCATGGTGGGTAGGTTCAAGGTCTTGTAGTGTCCTATCCCACCTGTCTTGGCGCATTTGGTCGATGCGTGACTTGACCGCTCTTTCTAAGCGTCGTAACCTGATCCTTTTTTTTTTTTTTTTTTTTTTGTAGTGATTTTTAGCTGTTGGCCTCAGACGGCCTCTACAACTTTACCCGGTTTGGTTACGGTGAGCGCTGAGGGCTCTCAACCGGCCTTTATTAAACAACATTGCCCAAGGGCACCCCCTGCGGGGTACGAACCTCGGCTTGGGGTGTTGCTGAAACACTGGGGCGGCCTACTCCCATGTTTTGTTGTCGGTTTACGCGGCCCGTGTTCCGCCCCCGCCGGCGGGGACGAAAACGCGGACGGTTCGCACCTAGTGTGTTCGCTCTGCGTTGAGCGCGTGTAATTTCGTCGTCTAGCTCCCCTAACGCGTGTTTGGGTCGACGTATCTTAGATATTTCGCTCGGTGTGTAATTTACCGCCGCAACCACTAGAGGGTTGGGGTGAGTCGGAGCAGAGTCAAAGTAGCTAAGGGAGCACTGTTTAATGAATTGCTTGATGGTCGGCAATCTGAGGTCGATGTGAAGATCGACGTTGCGTACATACCACGGTGCTCCCGTCGCTGTGCGCATGAACCTATTCTGTAGTGTTTGAAGCCTATGGATCCTGTGTGGCCTTACATGTGCGAATACCACGCTGCCGTACGTCATTATAGGACGTATGCATGCAGTGTATAATCGGACTTTGTTTTTTAAGTTTAATTTCGAACGCGCGTTAATTAAACTGTGTAAACGTCCTAGCACGAAGGCAGCCCGGTTGCGGACTGCCTTGATGTGGGGGCCGAAGGATAGACGGTCGTCAAGGGTTATGCCTAGGTATTTGGCCTGTCTAGTCCAAGGGATAGACTTGCCGAACATCCTAATCTGAGGGGTCTTCTCCAAAGGATACAGGCTTAGCTGTCTTCTGTGAAACAGCACCGCCTGGCTTTTCTCGGGGTTGACCTCGATCCTCCATTTCCGGAACCAAACGCCCAGTGCGTTGGCTGCGGTCTGGAGTTTCTTGGCTACTGTCGAGGGGTTCATTCCCGAGCAGTAGATAGCCGTATCGTCTGCGAATAGAGCCGTCTGCACATGCCGATGCTTCGGAATGTCGCTAGTGTACAGCGTGAAGAGCAGGGGGGAGAGCACGGACCCTTGTGGGACACCGGCTAGTATGGGGTGAGTGGAGGACAATGACCCTTCTACTCGGTAGCGGAAGCT
Organism: Hypercompe scribonia; assembly: GCA_949316085.1. Lineage (NCBI taxonomy): Eukaryota > Metazoa > Arthropoda > Insecta > Lepidoptera > Erebidae > Hypercompe > Hypercompe scribonia. Next base: position 24,093,146 of record OX438977.1, read on the forward strand.
TCGATTCGACAAGTAGTCTCGTATGATGAGTACGAGTCCGTGTGGCACTCCCATGGTGAGTAGCTTAAATAATAAGCCGTTGTGCCACACTTTGTCGAAAGCTTTCGCTACGTCGAAAAAGAGGATTCCTGTAAACAGGTTGCGTTGAAGCCGATCGCTGGTGTATTCAACGATGCGGTGAACTTGGTGGACGCACGAGTGTTCGGTTCGGAACCCGAATTGCTCGTGGGGGACGAGAAGATTAGCATCGGCATACGCTTTCAGCCTACTGTAGATTAGACGCTCGTATAGCTTGCCTAATCCGTTAAGCAGACTGATCGGTCTATAACTGGTCGGTTCGGACTTCGGTTTGCCAGGTTTGGGTATCCCAATAACAACGGCTTCTTTCCACTGTTGTGGAAAGATGTTGTTTTTGAGTGCTGCGTTGAAGATGAACGTCAGCAGGATGAGTAGCCTCTCCGGAAAGAGTTTTATAACCCTGTTTGTGATACCGTCCGAACCGGGCGCCTTGCGAGCGTGTAGGCCCTTGACGATCGTTTCGACTTCTTCGGGGGTGACCGTGTCTAGGTCTGGTTGTGTATCTGTCATCCCCGTCGGCGTTGATGTTGATGTTGATGTAGGAAGTGAGGTTATTAGGCGCTCTACTTCCGAATCAACTTCGGCTATTTGGTCCGAGTCGCAGTGTATTACGCTGGGCGTGCACTGATTCTCTAGACTCTCGGCCAGGCACTCTGCCTTTTCGATATCGTCGAATGCCGGTGGAAGGTTAGGTCTGCTTAGAGGAGGCATAACGGTGACGGTGTCTCTCTTAAGCGAGCGGGATAGTTGCCAGAAGGCATGGTGGGTAGGTTCAAGGTCTTGTAGTGTCCTATCCCACCTGTCTTGGCGCATTTGGTCGATGCGTGACTTGACCGCTCTTTCTAAGCGTCGTAACCTGATCCTGTTGGCGTCGCATGGATATCTGTCGTAGGCTCGTACGGCGGCGTTCTTCCGCCTCAGCAGCTCACGTACGTCATCGGGTAGGTCCCAGCGGCGATCGTTCGTCGCCGGTGCCTCCCGAGTGCATTCGTTAATTAACGATTGCACGTGTGCTGTGAGGTTGTCGATCGCCATCGTAGTGTCCTCTTGGCTAATTATGTGGTCGGGTATCCTATCTAGATGCACGGACGAGGTTGCCTCGAGTTTTGTCCCGAGGCGCCTCCAGTCCGTGGTTCGTCTAGTGGGGGTACGATGACCTGTGTCGATGGGACCCAGTCTGGGTGCGAACTCCACGACCACAGGTCTGTGGTCTGAAGTTAACTCGTGTAGCACCTCTACTGAACACAAACGTAGGTTTATGTTCTTTAGGAGTGCCACGTCCAGAATGTCGGGTCGGTGAGACACGTTGTGCGGATAGTGGGTCGGTTCGAGCGGGGCGATGATGTCGAACGCTAGTCTATTCGAGAGCGATTCCAAGGCTCTGCCTTTGGCGTTGGACTGGTGACAGTTCCAAATGGTGTTCTTGGCGTTAAGGTCGCCGCCGATTATCACGGCGTCGCTCAGTTCTAGCAGCGCTCGGAGGTCGCTCTCGAGTAGTTGCCGATTGGGTGACAGATAGGCTGAAACTAGCGTGATCGATTGGTGTCCGGTCATGCCTATTCGACAGACCGAAGCCTCGATGCTAGTCAGCGCAGGCGGATCCATAGGTACGCAGTGAAGGGACCTTTTGTAATATATGAGAGTTCCCCCTAGCGCAGAGTCAATCCTATCGTTGCGGACCACAGAGTAGTTCGCAACGTTTGGGTTTCTCTGCGAGGGTTTCAAAAAGGTCTCTTGCACTAGCAATATGTCCAATTGGTGTGCCCTAAGAAAAACGCCAACTTCATCTCGTTGCCTACCGATGCCGTTGGCGTTGATGTACCCTAACTTGAGTGATCGGGGTTTGACTCTGCGTGTTGGTGTGCAATCCATTATGGGTTACACTTAAACGCGCCTAGCTTCTCGAGTACGCTCGAGTACCTGACGCTAACACTGAGGAGGGCCAACGGATTGCCCTCGTTTTGCCGGATTAGACTAGCGAGATGACGTAGCTCGCTGAAGTCGATCGCACTCGCGAACCTTGCCACTAGGGATAGGTCCGGGTCGATCGTTTGCGGTAGTTGGCTCCTGTAGTCAACTACGAGCGGCTTGGGCCCTCCCTGGAGAGGCTTTGTGGGCCGCTCGACAGGGGCTGCCTTTGCGGGTACTGGGGCAGGTATGGGGGCCTGCATTGTCTTCCGCACGGGCAGAGGTGGGAAGGTCTCCCCGGTCTTCCTGGGAGTGGCCCAGGCGTTCGTTTTTGGCAGAGGAGCGGCTTTAAAGCTCCCCCCAGTCCCTGTAGCAGCAGCAGCAGCAGCAGGGACGACTGGGCGGGGACGCTGAGGTCCTTTCGCCTTGGGGGTTTTAGGCGCCCTCGGGCAACCTCGATAGTTGGCGGGGTGGCCTGTTTCGCCACACAGTACGCACGCGACTGGCTCAGTGCATTGGGCCCTGTCTTTGGGCCTTTTGCACTGGTCCGTCGCGTGGTCTTCCAGGCACTTGACGCACCTGGGGCGCGCGAAACAGTTTCGCGCCGAATGCCCATAGAGCTGGCAGCGGTGGCATTGTGAGATGCCACTTCTACGGTGAGGTGGCTCTATTGTTATGCCCGACAGCCCGCAGATGGACGACATCTTAAAGATGTCCTTGCCGGCGGGGGTGTCGTCGAGAGTAACCAACACCATGTCGTATACGACGTTGGTGCGGCCTCGAACCATCCGGTGTACCTCATGCACCGGGTAGTTGGGTGTCAAGGCTTGTTTGATCTCCTCGGGGGAGATCTCCTTGGGTACGTTGCGAACAACGACACGGAGCTTTTTGTCCTCCGGCAGAGTGTACGTGTGGAAACTCACGTCCCTCTCCCGAAGGAGCTTCGAGAGCGCCCTGTGGTCGCTCGCGGTGGCCAGGGCAACTTTGATGCCCTGTTGGGTGCTACGGGCAGAGTGGTAGCGTATGCGGCGCTCATTGCACCAGGTGGAGATCGCCGTCCACCTCGATTTTTCTTGGATGAAAATCGGAGGTGGGGCGGGGATCCTTGGCGCGGCCGCCGAGGCGTCGGCGATAGCGGGCGTGGACCTCCCCGAGGGGGAGTTGCCGCCCTTAGGCCCCGGAGAGGCGCGAACGGGGGCGGGTGCTGTCGAGGTATCTATATCCTCCGACAGCTTTGGGGCCTTGTTTGGCCCCTTCTTGCCTTTACGGGCGCGTTTCCTAGAGGAGGACACGACCGTAAAATCGGACTCCTTTGAAGAGGAGGACGTGGAGGACGAGGACTCGTCCTCGCTGGCGTCGGAGCCCCCGGACTGGTCCGCTCCTTCGTCATCGCCCGAGTTTGCCTCGGGCTCTGGAGACGTTTCCGTCTCCATGTCCTGAGTCCTTTCCTCGGTCAATTTTATGAGGAATTTCCTCTGGATTAGCTCGAGGACTTCGGGGTCCTCGAGGATGGCGTTTATGTCCGCTCCCAGACGTTGGAGAGCGGACCCCGCGGAAAGGCCCGCGAGGGCCATTTCGGCGGTTTTCGGCGGTTGTTGTGCTGCCAACAGCGACAACAGCAGCAGCAACAGTCCTAGTCCCCGGGTGGGACAACCCGGGGGTGTGAGTGTGCTTGGCCTCCCAGCCGGGGTAAGGCCGGGAGGGTGTACTTATAGCTAGGTGTGCCCTAAGAGAGTCTCCCTTCGCCGATCTTATTGTGCGTCGGGTTCCTAACTGCCCAGGTGCCGGGGTGGTATGGGCCTGTCGGCCGGCACACCCAAACAAACAGCTGAGAATGGGATGTGGAGGTAAGGGTGGGGTGGGAGGGCGACGGCTAGGCTCGACTAGGGGACACCCCCAAGGCCGAGTTGTCTAGCCCCAGCCGACTTTGCCTAACCCAGAAGGGGCTAGGCAGGCGGGTCGGGTCACCGCCCACTCGGTTCGTTGACACCGTAAGGTTTCCACCGAGTGACCAATTGGATTTACCCTGAAGGGGCCAAAGACTTCACTGTTCACAGAAACTAACGCCTCTGTGAAGGACGGCGCACTATCCAACGTCGTATTTAAAAATACGACGTTAAACGCACGCGTCTCGTTCACAAAGAGCGCTGACTATGACTTATCTGTTTACCAAGAAACGAAAAACTAGCGCTTCCGTGACAGACACGCACTAAACAAAGTCGAATTGAAAAATACGACTTTGAATGTGGGCGTCTTGTTCACAAAAACACTGACGCTGTGAGCGCAGTATGCCGCAAACGGGCGACCGTTACGACACACCGACACACAGCGGTGACGTAGGCGGCGCGATGGCGCGAAGCGACAGGTGCGGCGTGGCGCGGGCGCGATGTCACAGCGAGAGCACTCGAGCACTTGTCGGACACGTCCACTCGGGACGCGCGTCAGAAGCGGAATAACCTGATCCTGTTGGCGTCGCATGGATATATCCGTGTTAGTGAAAAGTGCGAAGCGTTCATACGAGAAATCGTCCCGCGACAGAACGGCTCTCGTTACGGTAAAGCTTCGAGGTGACTCGACTGAACGATCGCGCGCTACGTACCGATATCCGATATTTTTCGTAGTAGCGACATCTAAGTCGAAATTCAACTCGAACTCGCTGAACTTACCTTCTGCAACGTTCTACGTCGCTCGTGCTATACGTACTACTACTACTACTACTACTACGTATAATATATAAAAATAATAATACAATAACAATGGCAGACACCGCTGTTACAACCGAAGCTCCCGCTCCAGCTGCCGGTGCGAAGAAGGCCGCAAGACAATCTGGCGGCGGCGGCGGCGGCGGCGGCGGCGCTGGCGCTGGCGCTAAGAAACCTAAAGCGAAACCCACTCATCCCAAGACATCGGAAATGGTGAACAACGCTATAAAGGAGATGAAGGAACGTAGCGGATCATCGCTACAGGCCATCAAAAAATATATCGCCGCTCATTATAAGGTCGACGCGGAGAAGTTAGCTCCGTTCATAAGGAAATATTTGAAGAGCGCCGTCGAATCGGGTGCTCTCATTCAGACCAAAGGCAAGGGCGCATCCGGATCTTTCAAGCTAGAATCTAAATCCTCGTCGGCGAAGAAACCGAGCGCCAGCGCCGGCGCTGGCAAATCTGCCGGCGGTAAAAAGGAAAAGACATCGTCGAAGGGCGCCGCCGCCGCCGCCGCCGCCGCCAAGAAATCCACCGCATCCGCAGCCGGCGCTAAGACCAAAAAGGCCGCCGCCGCCGCCGCCGCCGCCGCTTCCGCATCGGCCGCGTCGGGATCTCCTTCCAAGTCGTCTAAGGCGGCGTCTTCGGCTTCAGCGAAAGACAAGAAGACGGCCGCCGCCGCTAAAAAGACCGCCGCCGCTAAAAAGGCCGCCGCCGCCGCACCGGTCCCTGCCAAAGCGAAGGCCGGCGCAGCCCCCAAGGCCAAGAAGACCGCGAAACCACCCACGAAGAAACCAAAGGCACCTAAACCTAAGAAGGCCGCAGCCACACCCACCAAGTCTAGACCCGCCGCCGCCAAGAAAACGGCCGCAGCGAAGAAGTAAACCTGACGGTTCGCGCACGCGCACATCGGCTCGCGAGAGTGACGCTACCGCCGTCGAAGAATAACTGTTGCCGCTGCTGCCGCTGGTGCTGCTGCTGCTGCTGCTGCTGCTGCTGCTGCTGCTGCTGCTGCCGCTGCTGCGGCGGCGGCGGCAGCGGCGGCGGCGGGTGCGCGACGACGACGCACGCGAACAAATATTATAAACCAAACAAACAAACGACACAAAACAGCCCTTTTCAGGGCTAACAATATATTCGTGAACGCGTGTGTCTTTCGGCACACACATTCGTTTCTATATAACGCAGAAAGTCTATATACCTCTATACCTATCTATATAAATAGGTCGACCGATTCCCAGAATATATATTTAAAAAACAAAAACAACGCCCGCAATAAGAATAAATCTTGTGCACACTCCTTGGGAATACCAGAATCTGGCGTGAAACAAACATGTTACTTAAAAAGTCTTTTATCAGGCGGTGCGCAGGTACAAGGTGCGAGCCTGTAACAGTTGGGTCATTCATACCAATTCTGATGTATTCCTTTGTGTACTTAGATGGACTAAGACCGAATTGAATGCCCTTGACTCTCCTGAGAGTCCGTACATTGCTGACTGCATTCCGCATGCACCACCCACGTTCATCGGTTATAATTGTTGTACATTCAGCAAAAGTTTGGAGGTCGTTTTCTTTATTTTTTTTTTTTTTTTTTTTAAATATCAATACTCTACACAATCGCGAGATATATACAATCTCAGAGAATATTTTCTACAGACTAATGTGGGAGTGCATCGCAATGTAGTTGCAGTGGATACTGGTTTTACCCACGCTCGCTCTGACTAAAGAGAATTGGCGCAAACCCGTAGGTAGTACAGTACTTAGTACTACTCTGATCTGATCTGATCTGATCGCAAGGAAGTATGGAAGGGTAAAGAGGGTCTTCACGGCCGATTTTATCGGCCCCCACACGGGTCTAATATAGACTTTAAAGTGTCGACGTCTTGGCTACCTTATTATGGTGATATCCCTTCGGAGAAACCGTAGGTTTTGTTTGTTTGTGCAAATATGGACGAAGTTATCATGACGAATATATATATATCCTCAAAAAATTGATAGATAGTACGGTTGACATCTGTCGGGCGTGCCACCGTCCTCGAGAATCTATTAGGCATATTATTACTGGTTGTTCTCGTCGTCTTCTTGCTAACGATGAGTATGTAAATATTTGCACAGGCACAACCAACCAAGTAGCGAGGATCGTGCATCAACATTTTACAACAACTTTCCCTTAAATACCAACAATTGTCAATTTTGAAGTGCCTACGGTCGTGCTACGTTATATATGTATATGGGATCGATCGATCGATCGATCGATCTATTATCACAGACGGGAGGACTATTGTTGCCAATAAGCCTGATATTGATATTGTGTGGTGATAGATCGATTAGAGCGCCGCGCAATGATTGTGTCGATATCGCCGTTCCTCTTCTTCTGATTCATTCCGCTTCTGACGCGCGTCCCGAGTGGACGTGTCCGACAAGTGCTCGAGTGCTCTCGCTGTGACATCGCGCCCGCGCCACGCCGCACCTGTCGCTTCGCGCCATCGCGCCGCCTACGTCACCGCTGTGTGTCGTGTGTCGTAACGGTCGCCCGTTTGCGGCTCACTGACTTACTGCGGTTAGCGTCAGTGTTTTCGTGAACAAGGCGCGTACATTCAGAGTCGTATTTTTGAATGCGACTTTGTTTAGTGCGCCGTCTGTCACGGAAGTGCTAGTTTCTTAAACAGATTAAGTCTACAGGTCAGCGCTCTTTGTGAACGAGACGCGTGCGTTTAACGTCGTATTTTTAAATACGACGTTGGATAGTGCGCCGTCCTTCACAGAGGCGTTAGTTTCTGTGAACAGTGAAGTCTTTGGCCCCTTCAGGGTAAATCCAATTGGTCACTCGGTGGAAACCTTACGGTGTCAACGAACCGAGTGGGCGGTGACCCGACCCGCCTGCCTAGCCCCTTCTGGGTTAGGCAAAGTCGGCTGGGGCTAGACAACTCGGCCTTGGGGGTGTCTCCTAGTCGAGCCTAGCCGTCGCCCTCCCACCCCACCCTTACCTCCACATCCTATTCCCAGCTGTTAGTTTGGGTGTGCCGGCCGACAGGCCCATACCACCCCGGCACCTGGGCAGTTAGGAACCCGACGCACAATAAGATCGGCGAAGGGATACTCTCTTAGGGCACACCTAGCTATAAGTACACCCTCCCGGCCTTACCCCGGCTGGGAGGCCAAGCACACTCACACCCCCGGGTTGTCCCACCCGGGGACTAGGACTGTTGCTGCTGCTGTTGTTGCTGTTGGCAGCACAACAACCGCCGAAAACCGCCGAAATGGCCCTCGCGGGCCTTTCCGCGGGGTCCGCTCTCCAACGTCTGGGAGCGGACATAAACGCCATCCTCGAGGACCCCGAAGTCCTCGAGCTAATCCAGAGGAAATTCCTCATAAAATTGACCGAGGAAAGGACTCAGGACATGGAGACGGAAACGTCTCCAGAGCCCGAGGCAAACTCGGGCGATGACGAAGGAGCGGACCAGTCCGGGGGCTCCGACGCCAGCGAGGACGAGTCCTCGTCCTCCACGTCCTCCTCTTCTTCAAAGGAGTCCGGTTTTACGGTCGTGTCCTCCTCTAGGAAACGCGCCCGTAAAGGCAAGAAGGGGCCAAACAAGGCCCCAAAGCTGTCGGAGGATATAGATACCTCGACAGCACCCGCCCCCGTTCGCGCCTCTCCGGGGCCTAAGGGCGGCAACTCCCCCTCGGGGAGGTCCACGCCCGCTATCGCCGACGCCTCGGCGGCCGCGCCAAGGATCCCCGCCCCACCTCCGATTTTCATCCAAGAAAAATCGAGGTGGACGGCGATCTCCACCTGGTGCAATGAGCGCCGCATACGCTACCACTCTGCCCGTAGCACCCAACAGGGCATCAAAGTTGCCCTGGCCACCGCGAGCGACCACAGGGCGCTCTCGAAGCTCCTTCGGGAGAGGGACGTGAGTTTCCACACGTACACTCTGCCGGAGGACAAAAAGCTCCGTGTCGTTGTTCGCAACGTACCCAAGGAGATCTCCCCCGAGGAGATCAAACAAGCCTTGACACCCAACTACCCGGTGCATGAGGTACACCGGATGGTTCGAGGCCGCACCAACGTCGTATACGACATGGTGTTGGTTACTCTCGACGACACCCCCGCCGGCAAGGACATCTTTAAGATGTCGTCCATCTGCGGGCTGTCGGGCATAACAATAGAGCCACCTCACCGTAGAAGTGGCATCTCACAATGCCACCGCTGCCAGCTCTATGGGCATTCGGCGCGAAACTGTTTCGCGCGCCCCAGGTGCGTCAAGTGCCTGGAAGACCACGCGACGGACCAGTGCAAAAGGCCCAAAGACAGGGCCCAATGCACTGAGCCAGTCGCGTGCGTACTGTGTGGCGAAACAGGCCACCCCGCCAACTATCGAGGTTGCCCGAGGGCGCCTAAAACCCCCAAGGCGAAAGGACCTCAGCGTCCCCGCCCAGTCGTCCCTGCTGCTGCTGCTGCTGCTACAGGGACTGGGGGGAGCTTTAAAGCCGCTCCTCTGCCAAAAACGAACGCCTGGGCCACTCCCAGGAAGACCGGGGAGACCTTCCCACCTCTGCCCGTGCGGAAGACAATGCAGGCCCCCATACCTGCCCCAGTACCCGCAAAGGCAGCCCCTGTCGAGCGGCCCACAAAGCCTCTCCAGGGAGGGCCCAAGCCGCTCGTAGTTGACTACAGGAGCCAACTACCGCAAACGATCGACCCGGACCTATCCCTAGTGGCAAGGTTCGCGAGTGCGATCGACTTCAGCGAGCTACGTCATCTCGCTAGTCTAATCCGGCAAAACGAGGGCAATCCGTTGGCCCTCCTCAGTGTTAGCGTCAGGTACTCGAGCGTACTCGAGAAGCTAGGCGCGTTTAAGTGTAACCCATAATGGATTGCACACCAACACGCAGAGTCAAACCCCGATCACTCAAGTTAGGGTACATCAACGCCAACGGCATCGGTAGGCAACGAGATGAAGTTGGCGTTTTTCTTAGGGCACACCAATTGGACATATTGCTAGTGCAAGAGACCTTTTTGAAACCCTCGCAGAGAAACCCAAACGTTGCAAACTACTCTGTGGTCCGCAACGATAGGATTGACTCTGCGCTAGGGGGAACTCTCATATATTACAAAAGGTCCCTTCACTGCGTACCTATGGATCCGCCTGCGCTGACTAGCATCGAGGCTTCGGTCTGTCGAATAGGCATGACCGGACACCAATCGATCACGCTAGTTTCAGCCTATCTGTCACCCAATCGGCAACTACTCGGGAGCGACCTCCGAGCGCTGCTAGAACTGAGCGACGCCGTGATAATCGGCGGCGACCTTAACGCCAAGAACACCATTTGGAACTGTCACCAGTCCAACGCCAAAGGCAGAGCCCTGGAGTCGCTCTCGAATAGACTAGCGTTCGACATCATCGCCCCGCTCGAACCGACCCACTATCCGCACAACGTGTCTCACCGACCCGACATTCTGGACGTGGCACTCCTGAAGAACATAAACCTACGTTTGTGTTCAGTAGAGGTGCTTCACGAGTTGACTTCAGACCACAGACCTGTGGTCGTGGAGTTCGCACCCAGACTGGGTCCCATCGACACAGGTCATCGTACCCCCACTAGACGAACCACGGACTGGAGGCGCCTCGGGACAAAACTCGAGGCAACCTCGTCCGTGCATCTAGATAGGATACCCGACCACATAAATAGCCAAGAGGACACCACGATGGCGATCGACAACCTCACAGCTCACGTGCAATCGTTAATTAACGAATGCACTCGGGAGGCACCGGCGACGAACGATCGCCGCTGGGACCTACCCGATGACGTACGTGAGCTGCTGAGGCGGAAGAACGCCGCCGTACGAGCCTACGACAGATATCCATGCGACGCCAACAGGATCAGGTTACGACGCTTAGAAAGAGCGGTCAAGTCACGCATCGACCAAATGCGCCAAGACAGGTGGGATAGGACACTACAAGATCTCGAACCTACCCACCACGCCTTCTGGCAACTATCCCGCTCGCTTAAGAGAGACACCGTCACCGTTATGCCTCCTCTAAGCAGACCTAACCTTCCACCGGCATTCGACGATATCGAAAAGGCTGAGTGCCTGGCCGAGAGTCTAGAGAATCAGTGCACGCCCAGCGTAATACACTGCGACTCGGACCAAATAGCCGAAGTTGATTCGGAAGTAGAGCGCCTAATAACCTCACTTCCTACATCAACATCAACGCCGACGGGGACGACAGATACACAACAAGACCTTGACACGGTCACCCCCGAAGAAGTCGAAACGATCGTCAAGGGCCTACACGCTCGCAAGGCGCCCGGTTCGGACGGTATCACAAACAGGGTTATAAAACTCTTTCCGGAGAGGCTACTGGTCCTGCTGACGTTCATCTTCAACGCAGCACTCAAAAACAACATCTTTCCACAACAGTGGAAAGAAGCCGTTGTTATTGGGATACCCAAACCTGGCAAACCGAAGTCCGAACCGACCAGTTATAGACCGATCAGTCTGCTTAACGGATTAGGCAAGCTATACGAGCGTCTAATCTACAGTAGGCTGAAAGCGTATGCCGATGCTAATCTTCTCGTCCCCCACGAGCAATTCGGGTTCCGAACCGAACACTCGTGCGTCCACCAAGTTCACCGCATCGTTGAATACACCAGCGATCGGCTTCAACGCAACCTGTTCACAGGAATCCTCTTTTTCGACGTAGCGAAAGCGTTCGACAAAGTGTGGCACAACGGCTTACTATTTAAGCTGGCCACCATGGGAGTGCCACACGGACTCGTGCTCATCATACGAGACTACTTGTCGAATCGAAGCTTCCGCTACCGAGTAGAAGGGTCAATGTCCTCCACTCACCCCATTCGAGCCGGTGTCCCACAAGGGTCCGTGCTCTCCCCCCTACTCTTCACGCTGTATACTAGCGACATTCCGAAGCATCGGTATGTGCAGACGGCTCTATTCGCAGACGATACGGCTATCTACTGCTCAGGAATGAACCCCTCGACAGTAGCCAAGAAACTCCAGACCGCAGCCAACGCACTGGGCGTTTGGTTCCGGAAATGGAGGATCGAGGTCAACCCCGAGAAAAGCCAGGCGGTGCTGTTTCACAGAAGACAGCTAAGCTTGTATCCTTTGGAGAAGACCCCTCAGATTAGGATGTTCGGCAAGTCTATCCCTTGGACTAGGCAGGCCAAATACCTAGGCATAACCCTTGACGACCGTCTATCCTTCGGCCCCCACATCAAGGCAGTCCGCAACCGGGCTGCCTTCGTGCTAGGACGTTTACACAGTTTAATTAACGCGCGTTCGAAATTAAACTTAAAAAACAAAGTCCGATTATACACTGCATGCATACGTCCTATAATGACGTACGGCAGCGTGGTATTCGCACATGTAAGGCCACACAGGATCCATAGGCTTCAAACACTACAGAATAGGTTCATGCGCACAGCGACGGGAGCACCGTGGTATGTACGCAACGTCGATCTTCACATCGACCTCAGATTGCCGACCATCAAGCAATTCATTAAACAGTGCTCCCTTAGCTACTTTGACTCTGCTCCGACTCACCCCAACCCTCTAGTGGTTGCGGCGGTAAATTACACACCGAGCGAAATATCTAAGATACGTCGACCCAAACACGCGTTAGGGGAGCTAGACGACGAAATTACACGCGCTCAACGCAGAGCGAACACACTAGGTGCGAACCGTCCGCGTTTTCGTCCCCGCCGGCGGGGGCGGAACACGGGCCGCGTAAACCGACAACAAAACATGGGAGTAGGCCGCCCCAGTGTTTCAGCAACACCCCAAGCCGAGGTTCGTACCCCGCAGGGGGTGCCCTTGGGCAATGTTGTTTAATAAAGGCCGGTTGAGAGCCCTCAGCGCTCACCGTAACCAAACCGGGTAAAGTTGTAGAGGCCGTCTGAGGCCAACAGCTAAAAATCACTACAAAAAAAAAAAAAAAAAAACGCGAGCGTATCACCATTTGGAACTGTCACCAGTCCAACGCCAAAGGCAGAGCCCTGGAGTCGCTCTCGAATAGACTAGCGTTCGACATCATCGCCCCGCTCGAACCGACCCACTATCCGCACAACGTGTCTCACCGACCCGACATTCTGGACGTGGCACTCCTGAAGAACATAAACCTACGTTTGTGTTCAGTAGAGGTGCTTCACGAGTTAACTTCAGACCACAGACCTGTGGTCGTGGAGTTCGCACCCAGACTGGGTCCCATCGACACAGGTCATCGTACCCCCACTAGACGAACCACGGACTGGAGGCGCCTCGGGACAAAACTCGAGGTAACCTCGTCCGTGCATCTAGATAGGATACCCGACCACATAAATAGCCAAGAGGACACCACGATGGCGATCGACAACCTCACAGCTCACGTGCAATCGTTAATTAACGAATGCACTCGGGAGGCACCGGCGACGAACGATCGCCGCTGGGACCTACCCGATGACGTACGTGAGCTGCTGAGGCGGAAGAACGCCGCCGTACGAGCCTACGACAGATATCCATGCGACGCCAACAGGATCAGGTTACGACGCTTAGAAAGAGCGGTCAAGTCACGCATCGACCAAATGCGCCAAGACAGGTGGGATAGGACACTACAAGATCTCGAACCTACCCACCACGCCTTCTGGCAACTATCCCGCTCGCTTAAGAGAGACACCGTCACCGTTATGCCTCCTCTAAGCAGACCTAACCTTCCACCGGCATTCGACGATATCGAAAAGGCTGAGTGCCTGGCCGAGAGTCTAGAGAATCAGTGCACGCCCAGCGTAATACACTGCGACTCGGACCAAATAGCCGAAGTTGATTCGGAAGTAGAGCGCCTAATAACCTCACTTCCTACATCAACATCAACGCCGACGGGAACGACGACAGATGAACATGACCTAGACACGGTCACCCCCGAAGAAGTCGAAACGATCGTCAAGGGCCTACACGCTCGCAAGGCGCCCGGTTCGGACGGTATCACAAACAGGGTGTTAAAACTCTTTCCGGAGAGGCTACTGGTCCTGCTGACGTTCATCTTCAACGCAGCACTCAAAAACAACATCTTTCCACAACAGTGGAAAGAAGCCGTTGTTATTGGGATACCCAAACCTGGCAAACCGAAGTCCGAACCGACCAGTTATAGACCGATCAGTCTGCTTAACGGATTAGGCAAGCTATACGAGCGTCTAATCTACAGTAGGCTGAAAGCGTATGCCGATGCTAATCTTCTCGTCCCCCACGAGCAATTCGGGTTCCGAACCGAACACTCGTGCGTCCACCAAGTTCACCGCATCGTTGAATACACCAGCGATCGGCTTCAACGCAACCTGTTCACAGGAATCCTCTTCTTCGACGTAGCGAAAGCTTTCGACAAAGTGTGGCACAACGGCTTATTATTTAAGCTACTCACCATGGGAGTGCCACACGGACTCGTGCTCATCATACGAGACTACTTGTCGAATCGAAGCTTCCGCTACCGAGTAGAAGGGTCAATGTCCTCCACTCACCCCATTCGAGCCGGTGTCCCACAAGGGTCCGTGCTCTCCCCCCTACTCTTCACGCTGTATACTAGCGACATTCCGAAGCATCGGTATGTGCAGACGGCACTATTCGCAGACGACACGGCTATCTACTGCTCGGGGGTGAACCCCTCGACAGTAGCCAAGAAACTCCAGACCGCAGCCAACGCACTGGGCGTTTGGTTCCGGAAATGGAGGATCGAGGTCAACCCCGAGAAAAGCCAGGCGGTGCTGTTTCACAGAAGACAGCTAAGCTTGTATCCTTTGGAGAAGACCCCTCAGATTAGGATGTTCGGCAAGTCTATCCCTTGGACTAGGCAGGCCAAATACCTAGGCATAACCCTTGACGACCGTCTATCCTTCGGCCCCCACATCAAGGCAGTCCGCAACCGGGCTGCCTTCGTGCTAGGACGTTTACACAGTTTAATTAACGCGCGTTCGAAATTAAACTTAAAAAACAAAGTCCGATTATACACTGCATGCATACGTCCTATAATGACGTACGGCAGCGTGGTATTCGCACATGTAAGGCCACACAGGATCCATAGGCTTCAAACACTACAGAATAGGTTCATGCGCACAGCGACGGGAGCACCGTGGTATGTACGCAACGTCGATCTTCACATCGACCTCAGATTGCCGACCATCAAGCAATTCATTAAACAGTGCTCCCTTAGCTACTTTGACTCTGCTCCGACTCACCCCAACCCTCTAGTGGTTGCGGCGGTAAATTACACACCGAGCGAAATATCTAAGATACGTCGACCCAAACACGCGTTAGGGGAGCTAGACGACGAAATTACACGCGCTCAACGCAGAGCGAACACACTAGGTGCGAACCGTCCGCGTTTTCGTCCCCGCCGGCGGGGGCGGAACACGGGCCGCGTAAACCGACAACAAAACATGGGAGTAGGCCGCCCCAGTGTTTCAGCAACACCCCAAGCCGAGGTTCGTACCCCGCAGGGGGTGCCCTTGGGCAATGTTGTTTAATAAAGGCCGGTTGAGAGCCCTCAGCGCTCACCGTAACCAAACCGGGTAAAGTTGTAGAGGCCGTCTGAGGCCAACAGCTAAAAATCACTTCATAATAAAAAAAAAAAAAAAAAAAAAAATCATTCCGCTTCCGACGCGCGTCCCGAGTGGACGTGTCCGACAAGTGCTCGAGTGCTCCCGCTGTGACATCGCGCCCGCGCCACGCCGCACCTGTCGCTTCGCGCCATCGCGCCGCCTACGTCACCGCTGTGTGTCGGTGTGTCGTAACGGTCGCCCGTTTGCGGCATACTGCGCTCACAGCGTCAGTGTTTTTGTGAACAAGGCGCGTACATTCAAAGTCGTATTTTTCAATTCGACTTTGTTTAGTGCGTGTCTGTCACGGAAGCGCTAGTTTTTCGTTTCTTGGTAAACAGATAAGTCATAGTCAGCGCTCTTTGTGAACGAGACGCGTGCGTTTAACGTCGTATTTTTAAATACGACGTTGGATAGTGCGCCGTCCTTCACAGAGGCGTTAGTTTCTGTGAACAGTGAAGTCTTTGGCCCCTTCAGGGTAAATCCAATTGGTCACTCGGTGGAAACCTTACGGTGTCAACGAACCGAGTGGGCGGTGACCCGACCCGCCTGCCTAGCCCCTTCTGGGTTAGGCAAAGTCGGCTGGGGCTAGACAACTCGGCCTTGGGGGTGTCCCCTAGTCGAGCCTAGCCGTCGCCCTCCCACCCCACCCTTACCTCCACATCCCATTCTCAGCTGTTTGTTTGGGTGTGCCGGCCGACAGGCCCATACCACCCCGGCACCTGGGCAGTTAGGAACCCGACGCACAATAAGATCGGCGAAGGGATACTCTCTTAGGGCACACCTAGCTATAAGTACACCCTCCCGGCCTTACCCCGGCTGGGAGGCCAAGCACACTCACACCCCCGGGTTGTCCCACCCGGGGACTAGGACTGTTGCTGCTGCTGTTGTCGCTGTTGGCAGCACAACAACCGCCGAAAACCGCCGAAATGGCCCTCGCGGGCCTTTCCGCGGGGTCCGCTCTCCAACGTCTGGGAGCGGACATAAACGCCATCCTCGAGGACCCCGAAGTCCTCGAGTTAATCCAGAGGAAATTCCTCATAAAATTGACCGAGGAAAGGACTCAGGACATGGAGACGGAAACGTCTCCAGAGCCCGAGGCAAACTCGGGCGATGACGAAGGAGCGGACCAGTCCGGGGGCTCCGACGCCAGCGAGGACGAGTCCTCGTCCTCCACGTCCTCCTCTTCTTCAAAGGAGTCCGATTTTACGGTCGTGTCCTCCTCTAGGAAACGCGCCCGTAAAGGCAAGAAGGGGCCAAACAAGGCCCCAAAGCTGTCGGAGGATATAGATACCTCGACAGCACCCGCCCCCGTTCGCGCCTCTCCGGGGCCTAAGGGCGGCAACTCCCCCTCGGGGAGGTCCACGCCCGCTATCGCCGACGCCTCGGCGGCCGCGCCAAGGATCCCCGCCCCACCTCCGATTTTCATCCAAGAAAAATCGAGGTGGACGGCGATCTCCACCTGGTGCAATGAGCGCCGCATACGCTACCACTCTGCCCGTAGCACCCAACAGGGCATCAAAGTTGCCCTGGCCACCGCGAGCGACCACAGGGCGCTCTCGAAGCTCCTTCGGGAGAGGGACGTGAGTTTCCACACGTACACTCTGCCGGAGGACAAAAAGCTCCGTGTCGTTGTTCGCAACGTACCCAAGGAGATCTCCCCCGAGGAGATCAAACAAGCCTTGACACCCAACTACCCGGTGCATGAGGTACACCGGATGGTTCGAGGCCGCACCAACGTCGTATACGACATGGTGTTGGTTACTCTCGACGACACCCCCGCCGGCAAGGACATCTTTAAGATGTCGTCCATCTGCGGGCTGTCGGGCATAACAATAGAGCCACCTCACCGTAGAAGTGGCATCTCACAATGCCACCGCTGCCAGCTCTATGGGCATTCGGCGCGAAACTGTTTCGCGCGCCCCAGGTGCGTCAAGTGCCTGGAAGACCACGCGACGGACCAGTGCAAAAGGCCCAAAGACAGGGCCCAATGCACTGAGCCAGTCGCGTGCGTACTGTGTGGCGAAACAGGCCACCCCGCCAACTATCGAGGTTGCCCGAGGGCGCCTAAAACCCCCAAGGCGAAAGGACCTCAGCGTCCCCGCCCAGTCGTCCCTGCTGCTGCTGCTGCTGCTACAGGGACTGGGGGGAGCTTTAAAGCCGCTCCTCTGCCAAAAACGAACGCCTGGGCCACTCCCAGGAAGACCGGGGAGACCTTCCCACCTCTGCCCGTGCGGAAGACAATGCAGGCCCCCATACCTGCCCCAGTACCCGCAAAGGCAGCCCCTGTCGAGCGGCCCACAAAGCCTCTCCAGGGAGGGCCCAAGCCGCTCGTAGTTGACTACAGGAGCCAACTACCGCAAACGATCGACCCGGACCTATCCCTAGTGGCAAGGTTCGCGAGTGCGATCGACTTCAGCGAGCTACGTCATCTCGCTAGTCTAATCCGGCAAAACGAGGGCAATCCGTTGGCCCTCCTCAGTGTTAGCGTCAGGTACTCGAGCGTACTCGAGAAGCTAGGCGCGTTTAAGTGTAACCCATAATGGATTGCACACCAACACGCAGAGTCAAACCCCGATCACTCAAGTTAGGGTACATCAACGCCAACGGCATCGGTAGGCAACGAGATGAAGTTGGCGTTTTTCTTAGGGCACACCAATTGGACATATTGCTAGTGCAAGAGACCTTTTTGAAACCCTCGCAGAGAAACCCAAACGTTGCAAACTACTCTGTGGTCCGCAACGATAGGATTGACTCTGCGCTAGGGGGAACTCTCATATATTACAAAAGGTCCCTTCACTGCGTACCTATGGATCCGCCTGCGCTGACTAGCATCGAGGCTTCGGTCTGTCGAATAGGCATGACCGGACACCAATCGATCACGCTAGTTTCAGCCTATCTGTCACCCAATCGGCAACTACTCGAGAGCGACCTCCGAGCGCTGCTAGAACTGAGCGACGCCGTGATAATCGGCGGCGACCTTAACGCCAAGAACACCATTTGGAACTGTCACCAGTCCAACGCCAAAGGCAGAGCCCTGGAGTCGCTCTCGAATAGACTAGCGTTCGACATCATCGCCCCGCTCGAACCGACCCACTATCCGCACAACGTGTCTCACAGACCCGACATTCTGGACGTGGCACTCCTGAAGAACATAAACCTACGTTTGTGTTCAGTAGAGGTGCTTCACGAGTTAACTTCAGACCACAGACCTGTGGTCGTGGAGTTCGCACCCAGACTGGGTCCCATCGACACAGGTCATCGTATCCCCACTAGACGAACCACGGACTGGAGGCGCCTCGGGACAAAACTCGAGGCAACCTCGTCCGTGCATCTAGATAGGATACCCGACCACATAAATAGCCAAGAGGACACCACGATGGCGATCGACAACCTCACAGCTCACGTGCAATCGTTAATTAACGAATGCACTCGGGAGGCACCGGCGACGAACGATCGCCGCTGGGACCTACCCGATGACGTACGTGAGCTGCTGAGGCGGAAGAACGCCGCCGTACGAGCCTACGACAGATATCCATGCGACGCCAACAGGATCAGGTTACGACGCTTAGAAAGAGCGGTCAAGTCACGCATCGACCAAATGCGCCAAGACAGGTGGGATAGGACACTACAAGACCTTGAACCTACCCACCATGCCTTCTGGCAACTATCCCGCTCGCTTAAGAGAGACACCGTCACCGTTATGCCTCCTCTAAGCAGACCTAACCTTCCACCGGCATTCGACGATATCGAAAAGGCAGAGTGCCTGGCCGAGAGTCTAGAGAATCAGTGCACGCCCAGCGTAATACACTGCGACTCGGACCAAATAGCCGAAGTTGATTCGGAAGTAGAGCGCCTAATAACCTCACTTCCTACATCAACATCAACGCCGACGGGAACGACGACAGATGAACATGACCTAGACACGGTCACCCCCGAAGAAGTCGAAACGATCGTCAAGGGCCTACACGCTCGCAAGGCGCCCGGTTCGGACGGTATTACAAACAGGGTGTTAAAACTCTTTCCGGAGAGGCTACTGGTCCTGCTGACGTTCATCTTCAACGCAGCACTCAAAAACAACATCTTTCCACAACAGTGGAAAGAAGCCGTTGTTATTGGGATACCCAAACCTGGCAAACCGAAGTCCGAACCGACCAGTTATAGACCGATCAGTCTGCTTAACGGATTAGGCAAGCTATACGAGCGTCTAATCTACAGTAGGCTGAAAGCGTATGCCGATGCTAATCTTCTCGTCCCCCACGAGCAATTCGGGTTCCGAACCGAACACTCGTGCGTCCACCAAGTTCACCGCATCGTTGAATACACCAGCGATCGGCTTCAACGCAACCTGTTCACAGGAATCCTCTTCTTCGACGTAGCGAAAGCTTTCGACAAAGTGTGGCACAACGGCTTATTATTTAAGCTACTCACCATGGGAGTGCCACACGGACTCGTGCTCATCATACGAGACTACTTGTCGAATCGAAGCTTCCGCTACCGAGTAGAAGGGTCAATGTCCTCCACTCACCCCATTCGAGCCGGTGTCCCACAAGGGTCCGTGCTCTCCCCCCTACTCTTCACGCTGTATACTAGCGACATTCCGAAGCATCGGTATGTGCAGACGGCACTATTCGCAGACGACACGGCTATCTACTGCTCGGGGGTGAACCCCTCGACAGTAGCCAAGAAACTCCAGACCGCAGCCAACGCACTGGGCGTTTGGTTCCGGAAATGGAGGATCGAGGTCAACCCCGAGAAAAGCCAGGCGGTGCTGTTTCACAGAAGACAGCTAAGCTTGTATCCTTTGGAGAAGACCCCTCAGATTAGGATGTTCGGCAAGTCTATCCCTTGGACTAGGCAGGCCAAATACCTAGGCATAACCCTTGACGACCGTCTATCCTTCGGCCCCCACATCAAGGCAGTCCGCAACCGGGCTGCCTTCGTGCTAGGACGTTTACACAGTTTAATTAACGCGCGTTCGAAATTAAACTTAAAAAACAAAGTCCGATTATACACTGCATGCATACGTCCTATAATGACGTACGGCAGCGTGGTATTCGCACA
Source organism: Hypercompe scribonia (assembly GCA_949316085.1). NCBI lineage: Eukaryota > Metazoa > Arthropoda > Insecta > Lepidoptera > Erebidae > Hypercompe > Hypercompe scribonia. Next base: position 24,113,489 of record OX438977.1, read on the forward strand.
TGTAAGGCCACACAGGATCCATAGGCTTCAAACACTACAGAATAGGTTCATGCGCACAGCGACGGGAGCACCGTGGTATGTACGCAACGTCGATCTTCACATCGACCTCAGATTGCCGACCATCAAGCAATTCATTAAACAGTGCTCCCTTAGCTACTTTGACTCTGCTCCGACTCACCCCAACCCTCTAGTGGTTGCGGCGGTAAATTACACACCGAGCGAAATATCTAAGATACGTCGACCCAAACACGCGTTAGGGGAGCTAGACGACGAAATTACACGCGCTCAACGCAGAGCGAACACACTAGGTGCGAACCGTCCGCGTTTTCGTCCCCGCCGGCGGGGGCGGAACACGGGCCGCGTAAACCGACAACAAAACATGGGAGTAGGCCGCCCCAGTGTTTCAGCAACACCCCAAGCCGAGGTTCGTACCCCGCAGGGGGTGCCCTTGGGCAATGTTGTTTAATAAAGGCCGGTTGAGAGCCCTCAGCGCTCACCGTAACCAAACCGGGTAAAGTTGTAGAGGCCGTCTGAGGCCAACAGCTAAAAATCACTTCATAATAAAAAAAAAAAAAAACGCGAGCGTATCATCAACGTTCGTTCAACGATCATTCCGCTTCTGACGCGCGTCCCGAGTGGACGTGTCCGACAAGTGCTCGAGTGCTCTCGCTGTGACATCGCGCCCGCGCCACGCCGCACCTGTCGCTTCGCGCCATCGCGCCGCCTACGTCACCGCTGTGTGTCGGTGTGTCGTAACGGTCGCCCGTTTGCGGCATACTGCGCTCACAGCGTCAGTGTTTTTGTGAACAAGGCGCCCACATTCAAAGTCGTATTTTTCAATTCGACTTTGTTTAGTGCGTGTCTGTCACGGAAGCGCTAGTTTTTCGTTTCTTGGTAAACAGATAAGTCATAGTCAGCGCTCTTTGTGAACGAGACGCGTGCGTTTAACGTCGTATTTTTAAATACGACGTTGGATAGTGCGCCGTCCTTCACAGAGGCGTTAGTTTCTGTGAACAGTGAAGTCTTTGGCCCCTTCAGGGTAAATCCAATTGGTCACTCGGTGGAAACCTTACGGTGTCAACGAACCGAGTGGGCGGTGACCCGACCCGCCTGCCTAGCCCCTTCTGGGTTAGGCAAAGTCGGCTGGGGCTAGACAACTCGGCCTTGGGGGTGTCCCCTAGTCGAGCCTAGCCGTCGCCCTCCCACCCCACCCTTACCTCCACATCCCATTCTCAGCTGTTTGTTTGGGTGTGCCGGCCGACAGGCCCATACCACCCCGGCACCTGGGCAGTTAGGAACCCGACGCACAATAAGATCGGCGAAGGGAGACTCTCTTAGGGCACACCTAGCTATAAGTACACCCTCCCGGCCTTACCCCGGCTGGGAGGCCAAGCAAACTCACACCCCCGGGTTGTCCCACCCGGGGACTAGGACTGTTGCTGCTGCTGTTGTCGCTGTTGGCAGCACAACAACCGCCGAAAACCGCCGAAATGGCCCTCGCGGGCCTTTCCGCGGGGTCCGCTCTCCAACGTCTGGGAGCGGACATAAACGCCATCCTCGAGGACCCCGAAGTCCTCGAGCTAATCCAGAGGAAATTCCTCATAAAATTGACCGAGGAAAGGACTCAGGACATGGAGACGGAAACGTCTCCAGAGCCCGAGGCAAACTCGGGCGATGACGAAGGAGCGGACCAGTCCGGGGGCTCCGACGCCAGCGAGGACGAGTCCTCGTCCTCCACGTCCTCCTCTTCTTCAAAGGAGTCCGATTTTACGGTCGTGTCCTCCTCTAGGAAACGCGCCCGTAAAGGCAAGAAGGGGCCAAACAAGGCCCCAAAGCTGTCGGAGGATATAGATACCTCGACAGCACCCGCCCCCGTTCGCGCCTCTCCGGGGCCTAAGGGCGGCAACTCCCCCTCGGGGAGGTCCACGCCCGCTATCGCCGACGCCTCGGCGGCCGCGCCAAGGATCCCCGCCCCACCTCCGATTTTCATCCAAGAAAAATCGAGGTGGACGGCGATCTCCACCTGGTGCAATGAGCGCCGCATACGCTACCATTCTGCCCGTAGCACCCAACAGGGCATCAAAGTTGCCCTGGCCACCGCGAGCGACCACAGGGCGCTCTCGAAGCTCCTTCGGGAGAGGGACGTGAGTTACCACACGTACACTCTGCCGGAGGACAAAAAGCTCCGTGTCGTTGTTCGCAACGTACCCAAGGAGATCTCCCCCGAGGAGATCAAACAAGCCTTGACACCCAACTACCCGGTGCATGAGGTACACCGGATGGTTCGAGGCCGCACCAACGTCGTATACGACATGGTGTTGGTTACTCTCGACGACACTCCCGCCGGCAAGGACATCTTTAAGATGTCGTCCATCTGCGGGCTGTCGGGCATAACAATAGAGCCACCTCACCGTAGAAGTGGCATCTCACAATGCCACCGCTGCCAGCTCTATGGACATTCGGCGCGCAACTGTTTCGCGCGCCCCAGGTGCGTCAAGTGCCTGGAAGACCACGCGACGGACCAGTGCAAAAGGCCCAAAGACAGGGCCCAATGCACTGAGCCAGTCGCGTGCGTACTGTGTGGCGAAACAGGCCACCCCGCCAACTATCGAGGTTGCCCGAGGGCGCCTAAAACCCCCAAGGCGAAAGGACCTCAGCGTCCCCGCCCAGTCGTCCCTGCTGCTGCTGCTGCTGCTGCAGGGACTGGGGGGAGCTTTAAAGCCGCTCCTCTGCCAAAAACGAACGCCTGGGCCACTCCCAGGACGACCGGAGAGACCTTCCCACCTCTGCCCGTGCGGAAGACGATGCAGGCCCCCATACCTGCCCCAGTACCCGCAAAGGCAGCCCCTGTCGAGCGGCCCACAAAGCCTCTCCAGGGAGGGCCCAAGCCGCTCGTAGTTGACTACAGGAGCCAACTACCGCAAACGATCGACCCGGACCTATCCCTAGTGGCAAGGTTCGCGAGTGCGATCGACTTCAGCGAGCTACGACATCTCGCTAGTCTAATCCGGCAAAACGAGGGCAATCCGTTGGCCCTCCTCAGTGTTAGCGTCAGATACTCGAGCGTACTCGAGAAGCTAGGCGCGTTTAAATGTAATCCATAATGGATTGCACACCAACACGCAGAGTCAAACCCCGATCACTCAAGTTAGGGTACATCAACGCCAACGGCATCGGTAGGCAACGAGATGAAGTTGGCGTTTTTCTTAGGGCACACCAATTGGACATATTGCTAGTGCAAGAGACCTTTTTGAAACCCTCGCAGAGAAACCCAAACGTTGCGAACTACTCTGTGGTCCGCAACGATAGGATTGACTCTGCGCTAGGGGGAACTCTCATATATTACAAAAGGTCCCTTCACTGCGTACCTATGGATCCGCCTGCGCTGACTAGCATCGAAGCTTCGGTCTGTCGAATAGGCATGACCGGACACCAATCGATCACGCTAGTTTCAGCCTATCTGTCACCCAATCGGCAACTACTCGAGAGCGACCTCCGAGCGCTGCTAGAACTGAGCGACGCCGTGATAATCGGCGGCGACCTTAACGCCAAGAACACCATTTGGAACTGTCACCAGTCCAACGCCAAAGGCAGAGCCCTGGAGTCGCTCTCGAATAGACTAGCGTTCGACATCATCGCCCCGCTCGAACCGACCCACTATCCGCACAACGTGTCTCACCGACCCGACATTCTGGACGTGGCACTCCTGAAGAACATAAACCTACGTTTGTGTTCAGTAGAGGTGCTTCACGAGCTGACTTCAGACCACAGACCTGTGGTCGTGGAGTTCGCACCCAGACTGGGTCCCATCGACACAGGTCATCGTACCCCCACTAGACGAACCACGGACTGGAGGCGCCTCGGGACAAAACTCGAGGCAACCTCGTCCGTGCATCTAGATAGGATACCCGACCACATAAATAGCCAAGAGGACACCACGATGGCGATCGACAACCTCACAGCTCACGTGCAATCGTTAATTAACGAATGCACTCGGGAGGCACCGGCGACGAACGATCGCCGCTGGGACCTACCCGATGACGTACGTGAGCTGCTGAGGCGGAAGAACGCCGCCGTACGAGCCTACGACAGATATCCATGCGACGCCAACAGGATCAGGTTACGACGCTTAGAAAGAGCGGTCAAGTCACGCATCGACCAAATGCGCCAAGACAGGTGGGATAGGACACTACAAGATCTCGAACCTACCCACCACGCCTTCTGGCAACTATCCCGCTCGCTTAAGAGAGACACCGTCACCGTTATGCCTCCTCTAAGCAGACCTAACCTTCCACCGGCATTCGACGATATCGAAAAGGCTGAGTGCCTGGCCGAGAGTCTAGAGAATCAGTGCACGCCCAGCGTAATACACTGCGACTCGGACCAAATAGCCGAAGTTGATTCGGAAGTAGAGCGCCTAATAACCTCACTTCCTACATCAACATCAACGCCGACGGGAACGACGACAGATGAACATGACCTAGACACGGTCACCCCCGAAGAAGTCGAAACGATCGTCAAGGGCCTACACGCTCGCAAGGCGCCCGGTTCGGACGGTATCACAAACAGGGTGTTAAAACTCTTTCCGGAGAGGCTACTGGTCCTGCTGACGTTCATCTTCAACGCAGCACTCAAAAACAACATCTTTCCACAACAGTGGAAAGAAGCCGTTGTTATTGGGATACCCAAACCTGGCAAACCGAAGTCCGAACCGACCAGTTATAGACCGATCAGTCTGCTTAACGGATTAGGCAAGCTATACGAGCGTCTAATCTACAGTAGGCTGAAAGCGTATGCCGATGCTAATCTTCTCGTCCCCCACGAGCAATTCGGGTTCCGAACCGAACACTCGTGCGTCCACCAAGTTCACCGCATCGTTGAATACACCAGCGATCGGCTTCAACGCAACCTGTTTACAGGAATCCTCTTTTTCGACGTAGCGAAAGCTTTCGACAAAGTGTGGCACAACGGCTTATTATTTAAGCTACTCACCATGGGAGTGCCACACGGACTCGTGCTCATCATACGAGACTACTTGTCGAATCGAAGCTTCCGCTACCGAGTAGAAGGGTCAATGTCCTCCACTCACCCCATTCGAGCCGGTGTCCCACAAGGGTCCGTGCTCTCCCCCCTACTCTTCACGCTGTATACTAGCGACATTCCGAAGCATCGGTATGTGCAGACGGCTCTATTCGCAGACGATACGGCTATCTACTGCTCAGGAATGAACCCCTCGACAGTAGCCAAGAAACTCCAGACCGCAGCCAACGCACTGGGCGTTTGGTTCCGGAAATGGAGGATCGAGGTCAACCCCGAGAAAAGCCAGGCGGTGCTGTTTCACAGAAGACAGCTAAGCTTGTATCCTTTGGAGAAGACCCCTCAGATTAGGATGTTCGGCAAGTCTATCTCTTGGACTAGGCAGGCCAAATACCTAGGCATAACCCTTGACGACCGTCTATCCTTCGGCCCCCACATCAAGGCAGTCCGCAACCGGGCTGCCTTCGTGCTAGGACGTTTACACAGTTTAATTAACGCGCGTTCGAAATTAAACTTAAAAAACAAAGTCCGATTATACACTGCATGCATACGTCCTATAATGACGTACGGCAGCGTGGTATTCGCACATGTAAGGCCACACAGGATCCATAGGCTTCAAACACTACAGAATAGGTTCATGCGCACAGCGACGGGAGCACCGTGGTATGTACGCAACGTCGATCTTCACATCGACCTCAGATTGCCGACCATCAAGCAATTCATTAAACAGTGCTCCCTTAGCTACTTTGACTCTGCTCCGACTCACCCCAACCCTCTAGTGGTTGCGGCGGTAAATTACACACCGAGCGAAATATCTAAGATACGTCGACCCAAACACGCGTTAGGGGAGCTAGACGACGAAATTACACGCGCTCAACGCAGAGCGAACACACTAGGTGCGAACCGTCCGCGTTTTCGTCCCCGCCGGCGGGGGCGGAACACGGGCCGCGTAAACCGACAACAAAACATGGGAGTAGGCCGCCCCAGTGTTTCAGCAACACCCCAAGCCGAGGTTCGTACCCCGCAGGGGGTGCCCTTGGGCAATGTTGTTTAATAAAGGCCGGTTGAGAGCCCTCAGCGCTCACCGTAACCAAACCGGGTAAAGTTGTAGAGGCCGTCTGAGGCCAACAGCTAAAAATCACTACAAAAAAAAAAAAAAAAAAAAAAAAAAACGCGAGCGTATCATCAACGTTCGTTCAACGATCATTCCGCTTCTGACGCGCGTCCCGAGTGGACGTGTCCGACAAGTGCTCGAGTGCTCTCGCTGTGACATCGCGCCCGCGCCACGCCGCACCTGTCGCTTCGCGCCATCGCGCCGCCTACGTCACCGCTGTGTGTCGGTGTGTCGTAACGGTCGCCCGTTTGCGGCATACTGCGCTCACAGCGTCAGTGTTTTTGTGAACAAGGCGCCCACATTCAAAGTCGTATTTTTCAATTCGACTTTGTTTAGTGCGTGTCTGTCACGGAAGCGCTAGTTTTTCGTTTCTTGGTAAACAGATAAGTCATAGTCAGCGCTCTTTGTGAACGAGACGCGTGCGTTTAACGTCGTATTTTTAAATACGACGTTGGATAGTGCGCCGTCCTTCACAGAGGCGTTAGTTTCTGTGAACAGTGAAGTCTTTGGCCCCTTCAGGGTAAATCCAATTGGTCACTCGGTGGAAACCTTACGGTGTCAACGAACCGAGTGGGCGGTGACCCGACCCGCCTGCCTAGCCCCTTCTGGGTTAGGCAAAGTCGGCTGGGGCTAGACAACTCGGCCTTGGGGGTGTCCCCTAGTCGAGCCTAGCCGTCGCCCTCCCACCCCACCCTTACCTCCACATCCCATTCTCAGCTGTTTGTTTGGGTGTGCCGGCCGACAGGCCCATACCACCCCGGCACCTGGGCAGTTAGGAACCCGACGCACAATAAGATCGGCGAAGGGAGACTCTCTTAGGGCACACCTAGCTATAAGTACACCCTCCCGGCCTTACCCCGGCTGGGAGGCCAAGCAAACTCACACCCCCGGGTTGTCCCACCCGGGGACTAGGACTGTTGCTGCTGCTGTTGTCGCTGTTGGCAGCACAACAACCGCCGAAAACCGCCGAAATGGCCCTCGCGGGCCTTTCCGCGGGGTCCGCTCTCCAACGTCTGGGAGCGGACATAAACGCCATCCTCGAGGACCCCGAAGTCCTCGAGCTAATCCAGAGGAAATTCCTCATAAAATTGACCGAGGAAAGGACTCAGGACATGGAGACGGAAACGTCTCCAGAGCCCGAGGCAAACTCGGGCGATGACGAAGGAGCGGACCAGTCCGGGGGCTCCGACGCCAGCGAGGACGAGTCCTCGTCCTCCACGTCCTCCTCTTCTTCAAAGGAGTCCGATTTTACGGTCGTGTCCTCCTCTAGGAAACGCGCCCGTAAAGGCAAGAAGGGGCCAAACAAGGCCCCAAAGCTGTCGGAGGATATAGATACCTCGACAGCACCCGCCCCCGTTCGCGCCTCTCCGGGGCCTAAGGGCGGCAACTCCCCCTCGGGGAGGTCCACGCCCGCTATCGCCGACGCCTCGGCGGCCGCGCCAAGGATCCCCGCCCCACCTCCGATTTTCATCCAAGAAAAATCGAGGTGGACGGCGATCTCCACCTGGTGCAATGAGCGCCGCATACGCTACCACTCTGCCCGTAGCACCCAACAGGGCATCAAAGTTGCCCTGGCCACCGCGAGCGACCACAGGGCGCTCTCGAAGCTCCTTCGGGAGAGGGACGTGAGTTTCCACACGTACACTCTGCCGGAGGACAGAAAGCTCCGTGTCGTTGTTCGCAACGTACCCAAGGAGATCTCCCCCGAGGAGATCAAACAAGCCTTGACACCCAACTACCCGGTGCATGAGGTACACCGGATGGTTCGAGGCCGCACCAACGTCGTATACGACATGGTGTTGGTTACTCTCGACGACACCCCCGCCGGCAAGGACATCTTTAAGATGTCGTCCATCTGCGGGCTGTCGGGCATAACAATAGAGCCACCTCACCGTAGAAGTGGCATCTCACAATGCCACCGCTGCCAGCTCTATGGGCATTCGGCGCGAAACTGTTTCGCGCGCCCCAGGTGCGTCAAGTGCCTGGAAGACCACGCGACGGACCAGTGCAAAAGGCCCAAAGACAGAGCCCAATGCACTGAGCCAGTCGCGTGCGTACTGTGTGGCGAAACAGGCCACCCCGCCAACTATCGAGGTTGCCCGAGGGCGCCTAAAACCCCCAAGGCGAAAGGACCTCAGCGTCCCCGCCCAGTCGTCCCTGCTGCTGCTGCTGCTGCTGCAGGGACTGGGGGGAGCTTTAAAGCCGCTCCTCTGCCAAAAACGAACGCCTGGGCCACTCCCAGGAAGACCGGGGAGACCTTCCCACCTCTGCCCGTGCGGAAGACGATGCAGGCCCCCATACCTGCCCCAGTACCCGCAAAGGCAGCCCCTGTCGAGCGGCCCACAAAGCCTCTCCAGGGAGGGCCCAAGCCGCTCGTAGTTGACTACAGGAGCCAACTACCGCAAACGATCGACCCGGACCTATCCCTAGTGGCAAGGTTCGCGAGTGCGATCGACTTCAGCGAGCTACGTCATCTCGCTAGTCTAATCCGGCAAAACGAGGGCAATCCGTTGGCCCTCCTCAGTGTTAGCGTCAGGTACTCGAGCGTACTCGAGAAGCTAGGCGCGTTTAAGTGTAACCCATAATGGATTGCACACCAACACGCAGAGTCAAACCCCGTTCACTCAAGTTAGGGTACATCAACGCCAACGGCATCGGTAGGCAACGAGATGAAGTTGGCGTTTTTCTTAGGGCACACCAATTGGACATATTGCTAGTGCAAGAGACCTTTTTGAAACCCTCGCAGAGAAACCCAAACGTTGCAAACTACTCTGTGGTCCGCAACGATAGGATTGACTCTGCGCTAGGGGGAACTCTCATATATTACAAAAGGTCCCTTCACTGCGTACCTATGGATCCGCCTGCGCTGACTAGCATCGAGGCTTCGGTCTGTCGAATAGGCATGACCGGACACCAATCGATCACGCTAGTTTCAGCCTATCTGTCACCCAATCGGCAACTACTCGAGAGCGACCTCCGAGCGCTGCTAGAACTGAGCGACGCCGTGATAATCGGCGGCGACCTTAACGCCAAGAACACCATTTGGAACTGTCACCAGTCCAACGCCAAAGGCAGAGCCCTGGAGTCGCTCTCGAATAGACTAGCGTTCGACATCATCGCCCCGCTCGAACCGACCCACTATCCGCACAACGTGTCTCACCGACCCGACATTCTGGACGTGGCACTCCTGAAGAACATAAACCTACGTTTGTGTTCAGTAGAGGTGCTTCACGAGTTGACTTCAGACCACAGACCTGTGGTCGTGGAGTTCGCACCCAGACTGGGTCCCATCGACACAGGTCATCGTACCCCCACTAGACGAACCACGGACTGGAGGCGCCTCGGGACAAAACTCGAGGCAACCTCGTCCGTGCATCTAGATAGGATACCCGACCACATAAATAGCCAAGAGGACACCACGATGGCGATCGACAACCTCACAGCTCACGTGCAATCGTTAATTAACGAATGCACTCGGGAGGCACCGGCGACGAACGATCGCCGCTGGGACCTACCCGATGACGTACGTGAGCTGCTGAGGCGGAAGAACGCCGCCGTACGAGCCTACAACAGATATCCATGCGACGCCAACAGGATCAGGTTACGACGCTTAGAAAGAGCGGTCAAGTCACGCATCGACCAAATGCGCCAAGACAGGTGGGATAGGACACTACAAGACCTTGAACCTACCCACCATGCCTTCTGGCAACTATCCCGCTCGCTTAAGAGAGACACCGTCACCGTTATGCCTCCTCTAAGCAGACCTAACCTTCCACCGGCATTCGACGATATCGAAAAGGCAGAGTGCCTGGCCGAGAGTCTAGAGAATCAGTGCACGCCCAGCGTAATACACTGCGACTCGGACCAAATAGCCGAAGTTGATTCGGAAGTAGAGCGCCTAATAACCTCACTTCCTACATCAACATCAACGCCGACGGGAACGACGACAGATGAACATGACCTAGACACGGTCACCCCCGAAGAAGTCGGAACGATCGTCAAGGGCCTACACGCTCGCAAGGCGCCCGGTTCGGACGGTATCACAAACAGGGTTATAAAACTCTTTCCGGAGAGGCTACTGGTCCTGCTGACGTTCATCTTCAACGCAGCACTCAAAAACAACATCTTTCCACAACAGTGGAAAGAAGCCGTTGTTATTGGGATACCCAAACCTGGCAAACCGAAGTCCGAACCGACCAGTTATAGACCGATCAGTCTGCTTAACGGATTAGGCAAGCTATACGAGCGTCTAATCTACAGTAGGCTGAAAGCGTATGCCGATGCTAATCTTCTCGTCCCCCACGAGCAATTCGGGTTCCGAACCGAACACTCGTGCGTCCACCAAGTTCACCGCATCGTTGAATACACCAGCGATCGGCTTCAACGCAACCTGTTCACAGGAATCCTCTTCTTCGACGTAGCGAAAGCTTTCGACAAAGTGTGGCACAACGGCTTATTATTTAAGCTACTCACCATGGGAGTGCCACACGGACTCGTGCTCATCATACGAGACTACTTGTCGAATCGAAGCTTCCGCTACCGAGTAGAAGGGTCAATGTCCTCCACTCACCCCATTCGAGCCGGTGTCCCACAAGGGTCCGTGCTCTCCCCCCTACTCTTCACGCTGTATACTAGCGACATTCCGAAGCATCGGTATGTGCAGACGGCTCTATTCGCAGACGATACGGCTATCTACTGCTCAGGAATGAACCCCTCGACAGTAGCCAAGAAACTCCAGACCGCAGCCAACGCACTGGGCGTTTGGTTCCGGAAATGGAGGATCGAGGTCAACCCCGAGAAAAGCCAGGCGGTGCTGTTTCACAGAAGACAGCTAAGCTTGTATCCTTTGGAGAAGACCCCTCAGATTAGGATGTTCGGCAAGTCTATCCCTTGGACTAGGCAGGCCAAATACCTAGGCATAACCCTTGACGACCGTCTATCCTTCGGCCCCCACATCAAGGCAGTCCGCAACCGGGCTGCCTTCGTGCTAGGACGTTTACACAGTTTAATTAACGCGCGTTCGAAATTAAACTTAAAAAACAAAGTCCGATTATACACTGCATGCATACGTCCTATAATGACGTACGGCAGCGTGGTATTCGCACATGTAAGGCCACACAGGATCCATAGGCTTCAAACACTACAGAATAGGTTCATGCGCACAGCGACGGGAGCACCGTGGTATGTACGCAACGTCGATCTTCACATCGACCTCAGATTGCCGACCATCAAGCAATTCATTAAACAGTGCTCCCTTAGCTACTTTGACTCTGCTCCGACTCACCCCAACCCTCTAGTGGTTGCGGCGGTAAATTACACACCGAGCGAAATATCTAGGATACGTCGACCCAAACACGCGTTAGGGGAGCTAGACGACGAAATTACACGCGCTCAACGCAGAGCGAACACACTAGGTGCGAACCGTCCGCGTTTTCGTCCCCGCCGGCGGGGGCGGAACACGGGCCGCGTAAACCGACAACAAAACATGGGAGTAGGCCGCCCCAGTGTTTCAGCAACACCCCAAGCCGAGGTTCGTACCCCGCAGGGGGTGCCCTTGGGCAATGTTGTTTAATAAAGGCCGGTTGAGAGCCCTCAGCGCTCACCGTAACCAAACCGGGTAAAGTTGTAGAGGCCGTCTGAGGCCAACAGCTAAAAATCATCACAAAAAAAAAAAAAAAAAAAAAAAACGCGAGCGTATGCCCCACAACAGTCAATCTATAGCTCTCGTTCGTTTCGTTTCGCACGCACGCAACGACCCCCTTATTCATTCGTTTCTAAACTACTAATTTCTGCAACACAACAAGCAGCAAGATGTCCGGCCGTGGTAAAGGTGGAAAAGTCAAGGGAAAGGCAAAGTCGCGTTCGAACCGTGCCGGTCTTCAGTTTCCGGTCGGTCGTATACACAGACTGCTGCGTAATGGCAATTACGCCGAGCGCGTAGGGGCCGGGGCACCGGTGTATCTCGCCGCAGTTATGGAATATCTGGCCGCCGAGGTCCTCGAGTTGGCCGGCAACGCCGCCAGAGACAACAAGAAAACAAGGATCATACCTCGTCACCTTCAGTTGGCGATCCGCAACGACGAAGAGTTGAACAAACTCCTCTCTGGCGTGACAATCGCTCAGGGTGGTGTTCTACCTAACATTCAGGCCGTCCTACTGCCCAAGAAGACCGAGAAGAAGGCCTAAGCGGGGGGATATGTTTAACGGCAACGACGGCGGCGGCGGCAGCAGCAGCAACAGCAACAGCAACAGCTGCATCAGCTGCATCAGCAAAACAACAACGCGACGACAATAACAAAAAAGGCCCTTTTCAGGGCCACAATACGTATCACAGTCATAATATTATATAAGGACCGTTTCTGTCATAACAATGATAAGTCAAAATATTACTAACCTCCTAACCCCTAACGATTTTCTATAATACATATAATAGAGATAGATGCCTGGTAATTAACTTAACTATCTACGAGATAATTCGTGTAGATGCTCTACACCTATGAAGTGTAGTAGTAGTAGTAGTATAGTATTATTATTTTATTCTATACATACACTAGTTTTCAACGTGTGTATAGTGGTAGACGACAAAAAAAAAAAAAAAGAAAAATACCTATAGTATAGTATAACACAAAACAACCATACGGTGATGATTATGGCAAACGTACATACATAGGTAGGTACATACCAAACACCGATACGGGATCGATCAACACATCTACGTTATATCAGTTATAACGCTACCTATTTTCACCACTTACATTATTGTTAAACAAAAACAAAAGTAATATATATATATACATACATAATAAGGTAGGTTATCGAGGATTATCAAAATAAACCACAAATTGTTTCTCTGAAAATGCGCACAATCTATATATCCATAGTCTGTTGTTGTTGTTGTTTAAACGCAAAACATTAAACATTAAACGACATATCATTGATGACATGTCGTTTGTCACATTGGTGTGTAGACCATCATAAATAAATGAGTAAAAATAAATAAATAAATAAATAAATAAATAATGCACATTATATGAGGCCAAAGAACCTAGCCGACACACACACCCACACCCACACAACTGAACAGACACCGAACTGAATATTTTAACGCGAATATCGATTTGTGACTGATGATTCATGTTGGTGCTGTGGAGGCTCGATAAACGGGCCGAAGTTGGGTCGCTATCGTCTCGATATATAAAAACGTCCCCCGTGTGCACGTATAAGCTCATTCTGTGCCAGAATTCCGCACGGTACGGACTCCGAATCGATACGTCGCGTGTTGTACTCTGTTCTAAATATATCAGCTACTCTCTGTCGGTCGACTGTAAACTACTAAAAACAATGCCGCCCAAGACAAGCGGAAAGGCCGCCAAGAAGTCTGGCAAGGCCCAAAAGAACATCTCCAAGACAGACAAGAAAAAGAAGAAGCACAAGAGGAAGGAGAGCTACGCTATCTATATCTACAAGGTGCTCAAACAGGTTCACCCGGACACCGGTATATCGAGTAAGGCGATGTCCATCATGAACTCTTTCGTGAACGACATCTTCGAACGCATCGCCGCCGAAGCGTCGCGTCTCGCCCACTACAACAAGAGGTCCACGATCACATCTAGGGAGGTGCAGACCTCCGTGAGGCTTTTGCTACCAGGCGAGCTCGCCAAACACGCTGTCAGCGAGGGCACCAAAGCTGTCACCAAGTACACCAGCTCCAAGTGAGGAGGAGGCGGTCACCGTCACCGTCACCGTCACCGACGACCCTCCGCCCTCGAGTACCACTAATAATTTGGATCACCATCGCTACCACAACCGCTACCGCTACCGCTACCAACATCAACACCAACACGATCGTACGCTTCGGCTGCGGTTACGAGACTCCTCGGAAGTGTAAAACAAAAGGCCCTTTTCAGGGCCACAAATTTTATCATGTTATATAACAAAAAAAAAAATATAGGTATAATGTTTCTAAAAAACAAACAAAAGTCACACCCACCTACCTAAACCTACCTACCTAACCAACCTACCTACCTACCTACCTACCTACCTACCTACCCACCCAACTACCTACCAACCTACCAGCCTACCACCGGCTGCTGCTCTATATTAATTAACCTGAACGAGACGCAATCAATATCTCTGTCGAATAATTGACAACAGGTTAAGGTACACGCAAGTATCTAGTATATTACTTTGCTTAGTTACTCGTGGTGCTACGAGTATACTCTGTTGCACGTTACTAATTACTGGTACTTGTCCGATAGTTAATTTTACTAGTGGGGTCGCCCATCGGTCGAAATTCGACCATAATAAATATAAATTGTGAGTGACTTAATATACATTATTAAAATATAATATTCAAACATTATTAAGGTTCTACTGTCCAAAACTAAACCACACTACTATAACCACAGATTTGACCGAGACTGTTATTTGTCAATTTCTTTTTTGAACAAATTATATGAAATTAAAAAGAAGTAAAATAAAGAATACCTATTTAAAAAATGTTTATTAAAACAAAACATGCTAACATGAGGATGCAAAACAAAAAAAGAAAGAAAATATCTTTTAACGCGTATTCCAATAATTTAATTAATGATTTAAAACTTCTCTGAAAACAATGTTTTTTGTAAAAACTCTTTCATCGTTTGCTAAATGTACTTGGCCATTATATTTGGATATATAAAACCTTAAACCCAGCGAATGAACGAACTCTACTTGCTGCAACATACAATTGCCCATGTGTAAAAACTGGCCGATTTAATAAAACTTCAATTTTTTTTTTTTGGACTGTTATGTCCAATTCCAGTGAAATTTCACGCATTATGTTGTTGTTACATGTTTGACTAATACGTTCTTGTAATCTATAATTAATAGCAGTGTCATAATCATAAAAATATAATTGTGCATAACACGGTGACCGACCATATGCAGCAGTCATCGGGCCTGATCTGTGATAAAAAACATCATGTATTTTGAAATAATACACTCCACTTGGTTGGCTTCTGAGCTATTACATAGCAAAACATGAATTATATTTCCTAATATACCTATATTCTAAATGATTTTTTGATTTACTTTTTATTAAAGGTTCATTTGAAGTAAATTAAATGAGTACAATGATTTAAAATATTCATTTTGACTTAAGGGTGGTACATAATATTGCTTTACCCTTGTGACAACATGAAGTGAATGCAGTTCTGTCGCCTAAGGTCACTCTTCAGATTCAAAATGTTTCAGATTAAAAACACATTTGGAAAATGACATTTAGAGCACATTTAAATGTACATATCTCTCAAAATCACTTATTTATCCTGAAGTATAATACTACTACAATAAATTACTGTAATCGTAAACTACATACTACAACTACTAATAATTGCTTTGAATCAGAAATAGCAAGTTATATTTATTTATTTTTTGTACCTGAATGTTGTCATTGCATATTATTGCACTGCTACAGAACTTTCTTTATGCTTTATATAATGAAAGTCCGTGTACATTTAAATGTATCTTACTGCTACACAACTTATATATTACACTTATATATTACATAAATTTGTATGAGCGCTCAGTATTTCACGTACGATTCGTCAAATAAAACTTTTCTGTTTGACACATTCAACTATGTCTATAGAATAAACAAAAGAGACAATTTATTTGACCACAGATTATGTATACGTTTACAAATACTTGTGTATGCGTGTGAATCAAATGTATTCTGGTTTGTGTAATGTTTTATTTATTGATTTATTGTACTTATTATGCATTATTATTAAAATCCTTTTTTTTTTTTTTTTTTTTATATTAAATGAGGCAAATAAAACTTTTTTTTTTTTTTTTTTTTTTTGATACCTCTATGTCAGTACTATATCATGTCTATGGACAAAATGGCGTGTACAAATACATGTGTATGTGTGTGAAATGCATGGTAGTGTGTGTAATGTTTTATTTATTGATTTAATGTACTTTATAAGCATTATTATTGACTAACATTAGCGTTCTGCACTTCTCCAACGCATAAACTATAAGTGTGCCAAATTTTATGCTCCTGCGTCAGCGCAATTTTCGTAAAAAGCGGATTAAAGTTATTAACTAATAATAGATATTATTCTCGAAAATATTATACTCGAAATTACACGAGTTTCTGTATTACAATGAAAACCACGGGCCTCTAAAACAAAACAACAATTTGGATTCATTCATTCATTCATTCAGTCAATCTAGAACAAGTGAAGTACAAGGTTCGGTCAGTTTGAAGCTAGATGGCGTTGTGCGTTCAACGTTCGTAATGTTTATTTAAATAGATCACAACAACATATCGCAACAGGAGTGTCGCTCGCCAGTTCGCATAACTAACTAAACCTAAAACGTAGTGAGTGATATAGCGGGGCGAGGGAACGAACGAAGGGAGCGAACGTGCGCCGCCGCCGCAGGCTATATATACCGGTGTCGACGAATTCAGACCGTTCACTTTTTTTTTTTTTTTTTTTTTTTTTTTTTTTTTTTTTTTGATAAGGACCTAGCTGTTGGCCTGGTATGGCCTCTACAACTTTACGCGGGCATTACGGTGAGCGCTGAGGGCTCTCAACCGGTCATTTGTTAAGCAACATAGCCCAAGGGCACCCCCTGTGGGGTACGAACCTCGGCTTGGGGTGTTGCTGCTACGTTGGGGCGACCTACTCCCATGATTTGTATGTGATTTACGCGGCGCGTATTCCGCCCCCGACGACGGGGACGAAAACGCGGACGGTTCCTATTCCTAGATTGCCTAGCTGTGTCCGCTCTACGTTGAACGAGCGTGATCTCGTCATCTGATTCCTCTAACGCGTGTCTGGGTCGTCGTATCTTCGAAATCCTACTTGGTGTGTATCCTACGGCCGCAACCACTAGAGGGTTGGGGTGAGTCGGAGCAGAGTCAAAGTAGCTACGGGAGCACTGTTTTATGAATTGCTTGATGGTCGGCAATCTGAGGTCGATGTGGAGATCGACGTTGCGTACATACCACGGTGCTCCCGTAGCTTTGCGCATGAACCTATTTTGTAGTGTTTGAAGCCTATGGATCCTGTGTGGCCTAACGTGTGCGAATACTACGCTACCGTACGTCATTACGGGACGTACGCATGACGTGTATAGCCTAACTTTATTTTTTAGATCTAATTTCGAACGCGCGTTTATTAGACAGTGTAGACGTCCTAGCACGAAGGCAGCCCGGCTGCGGACTGCCTTGATGTGGGGGCCGAAGGTTAGACGGTCGTCGAGGGTTATGCCTAGGTATTTGGCCTGCCTAGCCCAAGGGATAGACTTGCCGAACATCCTAATCTGAGGGGTCTTCTCCAAAGGATACAAGCTTAGCTGTCTTCTGTGAAACAGCACCGCCTGGCTTTTCTCGGGGTTGACCTCTATCCTCCATTTCCGGAACCAAACGCCCAGTGCGTTGGCTGCGGTCTGGAGTTTTTTGGCTACTGTCGAGGGGTTCACCCCCGAGCAGTAGATAGCCGTGTCGTCTGCGAATAGTGCCGTCTGCACATACCGATGCTTCGGAATGTCGCTGGTATACAGCGTGAAGAGTAGGGGGGAGAGCACGGACCCTTGTGGGACACCGGCTCGTATGGGGTGAGTGGAGGACAATGACCCTTCTACTCGGTAGCGGAAGCTTCGATTCGACAAGTAGTCTCGTATGATGAGTACGAGTCCGTGTGGCACTCCCATGGTAAGTAGCTTAAATAATAAGCCGTTGTGCCACACTTTGTCGAAAGCTTTCGCTACGTCGAAAAAGAGGATTCCTGTAAACAGGTTGCGTTGAAGCCGATCGCTGGTGTATTCAACGATGCGGTGAACTTGGTGGACGCACGAGTGTTCGGTTCGGAAACCGAATTGCTCGTGGGGGACGAGAAGATTAGCATCGGCATACGCTTTCAGCCTATTGTAGATTAGACGCTCGTATAGCTTGCCTAATCCGTTAAGCAGACTGATCGGTCTATAACTGGTCGGTTCGGACTTTGGTTTGCCAGGTTTGGGTATCCCAATAACAACGGCTTCTTTCCATTGTTGTGGAAAGATGTTGTTTTTGAGTGCTGCGTTGAAAATGAACGTCAGCAGGACCAGTAGCCTCTCCGGAAAGAGTTTTAACACCCTGTTTGTGATACCGTCCGAACCGGGCGCCTTGCGAGCGTGTAGGCCCTTGACGATTGTTTCGACTTCTTCGGGGGTGACCGTGTCTAGGTCTGGTTGTGTATCTGTCATCCCCGTCGGCGTTGATGTTGATGTAGGAAGTGAGGTTATTAGGCGCTCGACTTCCGAATCAACTTCGGCTATTTGGTCCGAGTCGCAGTGTATTACGCTGGGCGTGCACTGATTCTCTAGACTCTCGGCCAGGCACTCTGCCTTTTCGATATCGTCGAATGCCGGCGGAAGGTTAGGTCTGCTTAGAGGAGGCATACAGGTGACAATGTCTCTCTTAAGCGAGCGGGACAGCTGCCAGAAGGCAAGGTGGGTAGGTTCGAGGTCTTGTAGTGTCCTATCCCACCTGTCTTGGCGCATTTGATCGATGCGCGACTTGACCGCTCTTTCTAAGCGTCGTAACCTGATCCTGTTGGCTTCGCATGGATATCTGTCGTAGGCTCGTACGGCGGCGTTCTTCCGCCTCAGCAGCTCACGTACGTCATCGGGTAGGTCCCAGCGGCGATCGTTCGTCGCCGGTGCCTCCCGAGTGCATTCGTTAATTAACGATTGCACGTGAGCTGTGAGGGAGTCGATCGCCATCGTGGTGTCCTCTTGGCTAATTATATGGTCGGGTATCCTATCTAGATGCACGGACGAGGTTGCCTCGAGTTTTGTCCCGAGGCGCCTCCAGTCCGTGATTCGTCTAGTCGGGGTACGATGACCTGTGTCGATGGGACCCAGTCTGGGTGCGAACTCCATAACCACAGGTCTGTGGTCTGAAGTTAACTCGTGAAGCACCTCTACTGAACACAAACGTAGGTTTATGTTCTTTAGGAGTGCCACGTCCAGAATGTCGGGTCGGTGAGACACGTTGTGCGGATAATGGGTCGGTTCGAGCGGGGCGATGATGTCGAACGCTAGTCTATTCGAGAGCGACTCCAGGGCTCTGCCTTTGGCGTTGGACTGGTGACAGTTCCAAATGGTGTTCTTGGCGTTAAGGTCGCCGCCGATAATCACGGCGTCGCTCAGTTCTAGCAGCGCTCGGAGGTCGCTCTCGGGTAGTTGCCGATTGGGTGACAGATAGGCTGAAACTAGTGTGATCGATTGGTGTCCGGTCATGCCTATTCGACAGACCGAAGCCTCGATGCTAGTCAGCGCAGGCGGATCCATAGGTACGCAGTGAAGGGACCTTTTGTAATATATGAGAGTTCCCCCTAGCGCAGAGTCAATCCTATCGTTGCGGACCACAGAGTAGTTCGCAACGTTTGGGTTTCTCTGCGAGGGTTTCAAAAAGGTCTCTTGCACTAGCAATATGTCTAGTTGGTGTGCCCTAAGAAATTCGCCAACTTCATCTCGTTGCCTACTGATGCCGTTGGCGTTGAAGTACCCTATCTTGAGTGTTTTTGGTTTGACTCTGCTTGTCGGTGTCCTATCCATATTATGGGTTGCACTTGAATGCGCCTAACTTCTCGAGTACGCTCGAGTATCTGATGCTGACGTTGAGGAGGGCCAACGGATTGCCCTCGTTTTGACGTATTAAATTAGCGAGCTGGCGTAGCTCGTTAAAATCGATCGCACTCGCGAACCTTGCCACTAGGGATAGGTCCGGGTCGATCGTTTGCGGTAGTTGGCTCCTGTAGTCGACGACGAGCGGCTTGGGCCCTCCCTGGAGCGGTTTAGTGGGCGTGGGCACGCCGGAGGCTGCCTTTGCGGGTACTGGGGCAGGTATGGGGACCTGCATCGTCTTCCGCACGGGCAGAGGTGGGAAGGTCTCCCCCGTCTTCCTGGGAGTGGCCCAGGCGTTCGTCTTCGGCAAAGGAGCAGCTATAAAGCTCCCCCCGGTCCCTGCAGTGGCAGCAGCAGCAGCGGGGACGACTGGGCGGGGACGCTGAGGTCCTTTCGCCTTGGGGGTTTTAGGCGCCTTCGGGCAGCCTCTGTAGTTGGCGGGGTGGCCTTCTTCGCCACACAGCACGCACGCGACTGGGGCAGTGCAATTGGCCCTGTCTTTGGGCCTTTTGCATTGGTCCGTCGCGTGGTCCTCCAGGCACTTGACGCACCTTGGGCGGGCGAAGCAATTTCGGGCCGAGTGCCCGTAGAGCTGGCAGCGGTGGCATTGTGAGATGCCACTTCTTCTGTGAGGTGGCTCCACAGTTATCCCCGACAGCCCACAGACGGATGACATCTTGAAGATGTCCTTGCCCGCGGGGCTGTCGTCGAGGGAGACCATCACCATATCAAAGATGGTATTGGTGCGGCCTCTCACCATCCGGTGTACCTCGTGCACCGGGTAGTCTTTTGACAGGGATTCCTTGATCTCCTCGGGGGAGATCTCCCTGGGTACATTGCGGATGACCACACGGAGTTTCTTGTCCTCCGGCAGAGTGTACGTGTGGTAAGGCACGTTTCTCTCCCGAAGGAGCTTCGAAAGCGCCCTGTGGTCGCTCGCGGTGGCTAGGGCGATTTTGATGCCCTGTTGGGTGCTACGAGCCGAGTGGTATGTGATCCGGCGCTCGTTGCACCAGGTGGAGATAGCCGTCCATTTGGACTTCTCCTGGACGTAGATCGGTGGAGGGGCGCGGGTCTTCGGCGCGGCCGCCGAGGCGTCGGCGATAGCGGGCGAGGACCTCCCTGAGGGGGAGTTGCTGCCCTTAGGCCTTGAAGAGGCGCGAACGGGGGCGGGTGCTGCCGAGGTATCCTTGTCCTCTGACAGTTTTGGGGCCTTGTTTGGGCCTCCTTTGGCCTTCCTGCTGCGTTTCCGTGAGGAAACTACGGAGAAACCTTCTTGGTCTTCGTCCTCTCTTGACGAGGACTCTTCCTCGCTGCTCTCGGAGGGGGAGGAGGGGGACTCTGGCTGTCCCTTTTCGCGTTCGCGTTCGTGGTCTTCGCCCGAACTCGCAGCGGGCTCTGGAGACGCTTCTGTCTCCATCTCGATTGCTTCTTGCGCCTTCCGCGCGACCATGTTCCCGTACCTCTTTTGTAGTACGGCGAAGACGACTGGGTCTGCGAGGAGGTCCTTTATTGACAGCTTCTCCATGTCGGCGGTTCGGGTGCTGTGCGTATCGCGTGGCACGCGACAGCAACAACAACAACACCACCAACAGCAGTCCTAGTCCCCGGGTGGGACAACCCGGGGGTGTGTGCGTGCTTGTCCTCCCAGCCGGGGTAAGGCCGGGAGGGTGTACTTATAACTAGGTGTGCCCTAAGCGTGTATCCCTTCGCCGATCTTAATGTGCGTCGGGTTCCTAGCAGCCCAGGTGCCGGGGTGGTATGGGCCTGTTGTGGCCGGCACACCCAATCTAACACCTGAGAATGGGATGTGGAGGTAAGGGTGGGGTGGGAGGGTGATGACTAGGCTCGACTAGGAGTCCCCCCAAGGCCGAGTTATCTAGCCCCAGCCGACTACGCCTAACCCAGAAGGGGCTAGGCAGGCGGGTCGGGTCACCGCCCACTCGGTTTCGTTGGCACCGTTAGGTTTCCACCGAGTGACCAAATTTAGGTTTTTCCCTGAAGGGGCCAAAGACTTATATGCTCAAAAGAAACTTGCGCCTCTGTGAAGGACGGCGCACTATCCAACGTCGTATTTATAAATACGACGTTAGTTTGTACGCGTCTTGTTCACAGACGTGACTTGAAGTAGGTCCTTTCTCGTTCTAAAAAGAACGATAATCGAGACTTTGTGCGATACGCAAAGGCTGTTAGCCGCGTGTCTCGGACGACGGTCCGGTGCACGCAGCAGGGAGCTAGTGCGTAGCGCAGGCGGGCGGCTGCTACGTCGGCGTAGCGGTGACGACGGCGTAGCGGTGCGATGAGAAGCGAGGGGTGCGGCGTAGCGCGGGGCGTGGCGTCGCACGTAGCGGTGGTCGGTGTCGGGAGCGATTCGGAGACGTCCGCTCGGGGCGGCTGTCGGAGGCGAAGTGTTCCAGACCGTTCACATTCTCTCTCGTGTATTTGTAGCGTGACGACGTCTCGCCTCAGCTCCCTAGCTCACTAGTATCCGGTTCGTTACGTTCGTACAATGGCTCGCACCAAGCAGACCGCTCGCAAATCTACCGGTGGCAAGGCACCCAGGAAACAGCTCGCCACCAAAGCTGCCCGCAAGAGTGCGCCGGCCACCGGTGGTGTGAAGAAACCACATCGCTACAGGCCCGGCACAGTAGCGCTTCGTGAGATCCGTCGCTACCAGAAGAGCACCGAACTCCTGATCCGTAAACTTCCGTTCCAGCGTTTAGTTCGTGAGATCGCTCAAGACTTCAAGACCGATCTGCGCTTCCAGAGTTCCGCCGTTATGGCTCTACAGGAGGCTAGCGAGGCTTATTTGGTCGGCCTCTTCGAGGACACCAACCTTTGTGCAATACACGCTAAACGCGTCACCATTATGCCAAAGGACATACAATTGGCGCGCAGAATCCGAGGCGAACGCGCCTAAGAATGAAAGAAGAACACGACCGCCTCCGCCGTCATCACCATCACAACCGCTACGACGTAGACAACAACAACAACGACAACATCATCATCATCATCATCATCATCATCATCATCATCATCATCATCATTAACACACTGAAGATATATATATACATACATCAAAGTGTGCAATTAGAGCGCTGTGGTGCTTCGGTTACAACAAAAGGCCCTTTTCAGGGCCACACACGTTTCATATATCACATACCTACGTATTACG